>OX352704.1:5000000-7500000 GCA_947095575.1 Electrophaes corylata
TCCGAAACTACAAGGCTTAGAAGTCTGAAATTTGGCACAAGGATTCTTTAGAGGGTGTAGACGCTCACTAAGAACCGATTTTTGAAAATTCGCACCCTAAGGGGTTGAAAAGGGGTGAAAACGTTTGTATGCAAAATCGTATTCAGTGGTCGTATTGAAATGAAACTTTGGATAAATGTTACTTATGGCAAGGCTAATAAAATGCATCATTGTTTTTTTTAAACAACCCTTATAAGGGGTGCGATGGGGTGTTAAAGTTTGTATGGAAAAATCGTAATGCGTGTTGCGATTTGCTTCAAACTCAGTTTGGCCTCTTAAAATACAAAAATATTAATGACTACATTCAAAATTTTTCAAAACTACCCTTACGAAAGGGGATGGTCGGGTGTCAACATTTATATGGAAAAATCTGTATGCTTGGCTTGATTTACTTAAATCTTTGTTCGGACACTTAAAATACGATATTACTATACAAGATTTCATGGTTTTAAAAAACAACCCCTACAGCTACCCCTATCCCAATAATTTTATACAAAATAAAATTATGCCAACTTAAAAACATTTGGTGTACTAAGCACTCTTTATAAGGCTTGAGTGCTTACTAAGAAACGATTTTTGAAAATTCGCACCCTAAGGGGTTGAAAAGGGGTGTAAACGTTTGTATGCAAAATCGTATTCAGTGGTCGTATTGAAATGAAACTTTGGATAAATGTTACTTATGGCAAGGCTTATAAAATGCAACATTGTTTTTTTTAAACAACCCTCATAAGGGGTGCGATGGGGTGTTAAAGTTTGTATGGAAAAATCGTAATGCGTATTGCGATTTGCTTCAAACTCAGTTTGGCTTCTCAAAATACAAAAATAATAATGACTACATTCAAAATTTTTCGACACTACCCTTACGAAAAGGGATGGTCAGGTGTCAACATTTATATGGAAAAATCTGTATGCTTGGCTTGATTTACTTCAATCTTTGTTCGGACACTTAAAATACGATATTACTAAACGAGTATTTCATGGTTTTAAAAAACAACCCCTACAGCTACCCCTACCCGAATAATTTCGTAGAAAATAAAATTATGCCAACATAAAAACATTTGGCGTAGGCACTCTTTAAAAAGCTTAAGTGCTTACTAAGAAACGATTTTTGAAAATTCGCACTCTAGGGGGTTGAAAAGGGGCGTAAACGTTTGTATGCAGAATCGTATTTAGTGATCACATTGAAATGAAACTTTGGATAAATGTTACTAATGTCAAGGTTTCAAAAATGCATTATTGTTTTTTTTAATTACCCTTATTAGGGGTGTGATGGGATGCCAAAGTTTGTATGGAAAAATCATAATGAGTGGTGCTGTTTGCTTCAAACTCAGTTTGGCTTCTTTAAATACAAATATTATAATTACTACGTTTAAAAATTTTTCATGACCACCCTTATGAAAAGGGGAGGTCGGGCGTCAACATTTATATGTAAAAAATTGTATGTGCGGCTTAATTTACTTCAACCTTGGTTCAGACACTTAAAATACGTTATTATTATGCAAGTTTTTCATGATTTTAAAAAATAACCCCTACAGCTGGTTGAAAGGAAATATATTAATTTTATAAATACGCCAACTTATAAACATTTGGCTTAGGCATTCTTTGAAAGGTTTAGGTGTTTACTAATAAACTATTTACGAAAATTTACACCCAAGGGGTTGAAAAAGGGTGTAAACGTTTGTATGCATGTTTAGCGATCGTATTGAAATGAAATTTAGGATAAATGTTATTTAAAAAGGCGTTATGGATTTTTTTTAATTGCCCTTATAAAATGCCTTTAAGGGTGTGATGAGACGTCAAAGTTTGTATGGAAAAATCTTATTGATTATTGCGACTAGCTTCAAACTTAATCATGGAATACACAACCATGGAAAACACAGCCAGGAATTGGTTTACATTCTTGCATCCAATTCCATAGTCGTGTATTTCATGGTTGTGCTTTCCAGGTCGTACCAAATTTTCTGCACTTTTGGAAAACACAAGCTTAGGATTGGATGCCAAAACCTATGCTCCGTTTGCACTCGCTTTCTAGGGCGGATCTGACTCGGATAGGTTAGGTTAGGTTAGAACATAAAGAAACGCGCGAGGCGAGCGAGTGGAGCGAGCGTGCTGCGGCAGCAGCCGCCGAAGCGCCAGAATTAAAACTGCATGATCTACCTATACTAAGGTACAATTTGACTCTTTAGTTGCGTCTTTTGCTCTCGCTTTCAAGGGCGGATCCGACTCGGATAGGTTAGGTTAGGTTAGAACATAAAAAAACGCACGAGGCGAGCGAGCGGAGCGAGCGTGCTGCGGCAGCAGCCACCGAAGCGCCAGAAATAAAACTGCATGATCTACCTATACTAAGATACAACTTAGCTCTTGCGTCTTTGCACTCGCTTTCTAGAGCGGATCCGACTCGGATAGGTTAGGTTAGGTTAGAACATAAAAAAAACGCGCGAGGCGAGCGAACAGAGCGAGCGTGCCGCGGCAGCAGCCGCCGAAGCGCCAGAAATAAAACTCCATGATATACCTATACTAAGTTACCACTGACTCTTTAGTTGCGTCTTTGCACTCGCTTTCTAGGGCGGATCCGACTCGGATAGGTTAGGTTAGGTTAGAACATAAAAAAAACGCGCGAGGCGAGCGAGCGGAGCGAGCGTGCTGCGGCAGCAGCCGCCGAAGCGCCAGAAACAAAACTGCATGATCTACCTATACTAAGATACAACTTGGCTCTTGCGTCTTTGCACTCGCTTTCTAGAGCGGATCCGACTCGGATAGGTTAGGTTAGGTTAGAACATAAAAAAACGCGCGAGGCGAGCGAACAGAGCGAGCGTGCCGCGGCAGCAGCCGCCGAAGCGCCAGAAATAAAACTCCATGATATACCTATACTAAGGTACAATTTGACTCTTTAGTTGCGTCTTTTGCTCTCGCTTTCAAGGGCGGATCCGACTCGGATAGGTTAGGTTAGGTTAGAACATAAAAAAACGCGCGAGGCGAGCGAACAGAGCGAGCGTGCCGCGGCAGCAGCCGCCGAAGCGCCAGAAATAAAACTCCATGATATACCTATACTAAGTTACAACTGACTCTTTAGTTGCGTCTTTGCACTCGCTTTCTAGGGCGGATCCGACTCGGATAGGTTAGGTTAGGTTAGAACATAAAAAAAACACGCGAGTCGAGCGAACGGAGCGAGCGTCCTCCGGCAGCAGCCGCCGAAGCGCCAAAAATAAAACTGCATGATCTACCTATACTAATGTGCAACTTGACTCTTTAGTTGCGTCTTTTGCACTCGCTTTCTAGGGCGGATCCGACTCTGATAGGTTAGGTTAGGTTAGAACATAAAAAAAACGCGCGAGGCGAGCGAGCGGAGCGAGCGTGCTGCGGCAGCAGCCACCGAAGCGCCAGAAATAAAACTGCATGATCTACCTATACTAAGGTACAACTTGACTCTTTAGTTGCGTCTTTTGCACTCGCTTTCTAGGGCGGATCCGACTCGGATAGGTTAGGTTAGGTTAGAACATAACAAAAACACGCGAGTCAAGCGAACGGAGCAAGCGTCCTCCGGCAGCAGCCGCCGAAGCGCCAAAAATAAAACTGCATGATCTACCTATACTAATGTACAACTTGACTCTTTAGTTGCGTCTTTTGCACTCGCTTTCTAGGGCGGATCCGACTCTGATAGGTTAGGTTAGGTTAGAACATAAAAAAAACGCGCGAGGCGAGCGAGCGGAGCGAGCGTGCTGCGGCAGCAGCCACCGAAGCGCCAGAAATAAAACTGCATGATCTACCTATACTAAGGTACAACTTGACTCTTTAGTTGCGTCTTTTGCACTCGCTTTCTAGGGCGGATCCGACTCGGATAGGTTAGGTTAGGTTAGAACATAAAAAAATCGCGCGAGGCGAGCGAGTGGAGCGAGCATGCTGCGGCAGTAGCCGCCAAAGCGCCAGAAATAAAACTGCATGATCTACCTATACTAAGATACAACTTGACTCTTTAGTTGCGTCTTTTGCACTCGCTTTCTAGGGCGGATCCGACTCGGATAGGTTAGGTTAGGTTAAAGCTTAAAAAAACGCCCGAGGCGAGCGAGTGGAGCGAGCATGCTACGGCAGCAGCCACCGAAGTGCCAGAAATAAAACTGCATGATCTACTTATACTAAGGTACAACTTGACTCTTTAGTTGCGTCTTTTGCACTCGCTTTCAAGGGCGGATCCGACTCAGATAAGTTAGGTTAGGTTAGAACATAAAAAAAAACGCGCGAGGCGAGCGAGCAGAGTGAGCGTGCTGCGGAAGCAGCCGCCGAAGTTCCAGAATTAAAACTGCATGATCTACCTATACTAAGGTACAACTTGACTCTTTAGTTGCGTCTTTTGCACTCGCTTTCTAGGGCGGATCCGACTCGGATAGGTTAGGTTAGGTTAAAACTTAAAAAAAACGCCCGAGGCGAGCGAGTGGAGCGAGCATGCTGCGGCAGTAGCCGCCAAAGCGCCAGAAATAAAACTGCATGATCTACCTATACTAAGATACAACTTGACTCTTTAGTTGCGTCTTTTGCACTCGCTTTCTAGGGCGGATCCGACTCGGATAGGTTAGGTTAGGTTAAAACTTAAAAAAAACGCCCGAGGCGAGCGAGTGGAGCGAGCGTGCTACGGCAGCAGCCACCGAAGTGCCAGAAATAAAACTGCATGATCTACCTATACTAAGGTACAACTTGACTCTTTAGTTGCGTCTTTTGCACTCGCTTTCTAGGGCGGATCCGACTCGGATAGGTTAGGTTAGGTTAGAACATAAAAAAAACGCGCGCGACGAGCGAGCAGAGCGAGCGTGCTGCGGCAGTAGCCGCCAAAGCGCCAGAAATAAAACTGCATGATCTACCTTTACTAAGGTACATCTTGACTCTTTAGTTGCGTCTTAACGAAGCATAAGCTTTGGTTCGACCAATCAGAGCAATGGTCACCAACTCCCAGGTCGTGTTTTCCATAGTTGTACATTACCAACACGCGTTGGGAAGGACTCATAAACTACCCTTATGAGGGGTGCAAAAAGGCGTTGGTATGAAAAAGTTATAATGCATGGTGTGATTTGCTTCAAACTCAGTTTGGCTTCTTAAAATACAAAAATAGTAATAACAACGCTTAACATTTTTTAAAACTACCCTATCGAAAAGGGGAAGGTCGGGTGTCAACATTTACGTACATATATGGAAGATCTGTAGGTACCTTATATGCGTGACTTGATTTCTTTCAATTTTGGTTCGGACACTCAAAATACGATATTGTTACACAAGTTTTTCATGATTTCAAAAAACAACCCCTGCAGCTGGTTGGAAGAGATAAAAATGTTTATTTCATCTATACAAATAAATAAAATTGAAGCGTCTGTAATATTAAAATAACCGGTTTTTACTGCATGCATATGAATGTATAATGTATATACGGTACATGTACCATAATAGCATTTTTTACAATTTTTGTCTATCTGTCTATCTATCTGTTTGTTTGTTCCGGGTAATCTCTGGAAAGGCTGGACTGATTTCGACGGGGACTTTCACTGGCAAATAGCTGATGTAATAAGGAGTAACTTAGGCTACTTTTATTTTAGAAAAAATAGAAAATGTCCAAGTAGGTACTGCCCAATATCGCGTGCAGCCTTTCACGCTCTAACCAGTGAACCGATTTGGATGAAATTTGGAATAAATGTAGATTGTAATCTGGAATAGGACATAGGCTTCTTTTTATCCCGAAAAAATAACGGGAACGGGCAAAATCTGTCACGCAATCTGCGAGTGGCCGCTATTTTATGCCATATACCCTCTATTAACGCCATCTGTTGGCGACGCCGAGTACTACTTCAGTTATTTTATAATGACTACAATCATCAGTACTTATGTACTAGCGCCACCGTGCATCTTTATTTACCTTTGTAAAAATGTTTACCGCCCAACGAAGTGGGCACGGGTCAGCTAGTCTATTATACCGGGTGTAATAAGACCTCTTCCGAATACTCAAGGAACGGGTAGAGCTACCTACGACAAGATTTCATAGAATAGCACTTGGCTGACAGCCAATTGGTTTTAGGGAAATATTTTTTTTTTGCTGAAGTTCTTATTTATCAACCAGCGATGTATTGCGTACAGTGCGGCGGTATCGCCTAAACCGGCCTGCGGAACAGTATCGCCTACGTTAGAAAAAAAATATTTTTTCTCTTTTCCACCTATGATTTCAAAAACTTTAGGACTACGACAAAGGTAGGTAAGTTACCTACCTAGGTTTTCTTGAAACGGGTCTTGGCGGCAACGGCAACAGGCGTGGGTTCTGACGCAGCAGGTCAAGCACTCGTGTTTCAGTCTGCCTATCTATTTCTCTGCCCCCTCCACGCCTTTGAGGAGTAACCGGCTGGTTGTCGAGAACACGCTGGTAGGCAGCAGTGATAATGCGTGGGTCAGATGGCTGGTTCTCGTGAGGAAATCGCATCTGATAAATTCTGAGGGCATGAGATGCATTGCCCTGTGCCTCCCCATAACACATCAACATCTGTCCATACTGACGTGCACTAAACGCATAATATTGTGTAATTGGAACACTAAACTTTAACACTAAACTTAAACGAAAATGGAAAGTTAAAACTGCACTAAGTAGGTAGGTACATGAAATACTACTAAAAACAATAGATAAGTAGTCACAAATATGTAGATGATTCCAGTTGCACGGCTCGAATCATACCTACTAATCAAACAAAAAGTTTTTACAATTTGCGCGCATTTTCGAAGTTGCGTCCGCGCGTGCACTGTCGGCAATTCGGCATGATCATAACGACTCGGCGCGCGCCGCGCGCGGGGGGGGCGTGATAGGCAACGCGATGGTCAACCGCGTCGCCGCGTGTTCAAACTGTCAATGAAAAGTATGCTTTAAGTCAAGTGATTTAGGAACAATAACTAGACAGCTTACGGCAGCCTCGTTATTGGTTGCACGGTGACGACAACGCGACATAGAGCACACTTTCTGTTGGCAAGCGGCGAGGCATCAAAGTACCTACATACCTACATAGTGCCTATGTAGCCGCGCCGCCGCGTGTCCCAACTGTCAATGAAAAGTATGTTTTAAATCTAGTGATTTAAGAACAATAACTAGACAGCTTACGGCAGCCTCGTTGTTGGTTGCACGGTGACGACAACGCGACATAGAGCACACTTTCTGTTGGCAAGCGGCGAGGCATAAAAGTACCTACATACCTACATAGTGCCTATGTAGCCGCGCCACCGCCGCCGCCGCGACGCTTCGCTTTATCTTGTTGAGTTCATTTTCGCTCACGTAGAACACCGCCCGCCCTAGGTAGGTACGTACCTAATTCAAGGTGGTGTAATTCAATGGTGGTACAAATCTAGTTGTGCACCAATGGATTTTTCTATTCGAAAAATTTATGTAGGTGCAAAACCATCTCAAACGGTGAAGGAAAACCAATAAGTACCTACCTATTCTAGTAGCGGCGATGGGCTTGCAACCTATCACGTAAGTAGGTAGGTACCTACCTATGGAATACCAAGTACCTACCTACTGCAAAATATGGACATGTACCAAATGTAATAGGTATTACTATAACTAATATTACTAGACATCCTCGAAGAATCTTGAGTAGGTAAGAGGTAGGTAGGTAGGTACATGGTAGGTACCATGGTAGAGATTGATCTGAGAGGATATCTAACGTGCCTTGGGTTTTAACTCGTGGCGGTAGGTACCTACCTACTATGTACTTTTTTCTTTGTTTTATTTTAAGGATCTAAGATAGGTAATTCAGAAGAATCGTTCTTTCTGATATAATCAGACTTAAGAAATTCCCTGTTGGATAGTTATCAACAACGGTTTGGTTGCATAGGTTTACTAACTGTAGGTATTTATCATGTGCTGACCGCTGCCACCACCCCGTCTCGCGTCGCGTCGTCGGTCGTCGCCCGCGCGCGAGGACAACGCACCGATCAGATGCTCGCGCAAGGCTGTTTTTATTACGTGTTTCATTTAGGTTGCGGTTTTTGATGTTTTTTCGCTTTTACGCGTTTTTAAATAAGATAATTAGGTACTTATGTTTATTTTACGATGAAATGTCGATATTGATGCCGAAAATACGAAAAAAACGGCCTTAAAATGTAATTTTTTTTTTTGCGTTTTTTAATTTTTTTTGTAATTAGAATCATGGTCTAAATGCGCTGTTTCAGTTTTCGGAAGTAGTCTTATTACACCCGGTATAAAAGAGAAGTCCATTCACTCACTGACTCATCACGATTCCTCCGAAACTACAAGGCTTAGAAGTCTGAAATTTGGCACAAGGATTCTTTAGAGGGTGTAGACGCTTACTAAGAACCGATTTTTGAAAATTCGCACCCTAAGGGGTTGAAAAGGGGTGAAAACGTTTGTATGCAAAATCGTATTCAGTGGTCGTATTGAAATGAAACTTTGGATAAATGTTACTTATGGCAAGGCTAATAAAATGCATCATTGTTTTTTTTTAAACAACCCTTATAAGGGGTGCGATGGGGTGTTAAAGTTTGTATGAAAAAATCGTAATGCGTGTTGCGATTTGCTTCAAACTCAGTTTGGCTTCTTAAAATACAAAAATATTAATGACTACATTCAAAATTTTTCAAAACTACCCTTCCGAAAGGGGATGGTCGGGTGTCAACATTTATATGGAAAAATCTGTATGCTTGGCTTGATTTACTTCAATCTTTGTTCGGACACTTAAAATACGATATTACTATACAAGTATTTCATGGTTTTAAAAAACAACCCCTACAGCTACCCCTACCCCAATAATTTCATACAAAATAAAATTATGCCAACTTAAAAACATTTGGTGTACTAAGCAATCTTTATAAAGCTTGAGTGCTTACTAAGAAACGATTTTTGAAAATTCGCACCCTAAGGGGTTGAAAAGGGGTGTAAACGTTTGTATGCAAAATCGTATTTAGTGGTCGTATTGAAATGAAACTTTGGATAAATGTTACTTATGGCAAGGCTTATAAAATGCAACATTGTTTTTTTTTAAACAACCCTCATAAGGGGTGCGATGGGGTGTTAAAGTTTGTATGGAAAAATCGTAATGCGTATTGCGATTTGCTTCAAACTCAGTTTGGCTTCTCAAAATACAAAAATAATAATGACTACATTCAAAATTTTTCGAAACTACCCTTACGAAAAGGGATGGTCAGGTGTCAACATTTATATGGAAAAATCTGTATGCTTGGCTTGATTTACTTCAATCTTTGTTCGGACACTTAAAATACGATATTACTAAACGAGTATTTCATGGTTTTAAAAAACAACCCCTACAGCTACCCCTACCCCAATAATTTCGTAGAAAATAAAATTATGCCAACATAAAAACATTTGGCGTAGGCACTCTTTAAAAAGCTTAAGTGCTTACTAAGAAACGATTTTTGAAAATTCGCACTCTAGGGGGTTGAAAAGGGGCGTAAACGTTTGTATGCAGAATCGTATATAGTGATCACATTGAAATGAAACTTTGGATAAATGTTACTAATGTCAAGGTTTCAAAAATGCATTATTGTTTTTCTTAATTACCCTTATTAGGGGTGTGATGGGATGCCAAAGTTTGTATGGAAAAATCATAATGAGTGGTGCTATTTGCTTCAAACTCAGTTTGGCTTCTTTAAATACAAATATAATAATTACTACGTTTAAAAATTTTTCATGACCACCCTTATGAAAAGGGGAGGTCGGGCGTCAACATTTATATGAAAAAAAATTGTATGTGCGGCTTAATTTACTTCAGCCTTGGTTCAGACACTTAAAATACGTTATTATTATGCAAGTTTTTCGTAATTTTAAAAAACAACCCCTACAGCTGGTTGAAAGGAAATATATTAATTTCATAAATACGCCAACTTATAAACATTTGGCTTAGGCATTCTTTGAAAGGTTTAGGTGTTTACTAATAAACTATTTACGAAAATTTACACCCAAGGGGTTGAAAAAGGGTGTAAACGTTTGTATGCATGTTTAGCGATCGTATTGAAATGAAATTTAGGATAAATGTTATTTTAAAAGGCGTTATGGATTTTTTTTAATTGCCCTTATAAAGGGTGTTATGAGACGTCAAAGTTTGTATGGAAAAATCATATTGATTATTGCGACTAGCTTCAAACTTAATCATGGAATACACAACCATGGAAAACACAGCCAGGAATTGGTTTACATTCTTGCATCCAATTCCATGGTCTTGTATTTCGTGGTTGTGCTTTTTAGGTCATACCAAATTTTCTGCACTCTTGGAAAACACAAGCTTAGGATTGGATGCCAAAACCTATGCTCCGTTTGCACTCGCTATCTAGGGCGGATCTGACTCGGATAGGTTAGGTTAGGTTAGAACATAAAAAAACGCGCGAGGCGAGCGAGCGGAGCGAGCGTGCTGCGGCAGCAGCCGCCGAAGCGCCAGAAATAAAACTGCATGATCTACCTATACTAAGATACAACTTTGGCTCTTTAGTTGCGTCTTTGCACTCGCTTTCTAGGGCGGATCCGACTCGGATAGGTTAGGTTAGGTTAGAACATAAAAAAAACGCGCGAGGCGAGCGAGCGGAGCGAGCGTGCTGCGGCAGCAGCCACCGAAGCGCCAGAAATAAAACTGCATGATCTACCTATACTAAGGTACAACTTGACTCTTTAGTTGCGTCTTTGCACTCGCTTTCTAGGGCGAATCCGACTCGGATAGGTTAGGTTAGGTTAGAACATAAAAAAAAACACGCGAGTCGAGCGAACGGAGCGAGCGTCCTCCGGCAGCAGCCGCCAAAGCGCCAAAAATAAAACTGCATGATCTACCTATACTAATGTACAACTTGACTCTTTAGTTGCGTCTTTTGCACTCGCTTTCTAGGGCGGATCCGACCCGGATAGGTTAGGTTAGGTTAGAATATAAAAAAAAACGCCAGAAATAAAACTCCATGATCGAACTATACTAAGATACAACTTGACTCTTTAGTTGCGTCTTTGCACTCGCTTTCTAGGGCGGATCCGACTCGGATAGGTTAGGTTAGGTTAGAACATAAAAAAAACGCGCGAGGCGAGTGAGCGGAGCGAGCGTGCTGCGGCAGCAGCCGCCGAAACGCCAGAAATAAAACTCCATGATCTACCTATACTAAGATATAATTTGACTCTTTAGTTGCGTCTTTGCACTCGCTTTCTAGGGCGGATCCGACTCGGATAGGTTAGGTTAGGTTAGGACATAAAAAAACTCGTGAGGCGAGCGAGTGGAGCGAGCGTGCTGCGGCAGTAGCCGCCAAAGCGCCAGAAATAAAACTGCATGATCTACCTATACTAAGATACAACTTGACTCTTTAGTTGCGTCTTCTGCACTCGCTTTCTAGGGCGGATCCGACTCGGATAGGTTAGGTTAGGTTAGAACTTAAAAAAAACGCGCGAGGCGAGCGAGCGGAGCGAGCGTGCTACGGCAGCAGCCACCGAAGTGCCAGAAATAAAACTGCATGATCTACCTATACTAAGGTACAACTTGACTCTTTAGTTGCGTCTTTTGCACTCGCTTTCTAGGGCGGATCCGACTCGGATAGGTTAGGTTAGGTTAAAACTTAAAAAAAACGCGCGAGGCGAGCGAGTGGAGCGAGCGTGCTATGGCAGCAGCCACCGAAGTGCCAGAAATAAAACTGCATGATCTACCTATACTAAGGTACAACTTGACTCTTTAGTTGCGTCTTTGCACTCGCTTTCTAGGGCGGATCCGACTCGGATAGGTTAGGTTAGGTTAAAACTTAAAAAAAACGCGCGAGGCGAGCGAGTGGAGCGAGCGTGCTATGGCAGCAGCCACCGAAGTGCCAGAAATAAAACTGCATGATCTACCTATACTAAGGTACAACTTGACTCTTTAGTTGCGTCTTTGCACTCGCTTTCTAGGGCGGATCCGACCCGGATAGGTTAGGTTAGGTTAGAATATAAAAAAAAAACGCCAGAAATAAAACTCCATGATCTAACTATACTAAGATACAACTTGACTCTTTAGTTGCGTCTTTGCACTCGCTTTCTAGGGCGGATCCGACTCGGATAGGTTAGGTTAGGTTAGAACTTAAAAAAAACGCGCGAGGCGAGCGAGCGGAGCGAGCGTGCTACGGCAGCAGCCACCGAAGTGCCAGAAATAAAACTGCATGATCTACCTATACTAAGGTACAACTTGACTCTTTAGTTGCGTCTTTTGCACTCGCTTTCTATGGCGGATCCGACTCGGATAGGTTAGGTTAGGTTAAAACTTAAAAAAAACGCGCGAGGCGAGCGAGTGGAGCGAGCGTGCTATGGCAGCAGCCACCGAAGTGCCAGAAATAAAACTGCATGATCTACCTATACTAAGGTACATCTTGAAAGAAAGAAAGAAACTCTTTAGTTGCGTCTTAACGAAGCATAAGCTTTGGTTCGACCAATCAGAGCAATGGTCACCAATTCCCAGGTCGTGTTTTCCATGGTTGTACATTACCAACACGCGTTGGGAAGGACTCATAAACTACCCTCATGAGGGGTACGATAAGGCGTTAAAGTTTGTATGGAAAAATTATAATGCATGGTGTGATTTGCTTCAAACTCAGTTTGGCTTCTTAAAATACAAAAATAGTAATAACAACGCTCAACATTTTAAACTACCCTTACGAAAAGGGGAAGGTCTGGTGTCAACATTTACATACATATATGTTAAATCTGTACCTTATATGCGTGACTTGATTTCTTTCAATTTCAGTTCGGACACTCAATATACGATATTGTTACACAAGTTTTTCATGATTTTAAAAAACAACCCCTGCAGCTGGTTGAGAGATAAAAAAAATTATTTCATCTATAGGTATATACAAATAAATAAAAATGAAGCGTCTGTAATATTAAAATAACCACTTTTTACTATATGCATATGAATGTATATACGGTACATATACCAAAATAGCATTTTTTACAATTTTTGTCTGTCTGTCTGTCTGTTTGTTCCGGGTAATCTCTGGAACGGCTGGACTGATTTCGACGGGACTTTCACTGGCAGATAGCTGATGTAATAAGGAGTAACTTATGCTACTTTTATTTTAGAAAAAATCAAAAATGTCCAAGTAGGTACTGCCCAATATCGCGCGCAGCCTTTCACGCTCTAACCAGTGGACCGATTTGGATAAAATTTGGAATAAATATAGATTGTAAGCTGGAATAGGACATAGGCTACTTTTTATCCCGAAAAAATAACGGGAACGGGATAAATCTGCCACGCGGCAGATTGCCGCGTGGATTTTATGCCGTATACCCTCAATTAACGCCATCTGTTGGTGACGCCGAGTACTACTTCAGTTATTTTATAATGACTACAATCATCAGTACTTATGTACTAGCGCCACCGCGCATCTTTATTTTTACATAGTACCTTTGTAAAAATGTTTACCGCCCAACGAAGTGGGCACGGGTCAGCTAGTTATTTATATATGTACTTAAGAAATATTAGACGTGATCGTAATTTCAGAAATATTATGTAAGTGCCTCCTAAACCTTTACATTAAATTTTTTTAATACGCTATAGATTAGTATCAAGCAGTGATTATGTCTGTATGTATTTCAGTATACGCAACTTAAATGGAAACAGCTGTATTATTGCTTGACTTCAACCAACAAATGATTTCATTTAAAATGATATCGCTGTGCTTTGCTAGTTTTTCTCTAGAGCACGGGCGTGAGCTCGTATAAATGTAAATGAGCCGATTGTACTTCAATTGGCTAATTTAAAACACTTACAGGTTCCCCTTCATAACAATAATTTAGTTCCCGCCACCACGGTACCATGTCTTATAACCAAAGAAAAGGTAGTATGCTCACCTACGCCATTACTATCAAATCCAGATCAGATTCCCACCTTCCCAATCATACCTATACCAACGAAGTTTCGATATGAATTTAATATTTGATACTCGCAGAAAACGCTTTCGTTTGACTTCTTTGTCACATCGTTCATGCGATTCGTGATAAATATTTTATCGTTCGTAACAAAGAAATTCTATTTTAAGGCAAATGTTCCAAATACATTCGACGTTTGAATTTCCCTTGTGTAAATGTTATTACAGTGTTCGTATTCGTAGTTGCAGGTGAAACACGGCGCAATAACAGGCGTGTCGGTCGGCCCTCGACAAACTCGTATTGGCATTGTAAAGAATAGTTGCGTTCCTTGCGAGCTGTCTTTGCAGTGCCGCGCCACACCGCATGCTTCTGTCAAACGATTGTATAGGAATCAAACTGTCGTTGAAAGTAACGGTTTCGATATGTTAAACAATGGAACGGATTGGAAAGTCGTACACATTTAGGGAAGTTAATGTTGCTGTGGATAATAAAAATATATAACATAACTCACGACTTTAATCCATTTTTGTTTATTTCAATTATTTTGCACAAGATTTATTTGTATAGATATTACTCAATTATCACGATAAGCCCTTGAAAAATCTCCATAATTTCAGGGACTAAAAACTTATTGGTAATTTTCATAAAATAGGTTTGGCATCGCGTTTATCAACGTCACGATGTCACCTGTCTTGTTTTTGGAGTAATTTGTAAAAGTTGGCTAAGTAAAATTGATAGACATTTTTAGGCTTTACTTGGGTTGATATTTATAACGGCTGTTATTTATACTTAAGTACCTTGTTAAATTTTATTAACAAGTTATAAAATAATATTTCATTTAGAGTTATTATGATGCAGCGTCATCTAGGTATACAATTATAAAAATCTTTGTTCTGACTGGCACAACACACAGCCTAAACTATTGGTCGTTGAAATTTTCAAAGTCAAAGTCAAAAGGCATTTATTCAGTAATATCCGCAGGGATCATCTTGAAACGTCTTAAATCTAGGTGAATCTAAGCGCATTGTCAGGGTATATTGCATATCACCTTGGCGCGTAGAGGAACTATGAAGAAATTAATTCTTAAAATCAACCACTAAACGGGTACAGCGAGGTTTGAAGTTTGTACTAAAATAACTTCACAGTCACTAATTCTCTTTAGGATACTTCATGCTAAAGAAATAGTGAAGTAAACTAGTTCTAATATAATACTCAAAGCCTTATAAGCATATCCAATTATACAGATATCAACTTTATTAATATGCGGTACGTTGTACAAGTCAGTTATTTTCGTCATATTCCGGGAATGTCTCCAGATTATCACGCTCAGCCATGATTAGGACTAAGCGCGAGCAGGAAAAGGTGGCGGGAATAAAATTAAAATTAAATTTCTTGGTTCTTATTGTACCTTGTTTATTGTAGGTGTGTGGCAAAAATGTTATTTCTTGGTTTTTAGGATTTGGGGAATGAAAATGCACGGATGGTGATACGGTAAGAGTAAGAGTAGCGTGAACCGCTTGGCGACCATCGTAAAAAAGTTTATCCTTTTATTGTCCCGAAGTCCGGCAGCCAGAACCCTTATAGTTTCGCTATGTCTGTCTGACTGTCAGAACTGCAATGCTGCAACTTTTGCAGGGTAACCCCATAAAGTTACGGGAGCTAGATTAGAAAGCCATTCTTTTTTATGTTGCCAACCATTGTGTGGTCTGATTTGGTGTTTTGAACTGCCTACAAAAGAACGAAAACAAATACAAATTCGATGCGCATTAGAGTCAACATACTGCGCCAACATTACAAATACATATGTAACTCTGGTCGCACAGAGCCAGTTGGCGAATCAAATGGCATTTCACTTATTTTACGGTTACACGATACAAACAACGTAGGAAGACTTATTTTAATCGGCTACCCAAATACAGGCTGTGAAAAAATAGCTACCGAAAACTGAAGGATATGTGCATGATAGGACTGACCTCACAGCTCAGTTAGTAGTAACTGTACCTTGTGTGCTGTGCTTGTAGGCTGTGGGTTCGATCCCCACAGAGGACAAACATTTGTCTGATGAACGCATATGTTTGTTCTCTGTTGGGCGCTTATTGTATTCTGTATGTATTTTCAAACAAAACGTTTATAAGTATTCTATCAGCCATCTGGTTCCCATAGCATGTACAAGCAAGCTATGCTTAGTATGGGATATGAAGTAGATGTAGATGATGCGACGCAGGAGGTTTCGGGTTCGATTACCGCCTTGGGATAAATGTTTGTATGATCTGCAAAAAATTTTTCCGGGTGTTCTGGGTATTTTCTATGTATAACAAAAAATATCTATGAATGTAATGTATAAAGTATATCAGTCATCCAGTACCCATAATCTGCTTAGCTTGAGGCTAGATGATGCTGTGTGGATTGTCCAGCATTATCATTATTAAATCAGAAATTTCTATTAGAAAGTTTTCAGAAATAGTCTTCTTACACCCACTAAGTGTTTTTTCTACCAGTATCCACGGTGCAAGTTTTTGGGAACAATCTTGTTACACCCATCAAGTATCTATTACAAAAACACTGGCAGCAAGCAGGTACAGCAGCAGCCAGGTGGCTTTTACAGCCGTATTTGTCATTCGACTACCTCCACCAAAATGTTCCAATTTATCACAAACATTTATATTTATCTACTACTCATGACTGATTTGTTTAAATGATTAATCTGTTATTACGTTAAATTGACTGAAGTTATACTGTGTTAAGTAATGATAAAAAATATTAGGAACTAGGAAATGTATTTATTGTTCCTGTACCAATAGAATATACTAGAATAGACATGATAACCAATGGACTGTTTTTTTCCCTATCGTTGATTACCTACGTAATTTGAAATGAATTGAATGTTTTGGTAGTCAACTAATTGTAGTAGTGGAATAAATTAGCTAAGATTTAACTAACTTGGAACTAAAAATGGTGCATTATTATTGTTTTCATTCTAAGAAATTATTTTGCAGATTCCAGCAAAAGTATCACCTAAAAATAGTAAGGGTCGTTTTGTTCGTGAAAGTTTTTATACTGTGTGCCGCGGGGGCATAACGAGCACCTGCGGCCTCATCTACATAATGTGGACAAGTCATTGAACCCGCTGGACAGTTTGGGGAAAGCCGCGACTGTCTTTAAAGCTTTGTATCTATGAGTAACATACATCAATATCGATGTACAAGTGCAGTATTGGTGGTATCGATGTCAATAACCAAAGAGAGTTATATATACTTACTTACTGGGCGAGCTACTCCAACTTAAACCCTGTCTTAGGCATTATAGCGTCCCGTGTGTATAGAGGCACGATTGAAAAAAGTAGCCTAATGCTGTATATATCCTCTACAATGGATGCAAAGGCCGATTTATTTACTTTACTCTCAGTTAGATTCTCCTTATGAAGTAGTTACGAAAACTGGATGATGTTAAAAAATGGTTCTTGAATCTTACTTAAAAATCCATACCATCAATAAATAAATCAATAACTATGTTGATACACACATACTTTCATTGTAAATTTGCATACAAAGCTTGAATAACTACAGTATGTCAGCTTGGTTAAAACGATCTGGGGTGATTTTTATAATATAAATATGTATATAATCACTCAGCAGCTTAAAATTGGTACTGTACCATATTTACATACATACAACCTCGACTTATTATCAAAAACAACCAATTACAACAGTGGAATCAGATAGATTTACCATCGTAATGGAATGGATAAATATGCAATTATAAATTGTCAGCAGTTTGAATTTTGGTTTGATATTAGAGATCCTTTTGTGGTAATTTTGCTAGAGGTTCCTTCTCTCTAAATACTTGTAAAACGATGTGTATTAACAAATACATCAACCCATTTATTCAAGAGCAGCAGTGGTCTTGTGGGAGTGATCCCGCCTTCTGATTCTAAGGCCGTAGGTTCGAGTCCAGTTGAGCACTAATAGATTTTTCCTTGCACAAGCGCTCTCAAACAGCGAAGAAAACATCGTGTAGTGAATCTCAACTTCTGTAAAATGTGATATGAGCCAAATGTTATATTTAGACATGTCTCTGATTACCTTAATCCTCAAAGAATCATGAGTTGGTACTACTTGATTTCAAAGATTTGAAAGGATATCTCGGTAGACTACTGCAAAAAACAAAAAAAATAAGTAAGATAAAATAATAAGTGCCCGATGGACAAAGTTGCACAGTTATTTATTACAAAAAAGTCAGCCACAGTATATGTCTAAATTTTAAATTTAAGTCACAAAAAGTAGAGTTTTATATTAAATAATAATTTAAATCGTTAGGTCATGTTTATTGTTCATATTATTTACCGCCCAACGAAGTGGACACGGGTCAGCTAGTGTATTTATAATGATAATAGTTTAGTGTGTATCAATAAATGCCTGCTCATGTCTACATGTCTACAAACAGTAAACCAAATCTGGCCATAAGGATTTATTTTTACCATTTACGTCACGAATCCCTAAAAATCAGTGTGTTCAAATATTTGCGCTCGATTGTCTTTTGTTTGTGGAGTCGTTACCTACTACAAAAAGCTTTTCAAGATAAATATAACACTTTAACGTTCACTTTTATGTTAGGCGACGAAATATTACTCAGAAATAAAATGTTTTTTGATGGCAAATTGGATTTGTACACATCAATTTGAACTTCAAAATTCCACATCAATAACTATGATTTTATGTTATTTATTTATTAAGACACATTGCAACTAATAAAAAACAAGTAAAAAATGATAGAGTGAGAGTTATAATATAATCTAAGCTATTGAGTAGGGGAGAGTTGGGTAATACCGTGCCCCTAAGGGAATTATTCTATAACTCGGCTCAGGTTAGGTAAAAATAAATTTGAAATATTTTAATATCCGTTCCGTTTGTTCCAAAAAATAGCTCTGAACTCAAAGTAAATAGAAATATGATAATTATTTGATTCTAAGAAAATGACCGAACCGAACACTTACACAGCTTTTGTTTTGTAAAAAGTGCGCTACTTGCCCCGCCTGAAGTAATTTTCATTCAAACTTCAACCTCCGCTGTACCCGTGTAGGGGTTAAATTTCGGGAATGCATTTCTTAGCACATTTTTTTACAAGATCGTGAAAATTTCAAGACAGTACGATTAGTGGTTTAGGCTGTGCGTTGTCTATAATGTCAGTCAGCCAGGACAAAGAGTCTTATAATTATAAATTAATAATTATAGATTTAGATTCTACCCGCAACTACCACTGTTGCAAAATAGCTGAAACGCCAGAAATAAATAAAAAAAAAGGTAGTGCTTACGTGATAACTACCGTGTAATATAAGTTTTCAGTAAGTTCACAAAAATTTAAAAATCTTCCTAACTGTCACTGATGCCTAAAATCAACGTACGGTAAAGTGTTTTTTTATCAAGTACTACATTAATATTAAACAGGCATTATTAATATTTTAACTCTGTTCAATTACTACTACACGTTTACAATTTCTACAAATATAGCCGAAATATCACGATATGTAAACGCAGAAACTGCAATGCATTTAATGAACAGAATCAGCTGAGTAAAAGTTGCAATGCTTGCCCCTCGTTAACCCAGAAAAAAAAACATTGCTGCAAAACGTCGTAGCGGTTTCAATTAGGGTAGCCAGTGTAGGTAGTTCTAATTACCGGGTTCCGTACTGTGTGGCAAGTCTGTTGTGATTCCTGTGCTCTGCGAAGAATGCTAACTGAAGTAAACAGTATGAGAATTAGAAATGTCGGTGTTTTAGCTGTAAATTAATAAGACGCTTATGTTCACTAAACGCCTGATAGCTCGTAAACAAACATTTGAATATAAATTTAAATACTAATTAAATGAGAAATCTTTTAAGAGCCTACTGTTATCAGGAGAACTGACTTATAAGCACACATGCACAATATCTTTACACACAATGTTTCTGTATTACCATTTACTAACTTAGTTTCCTATCTACTCTTTACTTTTAAGTTTTTCTGCCTACGAAAGTTGTAAAGGACTGCCTTCTCTTTAATGCGAAGGTGCAATACAATTATAATTTAATGTAGTCTTCAGTGTTCACTTATTATTTGTTGTCATCCGTTTTATGTTCACTAAATAAATAAGATAAACATTGAAATAAATGGACATTTCACTCAACGTCATCTAATTTTAAACTAAATAATGCTACTAAGTTCCACACAAATGATAAATTTTATTTTTGTTTTGTAGTACCTAAATGTTATTACACCTAGACTCAGAACAAAGTTCCAGGTTCTTCGGAAAAATGTTATTCCTCGGTGGGAATCGAACTTATTAACCTTCAGCGTAAAAGGTAAAGCCTTTACAAACCGGAAACTGCGCTGCTAGGCCAGCCAACAAATTTAATATCAGCTATTTATTTTTTGAGCTAAATAATATAAAGTAATTCAGTTCAACAAAGCGATTTAATAATAATTGTAAATTTTAATTCTAGCAATCTAAATATGTAACATTTTGTGCATAGTGCAAAAATGGAAACTTGTTACTATTTTGCTTTGATATTTGAGTCAGTCAAGCTATAGACATGTTTAGTCACTATAACGTGTTTTTTTTATAAATCTACTTATGTATATAAAATACTTTATCATCACATTATTTTTCTATTTGGCACTATTATTAAGTATTTAATCTTCTAAATTGCATCTAGTAAGGGAGCTGATACGTAGGTTATACCACATTATCTAATTTAACTCATTACCTCTTCGCTTATTCTTGGTAGGTAAGGTACTGGGGGTCTAGATATGAGGTGTAAATTACCTAAATCCCTAATGTAAAGTTTGCACTTGTTCTAGTATCATGTTATCACCGGCATAATTCCACATCATGATCAGACGCGACACACGGCGCTTCAGGAGCAGCTAGGAACAATTTTCCTGACGCACAAACACACAATTGGTACACTTTTTGGCTTTTAAGATTCTTTTGTGACTTGTCCAAATGTACTGTGGTAGATGCTTCTTTTAGATTGCTAATTATCAAGTTAGATGCGTCGATTTTAATCTGAAAATGAAAAACTTTTAATATTTATTCGCACGTTTCCAACTAAATTCGTTTTTAGAACGCCCCTATGTTTCCCTCATAGTTTTACGACTGCTAAAACCAGAACTGACCGCTTAGGTAAAAGTAGATTAGTTAGATATGACCAAGCAACCTGCACAGCAAAGCAAACGAGCGCCTCATTGACAGCTTTGAAAGATACACTGGCTACGTTCTATGCTTTGCATTGTGTCTAAATTCTATAGACTAATAGGAATATTACGTCAAATAACAGCACACAAGTGACAGAATACTTACGGCTCCAACAGTAGAGTCAAGATTAATATTTCCATGAGCGGTCACATCAATGTTTCCTGCTCTACTTTCTAAGTATATTGATTTTGGTGCCCTCAACTCCAACTTTCTTGTCAAAGATTCCAGTCTAAAACAAAATGACTAGATAATTAAAAAAATATTAGTTTTTGGGTTCCTGTCAAGCTGTGACAGCAAACCCTACTTTCGTAGTTTCAATTTTTCTGTCTGTCCGTCCTTAAAGGGTTATTACACTACGCGGTATTCAGACAGTCTTAGTACGACTGTCTTAAAATCTAACTAGGCAAGCTCGCTATTACACTGGGCTGAATACCGCATGCTAACTCTTTTGCAAAGCGTACGTAGTCTGTGACGGTTGTCGCGCGATGGGAAAACTTTCAAAGCACCAGAAAATCGCCATAGCTCTTGCCGCATCTATTAATTTAAATACAAAAAAGAAAAGAAAAATATGGGTGAAAGAGTATTTACTTTTGCGAGAAAAAGGTTTTATAAATTTCCAACAACACCCGGAATCCTTCAGTACGAAGTGGTTGATTGGAATAATCTTTATGACTTTTCAGCCATAAATATGGCATGTCTCGGTACAAATCAAGAACATTGAAAAGTACTTCTTCTTCTTTAGAACACGCCATGGTGCACGCGGCCACAGCAAACAAACGTATACGACTGTCTTTGCTCTGCGGCTGCCGCGCGCTGACTGAACGGTCTAAGCGTGCTAAGTCTTATTACACTACGCGGTATTGAGCAAGCAAGCAAGTAAGCACGGCCGAACCCATTCGGTCAGTCTAATTAGACAGGCTAATTTGCTAGCTCTTATTACATTAAGCTAAATCTTAGTAAGACTGTCTGAATACCGCGTAGTGTAATAACCCTTTTAGTCATAACCGTTTTGCTCACAGTACTTAGTGCCATAATGTTTAAATATTGAATGTCTATGATAATGCACGTCAAATGCGCCTACACTTACTTTAAAGTGTATTACACAAAAAAAAAACTGTAAGATAATGATTTTTCATAATGTTTCCTTCCTTACATGTAAAGCTATAGCATTTTTTTTTATTTTATCATCGTTCAGAACTTTATAGTGATCGTATCAAACGCATCTCTATCAATTGATGTAACAGTTTACGTGTTACACGTTACGTCACGTTATCAGCCATAATAAATCCGTTGCTGGCGACTTCCCTCGTATTTAGGGGGTTGGGTTTGCCGTAGTTTGGGTACGCTTGACAGGCGGTTTGGTGTTTGGTCAGTGTTTAGCTTACGGGTTAATAAGTATAATAAATATTACAATATTCATTTGGAAACTGACTGTAAATTTGAAGCTGGAGGGGCGCGAACCATTGGTGCCTGGATCGCATTCTTCACAGTTAGTCCTCCGACGCCATCTACTGCGAATGTATCCGCATACACCCGGACTTCATCACGCGAGGCACGGAACACGTTGCCACCTCGAGCATCCCGCACGTCAAAGATTTTACCAGCAAACTGTATGTTGTCGCGTTCTGAAAAGTAATTTTATCTGTTTGAGTTAAACGTAGAGTCATCTTTACATAGAGTCTTGTTTCAAACGAAAGTGTAGTAAGTTAGGTATATTATATATAATCTTTTTTATCTTAGCTTCGAGGTAGTTAAAGAATCTTAGCTGATAATAAAGTACGGTAAGTAGCTGATCGTGCCACCTCATTGCAACTTATACACGTTACTAATAAACTCTGCGGCTAGAGTTTTAAAGAGACTTTAAGTCTAGTCTAATAATTCTCGGTTGAGGTTTTAGAAATCTAAGTTTCTACTTACTCATTACAAACTTGGATTGTTCCAATCGGTTGGGATCTGACACGTGCACTGAGAAGTTACGGTGCGAGTGCAGTATCACGGGCTGACCAACTTGCGAAGATATTGTGGACGCCACGAGGTTGTTCAGCACCCATGCTTGACCGTCTAACTGGATGCCACCGCTTACTATCCTTACAGGCCCGATGCCGTTCTGAAAAAGCGATGTTAGCAGTGTGAGGCTAAAGTTGTCTCCGTCAAATTTTCGATAAAATAAAGACAATAATTTACCATGGTTAGTCGTAGGGCGCTTATGATCCACAAAGTCAACGCGATATTCAAAAACACTAAGAGCATTAGGAACAAAATTATTCCATAGAGGGCATTTCTCCGCCAACCTCTTTGAAAAATAGTGGGTAAACATGCTTTGTTAACGCGCCGCTCTGTGGACATGGCCGCCGGCGGCAGGTCTCCGGTTGGCGTGCACTCCCAGCCCCTGATCACACTCACACTGCTACCTTCTACGCTCATCTCTGCACGCTCTACCTTAGGCAATCGAACGGCTGCAACAACGGATTACGAGTATTACGACCGATCTCAATTAGAATCTAATGGGTCGCTTGTAAGTCATAGCATTATGCGAATGCATTCAATACATTCATTGAACTGAAATCAATGGTGCGAATGTTAATCTGATAAATGTATGTTAAAATAAACATGGGTATAATTTAGTTCAGAAGATACAAGTACGTACATAGATATTGTGACATTTTATCGTGCTGTAGCAGCTTAAAGTACAAAGCGGAACTTATGTAAAACCGATAGCTCAGGTTTAGGACGGGTGCAAGTGGGCTGCCCACAAGCCTAAAATAAACACCTGGCTTCATGTTTTGTTACTTCCGCCAGCCGCCGCTACTTGATGCCATGTTGCAGGCTGCTATTTTTAGGGTGGTATCGATTAAAACTGGCAACTTATAAGTTGGCTTGTAGAAAGACATTGCGTGTTTCTATTTTAGCACCCTAAAATGAACTCTCTTATCCTTTAAATTTATTTTGAAATAAAACAAAGTCGTGAAACATGCAAAAGTGTCCTGAATTAAAAAATATGGCCTTTTCCACTCTAAACCACTGAACAAATCCACTGATGGATTTGTTTCCACATTTGGTTCCACTGTAATAATACAGCACATATGTACAGCTACCAATTTATTACTACATTACACTTTCAGTAGCCCGGTAACGCTGTCGGAAATCGCCAAGCGATTATAACAGCATTTTAGTCCGTTAAAAAAATAAATAAAGAATACTACATTAAACATAAACCAATGGAACATGACTTCTCATTTGTGTTAATTTTAAATCATGGTAGATCTCAGTTGAACTTTCACTGACATATAGTTTTTTGTCAGTGGCATCAATAAACCGCATCATGCTGAGTTAGGTTCTAGAAAAATTTAAATTCTAAATTGTAAGCTTATAGCACCAACAGTTTAGCTCTAAAAACCTCCGTTTTTCCAAAACTGCATCGAAATAAAAAAATAACAGAGAAAATAAGCTAATTTATATTTTATAACTGGATGGCACTTTTAAAAGCTCGTGATCTTTCAATTAGTGTGTGATTGAATGAAAACCGTAAAAAAACCCACCAACAAAACTTGGGGATAAAGTGCAGTGGAGTGCACTAATGAACGGCGTGGAGCATGCCTACTAATGAATATAATACGAAAAACATACGCCAGAAACGGCATTGAAAAACGTGAAATGCTGAAACCTTCGGTAAATATCACGTAAACTGCTCTAGTGTGTACCATTTATTTATTTATACAGTAATGGTAGTAAAACAACTTGACTTTTACTTTTTTATTATTATAATTAATTTTATTGCACACAATTTTTTATGATTCATTGATAACATTTTAGTAAATGTCAGTTTTATAGACTGTTCCAATATCCTACGAGCATCCGTTATTAGTACAACGGATCGTTGCCTGTCAGATAAATTGTCACCTTAGGCCTTAGGCGTGGTTTACTCGTCTAAGCCTTAGGCCTATGTAAACTGTCACTATTAACATGAACCAATGATATGACTTATCAGACAAGCAATGTTACAATAATGTAATAATGTAACAATAATAACGGACGCTATAATAGATCTTGGTATAAATTGATACAATAGTGATTCTACTCTATAAAAAATTTGTATCTATTCGTTTTGTACAAAAAATATATATTCTATAAGTATTCCGTACTTTTTAAAGATGCTATAAACACAAACGGTAACTTATTCGTATACCAGTAGTAGGTAATATACGATACGTGTGATTATACAACGTACAAAAGACTTTGTGGTAGCTTTCCGTTCAGCACAATAGGCCTCTTTAAGACAGAATGAATGCCTAGCTACACCTAGCTCGATAAATAAGCATAGATAAAGTAAAGGTGTGCTATAGTTTATTTGGAGGTCAATGTAAACTAAAAGTTGTCAATCTCTTTTGGTTGTACATCATTCACGTTACATCTGTGCGTGCATATAAACTACTGTGTGCTTAATTACAGACTGTGTCACTTAACTATGTCCAGTGCTTTTAAAAATCAACAATTACCTACAGTGAAGTTTACATAATTTTAATAAACGACATGTTTATAAACTGTGAAATGACTTTACAATAGTTAAAGTAACAATTACCTACTCCAGCACCCAAAACGTCGGATAGTTCGAAAGTTAACGCGTATAACCAACTTTTAAACTTTATTTACTTAATTTTGTCAGCTTGGATTAAATAAACCGATGCGGGCGGCTGCATCGGGCGAGTTCAGTAACTGAGACTAGGAAAATTCATAGGTGGTGGAAGCAACACTCGAGATATCTAGCGCGAAGCGAGGTGAGCCGGCGTGCTCCAGAATATAATATCAGGCAGTGGAGTGGTCTGTGCGACGCGCCGCGCCTCGCCGCTCGCCCTCTGTGTGCCCATGCCCTCATAATAAACGATATAGTGCGAAAATAGAACCGGAACGAGTATGTATCACCGCCGCTCTCTGCTAAACAAAATACCGATGTTTGCAGCGCTTCTATCTTTTGCTGGCCGCTTGCTTTATAAATATTTGGAGCCAGTTATAGCAATCGATCTGATGCTGATAGCTAAAAATAAATCGCTCTATGCGGCACCGACGGCCGTAAATGAATCTAGTGTACCTACACCTTACCTTTTTAGTAGAATATTTCCATTCTGGTTTCAAGTTAAGTTTTGTTGAATAACTTTGCACTTTCATCACATTTTTTCAGCACTAAGTAAGAGCATGTCTGTCGAATAGGAGCAGGCGGCTCCAGCGGCATGGAAGCACTGGGCGGTCTGCGCTCGCGACGCCGCCGCCGCCGCTGCCGAACCCGCCTCGTTTCAAACGGTGCATTTTTAATCGCGCGGCTGTCTCGCGCGGGACATAACTCGGGAAAGCTCCAGTTCAGCTGTGTTCGCCTCTATTACAAATTCTAGTTAACGTTAACGTGTCATTAGCTGACATGTTCATATAAAGTTGTTAATATTTTAAGTGAACGCGACCCGGTCCACAGTTATGCCCCTCAATTATTATTATAGCCTGTACCGGCGCAGTTCACCTTGTTGTGCTGTTTGTTTTCAGTAGCTTTTTTGTGATATGAAGGAATTTCCATACGTCATGAATATTTTTAGATTTGTGCTAGCACTACGATGCTCGAGTTTTTTATGTGTACGATGGGATTGTCGTTGTTTTTACGATTACCCATGAAATTGAAACGTTTTGTCGTTCGCGTGCCATTTCTTAAAAAGAAAATAGCTACATACACAAAGACGTTCAAGTTCTACATAAAAGTTTACGTGTCCATAACAAAGTAGCGAGCAGATAATAATACAGAATATTACATGTTACTTTCGGGCCTTGTTGAAACGGCGATGAAATCATATTGGATGTCACCGAATGTTTTCATGGAAGTTTTATTGAGCTGATAAATGTAAGCCCTCGGGGACTACTACGCCGGCAATTTTTAGATAAGTAAAAGAAAAAAGGACACAGCGAAGCTACTCGCTTACTACTATAAAATGTTAGTAAATTTTACGTTGAAATTCAAAAAACCCTATCAACTTGAATGTATTCGTAAGTACTGTAAATGTTTTTCGCTATCTATAAAATCCAATTATATTTTAGCATAAATAAAACTTTATTGAGAATCAAAATATGTGTATATTTTCAGTCGTAAAAAAGTATAGATTTTCATTACACCTCCTGACGGAACAAGCCGATGGCCTCCTGATGTTAAGCTGTAACTATCGCTTATACCTAAGTATTGATTTACAGGTGACGTTCGTAAGAAACGTGCCCTACGCTGCCGTGCTCTGCGTCCACCCACCTGAAGCATACAGATGTTAAGCCTCACGTGCCTGTAATTTAACCGGCACGCACACTCTTCACTCCCTGTTCAAACCTGAACACAGTAAGTTCGTTGGCAGCAAAAATAGACATGATGGTAGTACTTCCCCGGACGAGCCGCTTTCACTAAAAGCTCTACTACTACTAAATGTAATGCATAAGGACAGATGCAGCATCCGGGTGATAAAAATATAGTTATTCTATTGAACAATATTTTTATCTCATATCCATATTTTTATCCTTATGGTACCCACTTTTTTGTAAAGTATCAAATTTGTTATTTACAGTACGGGATGGATAGCGCCTCCCCGATCCTGTTTTAGGAAACAATCTCTCGTGATCCCAGCGTGATGCTGCATAATGTCTCTCGTTCGCCCCAGACATAGCTATTAAGAATTTAAATAAAAACCTTCTATAGTACCGAATGAATTTTATACCTACTTACCTATCCACATGATGATGAAAAGTAGTTTGATTTTAGATTTTAAAATCACTATCTATAACCATTCGCACTTACCTAATAAGGTCTTCCTGAGGAAACCTACAGAGGTTTTACTGAGGTTTGAACATCACCCATGTTTCTGTTGTGTAGTACCTAAGTGCTCATCATCATCAGCCTGTCCACTGTTAGACATAGGTCTCTCCCATAAGTTTCCAGGGAGAATTCTTTTGAGCTTTTTTCATCCACCGACTTACCATGGTCCGAAAATTAGCAACGTCGTTGATGCATCGGATTAGGGTAAGGGTCAGTATTAGGTGGTACAGTTAGCCTTCCGATTTGAATATACATTCTAGTGCAGCTGACTGTACGTTTAAATATTACATAATATACATCAAAAGAAGGTATTCACGGACTGGCCATTGGTGGTCAAAGTTGTCGTGTACCTCTATATATTTTTATTCAAAATGCTAGTTAGTGCATCTAAACGGCGAAGGAAAACACTGTGAGAAAACCCACGTCTCAGTCAGTTCTGCACGTATTGCTTACATTGTCTTACATGTGGGTTAGGCCAACTAAGCCGTTCATTCATTCTTCGTGTCAATGGCTAGTTATATTAATGTGCTCCCATTGGAGCACATTAATATAACTAGCCATTGATAAGGCCATACAAGTTGCTACCCATTGGTAGCAACTTGTATGGCCTTATCCGCTGCTTTTGTTAGGTCTGCTCGGGTGCAGGTGGATGGGCACAGAGCGCAGGACAGCAGGTGCGGCATATTTTGCGTTGGGGCTCCGCACTCACTCTGGACTTCGGAGGGATCTATTATACCCCACTTGGCTAAGTTGCTCTTGCAACGACCAACTTGGGTACGGAGTCTGTTGAGCGACTTCCAAATTGGCCATTGAAGATCATGCCCAGGGGGCAGGTGTTCCGCCGGGGTAACAAAGTCCAGTGAAGGGGGATGTTTGCTCTTCCATAACTCGCATCTTGCTTCCCTTGCGCTCTTTTCCGAGGCGCTCGTATGAATTAGGAAACTTTTACGGCTCTTAAGGCGGGAAGGTGGTGGTCGGTAGTCAAACTAAGCCGTTAGAGGACGGTACAGGTGCTCGGCGAGTGTACTTCATTTAAAACCCTGTTACAGGGTCCCGTAAAAAAAATGAAAATAAATAAATCTAAATAAAGAGTTTACACTGTATATATGACTCAAAGACTGACTGACTGACTGACATAGTGATCTATCAACGCACAGCCCAAACCACTGGACGGATCGGGCTGAAATTTGGCATGCAGGTAGATGTTATGACGTAGGCATTCGCTAAGAAAGGATTTTGATTAATTCTACCCCCAAACCCCCAAGGGGATAAAATAGCGGATGAAAGTTTAACGGGAACGGGAAAAAACTGCCACGCAGGCGAAGCTGCGAGTGGCCGCTAGTAATTAATAAAATAAGTGTAAAAATAATACAATAAATGAGAAGTTGTCTCTGGTGATGTATATAAATAATTCTACAATTATTGCAAGGGACTTTAGGGACTAGCAATATATTAGATGCTCGAGGCTTGTAGCTAAATTAGATAGGATTGGATCTTCATCTGGGTTTTCGTATTGTCTCAACGTTTCAAGCGTAATATTTACTACCTAATCTTACAAGTCGTAAGATTAGGTAGTACATATAACCATTTTAATATAACGAATCTGTAAGTAAAGAGTAGTGTAGAATGTAGCCAAATCGAACGAAATGTGAACAAGAGTAAAACAATGTTTGCAGCTGTAATGATAGGTTGGGAACAAACCGGGGATGCGCGGTGCACCCGACTGCTGCGTCCGATCCGAAGCCAAAGTTCTCCATCATACCTGCGTCACTTGAAAATTGAAAAACTTTCGCAATGCCTTTCTTATGGAAATAGTTCGCGTTTACATTTGAGTGAGTTGTCATTGTAAGGATTCAGCGGTGCTGTCTTATTGAAATAATAGTCGAGGCAGCTTTTGATTGTTTTGTCGGGGAAGTTTGTGATTTGTACTAAATTGTTCGTGTAAGTACCTATTTATTTATTTTTATACGCAAGATTTATCTGCCAATAAGTATAAGTGAGAAAAGTACATAAAAGACTTAGAAAAAAAAAGAAAAAATGAAGAAAATATATAATAATAATAATATGTAATAATTATTATCAGTGGAAACCAAAAGGAAATTTCGATCTGAGGAGTAACTGTGAGCTCGATAGTTTGTTATGTCATTATGCGTACCGTATACCGTGAGTCCGAACAGACCCAAGCAATGGCTACGCGGATATCTCCATACAAATCCAGAATCCGTTACTGAAAGTTCATGTTACGAAATTATTGTCATATTGTGGACATAGATCTTAGATTATAAGGTAATACTAGGCACATTATCTACTGTAAAAATATTATCAATTAGTAACTATGTAAAGTATAATGAGATTTGCTTTGACTATTACGTACGAGTACGTAGGTACATGATGGTGAAGCATGCGATCGTAATAGTGCAGTAACCCTTTATGGTTTTCGTCCAACTGCGTAGGTAATTTAAAGATAGGAAAATGCAAACATTCACGATAGGTTGTGTAAATCCGCATGAAATATTGATACAGTTTCGTGTAAACGTGTAACAAATGCGGTAATTTAAACCACCTGCCGGTGGCGCGGCGGCCGCCACTCGCGCCGCTCGCTATGCACCACTTTTGAACTGCTCACCTTATGCTACAAATTAATGCTGTTGCTATTTTTTATGCATCGATATAATCAATCTTTTACAATCTGTTTTTTGTATAGAAAGTTTATTTGACCGTACATGACAGACAAAAAGTGTTGGTAATAACAAAATAATCCATTGCTCCTTGAAAACGATTATGAGCTTATTTTTGATGCTGACGTATGCAAGCCGGCTCAAGTTAAGGAAGTATCTTGCAAATTCATCGCCCAGCTGCACTCAATTATTCATATTTAAAAAAACATATTTAAGTTTTTTTAATAACGAAAACTGAACTTCAATAATTCATAAATAAATAGGGCACACTATCATCATCATCAATAAATAAATAAATAACCAAATTGTGTTACGTGTGTTCATATTCTTATCAACATTCGCCATTGATTTATTAAACATCGATTAATTCTTTAGTTATGCATCTTTTGCTTAAGATTTTAGTTGTTTTGTTGAAAGAGTTGAATATAGAAATAAATAGATGAAAGCCATTTGTATGTAGGTAAGTATAACATTTAACCCCCAAAAAGCAAAGGTTGTATATGAGAGTCAGATAACTCAAAGAATGCTTACATACTTTTTTTGTACATTGTATATTGTACAGAAGATCATTTATACGGTGTAAGGGGTAACTTTTTGCTCAAACCCCTATTCAGTGGACAATATAGTAGCTGGGACAGCATTTTAGATGGAATAGGCTTGTCCGACACGTACCTATACCATCTTCACAACTTGGTCAATACGTGCATCTGACTAACGCATTTCCTTACGATGTTTTTCTTTACCATATAAATAGTAAAACCAATATTTTATATTTATTTGTAACGGCCAATTGAAAGATACTCCTATTTGTTTTATTTCTGATACTCTCCTCCGTTAAATTTATTTGCCCTCTTCCGTATTTACAAGAACATTTACACCGTTGTATCTCGATTCAAGTGTTGATTTAGGACCGTTATTATTACGCTAGCGTTCGTTACCTGGCTGTCTAGCACGTCTTTATTTTCCGCTGTATATTTATAGGGTCTTTACGACTATCTCTTGGATACTTACCAGTTACCACTGTAAGTTTCTACAAGTTCGTATTAAGCTTCGATTTGAATGTCCAAATATGTATCGTTTTTATAGAGCTATACCAATTATAAGAATCTTTGTCCTGACTGACCAATAGACAACGCACAGCCTTACACCATAACTTCACGCAGACGAAGTAGCGAGCGTAGTTATTAATAATAAAGGTTATATATTCTTTTTTTAGGGTTCCGTACTCGAAGGGTAAAATGGGACTCTATTACTAAGACTCCGCTGTTGGTCTGTCTGTCTGTCGGTCTATCACCAGGCTGTATCTCATGAACCGTGATAGTTAGAGAGTTGACATTTTCACAGATGTTCTATTTCTGTTGCCACTGTAACAACAAATACTAAAAACAGAATAAAATAAATATTTAGAGGGGCTCTCATCTGGTTTACTCGTCTAAGGCTCTCATACAACAAACGTATTTTTTTTGCCATTTTTACTATAGATAATGGTACGGAACCCTTCGTGCGCGAGTCCGACTTGCATTTGACTGGTTTTTTTATCCGACTTTCTGATGGACATAGCTGATGGCTCTCCTGATGTAAAGTGGTTCCTATTACCTATGACAAAGCATTACCTCGTAGTCACGTTCGTTAGGAATATGCACTACGGTGCACTGCACTGCCTTTATTAACTTGAGGCATGTAATAATAAGATCACACACAATAACCAACCATAATAAACATAACATCACCTAGCACCAAACTAAGCAAAACTTGTATATTATTCTCTTTCTAAATTCTAATTGAACTAAAAGGGTTATCATATCAGAATCGAATAAATGCCCTCGAAAGAGTCCACCAGTAACGGCGCAATCATCTAATGAATGCTTCCGGGCAGATAAGCTTCGATTAAATGGTCTCTTTATTGCGAAAGGAAAGGCGAGCCCTCTTTATGGGAACATAGAGATACCTATTTGAAAGATAAACCACTCCAAAAGCAAATAATATGATTGTCTCGTTTGGGAAGACTTATTTTATACTTTCAAAACTGTATATAGGCTTATCATCACCATCATCAGTGAATTATTGGGTGTTGATATTGGACCGATTCAGAATAAACTTAAAATAGATAAATAAAATAAATATTAAAAAGATCATCTATTTTAGAGCAGTATTTTTAATTCATATTTTTATTTAATCCGTACACAAAAAGTAGCATTTATTTTCATAAAAGCTACTTTTTATCCTGCTATAATAAAAAATCACCGCACTTTATTTATTAAATAAAATAAGAAAAATAAGTAGGTCCCAGTCTAGGTTTTAGAATTTATGAAAAGAAACAGATTTTTTTAATGCGTTTAGTTAACATGGAAAGCTTATGGTAGTTCTCTACAATTAATGTAACAAATTACGGGGCAACAAATGACTTCCGCGATAGGGAGACGACGCGTTTAGATCTAAGATAAGGTGTGTTATAGGTAAGTATAGGTGTGATAATAGGTGTGTATGTAACACTATACAATTTATCGCCTGCATATCCTTTCAGCGGGTAGATAATGACCGCAGTAAAACGTTTAAGCACGAAATAACTGCTGCTGGAAGCCGTTATTACAATATTATGAATGGGTTTCTACGGAGTTCCCGTTGCGGCTTTCGTATTACTCCTCGGGTATCGCGAGTTCTAATCTAGCAAATTACGATCGAATTGTTTTATTGAAATGGGGAAGCAGTTACGAAAACCCTTTTATTAAAATCTGATAATTATACCGTAAGCTTTCAATTGTAGCTTTATATAGATCCTTATTTTGAGTCGTTTACTTTATTGAATCTTCCAAACTTGCTGTTGTATAAATCGATTTCTCGAATAATACGCGGTTCCGATACCTTACAAGCGTCCGTTGAGTAGATACTATGGGTTACTGCTTGTTAGATAAACTCGCACCTCATTTGCCAGTAACAACTGTCATTGTAACATTAGCCATTGAGCTTATCTGTCAAGTATTCTTAGTGATTCTGACGCTTGTAAGATATTGGAACTAAGAATAAGAATCGTTTGTTGTAAAACTGTGTTATAAAAGATCTTAAAGTAGGTAAGTACTCAGGTGTAACAATTTCCAATAATGTGCACATTTCAAGTAGATACAATATTGCTATATCCGCTGATTATTTACAATATAATCTAGGAATAGAATATCGAACGAGTTTTAGGTTATCAGTATCCAAATTCTACATTTTCGCATGAAGTAAGTAAATCATTTTAGAAATTACTTTTTATAGGATCAAGGATGTACAAGTAATTCGAAATAACTTCCCCTGTGAATAAAAGCGACAGTATGAAATTGTTTTCCTAACAGAGAAATTACTTCGGGACTGGATGGGTAAACAAAAAGCGATTTAACACCAATTTAGGAGTGTGTGGGCTGGGCGAGTCACATCATTGTATAAGCTGTGTGCGTAGATAATTTGTATACACTGTTACTTAAATTAATTATCTGCCTATGAAATACATGTTTTTAACTAAACTACTGCATTGGTGGTCTAGTGGGAACAGCCCCGCCTTTTGACCCTACGGTCGTGGATTCGAATCCGGTCGTGCACCGATGGATTTTCTATTTAAAAATTTATGAGCACAATGCCAGTGTTCTGAAACATCTTAAGGAAACCAGTTAGTATTCTAGCAGCGGCAATGGGCTTGCAACCTTGGTACGTATGGAATACTAACTACAGCAAAATGTGGGTATCTGCCAATTATAATATTTGGATGTACCTACCTCTGACTTGTAGTCATCCTCAAAAAATCTTAAGCTAGTACTACTTGGTATTAGGAGGTCTGAGTGGATATCTACCGTGCCTGGGAATTGTAGTAGTGAAGCTGTATCTGTTCCTGTAAAAAATAAAGCAGAATTTAATCAGAGTGTAAGAACTACGAAATTGAAAAAAATGAATAAGCTTGATAATAATAAATGTAACATATTTATTTTATATTAAGCTTGATGATAATCCCAAACAGAATGAGACGCATGTATGACTAATGTGTAAGTAGTTTAGTTCCCTTACATTCATGGTTCGGTAGGAGCGAAGGCGGTCGGCCTTCGCTCCGGGCGTGGAGTAATTAGCAGTGCTTTCCTTCCGCTCGCTCCGCTATCTACTCGCAGCAAGCTTCGCCGAACCTTTGTGCTCTCTATTTCATGCCTTTTGGAAAGTTTCATACTCAGTAGTATGTTCTTGAATTTTCTAGAATTTTATTACCAACTATTTTATGATAATATTGTACTTTGTATTATGCAATAGTATTATTTTTAGTACTTAGTAGTAGAGCTCTTTAAACTCATCCGGGTTTTCTGTTTCTATTACTGATCGTTTTGTGTTTATCTACCCATCAAAGACCATCTATAAATCAGCCGCGCGTTGTGCTAAGTTTTTTTATTGTTTTTATATTTTTTTGTATAGAACAATTTTGTTATCCTACCTATGTCTCTCTATCTTTAATCTAATTATAAGAATATCTGCCCTGACTGACTGACACATAGACCACGCATTAGCCTAAACCACTAGTCGTAGAGACTTAAAACTTTCAGGATATATTCGTCTTGCTGCGTAGGGGTAAACTAAGGAATTTCTGACCTTCAACCCCTAAAGCGAAGTTTGTATGAAAATAATATCTTGCGGACAAAGTGGCACACGTTTTGCTAGTCTATCATATTTTATAACATTGATTGTTCTACCAAAGTTTTTTTTGAGTAATGGCAGCAAATTTTTGGAGAATGGCTATGCTAACAAAAGTTACTACTAGTACTGAACACAAAAACAGAATCAACAACGTAAATAGACTAACCTATAAAATGTTATTTTTAAAAGACATTTTATATTAATATTCAAATAGTCATCGTTCCCCTAACTCCTCCATAATCCGTCCAATTCTAAGCCAGCAAGCATCGCGTCCCAGTAATCAACGCGGCTTCACTGGATTTCAGTCCACAAAGTTGATGAGAGTTTATTTTCATCTTAGTATATTTTTAACTGTTTAAGCAAGCTAAACTTACATACCTGGATGTGTTTTATTATATTCTACGTATAGAAAAGAAAAAAAAAAGCTTCACGACGTTAATTCCCAGGCACGGTAGATATGCCTTCAGATCTCTTTCTCATGTACCTACTCGAAATTCTTTGAGGATAACTAATAGGGGTATTCAGAGGTACATCTAAATATTACATTTGGTACATTACCCACATTTGCAGTAATTGGTATTCCTTGTGAAAGGTTGCAAGCCCATCGCCGCTGCTAGAATACTATCTAGTTCACCGTTTACTGGTACTATAAAAATGAATCAAAATAATAATTACTAAATATGTACATTTTAACATAAACGAGCAGCTTAACATTATTTAAAAAATTCTGAAATGACGTGGTGTTTATAAATTGCAATGTGCATTAATGCTCTGAATGTTCACATAGTGTGTGAATGTGTTTCGTATTTAAAAAACTCATTACAGGCGGCAAGCGGGGCGCGGACGAGTGGCGTCTTTGAAGGCCCAGTCGCAGCCGCGGTATTATTCCAGATTATACCCGCTTCTATACAAATGAAATCTCGCTTAAACCCACTGCAATTTTGAAACGAGAAAATAAGGCACCATCGTTTTTTAATGCATTTGCACTTCTAAAAATTCATTTCGGCGTTAAATGCTGACAAAACCATTAATCCAAAACTTTGTCGGTATATTTTACAACGCTCTCCTCAACAAATTGTATGAAACGGTTTAGTTAGATAGTACTTAAGACAGGTTGAAGTTTCGTGCACTGCACTGTTCGTAATTTTATCCGGTCAATAGAAAACGGAGTCTAAGTGAAGCGAGAAGCTCCGAATAACTATTACATATTTAGTTAGTATGTCCCCAGGGACTGCGCTTGCGGTTCTTGCCATTAGCACGATTGAGCACTAGCCACTCGGCCACACTGGGGCGCAAACCTGGACACAGATCTGCTCAGAATTACCTTTTAATTTTATTTTTAATACCATATTCCTTTTTGCAAGTAACCGTAAGAGCATTGTGTGGATCCCATTCATTACTCTCAAGGAGGTTAAGGTAAAATATCGACGCCTTGTTGGTGGCGGCTCCGACTCGTATAGATGCAGATGAGCTAACTATTTGTCTTGCACGATAGCTCGGGTTGATTAAACCGTGAAACATTTAGCGGAGTTAACCTGCTAGGCTCGGTGGGTTCAGTGTTTCCGGCGACGGTAAGTGATTATTTCTAACCGTTATTTTAGACCCTTTGTAGTTATTGGTTGGTTATATTGGTGAAGTGTACCTAATGGTTTTGTTTTTATGTAATCACGGAAGCTTCAGGCGCCGTGAAGGCTCATGTATAGTGATTAGGACAGATAAATGACGGACATTATTTGTAATGAATGTTTAGGTGGTCGTAATCGCATCGCGTAAAGTGTCGGCGCCATTACTTCACAGCTGCTGTTGGCGAGATATTGCCTCAAGCACCATTTACCGCTCTGGCGTGGATTTATCCCGCAACACACTGAAGGACATTTTTACATAATTTCGACTGAAAGTATCGGCCAGGTCCGGTGCTGATAAGGCTAGATAACATTACCTACTCCAAATTAAACTATATTTGCTGGTTTAGGACTTACTATAATAGTATAGTATAATAGTAATAGTGTACCCTACGCCATATAGTGTGGTTAATCCTACCCTTTTACAGAGTATTCAAGTATTCTACATAGTAGGTTTACAAAGGAGTGTAGGTTCTATACGCAAATGAAAAGCAAGAGCCGTGTTATGCAGTCAACATTCAGTAGGTGTGCCTATGAAGGAGTCACAATTTCCTGCACTTAATAACACAGGAAGCAATTTTGACGAGTCATCAAACGGCGGACTCGATTGACATCGAATTTTAGCTAGACGTTTATCATTAGTTGCCTTCCGGGCCCAATTTTAATGGCATTTTACTCAGTATGGGGTCTTGATGCTTGCAATAATTTAAATTCATTATTATGCATAGGAAAAAGGTTAGCAAACTGTTTGCAGGAGATTTATATATCTAATGATTTTATCTCTCTACCACTCTAGGTACACTGCCCAAGATAGAAGTAGATACTTATATTTTTTTATACAACTTGTTGATGAAATAAACAGATATGAAAACCTGATGTTAAGTGGTTACCCTGGCCAGTGGTTAAAACAATGTATTACTTCGCAAGTCACACTCGTTAGGAACGTGCCCTACGAATTACTGCTCAGCGTCCATCAACCTGAGGCATACAGATGTTAAGCCTCATGTCCCGGTAATTTGACCGGCACCCACTGTCTTCAAACCGGAACACAGCAAGCTGTTTGTTGGCAGAAGCATGGTATATATAAATATAGTTCTGTACTATCCTAAAATGTAATTCAACCGACGAAAAATAATGAACCAGCAATATAACGAGGGGGTATAGAACGAAGAAATAAATATTCATAGACATTCCCGTAACGCCACCTAAGCCCTAAACTAAGCCAAGGTTAGCTATGGGAACCGGATAGCTGATAATATACCAATTATAAGAACTTTTGTCCTCATTGACGGACTGTCTGAAATATAGACAAGACACAGCTTAAACACGCGTTTAGTCTTGCGCGTTTTGATAATATTGTGTTTGTATGTAAATCTAAATACATACACAGAACAAAAATAATTATGATCATCATGTAAATGTTTGTAGGTACTCAATGAGGATCGAATATACAACCTACAGTACTAAGGAAGAGCTCTTCCTACTCAGCTGTGACGGCTGTTTATAGAGTACTCACCTCGTTAGTGTATATTTTAGTAGCCTTAGGGCGCCTTTATACGCCGCGAAAAATTTCGCGCTGTGACTAAATACTGATTTTCACGCGCGGCGTCCGCCTGAATTCTTTCACGCCGGATAAAAGGGCCCCAAGTCATTGCACTTTTTTACCAATAAAATAATACCATGCTATAGTATTTATTTTCAATAATACGAACCCTAAAACATGCTTTTTATGGGAGTTAGTTTATAATTATTTTTATACGACTTGCTGACAGAACAACCCGATGGCTCATCTGATGATAAGTGGCAACCTTTCATTTCAATGAAGGTCGCTTTTAACCTGAGGCAAAGCGGTGCTAGGCCTCATGCCCTATAATGTCCGGCACCCACACCCTGTAACTGAAACATAGCAACAATGATTTGCCGCAGAAATAGACATGGGGATACTCCCCCGAACAAACCCTACTACTAAATATGACCCTTTGTCACAATAAGGCCAACGTATTCATAAATAGGTAAATAACCAGATACTTTGTGCTTGTGCCACAGAATCTTAAAATGTAACAGACGTCTAGTTGCAAGCTCAATTACAGAAACTTTGAGGAATTTCCCAACTTATTCCTTTGGTAAAAGTACTAGTCACAAAAGTGTACAAATCGTCGGTTGATTCGAGCTGAGAGATGGCGGTGTTCGTCATCAAAGTTTGGGAATTGTGGCCATCTGCCGCGCGCCGCGACGCTCTCAGATTACCATGGAGAGCTTCGTTTAATCGTTTTATTAATACGCCGACAAATCGTTTAAATGCTGCTTGCTTCCATCCGTTTGAATTATTTTATGGTAATGCTATTTTGGATGCTAATAGGTGATTGGCGATTTGTTTCTCTATTCAGGTACTTTTTGTATCTTATGGTGGTATCATATCACTGCTTGTTGACAATAGGCTACGAGTCCTATAAGAACAAAGTAGTATACTATACCTATATCGCGCGCAGTCTAACTCGGCGAAGAATACAATGAGTTTACAAGTCTACTCATGAAAACGATAAACGAAGTTTCATATTGTCGTTTTGAGTTATAATTTATATTCAAGTTAATTTGGTACTATATGATCGATGAAGTACCTATAAAATATGTTTTTTTGAAACCATTTATCCCGCCAAACTACTTTATAACAATAATTTCCTTGTACCTTGCTTGACCCTGAGACTCACGAGATTTTACTTTAGTCAAAAGTTTGTAGTCAACCAAAAATAATATAATATAGCAGCTTCTATAGGTTCTATTTGTCCTAATGAGGAGAGATATGAGCATCGCTAATTGCATTCCTCAAGTTAGGGGTTTATGGGGGATAATATATTAACAAACAAGCCTTAAATATTCCAGACGAGTCCAGCAGGCTTCCTCAGGTAGCCGGTGCAGCTCGTAGTTATTAGGGACCGTAAATAATAAGTATTAAGAGCCTTACCCTGTTTTATTTACAGACACTACGTGCGACTTACCCTGGTAGACTTAAATTTGAAAGAATCTATAAACCTACGTTTTACAGTGCTTATGTCAACTAAAGTAAAGTAAAAATCTAACGGGCCTTTGCATGAGGCTTAACACCAGTATGTCTTAGGTTGGTGGACACAGGGTAGTGCATTGTAGGGCACGTTCTTAACGTGCGTGACCTACAAGGCAATGCTTACCTTGCATGCAACCTAAACGTTACACGTTTAGGTTATCTATGAACTCAAAACCATTTCTGAAACCACGGTCTGATATTTAGTCCAGTTTAAAAAATCATAGCCTTTGTGCTCTTTTCCCTCTCGCTCGATTATAAAATACTGCGTTCAAAAACGTGAATGTTGTCGACGCGATGTGTGAAATTGACACCCAAGTCCAGCGCCATTGGCTCTGATTGGATTAGGTTCGAAGCGCTGTCGGTGCACTGATGCCGGCTCAAACGTAAAATTTTACGTGACCACTTTCAAAATGTCGACTTTCGTGACGCGATTGCATACTTGAATATCGTCCTCGGAGCTTTGATCGCTCACTACGCGATGTGCATGCCTCCAGCTTCCTCATATGGAAAATGCAAATTCTGAAAATGCCAATATTTAGTTCATATTTAGTACCATCATAGATTACAACCATAATTTAGGTGCCAAAAAAACAACGACGCTACAAGCCTTTGAAGGTGTGTTAGCTGAAGTAACATGCCACCAGCTTCCTCATTCAGTGTGGGCAAACGAGTGCTGATAGAGCTATAGAACAAACGCTAGCATTTAGTACCAGATGAGTGCACTAGGTAGCAAAATTTCCAAACCTGCAGCTAAAAAACTCTCGGAGTTATAAGACTTCATCAACGTGTAAGCTGACGTACCGTTATTTCAGCACGCACATGCTGGTTCTCTGAAACGGCTGCAGCTATAGACACGGTTGATATCTCCAGATTCAGTGCACAATTGGTGCCAAAGGTACCAAATATTTGAGGCTTCTAGGTTCAAAACTCTTTGAACTACAGGCTTTTAGCAACGTGTAAGCTGGGGAAACGTTTCTCCAGCTGACACATGCTGGATCTCAGAAACGGTAAGAGATAGAGATTCGGTTGATATCTCCAAATGTCAATATGAATTAGTGCACTTGGCACCAAAATTTTGGAGTCTCTAGGACCAATAGTTACATCACAAGAAGCAAAAAACCATTTAACGGTCAACAAATTCAAACCAGTTTTCGCTTCTATAAAAGCGCGGCGTTGCCGCTCTGCACGCTACAATAGCGAGCGAACATTATGCTTGTTCTCTGTCTGTTTTTATATCTGTCTCTGGATACAACGTGTGTTGCCAGTTCAGTTTTAGTAGGTCGATAGTTTTATTCGAGTCTTGTCAGAACAGGTATTATAGGTACGAGGTACTACTAAATAGGTACTTTATTTTGTCTAGTTTAACCAAATAAATTAGGAACCTAATTAGAAAATTGGGTTTGTATGTACTCAAATAGTTGATTTGACGACCGATGTGACGCAGCGGCCTGTGACGCAGAAGTTTGGGGGTTCGATTCCCGCCTTGGAATAAAATGTTTAAACGATCTGCAAATAATGAATCCGGGTGTTCTGGGTATTTTCTATGTTAAGTAAAAAATATGTATGTATTTTTGTAACGTCAGATTTGGAATTCAAAATGGCAGGTGCACATGATGGTACAAAAAACTGACATGGGTGTCTTTTTCTACTAATTTGGGGGTGCTGATTACGAATATCTGGTCAGATTTGAAATTCAAAATGGCGGGTGCACATGATGGTACAAAAAACTGACATGGGTGTCTTTTTCGACTAATTTGGGGGTGCTGATTACGAATATGTGGTCAGATTTGGAATTCAAAATGGCGGGTGCACATGATGGTACAAAAAACTGACATGGGTGTCTTTTTCGAATAATTTGGGGGTGCTGATTACGAATATCTGGTCAAATTTGAAATACAAAATGGCGGGTACAAAAATGTAACAAAAAACTGACATGGGTGTCTTTTTCCACTAATTTGGGGGTGCTGATTACGAATATCTGGTCAAATTTGAAATTCAAAATGGCGGGTACTAAAATGGTACAAAAAACTGACATGGGTGTCTTTTTCGACTAATTCGGGGGTGCTGATTACGAATATCTGGTCAAATTTGAAATTCAAAATGGCGGGTACAAAAAATGGTACAAAAAACTGACATGGGTGTCTTTTTCGACTAATTTGGGGGTGCTGACTACGAATATCTGGTCAAATTTGAAATTCAAAATGGCGGGTACAAAAAATGGTACAAAAAACTGACATGGGTGTCTTTTTCGACTAATTTGGGGGTGCTGATTACGAATATCTGATCAAATTTGAAATTCAAAACGGCGGGTACAAAAATGGTACAAAAAACTGACATGGGTGTCTTTTTCGACTAATTTGGGGGTGCTGATTACGAATATCTGGTCAAATTTGAAATTCAAAATGGCGGGTACAAAAAATGGTACAAAAAACTGACATGAGTGTCTTTTTCGACTAATTTGGGGGTACTGATTACGAATATCTGGTCAAATTTGAAATTCAAAATGGCGGGTACAAAAAATGGTACAAAAAACTGACATGGGTGTCTTTTTCGACTAATTTGGGGGTGCTGATTACGAATATCTGGTCAAATTTGAAATTCAAAATGGCGGGTACAAAAAATGGTACAAAAAACTGACATGGGTGTCTTTTTCGACTAATTTGGGGGTGCTGACTACGAATATCTGGTCAAATTTGAAATTCAAAATGGCGGGTACAAAAATGGTACAAAAAACTGACATGGGTGTCTTTTTCGACTAATTTGGGGGTGCTGATTACGAATATCTGGTCAAATTTGAAATTCAAAATGGCGGGTACAAAAAATGGTACAAAAAACTGACATGGGTGTCTTTTTCGACTAATTTAAGGGGTGCTAATATTCGTAATCAGCACCCCCAAATAAGTCAAAAAAGACACCCATGTCAGTTTTTTGTACCATCATGTGCACCCGCCATTTTGAATTTCAAATTTGACCAGATATTCGTAATCAGCACCCCCAAATTAGTCGAAAAAGACACCCATGTCAGTTTTTTGTACCATTTTTGTACCCGCCGTTTTGAATTTCAAATTTGATCAGATATTCGTAATCAGCACCCCCAAATTAGTCGAAAAAGACACCCATGTCAGTTTTTTGTACCATTTTTGTACCCGCCATTTTGAATTTCAAATTTGACCAGATATTCGTAATCAGCACCCCCGAATTAGTCGAAAAAGACACCCATGTCAGTTTTTTGTACCATTTTTGTACCCGCCATTTTGAATTTCAAATTTGACCAGATATTCAGTATTCAGTATTCAGTATTCAGTATGTTTATTGCCTTATTATGTAAGTAGGTTTAACATTGTCAGATCTTAGGACTATATACAATTTTTGGTGCCAATACACATAATATACCCAGTAAGGGTGTTGCAATAGAGTAGAGCGGACCGATATAGGTATAAAAAGAACATGCAAATTACATAATTATAGGTAGGTATCATTCATTCATTAGTAATTATTATTTATTATTTGATCATTGAAATACTCGTCAAGTGTATAGTAAGCTTTTCGTAACAGTAGGTTCTTTAATATTTTTACAAAAGATTTATTATTTTCTTGGGACTTAATGTTTTCTGGTATTTTATTGTATATTTTTACAGCCATTACATTCGGCCCCAAGCTGTGCATGTTTAATTTGGATGTAGGTAGAACTAAGTTATGCTCGTACCTACTTTTGTAACGCCGCGGTTTGTCCCTTTGTTTATTAAAATATTGTGGATACTTCCTTACAAACATACAAATTTCATAAATATACATTGAAGTAAGGGTCAAAATTTTTAGCTTGCCAAAGTAAGGTCTGCAGCTTTCCGGGACTTTTATATTTGCCAGAATACGTACGCATTTCTTTTGTGATATAAATAGGTCCTGAGCGTCGACACTGTTGCCCCAAAGAATAATTCCGTAACCGATCCACGCATTTGCATATGCATAGTATGCGGACATTGCTGTGTTTAGATCGGTCGCCTTCCGTAGTTCTCCTAGTGCATACGTGAAACTTGATAGTTTTAATTTTATTTTTTGAACATGATTTTTCCAATTTATATTTGTGTCAATATTTAATCCTAACAATGAAAATGAGTTTACGCATTCCAGTTTTTTATTATTATATTGAAAATTTATGTCAAGGGGGGTTTTTTGATACGGTCTAAATTGCATTATTTTTGTTTTTGTATAATTTATGTCAAGGTTGTGGTCGGTCATCCAATTAGCAATATTATTAAAAATGTCAGTTAGGTTTTTGTTTACATTAATGTCATTTTTACAAGATGTTAGAAGGGAGATATCGTCAGCAAATAGAACACATGATTCATTAATAGATTTAGGTAGGTCATTTATGTAAATTAAAAATAAGATACATCCAAGGACGCTCCCTTGGGGGATTGAATTATTAATTTCTACTGATTTCGATCGGACCATGCTAATTTTCCCGCTTGTTTCGTCAAAGTTTTCTATTTCAACTATTTGTTCACGCTTGTATAGGTACGATTTAAACCATTCGTGTGCGATCCCGCGAATACCTACTCCGTATAGTTTTTCTAATAATATTTTATATTGTACTTTATCATATGCTTTTGTCATGTCCAAGAGAATTCCGATTGCGTAGTATTTTTCATTTATAAGATTAAGGATTTGTTGAATATATTTATACACAGCTAAAATTGTCGAGCGGTTTTTTCGAAAACCGTTTTGGGAATCGTCAAAAATTTTATATTTTTCGCAAAAGGAATTCAGCCTTATTTGCATAGCTTTTTCAAAAATCTTTGAGGATGTCGGTAGCAAAGCGATTGGCCTGTAATTGTTTGGATCGGATTTAGATTCTTTTTTATGAATTGGCTTAACTATTGATATTTTCAATAGGTCTGGGAATGTTCCTTCACTGAACGACTGATTTACTAACAGATAGTAAGGAAGAGTCAGTTCTTTTGCGCAGTGTCGTATTAATACTGGAGGTAGTTCATCTATTCCGTAGCTATATTTATTTTTAAGATTTTTAATAATTTTAAGTATTCGTAGTCAGCACCCCCAAATTAGTCGAAAAAGACACCCATGTCAGTTTTTTGTACCATTTTTTGTACCCGCCATTTTGAATTTCAAATTTGACCAGATATTCGTAATCAGCACCCCCAAATTAGTCGAAAAAGACACCCATGTCAGTTTTTTGTACCATTTTTTGTACCCGCCATTTTGAATTTCAAATTTGACCAGATATTCGTAATCAGTACCCCCAAATTAGTCGAAAAAGACACCCATGTCAGTTTTTTGTACCATTTTTGTACCCGCCATTTTGAATTTCAAATTTGACCAGATATTCGTAATCAGCACCCCCAAATTAGTCGAAAAAGACACCCATGTCAGTTTTTTGTACCATTTTCGTACCCGCCATTTTGAATTTCAAATTTGATCAGATATTCGTAATCAGCACCCCCAAATTAGTCGAAAAAGACACCCATGTCAGTTTTTTGTACCATTTTTTGTACCCGCCATTTTGAATTTCAAATTTGACCAGATATTCGAAGTCAGCACCCCCAAATTAGTCGAAAAAGACACCCATGTCAGTTTTTTGTACCATTTTTTGTACCCGCCATTTCGAATTTCAAATTTGACCAGATATTCGTAATCAGCACCCCCAAATTAGTCGAAAAAGACACCCATGTCAGTTTTTTGTACCATTTTTGTACCCGCCATTTTGAATTTCAAATTTGATCAGATATTCGTAATCAGCACCCCCAAATTAGTCGAAAAAGACACCCATGTCAGTTTTTTGTACCATTTTTTGTACCCGCCATTTTGAATTTCAAATTTGACCAGATATTCGTAGTCAGCACCCCCAAATTAGTCGAAAAAGACACCCATGTCAGTTTTTTGTACCATTTTTTGTACCCGCCATTTTGAATTTCAAATTTGATCAGATATTCGTAATCAGCACCCCCAAATTAGTCGAAAAAGACACCCATGTCAGTTTTTTGTACCATTTTTGTACCCGCCGTTTTGAATTTCAAATTTGATCAGATATTCGTAATCAGCACCCCCAAATTAGTCGAAAAAGACACCCATGTCAGTTTTTTGTACCATTTTTGTACCCGCCATTTTGAATTTCAAATTTGACCAGATATTCGTAATCAGCACCCCCGAATTAGTCGAAAAAGACACCCATGTCAGTTTTTTGTACCATTTTTGTACCCGCCATTTTGAATTTCAAATTTGACCAGATATTCGTAGTCAGCACCCCCAAATTAGTCGAAAAAGACACCCATGTCAGTTTTTTGTACCATTTTTTGTACCCGCCATTTTGAATTTCAAATTTGACCAGATATTCGTAATCAGCACCCCCAAATTAGTCGAAAAAGACACCCATGTCAGTTTTTTGTACCATTTTTTGTACCCGCCATTTTGAATTTCAAATTTGACCAGATATTCGTAATCAGTACCCCCAAATTAGTCGAAAAAGACACCCATGTCAGTTTTTTGTACCATTTTTGTACCCGCCATTTTGAATTTCAAATTTGACCAGATATTCGTAATCAGCACCCCCAAATTAGTCGAAAAAGACACCCATGTCAGTTTTTTGTACCATTTTCGTACCCGCCATTTTGAATTTCAAATTTGATCAGATATTCGTAATCAGCACCCCCAAATTAGTCGAAAAAGACACCCATGTCAGTTTTTTGTACCATTTTTTGTACCCGCCATTTTGAATTTCAAATTTGACCAGATATTCGAAGTCAGCACCCCCAAATTAGTCGAAAAAGACACCCATGTCAGTTTTTTGTACCATTTTTTGTACCCGCCATTTTGAATTTCAAATTTGACCAGATATTCGTAATCAGCACCCCCAAATTAGTCGAAAAAGACACCCATGTCAGTTTTTTGTACCATTTTTGTACCCGCCATTTTGAATTTCAAATTTGATCAGATATTCGTAATCAGCACCCCCAAATTAGTCGAAAAAGACACCCATGTCAGTTTTTTGTACCATTTTTTGTACCCGCCATTTTGAATTTCAAATTTGACCAGATATTCGTAGTCAGCACCCCCAAATTAGTCGAAAAAGACACCCATGTCAGTTTTTTGTACCATTTTTTGTACCCGCCATTTTGAATTTCAAATTTGACCAGATATTCGTAATCAGCACCCCCGAATCAATCGAAAAAGACACCCATGTCAGATTTTTGTACCATTTTTGTACCCGCCATTTTGAATTTCAAATTTGACCAGATATTCGTAATCAGCACCCCCAAATTAGTGGAAAAAGACACCCATGTCAGTTTTTTGTTACATTTTTGTACCCGCCATTTTGAATTTCAAATTTGACCAGATATTCGTAATCAGCACCCCCAAATTATTCGAAAAAGACACCCATGTCAGTTTTTTGTACCATCATGTGCACCCGCCATTTTGAATTCCAAATCTGACCACATATTCGTAATCAGCACCCCCAAATTAGTCGAAAAAGACACCCATGTCAGTTTTTTGTACCATCATGTGCACCCGCCATTTTGAATTTCAAATCTGACCAGATATTCGTAATCAGCACCCCCAAATTAGTAGAAAAAGACACCCATGTCAGTTTTTTGTACCATCATGTGCACCTGCCATTTTGAATTCCAAATCTGACGTTACAAAAATACATACATATTTTTTACTTAACATAGAAAATACCCAGAACACCCGGATTCATTATTTGCAGATCGTTTAAACATTTTATTCCAAGGCGGGAATCGAACCCCCAAACTTCTGCGTCACAGGCCGCTGCGTCACATCGGTCGTCAAATCAACTATTTGAGTACATACAAACCCAATTTCCTAATTAGGTTCCTAATTTATTTGGTTAAACTAGACAAAATAAAGTACCTATTTAGTAGTACCTCGTACCTATAATACCTGTTCTGACAAGACTCGAATAAAACTATCGACCTACTAAAACTGAACTGGCAACACACGTTGTATCCAGAGACAGATATAAAAACAGACAGAGAACAAGCATAATGTTCGCTCGCTATTGTAGCGTGCAGAGCGGCAACGCCACGCTTTTATAGAAGCGAAAACTGGTTTGAATTTGTTGACCGTTAAATGGTTTTTTGCTTCTTGTGATGTAACTATTGGTCCTAGAGACTCCAAAATTTTGGTGCCAAGTGCACTAATTCATATTGACATTTGGAGATATCAACCGAATCTCTATCTCTTACCGTTTCTGAGATCCAGCATGTGTCAGCTGGAGAAACGTTTCCCCAGCTTACACGTTGCTAAAAGCCTGTAGTTCAAAGAGTTTTGAACCTAGAAGCCTCAAATATTTGGTACCTTTGGCACCAATTGTGCACTGAATCTGGAGATATCAACCGTGTCTATAGCTGCAGCCGTTTCAGAGAACCAGCATGTGCGTGCTGAAATAACGGTACGTCAGCTTACACGTTGATGAAGTCTTATAACTCCGAGAGTTTTTTAGCTGCAGGTTTGGAAATTTTGCTACCTAGTGCACTCATCTGGTACTAAATGCTAGCGTTTGTTCTATAGCTCTATCAGCACTCGTTTGCCCACACTGAATGAGGAAGCTGGTGGCATGTTACTTCAGCTAACACACCTTCAAAGGCTTGTAGCGACGTTGTTTTTTTGGCACCTAAATTATGGTTGTAATCTATGATGGTACTAAATATGAACTAAATATTGGCATTTTCAGAATTTGCATTTTCCATATGAGGAAGCTGGAGGCATGCACATCACTACGCGCAAGCGAATTATGTAAATCCAGCAAAGCCCGCAATAGAGATACTCACCTACTAACGTCTCGACCACATAAAACGGAAACAGTCGAATTCAATTCTCAAATCAAAACGACGAAATCATTTCGCATAGAAAATTCATGAATGTGCATAAATAAATATATAAATATCTGGTTTTCTATACGGATTCGTATTACTCGGGACTTCTCCGTCTTGCATACACATAATATCTACCTACATTCTCTGAGTTATACAATATTACAGTACCTATTCTCGGATCCGCGTGTATTGAAGCAATACTGCATTCATGATCTTCTTGTATCGATGAATCACCCACGCGTATCGATATGTTCACCTTGATATAAACTAAAAATATATGTTCTATAAGACTACGCGTAGGTTGAATACCCGCAACTTTATGCACGCAAAGTTATTGTCTCACACCCTTATGCTTTTTTTGCACCCTTCAGGGCTTTAGAACAGTATTTTTTAAGCTCTTTGAATACGTGACCCCTAAACCTGTTAACAAAATGTCTGTAATTGTCTAATACTTCGTGAGGTGAGTAGGTGGAGTGCGGAGCGGGCCCTGAATATTTTCGTGTTTTTCACAAATTTATAATAAAACGAAAACATGTTTATTATTTCTACATCAATACTAACTTATTTAGAATATATTTTTTTCTTCTATTTGACTGGCAACCGCGACCCTCGAGCAAAACATTGTGATCCACCAATCAATGGTTCCGATCCACATGACGTTCAAAAACTGCCTTCTGAAGCTTAACCTATTAGCTACTTAACTTTATTTTCGTCTAAAGTTATAAATCCACAAGAACCGATGCAAAATACTTTAACTGCTGTGCTCTCATGTACCTAATCTATATTTCTCGAAGTAAAATTTATGCCCCATTTACCGCACCGTTCTGTTGTACGCTTGAATTACGTACCAACTTTGACTGTATTTAACATATTTTTCCTATATAATGACATCTAATACGAAGACTTATAGGCTCGTTACGGAAATGGAGGTTTATAAAGTACCTATAAGGAAATAAAAACTATAAAGTAGTCACCATTTATAAATGTAAGTGTATACAGGGCGTCTCACGGCCATCTTACATGGAAGAAAAGTTCTATTCATTTGTTCTTGATCTTTTTGAATAAGATCATTGCTTATTATTGCTTGTAGGTACACGACCGCACTATGTTGCATATAAAATAGATTAATGTCCGCTTAACATAAAAAAGATATGAAGTTGTTTTTTATGAATATTAAAATAGCTATCTGACAACGTAAACAAATACTTATAATTAATTCATTAGACTACAACACGACTACACGACCAGTTTAGGAAGTTGTTGGCAGCGGACTAAGTCACGGGTGACACCTAGTAAGACTTACATAGAACTGGAATAGGTTGAAAATAGAGTTCAGAAACCTTGTAGGTATTATTGTTTCTTTTTTTAAATAGGTTTTAATAAAAAAATATTCGCGTTTTGTTTTAGCAAAGCCAATAAAGCTATTTCACCTTTAGACATCCTGTATAAATGTAGGCAAGATACTTTAAACCCCAAGAAAGTATCAATATAAACTTGTAAGATACTTTTGAATTTAAAGAATGTAACCGCACGGAAGAATGCTCGGAATATGAGCGGGTTCCTTCACATATTAACAACTATAAAGCACCAAGTAGTCGGGCAAGTTTTCTTTGCTCTTTGAAGCGGGCCATCTAAATCTCATAAGAATGCTTCTGGAAGGTAATATCCACATCTCATTACACGTTACTTTGAAGAATTATGACTTGGCAAAGTCCTTTATTGGAAATACCTTCACGAGCCTGAAATATTGCTATGTCGTGAAAAGCTAAAATTTCTAATTAGAAATTCTTCAGTAAAACTTTATTAAGTTTTTAGTTACTGCAACGAACCTAATGAAAATGCCACGTTGTCAGTTGATGCTCGCGGAGAACAACCCGCCTGTCTAAATTAAATAAATTTTTACTTGAAAACTCAAAAGAGCACAGAGTTAATAAGGCTTGTAGAAAACATTCTTCAGTGTAAATGATTTTAGTCAAAAACTCATTTATGCTATATTTCGTAAACAACCCCCTTTGTACTACGTAACTTAACCTATACTTACTTTGCTTAAACTTGACTTGACTGAAGAAAATACTCAGCGATCCATACATATATACATTGCATGCCATGCAATACGGTGTATGTATACTTCGGTACCTACTCACTAAGGTTGTGTCTACGAATCATAATGTAGTGAGCTTATTGGTAAGTTTGTTTGAACTGAGAGCCAATGTTTGAATTCGTGGAATAATGCTATGAGTTATGGATTGGGTGAGCCCACTGTTGTTTTTCAATAGCTACCTTTTATTGGTGAGCTATTCATAGATTGTTCATTCATTCGTTCATTTAATTATTTGCAAATTATTGGAGTGCAAAAATTATTCGATTTTTCACATTACCTAAATTAAATCTTATAACGCGTCGAATCGAATTGCTCAAGTTAGTGGTTTATTTTTGTAATTATTTCTAGAAATGGAACAAACCCATATTCAGGAAGTCTGAAATTGAGTATTGAGAATTGAGCTCTCTGATACCAACCGTTTTTCCCACTCAGCACAAAACTTTCTATATGAGTCTTTCTAGTTGAGGTGAACCGGTGAATTACCAATTTTTTCTCTTATTGTTATTAGGGTCAGTGAATTTGTCTACAACAAACTGGTTGTTTGAAATGGCTAACGAAGTAGAAGCGATGCGTTGCAAACAATTACATTACCCCATGCTCCATGCATAGCTTGGCACGGGACCAACGTCGACTAGCACTCGTTGAACACGCCCGACTATTTCAGCTCTTATTGTATGTAAACAGCAGTTTATGGAACAACTAAGAAAGTGCCAAATCGATATCGCCACTATTTACACGGGTTGAACAATTTTTTGGTTCACTCTCAATGACGCTCCTATTTTATACTTTACAATGTGCTAAGTATGTAAGAACCTACTTACATGTTTTTTTTAATGCTAAAAAAATTTACACTAGCGGCAACATCACCACACACTCAGTTCAGATAAACAGCTCACTGATGAAGAATCGATAATAAGAATGTGAGTTAAAAAGCGTATAAAAACTCAACAATACTTGCAATAATAAACCGGCCCTCATCAGGGGAGATGAGGGCCGGTTTAATCTGTGGATATTTAAAATATTACCTTCCTACGTTACCTTGTACTTAACTCTATCAACAATTCCAATTAGCATTGATTGAGACAGAAAGAAGAAGTAAAGTTTTATTTATTATACGGTAGTATTGATTATTTGAATATATTCGTGAAGGTGCAAGTAAAGCTCGCAGCAATATTCTGAAAGAACCAGTGTCAGATGAACGATTCTCATCGAAATAGGTTTTCACAGAAACCACATGAGCTCTCATTTGTAGGAATTTCAATGCTGATACAGTGCAGGTTAAGTTTGCCATCGAATAATTGTTTTTAGTAAACCTATCAATGATATCCCTATTTAAAATAAATTGAAATTTAAAAAGGAAAGGTATAGTGGTGATATAAATGTGGGTGAAAAAAAATAAACTTTACTGATAACTTCTAATGATGAGTAAGGTTGAAGTTTTTTTTAGGGTTCCGAAGTCCGAGAAAGAACCCCAAGAATAATAAATCATAGTTTGTTTTTTCACTATGACCGTGACTTAGAACAGTCAGGCAACAGTCGCGACCGTTTAATTCGCAACTACTACTATTACTTACTATTCAATATAATACACTAGGTACTACTAACTCATAAATAAAAAACTTCAAGAAAGTTATTTCTGAATGATTTGAAAAATATCTCTGAATAATGTAAATTGGTTTGATTTTTTTTTTTATAAACAAGTCCGCCGTGAGTTGTGTCGTTAGAAAAGTATTGACATGCCCGAAAACTTAGTATTGTCAAGAAAACTATCATAGCTTGTTTCGTTTTCGACTGATGTTTCTAGACGATATTACACTGGATTTTTTTGTTATCTACCACAGTATTGACTTTAGAAGGACAAGAAACTCACCGTGGTCCGACACTGCCTTGGCCAACTTTATTTTATACTGTTTCAAAGGAGCTTGAGACTAAAACAAAGAGATCTTGAAGACACGGAGGAAATAATTTAGTTCTTTGTATCGGCAATATCGAGCAGACTGCGACTGCCCGCGGGCTTGGTGATATTAATCGACGCAAAGCCGATTACGTTCCTCTTGTTGCCAAGTTGCTTTTAAGTTCAGGTTTATTTTCAAAATATTCAATAAGTTGTATAAATTTTTTTATACAACTTGTTAATGGATCCAGTATTAGATGGCATACCAATGATAATCATCACCTACATAAGAAAAAAGAATTAGCTTCACTACTTTAACCCCCTATTGCGGTTATTTTTATTTTATTTATTTGACAGAAAAAAATATCATACATAACTGGTAACTATGTGGTTATAACAATGTACATCAAAATATATTTCAAAAAATAGTGCTAAGTTCTGTAAATTGTTGGTCAAATTATGGCTAAAGCCAACGCCTACCTGAGGTGTGGTGGTACTACTACTATAAAGTTATTCCAAATTTGCACTGACATTTAAAGTTATGTGTTCGCAACGTTTCTGCGGCTAATCCAGGCCTGAAATTAAGCCTTTTCAGACGGTATTTGTGTGGTTAATTCTAGTGGCTCATTAACTTTTCGGGCAGTAATAACTATTATAATTATTATATAGCAAAGTAAGCAATGTGGGTCTACCCCAATTAATTAGATAAGGCTAACGAGAGGACGGCCTCTGTAGTGTAGCGGCGACTAACCAGTTGAGAGGAAAGGTGTGCGGGTTTGCGGGTGTGGTAAAAGTTTGCGTGTTATGCAATTTTTTTTAATTAGGAATAAAGTCATGTCACTAGCAGATGTCTTACCTGATGTTGAGTGAGTACTTCTGCCTAACATTGCATTACCTTAGAGCACGTCCACTAAGAAAATGCCCTGTGATACCTCACATGGCACTGCGTCCACCTCTTTCTGAAACGTTATGTTATTCCGGTTTGTTTTCAGGTTTGGTGTGTTAGAACCATAGTTATCTACTCTACACATATAGACACATTTATACATTTCTAATGACTAATTTGTTATAAATCCATATAATTCAACAAACACGTCTATACTACTAGACTATAGACTAGAATAGATAGACGAAAACCAGTTCTACGTGACGTTTAGATAGGTATATTTAACACAACGCCATGTTAGAATATTAATTTTTTTGTTATTACTTACATAGAAACCTAGTCACAATAAGTATGACACACATGTTTATTCTCGTTGGGGATCGAACCCACATCTTACAACTCAGAAGGAGTGTAATTAGATAAATAATAATGGTGAAGAATTCATCTAAGTAGGTAATTATTCTGCTCAATGCATGCTTTAACTGGTGTGTCGTCGCGATGTGAATGCACGAGAGAGGCTGGTCTACAGAGCCCACATAAGAGCCAGCTTAAGGATCAGGATTCGACCAACGTGTGGCCATAACACTTCAGATTTAACACATGCAAAGTGTTTGTATGTTTTCACAGTTTCATTGCTTCAGTGTATATTAAACTGACTTACCGCGACAATGTCGTCAATGGTGGAAAAAAATATGAACATGACGATATTATAAGATTTTCTTGCAGACTTCAATCACATAAGAACTATAGGTTACAAACAACAAAAAAAGTTTAATTTTGGTGGTATTTTAACCATCATTACTTAAGGTCTTAGCACAAGTGTGAACAATTGGAATGAAAGTGTGTTACGAGGCATTCTGATTTGAAAATGTTTCCCTTTGGTTTTGAAGAAAAACGCCATCTTTTTCTTCAAAACCGATGACGGCTGACTTTACTTTTTTTACCGACTCGACTTGACTAAAAAGAATTTATTCAACCCACTTGACATTGGCAAAATTGTCCGCAAGACGTACAGATGCCACAAAAAATAAAAAGACTTTCAGCTTTTTGAAAGCACTTTCCTGGTAGAATATACACACAAGCTCGAGCATGTCTCCTCAGTACAAAAAAAAAGTTGTTAACTCTTTATTTTAAGTTTGGCAACTCCTTTTGGGTCGAACGAAGTTTGAAGCCATCTTGAAATATGCCCAAAATATACATTCAAACGCGAAGAGGGCCCGCCAGCGGTCTAGTTGCGAAAACCAGCCCGCTCTAAACCTACCAAACGAATACAATCGACGCTTTTGTCAATATGCATTGTTTAACCCCCCCTGCACCCCTCAGGAATTGCTAAGCCTGTGCGTTATATATCAGTAAGTCAAAACAAAGATTCTTATAATTGGGGTTTTGAATTTTTTTTTTTGAGGTAAATGGAAAGATCACATATAAGTTTTATAACAATACTAATTTTTTAATTTTTTTTTCGCAATATTTCAAGTTATTTCAAAGTAAAAATTAATTTTTGAATCCAGTACCGAAAACACGCCGAACAAACCCGAGCGCGTGTGACGTCATTATTTTAGTTTTCACTCATTCAATAGCCGCAAACGCTGTACTGTAGGTATACAATTATGACGTCACAACTATGGTGATCAATCATGGCGCGTTTCTAGTCACGTGGTTTTTTTCTAAATTTTATAAATTTTTAATTGTTTATTATTAATTTAATTTTTTATTTTTTATTAAGTGTTTTGCATTAAATATCAACATTATTAATAATAATGTTTTAAAATACATAAAAAAAAACAATATTTATTTTTTTTCAAAACCCCAATTGGTATGATGATTATGGATGAGAAATTTTAAAGTTGTTCGGGTCTGTGACCAGCACTAGACTTATTCAGTCTGATGATGAATAACCTTTCAAAGTAACGGTTACCAACGCTTTTTGTTGAAATTGAGTTTTAATGAAAATAAATTCGCTTTTGTTATGGCCCCACCATCGTATAGTTCGAGCGTGTGGTGGTGGTGGCTGTTGTACGAGAGCACGATTTGCAAGATCCTCTCTATCACTGCCGAACACGGCCATACTATTCCACTGTTTTAACCACTTGCTATGGTGATATTCAATTATATGCCTCTTTGGATATATACGAGGTGATGCTTTCACTCTGAACTAGGAGTAGTGTGTGAGTCTTAGAGACTTCAGTGTATATTTGTTTTGGTGCGTAGGGGTGTACTAAGACCGGATTCCTGAAATTTGACCCCTAAAAAAGCCTAGAGGTGGTAAAAAGTTGTGTGAAAATAGCTCCACGCGGGCGTAGTCATGTGTGTTTCCACTAGTATTATGTAAAACTGCAATGAATAAAACGCGATTGCGACGTAAATGCCAATTGTCGAATTGTGATCCGTGTGTCGGCATTTATTGCATAGCACGTCTATAATTTGCATACGTTTGAATACTAAGTACCGAAGTCATGGTTTGGAGCCACTTTAATTGAATAGTTCGATTTACGCTCATTAGCTTTTCTCATTTTACTGTTGCATTAAATGTTTGATTAAAATAAGCTGCGTACGAGTAAGATAGCCATACGATTGCATCTTCCGGTTCATACTAGAAGGGCATTTGCTAGTAATTCTTACGTGTCATCATTCAACAGCTAAAATTTTTTACAGCGTGACAGCGTGCAATATCCACAAGCTTCTTACATACAAGTGTAACTCTGAAAAGACAAAACACATGACAGCGGTAGGTATACCAAGTATGACACATCAAAATATATGGTATCAAGTTTCTAAAATTCCACTGCAATGTGAATTCAGTGTTACCACTCTGACTGTGTCAGTTTTATTTTATCTGTAATACAGAAATGTTCTGCCCACAATCACATTTCGTAGTGTTACATTTTTTTTATCCTATAACTAAAAACAAAAAACAATACATACTTGTATACCTCAGGTTGGTTCACGCAGGGAACTACATCGAAGGTGACATTCCTTACGATTATTACGATCCTCATAGGTTTTGGTATGGATCATGATTACCACTTAACATCAGGTGGGCATCAGCAAGTTGAATAAAAAAAAAACTAAATACAAACTATACAATTAACCATTCAGAATATAACTTAAAATATGAATACAACTACTAGGCTTAACTGGTAACACTAAACTAATAAAAAACCTAGACGGATTGGTTGGGATCACAGTACAAAAGCATGTCATCATTATTACTGCTTATTAAAAAAAAATAAAAAAAACAAACATCAGTCTTAGTTGGTTGAGCTGTAGTAAGGTTAACTTAATCCCAGAGATACGTACGATACGTAATAAGTTATTTATAAGTAGTCGACTGCAAGCGCTGATCTCGTAGCTCGTCTACGTACGTGCTACAAGAAATGCTACGAAATGTAGTTTAGGGCTTATGTAAGGTTGACAACACTTGTGAGTGTAAACTCAAGCTTTTTTAATATTATAGTAATTATCATTTATTTATATAAAAATATACATCATCATCATCATCATCAGCCTGTAGAAGTCCACTGCTGGACATAGGCCTCCCCCACACGTTTCCAGGAAGAACGATTCTGAGCCCTTTCCATCCATCGACTTCCCGCGGTCCTAACAATGTCGTCAGTCCATCGGGTAGGAGGACGTCCTACGCTTCGTCTTCCGGTTCGTGGTCGCCATTCGAGAACCTTTATTCCCCAACGGTTATCGGTTCTACGAGCTATATGGCCTGCCCACTGCCACTTCAATACATCAAATTATCCATTATTATGCCAAAATATACATCAATTTAAATAATTATCTAGTTCCCATGGTTCCAGCTATGCTTAATTTGGGGCGTTGGTTGTATGTAATGCCTGCAATATTATTAACCAATACGATAGGACTGTAAAGTTACTAATGCAACACTTATGCTTGCTATATGCTTGTTCCATCAGCAAATTGTATAAAAAAAAAACAAAAAAAAAACTTTGACTGGCGGTACTGATCTTTTCCTTTTTATCTGTCTCGGTTTGTTCCTAAACTTGGACAGTTTCGTCACAAAATAAGGGACTCTGTTTGAGCGTAATTTTATTAAATAACTGCGATTATATCTTATACAGATAATACATAAAATAGTTTTTGATTAGACGTGTGTTGCTTTCAAATCAAAGAAATCGTACAAAAATAAGTCTCTGATTGATTGGCTTTCATTAGTTTGGCTGTCATTCGTACTTTGGAAGCAACAAAGCTTTTTCATTATTATTGTCTGTCTGGTGTTATTTTAAGTTCTGTTGTGTTATTTTGATGGTATCTAAACCAGCTGTCTTGAGGTCTTAGCGCAAAGTGTGAACAGTTGGAATAACAGTGCAATAGCAAGCATTTTGCAGGTCTACTCTTAGAAACTATAAACGAAGTTTCGTATTGTCGTTTTGAGCTACACCACGCGGCATGCCAGGCAGCGTCAACTTGACTTTTGACGGCTACCGAGTTGCTCCGCAGTACCTATATTACAAAACGACAATAAGAAAATTTGTTTATCGTTTCTAAATGTAGACCTGCTGATTTGGATAAAAATGTTTTCGTTAATACCTAACTAATTCACTTGACAGTGGCAAAATTGTTTGTCAAAGATATCAAGACAGATGTCATTGAGTAGCGAAGAAGTAAAATACTTGTGTGTGATTGTTGTTATTTTACATTTGGCTTCATGTCTTAATCTTACTCTTTGAGTGTGTTCAATCTTACTCTCATGTGTCTGAACTTTCACCGGCACTCACACACTTCAACCCGGAACACAGCATTTTGCTTTGCGGCAAGAAAAGGCATGGTGGCAGGACTTCCCCAAACAAGCCCTTCACTAAGAGTTCTACTACTACTTAAACCATCGTCACTATAGTAAGAATGTATCCCGTGTATTTCTAACCTGGACTGAAACACTCAAAATAAGTAGCGAGAAAAATCTTGCAAAATAGACGGATTTATTTAAAGCATGTTATGACGAGAAGGGGAGGTTAAATTGAAACTGGCGTCATTACTTAGTATGCATTGGGCGCGACGACGTGTGCGAGCACCCCGCCAGGATCGAACCTCCGATCACGTCTTTCCAATTGTTTTCAGACGACATGTACCATTCTTTTAAATTAGATATTATTGCTTACGTCAAATCAGATAGCTTACGATAGCCTACTAAAAATTCATAATTGTTAGACTTCTTTCTGTAAACCCTGTTTTTTTATGAAGCGTTAAATAAATACTTGTATTTTATCATGTTTCTAATCTTGTGTCGAGTTTGACTTACCTACTGCTTTTCTGTACAACGCTGCAGCATCGATTTTTGTTGAGTAAAGAATACGTCTATCTTAAGTGTCGAGAGTGTCGCGTCGTTACGTGAACCTGTAAAATTACTACAGTATCAGCTCAGCTATTGTAAAGTTATATTAAAAAATCCACTTGATATGTCATTATAGGAGAAAAGGCACCTTTAAACAAAATCAGTCATCAAAGTCAGATTTTTTTCCATAACATTCTAAGCATCAACGTTCATATTATATATTTAGTTCTTAAAACACTCTACTCGAGTAAAACGGCTGTAACTAGGAAGATACAAACAAATAATAATGGTAAAACTGCGTTATTCATCAGAGTTCAGTACTCTAACTGTTTAGTAAAACTGCGGTGCAAAACGAACCAGCCAAAAAAATACTCCAAAACACAAATAACAATAAATCTAATTCAAGATGACCACATTCATGTCGTTGTTGGGTTTAATTTAAGAAATTGTGGGCTGTTTTATTCGTAAAGTGGCATGAATTATCTATATCATTTGTGTTATGAGCACGCGACTCAATTTCACGAACGCGATCTCCAAATAGCGTCCTTAGTATTCATGGGGCTGTTGGAGATGGGGCATGACATTTGCAATTTTTGTTTCATTAAGAATTCAGATGTAAGGGATTGTGGAAATGAATTGTCGCCGCTCGCAACCTTGTAAGCAGAATGGCACATCACTCATCAATCTTGGTACACATGAGCGATTTAAGATTTTGTAAATAATCGTAATACACCACCAACCTACATAGTTTGATTCAAAACTTTTTCTTTGTGCCTTAAAATATATAAGTATATTTAAAAGAAAAGGTTAAAATTATCTTTGAGATCCCACGTGCATAGTCATTACGATTTAATTTTTTTGGATGTTGATGTATTTTTAAGTGTACTTTCTGCTCCGCTGTGCGAGGCCGCTGAGACACTTTTCAGATTTGTCGTAGGTAGTTTTATTGCAAGCTTTTACAGGACAGACATAGTAGCTCAGCGACTCAGTCCTTAAATTATAAGAATAAAAAAAAAAGTTGCTCCTTTTTTGTTCTCTATTTGAAATTCGAAAGAATTTTGCCAATGTCAAGTGTTTTTTTTTAAACGTTTTTATTCAGAGTCAGTCGAATTACGTCAAGTTAGGCTGTCAATGGTATTGAATAAAAAATGATGTTATATAAAAGAAATTCGCGTTAGTTACACCACTTATAACTCAAGAACGGCTGAACCAATTTTCATGATTTATCTTCGTCCGGAAAAGGATAATAGGTATTAAAATTGATGTTAATCAATAAAAAAACCTTAGTCAAATTAACTGCTTAGTTAACTTTTAGGCGGAAAGAAGTTCGCGGGGTCAGTCAGTAAACTTATATTTTGATCCATGCTTTAGCTTGAGTAGGTATAAGCTTTATATTTTAGAGATCATGACCAGCCTTTACTCGTAGAATAGAAACAAGCTCTATAATAAAAACAGTAATCAGACCGATGATTTATAATACCTCCAAATATTCGAACGAATGTTAATGTTGGTCGTCTATTAACCATTCCGAAAGGTCGTTATTTATGGAGTTTAAAATACAGTTCCCACAACCTATCCATCAAGTCTCATGTCAATATTGTTCAGTTTATCAAACACCAGTATAAAAGTTTGGGTTATCAGTCATTTTAACTTAATTATAAAGTAGTTTTTTTACTGAAATGTAAGTAGTTTGTAATATTTTTGATACTACAAACATTTTCTCTTCTGTCTAGGTCTGTCTGCCTATACAAACAGCTAGGTAGCCATTTGTATAGTCTGTGCTTTCAAGTGGAGTTTAATCCTGAGTTTAGCTTTGTCAAACTTTGTGTTGCTGCTTGTTTTAGTTATAATGGCGCTCTTTGGCGGCTTGGGAGTTATTGCTGATGCTATGGCACTTAAAATCTTTGGATTATGGTATTATTTTGATGCATTTGGGACAGGAATGACTGAGCGATATGATCCGAAAGTGTCAATGAAATTATGTAGTTTTACTTGGACGAAAATTAGTGTATTGAATGCGTGATTTTATTTTCATACAAACTTCAACCCGGTACCAGTTTAAAGGTTGAGTTCTGAGAATTCTTTTCTAAAAACAAATATACCCTGAATGAACGTTTCAAGTCTCTATGACCAGTGGTTTAGGCTGTGCGCTGTCTATATATCAGTCAGTCAGTTAGGACAAAGATTCTTATAGGATTGCTATAGATAGATAATAGATATAGATTCTCATCATTGTGCACACACTTTAGGGCTAGCGTAATTCAATGTTAATTTTTTCTATCATAACAGTAATGACGAAAATTCATACATTAATTAAAAATATGGTAACCTTGACTGGTCATACATTATAAAGGGTATTAATATGTAGGGTGATGTTTCCAGGATCCCGGACAAGTACCTACAGGTCGTGCCTGCGGCATCGGCCGGTTTTTGTAGGACATGGACCCCACTTTGGAAGTAGCTAGTAAGTAATATATTTATAAGATTTTGGTGAAATGTTGCCTGCAAGCACGAAAAAATAAATAATAATATTAATATGCCTATGCATCTATTGTAGATGATTGGTATAGAGTCAGGGATAACTTTAATATTTTTAAAATTTAGTGAGGACTTAGAATACATAATTTGCATATTTAGTTATACCCGTTTAAATGTTTCTTATACTTCCTTTACATTTCTTTTTTCTTCTTGTCCAAGTATTTTTTTTGGAAAAATAGAATACCTTAACCTATTGCTGTAGTACTAGCTCTTATATTTACTCTTACTTGTATTTTTTTATTGGTTGTAATGAGTCTGTGCGTCTAAATAAATAAACAGTAAAAAAAAGGTTACTTAACGTAGGTAGGATTGATTTATTAATGATTCAAGTTTTTTGTGAATAATGTTCAATTGTAAAAGTGAACTGAGGAACCTTTGTGATCTATGTACCATGCCTGGGGATTACAGTAGTGATCATGATAAATGCTAGTTGAACTGAGCACGATTTCATTGGCAAGTAACTACTTTTACCCCATTAGGGGTTACTGAGAGAAGAAAAATCTTCTTTCTTAGTATTCTGCCTCAAAATTCTGAAACAAATCATAAAATATTACCGACCGACCGACCGACCGATTTTTACCGATTATTGACCGATTATTGACGACCGATGTGGCGCGGCGGGCGAGTGTCTGCCTGCGACGCAAAATGTTTGTACGATCTGCAAATATTTATTCCGGGTGTTCTGGGTATTTTCTATGTTTAATAAAAATATCTATGCATGTATTATTTATTAAAGAGTCAACGAGCAGATTCTTATAATTGCTATTTCATTATTTTTCAGATAGAAACCTACTTAACTTTCTACCTCTAAAAATATCGAAGCGTCTCACATTCAATAAAATTGAACTGAATAAAAATGATTTATCAGACGGCATTATAGCTCCACTCGTAGTTCCATAATGTATGGATGTCGCAAGGCCACAACACGGACACATATGGTCGCCCGGCCTCAGTCGAACGCTGACGTTTCTATTTAGCGCACCCCAGCGGAAAAATATGTTTTTCTCTGAGTGAGATATCAGTCCCTTTATTTGAAATATTATCTTTATCATTGATCTTGAACCGGAACAACTGGATTGTGTCGAAGACGCTTTTGCGTTTCAGCAGTAGGACACAACGAATTGTCCATGTGACCGTATTCATGAATGTATAAACACTTTTGATTGAATTTTTTGATTGGATATTCAATAAAAAATAGAACTATTAAACTGTGCTGTGGTGGGCCCGGCTTAAAACTTGACTAGTGATAGTATATGATAGTTCATGGATGTCGCTAAAGGGGAGCGCACCAGAAGATGGCACCAGCATTTCCTTAGTATTGAACACCGATACTGCAGTCACTAATCGACCTGTCAAGTGTAGTACAAAGTATAAAAAAATTGCGTTACGACTTTTATACGGTAGATATCCTCTCTTAAATCTCTTAGTACCAAGTACTTACTCGAGATTCTTCGTGGATGTCTAAGGAGGGTTAGTCAGAGGTACGTCCAGATACCCACATTTTGCAGTAGTTAGTATTCCATACGTGACAGGTTGCAAGCCCATCGCCGCTGCTAGAATACTAACTCGTTTTTTCACGCTGTTTACCTTCACCGTTTGAGAGCACTGGCATTGCGCACATACATTTTTCGAACGGAAAAATCCATTGGTGCACGACCAGAACCTACGACCTTAGGATCAGAAGTCGGGGTCACTACCACTAGACCACCGGTGCTCTAGTACCAAGTGTAGTGACTAAAGCAAACCGCTCTAAATATGGAGGAGGTCTATGCCCAGCAGTGGATTTATTTAGGAAGATGATCTTTTCGTTTTAAATTTACCAAATTATAGAAGTAATAAGCTCTAAAATGTATGAGTATAAAGACGCTCGCTTCGGAACATAGAAAAGCAACTTAGCTACGGGTACAATACGGCAGTGTTGATGGATTTTATGCAATTTTCAGTATCTATCACATCCAGCGCTGCGAAGGCTCGAACCCACTGGGATTAGGTTCGATCTTTTCGCAATACTTACAGGATAAATATCTTTAGCGGGCCAGAACGCTCGTGTGCCACGTTCTTTTACACTTGTATTTTGTTGCAAATTACTTTAAATACAAGTGTTGCAAAGAAGCATATCTACATGCCAAAAGTTAAACATTATTATTTAAAAAATTATGCTATTTTTCATGGAAGCTGTTTGACGAAACATAAACTATAAAATGACTTATACATATCTCCTTTAACCTAACAATAGGATAGTTAAACTAAAAATGGCCAAAACAACCCCACTTTCTGTCTTACAAACTTTGAGCTACGAGAAATAGCGGATGTTACAAACATGACTACTGCTTGTAAACTTAGTGGCTTATATAATAAGCTGTGATACCTAGACAGCGAGGGATGAGAAAAGGCAGTGTGTGTAGGGCATGAGGTCTGAAAGGAAAGTTAGCGAAACTACTCTAAATATTTAATGTTAAAATCCAACACTCAAATATGAATACCAGTGCTCTATAACAATGAACGAAAACACCGTGCGGAAACCAGTCAGTATTCTAGCGGCTGCGATGGGCTCGTCACCCGTCATCTCAGCACGTATAAAATACTAACTAGCGCAAAATGAGGGATTGTGCCTTATTAGACATACATCCTTGTTATAAGTAAAGGTTAGTGCTTAACATCATGTAGGGTGGTTTTACCAGCAAGAGCTCTCCACGATCTTTCATGAGTTTATGGTGCAATATTTTTAGGAGTGAAATCCTGTTAAAGCAATGGATAAGCTATTCAAAATGGATATGGTCTTTCCTTTTTGATTATCTTACTTTGCCTGACTTTCGATGCGAGTCAAATAAATGTTACTGTTATAAGATATCAGAGCAAAAATATAAATGAAGTATGTTGGAGTTGATGTAATTAAATACTATCCGCAATAGATTTTCTGTTTTGAGGTGACAGTATTTCGGGAACGTGCGTTGAATAAATTTTTGTTCATAGAAACCGTTTTCAATTTCACGGCTCAATCTTTGTGTGCTTGGGGTGAATATGTAAAAGGGCATTCGTTGATGTCAACAAAGTGTAATGGTTTTGTGCTAGCGCTCGCTTGATCTATGAGTTAGAATCGGAACCGATTTCAAATTGAAAATAATACCAAGCCTAGCCGAGATTGCTCCATCGAGTTTTTAAACCACGCTGCCAGCACGTGTGTGCTCTATTTTGATTGGATTCGTGTTATTCTTCACAACGAAATCTGCACTGTTTGTTAAGAATAAAATACATGGACAGATCAAGTTATTTTGTAACAATTCTTCACACAGCTTTTCTAGTAAATTAGTTTAGTAAAATTTTGTTAACTAAAACAAAATTTAGTGAGCTATGTATATTTTTCAGAAAAAACATAGATTTTTCAATTTTCCAAAAAAGTGGTAGACTAATATTACTACTACACTAGTAAACCCGCGCGCAACACCACTTAGACTCACTGACATAAAAAAAATCAAATTAAAATCTTTCAAGCATTCCATACCTTACACATGTTCCAGTACCTACTTCCTATCCAGTCAGACGTAGAAGGTTCAAAATCATTCTTTCAGGAACGGGGAGGCCTATATTCAGCGGTGATCTTCTTTAGGCTGATTATGATGACGACAATAAAACATCGCTAATCATCTGCAGGTACAATAAATATACTTTAAAAGTTGTACCTAAGATTAAAATATCTGAAGCAATATTACGATGCTGATGAAGAGTAACTCTGTTTTGTGTAGTCCTGACCTAACTTTCAATTTTCCACTCGAGCGTTCCACTTTGTTCAGGCCAGTCTAAGCATCGATCAATGCCATTTATAATCTACGACTAGCTCTGGCGTGTTAATTGAGTTTAACTATTGTCCATCGATTTTTCTAAACACCTAGGTTCGAAATGGTCTTAAAAGACTAATCTTTTCTGCGACAGTATACAATTTTTTTTATTACAATTATTCTTATAGTTTATTTGTTTTTATAGTGCTTACCTGCACTTAAGGAAATCACAAAGATTTTTATATTATCCCAAAAATTATTTTCCTCGAGTGGGATTTGAACCCACGACCTTCCCCTTGATACGGGGATGCGATACCAACTTTGCTAGCGAGGATTCAAATGCCTTGACGAAAATAAGATTTGGAATGTTTCTAATACGGTGCTATCGCTACCGTGGCTCCATCTACACATGCTTGACGTAATACTATCAAAGCGTGCTCGATAACCGAAATTGCATTCAAGTTGAATCGACAAGAGATGTCGCCGTGCGTCATTTCATAGTTTATTTGTTTTTATAGTGCTTACCTGCACTTAAGGAAATCACAATTATTATTCTTATAATATGCATGAAAGCCGTGTGCAAAGAAAACAGACGTGTTATTTTTTATAAGGCTTGCCAATCTGCCGCCAAGTGTAATAGTCGTAGGAGCTTTGAAAGAAATAACTTCTACCCGCTATTTATTACAGCCATTTCAATTATTTGATTATTAAAGTGACTGCTGTTTTATGTTAAAACAAACACAGGTGTAGATATTTTCTATTATCATTTTAAAATTAATGGGTATTTTCCGGTTAGTAGGTCAGTAAGATAGACATTCAACATCGTGTTATTAAAACGAAAAAAGTCGCAGAAGTCGTCTGCAGAAGTGTTAAGAAAAATGGAATAAGAATTTGTTCACAGTATAGGCAGGGAGTGCGACTTTTGACAAATTATTTAAGAACGTGTGTAAGGGGACGTGGCTATTATACGAATGATTGATGGCGCTGATACCAGACCGACAAACGTTACTCTTTAATATTTTTATCAAGGGGCGCGAAGTTTGTGGCGTAAGCGTGTCATGAGGACATTTGAATAACATTGCGCGGTATCGATGATTTAAATGTAGAATATTGCCTGGTTGCTGCGCAGTGTAACTCGGGTGTCGGTACGATACGTATACATCGCAACTCATGTTAGGCTCTCAGTCATAAGAGCTTGTTATATGGGGTTCGGCTTTCCCTTTTATTGATGTATGATGCAATATGGAGTCGGAGTTTCTAGTTGAAACTATCATAACGAAAGCTCGCATTGTATACTTTGTTCCGGATTCACAAGTGGATTTTATTTATTACGATTAATAGGAAAGGATCTTTTTAAAAAAATTAAGCATTACATTTAAGGATTTTTAGAAAGGCCTGCTTTCTGTTTGTCTCTTAACGTTACATGTAAACCTTATCCAGTGTATTTTTTTTCACATTATATTTCCAAAAACGTAACAGATTAGATTCTTCTATTTGCAGTGTGAACGTTTTACCAAATGACGTCAGTACACGGCTATTCCACGTTACATGAGGGATATCCATCATCTTTCTATCGGACCCCGCTGTGACAGCCGCGTAAAGGTTGTTATGGATATTAGGCGGAATTAACAACAGTTTGTGATACTTTTGACGCGGAATAATGTGGGAAATCACTCAATGCTGACAGGAACAAACAGGGACAAAGCATTTATTAGAGGTGGTTGATGTTTTGGTTGGACTGTCGTGTACGCAGATAACTAAACAGCCAACGTACTACCTTTCGGTCGGTTCTACCCTGTTTTACCAACGCAATTGTAGCCTAGTAAATACTTTTTTTTTTGGAAATATCAATTTTCATTCATCTTTATGTGTAAATAAGGAATCATTTTTAAGCCATCTCTATTCTTTAGTGGACGTGGCTTAAAAGTCTGAATTATTATGTTAGTGTGTTTTGAATCCCAGAAGGCATAGTTTATGTTTTATTACATTTTTACTTTCTTATATAATATTTGTTTACGGAATTACACGTGGGCACAACTACAGGTAGAAGTGGCAGCCGATCGGAGAAACTTGCCCTTCCCGTGGGAAATCAGCACAACAATTACATCTCGAAATCTACTTCCAATAACACCCGACAAAGCTTTAAACGTACCTCGATACAAAGTGCTTTCTATTACCTACTCACGTAACAAACGGTCCTCTATTATAAAACGAAAGACGACTACTTATCTCGGTACGATAGATATTACGTATTTACGAGGCTGCTCAGCTCTGTAAGTCGGTTTGTGATAATACTATGAATATTCAACGGCTTTGGTTGTCCCTGAGGATGGAACCCTTTCGAGCATAAGAGAGGAAACGCGGATGGTGAGTTTCAAAACAATATGATATTATCGCAGCGTTTAAGCGGTCCTAATAAGATTTACCTCAATATTAATACGCATCGTGGCGTCCATTATTTGGAAGTATCATCTAAATACAGAAGGAATATCCGCTTTGTTTAAACATGTGTTTCAGAAATGAGCAAACGTTTCAAGGAGTCAAGCCTGTGCACGACTATTTATTATGTCTATCAAAAAGTATTTTCAAAGGCACCTGTGTTCGGTTTCATGATAACAAAGAAACAACCCCAACATTATAGAACAATCATGTCCTCTAACCTTTTTGCTCTATAAAAGAACGGAATGATTAATTATTTTTTCGACCTCTTCAAAACACCGTCTTATTCCTAAAGACTTCCGTTATTTTCCGACTCGATGACGGCAAGGCGGTGATTTTCAACAATAAATTAATATTAAATTACGGATTAGGCAGCATAATATTTTCTTTCTGAAAATATTATGAGTTTCAGGTTTTAAGGAGAAATAAATATGAAGATGATTTGTTATTACTTGAGTCAGTCAATCAATGCTAGTAGCATGATCACGTATACATAGTACTCTTATTGAAGTGGCATGGAGGGATGGCCTAACGTGTGAATTCAATCTAGGTGAGCTCACGCGCGCAGCTTGGCCTGGCTTGGCTGGCGCGCGGCGCTTTGAACAGGGCCACTAAAAGCGAATCGCCGTAAACAAGAATTAACGCCAAACCTGCATCGACCACTGCACTCTCCTTTATGGTGACATGTATAAAAGCGTCCCTTTTTGAGAGCTAACGCACGTTATACCGCCTTTTGATACAGTTTAAGTGCCGATTACTCAGATTTAATCTACAGTCAATATGATAATGTAATGAATCATACGGAAATTACTTTTTCCTGAGAAATTTGTTATCACACGGTAAATAAACATTATTTTAAAAAATATTTGGCACTACCCAATCATAAACTTTAGATATAATGTTACTTATAAGTAAAATAAGTTGTGTAAAAGAATGTGCGTTAATGTTGTAAATAAATTAATAATATATTGGCAGTGGATAAAATTAACGGAATAAAAGGAAATAAGTTGCATTAATAACGTATTAATAACGATTTATTAGTAAAATTGCTGATAGTATAACAAAAGTGGGTACACTAGATTTGTTATTTTAACAGACTATAAATAAGTTTGCCACCGTGCATAGAGCCTACGGTGAATAAAAACTCAGATGTTCTACTCATAGCTGTATCGAACCGACCCATCGAAGCTCGTAAAGAGGAATTAGCAGCAGTGTTCCAACCCACTCTTTACGGTTTAGCGATAACTATATCAGTGGTTTAATGTCTGTGTTAAGCAAACCTTTCATGTGGCGAGAAAATATTTGTAAAATATACTAAAGAAGTATCCTAGCAGTGGCGATTAGCTTGTAACCTGTCACATATGAATATCAACTACTGCAAATTGGGAATGTGGCATTTATTTGGACGTACCTCTAACAACCCTTCCTAGATATTCTGAAATAATCTTGTGCAGATACTTTGTACTAAATGATCTGAGGGGATATCTACCATATCTGGGGGTTAAAATCGAGAAGCTATTTCTATAACTCTTCACTCATAGAAGAAAAATCACTAATTTGTGCTAGAATGATTACAAACTATAGAAGTTAATACCATAATGTTATTATATAAGTAGTTGTATTCAGGTAAGATATAATACTCACTAATGTAGGCCTCGCAAATACACCGTATTTTACTGTTGATGTATCGTCGTGGAGTTAATTTTTTCTAACAAGTCGGACGCTCGAGGCTCGCCCGTCGGTTTTGGAATGTTAAATACCTTCCTCGTTATACCTGACTTTTGGCATTTACTTATATTTATTTTACTTTACTAAGAAAAACAGGGGTAATATTATGTAGGTTTGTAGGTAAGTAAAACAAATGGTTTAAGAAATAAAGATTTGCGAGGTGGTTCTGCATCTTTTATTGCTATCAAGTTCCTGTTGCAAGTGTCAAATATTACAGATATGCCGTGAAGAAAATCAATCTTTTGATATATGCAATTGGATATTGATTGCAAGACGAGATAAACAATCACCTTTCAAATCATGGTTGGAGCCGCAGGTCAAAAAATGATGTATATTTCCTCACGTTGTGAGTTAAACGGTCAAGTTTAGAGGCTCTAACTTCAACGTAAATAAAAAATAAACAATGCAAATAAGAAAATGTAGTAAGCATTAGTATAATGATATTATATTATTATAAAGTTGATGGAAAATATTTTACGGGTTTAAAAAAATCGAGAAAAAGCTGCTTTTGACCTATAAAGAATTTCAACTTATAAACCACTTTCGTTAAGTTTCTTTCACTAACATTTAGAAAAAGAATTGTCTTGAAGATAGGTCAATTTCGTAAAAGTGCTTATTCCCTAAAAATCGTCAAAACACTACAATTATCTTACAAACAAATATAATGTTTAATTAATTATATATTTTTTATTTGATTTTTACCTTGACCTTGTATTCTCTACTTAGGCGCTCCACAGACGGGCAACCTTAGTTGACGCAGCTTTAAACTTTTGATACAATAAGGTCTAGTTTGGTCTAGTGTTTACTAGACCAAACCATAGACGATGACCGTTTGGTCATCGTGATAGAAATTGTATGAAAGTAACCAGTTGCGAGTTGCATGCTGTGGAGTGTTTTACAGTGATCTCAAAAATATTTAGATTTAGAAAAGATTTTATTAGTATATTCAAATTTTAAAATCATTGCTTACTGCACATTGTGTAGATTAAAATATAAAGGAAGGGCTCTTCCTTAGCTACCTTAGTAAAAGGTTTTCTTTGTAAACAATATTTGCTGTCGTGTTTGAAAGCCTGTTCATTTTCCAGTAAAAAAAAGATCCTCCACTGTACGTAAACCGGATTTCAAGTGCGTGCGTAAAACGTAAACTGCAAATGACGTCAAAGGCACCGTTGTGAAACGTCATCATAGGCCTTGCTACTTTTCAGTATTCCGTACGAAAGTTTAAAAAAATGGAATACATTTAAGGTTTTACCACATTTTGTCTGTTACTAGTTCCTGGAGCTGAGCTATTCTATCCATTAAAACGTGGCATCCAAACGAACTATTTACAGCATAATAAAAAATCATGCATTTTAATATTTTTGCACATAATTAATACAAGTGAAATAAAAACATCAAAAGAAATGATGCTAATAAAGTTGGATTCATTAGTTAAGGTATATTAAAAGCCAAAGCAAAGTCAGACTTACAGTTGGTCGTTATTCAATCGAAGTCGTTTATTGCTCAAAGTTGAAGCACCGCGAATCGCATCCGTTCTGAGTGAAAGCTTAAAGTTTCAGTGAGGCAGTTACACTCCCCTTCCGAGCGATCAACGTAAATTATTCCCCCAGAAGAAATCTCCAAGGGCTGAATGACGGATAAGGGACGAGCCATTTTATTGCCGACACCGGCCCGCGTTTGTAGCCGTTTTAAAAATCGACCCTCGAATGTTAATTGGGGGATAATATTATTCAATACCCGACCGCTGATTTAATAAAACATTCTTTAAAACGTCAATTCTGTCAATTTACTTAATTAACACGATTTTTTTATCACATCCGGCCGATTATATTTTAATAACTGGTATCTAAACTGTTTAAATATCCCCTGTTCTTAATGTTTTATGGGAGTAATTTTCCGCGGCTGAAAGGCGTAACTGATAATTAAAACTCAGTTATTGCAGCTGTTCCTGACGCTATTTTAGAATTTTATTGTTACTGTGAAATAGAAATGCGTATAATATGATAAAAACGTGTAGTATTTTACATTATAATATTCCATAACTTGGTAGCAAGCTTCAGTTCTAAAGTAAATGTTTTACTTTGCGCATTGAGGTGTGAATGTATGCAAATTATGAGTAAGGAAGATACAAGTGGATTGTAGCAGTTTCGTAGCGCATTCGTAGCACATTCGTAGCACGTCTGAGTCGCGCCGCGTCGGCTCGCGAGTCAGCGCCCGCCGGCTGCTACTTCCTGTGACGCGCCTCGTCGCTTCGCCCGGCTTTTTTGTTACAACGCGACTTATGTCTCAAGCGACAAATAATTCAAGCATATAAATAAGCGAAAGCAAAAGGTGAGAGCGACCGCATAGATTTAATCTTTGAGAGATGTAGTAATCCTCTTACTAAAAGGGATTTCGAAACTCGTTTCCCTGACATAATCGACACGAATTTTTCACGTATATTTCTTTCAGTCGCAAATCCAATTTAATTAAGGCGAGGAACTCGCGGTTAAAATCCTATTTAAGCCGTTTTTATTACCGCCCGTCGGGCAAAGACGGTTCGCCACCGCGCTCGAAGAATTTGAGCGCTCACAAGGATTTTCCTGGCTTTTATCTTAGAACAGTCCTCAGTAGAAATTGTAAACGATATCAATGCAAATTATTTGTTTAAAGTTGAAGCACTGCCTCATTAAATACAGGGGTTCTTAGAAGCGGGTTTATACTGCTGTCATCTATGTTTCTAGTGAAAACAATTCTATAACACGCGTTTAACCCTTACAATCTAATTTATAATGTATTAAATAAAAATTGTATTGTATAAAGTTGTATAATTATTAATTTAATAAACCAAAAATGTCTAAGGCAGGTCGTTAAAGTTGTTATACATTATCTTTGCTTTTTTTTATGTAGATTTGATGCTTTGATTGCAAAACACCGCAATACGTATGTAGGTAGTTATTTTCTTTTTCATAATTTCCACCTCAAACTGACTAAGCAGTCGTTGATGGTTTCTCATTTGAAATAGATTTAACGTATTTGAAATATATTTACCATATATGGTTAAATATCAAAACGTAACCCTTCCATCGAACACAAATGCAATTTCAATGTAACAAACGTTCGCTCACCTCAGCCTGGCTCTTGGGAGCTGATCGCTCGGATGTTTACCCTCAATTCGAAAAGATCTGGTTAATCCAGCCCTCCCAGTGGACTTGCTCTTCTAATATGTTATCCTTTTCCTAGCCCTCGGTTCCTTGGTACTTACAAGGCCGTGTGTTGATTAGACTTTGGTATTATGCTTACCTTACCTACCTATGTTACGTATATTCAAACCTACTTTAGCTAATCTAGAGCACATTATGTACCTGTACCTCTCTACTTTGTTGTTACTAACTGACTGATATTAAAAAACGCACAGCCTAAACTACTAATCGTATTTTATTTACATGGTATATTTGTCTTAGTGCATGAGGATGTCGGAAAGTAGGTCCTGAATTTCACTCTCTAAAGAGATACTGATACTTCAACTCCCGCTGAGTTGAAGGTTGTATAACAATCATGCAAGCAAAGTTGTGTTACTACTACTAGTTTTACTATGAATAAGCAGAAGTTGTTTGTATTTCAACATTGAAAATAAAATAGATAGGTTGTTACGTTTTTAAAAAATACACATCCTCTAGCTAGAAACATAATTTATGCACAACTTTGAATCCTAGCAGAAAAATACGATTCAATTATGTCTGGGCATACTAAAGTGTTAGTAGGTACAGTAAACGAAGCAATCGTAAGATTTTGAACAGAGGCCAACGGCGCGCGGTAATGATCCGAGAGTGCATGCATAATTTATCCACAAACAGCTTGTTTTGTAATGTTATTAGTCAGTAATCTCGCCGGAAAAGCAAACAACATTAATTTTGCGCTGGTTAAATATTGAAACAATTTACTATCAGTGCGAGCTTATATGAAGCTATTATTAAAATTGTTTAATATTGGGGTTGTTTCATATCAAATAATGGATTTATAACTATACGAGCATTTATTCTTTCTTAGAACTCTTACTTACGTCTCAGATTGTATAATTGGTTTATCTGAAGAGTTAAAAAACATTCATTTTGTTAATTGTGTGTGTTCTATCGATGATGGGGTATACACCTTATTGGATTCTATCATGCAGATAGGTAAAGTATCTATTTATCCTTAAGTAACTCCATAAGTAGTTTGAGTCATACTCTCTGCACCATTTCTCATCGCTGCAACTTTATAAAAGCTGGTGAAACACTTGAATATATTTTAAACAGCTTCTTATTACGTCTGGACTAATCCTGTGGATGGGATGAGCGAGAAATAACTCCAGCAGGCAGTCTGACTTTGCAATGATAATTTAATCACGATGTAAGTGAACAGACGACTCTTATTATAGCTCAAAATGGCAGTAAAATGTTTGATTGCACAGCGTAAAGACTGTATTTTATAACGCCCTTAATTCAAATAGATTGACAAATATTTATCGTCGAGGTATATTTCTACTGACAATTGTTTTAAATGAATTAGTTTAATAATATTATGTAAGGGGATTTATGCTATGTGTATCTACGCTGAACATTACCAGGGATTAACTAATAAATAAAATGGTATGCTGCAAATCCACCGTGTGTTTGGCAACATGGTGGCATCCAGACATTTGACGCTCCAGTTAGTATTGTGTATTTGAGAACGGGGCTATAAAGGGAATGATTAAACTTAGCCAACCAGTAATCACGAGTGCCTAAACATTTCAGTGCGCGGCGATTCATACGATAATTTACACGACTACATTTTGTTCATGTATAAGTTGAAAGTGAGTATTCCTGAAGAGAGGATTGAGGTCGACAGGTAAACGGCATAGTGCAGTGTTAAGTCTATCGCTAATTTTGTTTACCCTACAACTTGATTTTTTGATTGAATTAGTAATGGCGACTACTGGTGAAGCACACTGACTCAGAATCACTCACTGATTTCGAAGACTTTACTAGAAGTTTAACTGTAGGTAACATGTGCCTTAGGAAATGCCTTGCACTGTACCTGTGGAAGTGTCAACAGCGTACAGAGTAGCATAGAGACGAGGATTGCATTCGGCGGCACGCATCGCAACTGTCGCCCGTTTGCACGAGCTAAACACACAACCTCTGTCCCACTCGTTTAACCATTACTGGTAGGCTAACGTGTATCCATGAGCATTACTAAGCAATGTGCCTATCTACTACCTATCTATTATAATATTAATACGACTTTGACGACCGATGTGGCGCGGCGGGCTAATGTCCGCCTACGACGCAGAGGTTGCGGGTTCGATTCCCGCCTTGGGATAAATGTTTGTACGATCTGCAAATATTTATTCTGGGTGTTCTGGGTATTTTCTATGTATAATAAAAAATATCTATGTATGTAATATAATATTGTATTAAGTATATCAGTCATCTAGTACCCATAACACAAGCTCTGCTTAGCTTGGGGCTAGATGATGCTGTGTGGATCGTCCGGCATTATTTATTATTATTATTTATTTATTATTGTTATTTACACTGATTTAATTATCTTAATGACTACGTACTTTTTATATACTAGGACTTACACACTCATACACAGACTCTCGGAAGTACGGTCTTGTAGCTTCATAAATCTAAGTAACATAATCTTCCCAAAGAAATTTTGTTTCATAACCAGGTAAATATATAGCGGTAATACACATAAGATTGCTGTAATTTGCTTCGAGAACTCTCTCGCAGAGTGCATTAGCTTGAAGACAATTGAATTAAAACAACGATATCCACCGAGCTGGCATTGTACCAATTAGCTATCTACAGAGCTATTGAGTTACCGCTATGCAATTTACTTTAGCTGGAAATGAGTATATTAATATAATATTCAGCTATAGACTGACGCTGGAGCAAAGTGTACTACTGACCGCTTGAACTTTTCACCTTAACATCGGGGTCAGAGATCAATGCTTAAATTGCTACTCAGAGAGCTCTTAACTGCAGTAGCTGTGCAAAATCTATTGAAAACTAGCCTTATAGTAAGTAAATGCATTCTAAATTATTATTATAAACATTATTACATTAACATTATTGACGACCGATGCGCGGCGGACTAATGTCCGCCTGCGACGCAGGAGGTTGCGGGTTCGATTCCCGCCTCGGGATAAATGTTTGTACGATCTGCAAATATTTATTCCGGGTGTTCTGGGTATTTTCTATGTATAATAAAAAATATAGTTGTGGGAAGGAGCTGGATGCGGAAAGCCCAACAACGAAGAGAATGGCGAGCATTAGAAGAGACCTTTACTCAGCATTGGGTGGATATAGGTTGAAGAAGAGAAGAGAGAGAATAAAAAATATCTATGTACGTAATATCAGTCATCTAGTACCCATAACACAAGCTCTGCTTAGCTAGATGATGCTGTGTGGAGTGTCCAGCATTATTATTATTATTATTTTAACAAAACACCATCTATCCCCGTGTAAGCAAAGCTTGAACTATCTTATCTCATCTCATTTCATCTCATCTCGTCGTATCCGTTTCGTATCCGTATCGTATCTTATCCGTATCGTATCCGTATCGTATCGTATCGTATCGTATCGTGTCGTGTCGTGTCGTGTCGTGTCGTGTCGTGTCGTGTCGTGTCATGTCGTGTCGTGTCGTGTCGTGTCGTGTCGTGTCGTGTCGTGTCGTGTCGTGTCGTGTCGTGTCGTGTCGTGTCGTGTCGTGTCGTGTCGTGTTGTGTCCTGTCCTGTCGTGTCCTGTCCTGTCCTGTCCTGTCCTGTCCTGTCCTGTCCTATCTTATCCTATCCTATCCTATCCTATGCTATGCTATGCTATGCTATCCTATCCTATCCTATCCTATCCTATGTTATGCTATGCTATCCTATCCTATCCTATCCTCTCCTATCCTATCCTGTCCTATCCTATCCTATCCTATCCTATCCTATCCTATCCTCTCCTATACTCTCCTATCCTATCCTACCTTTACTTATCTTATCTTAATATAAGATTATATTAAGATTTGCCTTCTGATCATGGGTTTGAATCCAATTTAGATTTTTTTATGGAAATTTGTATGTGCGCAATTGGGTGGGTGTGGTAGTGGTATCCAGAGGTGGTGAGTGTGGTACCACTTTCAAACGGTGAAGGGAAATTTCCAGAGGAAACCTGTTAGTATTCTAGCAGTGGCGATGGGCTTTTAAACTGTCACGTATAGAGCACCAACTACTGTAAAATGTAGGTAGGTATGTACCAAATGTAATATTAAGACGTACCTCTGATCCCTTAGACGTCCTCAAAGAATCTCAAGTAAGTACTTGTATAACTAAGAGATCTAAGGGGAAATCTAACGTGCCAGAGGATTAAAGCCGTGTTCCTTTTTTTAGCAAAGCTCTTAGTGAAGGGCTCATCTGGGGAAGTACTACAATACTTATTTCTGCCGCAAAGCAACTTGCTGTGATCCGGTTTGAAATGTGTGGGTGACGGTGAAATTACAGGTGTATGCTTCTGGCTGATGGACGTAGAGCAGTGCATAGCACAAGCAGGGCACGTTCATAACGAACGTGACCTGCGAGACAATGTTTTGCTATAGGCGATTACCACTCAACATCAGGTAGGCCATCTATTTGTTCCATCAGCAAGGTGTATAAAAAAAAGTTTTAGCTTTAAAACTGAGAGTAACTCTAGTAATAGTGTCAACAAAGCTCGACTTGGGGCCGACGCGTCGCGTGCAAGTGATAAATAGTACAGTGGCATCACTTTTTCCTAACAAGACAAGGTGTCGCGAGCCTGCTTGCAAACATATTCAAGTAACGATTGTTAACGCCACGTCGCGCGTCGACGTAAAACGATAACACGTTTTTGTAGGATCTATGTAGATAGCGAATGTTTTTTTGCATAAAACGTGACGGTTTGGTTGGGGTATCGGTGGAATGTTTTCGTCCGATTTCGGGAATGGAGATTTTTCAACGCGGTTCAGTAGGCGCCGTGTCGTACAACTGCACCGATGACAATAAATATCGGGCGCGGCGAGCCGTGAAATCGAATAGGCTCCGTCTGTGAGCGCTTTACAATCAGCAGCCGCTGTCGTACGCCGGTACCCGCACTCGCACCCGCTATAACTTACCGACCTTCCCATGCATAAAAACCTATTTTAAGCCTATAACTTCAAGGAACTATTTTGTCTAAGGTGTTTTTTAATACTGTTTGTTGGTAAAGAGTCCTAAACTGCTAAGAACGCTCAAATATTAATAAATAATGTGAATAACATATTCACCACAGGTAAGTACGTCTGATTCTCGATCGAATGTATTTTAAACAAGGCACGTAGAGTATCGGAGTAATTTGCGGTTGTGACGCAGCCCGCGCCTGCTCCCCTGACGCGTGTTCGATTGAAGTACAAGTAATTCCGGAAAGGAAATTGAAATCTTAAAGCAATGCCCCATGGACTTATGTTTCTACTTTGCCTGAATAAAATGAAAAACAAATACAGGCAAGAATCTCTTTGCATTGTAGATAGAGTAGAAACAGGGAGATAACTCTTGTAGGATTGAGCCTATTCATTTGATTATTTCATTTATGAGCACGTAGTTACCGTATTAATTCAGGTTCACCATATCTCTATAAAACCATACTTCAAAGTTTACGTTAGTGCGTCAAGCGGAATTGCATAACTCATTAATGCTAAACTTTTTTGTGAAGGTTACTATGACTTTAACTTGGTACTAATTATGTAAATATAATATGCGCCACAGCATATATTTTTGTTTATTAGGGCAGTTTTTGACTTTACCACTGTGTAAGTAGGTACCTTTTCGACCTCTTTCAGCTGCATTAAAAGTCGTGAAGACAAGTAATCGGGTGTGGAGTAATGAAGAGAGGCTGTGGCTGCACAGAGTAGGTACACTAATCTACCACTAGAGTTGAAACTAATGCACTACTGTCTGTGCGCTGCACTACTGTGAATTTGTTGGTAAAGGCGCGGTGAATGCTGATTGGAATGGCATATTTACATTTTATCTCACACTAGCGAAATTCGCGTGACTTCGCCCGCGTAAAATTATTTTCACACTTCAACCCCCGCTATACACGTTTATCTCTTTCTTCGTTGTCTCTAACAAGAAGAATATGCCCTGAAAACTTCAAGTCTACGACTAGTGTTTTAGGCTGTGCGTTATCTATATGCCAGTCAGTCAGTCAGGACAAAGACTCTCATAATTGGTATAGATAGATATTTTAGAAAATTATACGTTAGTAGCGTTTCTACGCACACGCTAGTATTAACTTATTGTGTGGCAGAGCGCGGGGCTCAGGAGTTTAATTTTCCTGTTCCGCGCGCGAGACTCGCGCTGGCCCGCGCTCATTACCACGCGACAATACCTCGCGCCTCATCATTTGCAACGCAACTCACACTGCCACACTGCCGCCCTGGGACGGGCCGTCATATAGAAACAATAGTTTCCAGCTATTGTACAGCTAAATGGAGGGTGGAAGAAATAATAGTTTGCAGTTTATCCAACCTACTTAATCAAAACCTCAGATAGTTTCAAAATATATAATAACGGTACTACTGCTGTCTAGAGAATATAGAGATATATAGAATCCTTTTTATGCCTAGTAACACTAGTAAGCGAACGGAAAGCTGTTATTATAGCAGCATTTCCATTTCCTAGTGCAAACCACGAAACACTTATTACACGTTGTGTCTTCGGGACCTTCGGTGCCAATAATAATGGAATCCATTATGTAGAGTCGTGCACAATAATAGCTAGTTTCTGGGTAGGACATTAGTCTCATGAATGAATCATCGCGATCGTCCCGGACCGGCGTGGTCGTATTCGATTAGCGCGAATAATTCCGAAAGGGAAATTGAAAAGCTAAAGCGATGCCCTCAGGACTTGCTCTTTCTGTTATTTGCGGCTAGATACCGCAGTCGCTGCGAATGGAATACACAACGAGATCCAACTTTGTCTATGTGGAGTAACCTTTTGAAATTGTTTTATGACCCTCTGGTTCTGAAATTTTCAGAGATGATGTATTTCTGTTGCCGCTATAACAACAAATACTAAAAAACAGAATAAAATAAATACTAAAAGGGGCTCTTGCGCTCGCACTTGGCCAGTTTTATTGTTATAGATAATGGGTACGGAACCCGTCGTGTGCGAGTCCGACTTGCGTTTGGTCGGTTTTTTTATGGTAAATAATAATAATTTTGCCAGGAATGTATATTTTTTAAATACAATAAATGATAGTCCAACTAAACGTCTACACTAAATAACAAAACAATCCTATAATCAAACAAACACAAAGTTGTACCGAAATATTGTGGGACTAATTAGAGGTATTGTTCAGCACATTATTGGGATTGTCTTCGAATTCAGTTGTAAACAGTAAGTAGTCGTCGTCGGTCCGTTCAGTAATCCGGCCTTAATTAGCAGTTGGTTCGGCGCCGAGCGTGGTGGCAGTCAGTGGGACACACGGCCAGATCTAACGAGAAACATAGAAGACCAACAAGACGAGTGTAATTGTTTTGAACAATCAGCTGTTGCTGAAGCGTACGAGTTTAAAACTTTACCTTTTGAGATATCCAACTCGTTTGTACAATGATTGAAAATTATTGTGAACTATGTTTCGCACATACTTTTGGAACGGAGAACTACACACATTATAAGATTTCGGGATAACTATTATTTCAAAATAAATTTCTACTGTGTTTAAATCAAATAAAAAAAGCTAAGCACGAGTTTTCCTATTAATATATAGTAATAGATTATATTGTTATGAACTTATAAGAAGTTTATTTTGTTTTTGTTTGTGTTATTGATTAGTTTTCAAATGAACTTTTGTATCTATTTTTATTATTAATGTTTCTTTTCATTAAAAAAAAACACTTTTTAGACATTACCAGTGATACCAGATATCGGTGATAACCAGTTATTACTTACTTTTAAATGGTCAGTGTACCTACCCTTACGCACAAAGACAAATATATCCTGAGAATTGCAATTCTCTACCCCTGGTGTAGGCTGCTAGTCAGTCAGTCACGGCAAAGGTATTTGTAACTGTGAGATAACACTTATAGGATGATGATAAAGCATCTAGAAAGTGCAAGTTCAGCTTTGTCAGACAGATTTGTGTTAGCACAACTCAAAAGTGATCCAACCCTCTAACAATCTCTGTGTAAGTGTTTGTCGAACATTTTGTCCATTGCCTTTTGTGTCCGTTTATAATGCGACCAGAAACGTGTACCGCATACTATCCGCTTTGCAGCGCTCTCGGCCGGTGTGTAGTGCGAATGTGGAATCACCTGCCAAACTATTTGTTTGCTGCTGTAAGGTTTTTGTCTAGTCCGTGGTATTTGATCTATAAAACATCCAATGTATTTTTCTGTTCGAAAAAAATTATTTGCGTAATACCAACGGTAGATATCCCCTGCGATCACTTAGTATCAAAAGCCTACTCGAGATTCTTCGAGGATGTTTAAGGGGGATAGTCAGAGGTACGTCCAGATAGTACAATAGGTACGTTACGTACCCATATTTTGCAGCAGTTAGTATTGCATGCGTGACAGGTTGCAAGCCCATCCCCGCTGCTATAATACTAGTTTCTGGTTTCCTCAGGATGTTTTCCTTCACCGTTTGCTATCACTAGCATTATGCATATTCATATTTATGCATATTCATATTTTTCGAACTTTTTTTAATTTATCTATATGTACCTATATAAGTTTCAAAAAGTAAATAAAACTTTTATAAGTAGTTGTTAAAGTTAATTATTATAGTTTAGATTTCAATGTTGTAATCTTGTTAAAAGAAGCTGTTATTTAAATAGTTAACTGGCAGTGTAAGAGCATATTACCTGGGTATCTACTTTCACCCCACTAATCCCACTGTAATTGGTAGTCAGAAGACTATTGGACTTGAAACGGCAAAGCCAATGCAATTACCCGAGATAAGGGATTTTCTCTGTGATAACGAGGTTTTTATACGTAATAGTAAAACGTATAACAAATTACAACTTATAATAATAATAATGCTGGAAAATCCACACAGCATCATCTATAGCCCCAAGCTAAGCAGAGCTTGTGTTATGGGTTAGTACCCATAACACAAGATGACATACTTAATACAATACATTACATACATAAATATTTTTTATTATACATTTAATACACCCAAAACACCCGGAATAAATATTTGCAGAATGTACAAACATTTATCCCAAGGAGGGAATCGAACCCACAGCCTTCTGCGTTTCAGGCAGACATTCGCCCGCCGCGCCACATCGGTCGTCATAATAAATAAAACAGTTGAATCAATCCCACCGAGATATAGATTACTTTTCAATACAATAAGAGACTTAAAGTTGGACCGGTCTGAACAAAAAATATGAAAAATGATTGATATCTAACAACGGAGAATTCGACAGAACTTTTCAAAGAACCGGTGATATTGGAAACCAAAGTTAGAATAACATTTTCCGACACAATATAATCCAAAGTAAAGTCATCTTCGACATGAAAGAAACACATCGAAATTCTTAGGTAAAAATATTACTTTGCAATCGGGAAATTCTTTGCTGAAACAACTCGCGGGGACGTAACGTTCATTTCGACAAAAGACGCGCAATATTCCGTGCACAAAGGAAAGTGCCCGATATATTCAATGCAGTGACACAAGAAATAGCGACACAAAGCGGTAACAAAGCTCATATTGAAAGTTACATCAACGTGACAAAATGTTCCCCGTGTTTTATCACGCGTGTCGTGACGGTGCGGAGTAGTCAATTAAAGTACTTTACTGTACATACTAGCGGTTTTCCGTGACGTTGTTTGCTATTTTTAAGAAAGAAAAACCAAAGACGAGTGCTAGCAATACTCGCCTTTGGTGGTTTTAAACATTTTGAAATTATCAGATTCCATTTTCAACCTATTACTACACGGTTTTACAATTACAACAACTATCATGAAACCATTTTATGAAGTTAATCACTTCTAGACTTTTCTCTTCATTTGCGTCGAATCAGGCAATCATTTTTTTCCAGCTTTGCTTAGTTTTAGGGTTAGATGGTGTTGTGTCAAATGTATGTCAGTATTTATTTATATATCATTCAATGAATTCTGAAATATTCCAAAACTTAGGCACCGATTAGCATTAGAAAGGATGACCCTTGATTGTTGATTATGGGGATGAGCTAACTGCGCCATCGGAGTTTAAATTTATCCGATGAATAACTCTTAGGGATATATTAATGTGGTAGTTGAGTGACTGTGGCTCCATACACAGATCTGATGTTAGCCGAAATTACATTCAGTTAGATCGGCAAGATAATAATAATAATAATAATGCTGGACAGTCCACACAGCATCATCTAGCCCCAAGCTAAGCAGAGCTTGTGTTACGGGTACTAGATGACTGATATACTTAATACAATACATTACATATATAGATATTTTTTATTATACATAGAAAGCACCCAGAACACCCGGAATAAATATTTGCAGATCGTACAAACATTTATCCCAAGGCGGGAATCGAACACGCAACATCTTGCGTCGCAAGCGGACATTCGCCCGCCGCGCCACATCCATATCAGATATTGCCATCTTGCTTTCATTTCATATTTTATTAGTTTTGTAGTACTTCCCTTCACATGGAAATTAGTAGTAGTAGATATAGGTATAGTTCTAAGTAGAGTATGCCAATCTATATCTATACCAATTATAAGAATCTTTGTCCTGACTGACTGATATATAGACAACGTACAGCCTAAAGCACTGGTCGTAGATACTTGATATTTTCAGGGTATATTTGTCTTGGTGCGTAGAGGTCACTAAAAAGAAGCAAGAAAAGAGCTGTGCAGCCAGTCTTGAAGTTTGTATGAAAGTAGCTCCACGCAGACGAAGCCGCGCGTTTTGTGTGACTCACCACATGACTGTGTAGTGCGTACTTTGCTATTATGCAATTGTAGGTCACGTCATAGGACACGTTACGAACCAGCATTGTATAGGTCACAAGCAAATAAAAAGGTTGTTTTATATTTTTTTTTCCACAGCGGTCGTCTCGATGATTTCCCTTGTTTCAATCGATTAATGAACATCGAGTTGACACATTCGGCGAATTAACATGTTAACGAAATAACAGGCAATGTGAATAATTACCCAGCCTATAGTGCAATATTACGCTGCCTTAAAGAGCTCTGATGGTGTAGTGGGTTTGAATCCAGTCTTACTAACCAATGAATGAAAAATGTATGTGCGTAGTGCCAGAGTTCTCAAACGGTGTAGAAAAACATCGTGAGGAAACAAGTTAGTATTCTAGGAGTGGAAATGAGCTTGCAAGCTGTCTCGTATGGAATACCAACTAAATTGTGGCAAAATGTGGGTATGTTTGTACCCATAAGACATCCCCAAAGAATTTTGAGTCATACTTCTTGGTAGATGGTATTAATAGATCTAAGGGGAAATCTAATAGGAATTAAAGTAGGGAAATTATTTCAATTTATTTTTCTTTAGAATACATTTTGAAACCAGTATACAAAGTTATCTTCAAATCATAAAATTAGTTTCTGGGCCCACATGGTTTTTTTGCCTAACAATTTGTGAAATATTTTTGAGAATTACAAAAATTTTGTATTTTTAGTAGTTATATTTTTTTTTATTCTTTCGTAATCTCAAGCAGTGAACGAAAACATCTTTAAGTAACTAGCATATTCAGCTTTTCCCGTATTGACCATGGTATTCCTGTGGATTGGACTGAGAGAATAATATATATAGGTGGTGTTGTGGCAATCATACTCCTCTAAATCCAAGGATTTAGACAAGACAAGTCTCAGATACTACTGCGTCTTGTAACTCGAGACATACTATATAGAGGGTACCTATAGAGTGGCTCTTGACTATATTATTCATCTAGAATAATTAAAGGGCCTTTTTATTAAAAGAGTTATACATTCAAACTTTCATGAAAGTCTTTCAATATGTTTAAAATTGGATCAAAAAAATATCATGAAAATCATCATCTTCCTTGGCTTCATCCCTCATCCTCATCCTGTCATGATAAGTGGGGTCAGAACAACATGTTTTGATTTATTTAATACTAGATTAACGGCTCGCGACTTTGTTCGCGTTTTTCTTACAAATTTCATTCCCTTTTTACACGTTTTAGGGATGACAGCGCACTGAAACTTACACTAAGTTTTAAGTTGGATTATAAGCTTACTAATTCTGCAAATCGGATCAACATTCATTCAGTTGTTTTTGCGTGTGCATACAATAATTTTTTATTTTATGTCTTTTTGAAGTGAAGTAAGATTAAAAAAAAAAAACTCTTAATGTTTGCCTTTTTTATGCCTTTTTGACCTATACAGTTTTATTAAAGTATGATAATGAATATGAGTAAGTAAGTGATGCAACATCATACTTTTAATAAAGTCGAGTAAAGTATAAATTTAACTCGTAGTTTTAAATAAAAATAAACAAATAAAGTAGACACTATTATTAGTTTCTTTACATAATTTAGTTTCTGTTAAAATTTAGTAGTTTCTCACAAAACTAAGTTTTAAAAGTTTTGAAAATTCTTACAAGTGATGTACGCATGCGCGTACTTTACGCGCCACCCCTTGAAGCCTTACGACCGCCTCCCTTACTGATCCTACCTGCAAATTGAACCTTTGCTTCTTACAAATAAGAGTTGTAGCTTCGAATCACGTTATGTCATGATAATTTTCAAATTTCTATCATCTCCAGTTCCAAAGTCGTCATTATTTTGGCAGAAGAGGAATTAGAATTTTCTGACGAAGACTCTCAAATTTTCATATTAATTACAGTGCGAAGTTCAAAAACACGTTTGCAAGGTATATACAACTTATAGTCTAGGCTTTAGGGTAACAATTCGTGTGACTATTATTTGTCTCATAGGGTTTCAACATAGAGTAAAGACTAGAGTTTTCAGTCGGCTGCGAGCCTTGAGGGTGAGTGCACGTGCTCCTGTCCCGAGTAAATTCGCGTTCTGAACTTACTTCGTCGTAATAAGCTTGAACGTTGAATACTACGAGTGAGTTTTACAGCATAGCGTGAAAATAAAAAAATACTCAGTCCCAGTCTAATGCCTGTTTAGTGTGAAACAATTTGCGGGTATATTTAGAAATAAAATATTAGTAAATTAGGTTTGATAATTTGAAAATAAAGACTAGGTAAATTAGTTATTGTATTTATTTGTTTATTTGGTTATATTATTAATAAAAATCATTCACTAACTCAATTTAATTTGATTAGCTTACTTTTAATACGAAATATTTAATTTTCTGCATTTGCTACAAAAATGCATGTAGTAGTGTCGTTTAAGTAGTTGTTAACGACGAATAAATTAAGCTGTAACTGTTTTGTGTAAATAAATAAGAGTGGATGTAAATCGTAGTTAACACCGGGCCCCGACGGTAGCGAGGCCGGCGTCTATTATTTCCAACTCAAAACTTTTAGCTAGATCCAGCCACTTTTTTGACTCATTCATCTTGGTATCTTCTATTTTTTGGTATTTTCCATCTTGGTAAAACTATTTGTGAATACTTCTGAATTTGCGGTAATTCAATAACGATATTTCTTTTAAAAGTACTTTAAATACTTTTATACATCGTGACATTTATTTTTAAGCTCTATTAGGTGATGGTTATAAAATTTCATGTCCCAAATCCCAGTGTCATGAGGGAATTTCAACCAAATTTATATCGTTGTTGGAAACATCGGTAACGTCCGATCTTGCCAGGAGTTGGCATATTTGCCGCTTTTCCGACATTCCCCAGTTAATTAAAGCCCATTTGTACACTGTCTTGCGAAATATAATTTATGAAATGAGAAAATGTTTCACCATTTACTTAATAAGTATTTGCCTTTGGGAGTATTTGGCAACTGATTTACTTACTATACCAAAAGTTTAATAATCTTTTCATTAAGTAGACAGTTTCTTGGTGTTTTAAAGTATGTTAGATTTATGATTTTTTTAAATATTTTTGTAAGTAAGACAAAAACAACTCATCTCTGAGATATCATAATAAAGATAATCAACAGCTGATTTGTTATCAGCTAGCTCTTTAGCTACAAAATGGCAAACAAACGTTTAAATTCTTATCTTAAGAAAATGGTATGGTAGATCTTTACGTAACGCTGGGATATTGACAAACTCGGCGGCCTCCACCTCCTTGTCAATTCCGAATAAACCCGCCTCAATCTGAAGCTCCGCCTACAAGAAAGTAAATAAGCTCACGTTATGTAAACATAATTTTATTAAATTTAGTACATAAGCTTTTTTGTTACCTAACTACACCACATCTTAACTCCATCAAACGTGCAGTTACAAGGAAAACACGGTTACCGTAAGCCCAATATATATAGGGCTCAAATGTACCATTTGAATAATATTTGATTTTAAAAGCATGCAACAAATGTTAGTTCAAACACAGACGTACTAAAAACAGTGTCTAAAAATTTACCGTGTAAAAGAAAAAGACGAATTCCCAATTAAATGAATACATTGAGCTCGAACAAACATGGAACAAATACAAACTGAGAGTATATCACTAAAATACAGTCTTTTAGTAAGAGGACAATGTTAACAAACAAAATCAACGAAGCGGGTGAAACTTTCGTAGCTAAGAAGTCGAAACTGTGTATACAATGTCGAGAAATGCAGTGAGCTCTAACAAGCCGGCCATCCGAAGTTGTTAAACAGTCCGGGCAGTGGGGAATAATTCTGCGAGAGCGGTCACTTGCAGAGGAGAACAGACAGTTTGGAAGTGTTCAGCCGAAGCTCGCCAGCGTCTCGGCGCTCGCTGCACTCGCAGATTTGTGTTCGCACGGAAAGCGCTCAAACAAAGGGCATGCACCGCTAATGATGGAGACGCACTCACTCGGACGAAGGCAGCTGCCAGCCGCGAGGAATCATATTGTCTACACCGACCACAAAGGAAGAAAGTAAGTACCTTTTATTTTCTTATACCGTTTCTCTTTTGTTATAAGTATCCAAACCTTTTTAAACTTCTATCAGAATCAAAAAAGAAATGACTTGAACAAGGTAAAAGTTGAAACTTGCGTTTATATTTATATATTATACCTACTGGTGTACCGCGTAAGTGAACCAGTACTGTATCAGGCGCGTCGTAGAAATGATTCACTTTTTAGAACTTATAAATATTAATAGTGGCACTTTGGTCAAACCGAGAATTGAACACTAAAAAAATTCTAATTGTGCTCGTAAGATTCGATTGCGGTGAAATAATATCTGGCGGAAGGGTAGGCGAGACGTTTAAACCAAACAAATGGCTCCTATTATTTCTCTCAATTTAGTCTAACAAGCAACTTAGAGTCAAAGGTTCGTTCGAGCGGGGAACTCAATGGCCGTGAATTTTGTAATCTTCATTAATTACAACTGAAAGTTAACTTTCGCTCTTCCTTCTGTTTGCTATGGAAAGTCTTTTAAGCATAGTTTTTATGTAAAAATTATTTAAAATTAAATATAGTATTAGTGCGTCACTATAGTATCTATAATAAATTATATCACAAGGAACGAATCAATTCATACGAAATGTTTAGGAAGAAAGCCTATAGAATATAAGTGAGTTTTAGTACCTGAATAAAACACTCCATATACTTTTACTTTGATTGTGAAAAAAAATATTACCAATATACAAATAAAAGTTGACAAAATAATGAAGCGCTTACCTACATCCAACGAAAAATGTCTAGTGCAGTAGTATCGGTCACTTTTAGTTCCATTTTCAAAAAAATCTCATATATAACTAATTTCAAATGTGGAATATCGAAAAACCGAGTTTCAAGAATGTATTTACGAGTATATTGTTTGACTATTGGTTGTACCCAAGAGTCCCCGCAGACTACAAACTTTCTATCGGCCGATAGTTTAGTCGGGTTGGTCGCGAGTGCGCAGACTAGCCAACAAATGGTTTGGCCGATTGATTAATTTACTAGAGTTGGTGAAGAGATCAGTCGCGTGGAATGTCCGACGCGGAGTGAACTGAAGCCATCGGCCGATCAAACAATCGGCAAGTGTGTGGGCGGGGAAGAGCGCCATACTGATCAAGCGGTCGGCCGATAGTTCGCCGATGGTTTGTTTGAAGGCAGTCGTGAAGCCCATCAAACTTTTTTATCGGCCGATACTGAATCACTGTAATGTGCGCATCTGCATACATCTTCATACTGATTAAGAAGCCGACCAAACTATCGGCCGATAGAAAGTTTGTAGTCTGCGGGCACTCATGTATTCACGAAAAAAACCATGCATAAGTATTTTATCAGTCAGTAGCATATGGTTCCCTTATTGCACAAGCTATGCTTAGTTTGGGGCTAGATGATGTTGTGTAAAAATGTCCGTAAACATTATTACTATTAGGATAAAAAATAAAAAAATTACTTCAGTCCACGGAGACCAACTAAATAATACGTTACTTACGTCTCGTTAAAATAAACACTTTTAGAGCACCCGAAAGTGTTAAAAATATTGCTTTTAAGCTAATTTATAGCTTAATTTTCCTGGTTGGCTTTTCTGGAGATCAAGTATCATTAATATTATCTACAACGTTTGATTAATTAATGGTATTGTTTATTCTATAGTTGCAAAGAATGAACATGACTTGCTATGCTTTGTTATAGATGATGGCAACCACTTAACATCAGGTAGGCCATCTGCTTGTTCAAATAGCAACTCATATCAAAAAAATGTTTTCGAAAAAACTGGTTCCCATAGTACAAGCTTTGCTTACTTTAAAACTAAATGGTATTGTGTCAAATGTATACTTTTCAGTATTTTATTTCATACGCGAGAGGTTGCAAGCCGATCGACACACCTCAATCTATACCAATTATAAGAATATTGGTCCTGATTGACCGACTGATTGACTGACTGACATATAGACATCGCACAGCCTAAACTACAGGTCGTAGAGACTTGAAACTTTCAGGGTTGATTCGTCTTGGTGCAGAAACTAAAAAAGGAATTCCCGAAATTCAACCCCGAACGGGTACAACGGGGGTTGAAATTTGTATAAAAATATCTTCACGTGGAAAACGCGCACGTTTCGCTAGTCTGGCTATGAAATAATTCCAGATAAAAATATACTATTTAATTTTAAATAGTCTTTCTAGATGATGGAAATGAATCGTGCTATGCGTCCAAGAAGCTGAAAGAAATCTTCATATAAATTAAGAGTATAAAGTTTGTAACCACTGCAGTAAGAAAAAGCGACGAGGTAAACTTCAGTGAGAACATTTAAATTCACTACTGGCGCCTTCATAACGTTCTGTTGTTACTTGCTCCAATTCGCTATTATGAGACTTTCTCGAGATTTTAATTTAGGTACTTTATGCCTACAGACGCCGGTTCGTGTTAACTCATTTGAATAACTGTATTTCATTTATACGATTTGCTGACGGAATAAGCCCAACTGCTGCTAAGTGGTAACATCACCATTTGCCATTGTATAGTATTGCCTCGCAAGTCACATGAGTTAGGTGAGTGCCCTATGATTCTTTGCATCCATCATAATCGTCATGGAAATAGGCATAGTGGTGCAGTAGCAGTATCTCAGACGAGCCCTAACGAGCTCTACTACTGCTACCTTCTATGCATTAAACATTATGATAGTCAATTCTTATTCAATTAAAAAAAATGCATTTTAACGTTCAAATTGGCATGACGTTACACCATTAAATATAATAATTTTCAACTTATCATTTGATTTTTTAGGTACATCGATCTTAACACAAAAAAAAAGCTTTACCGGGTAGTTTACCTCATAAGATTCTCGTACGATATAAAATATAAGTGCAGGTTATAAAAAACAATGGTAATAGTTTAGAATAAGTAATCTAAAATGGCAGTGGCCTTTGTATAGTAAAGCTTTATGTTAAAGAGTTTACCAGCTTGAGGAAGTGTTGTTCGTGAGCTAATGCAGGCTTATTGCAATTGCTATAGGCAGAAGTAACCACTTAACATCTGGTGGGCAATCTACTTATCAAATATCTACTTTAGCTGACAAAAACACTCGCTCTTTTCACTCAGCTCGACTAATTCAATACTAGTGAGGGCCCGCGCGATTTCGTTTGCGTGATGCTATTTTTCCATACAAACTTTGACATCCCTTTTCAACCTCTTGGGGTGTAAGTTTAAAAAGTCGTTTCTTTGCTCCAAAGAGTGCTTGTATCGATATTGAAATCTGTATGGTGTATAGTTCCGGATACTTCGCCATAAGTGTGTATGCCTGAACTTCTTGCCCAGAAAATAATGTAGATTAATATTTATTTAATACAAATAAGTATTTATAATTACATTACATATGAAACAGTTGAGCTGTCTACAAACCATTGCAAGCGATCTAGAGATAGCTTAACTGATCCAAATACCACGGGAAGCGTCCCTAATGTAGATAAACGTTGTTAACATTATAATGATCGTTCGTAGTTGGAACCATCAGTTAGAAACAAATATAAGTATTTATTTTAAAACAGTGTGCATGATATAACTTAGTGTAGCTACCACTGTTTCCTAAACATCGCCAAACCACACACAAATACTTGTACCACTCTCTAAAATAAGAGTTCGTTATCTAAATATATTAACTAAACATAATTGTTTAGGTACCCATAGTATTTGACTCATCCGTTGCTATTATATTAGAAATAACTCACCCAAAAACTGTTTAAAAAAGCGAATGTTGTCTGGCAGATAGTACGTAGGACGGTTGGCAGTCCATGAAGAGCACTAAGAGTCAGGTGTATGTGTGTCGGCAGGACAGTCGAGTTACTTGTGCGCAGTTTCCGCTAGTCACATTTTCGCAACAAGGTATTCACATTTCGAGGACTGGAAAGTTGGCGTTATCGCGTTTAAAATAGAACGACAAACACATCTAACTTTGTGATGCAAAATGGACACCGGCTAGGACTAAACAAAACCGTTTCAGCCTGCTTACTTTATTTTTAGTGTCACGTATTCGTAAAAGGCTTTATTTATAAGCATGGTTTAAAATAATATCCCATTTGCAGTTGTAGTGCCAGTTATTTAATTAAACCTATGTCCATCTCTGTCAAACTTAGCTGCATCCCGAAAAACAAAACGATTTTAATATATAATCAACATTTAAAATTAGCTCTGTCACTCTTTGGACTATCCCATTGGTAAGATTAGATGGCTATAGTTTAGAAATTGTTTATTACTTGGTATATTTTATATAAATAGGCCCTGTACTACTTAAATAAAATATATGTATCAAGGAGTCAAAAGATGGAGTAACTTAAACGTTTTAAATACTATACGAAAAGTTTGTATCCCTTACAATTAATTCTGCGAAATTATTTTCTACCCAATATTGTCTAACTCCATTGTATTCAGACTAACCCTGCAAGAGTATTCGGCGTACGTATAAAATATAATAATATATATAATAAAAAAAAAACATCAAACTTACTCTTTTAAGCAATATTCTGGTTACTTCAAACAAATGGGATTCAAACACAGAGTTTTATTATAGACCGATTGCGATTTCATTTTAACATATTCAGAGAGGGTCGCGGCACGTTCCGAACCAAGTCCCGTACGTCTATTCCGTACTTTGTACAAACATTATAAGTACCAACGAGTAGGTAAAGTACAAATTGATTTATTGAAGTTGAGCGTGTTCCTGAGTTGCGCCTGAGTATTCGCACTTCTTTGCTTTACACAGATAAAGTGGAAATAAAAAAGAAACTTCACTAACAGAAATCCCCTTGTCGCGAGATTTACGAGCCGACGCACCTCCAGCGCAAATAACACTTGCAAATTTTATGTTTCTACGAATATACCATTCTGTTTATCTAAAACAAGCATTTTACTTTCTGTAGTTTGAAGATGTAGTAGTAGAAGTCGTTTCTGGATTCATACAAAATTGGGTTAACGATCGAAAAGTTCAAACAACATTAGTGATCAATTTTCAACTAATACTATTGATGGCAAGTTTTTGTTAAAACCAACAATTTGCTTTATGAAATCTGAACATAGACATCCAAGTAATTTTCATGATAATTATATGAAGTCACGCAAACATACATTTGTTAGTTTAGTTCACACAGCGGAGAACTTTCTTCGAAGGTTAATGATGATAGTGACAAGTTTGTATCAGAGGGCGCACGAATAAATTTGACATTTGTGCCGTTAGCGTATCGTACCTACATCAGTTATATTGCGCGGCAACCAAACAACACTCCGCAGTTGAGTTATCTATACAGCGCAATGTACCTAATTCAAATGTGAACACGATACCCTTATGCCACAAATGTCAAATGTTTTCGTACTAGGCCTTCTGGTCTACTCAGGAAAATAATCAACGAAGTTTCGTATTGTCATTTCAATTTACACTGTGCAGAATGTCAGGCGGCGACGACAATGAAACGGCTACTGAGTTGCTACGCAGTGTATAGTTTAAAACGATAATACGAAACTTCGTTAACCGTTTTCAGGAGTATACACACCTTTTGAAGTGGTTTGCATTTACGATGAATAAAAACAAAAAGATAACAAGCATTTTACATCTAACGTAGATAATTTATACAAGTCATGCCTCTATTCATGAGACTCTGTAGTGCCTGGGACAGGATTTTAGGTGGAATATTCTTGCCCAGCACTTACACCATCCTCACAACTTGATCGGCCTAATCTACGGGAAAGCCTACTCATCATCAACAGCAGACTGTAGAAGTCCACCGCTGTACATAGGCCTCACCCATACGTTTCCAGAAAGAACCATTTTGAGCCTTTTCCATCTATCGATTTTCCGCAATCCTAACAATGTCGTCTGTCCATCGGGTAGGACGTCCTACGCTTCGTCTTCCGGTTCAGTCACCATTCGAGAACCTTCCTCAGCGGTTGTTGGTTCTACGAGCTATATGGCCTGTCCACTACTATGAAAGACTAGCATGAATGAAAAATATAACATTGTTTGTATGAACATTCCTTCTTAATTTAGGTATTACAATGTGTATAAAAATAACATAGACAATACAAATAGGTCGGAGCAGGATAGAAGATTAATTTAAAACTTTTTAATGCGTCCGTTTGCTTCATCAAGTAGATAGTGGATTTCAATGTTTTGCTGGCATGATGTTTATTCATTGAATTAACATCCCGCAAATGCAAGCACAATTTAAGCGCTATTTTCCGGGCATTTCTGTTTGTCAATTTAAATATTTGGAATCACATCATTTCGGTAGCCGTTTATTTTAATGCCTGGCAAACTTAAAAAAATATTGCAGTGTACTGTGTGTTTATCTTAGCTTTCCTCTTATAGCTAGACATAACGTGGGTTTATGCATTTGTAAAGTAAACAGGCCTTTATATCTATTGTAGATAATTTATACAGCGTCAAAGGCGACTTTTTCAATCGTGCCTTTATTTACGGGACGCTGTCGAATCGATAGAATCCGTTCCCTGAAATACAGTTTGTAACTGATTCAGATGCTGGTATATACCAGTTCTACTCTTCTTTGCAGCCAAGGCTAAACATTAGTTGTCTGGAAACCGGATAAGTCCGCCGATTATATGACTAATCCTTCTATGCTTTTTATTTTTTGTGCTACTTATATGTCCTCAATAAAGATAATTATATTTATTTATTTTATTTACTTGTAGTATGTTTAATATGATTGATTTTAGAGTCTAAGAGAAAAGCGAGTTTCATTATGCTGGCACAATTTCAACTTAAGTTTTAGTCCAGGAATCGATGTCTACACCGGTAAAGTACATTATACTTATTGCAGACTCACTTCCAGTCGTTGCTTTTTCAATAAGAGCTTTCATTGATTGTTTCAGCGACTTTTCTTTTTAGCGTATTTATCTTTGTATTGCATAAGTATAATGTTAGTATAGCTAGGTTACCCACACTATTCACCTAAAAATTATTATGGTCCAGCTCCCGTTTTTGAAAAGTGTACGAATCTTAAAATTAGCATCTAAATATACAAAGGTGACTGACTGACAAAGTGATCTATCAACGCACAGCCCAGACCACTGGACGGATCGGGCTGAAATTTGGCATGCAGGTAGATGTAATGACGTAGGCATCCGTTAAGAAAGGATTTTGATTAATTCTACCCCCAAGGGGATAAAATAGGAGATGAAATTTTAACGGGAACGGGAAAAAACTGACACGCAGGCGAAGCTGCGAGTGGTTGCTAGTTATTACATATAAAATATGTCATACTAACAAAACGCGCGTGATTTTATCTGCGTGAATCTACTCTGTTTATCTCTGACTACTTCTCTTAGTCATCCTCAAAAAGAACTAAGAGGGCACTTTGGTTCTTCAATATATAAAGCGATATCTACCGTACCCAAGGATTAAAGTCATGAAGCAATTTTTTTTCGCCTTATCAACGAAGGTCATGCTGATCATTGTACGGTTGTCTAATAACTCGTGATGTCAGCAAATTGCCAAGTCGAGTTCAGACGTTTTACTTGCACTTGAAGTTAGTTTCGGTTAAAGTTGCTCAACTCCGCGCGCTCATAACATACGCTCTGTAACGACAATTTGCTTGGTTTTCAACGTTTGGATAAGCATAATTTGAAGTAGTAGTAGAGCTTTTTGTGAAAGTGATCCGGGGAAGTACTACCACCGTACCTATTTCTGCCACGAAGCAGTGATGCTTGCATTGCCGTGTTCCGCTTTGAAGGGTGTGAGTGCCGGTGAAATTACAGGCACATGAGGCTTAACACCAGTATGCCTCAGGTTTGTAGACCCAGATTAGTGCATCATAGGGCACGTATTTATAATGCGTGACCTACAAATGCTATGTATTAGGCTTAACATTAGGTGGGGCATATGCTTGTGCCACCAGCAGTAGCATAAAATAAAGAAAGTGCTTTGAGCTAGTCAGCATCGTTTTTTGGAAAACTATTTTGATACAAACTTCAATCCCCGCAGTACCCGTTCAGGGGACGAATTTCAGGAATTCTTTTCTTAGTACACCTCTACGCACCAAGAAAAATAAATCGTGAAAGTTTAAAGTCTCTACGACTAGTGGTTTAGGCTGTGCATTGTCTATATGTCAGTCAGTCCGTCGGGACAAAAATTCTTATAATTAATATAGATAGATTATAGTCAAACATTTTAAATGTTATTTTTCCAACCACGTCGCAAGCACTAAGCCGATTTGAATGTCTCTGGAATAGATTGTTTCTGTAATTTCACCGGCACCCACACCCTTCAAGCCGGAACACAGCATGGCTGCTTGGCGTCAGAGATAGGCATGATACTTCCCCGGACGAGTCTTTTACTAAAAGCCTTATTACTGAGCTATATAACATAATTATGCTTTATAAAAGTTAGTTTAAAAAACCTTCTTACTAACCATGTAATCAAATACTAAGCTCATTTTAACTACTAGGTACTATAACAGCTAAACAAAGCTTGTGCTATGGAAAAGAAATACTTTTAAATATTTTCGGAAACACATAGTTAATAATATATTATAAAACCCAGATACAGAACAAGCATCAAAACCACAGTTCAAAAGGCAGACCTACTACTAACTGAGTTGTAAGGTCAGTTAAACATTGCACTAGTATGTACATCGTACCTACATCGTATAGTAAAGATAGCGTCGCGTCACAGGGTAGCGAACAACCAACCAGTTACCAGGGTAGCCAACAGTTTATTACTATCGGATGCACTGCAACTAAGCGATGCTATCAAAACCTCAATACGATACACACTTGGTAGTATAAGTAGCTCTACAACTCCACCTTGTAGTGAACACAAAACTGGTTTTGTGATAGCATTTTTAAACATTCACCAAAAACAAAACAAATGAGTGAATTTGTGAAAACAAATGAGTTAGGCGTTCACTACTGCATTTAGGCTAGCTTGGCTAACCTCATAAATTTCTGACTGACTTCTTCAAATCTTCTCAATGACGTTAGTCGATGTTCATGGGGTGCGTAGCGTAGCTTACGGGTCTTACGCTTCTTCTTCCAGTTCGTGGTTGCCATTTGAGAGCTTTATTGTACTTTAGTTTACTATAAGTAATGGTTACCACTTAAATCAGTTGGGCCATGCGTTTGTACTCTAAGCATTGGTATGAAAAAATAGATCTAAGATTATTAAGTACGATTTTTTTTTAACTGAAAACTTATAGGTAGTCTGACGATATTGAAAAAGCCACTGCTGTTAACAACAAACACATACACTAGAACTGTTACCGAGAAAAAATACGTTTTTACTTCTTGGTAAATGCACGAAATGCGATCGTACCTTCGTTGTTGATCAAAATTGTTGACGCACGAGCCACACCTAATTTGCTCGTGAGACAAGGCTGCAACTGCTGCTATTTATTGGTATAACTAGGTGTATGGTATAACTAGGTGTATGCAAAAATTAACACATTGGATTTGGTATCTGTGATGATATTTATATTGTAAAAAAATTATTAGTAAAAAATAATGTGATAATTTCGACGGCTTATGTAAATATACTCAGATACCCCTGCGGCCCTGGTTTGCTAAGCTACTTGTGATAAGACTATGCTACGGGCAAATACGTATACGCGGGCTAAGCGTAACGTGGGTGTAAATAATTCAGTCGATAGGAAGCCTGCTCCCCGGAGCTTTGGATGGAATACCAACATCTGATCTGTGATTGTGCACGATAAATCTATTTCTCTCAACGCGTCGGCCTGTTGTTAGTTGTGTAAATATTTCGATATAAATTTGTTTGGCGTGAATATGCGCTCAAGTGACTTTTGTTTTTGTTATTATATCAATTGTAGAAGCACGAATCATTCTATGACTTTAGAAAGTAAAAAGTATTTAACATTTAAAAAAATATAATACAATATGTAAAAGCGTACGTATACTTTTTAATACATGTGACTATTCCTCACATAAATACTTACCAAACATATTTTCATTTGAAATTTAAATCATTAGACAGGCCAGTCTAGATGTCACAATTAGTTTTAAAACCAGCAAATACTTATTGCAGAAAATATGACACTATGCAGCTATAACTGCTTGCTTTGCTTTTAGAAAGGAGACGGAAACAAATTAGAAAACTAAGTTTGTGGGAGTGGAGAAAAAGTTCCAAAAGCGAATCTTGAGCACTCGAGCCAACTGATATCACTTGAAACTCTGTGGGACGCGTTTGTGATCATTTTATTCCACGGCATACCGTTCGGTAAAATTTTTGTAAAATTGCCTTTGATTGAAAAGAAAGCCTTTGATTCAAATTAAATTAGTTCAACTAAGTTTTCGTTTGTTTACCTATAGGTATATGTTTTTGCTATTTCATATGAAAAATATAGTTTTTGAACGTGCCTCTATACAACTTTACTCTAATCAGGGATCTGCCGTAGTAAAGTCTACTACGGTATATTTTAGTCTACAATTATGCTGATGTTTTGGTTTTAGTTATAACTTAACCCTTGATGTTTATGCTCTACTAATAGAGATGTCACCATACAGGTGTGTACTCTTTTTAATAAAAGCCATTGAAACAATCTGGCAGAATTGAAAGATGCGTGTTGCAGGAGACAAGCCCTTCCGCGGCGGGCGCGCGTTGTTTTACGGTCGTCGTGTGCCAACAAACTTCGGTAACTGCTTTATGATCTTAATTTATAAGTGAACGGCGTCGGGAGTATTTACGACTCTTTCTAGTACTCCCGCGTCCCACGAGTGCGTTCAGTGTGATTCAGTTCGCTTAGCATGCATAGGTATATGATTTTATTATTCTTTGCACAATTCCATGTAAAAATTTGGGTAAATTTTCACTATTGTCTTTAAAAAATTAAATATATATAGATAATCATTAAACATTAGCAGACATTTACCTAACGCCTTTTCAATAGTTTGTGCTATGTGAACCATAGCTTATACAATACTTATATTTGTTGTTTCAATCATGTAATAATTATGGCTTATTATTTCGTAAAAACTCTGTATGACTTGTTTCGGACATAAATGCAAGAACTAAGCCTTTGTTTATGTTCCAAATGATTTAAAACGTAAGAAGAAACTTTTAACCTTAGATTAAAACTTTAAAAATGGAGCTTTGCTTTACACCCCTCTTACAGATTTCGGTTGTTTAGTGGCATAGAATGGAACAGTATAAAAAAATATGCAATTATACTTGTTTTATCTATTCATTTAATAATTAATCCGAGTGCAGGAGTAGATAATACTGATTTGTGATGGAATCAATATTGTCTATCTTTTTATTTAGATAGGCCTTCTATGCGTGAAGCCATAGAAGCCAGCCAACCAAGACATAGAAGAAAAAAGATTGACTTTTTTTTATTACATTCAATAACTAAATATGCCATGGTATGAATTTTCTTAGTCTACAAAACGGCAGGGATTCATATAATGTTCATGCGGGGAAGTCCTTGCAAGCTCGAAACCTGAGCATAATAATTTTGAAGCATAAATTAATTTTCAATTTCGCTTTGACGTTTTGCTGAGCCGACCAACATGTCTCTCAGGGAAGGCATTAGCCTCATACACGACGTCCTGCACGCAGCCACCAGCCAGTTATATTTCACCTATGACGGTTTAATATGAACACGTAACTGAGTCTGTGATAAACTGTTGTCTTTTTGCGAATACTGATGATGCCGTTACTGTCTTATAATGGAGGTTATCTGTTACTAAAAAAGAACAATTGTTTAATATATTTAATTGTTTAAACAATTTAAGTCTTTATTAGATTGATAACCAGTGGTTTAGGATGTGTGTTGTCTATTTGTCAGTCAGTCAAGACAAACATTTCTTTTAATTGATATAGATTAGCCAGTTTAAAACTGAAATTAAGTTTAATCAATTATCCAAATTTAGATACATAATATCAACACCGCTAAACTAAATGCTAAACTTTGCGAAGAAGTTTATTTTGGAACGACACTAAAACTGAAATGCAAGTGGACGGCAAGAGAACTAAATATTAATCGGTAACAGAACGCTGCCAGATCGCCAAATAAATATTCATAGCGATTCGTTTACGGCACTGCATAATGTTCCTGTAAATTCTAACTATACTGTTTTTATTTATACTGTATATAGGTATTTTTCACTAGAAGTAATAAAAGTTACATAAATATTATACCTGTTTAATTGATACATTATTTAATTTAATACACATTATACCTAGGTATTAAATGAGCAAACCTTTCTAAAATGTATAACTTACCTTGGTATTAGTGAACAAATGAGGTTTTTTACTTCAAGGGCTGGCAATGTTAAAAACCACGTAAATAAGGGAAAATAACAGGATGTTACAAATTTTCAACAAACACCTGTAAGATGTTTGGATTTATCATACTGGCTTTTATATACATATCAGAAAGACAAAAAAGTCTTTCGCTTGAAGTAGGAAGATCGTACTAAGTTTAATACCAGTGACACAATGAAAGGAATTGGTACGTACGCGTCTATTCGTATCCTTCTCATAGTATGTGCTTTCAAATTCAATAGAAATAAACCAAGCATACTATAGTTATTCTATGCCTAACGACCGTTTATTGGTTGAGGGAACATATACTCTCGCAAAAGGAATTCGAACTGTAGCGCAAGTGCGGTGCAAGTACTAATGCAGCCGAACACACCATGTAACATGCAAAAGCCATTGAGGAACAGCCGTGAATGGATGTCCCTGCGAACGCCGCCGGGTGCCAGCATTGTGTGAACATGAATGCAACGTTACTTGCCCTCACTTTACTACCTATTGGACTTACATATTTACATTGAGTGTAGTTTACATTTAGTACAATTTGGTTTATTTGGTACATACCTAACGAACAAGTTTTTCGATTGGACTATAGCAAAACGAGTACAAGAATATCAAATACTCTTCGAGCGTTTGTAAGTAGCACTACGAATTGTTACTTGTGAGATAATCTCTCATCTTATTGCGTGATATTTACCAAAGAGATTAGAGGTTATCCAATAGATTACTGCTGAAAAAACTTGTATGTTATTCTGCTTGATACATGTAGGTGAAACAAAAGTTAGAGCACGATAATGGATCGCTTTTCAGCGCCACAAATCAACATTTGAGTTTGATCTCGTATCCGCGCGTTGTAGCTACAAACGGCTACAAACACATTATAGCGCATTCGGCTCCAGCTCGAGGTACATTGGTTCAAATATCCGTCGCTCGGCGATGGCTCACCGACACGAAGGAGGAAGGAGATTTCAATGCACTTGATTTATGGCCCACATAATGGAGCTCTACCCTGCATTTTGCTGCATGCAACTAACCGTTCGACCCTATAGCCTAAACATCCTTTGTGTGTATGGAAATGCGGTACCGTTATTTGAGAACATTATAAAATCTATGAATTCTAAACTGCTGACATTTATGGTGAAACTTTGAAGAAATGTCAAAAAGGTAATAAAACCGGGCAAACGTGTATGGTTTACTTTTTAAGTACAAAATGTAACCGGAGTAAATCCCTAAGAGCAAAGTTCCAGTAAATGCAAATATTAGTCACTCAGCGTACTTTTTTCCAGCAGCCTTAGCGATACGTCATTGGCAAATTGAAAACTTAATTTATTGCGCTCCCATCGTCTCGGCTTATGTAGCTTACTTTAGGCGACAACCGGTACTAGGGATTTTCTTATTTGAAACGACTTCACTTTCAAAGTGGGGTGAGTCACTCAACCTACCTACATTCTACCATCAAAAGCCTGTAGAAGTCCACTGCTGGATGTCTCCCATACGTTTCCAGGAAGAACGATTTTGCGGCCCTTCCATCTACGTACTTCCCGCGATTCTAAGAATGTCGTTAGTGCATCGGGTAAGAGGGTGTCCTATGCTTGTCTTCCGGTTCGTGATCGCCATTCGAGAACCTTTATTACCTAGCAGTTGTCGGTCCGATGAGCTATAATGGCCTGCCCATTGCCACTTTAGCTTTATTACTCTGAAAGCTGTGCCGGTGAGCTTGATTCTTCTACGGATTTCGTCATATCTGAATCCAATTCTTAGTGAAAGTCCCAGCATAGCTCTCACCATACTCCGTTGTGTGACTTTGAGTTTGTGAATGAAACACTACATTCTGTACTAATTAAAAAAAAATATATAGTTCTAATGCTAGCCGTAGTAGATTACAGTGGCTAAAACAAACTTACATGTAATTATAAAAATTCAATTAGAATATTTGACGTAAGCCGGACTAGCATAGGTACGCCGAAAAATGATTTCGCAAACGAATGCTTTTACCATTTGATGATTTTTATATGAAATCTGTTAAGCCGTATTTGCGTGAATCTGGTATCATCCGCGAGTAGTGAGTGCCGCATTCGTGGCGCAAAGTGCTACGTTATTCAACATAATAGCCATTAGTTTGGTTCGTTAGCGGAATATTGCTAACGAATGTGTGGCTGGGCGTGCATTCCACTCCGTGTTACGCGCAGCAAGGCAAACGCACAGCAGGGGCGGTGGCGACCACATGCCACATAAAAATGCGTGCAACTTGACAAGTGACTGCACTGGTTACACATAGTGACTATGGAGCTTACTCAGCTAGCAGCTATGGTTAGACTGCAAACTGCGAGTTTTGAGAATCAAGTGAAGCAACAGAATCTATTAGTGAATAGGTACATAAAAACTGAGTTGCGTAAAAATGGATGTATGCTGGTGCTACGACATTTTTAATGTTTTATATTCTCTTCATCAAAAGGTTGACCACCGATAGTATATTGTGTGCAAACTCCCCACGCTCCGAGTGAAAGTGTACTAGTATCATCAAGTCCCTAACATCGAACACAATATCGATTGTTTCATACAATAAACTGAGTGCGTTTACGTATACGGCTTACTGCATGAGCTCAACTCTTGGCTGGATCTATTAATTTAGTGACAAAAATCCTAGTAAAAGTGCTATCGAGTTTGCCGGTGTAAGTTTGATATCAACTCCCACTCGGGTATCTGCACTGCATACTACATTAGTGCAGATGTAATGCCGACGCGTGGTGAAACGCTCAATTAGCACACGCAGCTGAAATACCCCAATTTGTATAAAATAACTGGTATTCACACAAAACAACACTTAATTTGTCATGCGATGCAAACAACGTTACACCAAGCTATAATAGTGGCTGGAAGATTCATGAGCCCGCGCACTACAAAATTATGATAACGTTCCGCGACGGTTTGGGTTAGTTTATGTTACTAGGAAGCTAATGATTATGCTTTCTATAATGTATGAATATGCACCACGTGCATATGAATGTTCAAATATGCATGCAATCAGAAATTCTTTGATAACTTGCATAGTTTTTAAAATTGAATAGCAATGCAGAGGAAAATGCTGCATGGTTTAGACGGCAGCCAAAACAATGCAGCATTTACTACTAGCAACAATGTAATGCTAGTGTTTAATCCCTGCAAGTATTCATCCGTACTAGTAAAAATAATAAGTAAATGTCAAGCCCAAAATATCAATGTTGTTTCGTTCTAAATGCACAACTTTGTACGCCACTTCTGTTTCTCACAAAGTCGTTTTCCTCCTCGAAGACGAAAAGGTTTGTCTCATTAAAGAAAATCTGGGAACAGAGGAAGCTCAGAAGTCAAGCTGCCGTGATGGAGATGATTAATATGGCTCATTTGCGGTGCGGCTACGGAGGTCGGCTACGCGAGGCTACGGGCTACGAGCTACGAAGCTACGAGCGATGCTACGTGCCCGTCTCTACGTACATCGTTTACGCTTCCGTTGAGAGAATTTATTAGATTCCACCCCATTTCTACCTTTTATCTCTATTATGTATTTAATGCAACAATATAAAGCGGCTATCATATCGCAACGTGAACTAATCGTAACCGGAGTATATCATTCATCATAATTAACTCGATGTTCTGTGGTCATAAATTATGCAATATGTAATTGATGTATGCTGTATTAATTCAATTTATGATTTTTCCATGATATTATTCAGCACATTTTAGAAAATCAATATCAAAATAGCGGAGTTTTCGCTTCGATTATCGATTAAACTGGTTCCACGAAAGAGTACGCCGGCGGTGGAATGTAAGAGGTATTATTCGTGTAATTGGTTTCTAATGCCACGTAAACCCCCCAAACGTGTTGGGAGAGTGGACCCGGAGATAAAGAGCGCGAACACTCACACAGGTTTTGCTACATTTTTTATTTGTGAATTGTAGGATATCGGGTATTTGTGACTGTGGTGAAACGTGGATCTTTTGGACTTTATAATTTTTGGTTTAAGATCAAATCCATTTTAAAAGCATCAATAATAACTAGGTCATACCATTTTCGCAAATCACATTATTTTTTCATAAAAATACTTTTAGTCTTGTAGTAGTGACCCAGCCTTCTGATTCTAAGGTCGTGAGTTCAAATCCGGTCGTGCACAAATAGGTTTTTCTGTTCGAAAAATTTATGTGCGCAATACCAGTGCTCTCAAACGGTAAAGGAAACATCGCAAGGAAACCAGTTAGTATTCTAGCAGTGGAGATGGGCTTGCAACCTGTCACGTATGGAATACTACTGCAAAATGTGGGTACGTACTAAATGTACTATCTGGACGTACCTCTGACTTACTTACTGACCCCTTAGATATCCTCGAAGAATCTTGAGTAGGTACCTACTTGGTACTAAGAGATCAGAGGGGATATCTATCGTGCTTGAGGATTAAAGTCGTGATGCTATTTTTTTTTTTTTAAATAATAATAATAATAAATAATTTCCAAAATCGGTCCAATCGCACAATTTTTTCCAACTTTCTTTTTTTAAGGTTTATAAAATATAAAAAGACAATTTACTACCTGAAAATAAAACAGGCAACATCCGTAGTTCAGCACAAGTGACGTACCTAAGCGATGTTTTTACAGACACCGTGAAGTTTTTATAGATGGTACCGCGGTGTATCCTACATCCTGCTGTTAGGACGGCTGTACGAATTTTTCAGTTTGCAATGCCCTGTCGCGCTCGAATCCTCGGAAATTTATGACCCTGGTTGGCTGACGGTGGCCAGTTTTACGAATACTGGTACGACGCTTTTGTACACGTCTCGAGCCCCGAGATATGTGCTCAAATGCTGCTAGTAAATTCAGATGACGTTTAATTTATGTTTGCAATAGATGCTTGCAACCGTTCAGTCATAAGGTGTATCAGTGAGATTTGAATGTATCTTTATCCACTACTGCTAGTATGTTTGGTTTGTTTGATGTTTGATATTATGTATTGTAAGCCTATTAGTAAACAAAAATCAAGAAACTATGGATGTTCTACTCGCGAAAATTATGTTTTCAATGAGTTCCGTTTTTTGACAGCTTTGTTGGCAGCAACATAGCAACATTTTGTTAAGTTCTGCTGTGCAATTCTTGTGGTTAATATTATAGCTATTATTATTTGAGGTGCGTGTTTGCAAAATTGTGAGCAGTTGGAATGAAAGAGTAATAAGTGGCATTCAAACTTGTACGAAAATGTTCCCTACAGAAGTTTGTTAAGAACCACCATCTTTTTCTTCAAAACCGACAGCAGTAGTTGAGTTTATGTGAAGGTTTAAGGAAGTATCTATACTATTACCGTGCTTATTGCTGCCACCACCCTTCAGACTAAAACACAGCAACGCTGCTACTATGCTACTAAGAGGTGCTGGTGAAATAACAAGCCTGTGAAATTGTTTTCAAGATCTGATAATATAATTCTACCACTTCAATTTGATTCTAATTGATATACAAACGAACCTTTGAAGAAATAATTGCAAAAAGCACTCGCATGAAATCTGTATGGAAGTATAAACAATAAAATATTTACGATTGGCAAATTAAGTTCACGTTTGCATGGAACATGGACATGCTTTTATTATAATTTTGAAGCTGTAAAATGCTTGTTTTAACAAAACAATAAAGTGAATTCGTGAATATAAAACTGCATTTATACGTCGTCAAAGTAGGCACAAAAAGGGGCATTTTAATGGCGACAATACGCGCGGGACCGCGACCTGTACCCGATGTATGCACCGACAATGCAAATTGGAATTTAAAAACCGAAATAAATAAAGCCTGCCTCGATGGATGTTAACATTTCATACTGCAGATTAATGCGAAATGTCTATGAACTGTAATACAATCGTAAAACTAGAATACGGCGGTGTGTGTAAGACATAATGCCACACGACACGTTTGTTTTACTGCTAACTATGTATCATGCGAATAATATATCAAGTTCTAAGGTTCGTCAACAAGGACTACTTTCTGTATGAGAACTGTTGAACCTCCAACATTACTCCCGCCCGATGGATCGATGACATTGCTAGGATCGCGAGAAGTCGGCGGTAGTTGTTATGATGTCTCATGTTCCTGTATTTGCACTGGAATGAAATCGATATAAATTATTTACTACATACTGTTTTAATATATTTACTGTTTTTTAAGCGGCCGCTGATCTTTAGGATTTATTTTCAATTATTCCTCTTATTATATTTTGACTGCCACTGTTTATACTGACAACTGGACGAGGCATGAAAATATCGCTCTCTTGTTTCTTTTACACACGGTTATAATATTATTGACAAAATACATGACAAAATACTATTTGAGAACTAAGTTAGCCTAGCTGGAATTATTTTTGTAGGGAATACTGGCATTCCCATAATGCAGGTTAATTTGCATTTTGGGAGTAGAGGGTGTCTCTAACAACAATAACCTGCCATAGCAAAAATCGATTACAATTTTTTAGGATCACGTCAATGTTTGTCATGGGACCTATTAGAAAGCGTGATCTATTTGTGTGGCACGCTTTTGTCATAAAAATATTCCACTACCAAAACAAGTTCTGTGTTTGGGTTTTATTTGTATTTCTTCTTCTTTATTTCTGTTTTGCAACGAATAATATTCGTTCTTACGACGAATGGTTGAGGCTGTACGTCAGTCAGTCAATCAGGACAAAGATTCAAATATGTAATTAGTGAAGATTCACATACATATTTGAATCTTTGTCCTGATTGACTGACTGACGTACAGCCCAAACCATTCGTCGTACACTTGATTTTTAGGGTGTCTATGTTTGTATGCAACCTCTGAACGAATACACCAAAGGTTAAAGTTAGTAGGAAAATAACTTCTTCCGAACGAAGTCGCGCGCGTTTTTTCTAGTAAACAATAATTAAATACTGACATAAATTTGAATACACAACATCATCTTACCCCAAACCAAGCAAAGCTTACCATATAGGGACCCAAAATCTGATAGATTACTATAGTAATTTTAGAATAGATTAGTTGTAGGTAATTTTTTTTTTAATAAAAGATTTTGTTGCAGGATTCCTTATGCCGACAAAATAACACCGGAGCCGATACTACACAGCAATGCCAGGGACACAAAGGCTGACTCGATCAGGAACAGTTACAACAGCCAATTCAAAGTCGGGATCTATGGCTGGAGGAAAAAATGTCTGTACATTCTCGTTATGACGCTAATGTTTATGATGATTATCAACCTGGCGCTGACACTTTGGGTATTGAAAGTCTTGGATTTCAATTCTGTAAGTTTTTCCCATTTACAAGTAAAAAGCCATTTGGTTTGACGTTTGATTTTAAAGGTTTGTTTTTTGTGTTTTGTAATTGGTGCTTTTTGTTTTAGGATGGCATGGGTCAACTACGCATAGTGCCAGGAGGTCTTCAGCTGTTAGGTCAAGCTCTCGTGTTGGATTCGCTTTTTTCATCTAGTATCAAGTCACGTCGGGGTCAGCCCATATCTATAGAGTCAAGTCGGAATTTCTCCGTTTCTACCAGGGATGAGCGAGGGATATTGCAGAGTAGATTATTTTTAGGTAAGTTGATATACGTGTAACATTGTAGACGTAATGATATTTAATTATTTATATATTATTGCTATCGAAGCGCGTGCGATTTCGTCAAGTATTTATTCAGTAATATCCGCAGGGCGTCCACAGGGATCATCTTGAAACGGTTTATACCTAGGTGAATCTAAGCCTCAGTTCCTCGTAACCAAGCCTAGAAGTACAGGCAACAAACTTACGGCTTGGTTCCTTCCGTTTTTTAGCATGATCCTTTTACAAATTAATATTAACATCTGCGTAAAATTATATTCATAAAAACTTGTATTGGTTGTACCCTCGTCTAAGTGGTTGAATTTCGGTAATTTCTTTTTAGTACAAACACCTCTACGTACCAATATGAATATTTCCTATTTTCAAGTCAGTCAGTCAAGACCAATTTTCTTATAATTTATACCTTTAGGCAGGCTTCACAGATTAGTTCATACTAGTTCTGGCTTCTACTTTGTAGGTCGTGGGTTCGATCCCCACCGACGACAAATATTTATGTGATGAACATAAATGTTTATTCTGTGACTGGGTGTTGTATTGTATTGTTCAAGTATTCTCTTTTCTAAGTACAAGTTTAATGTAATCTGGGATAAGATGGCGTTGAGTGAAATGTCCACTAATATCAATTTATTAATGGAGAAATTATTAATATATTATTTTAACTTATTTTGTCTACTTTCCACCACTTATTTAAACTTGCACCTGCCTGTTTCCAAATATTACAGCAGTTATATATTTTTATTCAGGACACGATCGTTTAGAAATCAATGCTGCCAGACTAGAAGTGCGTGACTCACGAGGAGTGCTTCTGCTGGGAGCAAGTGATGGAGCAGTGACGGTGGGTGCCGAGTCCTTGATTATAGCCAGCCCGGCTGGCGTCACTCTCCAAACTTCAGCGCAGACGCCTCTTGTTAAAGCACCACCTTCTAAACAGTTGATGTGCGTATTACCTTTTTTTGTTCTGACACTAGGTGCTAGATCTTCTGCTTAGTCCTATTTGTGTAAACTGTTGGTATCACCTTGGTTTCATGTAAGACTAACAACTAATACTTGTTTGACGGCTTTACGGTACGGTATCGTAGTAGTCCGTACGTACTACGTATCGTACGGTACTACGTACCGTATCGTTGAAAATATGGGGAAGGCATAATGTCTAGCAGTAAACTTCTTTAGGATAATTATTATAATGACAGAAGTACCGTTTTGGTAAGCCAACTAAATAGCGTAATTACAAAAATATAAAAAAAATAATAATACACGAATTTAGTCTCAGGCACATTATATAAAAAAACACATGCAACACATTTTGCAGCAAGTGGTTGGTATTTCATACGTGGCAGGTCGCAAGCCCATCGCCGCGGCCATAACCCTAACTGGTTTTCTCACGATGATTTTCTTCACCGTTTGAAATTACTGGCAAGGCGCCAATAATCTTTTCTATAGAAAAATCAATTGGTGAACGACCGGATTTGAATCCACCTTAAGGTCAGAAGGCGGGGTCACTAGACCACAGGTACTTCAGTCCAGTATGTTAGATTACGAATAATGTTAAACAGGTTGGAATCGCCAACTCGATCGCTACAAGTGTATGCGGGACAGAACATAGCGCTCGAGTCCCGCGCCGGAGACATCAGTGCTAGCTGTCTCACCACCTTCCGACTCAAATCCGTTGCCGGAGCGGTGAGTAAATAACTCCTGCATGACAAATTAGTCCAGTAAGCACAATTATTAATTTAATAAATTTATTGTTTTATTTTAAGTATGCGATCTGAAGACTATATGAAACAAACAGATTAATAAATTAGCTTATAATGTTCACCTACAGTATTAAATTTCCTATATTATTTAACACCTGTAAGTACATCCTACCTTTAGTAGGTACTGGGGCCGTCGTACTGCCTGAATAGTGTCCGATTACAATGATTTTAACATTTCTGCCTCTTATGATTACCTTATTCTTTGAGTTATAATATGTTTATAAATAATAAGAAATAATAAATAGCTTAATGTCTTTAATCCCCAAGCACGGTAGATATCCCCTCCAATCTCTTAGTACCAAGTAATTACTCAAGATTCTTCGAGGATGTCTAAGGAGGGTAGTCAGAGGTATGTCCAGATAGTACATTTGGTACATACCCATATTTTGGAGAAGTTAGTATTCCATAAGTGACAGGTTGCAAGCCCATCGCCGCTGCTAGAATATGTTAGTATTCTAGAAGGCTGCAGTAGGCTGCAGCAGCAGCTGGTATCCTCTCGATGTTTTCTTTCACCGTTTGAAAGCACTGGCCTTAGTACGTTTAATTTTTGCACAATATAGTACTACAAATTGTCATCTAGTAACAGAAACTTCTACAAACAAATTAAAAATATTTATACAGCTCCGTGTCTCTTATATTTTTGCATTTTTTTTTTATTTATAATAGGTTTTGTTTACGTATATTATGGGCATAACTTATACTATGGGAACCAGATGCCTGATAGAATACTTATATGATTTATTTTTGCAAAAAAATCAATAGTGTTTCAATATCTTTTTCAGATACGTCTAGATGCGCCCAGTATATTCATGCCAAAGTTGAAGTCAGCTCTGCCGCTGCCACCTGCATCGCCGCACGCGCACGACCCTCACCACCAAAATATCTACCAACTGTGTGCCTGCGCAAACGGAAAACTGTTCCTTGCACCTCCACACGGTATCTGCGCAGCGAGGGAAGAAAGCCTGATCTGCCGATAAGAAGGAAAAACGATTTTATTTCAAGCAAAACATAAAAAATAGTACTTACAATAGTTTTAATAGCAGAATTCAGTGGCATAGTTATGCAAGTTAAAGCTTCAGTATCTTATTCATAGTAACCTAAAGGTCCCAACAATATAGTTTTGGAGTTATTACATGTTTGGCATTATGGTGTGCTGTGTTAGTAAATTAAAGAAATATTAGTGCTCGTGTTTCTAATTTGATGTTGTGAAATGTTTAAAAATCAAATAGAAAAATTTATTGTCAATTAGTAAAATATGGTTTTGCATCCCTACAATATGCATTAAACTAATTTATATTAGATGATAAGGCTAAATATTATTTAAACATATTAGATATTACATACAGGGTGTGTGTATATAAGACCTTTAAAAGACTAGCACTTGTTAAAATATCTTGCTGAAAGTTAGTAAAAAATATATGAGAAGAGAAAAAAAGAAAGGTGCACTTGTGGCAGTAGGTATTTTGGGCTCTAAAGGGTAATTCATTCAAGAAATTGAAAACATTGAGTCATGGATCACTACTATAAGGAAACAAATTCAAAATAAGCTAATAATAATAGACAACCGTAATGTTCATATAGTAAGATTCTTTTACTTCAAAATGTACAGCTATCTTCTTGTTCTGCAAATTATGTAACGTTTATCTTTAATGTTTGTTGTTATTGTTGTAAATATACCTTAATGTGAGTGTTTGTATAAAACTAGACACTGTACTTAATCATGAAGTTTTCTTCCCTCTTTTTAATTACATCATCACTTTTACATTTACAGTAGGTACTTATTTCTGCAAATGTTGTACTCTATTGTACTCAGTTTAATTAAACAGTAGAAACTAACTACCTAACGCAAACGAAAGACATTAGGTACGTAAAAAAATAGGTACATTTACTTATTTTTTTCTTCTTTATGGTGTAAGAACAACTCTCTTCCATTTTTGACAAATTTAGTTGGAATTCGTGACGGCCAGTGTTTAAGTTAGGATATTATGTGTTCTGTGGTGTTTAACTGGTTTGTCAAAAATGAGTAATGCTATTGCGTAAAAAGTAGAAAACTATTTTTTTTCGTAAGAAACTCTGTAGAATATACTTAGGGGTTCTGTTACAGTCGTATAAAACATAAATGTAAATGTCGTAACCCGATAGACCGACGACATTGTAAAGATTGTGGAAAATCGGCGGACGTAGAATATTCAAACTAGTTCTTTCAAGGAATTTATGGGAGAGGTCCATGTCAATTATCCAGATTTCTTAAAGCTGATGATGATGATACTAACGAACAAAAACATAGAATCAGGACTGTATTCTATGAACAAAACATAGTTTCATTTGTTCTTCTTCTTTTATTTGAGGCTTAATTTTTAGTGGCTGAGGGTTGCCACAAATTTGCCTATATCGAGTGTTTACAGCAGTTTTTCTCTTAGAAACGATAAACGAAGTATCATATTGTCGTTTTGAATTACATTACGCGGTAGATCTAAAAGCGTTAACTTGACTGAGGAACCTTGACTGAGTTGCTACGCAGTGTATTACAAAACGACAATACGAAACTTCGTTTTCCTTTCTGAGAGAAGATATGCTGAACTTAAAACAAAAAGACGGATCTGAGTACGACATTAGGGTGAAAAGTAAATGACGTAAGGTAGAATGTTAATACAGACTCAAAACTTAGTACAAAAAAGTTGCTAGCTTTTTATTTTACGTTTGATAGCTCGATGACCATTTGTGCCAAGCAATGTTTGAGGTCATCCCAAAATCCATCCAAAATCAGCTCACAATGAACATTCGACGCTCTTGTCTTGTACATACCGGTGAATAGCGTTATATTGAAACGACTTAGCAGCTTATTTGGATAGAAATACGCGCAAATCAGTTTGTGGCAGCCTTGCGAGAACCATGACGGTCGTTTGCTAACGGTCGTCTAAGAAACGAAGACTTCTCGTTTGCATGAATAGTATTCTCTATTTAGACTACCCACTAGGCCACTGCGTGCGTATTCACGCAGACACCACTTTAGTACGGCTCTTTGTGAGCAGTCCTATTTATCTAGTCTGTTTGTTCTTTGTGCTGTATGGTGCTTTATCATTGCTTCGCTAGCCACAAAATTATATGTTGACTAAGAGAAATTAATATAACACATACTATACAAAATAATCTACTGGGACAATAGGTATTATAGGATTTTGTCTTAAAATCTTTAGCCAACACCAAATCATTTTAAAATATCAGTCAGTAAGTAATTTATTGATTTATCTATATATTTTTTTAAATAAAACCATGAGATTCATTTTACCAGAGTAAGTAATCATTAAGTTCATCATTCTTATTAAAAGTGGTCCGGATCAAGTATTAAAAAAAAACATCACGACTTTAATCTCAAAGCACGGTAGATATCCCCTCAGGTCTTTTAGTAACAAGCACCTACTTGAAACTCTTTCACGATGTCTAAGGGGTTAGCCAGATGTACGTCTACATATTACATGCCTATTTCTGCCGCCAAACAGCTGGCTGTGTTTGAAGGGTGTGGATGCCGGTGAAATTACAAGCACATGAGGCTTAACACTAGTATGCCTTATGTTGATGGACGCTGAGCAGTGCATCGTAAGGCACGTTCCTAACGATCGTGACCTAGGAGTTATTTCCTCGAGTGGGATAAAATCTTTAAGATTAATTTTATTTAAGTCCAGGTAAGCACTATAAAAACTAGGTTGTATATAAACAAACATATATCTAGATAGTACATCTAGACAGTACATAACCACATACTACATTTTGCAGTAGTTGGTATTTTATATGTGACAGGTAAAGGGTTATGGAAATAAAAGGAGTTATAGTTAGGGATACACTCCTGTGTGTAATTTGAGATAAACATATTGGAACATTTTTTGGAACAGAAGAATTTATTAGTGCACGACCGGATTTAAACCCACAACCTTAAGATCAGAAAACAGGGTCACTCCCACAAGACCACTGGTACTCTCTCGGTGTGGGTTTCTTAAATAGCTACCTTTTATTAATGTTCCCTTTCAATAATGAAAGCAGTTAATACAAATTACGAAGCAGTCGATACAGCAACGCCAGCATCCCGAAACACAATGAGTCTGTGAACAGTCAAGTCACTGGTAAACTTTAATTAAAGATTCATGATAAATTGTCTCAGGAAGCTGCATCCAGCGCGGCGCGGCGTCTTGCACGTGAATAACCGTTTTTGAACACTTAAGTAATACAATAAATTTATAAGCTTACTCATTTTGTTCAGCCGCACAGCCCTCTCTGTGCTTTTAGAGCGCTAATTGGCTGAAAGGCCTCTAAAATAAACAAAGTGACTTGCGAATTCAACACCCTAAAATTGTTCAACTCTTTAAATCTTTCCTAAGGTGTTCACACCCACTGGATTAAAAACATTATCTGGATAACGTTAAGACCTACAAGTCAAGGAAGCAAGTACATTTTTATTCCATCTCGACAGCCTCAGCATTGAATTATATATAGAAAATAATATGAGCCCCCACGGTTCTCTCTACATCTAATTGAATTACAGGGTTCTTTGTTGCGGTATAGCCGAGCAGGAACTCTTAAAGCCATTTCAAAGACACCTCCTCAAGCCGGTCTCGAGCGAGAGGAAATAAAGTTATGATTTATGTAGTGAAATATGTTGCAGGCAATGGGCCAACGCTCTGTGAGTAGCGACTGCCGACGCGCTACGCCTCCTGCCGGTGACAGAATAAATGTGTTTTGAAACAAGACGACCGTTTACATAATGTTACTAATAATTCGTATAATTAGAGGCCATTTAAGATTGATCAGATTCTCATAGCTGATTACACGAGTACAACTACCATGTGGGTATCATGATGCAATTTCAGTGTGGCAGCAAACCACAATGTGTAATTGACTATTTAGTTGATGTTTGATCGTCTTGGTCAGCGCCACCAAGACGTATAGGTACATTCATCATACTGACTAGTAAGTCATTACGACCGACCACTCGACCGAGGTTTTAATGTGATATCACTTTAAAACCCAGGAAATACACATTATTGCAGGCGACCGTACAAAGAGTCCACATGTATTTCATAACGTAAAAAAACAGATCGAACTGCAGGACATAAAACACAATTACGAAAAAATGTGTTGGTTTATTTCTGGTTGGCAAACTAGTATAGGTACTTGTCACACATTATTGCAAATCGGGTCTGTGTGTGTATGTATGCGTTATCAACCTGCATGACACCCAGCTCGTGTTCCTTACCCGATTTGATGAAGGTCGAGAGCCTGGTGTGCCTCGATTGCGGCTCGCTCAGACGTAGGATTTGATTAGGACACTTTGATACGACTAGGGATTAGTGGAACTGAGGAACGTGAATACTATTTATCTTAGAAGAATTTGCTCTCGAAAACTATCACTACTTCAGTGTGTTTGATGGTGGATATTTATCAATGGTTACTGACATAATTCAAACTAATAATATTAATAAAGTTATGATTTATTATTATTATTATTATACAACACCCAAATAAAGAACCTCTAATTATGTTTATTAAACAAATATTAGTTCTCGGTGGAGATCGAACTCACAACCTATAGTGCAGAAGGCAGTGCTACTACCAACTAAGCTCTGACGGCTGTCGAGTTTATGTGTAGTCTGAGAGCAAGTACATGGTGCATCATGGTGATATTCTAAGAACGTCTTATAGATGTCAAAAGATGCAAATAAATGAAAGCAAAAAAAAAATGAAAAAATGAACAAATTCAAAGCTATGAGTTATTAAGCAATTGGGTCAGTCGGGCAAATTAAAGCTCTTTCACTCTACTCGTCAAAAGTTTTAGGATTTGAAATATACAACGTAGTACTACGGCTTGCAACGTAGGAACATTTTAATTTGAATCCCAAGCATAGGTATATTATGTCATATATGCAGGTTGTATGAGTTATTGCTTAAATCTACTACATATATTCAAATAGATGATCCAAATTCAAGTGGGCATCCATCAAGACAATTGGCAATACTTCGATCGGAGCATCACGTCTTCGGCATTAGATAAAATAGAGCTGTATTGGGTTGAATGGAAAGGGCTGGGTCCAGATCACGTGTTCCTTTATGATTCAATTTGGTACGGCGCCGCCACTGCGGACCTTCCTCTGACCTCTGTCAAGCTGTATCGTGAGTGAACCGTCATCGGTTCAAATAACAGCTGTAACCATTAGAGTGGTAGCACAGGGTGTGTAAAAATATAAACATCGATGGTGCACCCTTGTTTGTATAGACACCCTTACGAGGACACTAGTTGTGGCTGACTGAACCGAGGACTCTCTAAAAAACGGACTTAATGACCTCGTAGGCGTATTTGAATAAGACAGAAAGAGAGAGGATAAAAAATCTTGAGCGATGAGCTGGTTCGTATAGCGCTATCTCAACATTTTTTCGTATGAAAAACGGCTAACAAACCGAGGATCCAAGTCACACAGTCGAACGTGACTGGCGATGCACATGTAAGGACTTTGTGTATGCAAACCGAGGACCCCTCACGTAAGCCTTGGGACACCCTTCCGAGGACCAGGTTTAACACAATATTTCTTTTATTTTGTACAAAGCGAGGACAGTGTGTTAGACTTTTCATATCCAAACTGAGGTCAGTTTTCCAAGCAGAGCTTGTACAAAGCGAGGACATGGAAAATTTACCTAAAGCATTTTTTTCCATTTCTTGCATGCATTGCAGACAATCTATGAAATAATGAATAATTTTTGATTTATTTCTTAAACATAACACGAAGTATTAACCGAGGGTAAGACGTTGTCTTTTCGTTTGTCGGCATTCACAAAGGGTTGTCAAAAAGCACCGAACCTTTATAGTTATAAATTAATAAAGTTACCAGTAAGAGATGATGTTGCAGCTAGGGTCTTCTTATAAGATCACTCCTGAGTAGCTTATAGTACCATCTTCAAATTAGCATGCTCGTTAGACAAGCAATAAAAACTAAGATAGTTACCTATAATGAGCTGATGCTGTAGCCAGGGTAATCTCCTCAAAAGATAACTCCTCAGTAGTTGATAGCATCAACTTTAAAATTTACGTGCGCGTTTGACGTACAATTCACAAATTGTTTCATCATCATCATTAACAGCCTGTAGAAGTCTACTGCTAGACATAGACTTCCTCCAAACGTTTCCAGAAAAAACGGATTTTACGCCATACGCATCATCGGCTTCCCGCGATCCTAACAATGTCGTCAGTCCATCAGGAGGGCATCCTACGCTTTGTTTTCCGGTTCGTGGTCGCCATTCGAGAATCTTTATTCCTTAACGGTTGTAAGTTCTGCGAGCTATATGGTCTGACCATTGCCAGTCCGACTTGCTGATTCTTTTAGCTATGTCGGTGACCAAGAAGTACCAAGACATCTACTGATTTCCTCATTTCTGATTCTATCTCTAGTGGAACTCCCAGCATAGCTCTTTCCATAGCCTGTTGTACGACTTTGAGCTTATACTATATCAAACCAATAGTTGGTGACCACGTCTCAGTTCATAAGATATCACTGGTAACTCGTACTAATTATAGAATTTCGTCTCGAGGTGTTAGGTATCTGTTACAAGTTAGATTTGTCGGCTTATCTCTCATCGTCTGACTCAGATACACATAATGGTCTACAACTTCGATGATATTGTCCCCAATTTGTACCGGGCAGACGCAACATGAGTACTTGGCATGATTCTCGTCTAACTCTAGACCCTCCTGATGGGAGACAATTATTGAGATCTCTGAGCATTGTTTCTAGGTCTTCCAGTGATCCCGCCATGGGCAATATCGAAGGTGAGTTCTGTATGCACCATTGATATTAATGCCATACGTCTTTCGAGCTTAAAATAATCTCCAGTGCAGAGGTGAACCAGTTTCGAAAATATTACATTTCTCTGTCTCACCCTCTTTTGCAGTTGGGTTGGATTTGTACTCTGGTCCTAATGTTGGATAGACATGATGACATTAGTATACAAACACTTCGATGTATCGATAGTTGACTTGGCACCTCTAGAGCGACCGCAACACTGTTTCCTGAACGAAACTGGAAAATAGACAAAATGGAATGCTTTTTTATAGCCCACAATCGCTAAACAAAGTGGCCAATTATACTTTTCGGTCTTCTGCCTGTCTCCTTAGAACCTGCTGGAGCATGTGGATGTGGTCTATAGTGCTAAAGCTTTTTCGGAACCCAGCTTGTTCGGGAGGTTGGAAGTCGTTGTCGAGCCTACGAGCGATACGTTTAGTAACTACTCTCAAAAACAGGTCAGCAGCCTGATGGGCCTATAATTCTTTAGGATGGTTTTATCAACTTTCTTAAAGAACAGTGTCACGACGCTTCTACTCCACACCTGTAGCGTCCACCTTTGAAGATGACAGAATTAGTAATAATATAATAATAATAATAACTCGAAAACACTTATATAACTATGCAGAAAGCTGCTATCATGTCGGATTGTCAGAAAATTTCTGCAAAACGACGTAAATCATGATTCGCACTTGGGTTAGGCCTGTGAGCTTCATTATCACCAAAATATTTATGTTTTGAGAAAAAAAATTGTTCATAATAATAATAATAATAAGGAGTATCGGTGCTTCAATCGCTTTCAGAAGCTCAGTCGTTATTCCGTCCTCCCTAGTGCCTTGTTATTCTTAAGCTGTTCGAGAGTAGTTCTGACCTCGTATAGGCTGACGCCCGGGATATCTTCTGTTTAGTGTCGGGTTAAATGGACTCTTGCAGTGATGCAAGACCCCGCTGCAGGCAGGACTTTGCAATAAGGTGTTTAATTTGTCCATAAAACTTCTCGAGCTTTCCTAACACTTCGTAAAATTTTGCGATACCTATCATAATTATTACTTTTTTATATTTTTTTATATTACTTTTTTTATATATGTGTTGTATAAATAAAAGGATACTATTATAGAAGTAGGGAATGAAAGAGGTAAAGCTAACACTAAGCATGGAGTAAGACAAGGATGCTCACTTTCACCACTAATATTTAACGTTTTCATAGAAGCAGCTATTTAAAAAATATCAGAAGTTTCAAATCAGGGCGTCAAACTCAATGGAGACACAATTAAATTTCTAAGATTCGCAGATATTGCGGCAGTCACAGAAACGCAAGAAGACCTTCAAGAATTAATAACAGTTATGGACATTATTTTTAAGGAGTTTGCTCTAAAAATTAACATTAATAAAACTAAAATACTGACAACTTCGAAAATCAAAAAACACCATCAGATAACATTACACTAGAAAATAACACAATCAAAAACGTTAGCAGTTATAAATACTTGGGAAGTATAATAACCTCGGACTCCAGATGTACGTCTGATATCAAGTCACGAATAGCTATAGCCAAACAAGCTTTTGACAATAAAAAAATATAAATTCACATTTAGAATAACCAAATAAGTTAAAAATAAATTTATGAAAACATATGTATGGAGCTTAGCATTCTATGGGTGTGAGACATGGACAATGACACAGCGGAATAAAGAACGACTTGTAGCTTTTGAGATGTGGTGCTGGAAGAGGATGGAAAGGATAAGTTGGAAAGAAAGGATTACTGGGTTCTAGAACGAGTAATGGAGAAAAGGAATGAATAAATGAATGAAAATACTTTTAAGTACACCTTACAAACTAATAATGAAAGAAAACAATAATAAACAATAACTGAGAATGTACAATGGGCGGTCTTATCGCTAAAAAGCGATCTCTTCCAGACAACCTTTGGATTTGGAAGAGGATTTTGCTCAGGAACATTCAAAATCAAAGTAGGAAAATGTTTGGCCATCTTCTACGACATGCCAACTACATACAAAACATCATCGAAAGAAAGGCAGAAGGAACGCGAGAGAGAGAAAGGCCAAGGATAAGTTATTTGAGCCAGATAAAGGAGAAGGTGGCTGTCATCTTGTACAAGGTCAAGGAGGTCGCACTAGAAAGAGCGTAATGGAGAAAATTGCATCAAACCCCCAACAAGAGCTAGGCTCTTAAATTTAAATAATAATAATAATAATAATAAATTTTATTTATTCCAATCAACATAGGATCATTTTGTTAGTAAAACTTAAACATCTATTGTTAGTATTATAATTATTACATCTATTTAACCAATACCTACCCAAAGAGAACCCCATAGCCCATACCTAACCTCAGACCAGACCTTGGTACATACAAAATTATAATCTTTTGTTTGTCATTACATGAATCATACAGCAATGATTCACGTAATGACAATCAAACCTACCAGCAAAGATGCGTAGAATTTTGTTGGAGCTGGCCAGCACCCTGCGGACCATGGATGTGCAGCGCTTGCGCATAGTAGCGTAGAAGCAGTCTACATGGGCTTCTGCGAACATCCCGGATGCGCTGCAGAAACGAGGCAACCCCAACAACACCCTAAACGCATTATTATATTGAACGCGAAGGGCGCTGTACTGTTTTTGAGTATAGTTCGCCCACAGGCTGCTCGTGTAGAAACTAGTACAGTAAGCTCGGAAAAGTGTGATTTTAACATCAATGGAGCAACGAGCAAACCTGCGGGCGATCATGTTCGCTCTAACAGACAGCGCCCTCCGTTCCCTCTCTATATCCACATCATCCTTCAGGTCAGCGGTTACCAAATGTCCGAGATATTTAAATTGTTCCACCCTATTTAGTGGTTAAAGAAGAAGAACATAAGAAAATCATAATTATGCAATATCTTGTTAGGCTAGTATGGCACCCTTTGTGCTCAGAATATACTGCAGTGTAACCTCCTGCCTGCTACTCGTGAAGATTGTTAACGGTTTTAGTTTTTACTATCTATCTCCAGAATTCCATACTTAATTGTATTGTAGGAAACTTGTAGCTTACACACAAAGAAAACTGTCAAAACGAGGACTGGAACACACACACTGTTCGGAAAAACTACCAAAGCGAGGTCTTTAATACACACTTCTGGAAAAGCTACACAAGCGAGGACCTTTGTGTTAAAGTTAACACATAAGACCTCAGTTCATACAACAAACGAGAAACGAATGTAAATATGCTGTGTGTAAGAAAAAAGTGGCGCCACCTGGTTTATACACTTTGTCTGTGTAAGATTATGAATTTTCTTGATCAAACCGAGGTTTCTGCAACTTTTCCATATTAACTATATAGAAAGGTTCAAAATTGCATGAGGAATACGAATCTGTAGTCGAGTCAAAGCGAGGACCCTCAAAAAAGACCTCGGTTCGAAAAGGTCCTCGGTCGTGCCTTGTGTATTCATACGCATGTCCTCGGATGGTACTTAAAACAAACACTTGTAAATTCAAGAAATTTGGCAGTATAGGAGGATTTTGTGTACATTTCACACAATACATCTACCCGCAAACTAAATAAAGCTTCTACTATACGTGTCAGCAGGATTACTGTTGAAATATATAGACGAAGTATACACTGCGGGGCGTCCGTAACCCATTCGGTTAAGTTGTCGCTATATGCCGCGCAGTGTAACTCAAAACGACGATACAAAACTTCGTTTATCACTTTCAAGAGTAGACCAGTTGTTAGTTGTCATCATATATAACATATGAAAATACATACTTACAATATTACACACAGACCATAAACACTCACCACACAAGTTATTGTTTTTCACAACACAAGTTTACCCTCGGTTGTCCAATTGGCTTCTGTGAAATTACAGGGAAATTATTTGATATCTGCCGAACAATCAAATAAATCCAAGCTCTAAGAGGAATGCAAGCGTTGTCTAATCTAATGTAGGTAATGCTGCGAACCGATGGACGTCGAGCAATGGGCGCCACCGGTCGGATTCCAAGCAAGCATTCGTGCCCCGAGCTACGGAGATGTCTGATGTATTTATGTAGCTATCAGAGATACAACATTGCTGCGTCTAGTTCTGAGGACACAACAGTCGCTTTGATAGGACATAGTACAGTTTCTTAGATATGACCACAAAGATTTTGGCCAGTGCATCTATATACGAGTATCTAACCCTCTCTAGACCTAATACGTTGTATGTATTATACTACATAAAATTTTTAGAACACACTTATTGCTGTCCATTTGCTGCTATGAAGTATAGGCGGACCATGGGGCTGAGGGTCTGCTTTAGGATCAACAGTATGTTACACCCTTTGATTTTGTTTGTATGGATTATGGATGTCTTTCACGCAAATACTACTGAATGGATTTTAATGAAACTACTATAATATAGCTTATACATCAGAATAACACAGGCTATAATTTATAAAGATATTGTTTGAATTGTCCAAAATATAACGATAAGTGTTAAGTAAGTGAACCATGAGTCGCGGGCAAAAGCTTAAGTATAAAATTCATTGGTATTACCCACTACTATTCAATCATCATGCACCACAGAATGACGCAAGGTGAAGAGGACAGTGTGAACATAGCTTTAGTAGCATACTACAAGTAGCTGACCTAAGAACCGTGTAATAGGGTCCACTGTTGCATATTTTAGCAGACGATTATAAAATGAGGTTTATTGTTAATCATAACACGGACACCGTAATAACCCCCAATTAATATTCAGAGGTGCCATTCATAATTAATTTGCTAACAAGTGGCTCACTTAATCTGACGTTTAAAGGCGGTAAGCCACTGCCGCGCGCCGGGCATCCCTCCGATGACATGTGTGGTATAAAGCTCTTAATACTGGCACATTTTGGAAAATATACTTTATTCTAGCTTCTTATAAAGTTACTGATTTTAAAAATTGCATTTTTCCTATACCATTGAATGTAGTCTATAGCACGTATTGCTGAAACATTGACACTTATTTCTTTAACACTATGGCACTTTGTTTAGATCTCTAAAACTAACGTCGTGTCAGTACTCCTCATATTTTGACTTTGTTTCACACAATCACCAACTCGTACATTTTAACTGAGTGAGCTTGAGGAAGGAAAATATATACGGGTGTATCTTCAATGAGTATTAAACCTAGTATTTTATATAGAAGCTACTTTATTCATATAAATGGAGATTCCCGTCCGTTCTATGCAAAATATCAAGAGTAGTTGGAGTAATCCGTCTGCGCGGGCGATAGTACTAACCTGGGTATTAAACTCCCAACTTCTACACTTCGTCGGCAATCCGCTACAATGACACGTTTTATTTTATGACACCTTCGAGCTACACCGATATTAACTACGTGCCAACTCACAGAATTCATTATTAAAATACCTGTGAGACTGTTGCCTTAGTTAATGTGCGCTAAGAATTATGGCTCAATACGTGCCTGAAAGAAATTGAAAATACGGCTCAAAATACTTTTACTATTATATTATTTTAACTCCCTAATGGCTTATTTAAGCAAAAGAGAAGGTAATCATTGATTATCTAATAAAACAGTAAAAATATTACCATCTACTAGCTGCTACGATCATGTTACGAGTATGCTGAAAGCGTGCTATTGAAATATCAGAAGCCATTCTTTGTTTTAAATTTGAAAAAAATGAGATGGGTTTCAGTTAATTTTGTTTTTCTCTAAGTGTTCAGTTGTATACGAAGTTATGTGTTTTAAAAATATAAGACAGCATTTGTTTGCTATAACAAATCGGATCTCGAGTTTGTTCATAACTGAACTTTTAAAAACCTCTTGTCTGGTCAAATACAGGGTAAATGAAAATGAGAGAACATACGGCAGCATTAAAATTATAACTCCTGACACAAAATCTATCTGCGGCATTGTCGTTTCCAAATTATTAGTACCTACCTATTATACCGATTATGATCTAAGTTTTTTTACAAATTATAATAAACTTTGACTGCTGTGTGCTTAAATTTTCAAATTTTTTATTGTTCTTCGACAAATAAACGAATCTCGCGAATCTGTTTTAGGTATATCTATAATTTTAGTCTGTAATTTGTGTTACAACAAACGTTTTGCGTTTATGGATGTCATAATATAATATAAGTAAATTAGTTTATTTCCTCTTGGCGACAATTTAGCTCACGCTCTTGTCACAAATTGTCGGCGAGGGTAAATGCAGACTATTAAGGAAATACAGCAATTCAAACAGCCCTTACCCTACATTACGGCACAATCTTACACCGGCAAAATTATAAGCAACACCTTCTTATATCGTGTTTCAAAGCAATAACACAAGCAATAACTGAAAGGAGAACACAGTTTTTGGAATTCTATACAATTCTACACAAACTATTTTTGTTTTCAGATTTCGTGGATAACAAAAAAGAACAACTGTTTTTACATATTTTGTGAAAGTATTCGGTCTTCTTTTGTTGTGAGATACAAATGGGTAAGAAAGAGGAATTTATAAAAAGTATTTGGGTATGAGGTGACTAGTTCACGAGACAGTACGATGACCTCAACGTTAAGAAACCGACGAATAAATTTACAATTCTGTGTGAGAGTTCAGCGGCACAGGACAAATACTAAAAGTCTTTTTTGCGACTTGCTGCACTGAATTTCAAACAGCAAAAACACGCGCAAACACAAAATCAATCATGTGTAGTTTTAGTAGTATTAGGTCTCTTTTAAGGGCTCGTCTGGTTATGTACCATGCTTATTTCTGCCGCCAAGCAGCTTTACTGTTAGAAGGCTTAACACTTAATGGATGCAGCGACAGCGACGTGCATAGGAGGCCATATTAACATTTATTGTAACGTGCGAAACCTACGAGGTAATACTTTACTTTATATAGGTGATGGTTACCACTTAACTTTAGGTGGGTCATCAGCGTATTCCTATATCAAATAAATATAGCAAATATTATTAGATATATTTGAATATTTTTTGCCTACATGCCGGCAGCGGTTTTTTACCTCTTCTGGTTCTTTTCAATTTTCAAAATTCTTTATTGCACAACAAAACAGCGGTAGCGAATCCAAACCTTTAGTATGGGTATGTTTAATATTTGTGTAAACTTTTATTACCAACATTATCAAAAACTAATGTTGGTAATAAAAACACTACAGAAAAACACGTAATCGTTATAAACATATTATTGACATTCTTGAGTAAAAATGTCATAGCAGTGGATATACTACCAGTACAACATTTCAGTTGCCCGGTATGAGATATTTTACCTGTAGTTGTACCAGTTGAGTCACTGCAGATACCAAATTGGTTTGTACGTCAATCCAGTCCGCTCTTCAATTCATGACGACTCGCTGCGCTGCGGAACGATGTCTGTCAACTGAATATCAACGCATATTTTTATGAATCTGCTAGTTGAATTAATGTCAATTTTTTTTTATGATTGGCTTATTTATTTTGATATCAGAACTCGATACAGCCATTGTACCATAGTTGTAGGTAACAGTGTAATTATTATTAAAGAAGGTATTACTGTTACGTGTTTCGCAAAACTATTTCGCGCTGACGAAATTTCTTTATCTTTTAGTACCACACTGTCTCATACTTGCAGTGCCAAGACTTGTTTACTGTAAGTATGAAATATTGGATTCTTCAGACTTGCTCTGACTGAGTGCAAAACGCGACATGAGCTTTGAAACCGGATTTCTAAACTCTTTTTAATTTCAATATAAAATAATGTGTTACTTATATTCTGCTCCAGAAATATTTTTAAGTTTAAATATATTTCAGAGCTTGATGATATAAATAACGCTTGTTGTATAGGAAATTCAGCTATTAGAAAATATGGCATGCTTAATTGGTAATATTTGGTTATGAGATATGAATATATAATATAACCTTGATACCAAAAGATAGTACCGAATTCGTCGATATTTTTATTTACAATACCTAGGTATACTCAGCTTGTCTCTGGGAATAAATAAAATGAACCCAGCAGTCGTTGTAGTCGTCGATAAAACAACTGTGGATGTAAGTATAGTGCGTATGCAGGTATCGGAGGATTCCGCTGTCAGTCGCCGGCCGCCACTTGGAAACTTTCCCTCTTCACGCGGAATCGACGCAATGAATTATGCATGAGAATTAAGTTTGACGGCAGATAAGCGGCCGAAAGATTTATTTGCCGATATGATGTGTAGAAAACAATCCAACTTGTTTCCCACTTTCTGAATTATGGCTGTTGTTTTATTGTGAGCACGTCAAAGGTAAAGTTTGGATGACATCTCTATATTCCTTCTTCCGTGTTGTCACTCAACTGTATATTTTTTTTTTATTGATGACCAATATTGCCTTCCTGCATCAGCAAAGAATAGGGTTCAGTAAATTGATAAAACTGTTTTAAATCTCATTGAAAGCGACATTTTTTATTTATTACCGCAAAGCGTCACACAAACAGGAATCAGTATTGTGGGCTGTGCAGCCTTTTATCAGAGTTACGCACGCTCTTATAGGACCTTCCCGGAAATTTAACTTCGTTAAGAATGAAATATGTCCCGTCGTTATTCCACGGCTTGTTGCGCGAATACTTACATTTCGAGCTCCACCTCTAGTTTTCTCATCAGACCCAACGGAAATAATTTCAACCGAGACTGAATTATGACAAAACTCCGTCGGACAGTGCCGCATCCGTAATGAGAATGAAGTCGAGATATGTCCGTAATTTATTATCACGTGTTCCTGTTCGGACTCGACGTGTGTTAGAATATCGACTGTTTTTGCCTCTAAAGTAGCAGGTTTATTTATACACTGCATTTAATCATCTTATGGCAGTAAAGTTGGTACTTAGGACCGTTATTAAAATACTTACAATGTAAACGGAGTGATAAAATGAGCCGGTACAAAGTGAAATAGGAGGTAGGTAGGTAGGTTGGTACAAGGAAGTATTTAATTAAATCTAGCGGCGGGGTCTTTAGGGCGCTTTACATCACCGCCGCTAATCACAGGTAGGCCGTCGACACGTTCGCCTATTTGAATACCAGACGGCTATTTTGTATAAGAGCCAGAAAACTCATAAACTTGCTTTTTTATACTTCTTATTGGAACAGTATTAATGTATATTTCACAATATAGTTTTAAAGTGTTTACCTACACTCAAGATAGATAGATAGATAACACTTTATTGTACATAAGGATACATTATATATCTAGGTATAAACGAGTTAAGTACAATGGGTGGCCTTCGCTGAAAGAGATTTCTTCCAGGCAACCTTAGCATGGAAAGTAATTAAATATAATAGTAATGGACGGCGGTGCACAAGTGTGGTACATAAAAATGCTTACATAAGATCTGAACTGAAAAGATAAACTAAGAATAATAATCCTAAATAATAACTAAACTAAGCAAAAATCATAATACTTATACTAAATAAAATATACTACCTACTTTAAAACCATACACAAAAACACAATGCTTTAAAGTAGTAAAAGGTTACAAAATTGTAGGAGAGAAATAAATAAGTGAATTGCAGGTGATAGGTGAAAACCTTTTCTACTAAAAACTGCTTTAACTTCGTCTTAAAAGTGGTAGAGAGTTCCACAAAGGCACGGCTTGGTCAGTGAACGATTTATCATAAAAGGAACTACTGTACACAGGTGTTTTGAGCGATAAGGAACGACATGATAAGACAGTGCTGTATTTGCCTGTTAAGCCTGTGATGGAACCTTTAAAGATAAAACTTTTTATGCAAGCATTTCGTACGTCATAATAAAATACATAATCCAGAATGACATGACTTTATAATGAATGTCAGCTTACTATACCTACTTTATTTTCATGTTTTCCAATAGTTTTATAGATTGTTTTCCAAAGTTTTCCATTTTTTAGTGTCTAAAATTCAGTAACATCAAAGAGTGTATTTTATATGCCTACATCGGTAAAGTCAAACAATGGAAAATAATATTATCTACTCTTTAAGTCACGGAGAGAGAGTAACGAGCACTTATGCTGAAATATATTTAAATGATGACTATTGTGACTACATAAATCCTCTAGCTCCTGAAATCGTTGCAACCACTGAACCAAGAAAGAAATTAAGCACAAAATCTAAAATAAAGAGTTGTAGTGCACTAACAGATGAATGGACTTCACCAAGTGATCTATTAATTGGAATTTTAGAACTTAAACCACCGTTTACTTCTAAAATTACCAGAGGTAAAACACATGAAGGTATTCTTGCTATCGGTGATGAAGTTTTACAGAGTGAGTATGCTAAATTTATGAGGCTTTTGACAACTCTTATTCATGAAAATGATTCTGCATGGAGTCATATTTTGGAGCATGAGAAAGCGTCTGTGAAAAGTAAAGTGAATGAAATATACAGTAAAATTTTGATGGATAAAAGCAATATTATGAAAAAGGAAATTGACACATATTATGAAACTACTCTTCAGGAACTAGAAGTTACCTTAAAAACACAGGTTGATAATGTTCTGATAAGTGCTCATGCTAATATTATCAGTGATTTGAATACTGAAATAAAACAGAAGCTAAAAAAAGAAAAAAATGTGGTAGAAGAAGCACTAAAGAAAAGGTATGAGTCTGAAGTTACAAAAATAAAACATTACTATAAACTTTTACTACACAATGAAATCTACAGATACAATAAACTGATCAATCAAGCTGTCAATGAAAGGAATGACGCTTTCAAAGCTTTTTATAGACAGATTGAAGCTGAAAACATCACAAGTACAATGTATATTTTGTGCTTGGAAAGAAAAAAATGTAAGATCAAACAATTTATACTAGAAAACTATCAGAGCCTTGAGATATCAGAAAAATATCAAAAAATCAAGGAACGTAAGGATGTAATTACGGCTTTTCAAGAGAGGGACGTGCATATTTCAGAAATAAACAAATTTTGGGAAGAAAAGATTCAAAAAGTATTAAAGATTTTTCTTAAGTTTATTAGTTTCAGCTTAAAGTTATTACCTGAGCAAACTACATTTTTGTTAGATTTAGAGCAAATGGTTGTTTTACAATTAAATGAGATTCATAAAACGCCGAAAAAGGCTCCTTCTATAATTGTTGACGAAGAAAAGTTTAAAAATATATTTAAATTCGATAATGTTGAAAAAAATGAAACTGAATGTAATAATGAACCATTTGTAATAGTCGGTGATTTATCAAAACCTATCCCGCCACAATACGGAAGTAGAGAAACTATACCTTCTGATGTTGACTTACCAGTTATAAGACTGGAAAGAAAATATGTGTATGCAAAGTGCCATGGATACGAGGAAATTAAAACAATTCTAGAAGCAAACCGTTGCAAATGTGCAGATTTACCAAATAAAGAACAATCAGAAGCATCAGTTTCGAGCAGCTCAAAAGATTTTAAAGAAGTTCATTTGTTATCTGCAAAAGAATCATCAAATGAGCTTTTGCTCCTAGATGACATCCAGCGTCTCCACGAATGTCCCGTGAGAAGCTGTAAAGATTGGGCAAAACGTGTATCATTTCCTTATTTGGATTCTTACTTAGATTTCTCCGAAGAAAACTACAAACGAGTTAAAGCCGTATTAGGCAAAATACCTAAAACAGATCCGACTCCAGAACTGCTGGATCCTAAGCGCATCGTGATAAGTGATCTGCCATTCTCGGCAACAAATGAACCATACCATACAGTCGAGACACAATATTCGAGCCAAGAAGACTTGTATGTGCCCAATATAGAATGTCCATGTCTTGATGATGTGATACCTGTCAAGCACAAGGAGTCTAGCCACAGAGTTAAAGAATCTCCAACTAGAGCATTAAATGAGATACTTGCTAAGCGCAAAACTTCTTTGAGGCGTGTTTTACAAGAAAATCCTAATCTACTTAAGATGTTTACTGATGAAAGTTTTGATTTTGTGTTATAAAATTAATATAATTTTTACATAGGTATTTTATGAGTATGTACCAAAGGACGTTCCTATGGTTATCCTCCGTAGACATCCTCGAAAAGATCTAATGGGACATCTACTGTGCTTGGGGATAAACGTCGTGGTGCTATTTATTTATTTTAGAGAACATAATTTTTCTTAACACTGCTAATAAATTTTTCTGCTTTGAAGTTGATAAATATATTTATTTCTTTGATTGTTTTTTGTCATTATACAAGTTTATGTTTAAAGTTTTCTATTCTATGAACTTATTTAAGGTATGTTTCATGCAAGTATACACATCAATCGTAATTATATAAACAACAACACTAGCTAGGAGTTAATGCCGGGTTGGCGCGAGCGTATATTGGGCGTTAAGGTAAATTTACACGGCGCTAACAACATAACTTATTAAGTCGTCACCAGAGCCGTCGCAGCCATGTTATTGAGAGACAGGAGTTATAACATTCCAGACTTAAGTACAACATCTTGAAAGTTCTACAATGAATTGAGGACTAATTGTTTCGAATTAGAATTCCGTGTGTGTAGTGTGAATGAATATAATAAATATTTGTGGACATTTTTACACAACATCATCTAGCCCCAAACTAAGCATAGCTTGTACTATGTGAACCAGATGACTGATACAATACTTACATACTTTTTGTAAATACCTACTTAGAATACATAACAACCAGACACAGACATGTACCTATGTTCATTACACAAATGTTGGTTCTCGTGGGGATCGAACCTACCACCTACAGCGCAAAGCCAGTGCTCTCAAACGGTGAAGGAAAACATCGTAAGAAACCAGTTGGTATTCTAGCAGCTGCAATGAGCTTGCAACCTTATACGTATGGAATACCAACTACTTATTGCAAAATATGGGTATGTATGTACCAAACATAATATCTGGACGTACCTCTGATCACCCCCCTCAGACATCCTAGAAGAATCTCGAGTAAGTACCTACTTTGTACTAAGAGATCTGAGGGGATATCTACCTTGCTCGGGGATTAAAGTCGTTATTTACATTCATTTTTTAAATATAACAGAGTTTATATGGTATACTTACTTTACTTACTTATTATTATTTTTTTATTCTTAAAATTTAAGGACTGAGTCGCTGAGCGACTATATCAGCCTTGTAAAAGCTTGCAATTAAAAGTACCTATGAACTAATAATATTATAAACAGATCTAAAAAGTGACTTAGCGGCCTCGTGCAGCGGAGCAGAAAGTACACTTTGAAATACACCAACATCCAAAAAATTTTAATCATAATAACTATGCATGTGAGATCTCAGAGCTTGGCTTCGTTCACATTCTTCCAAGAGATGATGATCGTCTTCTATAACTGCACAAGAGGCACAGTTGGGGAAGTCAGAAGTTTTCATAAGATATTGGAACTTAGCTAGAGGAATGTGCTCGGAGCGCAGGCTGGCTTACTATTTACAAACCACGGTATAAGAGGAGCTTCAGACTGTACAGTTCTATACTAAATTCCTTAAATACCTGAAAGATAAAATTGGCTTACTAATAATCCCATGGCATGATAAACGGGGCCTAAGATATCTTGGTTCTCAAAATTATTAATAGCCTATGCATACGATAACTTCTTCTACGCGCCTGACCTTGAAAACTAAATACCTACATTAAAAATATTTTGTTGGACATGTGTATGTGACTTTTCTAAGTTATTTCGTAAGTGCATCAGCAGGCAACTCTTTGAAACGATAAAGCAAGTTTCGTATTGTCGTTTTGAGGCATGTCAGACATTGACTGCTTGACAGTACGAAACTTCGTTTATCGTTTTTAGGAGTAGACCCGCGTCCCACAGGTATCACTTGTCAGTACATTCTGTACTCCTGTAGATTCAAACATAAATCTACAAAATTAAACAATGTAAATATAATCTCGTTAGAGTTGTCGTTATGAAGTGACAACTTCTCAACTCCAATGAAGATAAGCGGCGCCGCCGGGCTGAGAAAAGCATTCATTTGTTTGCAGATAAAGTTATTGTCGTCGTTATGAATTAACAAGCACAATAACTACCACAGTTCATCGAAAATCGAGACAAAATATATAAACAACAATATTTTGGTCTTTGAATCTGGCAAATTTAATCTATTACTGTTTTAGAACTCTAGTAGTACTCTTCAGGACCTACTTGGTGAGCGGACTTTTCCGCAACTAGGCCGCTGGTGGGCACTTTTTGCGTCTTCAGGACCTATAAAAACTAGCCTTTCGTTTTTTGTATGACTCGTAATATTAGGTAATACAAGTATTTTCAAATGGTCAAAGAAAACATCGCGAGAAAACCAGTTAGTGTTCTAGTAGCGGCGATGGGCTTGCAACCTGTTATTGTAAAACGTGAGTAGGTTTCAAAACTTTTAAAGAAGTGCAGGTCTTGCAACGGTGGCTGTGGACCTTGCAAACCTTGCTGCGGTTGCGGTTGCCCTAACATATACGAAAAAGCATATTATATAATTTGAGTAAATCTAATTCTTAACCCGCAATTTGTATTGATCTGCACCACTTTTATAATAGCGCTCAATTCATAGTAGTCAGGTCTAAAGTATCAGATTTGAATTGGTTTTGAAGTTTTTAAGACTTTTTATTTTTGACCTTGCTTTTTTTAACGCTGTAGCCAGTTTCACAGAAATCGAGAAGGGTCTAATGAAATTTACAAGTATATGGTAACATAATTATTATTAGCCGTTTTAGTAGTGCCTTTGAGTAGTATAAAACTTGGTCACCAGAGTTATTAGTTATATGTATTTTTATTTATCGATATAAAGTCTGTATAGCAAGGATTTACTTTTGAGTTTGTGATACATAACACCTATGTATATCAACTGTTATCAGTATTGATCAAACACGATGTTCACAGCACTCACACAACCTAATATTATATATTTTAATATACATAGGTAGTTTAAATTTTACAAATTTTACGTAGTAAATGTCTGTCATCATTTTGAAATAAATTCATGAAGTAAGAAATTATTTGCTGAAAGTGTACAAAAATTAGATGATCACCTGATTTTATAGCAGGTTGTCATGAAAACCGGTGATGACGTAGAGTTGTAATGTATCCCTGGAAACAAAACTAACAAAACATAGAGCTACGATTATAAGACAGCACCCAATATTATTTTCACCACTATAACGGTCACCAATCTGCCTTCAAAGCGTGCTGATTACAGAATACCCCTCCAAATATGGAACTTATGTTCAACAGTGGACTTTTTTAGACTGATGACGAAACTTTAATTGAATAGTGTCACGCTCAGATCAAGATTGATTTGTAAGTGTTTTCATACAGGCAAAAAGAGGGTTTCTTGACTAGAGTAAGAAGAAAGAAAGAAACGATGTCTAACGTCGCAGTAGTATAAATGCTACTTATCAAATTACGAGTCTAAATATTATGAAATCTATGGACAGAAAGCTTGCATTCACGTGCTTCGCTCGATTCGATTCCATAGCAGTATGCAACCCTCTCTGTCACGACAACCGCGCCATCGATCGTATTAGTTTCTCCCAAATCTATGTGGCCGCGTTGTTGTAAAAACTAAAATGGAAATTGAATACAGTGATTTTAGTCCATACAGAACCTATAAAAAACCTCGTAAGTTAGCTAAAATCAAACCATCGCCTTACGAAACAGCGGAAGCTTTGCATACAAACAAAAAATATTGGGATAGTGTTTTTCAAGAAATAGACACTGTGGCCAGCGATAAAGTAAGTGGCATTAACTCGTTTACCTTACTGAGATACGAAAGATAAATAGATAAATAATTCCAACCCTTTAAATATTTATTTTAGCTGGAAGAAAGCAAAAAGTTATCTGAAGTTTTGCCTAGTGATTTGTATGAAAAAGTTTGCGAGACTTTGGATATACCGAAACTAAGCTATGCTACAGAAGCAAAGCGCGAAATAAAGGGTATGATAAAGAGTATAATTGTAGAACAATGGTAATGAGTGCATTTAATGTTCCATTTAGACCAACAAAGCGAAGTTACGTGAAAACATAATATATTTTTTTTCGGACGGACTAAAATGCTGGTATAATCGCCTAGCAATTTTCGACAGCATTACCGAGGTGAAAACGAAATAAGTTATACTAGGAACGATTTAGTTATCACATTATGTTATACTATTACATGTATCAGTGTCATGGTCATTATTATTATAGGCATGATCATTATTATGAACGACTGCACTATAATAAATAATAAATGAATATTGGCAGACAACTCACACAACGCCATCTAGCCCCAAAGTAGAGTACTGTAAACTTTTGGATATTTACCATGACGTAATTATTGTAACCTGTTCAAAGTTACGAATTGTATGCATACTAGTACAGCTGACTGTACACACAATAGAATAGAAGTACAAACATTAACGACCGTCCTCACTGGCGTACGTCAAACAGAGTATTTTAAGTTGTAGGTATATTATGCCAGTCAATCAGTCAGTCAGGACAAAGATTTTTATAAGTGATATACATATATCTAAATGATTATTGTGGTTAGCTTAATGTGGGTTTCATCCCCATTTAGGACAAACATTTGTGTGGCGAAGTATTTAAGTATTATATCAGTTCCCATAGTGCAAGCTTTGCTTAGTTGGGTTCGATATAGCTGTGTTAAAAATATCCCAAGAAAAAAATGTATAAATTACAATGGCAGAAAGTTCTCCGCAAAGCGTTGACGTGCGTCAAGGTCATATAAGGTAAGGTAAGGTAGCGTTCAAATTTCAAAAATCGAATACGAATTCGAGATTTGAAATTTTAACTCTACCAATGGAAACGCTCGCAACTTCGCCCCCGTGAAACTATTTTTATACAAACTTCAAACCCCGCTGCAACCCTTTAGGGGTTCAGTGTCACAAATTACTTTCATTAATTAACTCTTCGCACCAAGACAAACTTATCCTTAAAATTTCAAGTCTCTACGACCAACCGCTTAGGCTGTGCGTTGTCTATACGTCAGTCAGGACATAGATTGAAGACAAGAATTGGTATAGATTAAATTGAAGAATTAGATTGGGTAATTGATATATTGTTAAATTTATGATATTTGGCCGCGCCGTGCTCTAATTGGCGCTGGCTTTTAATATTCACAGGGAGTATTCCACGTCGTTCGGTTAAAGAGCCCATGCTTTCGTTCAGGAAGTCCTTGTACATCGACAGGGAACTTGACTCCGATACTGATGTTGAAGTTTGTGCCAGGTAAAAAAATGTACTGTAATTTTACTATAGATATAATATCTATAGTAAAATCTATATCTACCAGTATATACAGAGTGAGTTTCTTCCGGGAGCTCTCTGAGGGTAAAATCTAAAAATATATAGAAAAATGTGAGTGACCACCTTCTTCCATCCAGTTTCATCTTCTTTCTACTTACGTTACTGAAAAAGTATTAGCTTAAATCCTTTCACACAAAATGAAAGGCAACCCATTTTGTTCGATATTTAAACTTCTCTCCTGTTGGAAGTGCTTTAGCTTACAAAAAGTTCAAAACTCGAATGAGTTCGAACATAGTGGGTTTATCATTATCAAAATCTAGGTACTACAACTAAACATCGTTTAGATTGAAATAATACACAAATGCATCGTTTTGATAGGAACCGTAAAACGTCTAAAAAATAAATATCAATATGTTTATGCTTCTGTTTAGCGATGATGATGATGAGTATAACATCCATAAAGAGCTTCTACGCAAACCAGTGAGAGAGCAAGTCACTTGGGCCACGCACTACCTGAAACCCGAAAGAGAAGACGAGAAGAGTCTCATCAAGAAGGCTGATGATCTAACAGATCGGGTACGATTTCATTCTAAGTATGTTTCGCAAAAAAATTCAATCATTGTGATCCTATTTCGTCGTTCAGAGTTACAATTATGTTTACAAAGTTTTGGGCCTAATAAAATACAAGTAAGACTTTTCCGCCGTCATATGCCTGTGTAAAATCCACTAAGGGGCTTCAGCGATTTTGTCTTGAAAGACTCCGGAACCCATACTTACCAGCAGAGTCAACATTTCACAAATATTTAAAAATTTGCTTTGGAAGAGATATTCAATTTTTTTTGTTTATCTGTATTTTTACCAGTGCGTATATCCTCACACATTTTGTTCGCACCTTGACTTCTGTGCTGCCGCATACACAAGCAACAAACGTTATTTTGTTGCTTTTCATCTTTGTCATATAATAAAGTAATGTAAATAATGTGTTTTTTTATATTTTACAGATAGCAAAGGAATTTTGCGAGTATATGCGAGAGTTGGGTGGTGATCAACAGTCGCAGCTATTCACTCCTAGAGCCATCAAGGAACTTTTCCAAGTAAGAATAATTATCATAAAGAGTTGAATGACTCAGTATAACCCCTCAAGTGTAATTGAATTAATTAATAATCATCATTTAATTAACTAGCAAAGTCACGCGCGGTGACTTCGTCTTCTTCTTAGTACGCCTCTACGTACCGAATATACTCTGAAAATTTCAAGTCTCTACGACGAGTGGTTTAGGCCAAAGTTTAGGCTGTGTGTTGCAGTGCATGCAAAAAAGCATGGGCAGTTTTGGGATTGCATCGACGCTTCATCGAGTTCTGGTGACTCTCTGCGTTACCATCGCATGCCTAAAAATACGCGTTTTAGTCTCTGTACCGACGCTGCATCGCGTTTAGTTCAAATTGGATTTGCTTTTGGCGTTCGGATGTGTGCAGAGTGAATCGTACAGTCGCATTCAGCTATTGTTGAAACTACCGATCAAATTGTGCGGAGCTTAGTTCAATCGTCGCATCCTTCCAAATTTGCTAGTGCCTTTATTTAATTTCAGATTGAATTCGACACTCACGTCTCTCGCAGTATAAAAGTTGTCACAAAAGAATTGCCATCGATTGAAGAAAAAATAGCAATTGTTACTGGAAATCCTGAGGTCTTTATAATTATTTTCTATGTAGATTTACTATTTTATTTTTTCCACGATTGTAATTAATAATTTTTTTTTTTCAATTTATATCAGCGAGTAGCTCAAAATTTAGTGTTAAGATGTGCCTCTGACTACCGCTCTAAAACTTTCTAAAGGATCTTGAGTGCCATGAACTTTGAAGGAAGATTTAGTATTAAGCCATGTAGGTACCACAGAGGTTAGGTTTTTGGTTTTATCATTATGCCTCAGGTTGGTGGACACCGGGTAATGCATTGTAGAGCACGTACCTAGCGTGCGTGGCCTACGAGCAATGCTTTGATGATAAAAAAACAAGAGTAAAGAAGCCACAGGCTTTCAAAAACAAATACAGGCCTCAAATGTTATATACTCCTCTTTTTAATCTTGGTTAAAAATGAACGCACACTTGAACCTAATTTGTTTATCCAGAAATCTCGTTACGCTGCATTAGAAAGAGAAGTAAACAAGGATATCAAAGCTGAAGAAAAGCCAAGTAATACACAGGCTTTTGGCCGTTGCCTGCCACAGCAGGACCAGTGGCGTGCTCCATTAAACGACACAAGAAAACTATGGAGATCCGCACGACACGTACCTAAAGACTTGGTCACTTTAAAAACTGTGTGGGAAGGAATTACAAATCTGAGGTAATTGTTTAATTGTCAAAGGAGAGTGAGTTAGGGAGTTAGTTCAAAAAGTTTATTATTAAGTCTCCCAAAAGATAGTAGTGATGGAGTTAATCCTGCCAATACATGGGCAGAAACTTATAAAAATGCGTATTAAGTCTTCTTTAAACCTTCAGATCATGTAAATAATACAATGGTTTTACAGAACGGTTTTCATCTAACCAGAAGATGAAAGCCAAATCGGTCTTTCCATTTTAATATGATACTATGCATGCATACCTACCCCCACATAGGCATTTATGTCATGAAAAATTGTAGGTCAGATTTTCGTGTTTTGTTGAATGTGCATCGGTATTGAATAGCAAAAATTATTTGAACATTGCTCTTATAAATTTTCAGGAGTGTTAAAGAGTATTGTCGCTGGATGATCGACCACCCAGAGCATAGGAAGCCACCTTATTTGAGCAGCTTGGGTATGTTCGACCCAGCAGTGCTGAACGCAAGACTTTCTTTCGAGGCAAACCAACATCCAACTTCCTTGCCAGTCAATGAAGAGCCAGCTCCTATCGATCACATACGACGACGGTTGTCTCAACTGGCAGATTCTAGTTAGATTAAATATAAAAATACATTTTTATATTTTAATCAATAGTCGACGTCTTCTCCTTTTGTTAGTTTTTGTAATAATTTACAACAGTGATGTTCTAAATTACAGTCCACACTATAAACCGTGTTAACCATCACCACTTTTGTTGATTTTATTGCACCATTTAAGTAGATTACACGATATATAGATTTGTTTATCTTACTTTATTTGCCAACCTACTACAAAACATGAACTTTGGTCTAAAAAATTGTTACCTAATATTTATTGCGTAACAGCAGCTCAAATACCTGATACTTAGCAACTTAAGGTGCTTTTATTGTATTTCCAATTCTTACGTAAAGAGATTTTTATCTGTTTGGCTGACAGAAGTATATATAGATATATAGACTATAATAGCCTGCAACAAGTTTTAGAGACCTTAGAGTCTTCCTTGCAGCATCAGCAACGTGTGCAATTTCAAATGACACACACAGCATCCAAATTAAAATGCTTTTAACTAAACCTTAAAATAAATACCTAGTTAAGTAAATCTAAACCATAGAAAAAAGGCCTTATCTTATCTTTTACACCTTGTTACTCACGACATTGTATAGTTTGATAAGCAAATGATAACGGCTAAGCCTTGATAAACATTCAATAATGTCATCAATCTATTCTCTATTTTTAGTAGGTTTGTCCTTGTTATAACCTGTCTTTGCTTCCTTCTAACTAATGCTACCATCCTTTTCTAATGAGCTAAAATGAAGAGTCCAGCGATATTTTTATCGCATTTAAATTAAATTACACGGCACAGCATCGTCACGGTTTATTTCAACGTCAGCATTTCAATGCATGAATCTAACAGCGCGTCTGAATTTAGAATCCGTAAGCAGTGAATTAGCAAGATACCTATGGGTATCTGTATAACTATAGTTATTATTTTACTTGCGTGATAAAGATAATAAAATCACTAGTATAAAACACACAACTAATAGTTGAATTCGTCACATCTAGAAAAATGGATACCAAAAAATGTGACAGTGAATCAAACAAGAACTTTGAAACTGTATTGTACATGGAAATAGGTGCGTTTGGGAAATTTCAAGTGTATAACATTGCTTTACTAGCTCTCCCCGCAATTTTCTGTGCATGTATGGCTGGGGACTACATATTCACAGCAGCAAGTCTTCCACACCGGTGTCTGGTGCCAGAATGTGACGGCGAATCACCTCATCAATTTTCACCAGAGTGGCTTGTAAATGCCATACCTGCAACGACATCAGGATTTGACAGCTGTCAACGCTATGTCAACCAAACTGACACTCCAGAAAACTTACCAAACGAAACGTGTCCTGCTGTCATATTTAACACGAACCTAACTAAACCATGTGACCAATATGTATACGAAAAGACAAACACAGTGGTCTACGACTTTAACCTAGAATGTCGAGAATGGCTGAGGACTCTACCTGGAACATTGAATAGCCTTGGAGGTATGGTGGCGCTGGTGTTGGCAGGATTCATATCGGATCATTTGGGAAGACGTGTGTCGGTCGTTATTTTCTCATTTAATATTGCGCTAGTAGGATTAGTTAGAGCATTTTCTGTAAACTATGCGATGTACGTAGCATTACAATTTTTACACACTGCATTGGGTGGTGGCGCTTTCAGCGCTGCTTACATACTGGCGGCAGAAATAGTTGGACCTAAATACCGTGTCCGTACTAGCGCTACTATGTCGACAACATTCGCCCTTGGCCAAGTTCTACTCGGAGCGATGGCTTTTGCCATCACCGAATGGCGAACACTAACCATGGTGCTCTATATTCCAGTATTTTTGCTTTTATCATATTACTGGCTTCTAACAGAGAGCCCTCGTTGGTTACTAAGTAAAAATAAACAAGAGAAAGCTAAGGCCTCACTTCAACACGCTGCTCGACTAAACGGAAAACGAATTTCAAGCGAGTCGATGACATTTTTGCTCACAGCTATCGCTGACAAACCCAAAGATAAGGTAACTACGCAGGATAATCTATTTTTACGCGTCATACAATCGCCGGTAATGCTACGCAGATGCTGCACTACACCGATTTTGTGGATTACTACAGTATTCATATATTATGGACTATCAATAAATTCTGTTAATTTGACTGGAAACATGCACATAAATTATATAGCAACAGCAGCTATTGAAATTCCTGGTTACTGGACTGCCGTTATTATTTTAGACAGGATAGGTCGTAGAGTCACTTTATTTGTGGGGTACATGGGTTGTGCTATTTGCTGTGCAGCGTTTGCGTTTACACCGAACCATTTATATGGATTGTCTTTGTTTCTGTATTTGACTGGTAAATTTTGTATCGGTGCCGTGATGACTTCATTATATCTTTACACTGCAGAACTGTATCCTACAAGACACCGTCACTCATTCTTAGCTTTTTCATCGATGTTAGGTCGTATAGGATCTGTTGTAGCTCCTCTCACACCACCTCTGATGGAATATTGGACAGGTATTCCATCTATGATGTTTGCGGGGATGGCATTTATATCATCATTTTTAGTGCTTAGTCAACCGGAAACCAAAGGTCTGAAAGTTCCCGATACATTTGAAGATGCAGAGCGACTAGGAAGAAAAAACAACGAAGTGAACGTTCTATAAGAAATAATATTTTCAATAAAAAAATAATTTTTTTTTGTTAATGTTTTTTTACCAAATCACGTTACTTGTGTACTTACCTGGTAAGCAATGAGAAAACAAGGCTTTCTATTACTTAACCGTTTAGTAGGTATGTAAAGTAGGTACCTAAATAGGTTAACCTTCAAAATCGAATCTTAACAAGCAGATTTGATATCCGTATGTCCAGCAGTAGACTAATGTAGTGAATAATACTGATCATGACTGTCGTAGTAGAAACTTTGACTTAAAGAACGATCTACGAGGCACTATGGAAAATAACAACGAATAAGAAATCATTTATGTGTAAGAACCTAATATTCGGAAACTTTTATAATATTAGGCTTTTACATATATATTGTAAATGTATTTACTTTCTGTGTATCTAGCTATGAGTATTCCTAAAATTGTAAAATAAAATAAAATTCCAGAAATGTGTGCTTAATGAATTAATTGATGTGCGCATAGGCGTACCAACGCGTTGAAATTTGTTTATCTTATGTAGGTAGAAAAATGAATCTGTGGGTACACACACACAAACACCTCCTAATAACTTGATCTTTGTTGGTTGTCTGCTGTTACAGCCTCTACCTTTCAGAATAATTTCAGTTTTGCTTACAAAATTTTAAAAAGCGCCATCTCTGAATGTTAGAATGAACTTTTATTGCCAGCGTAAACGCCACGGGGTATTTTAAATTATTTTCGCCAAGAACGCAATGCTGCCCCTACCGGTGTTTTTCAGAACTATTAATAAGTTTATTTCTGTCACTTGCTACATCTTTGGTACGGTGTATACGATTTGATTTTGTTAGTATTACCTAGATGGCATGGCATACTGGGGCTATCAAAATCAGAATATGATAGTTGTATTGGCTATTTACTATATTATTATTTATTGTTTTACTATATTTATTATAATAATAATAAAAAAAATCAATAATAATAATAATAATGCTACTAACTCTATGGATTTATGTTGTCCGAAATAAACTTTTTTTTTATTTTATTTACTAGCGTAGGTACTTATATTTTTTTATATTCAACCTACCTAAAGCACGAATACTCAAACGCAACATAATAGGATAGACTGCTAGTTACTGTATATTATTATTGATAATTGATGGAACCTCTTTCATTCTTTTTTTTTTATTTTTAATGACAGCTTGACTTGACAGAATTTAACTGACTTAAGTAAAAACTATTTCAATTAATTCACTGCAGGTATATTATAGTTGTCAGCAAGAAGAAAAAGAAGAAGAAAATTAATGATAGTAGAATTTCTGAGTAAGTAAAATGCCTTGTGGTAAACAACCCCTTGTGAAATCCTGGGATAAACCCCGCAATATACGAGTGATCACACCATCTCGCTATGAGCAGAACGAAGCTTCTGTGAAAGCTCACTGGAGGAAAGTCACACGTGACTTGGAGCTCTCCTATAAAGACGATCAGGTATATCAGACAGATCTTGACAAAACTTTATGCATCATGCCACTATGCACAAGAAACTATAGTGCCTAGTCCCTAAGCCCTTAGACATTTTATAGGCACTTCTGAAACTGGGTAGATCAATGATATCGACATAATACATTTAGAGTATAGACCACCTATTGTAACCTCTCGTCTGCTGTAACTACTACATAAATCAGTGCTGAGGCCCTAGCACGAAAAAAATTTGACATTTATGGCGTAAGTGTAACGTGTTATTTGAATTACATTGCGCGTCATCGATATTTCTATTGCGGATTGTTTCCTGGTTGTTGTGCGGTATAACTCGTACACCAGTACATTTATATTAAAAATATCAAATTTATACGTGCTTGATCCTCTGATTACGGAAGGTATGCTTTAGCAGACGCGCAGAATCAATTGAGATGTGGAACAGCATCTCCTACATAACCTACATACCTAACTCCCTCACATGAGAAGACTTATGTAGACATACATACCTATCCCTCCCTGAAATAAGTTCAATGCCAAGAAACAAGACTACGTCATAACTCTAGACAATGGGCAGGCCATATAGCTTGTAGGACCGACAACCGCTGGGGCATATAGGTTCTCGAATGGTGACCAAGAACCGGAATACGCAGCGTAGGACGTCGCCTAACCCGATGAACTGGCGACATTCTTATGATCGCGCGAAGTCGATGGATGGAAAGGGCTCAAATCCGGAAACGTTTGGGGGAGGGATATTATGTCCAGCAGTGGACTTCTACAGGCTGTTGATGATAAAGAAATTAGTCCACCCTTAAATAAGTGCTCTAGTATAAGAGCTTATTTAGGCTGACTTAAGATATGAAAGATAGTGTTATAAAAAGGCACTAAGTTATATAATACAGCTGTACTGTAACCTATACAGTATCTAGGTTACAATATTCTCATTATTTGGTACATGTGGAATCCGACTAGTGCACAACTTCACTAGCATGAAACTAATAGTTACGTTTTGAGGTGTTGATTTTCAGGAATTCCTTTCTTACACTCTTACGCACCAAAAACAACTCAGGAAAATATGACTAGAAGTTTAGGCTGGCCGGTGACTTTTATATACCAGTCATTAATAGTGAAAGTTAAATAAAAGTCAATTGTTTTCAATTTTATTTAATTAAAACGACACGTATCTCAATCATGTTCCACAAACTCAGACTACCCAGCCACAGCTCCTGGTCTTCACGCATAATACACGCACACAAATAAAACGTGACATCACTACAGCATTTTTTGCTTTACCAGTTGTACATATTATCTTACAGAGGTAGGTAAAAAATATATTTTATTGTTTCATTATAATTTCAGTTTTGGGAATCACAATGTGAAACAGTCCGTGGCCTCGTGGGTCCAGTGATTTTTCAGCGGCTTGCGAAAATATTTACGCTTCCTCTAGAGGCCACGCAATATGAGCCGCAGTCTGACATCACTTCTTTGGTCCCTTCAGAGCTGTTTTACCAACCAAAATCTGGAGTTGAGGTAACTTAGTACATATGTTTTACAGGTTTTTACTTACAAAAAAACGACGCAAACCGCAAAAACTTAGTTTCTTGTTTTATGTTGTAATTTTATTTCTTTTTATTATTATGTTAATGTTAATAAAGGTATAATCTATTAATCTATCTAATAGTGAATGAGCCAAAAAACGTGTCTACCTACTTTTATAGTCAAAATATGCAAAATATTTAGGTTTTGAAGCTACTTTTATTGAAAGTCATTATTGAACGTGAAACTACCATTTAGATTACATCGTACAAGCTTTGCTCAGTGTCCACCAATATTGATTTAAATCTAATTTTAGGCCCATGCTCGGGAAACGTACTCGATAAGTGACTTCGATATTTCCCTCGGAGAAGAGGAACAAGAAGTCCAAGAGGAGCAATCCGACCAATGGAGCGTATCTTCAGTCGCTCAGAGCTTAGAGAGGAAGAAGTCATCCCGCTTGAAATCCATTGACAGATCTAAGTCCAGATCTCTTTCCAGACCACTGTCAAAATCTTTTTCCAAATTTATTTCGAAGACAATAATGAAATCGCAATCTAGTAGGATCAAAAGCATTAAATCAGATGTATCGTCTATCGAAGAATCTGCGTACACGGATGATGATTTGGACGTTATTCTTAGCAGCTATAGAACAAAAAAGTAGGTATTTTTTATAAGTTCTCTCAGTAAACAAGATTGGTAGTCTGTTGGTAGCACCCTGACTTCCTATCCTAAGGTCGCGTGTTCCATTCCCATCGTGTGATCTATATTTTTTTTTCTATGTATTCGAAAAACTTAACCCGACAAAAACCGAGGCTTACTGACTTTTGACTCTGACTTATTCTGCCAGGAGTAAAAAGATAACACAAATTTGTTTAAATTAAAACGGTGTATCATCAGATCAGATAAGTGTAGGTACTATAGTACCTAGTTTAATTTAAAATCCGTGTGATACAATATAAACTATAACACAAAGATTTGTTTATCTAGACGTACGCCTTACCGGCACGCGAAGAACCCACATTTCGAGATGCTGTACTGTAATGAGTCGGAAACAGATATGATCAAATGGAATTCCAAGTATAAACAAAAGACATTTGAGGTGTCTGCATCAGATGAATTTAGCAAAAAAGCGGAGATCATGACAAAGATGGTAAGATGGTTATTTTATTTGGATGATATATCATGGATAGGTACATAATGTAAAATAAGTTGATGGTTGTTCATGGTACTAGTAACATGTGCTACCTATTAATTTTATAGTGTTATTGATAAGTATTATATTTTTTATTTCCGATCAATCCAGTTAATGACTACTGGCTAATGTTATTTCAAAAAAGGAAATTTAAAAACCAAACATTTATAGATAAATAATAAGTACATATTGGTTATAAGACATTTCACTCCATAAATTTTCTGTTTTGAAATTCTCTATTTTAAAATAAAGTGTTTTGTGTATTTCAGATCTCTAAAGAGTTTTATGATTGGTGGGTCGGGCTAGGAAATGTAGAGTTTAAAAGTGAAATCAAAAGACCTGAAGATATTGAAGACTTATTTCAGGTACACGCATAAAATTCAGGGTTTTATTGGTATTTTAGTGGTGTTTAGTTTTCTAGTAGGATTTAATCCTCAACGCGGTACAAATTAAGAGTTTTGTGATGTTAATAAATAAATAAATATAAATAAATAATGCTGGACAATCCACATCTAGTCCCAAGCTAAGCAGAGCTTGTGTTATGGTTACTAGATGACTGATATACTTAATACAATACAATATTACATGCATAGATATTTTTATTATACATAGAAAATACCCAGAACACCCGGAATAAATGTTTGCATATCGTGCCAACATTTATCCCAAGGCGGGAATCGAACCCGCAACCTCCTCCGTCGCAGGCGGACACTCGCCCGCCGCGCCACATCGGTCGTCAAATCGTCGTCAAGTCGTCGTTAATGTCTGTTGTTTTTTGTGCTTCAGGTTTGGTTCGACGAGCACGCGTCACGTGGCTTGGTGCTGCACCCCAAAATTCTTCCATGTGTTCTTCAAACTATTGCTCAATATGTTGGAGTACCTAAGGTATGATACGACAAATGTATACTTGTGCAACGTAGATTTACTAGCAGGTCTAACAGGTCTGATTAGTATCATTATTTTTATTATAACGTCTGTATTGCACTGGATGTCACCATCAACATTTACAGTCTGTAAGATACAGGATACAGGCCTCTCCTATTCGTTCCCCAGGAGGAACGATTTTGAGCCTTTTCCATGCAACGATTTCCCGTGATCTAAGCTTAGCAACCGTACAGCCGTGGCAATGTCTATGGCGTCCTATATGCTTTGTGCTCTAGTTCGTGGTCGCCATTCGAGAACCTTTATTCCGCAGCGGTTGTCGTTCTACGAGCTATATGGCCTGCCCACTGCCACTTCAACTTGCTGATTCAGAAAAAGCAATACTGCTCTCGATCACATTGGTGACATCGATTCTACGGATTTTTTAATTTCTGATTCTATCTCGTAGTGAAACTCCTAGCATAGCTCTCTCTATAGCCCGTTGTGTCACTTTGAGCTTGCGTATGAGAACAACGGTTAGCGACCACGTCTCGGTTCTAAATTACCAAGAGCAACGGGTGTAGTAAAGAAAGAGATAATAGGTGTGAATTCATCCCTCGACTTTTTGCATAATCAATAGAAGAGTTCCAGTAGGTAGGGGGTAGTGTATGTATTTGACTTATAAGTTATAAGGTTATGTATTAGTGTTCATCGGTTAAAGCCCGCGGGTTTGCTGCTTTAGCTGCTAATTAGTTGTTTTTTTTCTATTTCACATCATAAACTTTATCTTTTCCTTATGTTTCACTTATACAATTCTACCCATCATTTACAGTGAGATCGAGCAGTGAGATATTATTTGATTCATAATGCTTGAATCATGTTGACAATGAAAGTCAAAACAGAAGGCTATTGAAAAATCAGGGTCATATTGTTTACTTCATGTTAACTTGTCATTTCCAGGAGGCTTGTCCAAATGTTCTCAAGCGGCAGATTGCTTACGACATCCACGCAGAAACAAGTCCGGCGCACGTCATGGCTTTTGGCACTTGCCTACCGCAAAAGATGAAGCATATCCCGCCTCAGAACAATACTGAAAAGCAGTGGCATTGCGTCAAGATACCAGAAGACCTTCGATCCATGGCATGTGTGTGGGAGGACGTGCAGCATCTTACGTATGTATAATTACTGTGACCCAGCACCAATACTCATCCATCAATACTTTAGATTCATTTTGAGAGGTATCCCAGCCTTCTTTTGGTACTTAATCATTAAGGATCGTTTCCTTTGGTCATTGAGAATCTAAGAAATGTTACCCGAGTGTTATTTGCTGAATTTAGGAAGCCTACAAAGGCGGAGTGGTCAACGCACCTCCATATCAAAGGGATGGTCGAATCTAACTCGGACCATGTTTTTAGAATATTGTTAAAACAATACTTTGATGTCAGAGGCACGTCCAAATGTAACGTTTAGCCAAATGTTCATTTTTAGCTGTAGTAAGTGCTACAAACTAAACTTCTGATAGAACACCAACTGATTTCCTCATGATGTTTCCCTGCACCTTTGAATTATAGCAAACGTTACCTTAAATATATCATAAAGTGACATATCAACCTACCTTTAAACAGAATATAAATATTTGTCAAAATTGTAAAAACTAGATCTTTTACGTCAGTGTAAAAGATCTTTTAGAACCTCTTAGAGAACCTTTAATATAAAATAATAAAGAATAATATAGAAATGTATAGTATACGTAGTAAAACATAGAAGATGATGAACGTACTACATGATGGATTCGATGTGATTACCACTGATAACAATTAGTATAGGTACCAACCTACAATGTTATGTTGGTATATATATTTAGTTTATTGAACCATTGTGCTAACTGATTCATTGTTTACTTATAATTTTACGTAGCAATGTGTACTTCCCCTATTTCTTGGAAGTACTACTAGCTCAATAGAATGTTCAGTGAGCAGGCAGTATTGTGTAGGTGGGGCTTTATTACTAATAGGTACTGATCTGATTTGATTGAAGTAAGAAGCAGTCCAACGCATCTAATGTGTATAATTTATACAGCATGAGGCGACTTTTTCAATGATGCCTCTATTCACGGGATGCTATAGTGCATTGAACAAGATTTTTAGATGAAGTAGGTCAAGTAGGCTTAACCAGCACCTATTCTACCTTCACAGCTTAGTCAGCCTTCCACAGAAAAGACATGCTTACAACGTGCCGAGCTTAGCCACGGGCTTCCTTACGATGATTTCCTTCAAGGTTTGAGAGCACTGACATTTCGCACATAGGTATATTTTTCGAAAAGAAAAATCCATTGGTACACGACCATATGAACGATCTTAGGATTAGAAAGCGGGGTCGCTCTCACTAGACCACCGGTATCCGTCCGTACACGGACCGATTTTTTTTAGATAAGTGAGGCTTAATGCGCAATTTATTTTCAGATCTACAAAAGCTTTCCACGCTTGGCTACAACAAAGACCACACTTGCCGATGCCAAAATGCTTGAAGGCCCTCGACGGCGCGGGTGAAAAGAAGCAACTATTTGTTGTACCCTCTGACTACGTCGTTAAGGACAGGAGCACATCTTCCTCCGCTCAAGACTTAGCACTACCGGTATCTCAATTTTCACTAGAGCTGAAGGAAGTGCTGAGTAAACTTATGAATCAGTAATGGTAAAAGTGAAAGTGGTTGATGTTATTTGTTTTTGCTTTTCAATTTACATTCAAATATTTAGGTACTTATTTATTTTAGTAAAAATAAATTGCTGAGTTTTGTTTGATTGCTGCTTCTGTTCGGTATTTTTGGGTAAATTTTATAATAAAAATACATTTTCTATAGTCGTCTCGTTGGTAACCAGTCTAATCACGTGTAAATTTTTATACAAACTTCAAAGCCCGCACTACACCTTTTTAGAGGTTTGATTTCAGGAAGATATTATTTACACCCCTATTCCAATACAACACAGCATGAAATAACATAAACCTAGCATGAAATTTTTGCGACTAGCGTAGGCTGTATAGGCTGTGCGTTGCCTTTGTGTCTGTCAGTCGATTATATAATTCAAGTGTCAATTAAAAACTTCTTGATATAAAGCTTATCATACATACGCAGAAAAGTGCAATCAACTTATTACATAGATAATTATGTGTTAATCTATAGGAAACAAACGATTGAATCCTAAGATATAGATAATACTGATAGAACAACCATACAACATTTATAATCCTCTTCATCATTAGTTATTACTACTGCTGCAATGGAATCGTTTACCTTATATTAATAAACCCTTATTTATTTTGTGGCTTCGCTCGCAGTCATAGGAGATGGATGCTGTTGTCCATTCCCTGATGGATTCCTTTTATCGCACATGCAATTTCGTCAGTACCCACACCCTTCAACCCGAAAACAGCAACTCCTTGGCGTAGAAAATTACAGGCACATGACGCTTAACACCTGCATGCCTCAGGTTGATGGACGCAGAGCAGTGCATTTTAGGGCACGTTCGTGACCTGCAATATAATGCTTTGTTATAGGCGATGGTAACCACTGAACATCAGGTGGGCCATATGTTTGTTCTATCAGCAATTATATATATGTGTGGATTGTCCGGCATTATTTATTTATATAAAAAAATATTAGAAATAGGCAGATTGGTGGTAATTCCTTATTATATCCTTTACACACTTAGACGTCTAAGTTTACCCACCATAGTACTACAAGAATACTATTGTAAATTTTGTTTTATATTGCATTTAACATAAAAACAAAATATGTATAATATTTATTCTATGTATGTATGTATTTGCAAAAAAAAGGTATATAAGTATTCTATCAGCTATCTGGTTCCCATAATACAAGCTTAAAGGGTGTGGCGTGAATGTGTATCAATATTTATTTATTTAATAACAAATTTGTGCTGATGATTCAAAAATGTGCATAGTATTAATACATGTATCAATTCATAGTTCACCTTATCTAATGTAAGTATTAAATAACATTTAAAGGTCAAAACACATGATCTGTATTTTCATAATGCCATTGCAATACATACTTTCATTTAATGCTTTAACATAATTTATAATACTCTGCTCCAATGTGCACAGGTGTGTGCGGATTCGAATTCCTTGTACCGAGTGCACCGCGTGCTTCGCCGAGGCCAACGCTACATATCAAGCAACCGGTTCTGCGCAAACGCTCTCATACATACCATACATATTATGTTAGAGTTCACACATAAGATAAACGACATAAAAGAGTTCTCAGGGTGCAAATCAAAATCAGGCAAGGAATTTATTTGTTGTAGGTACAACCCAGACTGATAACAAACATCTTTAAAAAATGCATAGTTTTTGCAGAGGTATGAGTAATATGGTTAGATTGGCAGTAACTTGTGAAAACACGCGCGGCTTGGCTCACGTGTAGTTATTTTAATATTTATTCGAAATATAATTCAGTGCTGCACTCCTATAGGCTAAATTTCCGACATTATTTTCTTAGTACACCCCTGTACACCAGATACACCCCAAAAGCTCTACAGCAAGTGGTGTAGACTGTACGTTCTCTATGTGAGGCAGTCAGCCAGTAAGTCAGAACACAGATTCATATAATTGAAATAGATATGTTTATCTTCTTTTATTATAATCAAAATAGAATATTTATCGGTAGGTATATTCGCAAAACAAAGAGACTAGAGACTAGAAACTAGTTTAATCAAAAACATGACGATAATTACACCCTTACTTGCGTAGATAGGTATAGGCAGGCATGAAGATAATTATATTACCAATCGATAAATTGATACGGATGCCATTTTTTATATAGTACTTACATTTGCAATCTAAATCGCACACTCCGTAAAAACAGCACAATATTTTATTGATCAGACCATAATCATTAAAATGATAAATTAATTTATTTACGTTCTAAAATCTGAGTTTTAAGTGTTAATTTTAGTTAAAATAATAAATATATACGATTTACGATGGCCGATCAAAATGAAGCAAGAAAACAAGTGTTTAATGAAATAGAAAATAGGAAAAAAATGGGTGATAAAAAATACCACTCGGAATCATCTTTACAAGAGTTTGGAGACGAAGAAGGTTCCGTTGAAAACGTTGGAACTAAAGATCCCGGGGTATGTTTCTTTACAGTTTATTTATTAAAAGTGCATACGTGTAATTTTGTTATTAGTAAATGATGATATTTGTATAAATTTGATAGTAAAATAAACAGACCTTTGCATCTATTATAGATGAGGTGACTTTTTGAATCGTGCCTGGCATATATCGTCCCGTAACAAGGACACTGTTGTGCCTAAGTAGACATGGCCAGCACCTATTTCATCCTCACAGCTTAGCCAGCCTATTTTATAGGAAAGACATGGTAAATACGTGCGGAGCTAACTAAAGCCACGGGCTTCCTCACGATGTTTTCCTTCACCGTTTGAGAGCAGCAGTTTTTAAATAGAAAAATTCATTGGTGTGCAACCTGATTGAAAACCACGACCATAGGTCGCTCCCACTAAACTACCTAATTTACACCTATATTATTATTAAATAATGCAAGACAATTTATTTTCGTATAGACCACATAAATTAATTAAGGTGGCAAAACTGTTACAATTCTTACTGACTTTATTTATAATATCAGTGTAAGTAAGTACTAACAGTTAATAATATTAATAAATTAAATATTCATTAATTCTAGTATTATAAGTAGAAAAAAATGATAAAAAATATGATATCCGCAGGTTCATAATATGTCGCTGAGTGATCTTACCAATATCTCAGAAGACAATACTGCCCGAAGACGTGCCATGTCTCAACCAGGACCCGTGGCGGGTAATCTTCGAACGGCCACTGCGTCACGGGCGACCAGGCGAAAACTACCTAAAAACGTCATGTATGCGCCTGAAATAGAAGTAAGTAGTATCCTAATAATTTTAAAACAGCGGATTTCTTAAGAACCTGTTTACTCACATAGCGAACACTTCATTTTGAAAAACTCAGGGCCAACCTAGTCCTGTATAGTGTGGGTGTTTTATAATTCTGCAAATAAAACAAAAATATGTATTTTCCTCCCTCGATGTTTTTTAAAAACACTGTGAATTCATGCTGGTTTTAACTATGTGGATGCTATAACAAACACATAAAATACACCATACCTTAAAAAAATAGGTAAATTAACGTCTGTTTATTTCAAAGAAATAATTTTATATACAAAAACACCATGACGTTACGCGCCTGCCATAGAAGTAGCTTATGGGTTTGTGGTTTATAGGCTGATGCGATAGGTTTTGATCGATTTTTTTTTATACAACTTTCCTTTTAATAGGAATAAAATACAACTACCAATTTTTTATGATATTAAATAAGAAACTGTTTCTTAAATATTTCTTTAGGGAATATAGTTTTAAGCTACGCAAAAATTGTTCCTTGCGATAAAAGCTTTAAATTTAAATAGCATTATTTCCATTAGGCTTTTACATTATGCCTAAAGTACCATAAACTATATTGATCACGTTTAATAAATTAATGATAAAAGCTTTGATAAAAAAACTAATTACACATCAATCAAAGATTTTGATATGAGGAGTTTAGTTGTACCTATGTAGGTATGTTCAGACTTATTTGTAAATAAAAGTTATAATATAGTCATGTATACTACACGACTATATATATTAATATAGTCGTGTATTGCCAATGTTGGTGGTAAAATTTGCTACAAATATAAAAACTTATAAAAAATATCTTTTTACCTAGTATAAGAGAACGAGAAGATACTATATATCTTTTATCTTATAGGTCTATAGTATGTAGCTAAAATATTGCTTGGGCTTAATATTAATTAAGTCATGCTTTATCCTAAAAGGGTCTCAAAGTTTTAACTGTATAAGCCCCTTAAAACTTACCACTATTTTTTTGAGAATCGGTTATTTAAGCTATAATAATAAAATATTATTGCGATTCAGTTCAAGGCTGACTGAATCGTTCGGTTTGGACAGATTCGATAACATTTATTCCGTTGTGATTCGGTTCATATTATGTCATTGAATCTGTCCAAACAAGACTATTCAGTTTAGGCATCGCAATAGGACGTGATGGTAAGGAATCTGGTTGCAAAACTAAAAAAAAAAAACATTTTTTCTTGGAATCAAAATGTTTATACTACGGATACTAAATACTAAAAGGAATTTTAGCTTTTTAAAGTTTGTTTTTAAAGTTTCATTTGGTATTTTTATAAAAAGTTTAAAGTAAATACTAAGCATGTGTTCTATATGGTATGTATAGGATATGAGTAAATGATGTCCACGATTTACAATGAGTACATTCCCCGTTCATATGGTAATCTAAAGTAAACCAACACCACGTTTCTTTAATTAATCATGATTAGATAAATGGTTTATCGCTACCGCTTTATCCGATAGTGTTCTGTAATTCTTGAGTGATTAAATGTTATTTTCTATTCACAAGTTCCTCACATGAAAAATTAATACACAAAATAAAATTAAAAATATTGAAAGCCTCATCGGTAGTTTAAAGCAAAATCAACCATAGATAGTCAGAATCGGAAAGAGTTGGAATAAATCTATCATAAGAATAATATGGACAGGCATAAGTACGTTATTTCTCTGCTACACCAGCATTTATATTTTGAAGTAATTCTTCTAATGCAACTTCTAACAAGGTTGCGTTAAACGTTCAACACTACACCATGGAGGGGGTATGAAAGCACTGTTCTTTCTCTCTTTCTTTCATAGCCAGTTACGTTTCGTATATTAAAGAAGTTTTACTTCAGTCGTGTGGTCTAAAGCACACTCGTTTTTTTTCCTTTATCGACTTGCTGATGGACCGAACAGACGGCCCACCTGATGTTAAGTGGTTACCGCCACCTATAACGAAGCATTGCCTCGCAGGTCACGTTCATTAGGAATGTGCTCCTTGTCCATCAACCTAAGACATACAGGTGTTACTCGCCTCTCCCTGTAACATCACCGGCACCCACACCTTTCACACCGTACGATACCAAGCTACTTGGCGGCAAAAATAAGCATGGTGGCAGTACTTCCGGACGAGCCCTTGTGAATAATTAGTAAAGATCTAATCATGTATTGCTATAATGCCCCTGGAAAAACCAGCTGATTTATAATACATATCTAATCATGTACTGGATCGCTATACAATACAGGGTGTAATAAAGAAAGTTATTCACAATAATAAAACAAAACACAGGTTTCCAATAACCAACAATATTACTAAATTTGATGGCAACAATACTAATATATTTGTAGTAGCATTGCCTTCTGTGCTGTAATAGGTTCGATCTCTACTGAGAACAAATATTTGTGTGATGAACTTAAATGATAAATATATATTTGTGCACAACATCATCTAATTCCAAACGAAGCATAAGCTTGTACTATGGGAACCAGATGGCTGATAGCATACTTAAATACGTTTTTTTTGCAAATACGTTCTCAGAATGTAATATAATATCCAGACAGAGAACAAACACATAAGTTGATCACACAAATGTTAGTTCTTAGTGGGAATCAAACCATCAACCTATAACAGCGCAGAAGGTAGAACAAATGAGCTGTGAAGTGTGGAATGTAATGAAAAAGCTTTGGTTATTATTGAGACATAATGATGTTGACTAACTACCATTCTACCAGACCGTTTGGGCTTTACGAGGCCGAGGTAATAAATAACATCATTTACCTACATAGATATGAACGAAAAATGTAGTCCTTGATAATCAGTTAATACCAGCTAAAAAGAAGCCCGTCGTGTGATGATGATTTCTAGTTTAAAGTAGGATAAGTAAAGTATTAAAAGTTTATTTTGTGTCAAAAAAAAACAAATTTACAATGTGTTTACAAGTGTACAAACTGGTCTACCGTGGTTTTTACGTCCATTTTCAATCCACATAGTCCAAAGTGAACGAGCGTCAGCCAGCTGCTGGACAAGGTTCCCCCATATTAGGGAGGATTTACCATAGCCGTATTACCATAATACTACGCTTAGCAGGTGGATTAGTAACCGCAGTGTTGATGATTAGTAGTCAAGAGATACTGCTGCCAATCTCTCTCGTCATCCGTGGGTGGCTATGGAGGGGTCCTGTTTTTAGTCGAGACCACCGCAAAAAATAGGACCCCTATTCTTAGCTCTTAGTGGACGAGCGTATCCATATAATTATTTCCTGTAAAAAGTATGTTACATTGAATCCTGTTAAAACATATTCATAAAGCAACAAAAATAATCATTCATTTCCAAGATAAAATTAAAAAAGGTTTGTTGTAAAGGGCAAATACAGAAGTCTATAGAGCGGCGAGCTCGGGCCGAGTTTGTGAGGTGGGTCACTCTCGCGCATCCAACTGTAAACCTTTTGAGCTCACCCGGGCCGGAGCCTCCCTTGCCACCCTCCACCCTCCACTGTAAATACTAGCTGCAGAGTGCGAATATGTCGCGCCGCCCCGACGCCTCGCCTAATGAAAATCCAATCCTTATTTTTTACTTCCCGGGATAACCGAATGACAAATATTCTCATTCGCGACATTCATTGAAAAAAATGAACTGACTACAGTAAATTACCATATTAAACGGGGAAATTACAGGCACATGATTCTTAATATGTACGAGTATGCCTCAGATTGACGGCCGCATGAGTGCATCGCAGGTCACGTTCATAACCAACGTGACCTGTAAAACAATGCTTTGTTATAGGCGATGGTAACCACTTAGCATCAGGTGGGCAATCGGATTGTTCCATCAGCAACTCTTATAAAAAAACAGGATATAATGATAAATAACGACCACGAGCGATGAGCGATACGAGCAAATTTTTTTTTTTTAGCATCTAAGTAAGTGATGATCGGCCAAAAAGGTGTTTCGAAAGATTGGTAGCATTTTTTTTTTTAACATAACTGAGACTTTAAGAACTCAATGAACTATTTTTTGCTATCATGGGTACGGGCATAGAATAAGGCCTTTCAGCAATTATAAATACAATAAACCTCGTTAAATGACAAATTTGTTCGTGCTAGACCCGCTGTAGATGTATTTTTTTGACAAATATTTTTAGGTTGTCAAAACGGTATTGAAGTTGACCAAAATTCAGCATTGCATCGCACAGCACCGCACTAATGGGATTATAGTGAAATACTGGGTAGTGTCGATCGAGAGAAACAAGCGACTAATGAAGTTATTAATCCGATTTTATACGGCTTTCGGTGTTCACGAACAACACTTTTTCACTTTTTTTAGTCCATTCGATGGAGATATATGCATTTTCCGGGAAAAATGGATTATGTGATGCGATGAGTCTGGAAAACGTGCTTACACTTTTATTACTGCATTTTTTCAGGATTTTAATAACGACCGGCAGTCTAATAATATGACTTTAAGCCGAGGTCCTGAGTTAGGAACTCCTACACCACCAATCGGTATGTGCTATTTGTCCAATTAAATTACTTGTTTCAACTTATTGTGTCCACTTACTACCATTTATATTGTTTTCAGGTGACAGAAATAGCCCTCTTCCTTACAGCAGTCAAAACGGTTACAATAAAAGTGGAGACACCAAATCCTTGAGTAAGTTGAACATTAAAAGATATTTTATAAATAATAAATAAATTTATAGATATTTTAATGATGAATACTTAGAATTACTAGAATACTTAGAATTTAAAAATCTTTTATTATTGAAATGTTTAGGTGACCACTGAGTGAACTACACGTACTCATAGAATAAACATACTTTTATTCTATTAAAAGTATCTATGTTTTAGACAATGCTCTGATTTATTGATGTCGTTTAATAAATAAATAAATATAGTTACTAACATACTTAGAAACAATGTAACGCCCGGACAGAGAACGAACATCTACATTCATCACACAAACGTTTGTCCTCGTGTGGGTGGGGATCGAACCCACAACCTATATAGTACAGAAGATAGAGCTACTCCTATCTGACTGAGGCCAGTCAAATATCGTATCATTTATTTAAAAACTTCTAATAATAAGTATTGTACGCTCGAAAAAGGTACTTTATTTCGGGCGTGCCAATATTTCGCGTATAAATGCGAAAATTCAAATGTTTTGGTTGCCAGCTACCAAAAATATCTATCCAGATATTACTACATTATTTTAGTTGTTTTTTTTCTTTTGATGAAACATTGAATAAATTTACTACAACACACATACAATGAAGCCTTGTGCGCAAGCTAGGTAATGCTGTAGCATAGATAATGTTTAATTAAAATATCGAAAGCACTAAATCGGTTATTTTATAATCCTTATAAATACAAACAATGCACACTTTAGGTACAGTTTTTTTCCTAATTGCACAAATTGTCTAGGTAAAGTAATTTACGTATATTCAAAAACGGTTAGTTCAATATCATGCTTAATACTTAGATTCTTTGTTATGCCATCAAAGTCATATTGACTAACGGCTTTGCAATGTCAACCTTAATGTTGCTGATTGACGGTATTTAAATTTACAAGTCCTCCTAAGTGACAAAGATTATGTTAAGACAATTGTTTTGGCCAGCACTGTCATTAAACTGTGATCAGTTTGGTTCTTCGACCAGTCTTTAATAGCAGGCTTGACGTCGGCTGCTAAGGCATTTTTATGGGTTCAACTCTTTTTTTGTTAATAAAACCAATAATGAGTATTGTGATTGATGTAACTAGCCCATAGATATAAATTATATCTAAATCAATAGTGTAGTCAAACTTCAGTGTAGTCAACCTCATATTCCACAGGTTTGTTCTTTATGTTTCTATTATATTTTAATCAGATAGTTACCGTATGTACATCTCTGCAAATGACTTGCGAGGGACTGCAACACCTCGAAAGCGGTCGGTTGCAACAATGGATGCACAATCTCTGCGGTCGATAGAAACGCACGCTCCGCCACCGACTAGCCTTGAAAACAATTCAAAATTAACTAGGTACGACTACTTACACATTTATTTACAAACAATACTCATAGTATCACTAATATCTGTATCCATCTAATCAGCCTACAGCACCCACTGTTGAGTATAGGCCGGTCTTAAACATTATATTGGGTAATTCTATTACTGTCTAACTACTACCGCTACGATATCGTCGGACCATCGATCCGTTTGGAGATCTACTCTGGGGACGGCATTCATTCCTTGGTCACCTCTGTGTAGCTACCTTGATCCAATTAGCTATCTAACCGATGACTAGTATGCAGGTTCTGTGAAGCATGTCATTTGTTTCGAAGCAATTAGGTTTTTACATTCGCTATCGCTTTACTCACTAATCTAGATTGGTAATTAATATATTGTATACAGCGGTCAACGACCGCGCGGTGTGGCGGCGACTGCGAAGGCAACGAACCGGTCAGATGATCGCGATTTCCTGTAGATCGCTGTTTTTGGTGCTGTGTCGTTTTTAATATAAATAAACAAATATAAATATATATTATAGCTTATGACTATGATACCTCGGCACGGTAAATCTACTCTTAGATCTCTGGGCACTTACCCAGTACCTACCCTAGTCAAAATTTAACAATGTCTAAGAGACCTTTAGTCATCTGACTACATAGTTAAAGGCACTTACATTTGCTATTTTCGACCCTATACATTATAAAACCTTCGATTTGTGCTGTTTCTCTACTTTTTCTGTTCAGGGATTGATCATAATTTGTTTTTTTTTTTCAGCGAATATATTTCTCTAGTAATGAGTGCCATGTACGCCGTGTTGTTAGTCACTCTTGGACTTATTTTCTACTTAGGAGATTCTTTTGTGGACTACCAAATATCTTTGGTAAATATTCTATGAACTAATCTTATTAGTTTAATCAATAACCAGTTTATTTACTTATTGATAAAATCTTGTTTCAGATATATTCATTATGTCTCTGTGGCATTGGTTTTATCTATGTCCTGTTTTTGATTTTCGATATAAATAGATATAAATCTGTTGCTCTGAAGAATCAGCGAATTAAAGGATTACACGAGGAAAATATATCTGAATATTTTAGAAGCCAAGAAGTAAGTATTTTCCGTCTTTTTTAATATTTATGGTCAAAAATGACCGTACAACCTGATCCAACCCCAAACTAAGCATAGTTTGTACTATGGGAACCAGATAATCGATATAATACTTGTATATGCTTTCTTTTGTAAATACCAACATACTTAGAATAAAATATAACACCCAGACAGAGTACAAACATCTATATTTATCACACAAATATTTGTCCTTGGTGGGGATTAGGGATCAAACCCACAACTCAAGCTGTGAAAAACCAAAATATTAACTTGTCAATAGGAAGAATATGGTCCGAGCGGCACTACCACTCCGGGCGATCGCACTCCGGAAGTGTTCAGACCGAACATTCCTCCCCCCGTTCTAATTCCCTTGAAACATCAGTATTGCTTCAGTCACGGAAGACATTCTGGAAGTTTCTACCTCAAAATGGGTGCTGCAGGTAAGAGTACTTTCTTACAAACATTTATCAGTTGTTGGCTGTTCCCATTGATCCCCACTGGTGCCAAAGCGTGCGGGACGTGCGGGAATAACCCTTATGTACCTATGTATTCTGAGTTATTTAAAAAATGCATTGTTTTTTGCAGCTTTTGCTATTGGCCACTTGGTTCACTCCGTTCTCTTGATTGCGGTGCAGTTAGCCTATATTTTTGACGAGAGCATTGATAATGATGAGTGCCTTAATATTTTACAAATTGTCCTGGACGTCCTATTTCCGATGTACTGCTTCCTACAACTTTACTTCATTTTCAAATATATGAATGTCATCATTCTGCGAGGACAGGTACTTATTTACCTAAATTGTTATCTATTTTGGTTTTATTTGAGTGAGTGAGTGAGTCAGTAAAATATGTATACCTAGGCACATACTTGAAATTAAGTGTGCTATTGTATTATCTATTAAATAGTTAGTATTATAAATACTTATAAACACGAGTGTATATTTTCAGATTCTTGCTCGTTTTGCATTCATGCATATGATCGGGAGCAGCCTCTGTTTCTGGATATCAGCCATCGTTAGAGAAACAATCTTGGCTTTGACCATATATGCCAACTCTGTTTACGGAAATGGTGAATACAGCACAAACGCTTCTAGCCAAAAAGAAGATACATCAGGTACGCTAAAGTCAAAGTCAAAAAGGCATCGCGCTTATAAACGATCTAGAAACTGCGACGACAACGCGACACTTTAGCTCTACATATTAGAAATCATTTGAAATAAATGTTTATTGACAAAACACAAAAAGGGTATTCAAAGAACTGAGAATAGATGGAAGACTCGGAAATAAAAAATGCTTACGTGACGTTAGGACTGACTACTTGGTGTCAGCTCAGCACAAAATGTTGAATAGGGCATAAAGCTAGCTATCCACTTATCCAACGCTGATTTTCAGCTGATTGTCAAAACTACATTGGACTTCGGAAACTTACAACACGCCTCTCATACCTTTTTTACTGATAAAAAGTATGAAAAGTATTTTCTTCGGGTCACGTCATCTGCTTAAATAAGTCCACTGCTGGACATAGACCATTTTTATACATTTCCAAGCTTGGCAGGTGAATTGGTGACCCCAGTATGGATGAATGAATGAAAATTCTTTATTGTACACCTTACAAACTAGCAATTAGAGAACACTATGAGTAATTTACAACAGCAGAGAATGTCCAATAGGCGGCCTTAGCGCTAACAACGATCTCTTCCAGACAACCTTTAAATGAAGAGGATTTAAAATAAGAAAGTTGGCTGGGGTGCACTATAAATATAGTAGTCTCATTTGTAGCAAGTAATACAAATGAGACAAAAAACTAAATATTTAAACTTATTTTCATTATTTTTTTATCCTACGTTAGGTACTCGGGAAATGCCGCTGCTTATTTCCTGGTATGTTTCCTGGTAGTCTTATTCTGTGCCGGAACTCCACTTAGGTTATTTGCTTAAAAGTTCGTAATTTCTAAGATTACCTTCTGAAGTTTTTACTTACTCATAACTTTTTTTACTACTTTTAATTTCAGATCAAAATCTAAATAGATTTCTCGATGTCAGCAACTTGTATAACCCAAATTGCACAAGCTCAATCGCGATCAACTCCATCGTTGAAAACTTCTCTCCTTACCTGTACCCTTTCAGCGTAGAATTCAACATTCTAATTGGTAATTATTATATATTTAACTTGATCTGTAAACATTGTATCTAAATCTGTTTACTTTATGATTCAATCTGTGTACACTGTTACATCGAATTCTAAGTATCTATTTACATAAACAAACGTACCTTTATGGGTATTCTATCGGTCATCTGGCCCCTGGTTCTCACAAGCTATGCTTAGTTTGAGCCTGAGATGATGTGTAAAAATATCCACAAATAATTATTTATTTAATACCACCTGACCCCGTTAACTTTGTTCCGCACTATTTTTTTTATATTTTGGATTTATATCCTATTCCGGACAAAGATAAATCCAAAAACACATAAATCATAAATATTGGTCCAGCCGTTCTTGAGCTATAAGTGGTGCAACTAACATGACCTTCGACGATGATATTCTTTAAATTGATGTTATTTTCAGTTGCGGTTTACTATATTATCTGGAGCCATATTGGAAGCTGTGATAATGATAATGACACAAGCTCAGAAACCATTTCTACTTTGGACGATAATTTTGTTTGCAAGTAAGTACCTTTGATAACATTTAACTCCCTCCTATCCGATGGACTAACGACATTGTTAGGATCGCGGGATGGATGGAAAGGTTTCAAAATCGTTCTTCCTGGAAACGTGAAGCCTATGTTTAGTGGTGGACTTCTACAGGCTGTTGATGATGATGATGAACTATTTAATAAAAAAATATATTAAAAATGTCTTCTATTTTTATGTTTATCTCAAACGCGTTGGTGTTGGTAATTTTTTCACCTTCACTAATGTAGTAGCAATAAAAAAGCATCCTTTTAATCTACAGGATTCCGACTGCAAATGAAGACAATGACTTTACCAGCAACCTCGTGATACATGCTGACTGTCATGCGTCCAACCGGGGCCTCTTTGCCGGTATCATGCTGCTTGTGGCCGTCATTGGAATGCTAATCATTGGTTTTGTCTTCAGCAGCGTCGGCGGGTAACAGCATAATATTATGTATTAATAGATGATAGAAAATAACTATTTGACACATAAACAGAGGTTGCTGCACCAACAAAAAGAACGTGATATACCTTGTTCTATCATAAAGTCCGTTTGGTTATGTTTATACGTGTAAGGTCCAGAGCACTATACGTATTAAGATGAAAGAAGAATAATAATAATAAAGTGTGCAGCGAAAACTCAAAAACCATGAATTCAGTTGCTTAATTCACAAATTTTTGAGTATTGGCCATGTAAATACTAATGCCAATACTCAAAAATTTGACACCATTTTGAAAGTTACGAATTGTATACATTCTATCGTAGATGACTGTGTATATAGGTACACAACCACAAACGTAGCCAGCGAACAATACAACAAAGAAAAAAATGCTTAAAAAAGTATGCAAATTTGACAAATAAAGAATCTAATCCTAAGAACTTACGTACTTACAACCTCGTAAGTCGTATAATCGTCTGGCTCATAACATGATTCTGTGTAACCTCTAAATGTGTCATAAGGGCAAAATGATAGCTATATAGATAATAGATAATGATAATCTTTTACAAGCACTATTTTTAGCTTGTTTAAAATAGAAACATTATTAATAAAGAAATAGATTATCGTTTGTACCTAAACCTACCTACCTATCTTTTTTCAGGGATTTCCTTGGGCTCGGCTATGTCCTAAACGATTCTTTGAAACTCGGCCTACACTCTATAATGCTGTTGACTGCAGTGTTTGCGTTCAACCAGCTCAGAAAGCTGGACATCAACGAGCATCCCATGTCACTGCTTGATGACGTGCTTCTGTTCATTTGCCTGCCAGCATTCTTCCTGGAGACGGTGCTATCTATGATCGCTACTGTGAACATCGTCAATTTCATAAAGAGCGTCGACATTATTGTGATGGAAAGTAGTGTTTTTTTGGTTTGTTCTTATATATTTTATTACCAGCGGTAAGTTTGTTGAGATATACCCCTACGCAAAGCAATTTATATGTGAATTTTGGCACTCGAATATGTGGCACAAAATACGATTTATTAGTAGGTAAAAGTTTGGTTTCAAACAAAACTTCGTACTATTGGTATAGGCACATTTTTAAATGAATGGAACGATCAGTACCGCTCATCTTGTTGTCGTTGTGTCGTTGTCGTTACCTATTCACATCTCAAACGCCAGTGCCATTGCTGAAGTATTTCTGACCTTGCGATATGAAAATTGTAAAAGCACCGTATATAACACTCGCACGTATGGTAGGTACTATTATGTTCACTGATGCTAATATGACTATTCTTTTACCAAAAGCTTTACTTTTATCTAAATCTATTATTATGAACATCTACAATCTATCTAACATCTGTCTCAGCTATAGGTTCTAATCGTATGTGGATTGCAGGTGGTCCAAGTGATCGTCCAAACGCCGCTGATTATGGACGGGCTACGACGCTGCTCCAACAGTAAGAAACTGCGCCGCACGAAGCCTGGTCGTGAGCTTCTCATGCTCCTGCTCATCGCCAACGTGAGCATGTGGCTCTTCAACACGTTCTCTTACAAGTCCCCGGAGAGCCTCGACGAGCGCTACGAGTTCTACGGCAAGGTGCTATGGACCGTCCTCGGTCACGTCAGCTTGCCGCTGATCATGTTCTACCGCTTCCATTCAAGCGTCTGCTTCGCCGACATATGGGACTCCGCCTACAAACCCGGCTCAGATCATTAAATATGACTTAATACTACGTTTCAGTAGGTAACCATGATATTTATATGTACATAGTCAAACTATAAAAATGTAGGTTTAGTTCATAATTCTAAGTAGGTAAATTGATTGTTTACATTTAAAATATAATTACGAAATCACGTCTTTGTTCTAAAAGTGTAGATTAGATAGGACACATGCATTACCATTTCATTGTGTTGATGTGATTTTGCTTTATTCACTCTCATTAGGTACTTGCCATTGTGTTAGTAAATAGTAATTAGGTAAAGAGGTTCTGTAGAAGAGATCGAAAAAGAAAGCTTGCATCGCGTTATGCGTATGTATTAAAATTATATTTAATCTATAGGTAGGTAGGTACGTTTCAAGATGTAGACGGTGGTAAATAATGAAAACGACATTAAAAGAATGCGAATATAAGTATATAACCGTATTTCAATTATTCAAACCCTAAACGATCACCAAAAAGAAAAGTATAATAGATAGATTGATAAACACTAGGTATATCGTACACAAAAGAAAGCACAACAGTCAGGATATAAGTAGGTGTTATTTATTTCTCTTAGAGCAATCTCTTCCAAATCTTTTCAATCTGTCTGTTGAATTTATCAAGCCAAATTTATTTCATGCTGAAAATTTAAACAAAAGATTTATTGGGAAGCTGTATGCAAGTATAGAAAATAATTTTGTAGTATAAGTTAAGGCAGAAACACACTAGACCGGCCCGCGAACACCCGCGTCGATTTCTCAGACAATTTGTATGGAATAGACAGAATCAGAAGAAAAGGGAGCATACCCGCACCATCTGTGTATCACTTATATACAAAATGTATGGGACAAATAGTCCTATGACGCATTACGACACGCGGGGTGGGTCTACTATGGTTCTGCTTATTATAGGCAGAATTTCTGCCTATAAGCTCACGCACACGGCATTGCCACAGTTACGTATAGTTAGTGAGTTTGAAAATAGCTAGGTAACATGTCAGCTATTCATTTGTGGGAAAATATAAGAAGGAATGATTAAATCTCTCGAAAATATGTAAAAATATAAAGTTATTAGCGCCAGCATACACCAGAGTACACAGTTGCAACACTTTTTAATATCAATGTTTATTTTATCTTACTCTTACAATGGCATGTAAACGTTCACGTATCTACGTTCTATCTATCTATCTACCAATTGAAGTAGGTAAACTGAACACTAGCAGTCATTTCACATTTCAAAAGAAATAGTAAAACGACCGAACGGCCACGGTAATCTTATCTCTGTTGGTCGCTATCAATGACGAACGTTAGCCTATTTCCTAATCATATCGGTACTAAAATACCACTTATAAAAATCTTTGCCCGGACTGACTACATAGGCAATGCAAAGTCTAATCCATTCGTAGAGACTTAAACATTTTGTCATGGTGCGTAGGGGTGTACTAAGAAAAGAATTAGTAAAACTCAACCAATAAAAGTTGCAACGGAGTTGAAAAGTTGTATGAAAATAGCTTCACGCGGACAAAGTCACCCGAAATTCGAGTAGTTTATGATAAAAATTTCGAGTAAAGTTCTAACAATTATGGTTTAGTCATACCTAGTATGGGAGCCGGTAGTAAGAACGTCTACGTTACTTGATACAAAGATCCATTAACTCCATGAATGGCCTCGCATCTTAGTTAGTAGCTTCACCTTCTGCGTTATACCGGGAGTAATAAGACTACTTCTGAAAACTGAAACTGCACATTCAAACCATGATTCTGATTACAAAAAAAATATAAAAAACAGCGCGTTTTTTTTTGCGTTTTACATTTTTTTTGTAGTCAGAATCACCTGAATCGTTTGAATGCGCTGAATCGTTTTTGGAAGCAGTGTTATTGCACCCAGTATATTTATAAAAAATATTTATTAGGTAATAATTTAGTAAATACTTACCTAAAACTTAAAAATTATAGTAAAAACAACTGCTTTAAATAACAGTTACCTGGTGGCCATACCTGTGCTTAGTTTGGGCTAAGTGTTGTGTGAAATGTCCACAAATATTACATTGATATTATGATACACGTACAGAAAAGTGATCATGAGGTGACCTGAAATAATCAGAGAAAAATGTTGGCCAGAAGTACAAAAATTGGTATAAGCTACATGGAGCTTCAACCACAATGACTTTGATAGATTAACTTTGTATCAGGTAACGTCAACGGTCTTACCGTCGGCTCTCGTACTTTAACCTACGTAAAAATCTGTCTGGGGCAGGTCTACTCTTGAAAACGATAAGCGAAGATTCTTATTGTCGTTTTTAATTAAACTGCGGGCCCTAGGTAACCTATTCCGTAGTAAAGTCGTCACTAGCTGAAATGTCGCGCACGATAGTACAAAACTTTGTTTATCATTTTTAAGAGTTGACCTGCTGGTTGCTGCCGCGTATTGTAACTCGAATAACTCGATACCTTCACCTACACCACAATTGTCAAATTTATTTGCGATAATCATTGCAATGACGTTTAAACGTCATGCACAATAGTCTCTAGTCAGACTCATAATCAAAAGTATAACCAGTTTTATCTGATGACACAATTGGCATTTAGTAAGAAAAACATAATATTATGATTGTATTTTCCTTGGTAACGGTTTTTTACTAATATAGATAAGAAGATACAACGAGTACTGCCAAAAAGTATTATCTTTCATTTACCAAGTGTATCTGTATCGTTCAGCTGGTATCGAGTTGCACTCAATGTAGTTTGTACCAGCACTGAAACAATAAATCTACAGAATTATTTGGTTTTACGCGATTGCAAGCTTCAATGTGTATCAATCTAAATGTAGAAAAGGTAAGAGTTAGACTACTACACATGCTAAAAGATAATACACCACACATTTTTAATTCGTTTCCTCATGCTGTATGAATATACAGTCACAGAGTGTATTTTTCGAAAGGATGTCACAGTAATAAAAAACACATTCATAGCATTAAATTTAAAAATCAGAAATCAGTTAACTTTTTGTATTTGCCTTGGTAAAATTTGATGCGTCGGGCATTAAAATAGTATCGCAGCCTTGTTAGAATTTGACAGTTAGTGCATTGTAAGACACGTTTCTAACGTGCGTGACCTGTGGTGCGATGTTTTGTTATTAGGTGATGGTTAGCACTTCACATCAGGGGGAACTAGCTTGTTAATATTTTTTTATATAGATATACTTTACTTCAATCTTTATTTTGATACAACCCCTGTGGTGTTTACAGGTTTTTTACACATACTAACAACAGTTATAAAAAATACGCTATGTACAGCGATGATGAGACAGATGCTGGCAGGCCGTTTGTAGGTATGTGTCACATACTCATTCAATATGCTACCATCCGAATGAAAAAACCTGTTTTCTTACTATGATAATATTTTTGTAGGTGACAGGAATAATCCTGCCTTTCTCAATAATAATAATCAAGATTATAATGCTAGAAATAACGACGATGGCATACCGCCTGGTAAGTTTTTCTTCACCTTATATTCTTACATTTTTATTTACTAAAGTCTAAATTGTTATTCTACCTTGATCCCAATCTATTGCTTGATGTTGCAAAGCCATTCTGTTCATCTTTTACGTGTTAAGCAAAGCTTATTTACTCTCATAGATTATTGAATTCACTAAACTAATTTTTCCACTTTTAACCGATGTATTCATAATCGATGTATTCGGTGTATTTAGTAGTAGTAGAGCTCTTAGTGAAGGGCTCGTCCGGGGCAGTACTACCACCATGCCTATTTCTGCCGCTAAGCAGCTTGCTGTGTTCCGGTTTGAAAGGTGTGGGTGCCGGTGTAATTACAGGCACATGAGGCTTAACACCTGTATGCCTCAGGTTGATGGACGCTGAGTAGTGCATCGTAGGTGACGTTCCTAACGAGCGTGACCTGCGAGGCAATGCTTTGTTATAGGTGATGGTAACCACTTAACATCAGGTGGGCCATCTGCTTGTTTCATCAGCAAGTCGTATAAAAAAAAAAAAAACGTTTATTCAATAACAATACTGCAATTGTGTCTGAAATACAGTTGTGAGTGACAAGTAAATAAGTATATAGTAAATTAAATAAGTCTTTATAGCCTTACTTATTTGAACCCTTGGCCGAGTGGGTCCTAGCTTAGAAAAGGATCCCCTCTATTACCCTCAATGGTTGCCGTAAGAGGTGACTTAGGGAACGCACCAGAAGACGGGCAGCTGCGCCTCTTAAGTACTCGTACTAAATACCGACAATGCGGTCACCAGTCTACCTGGCCAAGCGTTGTGACTATGCCTAGTCTCCCCAAATATCGGAATGGTTACTTCCTGCAATGAAATTATTTAGGTTGGTGATGTGACGTGACATAAAATAAAATACATAAAAATAAATAATAGAACATGGGGACTACATTCAATATTAATCGTAACGATTTTTTTTGCTTTTTTTAATTTTAACAACTTTTTTGTAAATACATACTTACAATACAATGTAATACTCAAAATTAAATTCTTACAATCGGTTTTTTTTTTCACTTCTCTTGCTCAAAAAGGCCGTTTAGCATACTAGAGCGGGGATAAAATAGCATTTCATCCTCTAGGGGAAAAAGTTTTTTTTTTATTTTTGTGTGTCAAATGACAATGATCCTACAAAAACCAAAAAGTTTTTAGTCATAAGTAGAATAATCATGAATAAAGACTCGACTTATTACTGTTTCTTAAAAAAAGAACTTCATTTTAATTTTGAAAATGGAACTAAAATCGGCGATCTCTGGTAGAATGCATGCAATGTGTTGCGGCTACAGAAGAAACAAAAAGACATTAGCGCGAAATCTTTATAATTTTTTTCTAATTGCAAATTGAATTGGTAGTGAATGTAATTAATTTTACAATAGTGAAAATGTTGGTATTCTACAATGACGGCCTTTTTGAGCAAGAGAAGTGAAAAGTATAGTGTAACACACGGAGCTAAAACCCATTAAAACTCGGTTTCTATTTACTCCCTCGCTGTAAAACTACCTCGTATATAATGGGTAATTTTAGCTCCTTGTATAATAATCTACTATTAGATAATCACAGATTAAACAACTTGGAAGGAACTGGTAATTACTACAACATACCTGCCGCGCATTCCTTACAATCTTTAGATGTGCTCGGTCCACAACCGACCAGCCCAGAAGAAAATGCAAGGCTTACCAGGTAAATATATATTTTATATATAATACAATAGTATTCTGCATGATAATAATACTCGATACCTAACTCGACTATCCACTTTGAGCCAGCAAAGGTCATTTAAAAATGTCAAACCATTTCTAAATTCAATTTCTGACGAAATGCTACCTACAAGTGCTTTTGAGTTTATCGATATTGATGCTAAAAAACAGACAAAAGTGGTGGATTTTTAATTTTTTTTGTACATAATGAGAATCATAGTCTGACTGCGCAGCTTAAGTTTTTGGAAGTAGTCTTATTACAATTTACACCCGGTACAACAAAAGCATTTTTGTTTTGTATCTGCAAAGGGTGATTGTACCATCTGTGTCATAAGTCAGGATGTATGTAACTATTGTTTTTTTTTTGTTTCAGATTATATGTATCTCTAGTAATGAGCATAATATACGCTGTATTACTAGTAACTTTTGGTATTATTGTTAACGTAGGAAGTACTCACTCTAACGCATCTTTGGTAATTACAACAAACAAACTAAATTAACAATATATTATGTATTTATTTAGGAGCATTAATATATTTTTTTTTTTTCAGATTTTTTCAATCAGCCTTTGTGGAATTGGTTTTGTATATCTTCTATTTTTGATGATCGATATCAGTAGATATAAATGTAAAGTACTGAAAACCCAACAGATTATAGAGTCATACGAGGTATGTTATACAAAACAGTTTATTGCATATAACTTATATACTTTTTCACAACGTCCTTACATTATACACGAAATTTATAAGTGTTTTTATATATTTCGTCCTCGTGAAGTTTTTTTTCTTACAAACCTTAACCCGTTAAAGGGTTACATTTTGGAAATTCGTTTCTAAGTATACCTTCACGTACCAAGGCGAATATAGCCTGAAAATTTCATGTCAGTGCTAGTGGTTTAGCCCGTGCGTTGTCTACTAAGAATAAGGACAAAAGTAAAGTTGCCTATAAGTCAATCAGTCCGTTAATCAGGACTTAAATTGACGACCGATATGGCCCGGCGAGTGAATATCCGCCTGCGACGCAGAAGGTTGCGGGTTCGATTTCTGTCTTGGGATAAATGTTTGTAAGACCTGCAAATATGTATTCCGGGTGTTCTGGGTATTTTCTATGTATAATAAAAAAATATGCATGCATGTAATGTATTGTATTAAATACCAGTCATCTAGTACCCATAACACAAACTCTGCTTAGCTTGGGGCTAGATGATGCTGTGTGGATTGTCCAGCATTAATATTATAAAAAAAAAGATTCTCATAATTAGTATAGATTTTACTAAAGTTTGTAACGTTTATACTTATTTGCATGTTGAAAGGAAACACATCGTTTGAACAGTCTGGAAAGTCCTAGCGAAGGTCCATCTGAAGTTTTCAAACCTTCAGCTCTTCCACCGGAGTTCATCCCCTTGGAACACCACTATTGTTTTAGCCAAGGAAGACATTCTCAAAGTTTTTACCTTAAACTGGGTGCTGCTGGTAATCATAACCTCATCATCATCAACAACAGCCTGTAGAAGTCCACTGCTGGACATAGACCTCGCCCCACACGCTTCCAGGAATAACGATTTTGGGCCCTTTCCGTCCAACGACTTATCGCGTTTCTAGCAATGTCGTCAGTCCATCGGGTAGGAGGGCGTCCAACCCCAAATATACCCTTATCATCAGAAATTGAATTCTCTGTTAAAATTCAAATAGCTTTGATTCAGTGTGAAATAACATTCTTATTAGAATTAAAACAAATATCTAGTTTGGTTCGATAATTTAGGTTGACAATTAGCATGATATATAATATTAGCTGGCCTGCTCATGACTTCGCTCGCGTCTTTTAGACCACTTTAACCTTTTTACACCTGTTTTAGAAATGAACGCTCAATAAAACCCATACTAAGGCCCGCTTGCACAACAATCTGATTTAATTTTATTTAGCTAATCACGTTTATCAAGTTAAACATGTTTAGCGTAAGCGTAATATTCCTCGACCAACGTACTTAGCTTCCTAAATGCATTTAGTGTGCAAGCGGGCCTTATTTTTAAGCTGGACTATATGCTAACTAATTCTATAAATTGCATCAATATTCATTCAGTCAATTTAGCGTGATGCGTGTACAAACAATCGTGCAAGCGAACAAAATTTTTTTTTAAGTGTCAGTTTTGACTTTTCGCCTCTTTTTAAGTACTATTAGCAGGTTTCAGAAAAATTATCTTTAATGTACTTTTCGACCTCTACAGTTTTGTTATAGTAATAATAATAATAATAAATAGTCAAGGAAGACATTATCAAAGTTTTTAATTTTAGACTAATAGATTTTAATTTACAGGTTTCGCCATCGGACATTTGGTTCACTCAATTTTTCAAATAGTGGTACAAATGGGTTTTATATTTGACGAAAATGTTAACAATGACGAGTGCATTAAAATGTTTTCCGTTATTTTGGACTTCATGTTACCTTGTTACTGTTTCCTGCAACTCTACTTCATTTTCAAGTATTCCAATGTTATAATTTTGAAATCAAAGGTAACCGTTTTATTAACCTTTTTTAAAGAGCAGTGGTCTAGTGGGAGTGTCTCCGCCTTCTGATCCTAAGGTCGTGGATTCGAACCAGGTCGGGCAACCGTGAATTTTTCTATCGAAAAATTTATGTGAGCAATACTAGTGCTGCCAACCATAAAAGAAAACTCCGTGAGGAAACCAGTTAGTGTTCTAGCAGCGGCGATGGGCTTGTAACCTGTCACGTATGGAACACCATCGTGTTAGCACCAGCACAAACCTTAGTGGTTTATTCATGCTATTTATTTAGTTCTAATTCTATAGTTGTTAAACTTTTAATAAATAAAAATAAAAAAGTATTGCGAAAAATGGGTATGTACCAGATGTTACATCTGGACAAACCTTTGGCTACTCCCCTTAGACATAATCGAAGAATCTCGAGAAGGTACTTGGTGCTAAGAAATCTGAGAGGATATCTACCATGCTTGGGGATTATAGTGGTGATGCTCTATATAGGTCTCCACTCACTGGTCCACTATAATTTAATGTTGAGTTTTCGATCCGAAAAGAAGAAGAAGAAGTGGTGATGCTATTTTTTTTATTCGTTTATGTGCCTGATATAATTATCTATATACTTTTCAGTGTCTGGCATACTTTGCGCTAATGCATTTGATAGGTAGCAGCCTTTGTTTCTGGATTTTGGCGATTACACGTGAAACAACTATGATATTGACTATTTATGCTTATACTATTTATGGTAAACAAAACAACAGCTCAGATGAACTACTAAGTAAGTGAATATATAACCTTCTAACCTAACCTTTTTTTAATAGCTAAGTTATTTTTATACAAATTTCAACCCATTTATTATAGTAAGCCCCCTCAAATTTGTGGAAGGCCTATGTGTATAATATGAAGAAATATAATATAAAGTATATCTAAAATGTAATTATTCTAAAGTAATTTCTAAAGTAATTGAATTAAAGCTTTCTTAATATACTATAGAATATTTTAATATTGTAATCATCATCATCATTTTCCTGCCCTTATCCCACTTTACGTGGGGTCGGCACAACAGGTTTTTTCCCTCCATTTGCCTCTATCATCCGTCATCTCTGTAGTCACTCCTTTCGTACCCATACCCATAATATTGTAATATAATAACAAAGGCAATGCAATAAAAGAACTGCTTGCTATGGTTTTAGTTACCTTCATAATCAAAGCAGTGCACTGTAGAGCACGTGTTTAAAGGACTTGACCTACGATGCTTGGTTATAGGTGGGCCATCTGCTTTTGATTGATTCATTCACTACTATTTAGTTATATTTAGCCGTATTAATTAGGTATAACTATAGTCATAACTAATAACTACATAGTTATAACTAACTAGCGGTCCGTTCCGGCTTCGCACGGGTTTTTAGTAAGGATCCTTAATTTTTTTGAAAATGTAATATAGCCTATGTCACCCGGGGATAGTGTAGCTTCCCAACGGTAAAAGAATTATTCAAGTCGGTCCAGTAGTTTCGGAGCCTATTCAATACAAACAAACAAAGTTTTCCTCTTTATAATATTAGTATGATGATTATAATATTAGTATGATAAACTCAGCATGGATATCTCACTAGTCTACACTACTTAGTATAAAATGCTGGTAGCTAAAATCACAGCACTTATCTTCGAATAGATATCTTATCTAAAATGGTTTTGTTTCAATTATATTTTCTTAATGTATCTATTGTATTGTATTAGTTTATTAAAAAAAGGATTATTACTATGTTGTAGCACATCGTAAAACCTACTGAGGTATCCATGTTGGCTAACTCGAGCTATCGGCTTATAAACATAAATATAGTGGTTATGTTTAATACATGCATACCTACGTAGGTAGGACAACATCCAAAACAAATACTGTAGGCTGTTGAAAGATCTACTAAAGTATAAGAACATTATCACATGATTTTAACTTTAGCGCAGAAACATGGCTCATTCATCGATATTGAAAAGCTCTACATCGAAAACTGCTCTGGTTCGGATGCAATCAATACAATCATTGGTAGCGTGTCTCCTTACCTCTACCCGTTTTACGTAGAATTTAACATTCTAATCGGTAAGTGTAATATTTACCTTAAACACTACGACAATGCTTAATCGTATTTCTGCTGCTAAGCAGCATTACTGTGTTTCTGTTAAATAACGTAATTGTTAAGTTAAATTACAGGCATGTCAGGCTTAACCCCTGAGACCCAATTCTTGTAACGAAATGTCAAATTCAAGTTTCAATGGTGTCAGTCTCCAAATCGTATTTTTAGAAATTGACATTTCAGACAAGCTTTATTTTGACAATCAAAGCCTAGTTCAAATCTCGTCTCAACTTCAAAAAAACTCAAGAGTTGGGCTTCTGTACCTACGCCTCAGGTTGATGTTTACAGGGCAGTGTATTTCAGGGCAGTGTATTTCAGGGCACATTTCCAATGCGTTACCTGTAAGTTATTGATAGGTGATGGTTACCACTTAACATTAAGTGCGCCACTTCTTATTCCATCAGTAAATTTTGTACAAAAATAAAATAATACTAACCCTGGCAATAAACTGGGCATAACCTTGAAAAAGTTACTCCATGTTTTGTCTCTTTCGATTTTATTTGAAACCTCCAGTCAATGCAAAAGACTTATTTCAACGTTACGCTCAGGGCTAGAATTTTCCAGCATTTTCTTCTTCAAATTTTATTTTCAGTCGCTGTATTCTACGTAATCTGGAGTAATATTGGAAATTGCAAAAATGACGACCCAAATTTAAAAACAAACTCTACTCATGTTGATTTACCTTGCAGGTACGTCAGCTTTTATTGTAATTAACATTTGAGTAGTGTGACAGGCACTCCATTTGATACACACAGCCACGTCTCCTGCTATAGGTCAATTTTAGAGTATGTTGGATAAAAATGTTTGATGAACAATAAGAGCTATGGTTTGGGAAACGCAATAAAGTTAGTTCAACAAATCTTTTCTGCGGCGGTCGAGAAATATTGCCTTTGAGGAATAGGGTAGGAGGGAGGTAACTAACTTTAAAATGTTCATATATGTTTCGCAAACATTAACTAGTAAGAGAAACGGCTTTACAATCGCCGCGGTCAACTTTCTTTTTTACCTTATAGTTTAGTATATCAGCGTCGCGGAATCCCTGGGAATATGTTTTTAAATCTAATATTTGTCTAAAAGCGAGTCTGAGTATCCTCAGACCGACTCACACCACTTAATTTCAATTTTTATATTTATTTTATAGAACTAGATGGACAGATTTATTTGCCTAGTCCGCGGCTTAACTCTCTTCTAAAAAATAGTCTAATGTGATAGTCATATTCTAGACGTGTTAATCCATGACGACGTGATTATTTTATTAGTATCCAAACATTCTCATACATGTCAAACATCTCAAAATAACACATGATTCTTCTGATTCCAAGGCTTCCTAACTCGAACGATGATGATGATGCTAACAGCAACATGGTCATCCACGCCGACTGCAGTGCTTCGTTCCGAGGCCTCTTCGGCGGCATCATCGTGGTGGTGCTTGTAATCGGCATGCTTATTCTAGGTTTCGTTTTGGGTAGCGTCGGCGGGTATGTTTATAATTACAATTCAAGGCATTTTTTTTTAAATATACACGTTTAACGCACATCCATAAAGTTTCAAACTAAGCAAAGCTTGTACTATGGGAATCAGGTAATTGATAGAATATTACTCAAATACATTTTTTTGTAAATATATACATCAAATACAATATAACACCCAGATACAGAACAAACATGTTAATCACACAAATGCTCGTTCTCGATGGGATTCAAACCCACAACCTACATCGCAGAAGACAAAGCTACTACCAACTGAGCTGTGACGGGTGCATAATTTTGATTTCTTTATACCGTTGTACAAATTGTGTGATTATAACCTCACCTACCTCTAAGCATTTAACATTTCAAGCAAGCTGTTTAACTAAAATTTACAAGTCGAAGCAACTGATAAATAATAATGATTACTTACCTAGAGATTGTTTCAAAGCTAAAGTAAGTCAGAGGCACAACCAGTTTTTAAAATATATAATCTTATTTTCAGAAAGTTTCAGAAAATCGGTTACGTCCTCAAAGACGTTTTCAAGCTTGGAATGCACTCGTTGATGTTAATAGCCGCGGTCGTCGCCTTCGCCAAAATCCGAAAACTGGACATTAATAAACACTCGATGTCTCTACTAGACGATTTTCTCCTATTCATTTGTTTGCCGGCATTCTTTATGGAAACGGTGCTCTCTATGATTGCTACTGTGAACATACTCAACGTCGTAAAGTCCGTGGATGTCATTATCATGGTAGGATAATAAGCCTAAGCACGAACAAATTTGACATTCGTAACGTAAACGTACCGACAGCAGAGTTCACATTGCGGCAAACAGGCAACACTCCGTAGTTGCGGTATCAATGTTGTGGGATATCAACACGATACGTTTACGCCACAAATGTCAAATATGATATTGCTAGGGCGTCAGCGCGTCAACTCTTAGCGCTGGGAAAGTAAGCATACCATAGCATACAGCATAGTAAAAAAGCAATACCATGTTTATTTCTCCTGCCAAGCAGTTTTGCTGTGTTCCGGCTTAAAGAGTGTGGGTACCAGTGAAATTTCAGGCACATGAGGCCTAACACCGCATAATGGACGCAGTGCAATGCATCGTGGGCACGTTCTTAACGAATGTAAACTGCAAGGAAGTTTTGATATAGTGATAGTTACCACTTAAACATCAGGTGGACAATCTGCTTATCCCTTGTACAAGTTGTATGAAAAAAGCTGTAAGATGTTAGTCAGTCAGGACAAAGATTCTTATAATTAGTATAGATAGATAGATAATACTTGATCATCTTAGTAACTATCATAAAGAAGTGAACAAAACACGCGTGGGTTGCAGATGGTGCAGGTATTGGTCCAGACGCAGCTGATCATGAACGGACTGCGGCGCTGCTCCAACAGCAAGAAGCTGCGCCGCACGAAGCCTGGTCGTGAGCTTCTCATGCTCCTGCTCATCGCCAACGTGAGCATGTGGCTCTTCAACACGTTCTCTTACAAGTCCCCGGAGAGCCTCGACGAGCGCTACGAGTTCTACGGCAAGGTGCTATGGACCGTCCTCGGTCACATCAGCTTGCCGCTGATCATGTTCTACCGCTTCCACTCAAGCGTCTGCCTCGCCGACATATGGGACTCAGCCTACAAACCTGGCTCTGATCATTGAACAATACCGATTTATTTACGTGTCAGTATTTTATGATAACTTTGTAGCATGAACAAGATGTTAAATAGATACTTTGAGAATTTGGTCTTTATAAGTAGTTGAACCGTAGTAATAGCCTAGCTTTTATCTAGTAGTATAAGGTAATAAACATTAAGTATTTTGTGTAGCTTTAATTTTAAAAGAATAGATAGAAAATACTTTATTGCACATAAAAATAACAGCACAAAGGCGAACTTAATGCTATGAAGCATTATCTTCCAAATAACCTTTGTGTGTTATAGGAAAAAAGTTGTGTCGGTAGTTAACAAAATGAAGAACTAAAATGTGATTGGTAAAATACTTACAAAACTCAAGTATAATAAAATTTGTAACGAATAACTTATGACTGAACATGTGGATAAGACGATCCAACTAGGTAATTCCAATTTCGATAAAGAGATCAACTGACGAATCCAACTCGGATGAGCAGCGTACGGTAAATTACGGCACGCCTTCTCGTCACAGAACTTAAGTTACCAACATAGCTCTCAGAATCAGCAAGTTGAAGTGGTAATGTAGCTCTTAGAACCGATAACCGCTACGGAATAAAGGTTTTCGAATGGCGACTACAAACCGGAAGACGAACCGTAGGACGCCCTCCAACCAGACCGACGACATTGTTAGGCCTATGCCCAGCCGTGGACTTCTACAGCCCGTTGATGATGATGATGAGACAAGTTGATATTACAATGTACGTAAACAAGCACAAAGCACGTAGTAGTACATCGTCTTAGGTGACCAACTCACAGAGCACTAATTATGTTCCAGTGTAATTCAACTATCGAATATTAGGTTAAGTTCTCGGTCCACTGAGGCACTTAGCATGCTCGCTTACATACAAACTAGTTCTAGAGTAGGTGCTTCCGCTGGCCTACTATCATGTTCCATAACCGATTTATGGAGTTACCTGAAATTAAGGCATCGACGTTGCACTACTCAAATGACCGGCTTGAAACTCTTGGTTCGAATAATTATGTAGGTAGCTCTCAAAATGTCCAGTAATAAAACAGTTAATTGGGTAGTCAATTTAAAAGAAAAAAAAAGAAAATGACCAACAGCAGCATATATAATAGCAAAAAAATTCAAATGTTAGCCAAGTCGTAATCCTACTTAAACTCAGAAAATGCTTCATAACTACTCACGTGTAAACATTTTTATGCATTCAAATGCAAAGGTGAGAAATGGTCAATTTAGATCACGTTTGCTCTATACTCCGTTGCTCAATTACCATTCGTTCACATTCAGGCAGTGAACCGAAATGGTAGTATTAAAATGATACAAAAATTCAGCGCCTATTCAGTTTTACACAGATTTTTAGTGCGTAGGCAAAACGTTTCGAGTCTTATATGAGTGCTCTTAATGTAACATTTTCTTTGTTTCATGATGTGAGTTGTAATGTTTTGGTTTCTTTCAAAATTGTGCGGGAAAATATTAGCCGAGAGTAAAGCAGTAGGGCAGCGCACGACGCACGGATATGCGCTCGGCTGCCCAATGCCACTGTTGTCTAATTGTTTCCGATCTCTTCTGAATAACCACCGTGTTGTATTGACGAAATTTGAACACGTGAATGACAGCTTACAAAGGATATCGATGCTTCATTGATCTTTCGACTTTACCGTTTTTATAACCCAGACATGGTATCAGATATCGTGTACCAATGGATTTTCTATTTGTAAAATGTATGTGCGTAATGCAAACCCCGCTCTGAAACCCGTGGTATAATTATCTTATTAGTATAAATCTACAACAGAAACAAAGATGTGTTGAAAACCATTTAAGTGGATGATACTTTATAGCAAATCTTGATTCAATTTCAATCAAAGTAATATTAAAAAACATCAGTTTATAGACTATATTTTGCCAATACCAACAAGCTTTTAAACATGACAAGGCTATTTAAAAATTAAGCTCAGGTGGCCATACTCCATTAGCATGTCACTATTAAATTAATTTCCCTTTGTTTTTCGCTACACTTTTAACCGTGTAAAAGCCTTTATTGCACACAGTAATTGGTGGACGGCACACAAGCCTTGTAATAAACTGTATGTTGTATAAACAATTGATTTTAATTTTAAGGAGAACGGGATGAGACTGAACTTTAATTTCACGATTTTAAATATATGAGTAGAGTAACACGAATAAACTGTAGAGCTCGTACGCATTAATTGTATACCAACGTCTTTCTTATATTATTATTTCTATGAAGGGTCCCGCCTGCGATTTCTTCCGTGTATATGTTCCTACCTGCCTAGACTTATAGTCAATATCCTTGCAAAGTCATCCAGGTATTTTATATGTTCTGTTCAGGCTAGAATGTATCTGTCCGCTAAAAATAAAAATAAAAATCTTAGAAACCTGTCAGTGACATACACACGTACAGAACAATCTATATCTATACCAATTAAACGAGTCCTTGTCCGAACTGACATATAGATAACGGACAACCTAAACCGCTGCTGGTCGTCATTTCATTTTTAGGGTATATTCGTCTCGGTATGTAAAGGTGCACTAAGAACGAAATTCCTAAAATTCAAGCCCTAAAAGCTACACAGACAATAAACTAATTTAGCACCATTTTATATTATTAGGATAAAGTTAGTTTACTTTTATGAATATCAGCTAATAGTTACAGTAGTGATTTTTGAGTTCATTTATTAAAGCACAATAGAACATTTGTAGGCCGTGGTCACGCTCGATGAACGGCGCTCGCGCATACCGGAAGGGTGCGACTCGACGCGACATCGCACCGGAAATGTCCCTATAGCCCGTGACCTGCGCCTGCGCACACGCTCTTTGTTGCCTGGTTGCAGCACACGCGATTTATCTCAATTTGAATTCAACAAAACCAAATATTTGACAGTGCGATTTTTTCGGATACCTAAACTTACGGTAAAATTGATAAAATTTGTAAATGTATAATGACGCTCACGACATTAATCACACGCCATAGTAAACATCTTCGTACATCTTTGTAAACTAATGTTACTAAAAGCTAAATAAGAACGTGATCAAAATAAGAATTGCAGAAATGATATTTGCATCATAATTGCGGGATAAAATCTCGCCAGGCCCTTTATTGGATAAATCTGACTGCGTGGAAGCACAGCTAACTACATTACCATAAACTCGTTCCACACGGGATCGACAGTGTCCAACAAGTATTAAGGCCACTTTATGTCACTCTCAAGACCACTAAAAGTGTCGGCGGTAGTAGACATCAATGCGGTCCTTCACTTCAAATAACAGATCTTCGAGAGGCAATCATGAACTTCTGAAGCACCAACTTGAAGGTGAGTTCCTCTATCTATAGTACTTTCATATGTTCAAGTTATTTATTTCTCGAGACCACTCTACAAACATGATTGAATAGTGTTTCGTTGATCGTAATAAATTGGATTTTTCACTATGGTATCTCGCTGAAAGCTTTTCTGGCCGTATGACGTAGTTTTTAGAACAGATTTGATGAATTGAAGGATTAAAAATATTCTCATTCGATTAAGAGCATTCTGCATGGATAGCTCAGCTATCTGACAATGACCATGTTCAATGGTAATAAAAGCAGAGATAACCGCTTAACATCTAGTGGGCCATCTGCTTGTTTCATCAATTTATCCCATAAAAACGTGGTACTCGTCACGTCATGATTGTGAAAATCTTATTGCATAAAATGCTAAGAAGGCTTTTAAAATACGTTTAATCTATTCGTCATTATGTCAAATCGCTTCTTTCGCAATCTCATTATACTCCAATTCACACCTAAGCAGACGATAATTATTGTGATCAGCGTGCTATGAATAATTATCGGTACACAAGGTGGAAGTAATATTTTAAAGGCATTGTCGGGATCCAAGACACCGTCCCTTGCTCTTATGGGTAGGCCCGTCCCTCCGTTAGAATACACATACCTATAACAGTATGTAGACAAGTATGTAGACTGACAATCGACCTACACGCTCGTGTTCAAGGCTGACTTTATTGGGGTGTAAAATTGAATTACTTCGGGAACAAGTAGTTTGGAAAGCATTTTTAGTTCGCACATAGTTGCTATTTTATCGATGTCTTTTTCATATAATTATAACTTGATTGCATTTTTTTATTGCGGATATGCAAATATTTTAAGTGCATAAAGTACATAATAAACGTTCTATAAAGTGTTCAAAATCTGTTCTGTAAAATTTGTACAATTTAACTATTCGAGGCGGATAGTCTACTCTGATCAAAGACACGCTGCTGCTCGTCCGGAAAATTGGCCGGGCCCAATGAATATTATTAAAGCCTGTTACTTTACGTTAGAAGAAAACATTGCACAGTTTCCTTTTACACCCTATCCCAAAGACGGTAAAAAAATACAGCAGAGACAACAATGCTTTATACAAAATAAGGAATATCAAATAATATTTATAAAGTAATGTTACAGTGATGAGAATGTACAAATCAGTTTCTAAAAAAACTTCTAAGGAAACAAACTGACCGGTGATTATTTAAATTTTATAACTGGATAGGACGTTTGATGTAGCGAGATGTGAATAAGGGCGCTCGACCAGACATCACCATGGTAAAATATTATTATTTTTTATAAAAATAATATTTAATTAATAGTTCATAGTTGGTAGGTATATACAAAATACATATGAAACAAGTTAAGTTATCTACAGAACGTTGCAAACGATCTAAAGATAGTTCAATTAATCCAAATCAGTGCCATTGGGAAGCGTCCCCAAAACACTGGCTACATTGCCATTCAAATATATCCCATAAATATTTTTACTACAAATACTTTAGGTTCAGGACACAGAAAAAAGAGGGACAAACCACTCCCAAAAACTTAAGGTGTTCATAAACCATTAAATTTATTTCAAAAGTAATTGTAACGAAATATCGTCAAATCCAATTTTCGATCAATAAATCAATATCAAAGATATCAATCTCCAAATATGGTATTAAAATATAATATAATATACATATTTAAAAAAAAAATCATTTATCGCTTCTTTCAATGGTAATCAAAACGTAAGAAAATACTTAACGACTTAAGTATTGAAATGCAATTATGTTTAAGTGCCTATCACACTTCAATTTATCTACAAAAGTCTGCGTAGCATTCAAAAGTAAGTATGTGCGCATTCTCAAGTACACAACCTATTATGCAAAAATATGTTTAGCGTACGAGTGGAAGCCCACCCTATTGCTAGCACATCGTACAGTGTAACACGCGTCACGGTTGAACGACCATATTTAAAGATATGTGACGATCCAGTGGTTGCCCACTGAACCGGCAGAGGATGTGAGTTATTAAGTGGTACACTTTCAGGTGGTCTGTCGAGTGAGAGAATCGCCCGCGCCGAGCACGTGGCTCATCACCTCACTGGGGTTGTCACAAATATGCCTGTTAATTAACTTAAATAGGTAATACACCTTATAAAAACATTCAAAATAAATTACAATGCGCGGTATCTTTAACACAACTGCGGAGTATTGTCTGGTTGCCGCGCAGTGTAACTCTGATATCGGTATAATACGTTTACGCCATAACGAAACAAAATGATTTTATCTTCGGTTTTACTGTGTATATTTTGATTCTATGTCTTATTCACACTTTTCTGTAAGTATCTATAAGCTTTCTACTTTAAAAACTTATTTATTGGCCTTCTGCTATAACTTTGTAACTTCGTTTTGAGGCCCAATTCTCGTAACGATTTATAGTCAAATTCAAGTTTCGATCGTGTGGAACTCCAAATGGTATTCTTTGAAACTGACATTCCAGACAGACCCAATGTTGGCAATCAAATTTTAGTTTGAATTTCGTCTCAGCAAAAAAAAAAATGCTGCTGTGTGGGTATATATATTATGGTACGATAGAAATTTCGGACCGCCCTGTAGATTTGGATATGTCGTGATAAGTGAGAGTGAAGTTCTCCTTTATAATATATCTGTATAAAAACAAAACTTTAGCTATGAAAAAAAACTATTACAGCTATATATTCTAATCTGAGTGTTATTTACTTCGTTATTAAACAGGCACATTTGCGTGACAATCCTAGCGGTTCATCCAATCGTGACGGCCTCTGATGATATTCATACCAGACCAAATGTTTAGGTATTACACTGATTTCAACTGTTTCTGTTTTGATATACCTGCCGGATGGAACGCGGGAATTCGACACCTGTTCCTATAACTCTGTGGATTAATGCAGCGATAAATGTGCCTATGCAAGCGTTATAATTGGATGAGTTGAATCGCAACATAGATTGTTCGTTGCAGCAAACCTCATAGCATGGTTTTACTGTTGGTTAAATAAAAAATGCACATCAGGATAAAAAAAAACGAAATAGCATCACGACTCCCCAAGTACGGTAGATATCCCTTCAGATGTCATAGTAGCAACCAAATACCTACTCGAGTTTTTTTTTATGTGACTGCTGGACCATCAGATGGGCCACGCCCACCTAATGTTAAGTGGTTACCACTACCTATAACAGAGCATTATTCATTATTATACCTATAGAAGATTCATCGAGGACGTCTAATAGGGTAGTCAGAGATACGTCCAGATATTACATTTGATATATAGGCACCTACATTTTACAGTAGTTGGTATTCCATACGTGACAGGTTGCTAGCCTGATTAGTTCCTGATTGAACCGGTTTCCTTACAGTGTTTTCCTTTACCGTTTCACTATGATATTATTTAGATATACCCAATAAACGTCCCCAAGGATCTTAAAAACTGAAGGTTAAATCTAAAGGATGGGACTTACAGATCACTCTTAAATCCATAACGTAGATCCAGTATTGAATTCTAGTTCTATTGAACAGTTATTTTTAGTTCATAATAAAACAGTGTTAGTAGTATTGGTTTGAAATGAATACAATATGAAAAGATGCGTTCTGCGTACCCTGCGAGGAACACACCCTTAGAATTGAGCGTTTTGCTATTAGGTTAAATTTTTTCTAGTTATTTTAATTCAAAAACCAAACTACTAAATTTTTACAGGCCTGAAAGAATAATATTTCATATTTATTTTCTAAATATAAAAACAATAACAAATATTGAGAATCTATCTGTATAATCGTATTGAGAACCTCCTCCTTTTTTTGAATTCATTTAAAAAGATAATTGCTTATGGAGTTTCAATCGCTGCTTCATGGGAGGACTAGAACTACGTCACAATGAATACTTATGCTCATTCAACACTATTTGTTTCGTATTTGTCTCTTCTGCTGGTTATATTGTTGGTGCCTTTATCACCCTTGTTATTACTCAGCAGTAATGCACTTAAAAGAAGGCTGTATGCATAAACGTGCAATATTCATGTCATGAAATTACACGTGCAAGCGTGAAGTGCTCATTACCAGTACCGGCAGTAGCTAATCACTTTATTTTCCCGGTGTACGTTACGGAAAATCGACTTTGTCGCGGAAATTAATTAGCGACAGCAGCAAGTTCAAAGCTAACATTGTGAGCGATGCTGCACTGGAGATGCACCAGGAACTCGCCTCCACTGGCCTCTGTAAATCAATATCCGGTGACCGTCTGTCGCAGGCTTTGCCTCAATTTAAATAAAAGTACTTTAACTACTTACCAAGTTGGACGCATCCGGTGGGATGGGCTTGAACCATTTACGGGCTACTTGGCAATTTTGTTATGAACCTGAACGTGATGTTTAAATAACGATAAAAAGGTTGAATTCATAAATATCTTTATTTTCATTAATGCAAAAACATCTTTACCCACACCTTCAATTTGCTTGCTGTTTTTAGATCGATGTTGGTTCCCTTAAATGGACTTTGGTTCTTATAAAGACTTCCTCATTTCTGTTTCTATCGCGTAGTGAAACTCCTAGCTCTTTCCATGGCCTGTTGTGCTATTATCAGCCAGTTTATGAGTTAATAGTTAGAGACTACATTTCAATTCCACTAATAATATAACATCATAAAATATTTATTTTGTACCCGACAATAATAATATATTACCTAATGAAGAAAACATTCTACCGTGATCAACCAACATGATTCATTAAAAGTTTGTTATTGAACCTAAGTATTACTTCAGAGTTGGAAACATGTTCGAAGAAACTTGCAATGTTCATTCAATTCATGTAAACTGAGTGCCTGCACCGAGTATACCTTCTTAGACACTTCGAGTACTTTTAATTTGTTAACTTAATCCTGAACTATTTTCAGTTCCATGTATAGAAGTAGTAGTTATAGTCAAAAAGCATTTATTCAGTAATATCCGCAAGGATTATCTTGAACTGTTCTAAATCTAAATGAATCTAAGCGCCAGTTCCTCGTGACCAGGAAGAAGAACAAAAGAAGAACCGCATGAACACTTACGGCTTGGTTCTGTTACAAAATAATAATAATAGTAGCGTGTTGGTTCCGGTTGACCTTGGTGGTCATGGCTTGAAATACCTTCCACACCTCCAATGGATATCTTAAGGGGCGTCTAAGAGAACGCATCAGAAGATGGGAGTATCAATACCAAATATAAAAATCTTTGTCCTGACTGACTGCCTGAAATAAAGACAAAGGACCTTCATTTTTGTTTTTTGTGCATGCGGTGCAAACACCTTTATTGGTTGTGCAATTAAAAGGTATTACATTAATCCTTTATTAAGCTTGGAACTTTATAACAACCGTTGGTAAACCAAATAAATAAACAAGCAATGCCGTTCAATAGGTCGTATAAGGAAAGTTTTGTGTGTTTAAAAAAATAAATATTTGTAGACATTCCACCACACCGTCTAGGCCCAAACTAAGTAAAATCTGTAAGCTAAAAAAAGCTGTAGTAAAGCTTGTAGCTTGTAAGTAAGATCCATAGAGGAAACCAGATATCTAAAAGAATATTTAGATACGTTATTTTTTTAAAACATCTTTAAAAAACAATATAACACCCAAACCTGGACTAAACATCTATGTCGACAAACATCACATAACTTTTTTAAGTTTATCCTCGATGGGGATCGAACCCACAACCTACATCGCAAAAGGCAGAGATACCATCAACTGATATGTGAGGCCAGTTAATGGTCAATATTTGTATAACGTAGTTAGTAGTGAAATCTAGACTCAATTGACATAATTAGGGCGAGTAATTAACTGAGTCAATAATGCATGCCAAGTGGAAACGCGCGCGGTTTTGTCCACGTAACGCAATTTTTATACAAATTTCAACCCTTTCTGCTTTAGGGGTTGAATTTCAGAATTTTCTTTCTTAGTATACCCTGCGCACCAAGACAAATATAGCCTTTCAAGTCTCTGCGACCAGTGCAGTGATTTAAGCAGTGCGTTGTTTGTATGTCTGTCAGTCAGCCAGGACAAAGCTTATACTATGTGTAGAATAGCAAACGCGCGTGACTTCGTCCGCGTGACGTTATTTCCATATAAACTTCAACCCCACAGTACCCGTTTAGGGGTTGAATTACGGGAATTCCTTTCTTAGTACACTCTACGTACCAAAATGAATATACCCTGAAAACTTCAAGTATTTACCACCAGTGGCTGTGCTTTGTCTATAATGTCAGTCAGATAATCAGGTTAAAGATACTTAAAATTAGTATAATTAATAATAATAGTAATATTCAAAATAATAAGTGATAGTAATTACCTATCAGGTGCCTGCACGATTTAGAAGTGCAAATCAGGTTTGCGTGGTTTGCCTATCAATACGGGCTACAATAAAAACGTGCTCTACCTAAACGTAGCACACACGACTGCGGCCGGTGTAATGAAGATTTGAAGATAATCGAGAGAACGCCCGCTCGGCAGACGATTTATTTGAAGCGCGCGACCAACCGTATAATAATACCTGTAAGGATATATGCACACGCCCATAGTACAGGCTTGGCTTGGTTTGGGACTGGATGGTGTTGTCTGAAATATTTGCCAAAAATTTACTTACTCAAAGTATAATCTAAGTAGTAAAAAAATATGATATCTATCAGGGGCCTAATCCTCGTTTTTTTTTGAGCTGAGATGAGATTGAACTTGACTCAACTTGAAATTGACGATATTTCGTTACGAAAATTGGGCTCCTGTTATTTGGTTAAATGATAGGTAGGCAACTAAATGTTTGTTCGCTCCCGTTTATATTTAAAGGTTTTTCAGTCATTTATATCACTTAGCATATAGTTTTAAATAAACTGTTGTTCTTTCTATAACAAAAAAGAAACGACACAGAATGGTCTATTTATGAAGTGTCTGTCAGTTTTTAACGTTTTCACGACTGAACCACTGAATCTTGATGAGATTTGGTACGGTGATAGATTACGCTCCGGAGACGGTACTAATTTACCGTATTTTTTTACCAAATTCAAAGTTTTTCTGCCATAGAATAGAATAGAATAGAATAGAAAATACTTTATTGCACACCATAACATAAAATAACAATTTACTGAAAAAAAGTTATCACTATGACATTTTTTGGTTTTTGGGTGGATTTTGTCTAATTATTTTGATTTAGAAACCAAACAATAGAAGTCATTTTGATGAAATTTCAAATAAAAAAACCTGATATAAATAAAAAAATAGAATTAGATAAAAAATGTAATCTTCAAGTATCAAAATCACACCAGCGAGCGTTGACAAATATTGCATCGCAGCGATGTAAAATTTTATAATACAATAATGATTTCTAATTTTTTCATACGACAGTGTATCTGAGCCTTTATTCAGGCTGACAGCGCATTCAACCGACCAGTGCAAGCCCTGAAGCACTATATCAAGCGCGTTATTTAAGAAGTATATTTATTTATCTTTAAAAAAAAAATACCCATCTGCATTGATAATACATTCCTTCATTCAAAACATATTAGAGCGTATTACAGCGCATCAGAGGATAGAACAACGAAACCTTGACACTTTATTATAGAGTTAAATAAGTATGCCTATCCATTACAGTCGCTATAGCCAGAATCGGCTAAGTTTTAATATTATTAGTAGCCTATAAAAATGCGCGTGACGATATGTGAAGTTATTTTAATAGAAACTTCAACCCCCGCTATACCCGTTTAGGGGTTGAATCCGTTTAGTACGCCTTTGCGCACCAAAATAAATACACCCTAAAACACAAGCCTGTGGTTTAGGCTGAGCACTGTCTCTAAGTTAGTCAGTAACATTATCTAGCGCCAAACTAAGCATAGCTTGTAGGGAAACCAGATGACTGATATAATACTTATGTATATTTTTACTTATGTACATACTTAGAATACAATATAATATTCAGACACAGAACAAACATTTACGTTCATCACACAAATGTTTGTTCTCGGTAGGGATCAAACCCACCACCTACAGCACAAAATTCAGGGCTACTACAAACTGAGCTGTGACGGCTGTCATGTCAATAGTAAAAGAGTTTTATTCAGTATACCACGTGAACAAAACCGCAGAGAAAAAGAAATAATTCAATAAACCAACTTGAAAACACTCCTTATAACCTAAGCTGTATACTAAAAGCCACGTCAATAAACATAACAAAATAGGCCCATAATAAATATGGAATAGGGTTTCCAATCAAGTCAACTTCGCGCCCCCCTGTCCACAGGAAGTGGTGCAGACCTCGTTGTGTATAGACATGAACAAATAAGAATTCAGCCGATAGTATTGCGGATATGAACTAGTTTTATTTCGATGTTACAAACATCCTGCTCGAGATTCATAACTGCATGCAATAAATTGCATACAACGGCTTTTTTGTGTAACGTGCTATGTTTAGCAACATCTTTAAACAATTTTGTGATTCTCATAATACCCGTTGGTATAACACTTGGAAATGTCTATGCTACGGTGTACCACACTATAATCAACTATATCTTTATCAATTATTAAAACCTTTGTCCTGACTGACTGGCATAAGTTAACGCACTGCCTAAACCACTGGTGTTAGAGACTTCAGGGTATATTCGTGATGGTGTATAGAGGTGTACCTACTATAAGAAAAGAATTCCCGAAAGTCAACGGGTACAGCTTATATGAAAATAACTTCACACGGATGAAATCCAGTTACGCGCGTTTTGCGAGTTACAAGTATTATAAGAATCAATGAACTAAGTACCTGTAGTCAAATAAATGACGGTTACTGACGGTTACTGACTTCTGTTGACTTTGATTTAGATATATAGGTAAAACAAATCTAGTTGAAGTGTTTGTTCTTTTTTCTACTTTTATTTCTAAAGAAACAGCATGTATCAAAAATATTATGAGAATAATATGAATATGTATATAAATGAAGCAAAAATGGTATGACAGGATCGTAGCAAGTGGACATCCGCGGTCTCTGCCTACCCCCATAGGAAACCAAGTATTGGGAACGCAACTAATATAAAAACTAGTTCGTATTACTACGACACTTCGACACCAAGAAAAAGAGTACAAAAATGTTTTTTTTTATATAATATAGGTAACTGTGTTTATACCAATATACACAAAAAAGTTTTTACTGCTAACGATACTTTTATTATATATATATATATATTTACCCAGGCACTACGGCGTCCCGTAAATAGAGACATAAATCATCTACAATGGATGCAAAAGCCTGTTTACTTTACTTTTACTGTTTACGCTACTAAATCTTTTTACTCTATTTATAAACACAACATCCTATAAAAGTTCGTAGAGCTTGCGTAGGCCTCGTAGACTTTGTAGCACTGCTACGCCACGGCGACGCGGAGCCACCTTGCTCCTCTCGCCCACAAGATAATGCAGTAACGCCTTCGAGTAATATTTTTAAACTGCCTTCCAGTAATACAGATGTACTGCTGCGTGTATTAGTAGAAGGGAATTTAAGATATTTTTAGATAACGTTATATTTACAGAACAATATTGAGTAAGAAAGATTTTGTGTGTCCACAAATTGAGTGGTGGAGCTAAAATCGTGAATTTTTCTTCTTTTTTATTGACAGACGTTGTGATTTTAGGGCTGTCATAAGTTGGTATTATCTTTAGTTAGAACAACTTTGCTAGCCGTTTCTTGAATGAAACATATCGTCAGTGGAAAGGAAAAAATACTAAAGCGCCAAAATGCTACTGTGGGAAATTAAGTTTAAAGTTAATAACTTTTTAACTAGAAAAGTTTTTGATCAAGCACCTTCACATTCAATTATCTATTTATTTTGTATGATCCTTTATATTGTATGACCCTTTTTTTGAGCACATGATATTGATGAAACCCAAGACGAACTCTTAAAAATATTTTAGAAAGCCAGAAACATACTTGTAGCTCTAATACTTGATTTGTCAGCTCTCATACCTCAGGAGGTTGTAGCTTTGCTTTCTGCACTGTAGGTTGTTGGTACGATCCCCACCGAAGGCAAACATTTGCGTGATGTACATAGATGTTTGTTCTGTGTCTGGAAATTACATTGTATGTACAAGTATGTACTTATAAAAAAAAGTATTCTATGAACTATCTAGTTCCCATAATACAAACATTTTTGCTTAGTTTGGTTAGAGGCCTTTGTGTGAAAATTAATATTTATTAATTTTAAAAACAATAAATAGTACGCTAAAGATAAAAAATAATTATAAAATGACATCTCCTTAAATTTAAACCTGAGGACAAAACTGTACGTAAAGCATAGGTAAACTTTATGAGCGTCGTAGCGAAACGACCAGGGCCGCAGTTCTAATGAAAACAATGCTGTCTGGTCCCTGATAAGGGAAACAACATCAAGATACGTAACAGCCCACTTAAGAACTTTGTGACAAGTACACTAAACAAACTGGCTTGCATGTATTAGCTATTACTAACATCCGCCCGCGACTACTCTCACGTGGATAAAAAATTGTATATAATGTTATTTAAGGCCCGCTTGAACAATAATCTGATTTAATTTCATTTAGCTAATCACGTTTACCAAGATAAACATGTTTGGTGTCAGCGCAATAGCGACTTAATTTTCTTCAACCAAGATACTAACGTAATTAGCTTCCTAAATGCTTTTAAGGGCTCGTTAAATATCGTTCTTACGGGGATTAGTAGAAACACACACACAATAAAAGTTTGCGAATGAGTGAGTGTACCTAACAGTCTTATAAAGAAAGCATATTGTAATTTAGAGAGCTATGTGAATGATAAAGCTGCGTGACCTTATCAGCAGCGAACATGTCAATTTGCAATGTATACACTATTCTTTAGCTGTATTGCTTCGATCAATGACGGGCTTCCTACATGACGGGTCACATACAAAATCATAGCTAAAAGCTATCTGTGTGAATATATGCTTAGACAGTTACAATTGTTTTCTAACAAAGTGAGAAAAAAAATTATAAACAGTTTTAAGTTCAGCCTTATTACAACCATAAGGTTACTGTTTGTAATTAGGTTGAACTTAAATGTCACTAATTGTCAAAACAAAATAGGAGCTCACTTCTCAAGTGAGCTCTTATTCGCCGAGACGGATTTTTTGCGGATTTTTTATCATTGATCGAAGCTGGATTATATTACACTGTATCCAGCAGCTAACCTCTATCCCCGATACTTATAAACGTTACTCAAATTTAAATACTGCCTAATATTGGTTCTGTCACTGTTTGTCATTACCCTTTGGTAAGAGATGGCAATAGTTTATTTGTTGACAAGTTTTTATAAGTAAAACCATATAAATACAGTGAAATAACATCGTGAGAAATAACCACAAAAAAATATATTTTATGCGACATAAACTTAGTCAAGTTAATATTTATTTGCACAGATACATACCTTAATCCGTATTTACATAATTCAAACGGCTACGGAATCATTCGTAGTTCTGTTATACACAAAATGAACGTATCCCAAGATCCCACTTACAAATTGAACCGCCCGACGGGGCGTCTTATTCTGATACGAACTGCCAAAATGTACATAATATCTAAATAGATAACACTTTAATATACACAAGGATAATTCATACATCTAGAAGTTATTTCTTCCATTACAACTTAGTTTTCTATGGAGTTCAATACTCAAACTAGCATGTCTCATTCTCATTGTATTCACAGCTGAATTGGATGTGAGCTCGATCTCCACCGTGGAAAAATATTTGTGCGGTGAATATTTATGTGTGCACTTTCTAATTCAGCTGACTATATAAGCTTAGTTTAGGCAACTTGGGGCTATTATTGTTTGGTACACTATAGAAAAGTATAAACCTTTTACTAGCTTAGATATACATTAACAGTACTTTTAAACCTCATATAACCTGTTGTACGAAGTTTTAATAAGAGATACATTGATAACTGTATATTGTACCCAAGGATACATCATAAACGGCTGATTTGTTAAGAGTTACCAAAAGTAGATAAATTGATTTATCCAACTTGAGTCAAACATATTTCAAGTGATTCCTCTAAAAACATTTAATAAAAACAACGTTATTCGCTGAATTGCTGCGATATTTTGCAATAAATATTATTAAACTTAATTTATCTTACTAATAAGAAGCAATTTTATTAATTTAATTTCGACTTAAAATATAGACTTTGTTGCTCTTTGTTTATTAATTAAATGATAAAAATAGAGTTAATTTAAATGCACAGGTTGGATAAAATTAAATTTCCATTTATTTCCTTTGGACATAAAAACATGTAAATAGAGACACCCTACTAAAAACTCAGCGTATCATTAAAATAGTAAAACCGTGTTTTGTTTCTTTCGATCTAATTTGAATATTCGTGTCAATGCAAAAACAAAACACTGTGTAACTTTTTCAACGATACGCCGAGTTTCTTAGGTTTTTATCTACATATGTTTTAACTTAAACAAATAGAAATAAAAACTATTTCCAAAAAAAAAATGCATCGCAGCAACACTTTTACTATTGCACTTGAAGCTTACAGAATAAGTACTTGCAGTCCATTGGGAGCGTGGTGGGCCGAATGGAGCGCGCATACTAATTCGTGGTCGTCGAGGAACATTCAAATACCAACCCGGCCCGGCTTACAGGGGATATGTGAGACGGCCCCAAGATTTAGTTTACAACTTAGATTACAGGCTTCAACCGTGTGGTCAAGAATTAAACAAGTAATTTAATGGGCCACACGTTACGTGCCCATTAAGAAACAACCTAATTGAAATTCAATTTTGCGCCCCTTGAAATGCGATTTGTAGATTAAATTAGTTTAAATAACATACAGTTTATAAAGTAATCTGTACAACCGTACTCGTACAATTTTAATTTGGTAACTAAAATATTTTCTAGATCATAGATACCTACTTAAATATAACGGCATTTAGCCGTTATTGACACATAAAATAAATTCATAATTAATATTTTTGAACATTATAACACAAAACATCATCTAGTCCCAAACTAAGCAAAGCTTGTACTATGGGAACCAATGACTGATAGAATACTTATAAGTTTTTTTTTTTTTTGTAAATACGTACTTATTAAAACTGTTCCATCCATTATGCCCAGCTTACATTGTTTTGCAAGAAATTCTACTTGATTTAGTTGAAATTGGTTTACCTGTTGAACGAATTGCGCCAACGACGACGTTCAAAGACCGGAAGCGCTCTTTACCTTTTTGTATGCATTTACGTTTCAAATTAAGATCCAATCGCCATCCTGGACTTCGGATGAGTTCGGAAAAATCCGCCAGACCTCGTGATACAGCACAGCCTCTATTGGCCAGCCCCTATTGGCCATGGAATGGGGTGAGCTCTGACGCGTTCGAGGGAAGTTTTCGCGCTGGAAGACCAGTTGAAATCGCAGGGTTGAGCAGTGAGGCCGTGGGCCACAAAGCTCCCCAGTTCCCGTCGCGCGCTCTGCCTCGAGGGTAAGTATTATTCAATTAAGAAGCAATTTCTTGCAAGCCGAAGAACCAACCAATAAACAACATCAATCTTTGTATAAAAACAATATTTTGAATATATTTCTACTGTTATAAAAACTGAAACAAATAAAAATATTTATATTCACTATAAAAGTATTTATGTATGTACTTACTTAATTTGCTTAATTGAATTAACTGAATTGAGTGGATTGGGTAATAAGCGAGCTTGTTATTGTAATCTAAGTGAAATTCATGGCAAAAACTCATTGAACTTCATAGTTTCGGAAGTTATTTGGATAGATAACATTTTTTTAAAAGTTTACTAACAGTTCCTTCAACCAAGATTCGCTATCGACAAAGTTTTTGATGAATTTAATTATCCAAAAACAAATTGAATGTAATAATTATTGACATACAGGCCCTCATACCTTCAAAGGTAATCGTTAATATTAATCTTCAAAAGAGCGGGATTTGGTAAATTTACCTTTTACATGTCTTTACTCACGTGTGTTTGCATATTCCGCAAACCCAAATAATTATTATGAGTATTGAAACAAAATTGTTAACAGTGCATTGGATTTCCAATTTTGGTTGATTGACCAAAATCCTAAGCAGCTGAATGTGGATTGCTAATTGAGATGAAAGGGTATTGTGATCGGCTTAGTTATTAAAACCGATAACCAAAGTTTGTATTTCGAAACAGCAATACATTTTCGTGACTATTATATTGTGATTTATTTCAGTTTCTTTTTTTTGTTAGTACCACGCATGGTATGAAAATATATAAAAAAGAAGCAGCTAAAACTATACCAAATTTAAAGCTGTTTTCGGCAAAACCCTTGGAAACTATCACTGTTTACTATGAATTTATTATTAAAAGGCCCGTTGTAAATAATCGAAGTAGGTTTAGGAAACACCATACGCTGACCAGAAGCGTTTTTAAGCCGATGCTGGTCGCGCTATTTATAACACTAGTGGAAATTATACAACACTAGTGGAAACGCACGCGACTTCGTAAAACTATTTTTATACCAACTTTATTCTGCGCTGCACACCTTTAGGGATTCAATTTCAGGAATTCCTTCCTTAGTACACCTCTACGCACCAAAACTAAAGAATAAAATAACTATATACTATTATCAGATATTCAAATAGGTACAAACAAAATAGTAAATGTATTTTTTTTAAATAAAGCCTTGCATCGCGGGCTTCCTATTACAAAGGTATTAAAATTAATGAATTGGCCAAGGTGTAAGTAAACCTCACATGAGTAGTGTTCCGCAGGAAATAACCAGTAAGGTGCAAGGTAAACAGTTCGCAAAAGAGTAGGTTTCATAACCAATGGTCTTGTAAGTTAAAACTCTTTGACCGGTCATATTTAGAGATCAGGGTGGCGGCATCACTATCATCATCTTTATAAGTCTACTTCCAGACATAGGCCTCCCCTATACGTTTCCAAAAAGAAAAATCTTGAGCCTTTTCAACAACTAGAGACGAATGCACAAGTAGGCGAACATGGCGAAACTATAAGGGTTCTTCGTCTGACTTCAGAACCCTACATTTAGTATATTTATCTATTTGCCCAAATAGATAAACGACTTGCTGGAATAAGCTGTTGGCTCACCTGATGTTAAATGGTTACCAATTTACCATCACCTATAACAAAGCGAACGTTTCCTACAATGCACTGCTCTACGCCTATCAACCTGACAACAGGTGTTAAGCCTCATATACCTGTAATTTCTCCAGCACCACCCTTGAAACCGGAACGTTGATGTCACATAATACTTTAGATTTGCCTTCAGATATTTCACCTCGTGTGTATTACCTACATAGCAAAATCACAGTGCCCGAGTTTCTATAAATAACACAGGAGTGGTCTGATCACAATGTGTTATCTAAATCATGTATGGACTAAAATATTTAAAAATACATTCATAGTTGGTAGTAGTTCTGCCTTCTGCACTATAATTGTGGGATCAAACCCACCGACGTCAAACATTTTAGTTATATGTCTGGATGTTACATTATTAAAAGTATGTTTAAACATAAATAAATACAGTATTTATTATAAGTATAGTATAAGTATTATGTCAACCATTTGGTTCCTACAGCTTTGTTTGAGCTTGAAGCTATATGGTGCTGTGTAAAATTTCGTCCCTGTTTTTTTATTTATGTGTAGGTACCATATATGTGCGGTCCATGGTTAGGCGGTGTCATAGTACCGTCTGACCATGGACCGCACTATAGTGCATAGTTCACAACCAAACTTTATAGAGTATTAGATATAAGTGAGAATCAGCTCACATAAATAAATTCGATTAATAAAAAATCCTGTTATCAAATCTGAAAACAATGTTTACGTAACTAGTCCAAAATCAGTTTAGCCTTGTGCGTTAGTAGCAAAATGTTTGTGACAAAGGGAAATTCTAGCTTTTCACTCATGGGCCCAGTCATCTAGTAATGAAACAGTATGCCGCCATAGCCACACTCGTCCATGTTTTTATTTTCACTCACTGAACACTTGAGTACCTAGTGCTTTAGTGCACTTTACTGGTCATAAAATGCATTCGAAGCTGCTTGATGATATTTGTGTTTCATACCCTTTGTGCGTACCCACCTTATTTTATGACATTTTTTAGTACCCTATTTTATGCCTCTTATATAAACGACAAGCTATGAGTACCTACGACCATACTAGGGCACATTCATCCCATAGCAAAGTATTACAATATTTTTTACAAAATGTTGTAAACTTTTGGTACTGAACACTGAACATGTTCCATATTTGTGTTTTGATTGGTTTTGCGACATTTTCTGTTTACTTTTTAATGAGATTTGAAGACTTCGTCGTGTGTTTTGAAACCAATCAAACTTTTTCCTGCTATCTAGTCATAAATCAAAATTCATGAAGTTTCTAAACAAAGAAATTAATAATGTTTAATTTTTTAATTTAGTAATAAAATTGCAAAGTACAACGTTTTTTCGTCGTGACAATATTTGTTTCATTGTTATTTTTTTTTAGATTCTTTGCTACAAGTGATCAGTTAAAAAGTGGTCTTTATAAGGTAATGATTGTGATCAATGACCGATGTGGCGCGGCGGGCGTATGTCCGCCTGCGACGCAAGAGGTTGCGGGTTCGATTCCCGCCTTAGGATAAATGTTTGTACGATCTGCAAATATTTATTCCGGGTGTTCTGGGTGTTTTCTATATATAATAAAAAATATCTATATATGTAATGTATTGTATTAAGTATATCAGTCATCTAGTACCCATAACACAAGCTCTGCTTAGCTTGGGGCTAGATGATGCTGTGTGGACTGTCCAGCATTATTATTATTATTATTATTATTATCAATGGATTAATAATATTATTTAATTTGTTATATTTTATTTTTGTAAAAACCAGATTAAGACAGAGTACAAATTGTACGTCGCTGAAATTTTCTTCTTATTATATATGCATCTACAGTTTGCGCGTCACTAAGAAAATACCATGAAATGTAAAACCTTTATTTCAATAGCTAGCAACATGGGTTTTCAATTCAAACTTTGTGATAAAGAGCAACTTCTTAAAATTCAATCATTAATAAGTAACACTAAATTACTTTAATTAATTAAGTACGGTCGCTTGCACTAAGGCATTCTTCGTATTTATTTTGTATTCACTATTTATGTAATGGAACCAGCTGATTGAAATTTCTAGAAGATCCGCCATGACTTATGTATCAAATCTGGTAGATTAACTAAAAGCGAGTCAAAAAAATGACGCAACGTACATACAAGTCATTACATAATTTTCCACACTGTAACCATTTTAATGCAGGTGAATTTATAAGTAGCTCTTATACTGACAGTATCTTTTGAATTTTCCGCACTTAAAGCACCTCTATTGAAAAACCAAATAGACGATGCTTGCATTGACATGCAGAACTCAACAATGAATCCGCCGAGCAATCATTACCTAGCGCGAAGCTCGGCCTAGTTGATCGAATTCTCCCGCCTCTTTCACAGAATGAGTATTGTGAAGCACGTATCGCAAGAGCCACAGACGGGACATGTTGGCGTGAATAGGCCTACCGTCTCCACGCGGTGTCATGCATGCAGCCAAATGCGCTCTGACGGGCTACGATTCGATTACCGTGCTTCATTCCCACTGTGAACGTTGACAATGTAAATGCCATTTACGATCACAATTGAACTCAGACTTAAAATAAGACTCCTTTAAAAATTTTACCCACTTTTACGTAGTCTGACAAAACTGAGTCAAGTCATAAAAGATCTAATTAGAAAGAAGGAATCAGGAGTCGGCTCGGTTAACATTTGTAAAGTCCGTAGACGAAATAACGATTATGAGTCTTCACGGGCGGGCGGGCGGATTACCTTGCGGCTTAACTTTGTAAGTCTGCCAGTTACTTCTAGGATCGCTTAATAAGACGACCTGAGAGAAACAGTCATGGGGTTTTTAAGATTTTCTTGTGTAAACTGGAACTAAACGGGGTTCCCAGCGTTCAGTATAAGCCCTATGCAGTGCCGTGTTCATTCCACGTACGCTGTGAGCTTAATCCTCCCAATAAGCGTAACCGTGCGTGCTGTTATTCCAATTGCTTTCACAAAAATACTGTTATAGTTTGTTTTATCTTTGCAACAATCGTTTATTTAATTGAATTATCCACAGGAAGAGGATTTTGTTTGGCAAATATAATGATGCGCACTGATTGGCTACCGAGACCCGTAAGTATATGTAAATAGAATATTTTAAACAAAATAACTGCCTTACATTTGATTAAATATTTAATAGTACCGTAATATCATGCAAAGTAAAGTTAACATTTAAACTCCTTTTGGTAATATTACACCGACTGAAACCTAATTGCAATTCGTACCAGCTGAGAAATGATAGTAAAATTCAATATTGAATTTATTCATCCGTTGCTCTAAATCCGTCGTCTTGGACGGTAGCGGTAATCATTATCCGGAAACAGCACTAACGAGTCGACCACAATCTTGCTTTTGCTTTTGCTGCAAAGGTACAATATCGCAACTTGAGCTGTGGTTCCAACATGGATCACAGAATAAAATAGTTACAAGAAAAAGTTCATAACTCTGCAAGTGTGTAGTAAGTAGATAGAAATAAAATATAATCACGATTTTAATGTCCAAGCACGTTAGATATCCCTTCAGATTTCTTTGTACCGATTAGTACATACAGACTCAAGATTCTTTGGGGATGTCTAATAAGGATAGTCGGAGGTAGGTACGTTCAAATATTAAGTACAATCGGGAAATACTCACATTTTGCAGTATGTGGTATTCCACACATGATATGTTGAAAGCCAATCGCCGTTGCTAGAATACTAACTGGTTTTCTCTCGATGTTTTCTTTCACCGTTTGCAGCACTAGCATTGCCCATATAATTTTTCCGTATAGAAAAATCCCTTTTTAAAAATAAAACATAAAATTTAAGAGTGTTTTTAAAATGATAACTCTTTAAATATCAGTCTAAGCAAAATGAAAGATGGTTCACGTTGCAAAATAAAAATGAGCAACAACCTACAAAGCCACAATATTGCTAGTAAATTTATGGCTTCAGAACCATTTAGCTCAGAGATGGGTCCTAAAGAAAATATCCGGTACGAGAGATCCCTACCTACATCAAGTGCAGTTCCATTTTTCTCGAAGAAAGGCGCGTTATTGTCTGCGAAACCAAATAACCTCGGCTATATCTGAGTTTTATATCGAGAAGCTTATTGAACTATCAAACCTTGAATATCTACTGAGGTTTTCGAACAATATTCGCTTACATTTCTGCATTTTGTTTCACTCGTACATTCGTAATCTCTTTGCAGTTAAGAAAGGTCGCGGCTGTGCCTAGAGATTGCTTCATCTTGCAGTTGTTTTTTAAATTGCAATATCCTACCTACTTACCTTTACTTCACTCATACTTTTTTTATTTCAACACTATAACTCGTTTTATTAATGAATGGTTGATATAGTTATAGTAGAAACTATACAAAGCCTTCTGTATAGCCTAATCGTGCACATTTTATCAGAAGAGTGCTCTGCTCCATGCATTGTGTGGAAGAAAGGCTCAATGAGGCGTGCTAGGCCCAACTACCGGAAATAACGTCAAAGCTTTCATTGTTTCCGAGGGACATACACGTACCTGCACGGGCAGTAGCCCCCCTTCTTTTGTACTAGATACGTACCTGATTAACCGTGAAGTATTTTGTCTCTTTTGCACAAAGTAAGAATTATAATAGTTAAAATATAAAAAAATTACGCTAGCTCTTTTGTTCAAGACTATTACTGCCAGGAAATAAATATTGGTGAGACATTTTATACAACTCAAAATACTGGCGCATTTAATGAGGTAAATGTCGAATTGTCAGTTCCGCAAGTATAAGTATAAATTATCAACAAAATAAAGCGGATTATTATGTTGTGTCTGTGCCACTTTCTATTCAATGGCACTATTACAAGACACAGTTTTGTCTCTTAGCTTCATTTGTTTGTAGGTACACACCAGGATTTATACTTTCTTATGAAAGATTCTGTAATAAAAAGTATTCGCTGATATTCCTCAGTAGGGTTAAGACATTAATTTGAAGCAAGCAATAAAGTCGAGATGTTTTCTCTGAGGCTCCGCGACGGTTCCGCCGCCGCCGCCGGCGTCCACCGGTGATGCTGAAACACCCAATAAATTTCTTATAAAGACTACAGTTTGAGGCACGCCAAAATAAGCCTTCCATCAACCAGTTAAACCACATTGGGCATTGCTTAACATAGTAATGAAATGTGCACTTTCGTAAATGACAGTAAACGGGGAAATAATTTACTATTATTATGATTTTACCTCCCGCTGTCTAAGCTTTGGTAAAAAGGCTCTTACAACACTGTGGCGTAAGATTCGAAATCGAAGGAATACGTCCCGTTAAATAGAATTTTTGGCAATTGATTTAGCCGGGGAGATTAACGCTGCGGCTTTAACCTCGTCTTCACCTCACCGCCTCGTAAAATGTAAGCGAGCCTTATTCAATTAAACTCGGTGACGTTATAACAATCTGAGATGGCTTATTCTTGAGAAATACAGCTAGGTGACAGCCTGGTTCATTATGATTTTAGATTAAACCAAACTTACCCCCACCGCAACATGAAATTTGGTGCCTTTAGGTGTCTATTTGAAATAAAGCTCAAGCTCTAAAACGAATCAAAGTACTGCCACGTACTAAGCCTAAAGCAACAATGCACCATTAGCTAAGACGTATTTAACCTGAAAGAAAAGGACTGTTGTTTTAGACGAACGTACCCACTGAAAACCCCTACGGCGTGAAATGGTTAAGGGGTGATAAAACGTTTATATTACTTACAAAGTATTTCGTTCTAACTGATACCTACCTACTGAGTACCAAGATTGATTTATTACTACATTATGATATTTCTTTAAACTGATTTATTCATAGCAATTTTGTATTTATGAAAATAGATCCATAAGAACCAGTAATGTCGGCCGTGTGAAGCCATAAATATTGAAAATTGCAATGTGCAGAGAACGGGTTCGCCGAACAATTGTTGTAATTTGCGGGCACACACGACTATTTCTAATCGGTTGCGATTGTCCACGGCTTGCGTGAACCAATCTGTTCTCTTTTCTATAAAAATTGCACACCAGTGATACTCTGTAAGCACTAGGAACCAGACGATACGAATTTCTCTCGGAGCCTCATAATAGCCCATCGCTGAGCTTATTATCCGGCACCATCTATTGAGAACGGCTTTAGAGGGAAATACCGAATAGGTTGTAATAGACATTACGTTAATAATATCTTTCTGCGGCTTATCTTTTACTTCCGACATTATTCAACCAACAAAAGTCCTGATGGTATTGATTTTTTAAAATAGGTACCTTTGTAAACTATTTTAATCATTTATGACCTAGCGATCTAGACTAGCGGTTGATCTATTAGTACCAATTTAAATGAAATATTTTTGTTTTATTTTTATTTATTTATTGACACAACAGGTAACTAATACATTACATTAGACTGGGTACAAGTAGATGCATAATTATATTATAATATATACTATTTTATGCAGATGCTTAAAACAATAATATGTCGGTACAATAAAGGGTTAAATTGGTGAATAATGCATAATGTATTTATGACGCACTACGAGCTGGACTGCCCCGGTTCGCAGCGCCCTCATTGGTATTTATAGCTAATTAGAATATAATGTGTGTGAGTGTGGGGGGATGAGGGGTGGGGGTGTGAATGTATGTGCATGTGATTCTGAGGGTTCTCAGGGTTTCACTGGAGAACCCCGAAGTGTTTGAGTGAGAAGGTTGTGGGGGGGTGTATGTGAGGGTGTGTTTGTGTGTGTGAGAGAGTGAGGGAAATAGTACAGATACTGTGTACGTAGGTACCTGTGCAGTTTTTATACGAAGTGAGATGTATAGATGTATGCAGGCATGGAATTCATAATCAATGAATGATGGAATGCAAAATATAGATAGTGACTTTTTTTATTTTTATTATTAATTAGTACCGACTTGACTCTTAGAAAGATGTCTAAGAGAGGTGTAAGAGATACGTCTAAATATTACATTCGGCTCATACCGACATTTTGCAGTAGTTGATATTAGTGATATTAGTAGTTGCAAACCTATCGCTATTGCTAGATTATTAACTAGTTTTCTCACGATGTTTTCCTTTACCATTTGAGAACTCTAACATTGCACACATATTATTTTCGCAAGACCGGATGCAAACTCACGACTAAAAGATCAGAAGCCTTGGTTCTCTCGCATTTAAATGGGTTCACTTTTAATTACATAAAAATGTAAACAGTTTTTTTCCTCAGCACAAAACTTAATAGAATTGAATCTTTGTTACGATATAACTTGGGGAATGTTTCATATTTTCAAGTTGCTCTTTTAATGAGAAATCTTTAAAATTCCTGACTTTTTTTATAAAATTATTAATTAATAAATCTAGGAATCTAACCGCCGCTTTAGATTAAAAATATATAATATATTTGTCTGACTAGCTGACGGGTGCGTGACTTCGTCCGCGTGGTTATTATAGTGTTTCATACAAATTTCACCCCTCTTTTTACACCCTCTTCAGGAATGACAGTTCCATTAAATTTATACTAGGTTTTAAGTTAGTCCATAAAATAACTAATTCTGCAAATCGCTTCAACATTAATTTAGTAGATTTTGCGTGATGCGTGTACAAACAATGGTACAAATCAAAGTGTAAAAATGTTTTTCAAAATGAAATTCAATCACAAACAAAAAGTCAATTCCGACTTTTGGCCTCTTTTTTAAATATATTAGCAAGGTTTCAAAAGTATCTTTATTAAATAAATAAATAAATAATGCTGGACAATCCACACAGCATCATCTAGCCCCAAGCTAAGCAGAGCTTGTGTTATGGGTACTAGATGACTGATATACTTAATACAATACTATATTACATACATAGATTTTTTTTTTTTTATTATACATAGAAAACACCCAGAACACCCGGAATAAATATTTGCAGATCGTACAAACATTTATCCCAAGGCGGGAATCGAACCCGCAACCTTCTGCGTCGTAGGCGGACAATCGCCCACCGCGCCACATCGGTCGTCTATTGTACAGACTTTTCAACGTCTTCAGTTTTATTACAGTACTAGCTGACCCGTGACCACTTCGTTGGGCGGTAAACATTTTTACTTACAAATCTTAACTCAGTAGTACTCGATGTTGCCAAAAGATGGCGTTAATACGGCATAAAATAGCGGTTGTTTGCAGTATCACCCGCGTGGCAGTTTCTTCCCGTTCCCGTTATTTTATCGGGATAAAAAGTAGCCTAAGTTACTCCCTGTTACATCAGCTATCTGCCAGTGAAAGTCCCGTCGAAATCGGTCCAGCCTACCCGGAGGTTCCAGAGATTACCCGGAACAAATGGACAGACAGACAGACAGACAAAAATTAAAAAAAATGCTATTTTGGAATATGTATCGCATATACATTCATATGCATGTAGTAAAAAGCGGTTATTTTAATATTACAAACAGACAATTCAATTTTATTTATTTGTATAGATATATATACCTATCTACTTGAACTCTACCAGACTTTTGAATAAGCTTTCTGAATCTAATGCAATTATAGTTAAATATGGGTCTCAACGTTCAAAGGTAAAGCACTGGTATAGAGAGTAGTAGAGGTCATACAAAGCGGATACAATTATAGGTGGCGATTGTCAGTGGGAGAAACTGTCAGACGCTACAGAGAGTCTCTTATTATTGCGGTAGGACATCTCGATTTTAAGTCTTTATAGCAAAGACGCAGTTAACTTACTTACTTGTAATCAAGGTAACAACTTTTATACCACGTTTTTAGTTAAAAAGTTATATTAAAAGTTATCAGTTACTTTATTTTATTAATTTTCCACACTATCTAACATCGCCCACACACGGGCTGTCTGAAAAGTGCGCTTTTTAAGTGTTATTTTAAGCGATTTACTAAACCTTAGCTACCTTACTTACTAGGTTCCTGTTTAGAGTGTTAAGGCCTTAGGGTAGGAAGATTTATCAGCCAGTTTAGTGGCTTCAACTTTAACGAGGATAAAATCAATCTATGATTTTTATAAATGGTAACTACTGTGAATGACATGTACCTACATTAATAAGCATGTGAAAAAATCATAAGGAAAACTGTTTTAGATCTAAAGTGCTTTACTTTTAAATACCATTCGCGCTTCGTATGTTTTTTTACCGTCATAATATAAAGAGGATCGGGTTTTTTCTCACATTTTGAACCTATGGTAGCGGTCGTGAGTTGCCCGGCGCATGTTATTTTGAACTTTATTTCTACGATACGTGTATAATATAAAATAGTAAGCTTTGAGAACTAATCTACCTTAACTTAGCCCCTTAACGCTCCGGCCACAATATCAATATAGAAAGGGTTAGCCGAGGTAGCAAGCACCTGTCTCATCCGGGTGTCGCATTCATGTCGACTTTTCTCTGATTCCTAAAATATAGCGTGTCATCTTCCCTGCTCTTGTTTCTTGTTTGTTCCACAGGATTTGTTCAAGCGCTGTTCTTGAAAACCATTTATGTAATCTGAATCTCCAATAGATTTCGGGTCCTAAGTATTCATTACCTCATCACATCATATTATCTCTTAAAAATAAATAATTTTATATTTTATTCAAACCACTAAATGATGAATCGGCTAACGACATGATATCATGACCAAGAAAACCAAACAAAAAATTTAAGTTGACGGGCAAGAAATACACTACATCAATGAGTATATAAACCATCTTCCAAAAACCAAAATGTATAATTAAACTAAGAGTATTCAACTAAAAGTAATAAATATCTCGTAAGTGCATTTGCTTAATGATTAATAAAATCCAGAGCTCTTTGAGAACACTGTAAATTACTTAATATCGAAAGTTATAGCTAAAAACCAATTTATATTTTAGGTAAAATATACCTACCTAAATTACACAAGAGATAAAGTTTGTTATCTGTCAAGAGCAGGAAAACTGCGTACTATAAAAACTCCAACAATGGGGTAATGCAGAGAAAATTTTATATCGCTTTCTACTTATTTCTATTTGTTCTCAGAACTGTGCTGTTTGCCTATTTAAATATGTGTCAGAGATTTCTCCCCTAGAAAGGGTGGTAAAAGCCCACAGTGTCAACACTCTGTATAAAAGTAATCTCAACAGTTTTCCCTTATTCTTTTTCCTCGTCGCCGTTTTAGAATACTGAATATTTACCGACTCTGGTTTTAGCAATTGAGATAATTGTCTTGTTTTTTTTAAGATTGCTCTGCGGTCGAATTGTTTTTAGATAAGTACACAGTAGGTTTTTTTTTTAGTTTAGTACGCATATTTTTATTTTTAGGTTTTATTATGTATTTGTAGGGGTAGGAATTATTGTGGCTCCACTCTTCCGATGTGGCGCGGCGGGTGAACGTCTGCCTGCGACGCAGGATGTTGCGGATTCGATTCCCGCCTTGGGATAAATGTTTGTACGATCTGTAAATATTTGTTCCGGGTGTTCTGAGAATTTTCTATGTATAATAAACAATATCTATGTATGTATTGTATAAAATTATTTATTCTTTATTGTACACACAAATACAGACAGTTATTTATACAGTCATCTTAGTACCCATAATGCAAGCTCTACTTAGTTTGGGGCTAGATGATGGTGTGTGGATTGTCCAGCATTACTATTATTATTATTCTTCTTATTTCTTAATTTAATTACAATACAAATATTGTTTTAATTATTTTTGTAAAATTTTACTAAACGGGCTTGTACAATGTGAATCTCTATTTATTACATCAAAAAGTGAATAATTCTGATAGGTATTTTATCGTGAATTTTTTTATTCTAAAATATGAAGAAAAGTATTTACTTTCTAAGCGTCTGAGTATTCATCAGATCAATTTGACAGCCGTCACAGCTAAGTTTGTAGTAGCCCTGCCTTCTGCGCTGTAGGTGGTGGGTTCGATTCGCACCGAGAACAAACATTTGTGTGATGAACATAGATGTTTGTTCTATGTCTGGGTGTTATATTGTATTCTAAGTATGTATTTACAAAAAAAAAGTATATAAGTATTCTTACAGTCATCTGGTTCCCATGGTACAAGCTATGCTTAGTTTGGGGCTAGATGATGTTGTGTAAAGATGTCTACAAATATTTATTTATTTAATTTGAACGTTGTAGAATGTTATTCAAAAAGATTTGTATAAAACTGAATTTAACTCACGGCACACTATTTGTTACTCGTCCATGATAGCTATAACATGAAGCAAGGCCAATTTACGCCAACATGTTCAATGAGTAATAACATCGTCTCACTTATAAATTACCCTGTAGTCAAATTCATCTTGCCTTGATTAATCACTAAATGCAAAATGGTTAAAAACTCGGCAAATATCCAATTTAAGTTTAATTTCGTAACCATAAATTCGGTTTAGCTCCCCAGAGCGACCGCGTCGCGACGCCGGGTTGAGTCGGAACTCTCGCAAAATTGCACCGCAAGTTATATCCTTTTTCTATTGTCTAGTAAGAAAATACTTGAAACATGCTTTGCGCCCTATAATTTGTAAGTGTTTTCTTATGTATCCGCTTGCATGTAACCAAAGTAAGTATTTATACAGGATCCTCATGTTCATGGTCACAAAAGCTACTTCGTCCGTAGGAAATTATTTTCATACAAACTCAAAAAATTCAACTCTTAATACACCCCTACGTATCAAAATAAACCTACCCTGAAAATTTCAACTTTTTATAATAAGTGGTTTAGGCTGTGCGTTGTCTTTATGTCTGTCAGTCAGGACAGAACAAATATTCTCATTTGAGGTATATATAGATAATAGACATGCAATAACTACGATAAATTCTTACTCTACTAATAAAATAATGAAATTGGCAATAATCTCAAAGCAGTTAGGTACACCGTGTCTTGTCACTTTCAATCAAATTTAAAACTTCCAGTCAATGTCATCAACAGGATAAATTTATTAATTGCGCTTAGTGTTGACCTGAATAATGCATTTGATGACCGTCTGCCGTTGTTATCATTGACCACTGCCAGTTCAACCACAGACATTTCAACTACGGCTATCGTAACCGGACCACAACGTGTTTGTACTACAAAGCAGTTGTAAATAGAAGTAAATATTTAATTTTTTCAAACGCAAGAATCCATTGGTATCCATTCAGCATTGACTAACGTAAAATATTTTTTTTCTCAGAATTTGATGTTTATGAACTTCCGTTGCTGTCTGTACTGACTGCTGGAAATGCTCTAGCATCTAAATTGAAATAAAACCCAAATCGAAATGCTTTCCCCCGTCAAATTCAGTTACTTATCTAATAACGAATACAATTTTCTCTCAAGATAGTATTTACATAGCCAACGCTCTTGGCTTTCAGTAAACGAGAAGGTAAAGGAGCTCCTCTTACAAAATATTATTTTCTGTTTAGCAGATTCACCTGTTTTGTTTATTCCTCTTACATCGATAGAAACTTCGATTTTTTTTTCTGGCGACGTTTTTATGCTAACTTGAAACTGATGCCAAAAAGAAATCAGCGTGATCATTTTAATCATTTAGTAAATATTCCAAACATCATTTACGTTTTTTTTTGTACGATTTGCTGATGAATCAAGTAGATGGTCCAGCTGATGTCACGTGGTTACCATTACCTATACCAAAGCATTGCCTCGCAGGTCATTAGGAGTGTGCCATACATTGCACTGCCCGCGTTCATCAGCCTGAGGTATTTAGGTGTTAAAACTTACATGCCTGTAATTTCACCGGCACCCACGCCCTTCAAACAGGAACACGGTAAGCTACTTGGCGGCAAAAATAAACGAGAAAAAAGGGCTTGAACTTTTTTATTCTTAAAAAAGAAACTGACGGTATTTTATTCATTTTTCACAATTATGTCTAAGTAGGAACTTACAGGCACAATAACAATTAAATACAGCTTTAGTGTTGTATTTTAATAACCCGTTTTAGAGACTGGAACACGCTGCAGCATTATGTTACGCATGAGTACACACTGTCGAGCTGCATTTGCAATTGACATTTAAATATGAATATGTCGTAGCAATTTCTTGTACATACGAGTCAGGTAATAACATGTGATTTTTCCGCGCACAAGCCCAGCATTACGGAAACTACCTACGTAACGATGCGTGAGCACCTTCGTCTGTTAACTTTGCAATTAAAGCTTCTCTGAGCACGGTATCTTCTGCACAGTCTGCAGACCTTTACCCGCCTTCCTTTCATTATTTAGTTGAAGCCACTGGAACTTCATATGATATTATTTTGTAAAAAGGTTCACATAAAAAATGGTAGGAACCGATCCGTTCGCAAATAACTGGTACCTAGATTCACTTCACGCAGCTATAAAATTCGAAGTTATCTCTTTGAATCTATTAAACGAATATCTTTTGGGCTTTGACTTGACTTTAAGACCCAAACTAAGATATAGAACAAACATCTATTCATCATACAGATGTTTGTTCTTAGTGGGAATCGAACCCATAACCTACAGCGCAGAAGACAGAGCTACTACTAAATGAGCTGTGACGGCTGTCTAGCTGCGTAAGTATTAGTTACGTATATTGTTCGCTGTTTTATTTGGCAATCCCCTAAAACGTTTTTTCTAAGGAAAGTTTTGGAAAACAGCACATAGTTTTCTTGTAAACTCAAAGATAACAACCTTGAGACAAGCATTTGTTTGGTAGTAATTCGAGTCACCGGCGAAGTGTGCCCGCGCAAATTGATGTCTCCCCTCGTAAAAGTTTTGATTCGAATATTCTTTCAGAGAAAACATTTTCTTCTGATAAACTAAAGTTAACCAATAGTAAGTCTCTTTTAGTACTTTAAAGTATCACCCACATGACCCACATGACTAATGTACGCTGTTAACAAGAAGTTGTTATAATAAAATATTCAGTTCTATAAAAGCCTCCCTTCATTTACATTGAGGTGACAAACGCAAAATAAGCGCCTACCTACCAGACATCCAATAAAGCGATTCCGGCCAAAGGAAGCAAGAAGATAACCTACTTACTGATCCGGCGTATTCTATTTGCCTGTAATAATCGCGATGACAATCTCATATTACATAAAAGATTTGCCCCCTTTCGATCGAAATGCGATTTGCTTCCCTTCAGAATTATTGCCGAGTCGTTTCGAATTTTTTCGCTATTGAAAGTGGAGCTACTCCTACTTACAAGATTTTTGAATGTATTCCAATGAATGGGGTAATTCAGCGCCTCGGAGCATGCATTAGTATTAACGAAGAATATTGAAAATTGACTGAATGCATCTATTCTACTAAACAGATGATAGCATATTTTACTGTAATTGAAACTCGTAATAACAACTTAAAACATAGTTTGGTTTAGAAAATTTTTCAACTTTTTACGGGCACTAGTGGTTTAGTGAACGCAAACCCGCCTTCAGATCCTAAGGTAATGGGTTTAAATCCGATCACGCACCAATTTTTACATCCTTGAGAACTTAAATTTTTTGATGTGATTGGCAGATACTTACAGCGGCATTAAATTTTGATTTGATTTTACTAGATATCCATCAGGATTTTTGATTTTCATCAGGCTGAATAAGTTCACTGCTGGGCATATGATGTGCCTATACGTTTCCAGGGAGACAAATTTGAATATCTATACACCTACTTTTCGCGATCATAACTATGATGGCCATCGGTTCAACGGGAGCGGAGGGCGTCCTATACGCTTTGTCTTTTGGTTCTGAACAGATTAACTAGATATAACTATCAATAACCGCTGAAAATCACCACTGCAGGAGGGTTTATTCCTGTAGGACACGCTAAGTGGTGCTGTGGTCGTTTTTATCATCGTGTTATTTTTATAATTGATGTTATGTCAAATTATTCTCTTTTTTCTATGCTTGCTATGATATAAGTATACGCCAATTAATCCAAAGCAATCAGAGCGCGAAGTGAAGACTGTTTGTGAAATACAACACCTTCAATTAACCGGTGATAATAGCTACTCTTATATCTATCATTATTTGCAGCGTAAACATATAAATTAAATGTTGTTGTTTAGTTGTCGAAAGAATTAAAATTACAGCTAGTACAAGTATTTTTACTTTTTTATGCAAGTGTTTATAATTTGGTATAAACAAAATAAATATGAAACAGTTGACATCTACCTAAATACACCACAAACAGCTATCTAATTACCATTGCAAACTACCAATAAAAAACAAGCAATTACATCAGAAAATTTTGTGCATAGTATTTTTCTTTTCAAGGGTTTGTTGGAATAAAAACAAGTTTAGATATATCTGACAGTTTAATGAGCAATAATGAATGAGACACCTACTGATCACTCTATCTTAAAACTAACCGATCTTAACAGTTTCGGGACATTCTTCAAACAACCCTTCGCAAAATTGTGCTAATACGAGTACACATTCAATATGTACTCCAGTAACCTTTCCTGTAACACTATTCAAACATAAGTGGGCCGATGGGTTTCAGCCTATTATATCAGTGTCGCGTATGGCGTGTGTAAACGTTGTATTCGAGTTGACAATTCGTGAGATAACGCAAAGTGTGCGAATTCGGCTGGCGGTGCTTTACATACAGCATTAGCCAAGAATAAGTTTGTTCATTACGAGAGGGAACAAAGAGGTAGGCTCGGCGACAGTGGAGGAAACGTGCGGCGACGCCACGACAATAGGTCGCCTTATCGCGCCGGAACGCGTCGGCCGCCGCGCCTCGTACCTCGTACCTCGCACCTCCCGGCCTGCTCCCGCCGCTGCGCCGCGCCGCACCGCCCGCTATATCCACTTGACGTATGAGCACTGAATAAATGGGAAAACTTTTAGCTGCCGTTATGGGAGAACGAACAATTGGTCATCTGTTGCTATAAGGAAATGCTTAAACATGCGTTAATCTCACCAGACAGACGTCAGACTCATATTGTTTGGTAATTGTTTCTTGTTGTACTTTTTGCTGGCGGGATTTGGGGTAAGAAAGGATGATAACTGCCTACTTATCTTCTTTTCTGTTACCTCCTCTTTTCTTTTGTTTTTTTTTTTGCTTATCTTCGTACTTATAAGCTTACTTGGACTTTTTTCAGCACTATCCACGAAGGATGATGAATTCCTACAATACAAGTGCAGTATACACATATGTGTATAGCAGTCTGGCTTCGCTCTATAATAAAGTAAATATTATAATAATATGTAAAAAATTCATTTATTTTATTATAACGGAAGTAATTTAGTATATACAAATATTTTACATCTAATATTTAACCTATCTACCTTATATCTACATATTTTATCATAACTTTTTCTACCTATAGTAAAGTGCGGGTCTTTACTATAGGTAGAAAACAGAATTTAAGTCACTGACCGCAGGAAGTGTGCCCAAAAGGCTGGCAACGTTACCTCTTTGAATAGCTAAACTAATTCTATGTAAAATGTAAACATTTTTTAACAAATAATACCTGTATGCCAATCAAGGTTACGCGTAAGGTTTAGGTTAAGCCTTAAACTAACATACAGTGGGTTCCTTGAGGCCACGAAACATTGCACAACCTACTGTTATTCCTGCTGGGCATGAGTCATCAAGATCTACAGAAGAATCCAAAGAATCCACTCATGATTCGGGTTTCGAGACAATGTAGCCGTGATTACCCGGTTCGTTGTCGACGAAACCTGCAAAATGAGCGGTTTGATTCAACCAATCAGACACGAAAAATGAAGAAACTATGACAACTGGAGAAAATTTATGTATTTATTTAGTAACATAATTATGTCGTCAGTTGTACGTTACTAAGTTACTTTCAGTCAGTTCAGCTTTCACTGATTTATCAGTAGGTTTACTTTGAGGTAAATTGGTAATTTTAAAACCACTTTGATTTTTTGTGAATTCTAAAAACTAACATTTAATCCTACCTCATAATAATAAGTTACTTAGAGGTAAAATACATATTGTTATGTTACCACTAGTGTCATTCTCCAGGAAAAGTAACATATAACTCAGTTATTCAAATATTGTGCTTATTTTACCACATATTGACCTCAACTATTGTTAATTCTGGAACTAGTGCTACGAGAGCTCTACGCGCCGTAGCGACTAACGTAGACCTAATGCAAATCCAATATTCATTGCATTATTTTTCTCTGAGAATGACACAGTTAATGCATTTTTGTTGTTTTGCTCAGTCAACTAGTTATTCATTGTCGGAAGCATGTGGTTTATTATAGATTCGGATACTTACGTTATATTTTATATTTTTGAGGCGTATGTCCTCGTGAGGCGTGGCCCCACCCTCGTAATTTTTTTGATCTGAGACAAGATTAAATCAAAATTTGACTGTTGAAATTGGAAGTTGAATGCAGAAATGTATGTTTTAAAGAATGCCATGTGGAAGTCGACACGATCGAAACTTGAGTTTGACGATATTTTGCTACGAGAGTTGCTGGGCCCCAGAAGTGTGCAACCCTTAAGACATAGTATAGGGCATGGGAGCTGTCACTTTTTTAACAAACTATGAATAACTAAATTAAATATATATTTCAGGATATTTTTACACAGCATCATTTAGCCCCAAACTAGGCATAGCTTGTACGGTGGGAACCACATGGCTGATAAAATTCTGATATACTTTTTTTGTAAATACATACATAAAATAAATACAATTTAACATACAGACACAGAATAAAAAATTATGTTCAAACACCTATAGAAAGCGTTGAACTGGACAACTGGACGTAATTTGAAAAACTCCAATGAGAACGAAATCTGATTTAAATATGTGATGCGATAAAGATGTTATTTGTTATAATGTATGCTAAATAAGTTTAATAAGTTTCAAACTTATATTCTTTAATTATTAGATATTAATCTGAACTTAAAATGTAAAAATCGTATATTTAAATGTAATTTAATTAAGCAAATATCTTTTTTAAATGGTTAAGCGCCATTTTGTTTTAAATTAAGCAAATCCTTTATGGGACCGATAAAGGTATCTTGTATGAGTTTTAAAATATATCGGAGTAACAAGAAGCTTTAAAGAAGGAAAGCTCAAGACTGTAGAAGTTTGTAAAATTCTGGTAGAGCCTTATACTGAAAAGCAAAAAGATCACATTACCGATGTCAAAACAAATAACTTTGTAAACTAGAAACTTAAGATAAGGCTATTGAAGTTGTATTAAGAAGCTATGCTATTGTTTGTTTATTAAATTGTTTTATTTTTAGATGGGCTTACCTTCAATTCCAAAGAATACACTCATAATTCGGGTTTCGCGATAATGAAACCGTGTTAATATCAGGTTCGTTGTCGACGAAACTTGCAAAATGAGTTGTTCATCCACTTCATCATGAAAACATTGAAGAAAGAAGAAATTAACTTATGAGTTAAATTATAAGTTTAATAATACTTATTTGTATTGTATTTTGCAGTTATTTGTGTACCTCCTAACTTAAAAGAAATGAAATAGCATCACGATTTTAATCTCGAAACTCGGTAGATATCCTTACTTAAGGTAAGGTAAGAAAAGCAATAACATACTGGTCAGGGTTGTCTTTGTACTACTATACTACATAATATTGGTGTCGTGAACCCGTTGATGAGGACAATATATCGACATAACATGTGCATGCCTCCAGCTTCCTCATATGGAAAATGCAGATTCTGAAAATGCCAATATTTAGTTCATATTTAGTACCATCATAGATTACAACCATAATTTAGGTGCCAAAAAAACAACGACGCTACAAGCCTTTGAAGGTGTGTTAGCTGAAGTAACATGCCACCAGCTTCCTCATTCAGTGTGGGCAAACGAGTGCTGATAGAGCTATAGAATAAACGCTAGCATTTAGTACCAGATTGGTGCACTAGGTAGCAAAATTTCCAAACCTGCAGCTAAAAAACTCTCGGAGTTATAAGACTTTATCAACGTGTAAGCTGACGTACCGTTATTTCAGCACGCACATGCTGGTTCTCTGAAACGGCTGCAGCTATAGACACGGTTGATATCTCCAGATTCAGTGCACAATTGGTGCCAAAGGTACCAAATATTTGAGGCTTCTAGGTTCAAAACTCTTTGAACTACAGGCTTTTAGCAACGTGTAAGCTGGAGAAACGTTTCTCCAGCTGACACATGCTGGATCTCAGAAACGGTAAGAGATAGAGATTCGGTTGATATCTCCAGATGTCAATATGAATTAGTGCACTTGGCACCAAAATTTTGGAGTCTCTAGGACCAATAGTTACATCACAAGAAGCAAAAAACCATTTAACGGTCAACAAATTCAAACCAGTTTTCGCTTCTATAAAAGCGCGGCGTTGCCGCTCTGCACGCTACAATAGCGAGCGAACATTATGCTTGTTCTCTGTCTGTTTTTATATCTGTCTCTGGATACAACGTGTGTTGCCAGTTCAGTTTTAGTAGGTCGATAGTTTTATTCGAGTCTTGTCAGAACAGGTATTATAGGTACGAGGTACTACTAAATAGGTACTTTATTTTGTCTAGTTTAACCAAATAAAATAGGAACCTAATTAGGAAATTGGGTTTGTATGTACTCAAATAGTTGATTTGACGACCGATGTGACGCAGCGGCCTGTGACGCATAAGTTTGCGGGTTCGATTCCCGCCTTGGAATAAAATGTTTAAACGATCTGCAAATAATGAATCCGGGTGTTCTGGGTATTTTCTATGTTTAGTAAAAAATATGTATGTATTTTTGTAACGTCAGATTTGGAATTCAAAATGGCGGGTGCAAATGATGATACAAAAAACTGACATGGGTGTCTTTTTCGACTAATTTGGGGGTGCTGATTACGAATATCTGGTCAAATTTGAAATTCAAAATGGCGGGTACAAAAAATGGTACAAAAAACTGACATGGGTGTCTTTTTCGACTAATTTGGGGGTGCTGATTACGAATATCTGGTCAAATTTGAAATTCAAAATGGCGGGTACAAAAAATGGGACAAAAAACTGACATGGGTGTCTTTTTCGACTAATTTGGGGGTGCTGATTACGAATATCTGGTCAAATTTGAAATTCAAAATGGCGGGTACAAAAAATGGTACAAAAAACTGACATGGGTGTCTTTTTCGACTAATTTGGGGGTGCTGATTACGAATATCTGGTCAAATTTGAAATTCAAAATGGCGGGTACAAAAAATGGTACAAAAAACTGACATGGGTGTCTTTTTCGACTAATTTGGGGGTGCTGATTACGAATATCTGGTCGAATTTGAAATTCAAAATGGCGGGTACAAAAAATGGTACAAAAAACTTACATGGGTGTCTTTTTCGACTAATTTGGGGGTGCTGATTACGAATATCTGGTCAAATTTGAAATTCAAAATGGCGGGTACAAAAAATGGTACAAAAAACTGACATGGGTGTCTTTTTCGACTAATTTGGGGGTGCTGATTACGAATATCTGGTCAAATTTGAAATTCAAAATGGCGGGTACAAAAAATGGTACAAAAAACTGACATGGGTGTCTTTTTCGACTAATTTGGGGGTGCTGATTACGAATATCTGGTCAAATTTGAAATTCAAAATGGCGGGTACAAAAAATGGTACAAAAAACTGACATGGGTGTCTTTTTCGACTAATTTGGGGGTGCTGACTACGAATATCTGGTCAAATTTGAAATTCAAAATGGCGGGTACAAAAAATGGTACAAAAAACTGACATGGGTGTCTTTTTCGACTAATTTGGGGGTGCTGATTACGAATATCTGGTCAAATTTGAAATTCAAAATGGCGGGTACAAAAACGGTACAAAAAACTGACATGGGTGTCTTTTTCGACTAATTTGGGGGTGCTGATTACGAATATCTGGTCAAATTTGAAATTCAAAATGGCGGGTACAAAAATGGTACAAAAAACTGACATGGGTGTCTTTTTCGACTAATTTGGGGGTGCTGATTACGAATATCTGGTCAAATTTGAAATTCAAAATGGCGGGTACAAAAAACTGACATGGGTGTCTTTTTCGACTAATTTGGGGGTGCTGATTACGAATATCTGGTCAAATTTGAAATTCAAAATGGCGGGTACAAAAATGGTACAAAAAACTGACATGGGTGTCTTTTTCGACTAATTTGGGGGTTTCTGATTACGAATATCTGGTCAAATTTGAAATTCTAAATGGCGGGTACAAAAAATGGTACAAAAAACTGACATGGGTGTCTTTTTCGACTAATTTGGGGGTGCTGATTACGAATATCTGGTCAAATTTGAAATTCAAAATGGCGGGTACAAAAAATGGTACAAAAAACTGACATGGGTGTCTTTTTCGACTAATTTGGGGGTGCTTTTTGAATTTGTTGACCGTTAAATGGTTTTTTGCTTCTTGTGATGTAACTATTGGTCCTAGAGACTCCAAAATTTTGGTGCCAAGTGCACTAATTCATATTGACATCTGGAGATATCAACCGAATCTCTATCTCTTACCGTTTCTGAGATCCAGCATGTGTCAGCTGGAGAAACGTTTCTCCAGCTTACACGTTGCTAAAAGCCTGTAGTTCAAAGAGTTTTGAACCTAGAAGCCTCAAATATTTGGTACCTTTGGCACCAATTGTGCACTGAATCTGGAGATATCAACCGTGTCTATAGCTGCAGCCGTTTCAGAGAACCAGCATGTGCGTGCTGAAATAACGGTACGTCAGCTTACACGTTGATGAAGTCTTATAACTCCGAGAGTTTTTTAGCTGCAGGTTTGGAAATTTTGCTACCTAGTGCACCAATCTGGTACTAAATGCTAGCGTTTATTCTATAGCTCTATCAGCACTCGTTTGCCCACACTGAATGAGGAAGCTGGTGGCATGTTACTTCAGCTAACACACCTTCAAAGGCTTGTAGCGTCGTTGTTTTTTTGGCACCTAAATTATGGTTGTAATCTATGATGGTACTAAATATGAACTAAATATTGGCATTTTCAGAATCTGCATTTTCCATATGAGGAAGCTGGAGGCATGCACATGACATAACCACTATAGTTTTACTTATAGCTCATCACTTCAACAAGTTAAACATACAATACATAGAATACAATACAATACCCAGACACAGAACAAATATCTAAGTTCATCACACAAATGTTTGCTCTCCATGAGGATCGAATCCACAACCTACATCTGTAGATGTAGGCCGGGATTCGACCCATAACCAAATTTTGCATAGTTTTGATTCTCTGACAGAGATTCAGCAATGCTGTGTATTATTTGACTCAAAAGTTTAGGCTTCTCTTAAATGGTTAGGTTCAATAATTTAGTTCTGAAACTTATGATATTATCAGTAAGTAGTGTTTGAATGCTTATTTTATACCGATCTAGTGAGAAATTGGTTCGGTTTATTTTAAGTAACATTTTGTGATTTTTGAGGTACTTTCCTTTTCCAACCTCTAAGCTGACTTATACTGATCCTATTCATCAGTTAGGTCGCTGAATGGTAAGTTATAAGACTGTTTCTTCTGTAGGTCAACTCTCAAAAACCATGTTTCGTATTGTCATTTTGAGTTACATTACGTGGCATGGCAGACAGCGTCAACTTGACTGACGAACATTGACTGAGTTTTCCGGTAGTGTATTTCAAAACGACAATACGAAAGTTCGTTTATCGTTTCTGAGAGTAGAGCATTTCAGACTCTCAACTGTATACAGTTTTTTGCACTTTAGTGATACTAATGAGTTTTGCCACAAACACGTCTAGCGTTATCCTTCCAAAACTTACCAAAGTAATTGAAACTTATGTTATACTATATCTCCAAGATCTTTTTCAACTTATTTCTAAGCTAAATAACCTTTAATAATTATTTTTAGTCATTGATTTTATATTATTACTTTTGAGTTCTTGGTACTCTCTGTTTTTCATCTCTTTCTTTGTCAAACAAGTTTTCTTTACATTTTTGCAAAAAACGGTGACCAGTTATTCAAGTTGTTTTTCGTCGTTACTAGCAATGTTTGTATTTCAAATAAAATAAGTAAGCGCCCTTTCATATTACACCGTACTCCACATCATTGAACTCCCTTTGGAATAACAATATCATAGCAGACGACTAAATGGTTCACTAATGTTTACAAATTCTTACCAACGTTATATAACTGGATGTTTTCCTTCGCCGTTTGAGGCCTTCACGAGGCCATCTGGTGAATAAATGCTTCACCAAAAAAAAATATATATGGCGAAATTGAGGTTCTAATCTGGGGCTTAAATTACGTGAAAATATGATTATTTAATGTGTTGATAGAAAATAGCTCCAAAAGTTATCATAACGTTTACGTAAAACACGCAGCTTAAAAAAAATTATACATAACACTACAAAATTTAGTTTAATGCAATGTATAACAATATAAAAAAATATAAATCTTATTTATGTATTTAAAAAAAATTGTAAATTTTATTTTTATATTTTTAAGCATTATCAGAGGAAAAAAACTATACAAAACCGCTATATAGCTTTTCGGTCCGCACCGTCACGGCGTGTTTAGACAATGCGAAAGATTTCACGCAGCCACTGTGTTATAAAAGTAAAGTTTCTTAGGCCCGCTTGCATAACGATCTAATTTTATTTTATTTAGCTTATCACATTTTTATTTAGTTTACCAGGATAAACATGTTTAGCGTGCATAATAGCGACTTCATTTTCCTTGTACAAGATGTTAAACGTAAAGCTTCCTAAATGCATTTAGGAGCTCGCTAAATACATTTAGTAATCGTTGTGCAAGCGAGTCCTAGTATCCTAGTATCGTCTCAATATTCAAGGAAACAACCTTCATGTTCCTGAAATGTCTACACCGACCGTTATATTTATTTGTACCATTTTTTATTTTAAACCTAGATGTGAATGAGATTTATTGTTGTTCCAACGACTAGCAGCACCATATCAATAATAAGTGCTTCAGCTCCATCAACACTTCGTTAAAATAAGCCTTTAGAGGTTTGATTCCTTTTTATTTTGTTTGAATATGCGAGTGCTTTTTTAATTTGACAGGTGGATGAACACGCTTTCTCCCACCTATTGTGTTGTAAAAGTATCGGAATTGAATGGCCGCCGTCCATTTGGAGCCTGCATGAGCTGACAATGCCAGACCAGCCCATTCGTTTCTCGCGCTCTGAATATCTGAAATTATTTTTTCACAATTCCATTACATTGCCCGTTGTTTTAATCGTTAGCAACTCTAGTGGTGAATGAAATCTAGAGCTACCAGTGACAATTTTAACTAGAAATTGTTTTTCCGTAAAAAGCGATGACGGGGAATTATTTATTTATTCAGTATTCAACAAGCACGTAGCACTTGTTGAATGTGGAATAGTACCTACCACTAATGCAGAGAGAGCTTAGTTGACGAAATAACTGGATTACGAGGACACCTGACTTGACCTCTGTCTCAACCCACGTACCTATATACCTTTAGAAAAAAAGGTAAATGCCAGTAGTTTCAAGGAAATCCCATCTGAAAAAAGTTAAAAAAAGTGCATTTAAATATATGGAATAAAGCGCTCCGTCAACGGAGTAACTGCTGTTAACGCAACTATCAACTTTTTGAACATGTTACACATTAAAATATTCGCATGTTTTCAAGTAGGTACGCCACTTCCACCAACTTCGCAATAAATATACTAACTTTGCAATGAACATACTAACTTAAAAAGAATCTTCAAAAAAGTACACATATCTCTACACCGTATACATATAACTCATGGAAAGCGCTCGGTGACGATGACGCGAGTTCCATGATTTTTGTTGACCCAAAAAGTGCTCAACGCGCATAAAAAAGTTATCACTTTAAAAAAAAAAAATTTAACCCACAGTTTGAGCTCCTATGATGATACATCTTTGAAATTGTGATTGATCTATGAATCATGATTAGATGGTAAGTTGAGTCAATGGCCAGTCAATTGTGGATTGGCAATAGCTGAAGCTTGTACTAGTGTAATCATACCTCCACATCAATACAGATCACTATGAATGGCCGTCATTAGCATCTGTCCAACTGTGACTATCATTTGCGTCCAGATTCATAGGCATTCAACCACAAGGTATAATAGATAGTTATTGGTGGTATAGATAGTTTGGTTTCTGAAACCAAAGCCTTTTCTTCCCGGGGTTTGTTGATTACAGTTTGGTATGGAATTAAGTATTCGGTAGCTCATAATTAACTAATTCAAGCCTGACTTTACGGTAGTCTATTCTAAAAATATATAAAGACAAAATACCACCACTCTCATCATCATCATCATCAGTCTACATTAGTCCACTGCTAGACATAAGGAAATCCCAAGGAAACCCCATAGGGAACTTGTTTTGGGTAATCATCTCTTTCACTCATATTTTTTATTACAGTAAAATCTTTGTCCTGACTGACTGACATTAGACAAAGTGTACGTTGTCTACAAAACTTGAAATTCAGGATAAGTTTGTGTTAGTGCGTAGGGGTGTACTAAGAATTTTCGAAATAGAACCCCAATAGGAGTACGGCAGTGGTGGAAGTTAGTTTGTTAATAGCTTCGCGGTCGTATCGCGGTAGTATTTTTTTTTAATTTATTTACTATTCTAAAAAATACCTATTATAATTAATTAAAAATAGCAAACCACTAAGGCTTATAAATAGAGTGAGTGAAAGTATTATAAGATCATACAAAAAACGGTAGGAACCAAGCAAGTTTCTTGCCGGCCTGTTCTTCTAGGCTTGATAACGAGGAACCAGTGCTTAAATTCACTAGCTTTGCGACGTTTCAAAAGATCCCTGCGAGTATTACTGAATAAATGACTTTTTGACTAGTTCTTTAATAAACCTACTTCTAGTGGTGATTCTTTCTTTGGTATTTTATGGTGATGTAAGAAACTCTTAGGTAAAGAACCTACTCATCATTTTATTATGCTTGGTTTGGAAACATGATGTCGTGTAGCCAGCTAACATAAATTCAAAACTCAATTTTCCTGGACGCTCGCATTGATGAGTCCGATGATTAGGTTTGCTCAGATTTGGACCAAACGACTAAACAAGATTGGTTGACAGGTAAAACGAGAGGATGTGCTGAAAAAATAAGTTTAAAAATCAGCTTTAAACCGCTTTATATGGCTATTTATTCCGCCAAGCAGCGTGCTGACCAGATGATATTGTGTAAAAAATTACCACAGATGTCCAGAAATATAAACTATTGATGTTTAAATCGATCATTATTTACCTTTAACATTATTGCCATTTCCTAATTTTTATTCGAACTCGCTATATCTTGCATAAACACAAAAGGTAAACCCTCTCAGTAGAAACCGCACAAGTGAAGCTGCGGACGGGATATTAGTTTTATTGGTTCATAGAAATAAAATTTTAGTGCGCCAGGACTGGCCCTCTGCCAGAAATATATCTTTCGTTAGGTATACTTTTGGCCCAAATTAAAAAACCCCAGTTATTAGAGAAACCTATAGTTATTGGATATTTAGATACTTACCTGTAACAAATATAGTTAATGATTGTTAATATACAAATGATTAAATAATACTAGTTATTTTAATAATTACATAAATGAAGTGTTTACGCGGTTGACTAGGTATATATTGATGATGGTACAATGGGTTTTAAAAAAGTAGGTACACATGTTGCCATGTTTCAAATTATATAGGTTGGAAAATAGCAAATCTTTGTGCAAGAGGGACATGTAGCAACACCAGCCAATTCATGACCGGGCAGGAGCTTTAGCATAGGCTGAGTGCATAGCGTTCGTGTCATCCAATTTCGCGCGATAAATTGTTCATAACGGAAGTTCATATCCGGACGACGGGCTGGCTGCGCTTCAGGCAGGATTAGGCGGTAATTACCATTTCCGGCGGTACAGGACGTTGTCGAGCGGTACAGCCTCCTACAAGAAATCACGCGACGCCGCAGGAAGGAAGAATTCTACGACAATCACTAAGTTTCCGATAAATAATTAATTGTAGGTAATGTACAATTTACCATCATTTTCAATCGCCATAATTTTCGCCGGTTTTAAGGGTGTGGGTATCGGTGAATTTAAAGGCACATGAGTCCTGTTACAACAAGACTTCGTAATATACACATTTTTTCCATAGCTGTTTTCAGACGAAAATATAAATCATATGACGTGATGGAGTGTTGCAGGAGTGTACAGAACCGGCCACTCTGTCATCGTTTTTGTTGTACCGCCCCCTACCTTGCATCTGTACTTACACACAGCACTTTTATTTTTATAGTTTTGTATCTTTGTGAAAGACCAGACGCCCCGAAAGAATTTTAAAAACCCGGAGGGCCTCGGTATCCCACGGATCTAGAGTCTTGACTCCGAGAGGAGCAAATGTGTATAGGCTCTGTGGAGACCAGCATATTTGCGCCTTTTGAGATTCTCGGCAAAATCTGCAGCCGTGCCAGCCCCAACCGATGTCCTCGATAGATGGGAAGCGCCAGTGTGTTAACGCAAGTATCGTAGCACACTATGGGTCTCCCTAACTCCCAAGGGACAAGGGGCATACCGTCAGGCCGTTTACCATCATCACGCAGCAGACCATTCGGCTCGAGAATGGCTGGCACATTCATGGTGGTAAAGGCCCGCCGGATGATGTCATTAAGACTGGCGGGACGAGATATTCGACGCGGCTCTAGTACACGATAATCCACGATGACCAAGCTGGTTAACTGCTGTACCGCACTAGTATTGATGCGACGCAGAGCACCGCGCACCCAACGTCCTGGCTCTCATTTAGAAACAGCTAGGAGACGGGCACGATCTGCGGAGCTGAAACACGTTTGTAACAGACAATTCCATGTCAGCTCACACAGAGGCCCGTTTCATTGCCGTTGAGACGAAAGAGATGTGGGAGTAGCAGTATTGGGGCAAGCAATACGCCAAGCATTTCGAGCTTTGTCTAGATAAAAAGTTTTAAAAGTTATGCCAGAAGCAACCAAAAGAGACGGAGTTTAGAATTTTTGAACCAAACGCAATGAACTTGTGCTATAACTATGATTATTTTGCTGAAATTATTTTTATTTATCAACCAGCTATGTATTCTGTACAGCAGTCACGCGTATTGTCGATATTTATACTGAGAATACGGACAAACTAACAAAAGTATCGATTATTTTTCGCATTTTTGAAATTGTTTTGTTTTGTTTTGTTTTGATCATGGTCTGAATGCGCAGATTCGGGTTTCGGAAGTAGTAGAAGAAAACCCAACAAACGAAAAAACCGCACTATGACATAAAAAACTTTTCTAAATAATCCGAGAAACTGATACTATATCTTTAAAATTAAAATTTAATTTTTTTTCAAATAAAATTACCTTAGAAGTTAATATTTTATTCTACTGTAAGATTAACTATTTGTAATTAGACCCCTGTTTCTAAGATACGACGGTCTATGTAACAAAGCAGAGTAAATTTTACCAAAAAGTTGTATTTCTTTAAAAAATGCCGACTATTTTCCGTTATCAAGAGAGGACTTTCCTAACTGAATTTTCTGGAAGACTAAACGCTCGACGCTCGACATTCACTTGACCGTCTTCTTTTTATTTTGTTTGAAACTCGGTGATTGGAAAGGCGATGGAACATTATTTATAGCATGTACATTATTATAAAGCATAAACACAACCAAAATTACAGCCAACAACACAGTGAAGATGAAAGGTATTTTTGCCTACTACACCCGTGTTCTGGGAGGAACAAATTGAGTGTACCTACACCGTAACAGAGTCAATAAAACTGATTATGGTGGAGGAATTGAGTGAGTGGATGGAGTAGAAAACTTAGGTTAAAAACCTACCTACGTTGAGCCAACACGCCACGCGCGCCGTCGTCGTCAGTCGTGGTGCCGTTCCACCGTTGTTGATATGATTGAATCATCGAGGACGGTGCTTCCCTAATGAAGCATATTGAACGTGTATCGAATCACTTAGACCGGTGCGCTCCTGCACTCAAATTTTAGGAAGTAGGAACAACGCTGGTAAACCCTATACAAACAGAATTACCTCTTGTTTACAGAGACAGTAAAATGAATTAGCCATGAAAATTTTGAACATCAAAGAACTGAAAAATGTTCTTCATTTTACGGAGCACAGTTTCACGCAGTATCATGTCCCTTTGTCGCTTATGAAGTAATTTTGGAAAGCAGTGCCACGGAGACCGCTATTTTCTCAAAAGAGGATCCTAATTAATTCATTAAGATGGTTATGGTGACACTTAAAACATTAATATACATTACGTAAATAGAAAAGTATCTAAAAGTACTTTATCAACGCTATAGTTTACTATTTTATGTGGTATTTTTGGACCTGGGTCTTCGTTTTCAGGTAAAAAGTGATTTATGTTATGTGAGCTATTAATTTTTCGAGCACCGGTGGTCTAGCAGGAATGACCTCGCCTTCTGGTCCTAAGACTGTGGTTTCTCAGGGTTTGAATCCGGTCGTGCACCCATGGATTTTGGTCGAGAAATTTACGTGCGCAATGCCAGTGCTCTCAAACATCGGAAGGAAAACATCGTGAGGACATCAATTAAAAATTTAGCAGCAGCGTTGGGCTTCAACTTATGGAATACCTACCAACGACTGCAAAATGTGTGGGTCTTTTCCAAATTTAATATTTGGGTATATCTCTAACTTAGGCATGCTCAAAGATTCTCAATTAGATAATTACTACTAAGCGATCTGGATATCAACCGTGCCTGAGTGACTTTTTTCTCGAGTTTAAGATTTGTTCCTTTTTCTATCACTTTACTTTGTAAGTATTGTCAGTTTTACTCAATACGCTACGTTCAAAATAGTGCGACAGCGTTACAGTAAATATGTATGACAAATACTCAAAAAATTAGTGAACTAGCTGTTTTTTTTATTTTCTGAAGTTAATGATAGCGCTGTGACATTTTATGTGTAAATATTATTTTTAAGGTTAGGTTTTTTAGAGACTACTTTTTGATGATGTTGGCCCACCTGAGGTTCGCAGGGCACGCTAGTTAGGAACGTGACCTATGACGCACTGCTGCATGCGTACAGGTACTAAGTCTCATGTGCCTGTAATTTCAATTTAAAGGACTTAAGGTAATAAAAGGCTAAACAACAGTTTCTGTAAAAACGAGCGACAGCGGCACGACTGCGACGGACGGCAAAGCTCTTTTGAACGGGCACCACGGTGCACTATTCTGAAAAAACCTTTGTAAGGTCCCGTGTGCCAGTATCCAGCAAACTTGTACTTAACTAGTCGCACCCACGTCCCATTCACTGTGTGCGAGCAAAACAGGTTTTAGTAAATACAAAAGAAAATAATACTTTTATTTAATTAGCTATCTCTAGATCGTTTGAGGGTCTGTGTAGATAGCACAACTGTTTCATGTGTATTTTGTAAATAATCTAAATTATTATTATTATTATTATAATTTTTAGATAAATACAACGGCTTTTCAGTTTAACTTGTGTTTTATCTGAGATCAGCACAAACCTTTCATGGCAGTCCCAGGTTTCACGTCAGAAAATACGATGTTTTACACAGCATAACCCATTTTAAAACCTAAGTATGTTAAATCTTTGAAATACAGCCATTTATATATTGTACATGTCATAAAACATGTACTGATGGTAGCAGTAAATGCACTGTCAGTTATTGGAAGTAATATTTTATATTTTTTTTCTATATATTTTAAATAAATAATCATCATCATCAACAAGAGGCTGTAGAAGTCCAATAAATAAATAATAATAATCTATACCAATTTTAAGACCATTTGTCCTGACTGACAGTATGACTGACATATAGACAACGTACAGCCTACACCACCAATCGTAGAGGCTTGACATTTTCAGGACATATTTGTAATGGAGTCCCCAAAATTCATACTCTAAACGAGTATAGCGGGGGTTGAAGTTTATATAAAAATAACTTAACGCGAGCAAAATCGCGCGTTTCGCTAAGAATTTATAAATACTAACATACATTTGACACGATGCCATCTAGCCTAAACAAAGTAAAGCTATGGGAACCAGATAATTCATAGGATTTTAATACAGAACACAATATAACACCCAGAGACAAACACAATCATATAATTTTGTTCATCACATAAAAATGTTTGTTATCAGAAGGCGAAGGTACTACCTACTGAGCTGCGACGGCGGTCAAACTCTGTTTTGTATTATGTACTCTATTCATATATATATATATATATATAAGTACGTAAAATCATTAATAAGAAGAAAGTTGGACAATAACTAAGGTGGTCTTTAGATAATTTTTTTATAGTCGTTATTGTATAATAAAAATCATGACATGATTTTATTATTCTTTTGTAACCTGCGTATAAAATCGTGAGATACAAATTCATCGATCAATTAGCAGGTAGCGACACTCGCCATCGTTTCTGCCACCAAAAATCAGTCTGAAGCCTAACTGGTATCGGAATCACCTACGAAATGAATAGGTAGAGAACAATGTTAAGTTGGAATCAAGGAAGAACAAATTTCGAGGTAAGCGATTGTCAGTTATTATTTTAGCTCCCTATATTCTGAAATAAGTTTTTCGAAGTGTTCGAGACCTTTTCCACTATACATATAAAATATTTATAGTGTATTTATTTATAAAATATTGCTTAAAATGTCAGTGTTTGTCATTCCCCATTGATAAGAGATGGCAATCGTTAAACATTGTTTATCTTTTGGCAGACTTTTATAAGTCAGGCAATTTGTTATTTAATTTTTTCTTGGCTAGTATTTTTATGTAGTTTTTTGTATGTATATTTAAAAAACAAACAGAAATAGAAATAGCTTCACGCCTTTAGTCCCGTGTCACGGTAGATATTCCATTAGATTAATTAAGAACTTTGAGGACGACTGAGGGAGGTAGTCAGAGGGGCGTCCAGGTATAACCTTAGGCTCATACTCCACATTATTCAGTAGTTTATATTCCATACGTGACAGGGCACAAGCTCATCGACGCTTCTAGAATACTGACTGGTTTCACCGTCTGAAAATACTGGCATTGTATCGTTGTCGATGCACGAAAGTATTGGAATTAAGACATGGACCGAAGGTGGGATCGATCCTACTAAATCACCAGTGTTCTGCTTAATAAAAAGATAGATCACTTTGTTGTCTGTCTGTCAAGTCTCTTTTTTCAGGAAAAGTTAAATCATCAACTTAAAATTTATAACAAATATGTGTATGGTTCATAAAAAAGAGATTTACGATGTTGGTTGCCGTCAAAAATATTAAGACTCGTAACTCGAAATTAAGTTTTTTTAATCTTAAAATTGGGTAATGAACCTTCTGGGCGGGTTATATTTGGGCTACATGAACAACATGCATATCAAAGTTACATAAAAGAACCCTTGTTTGTTGTTTTTTGAAACAATAATATATTTTTTCACTAATTTGAAATTGATAAATCTTAATATTGAAAATAATCAGTTTCTCGGTAGGTATTCCTATAAAACGTGTCTATGAAAATATTTGCAGTGGCTATAGGTTTATCAATAATATTACTTTAAAGTGGTGCAAATTGAGACAAATCACGAACTGTGGTGATAACAAGTGCAAAATGCGGCACTTACCACGCACATACTATATACATGTATCTTTCATTTGTTATATTTATTATAAACAATACAAAAGACAGTGCGAGCGAGACGGCTCGACTCAGCTGGCTTATAATCCTTGACCGTAAAAACCTTGAACATACAACACACAGACTACGCGGTTGGTTGTAAGTACTTAAAATGGTAAGTAACATGGTATATTCGACTTGGTTTGTAGGGGTGTACTAGGAAAGGAATTCCTGAAATTCAACCACTAAACTGGTGTTGTCAGCCATTTGGGCATACTGCCTGATTGGTGATATTTATTTTGTTTTCTACCTATAGTCCTACAGTTATATAGTTATACCTAATGTATAGGTATGTTCAATATGTTGTGTAAAATAATGCTTGCTCTCTACTGTAATTGGTTACAATCGGTGTTTGATGCAATTCGTTTTTTCATTCATCATTTATGAAACCTATATTTGTATATATTTGTATTTTGACGGACAATATAATTAATTACATAAATAGTTCCCATTCAAGTCAAAATGTGTCGACACGTATTTTGTTGTATTTCACAGCAGAAATTCAAATTGAACTGAAAAAAAGTGTAATGAAAAAGCTATCTTGTCTTTCTAGTTTTTTTATACGTCTTGCTGGTGGAATAAGCCGACGGCCCACCTAACATCAGGTGGGCCGTCGGCTCCCCCTAACCCCTTAACTATAAAAAGCACTGCATTGCATTGAGGTGTTAAGCCGCATGTGTCTAAAATTTTAGCGGCACCTACTCCCGTAACCTGGAACAAAGCAAACTAGGTAGCTAGTATAAAAGCAGAAATAGGTATGATGGTAGCATTCCGGACGAGCCCTTTACTAAGAACTCTACTACTACTAAAAACCAAACGTCAAAGTAATTTGTAAAGAAACCCGGCAGATAATATTTTTCTCTAATAGTTAAAACAGTTGTAGGGGTTTGTTTCCGTAAATCACTGCTAGTTTAGAGTGCAGTGACATCGAGCATCAGGTGCGATACACTCACGCAAATATTTTATGAAAATACTGGGACCTCGGTGATAGGGTTGTTCCTGATGTCGATAGGTGCCTATTGTCTGTTATTAAGAGCATCTACTAGTTCACGAACAAAAGTCTACTACAAAACTAAAAATCTGTGAATCGAACATCAGTTATTGATAGTACATACCTTTGCTTTCTGCGTTATGCTTACGGTCATGAGTGTGATTCCCACCAAGGACAAATAGTTGTGTGATAACACATCTAACAGTAAACATTTCAGTATCTATTCTCTAGGCTTCCTGCTTTCCATAGTACAGGATAGGTACCTTAGTTTGGAGCTAGATGGCGCTGCGTAAAATTTTCGTATATGCATCATAAAAATTCAGCTGATAAAAAACATACATACCTACTTAATTATAATAGTATTGGAACAATAAATCAGTGGGTAATCACCACATTATTAGATGGAAATTTGTTACATATATTTCTATACAAAGTATTTCAAATACTAATAATGTATTTATTTTAGTATTTCTACATTGTTGTCAAATGAGAAATGCTAAAAATAATTAAAAATATTATCGATAACAGAAAATCGGTGAGTCTCGTGCCTTTAGCGGAGTTGGTCCGCGAACTCGGGCGCGGCCGCATCCTACAGCCAAACGGTAAACACTTTGCTGTAATCTCGAGATGAGAAAACTTTCAGTTCTCTTAATTCAGAAACTTATTCAACAACCTAACAACCTTAGAGAGGACCGCCGCGGACACAAGACAAACAAACTCAACTTAATCTAACACTTTGTAGACGTTTTAATAGTGAAACTATTTTTGGTTCAATAATAGCTACGTGAAAGTTTAAAATAGCCAGAAAAAAAATGTATTTGTATTCTGCCACTTCAATCCCTATAAGTTCTAAAACTTATAAACTGAAACAAACCAATTAGCAACTTCTAAAGCTACGTATATAAAGTATCAAATAACCTTTAAAATAATGGTAGTGCCAGCGTTGGGGACATGGTGGGGTATTTTACGTTCAAACACTTGTGGCTTACTTGATCAATATCTACTTCCATTCGAATGGGTGATGCTAGGGACATTTTCATGGGTTTCGTGCTTCAAATGGCATCTCTACCAGACGCTAAGCCATGACAGAGGCCTAACTGCGGCCTCAAACAATCGTTAACATACAGATAATGAAGTTCTAGATAGAACACGTATTAAAAAACAATGAAGTTTTCTCAACTAAGTCGAGCACTCATTATCTTCAAATGTGACAGACTGAACTATGCATGAAGTGGTCGTCGACGCAAGATCTGGATTATGTGGATTAGACAGCTACGCTATGCAGTGCACCTACCCACTTAGCTCATACTATCGTTGGCGTAATCTCTGTACTATCTTATAGCGTGTCTGTACACAAAGTGGTTCAGAATATTATTGTAAGACAGAATAATGGTTGTGACTACGAAAATGAACATTTATTATGAGTGGTTTAAATCTGAAAAAAATATTAGTCTTAATGTTTGCAACAGTTTTGAGAACCTTATGTTAGTCAACAATGTACACTTGGCTGTACTAAGCTACAATTCGCTACTTTCAAAATGGTGTCACAGCAGCATTACAATAGGAATCTACTGTAATACTGTGTTTTAATGAAACTTACCGCTAACTGCAATAGATGCTTACAGTTGTTGCTATACCTATGTTTAACTCAACAGCTGCCTGTGATTCTTCAGGTCGGACATTACAGATTGAACGAAATAATATGAAATAGGCATTCGTGTTAATTCCATCATTTCATTTTAAACACACATTTTTTTGACTATTTTAAGTGTACTTATTAATCAAGTTACCTGCTTACATATCTTACTGGAATAATGCAAATATATAAAAAAATATATCATAGAAGAAAATGACAAAGCCTCTGCCGGGTATTGACCTATTATAAAGCATTGTGTATTATATAGATGTAGGTAAATAAAGGTACCTACGTCAGTTCTAGATAACTTATCTATGATCTGTCGGATAAAAAACTGTTAATAGGTAAATATTGTGGAATTTGAGTTGCGAGTTCATTGTGTGTAGCAGTTAGACAGATAGGGCAAACAAACACTGGCGAAACAAATACTATAGACATTTCAAAATCTTAGTTTTTCCTTTATTTTACCTGGTTATATGACCAAGTTTTATTTTAAATAATTGGAATGTGCTGACTAAAGGCTCATGAAAATAAATTAATTTCAAAGTAAGCCTACTAAATTGTGACAATAAATTCGTCTAACAATTTCAATTATCAATAATGCTATATAATTTTAAATACTTGTCAGGTATTCCCAACATTACTGTACTACTGTTCTGTACTTATATCACAAAAGAAGCTTCATATGTCATATTTATAGTTTTTATAACAATATATATTAGAAGACATTTCACGTGGTTCCAAACTAAGCAAAACTGACATAACATACTCATGTAGTTATTTTTTGTCAACACATACTTAGAATTCAATATGAACATACATCTACATATATACAATAGTTTATAAATCTTTATGTTACAAAATGATCTGATCTATAACTAAATTAAACTTAGTTCAAAATCAACTCCACCTTAGGGCAGGCAAAAAGACCTAAAGAAATATTTGCAAAAAGTTTATGCGATAGATTTATAAACGTGCCCAATATTATTTAACATGCAATTAAATATTTTAATCATGGTGCCACTAACACTCTTCGGGTAAAACAACCCTGAATAAAAACAGTCAGACAAACATGCACACATACATGACAAAACTTTAGGGAAAGGTATTTTAACTCGGCCTTCAGGATATAAATTACGGACTTTGCGCCTAAAACAAATGTTGAACAATATGAGTTATAAATATTATAAGAAATAATAATTATATAAAAGAGGATAAAATGAAGTTATTGAAACCTACTAGCACTCATTTTAAAGTTTTTATTATGTACCGTATTGTGTGTGTGATATCTTCATATTTGGCTATGTGTAATGTATTCCTTCAATCGATCTGGCTTGAATTCATAAACACTGCCAGTTATTTAGTTAAGTTCACTTTAATCAACATTTTAGCCCAAAATTAATATACCACTGAAATGTGCAACTATATTTGTGATCGTTTTTATCTTTATTAGCTACTAGGCATGGTTTTTGATAAAATAACCTTAATTAACAGCATTGATAATTCTATTTGAGAAGATTTACTTAATGTTTGCAAGTGGTAACGATGTCTAACGCGAGTCGCTTTGTTCAAGATGAGTCCGACCAACCGCCCATTGTGTGAAGCGAGCGACGTGCGTCCGGCCGTCACTGTTACAGATATGGACACTGTACACGAAGAAAATGACAACGATAGGTAAGTGAAACCACTTTTAAAATAAACAATTACAAATTTAAAAAAATAAAGATGAAATAAAATGAGAACAGGGGTAAAATGAGCCGTTGACGTGAAACCAGCGTAATGCGCTGGTCTTGAATAAATGCTGATGGGTATTACCTGTCGCTCGGGTGAATGCGTATTGTATAAAGCACGGGAAATTAAGTAAGTCAGCCAGTCACTGCGTGTGACCACTGTTTATAAACAAAGGGTGCGCTAACCATTTAGCTAAAGTTTCTTTTTAACTCCATTTGCTCTGTCTCATAGCTTTATTTTATCTCTTATCTTGATACAGGATTTAATGCATGTTTCTCATCTTAAGCAAAGTATGTTTGTTTGGTGGAAAGGTACGTATGATTACATACGTACCTTATATACATTTGTTTTAGATATAACGCAAGAGTTAGGTTTTAGAAGGTGAGCATTTTGATTTATTCGAAGCAATGCAAAGTTCACGTATGCAATTTTTAATTACACACGCTATAGTCATCAAAATAAAGTTAAAATCACCATGCACTCTCATGTGGTGTATACGACCGACGCGAGGCTATAGTTTTTTGGTGATTTTTCGTGAATAAGCGCAGTACGAAAAATCGGCAGATATTCTGAATAAAATACTTTTTTCTTCATGTTGGTGAAAAACCATACAAAATGAAGAAGTCGGTTGGAATATTTTTCGTTCAAACAGGATTTTCTTTATGATTGTGTCACATGTTAAATATGTTTACCTTTTTCCATTAGGTACTCAAAGTGAAGTTGATATGTTGATGTTTAGATTAGTGTTAAATCGTTAAGTTTAGTCCTAGACAAAGCATATAGCAATGCATGCAAAGGTATGCAGTTAGATCCTAGACAAATAAGTTAGATATGTACCTGTCCAAAGTATTGTTTTCATCTTTCGAAAACTTAAATATTTGGATCCACAGCCGATATTCAAAGCAGGTTCTGTTGGGATACAACGAAGCTTAGGAAGACATTTCCGGCGAACGGATGCACATTTTGGAGATTTTCCGCCTCGATCCTTGCAGTCGAAATACTTCAATACAACTGCAGTTCAGTACAGATATTTCTATAAATATTGGTTCTACAGGATGTTTAAATGTTAGATCTACAAATTTTGTAGGTTTTTATACGTCTGGCTGATGGAGCGAGCAGATGGCCCACCGGATGTTAAGTAGTTACCACCTTATCTTGCAAGTCACGTTCCTTAGGAATAACCCCAACGATGCACTGCTCCGCGTCCATTGACCGGAACGATACTGGTTTTAAGTCTCATGTGCCTGTAATTTTTCTAACAATATCATTGTGTCCGTGTTGAAATAGCACTTAATTCTCACAGAGAAGTTTCATCACCTAATTTTTGTATCACCATACTTATAGTCGTTACTTGAACCTAAACCTACCTACGTTTTCAAAGGAGGTTTCCAAGGAAGAGAAAAGCGTTTCATCTCTTGCTTCTTACAAATGCGGATGGAATTTCCAGATATACTTATCTGAAAATATTAAACACGCTGTGCAATGGTAGGTACTGTGAAACGCATACACAAAGAGGGATTTAGGCGTCGCAAAGAGCTTGGAAAATATTTATGACGTTTGATAGACCGCTTTGTGTCCGCAATACACCTCAACCGTCTGCCACGCAAAACTAGAATTCTGTACACGCATATATTCTACTAGTACAACTATATACTAGTTGTACTACTACAGTGGGTATGGTTGTGGGTACTTTAGTTATTTGTAATACGTTTGCGGGAAACCAGGCAAATTAATGCTACTAAGAAAGCTAAACATCTTTATTCGTGAAATAAACAACATCGTCATTATCATCAGTCAGTATATGAATAAGTCCACTTACATTACATTTCCCCGTTTTTGTGGGTTAGCCGTCACCACTCTCAACATGCGGATTTTATAGATGTTAATAACTTAGGAATTACTGTTATCCATCCCCGGATGCAAAACGATATTCAAAATCATAATTTACGGTCGCTTATCTTTGTGAAAAAAAAAACAAAATACAAATAAATAATACAGCAGTTTTTCAAAATCTTATATTGTATCCTCGTTGAGGCCTCTGAGTGTAACCAATTGACTTACTTAGATGCCTTTATATATTTGCTTTCCAGTGACGAGTCATCATACTCAGATGTGGGGCGGCTTCGGGAGAGGACGCGAGCAATGCTGGGCACCCCAGCAGAGCCTCTGGTGCATGCCCACTCGCAACCCAACAGTCGTAGGATGTCTTCAGATATTGAATCGAAGCTGGCTGCTAACCTTAACACGAGGTAAAACTTCCACAACGAACCTGCCGTCAAACAGTGATGCTCACATTGCTATGTTCTGGTGAAATAACAGGCCCTTACATACCCACCCATACCTGACCCTGCGTCCAGCAACCTGAGGCGTACTGGCGTTAACTCACACCAGTGTGACTCAGGTTGATAGATGCAGGGTAGTGCATCGTAGAGCACAAACCTAACGTACGTAACCTACCTACAAGGCAATGAATTATTATAAGTGATGGTTACCACTTAACATCAAGTGGGCCGTAAAATAAAACCTACAAATATGTTTACATGGTAAAGTTTCTTTGCTTCAGGCGACCTTCGGCTATAATCGCCGCGTTCCGTCGGCCGTCGCAGGCGCTGGCTCTCTGTGCGGCGACACAGCGAAGGTTCCTCTCGGAGCTGTCTCCAAACTCACGCGCATCTGTCGTCTCCACTACACATGACTCACCACCATCCGCTGCAGATATCATGGGACAGTTAGTACAGTCGACTGCACTAATAAATAATAAATAAATATTTGTGAATATTTTTTCACAACATCATCTAGCCCCAAACTAAGCATAGCTTGTACTATGGAAACCAAATGACTGATAGAATACTTAAATACTTTTTTTACTTAAATACTTTGTAAATACATACTTGGAATACAATATATACACCCAGACAGAGAACAAACACCCATGTTCATCATATAAATGTTTGTCCTGGATGGGGATCGAACCCACAACCTACAGCACAGGAGGTACTAACTGAGCTGTGAGGCCAGTATTCAATTGTAAAATTTAAGTAAACAATTCGTAAATTGCAAACTAAATGTATTTATGCGGTTATAATTTAGTTTATGCGGTGCAGTAAAAGTTATGAGATATATAATATAGACATAAATCTTAGTGCAGCCGACTATACTCTTACAAAACTGATAGTGTAATCTTGCGACCCCGCATTTGCACTGGTATTCATAGATCAAACATCAAACTGATAATCATTTTCATTGATGTATGCCGTCAAGTCAAATAAGATTTAGAATAAGAAAATTTTTGGCTTGCACTTTCGTCACGTCGAAATTTTAATCAAGTGCCCCTGTCCCCGTAAACGTGAATTTAATAATGCGGAAAAAGGAAATTAGTAGTAGTAGTAGTATCTAAGGAGGGTGAGTAGCCTGAAATAAACGTAAATATTTTAATGACGCTTAAATATTACATTTGGCTCAATTTTTTGGAGTAGTTATTAGTAATTCTATACGTGACAGAACACAGAAATCGTTTATATGTATCACTGTGCTTGTCACTAGACGTAAGAGCAATGCTAGTGATAAACACTCAAATCAGTACCGTAATGATCTGTCGGAAATGGAAGAAATCTAAGTATTAATCAGCTATCTCGTTTCAATAAAGAATGGAAGAGGTGTAGCGATTCCTTTTATCCCTTTTCACATCAAAACTGGTGTAAGTACCTCTCGTACCTACCAAACGGGGTCAGTCGTCCGTCCGCAGCATATGCAACAGACATGACATCTTTACCGCAGTGTTAACACGACGGCCACTGGACCGCAAACTAACAATCTCGATTAGGACCCCAAAAGTAGATTTTTTTTCTAAAATTTATGAACCTTTAGCTTTCCTTTCAGAACTTTATATAGACAATAGACATAGACATAGACATAGACAATTATTTATTAGCCACAAGAACACACAGCATTATAATTAAGTACCTATACATACAATAAAAATAAAAATTTAATACATTAAAAAAAAACACATACTTAAGCACAAACAATTTTTTTTTTTTTTTCCTAGGGTAATTTAATAATAACAATTTAAAGTAATACCTACTGAACAATAATCATAATAAACAATCATAATAATTCCTAATAATAGCGCTGTGTGCTACAGCAGCAAAAAGGTCGCGGCTCAGCATTATGCTTCGCTGTCCGAGGACAGGTCAGCGCTGTTATTCTGCCGATACCTCCTCCGGATCAGTCATTTAACCCTATGAAAAGCAGTGCCAGCAGTACAGCAGTTTAATACGACTAAACCATGATATTACGCATAAATATACTTGTTCAACTGAAATGTAAATATATATAAAATTATACCAATATGAAGTTACTATGAGAAAAAAATAATAATAATAATATTTGGACATTCTTACACAGCATCATCTAGCCCCAAACGAAGCACTTAGTCAACAAACGAAGGGCGCACCATAACAAGTTGTACCAGGCAACCCAGTTTTTTGCAGTTGAATTAAATGTTTTCTGTAATGTATCTTAAAAGTATATTTTGATTTTAATAGACGAAGAGGTGGTGGTATGTTGTTCCAGCACTTGGTTGCCTGGTACCGAAAACTGCCCCTGAATGCCACAGTCTTATGCTTGGAGTAATGCAGCAAGTCTCTCGTCGGTCTTGTACTGTACTTAGTCCGGGAACGATTGAGCTTGCTGAATAGGTACTCCGGCGCTTCAAACGCCATAACGCTATGCACCAACACCGCCAGATGTAAATCCCTCCGCGAAGCCATATTGAGAGTAGATGATATGTTTAAATACGGAGTAATGTGCGTTCGCGGAGGTACATCATAACAGAATCGGCAACAAGCGTTCTGGATCCTTTGCACAAGGCGAGCAGTCTTCGATGTTAATCGTGGCCCGTATACTAGGTCTCCGTAATTAAGCTTCGAGAGTATTAGAGCTTCGCAGACTTTGATTCTTACACTCTCATTCAAAAAGGTTTTGATTTTATACAGAAGTTTAAGTCTGTAAAAACAACTCTTGACCAGTTCCAAAATGTGTCCCTCAAAACGAAGCGTGCTATCAAAAGTTAGTCCAAGGTTTTTAGCTTCATGAACCTGCTCAACGCGTTGGCCGAGGATGTTTACGTCTGGGTTATGAACAGCAATGTTGTCAATTACGCGCTTCGAACCAAGAACCATAAACTTAGATTTAATTGGGTTCAAGACTAAGGCATTGTTATAAGACCAAGTAGCTATACGCCCTAGATCTTCATTTACTTTTACAATTTCACGGGTGACATCTCTAGGGTGCATAGGCAGATATAACTGTACATCATCTGCATAGAGATGGAATTTACAATACTTTATATTCCAAGAAATATCCGCACTGTACAAGATAAAGAGTAAAGGACCTAAAATTGAACCCTGTGGGACTCCACGATTTAAATTTCTAAGGGATGATGAGAGCTGTGAACCATCCGCCCTATTAATCTTTACTAATTGGGATCGATTGCTTAAGTAACTATCGAACCATTTCACGGAAGAAGCACTCACACCATAATACGACAGTTTAGAAAGCAGTAACGGCACATTCAGCGAGTCAAATGCACGAGAGAAATCAAGCAACACTAGTATAGTGCCTAACCCTTGATCCTCCCCGGCCAGTATATTGTCGACCACATCCAGTAAAGCCGTCGTGGTTCCTCTACCCTTTCGAAAACCAGACTGAAAGTCTGGTAACAAGTTGTTGCGTTCAACATACCTACTCAGTTGGTTGTAAACAATTTTTTCAACAACCTTAGAGAGAACAGGAAGAATGCTGATAGGTCTTAGGTCCTTTATTTCAACTGGATGTGGAATTTTGGGTATGGGGTTCACTGTCGCGATTTTCCATTGACTGGGGAAGGTTGACGTTACAATAGACTCATTTATGATAGCGGTTATCAGCGGTAGGGTGTAAGGCAGTGTTAGCAAGACCATATCCATGGACAGTCCATCAATTCCTTGTGCATTTGTTTTAATTGTCAGAAGAATTTTAGCAACTTCTTGCTCGGACACTGGTTCCAAGGTGAATGATACATTTTCTTGGTACTTGTTAAACTCAAAAAATGTCATCTGTGAGAAAGGCACAGTATTTGTACCAGGAATGTTCAAAAAATGATCATTTATGACATTGGGATTGTTAAAGTGATCGGCTAAATATTCATCATCCTGAGAACCAGGTAAAACTTCCCTTTTCAGATTTTTCCAGAGTCGCTTTTCATTTTTTATTTCTGAGTTTATGCAAAAGTCATAGTAGGCGCGCGTTTCCCTGTAAATACTTTGTGTTACAAAACATTTTAATTCTTTATATCGTAATTTGTCTTTCTCTAATTTGGTTATTTTAAATCTAGCATGTGCCTCATTACGACAAGCAATCATTTTCTTTACCGGGTCCGTGAGCCAAGGGATGGGTTTGTTTTTTATAACAATTTTTGTAAGTGGGGCATGTTTGTCTAACAAACAAGTGACGATATTATTAAAAGAGTCCACCATTGCGTCAACAGTGACTGCACCCGTGACCAAACTCCAGTCTATTTTTAACATGTCTTCGTCAAACTGCTTACGACAAACATTTTTTAGTGGTCGGAATACTACTGTCTTTGGAGCAATACCCTCGCGTTTTATATTAAGTACCACAGTGACAAAAGCATGCCCCAAAGAGCCCGTAACGTTAGTAACCGAGACATCTCGGAATCGACAGTCCGTGCACACCAGATCTATAAGAGTCTCAGTAGTTGACGAAAAGTGCGTCGGTGTTGTCACTACCTGGGTCAATCCAGTGTAATTGAGAAACTGATTAAACTTCTTTACCATGCTGCAATCGCTGTCCTGCAAATTAATATTAAAATCACCCAGTATGACAACACCGTCACAACCCGAAAAGTGTGCAACGGACTCAGTCAGTGCATCTATAAAGACATCATCCTTAATCCATTCTGGGCGATATGCAGTACCAATGGCAATACGCGAATGATTTATATATATATATAATTTAAAAACTTAATATAGTGGACACAGCACACAGAACTTTATTAATAACTACAGAAACGTGCGCGACTTTGCCCGCGTTAAGTAATTTTCATACAAACTTCAGCTTCGCTGCACCCTTTTAGGGGTTATGTTTCGGAATTCTTTTCTTAGTACCTCTGCGAATCCAAAACCTAATTGTAATTGTGCTCTGAGACCAATCAAATTTTATAATCTACTAGCGGCCCGTCCCAGCTTCACACGGATGATATACTTAATACAAACTATATTACATACATAGATATTTTTATCATACATAGAAAATACCCAGAACACCCGGAATAAATATTTGCAGATGGTACAAACATTTATCCCAAGGCGGGAATCGAACCCGCAACCTCCTGCGTCGCAGGCGGACATTCGCCCGCCTCGCCACATCGGTCGTCAAATTAAATTGTATTGTCTAAAGTAGTGTTTTGTTATAGTGAGGCCCTGAGCAAAGCGCTATCAGCACTTTACGCTAAGCTTCTGGTTGTACTCGGGTTGGCTTTTCCTGTGACTGAAGTGATTGCAAAGGGCGTCCCGGATGGCTACTACCAGGTACCAATCCGTTTGTAGAAAATTCATTTGTGTTTTTGTGAGCTATAGTTAAAGCTCATGAAACTTCACTATTATAATAATACTTAAGTTCAGGAAAGATATTGTCAATACGTGCGGAAATAACTGAGCCACGGTTTCCTCACGGTGTTTTCCTTCACTGTTTGAGAGAGTTGCATAGCCCGTGGAATAATCCGGCTCAGCTGTGAGGATAGAATAGGTGCTGGGCAAGTTTAATTCATCTAAAATCTTGTCCCAGGCTCTTCAGCGTCCCGTAAATAGAGGCATTGAAAAAGTATGTATAAATGATGTATAATATATGCAAAGTCCTGTTTATTATGTTGCAGTACATGCAATTAATAATATGTAAAAATTAAAATTTTATTTTTACTTGTCTTTTATAACTGTATCTCTACCGTATAATTACCATAAAAAACAAATTTTTTTTTCAGGGGTTTTATTTATACTTATATCTGGTATCTGTATTATTTGTGATATTTCAATACGTGAACATAATGAGACAAAAAGCAGTCAACATAATTATTCATAACTATGGTAAGTACATACCTAACGTTACGTAAATACTATAAGACAAATCTATTTACGTTATCAAAACAAACTTAAGGAACCAACCACATTTGCTTAACAAAATTGAAACATTAAAATCACATCTTGTTTGCATAATTACAGCAATGAAAGAATAATACCTTCTTTAGTCTGCATTCCACTAACGCTCTCTGCAATTCATTCAAATGTGGCGGAAAATGTTTCCCTATATGCATATGTTTATCGTAATGGCCAATGACAAAGGCACTAATTAACTTGAATCCAATTAATTTGCATTACAGAAGATAGTGAAAAAGATGAAAAAGACAAAGATAAAAATGAGAAAGCGACACCCGCAAAGAAATTAAAACAGAAGGAGAGCATATCGCGCTACGGAAGTTTTTATTTAAGACTCGGCGCAATCGGTAAAGTTAACTTTGATACCGCGACTTTGCGCTTCAGTGCCTACTATTCAGAACCTAGTTGCAACTGATATCATATATTGCTTTCAGCCTTCGGCATCGGATCGATGGTGTACAGTGGATTGGAATTTGGAGAATACTTCGAAATGACAGATCGATGCCGCTCCGTACTATCGGTTATAACGCCCGGTCTACGGATGACTCTCACACTAGCGCAGATGCAATTTATTTTCCTTACAAACAAGGATATCGAATCCGGAAGCTATAAAATGATACAGAGATTCGGATTTATGCATATGGTGGCTACGAATTTATGTGAATGGTTGTACGTTCTGGTCGAAGAGACAAAGCATGAGATCCATCATTTGGAGCATACGATATTATCATCACCGAATGGGACACATAACGAATCTGAGGTGCTTCCGTGTCGCAGGGCAAATATAATGGGTGCACTGTTACAAAATGCTTCGCCATTCTTATTTCCGTGTACCATAGAATACTCTCTTATTTGCGCTGTTATTTTGTACGAGATGTGGAAAGAGGTGAGTGTTTTCATTGTGCCTCTATTTAGTTAAATGATATTTTTTTATAATTTTTCAACTGCTGTTCTATGCGATATTTGATATGAGTTTTAATGAATTGTATGCATTCTCACAGGTAAAATGTACGCCAGAGGATTTTGAAAAAAAGTACAATGTTGGTCCTCCTAAAAACAAATCACGTGACAACTCAGTAACTCCTGAAAAGATCTTACAGCAGTTTGGTAAAATAAAACATTTTAATAATCAATTACCATTCATTCAAGTTTGAGAGATGAAACCCCAAACTAAGCAAAGCTATGTTTGCTTAGTTTGGGGTTTGATGGCATGATATTAAATGTATGCCAACTTATGTTATTTTTATTATAAATAAATAAATAAATAAATAATGCTGGACAATCCACACAGCATCATCTAGCCCCAAGCTAAGCAGAGCTTGTGTTATGGGTACTAGATGACTGATATACTTAATACAATACAATACATATATAGATATTTTTATTATACATAGAAAACACCCAGAACACCCGGAATAAATATTTGCAGATCGTACAAACATTTATCCCAAGGCGGGAATCGAACACGCAACCTCTTGCGTCGCAAGCGGACATTCGCCCGCCGCGCCACATCGGTCGTCAATAAATATTTATGTTTAGGTTTTATGGAATTTCTACTTTCTTTTCAGCTGGTATGCTTGGCGTAGCTTCCCCTCATGGAAGTCGACAGGCTTTGCATAATTTTTCAGTGGACTGCTCGCATGCTCATAGAGGTCTTTTCGCCGGCATCCTTGTTATAGTTTTAACTATAATATCTCTCATCATGTTCTTCGTGCTAGCCAACAACCCAGACACTGTTATTGTAAGTATTTTTTTTTTGTCAAATTAGAATTCTGGTTTCTACTACCTACCTACTTCACTTATACATATACCTACCTACATGCAGCAACGAGCAAGCACGTCACTCAGTGGAATGCATGTACGAGTTATGACAAGCACTGACGATGTACAGCATGCAGCATGAACTGACATGCTGCACAGAGCGATGGACATAGTGTTAAGATAAGATAAGTGTTACATTTCCTATTTTCATAATAATTTTTATTTTTAGGTTCAGCAAGCTTGATTTCTTGTTAGCACATGTTATAAAAATCTTTGGTTTCATGTATGAATTCAATATCGTTATTGAGTAAAACATTACCACTAGTACTATTAGTCGTTTTACTCCCGGTTTACGACCGATCGAGGCGACTAAGAGAAGAGCAACAGCATTCCCTAAGTACTAAGCACTTCGGTGCTTAGTACTGCGGACACCAATCCGCCAGCCAAGCACGCGGTGTCTATGGACAACCCCTCAAATATGGGGTAATGTTATGACCAGCAGTAGTCATATTTAGGCTGATGATACTCGGTAAAATTATTGGTAAATATGCTAGGTTGGTTCTTTACCAGTCATCACGTCATCAGCCTAAATAAGCCCAATGCTGGACATAGGCCCTTTACCAGTACTGAATGTAAAGACTACGCATATATAAAAAATCTTTTTATTTTAGGATGCTATCTTTGAAGTCAACATTTGTGAGCTGATACTGTACACATTGACCTTAGTAGCATGTGCAGCAGCTATTAAACAGATGCGGACGTTGCCCTATAAAAGAAAGTCCAGAGGTATGTGCCTATCTAAATCCATACTAATAATAATATTATAAAGAGGAAAGATTTGATTGTTTGTTTGTTTATTTGCATTGATAAAGCTCCGTTCACAAAAAAAAATCTTTCACCGGCGGGAAGCTACACTATCCTCGGGTGACATACGCTATATTATATTTTCAAAAAAAATAGGGATCCTTACTAAAACCCGTGCGAAGCCGGAACGAGCCACTAGTCGAGTTATAAGATCCTCTTTACTTTCTACTATCACAAACCTAAGTCGAATCATAGCCTCTTGAAATCCATTAATGCCCATCTCCATACATTTTCATGAATAAGTACTACCTGTATTTTTTACACCTGATGTTAAATGGTTAACTATCACCGATAATGTGACCAATGGTACACTGTCATGCGTTTATCACTCTGAGGCATAATAATGTCTGTCTGAAGATAGATATAAGATGAGAATCACTTAGATAAAAAACCGTGCATTGATCTTTTTATTGCTATTGTATAGGTAGTTTTCTTTTATTATCTTTAAAAACTGTTGCCAGTATAGTCTAAACTAACTTTTGCAGTGAATTGTGTACAAAAAGCCATTCAATACATTTGCACTGCTAAATCCTGAGTGACGTCAATATGAAGCGGAATATAAACCCAGGCCAGGGATAGGAAATCTAAGCGTTGGGCAACAAAGAGCTGTGATTTTGAATAAACCTATTGTGACCAAACACCGGCGTCAAAACAGTTTAGGTTATTCAATTATCCTACTATAGGTAGGAAGCACAGTTCAAAAATCGGTTACCTTACACTATGGTTATTAAAATAGTTCATATTCTTAGTTAAAATGTATAAATATGATCTTTATTGACTAGCCGATTAACTGACTGAGACGCAAGAGCTGCTCTTGCGAGTTCGATTCTCCTATCTTTTGGTAGGTACTCCTAGTGATGTCACGACACTGGGAATTTAAATAGGGTGACGGGATATGTACGTTAAGATTATAAAAAATAATAAAAACATAAGACTGAGTCTGGCATACGGTTTTTTTTTATGGCATGTGTCCGTCTTTCGGACAATTTTGCCAATGTCAAGTGCGTTGAATAAAATACTTTACTAATTTAGTCAAGTCGAGTCGGTAAAAAAAGTAAAGTCGGCTGTCATTGGTTTTGAAGAAAAACATGGCGTTTTTCTTCAAAACCAAAGGGAAACATTTTCGTTCATATCAGGATGCCACATAACACACTTTCATTTCAACTGTTCACACTTGTGCTAAGACCTCAAGTAATGATGGTTAAAATACGACCAAAATTACCCATCAGAACTTAAAATAACACTAGAAAAACAATTAAAATGAAAATACAATGTTGCTTCCAAAGATGACAGAAAACGGATCCAAACGAGAATTTATTTTTCAAAATTGAATCGGTCTGAAATATCAGTTTTAAAGAATAGTATTTCAAGATTGACATTGTCACGAGAATTGGGCCACTGGCCTTTTAGCCTTTACAGCATTATAAAGTTACATCTCTTATGTAGGTATTTTAAAAATAAATCTCATTTCCAGCTGTGCTTGGCCTAGACACATCATTATTGATTTTGGCGCAGTCTGGCATGTTCGTATACTGCATGTTCAGTCTGATCGGCTGCCATCACACCATGACCAGTACCCAAGGGTCTGGCCTAACTGGCTTCTTCTCAGAGCTTTTGTCTCTCAATCAGGTAAAGTTAAAACTTTAAAGTCTGAAATCTAAGTAACTAATAATAATAATAATAGTTTATTCAGAACAATACAAGATGAGCAAATTACAAACTAAAACGGTGAGACTGCAAAAGTAAAAAACTGTGTAGCACACTCAACGCCCGCCTCCTAAACCAATGAGTATCGGTTCTGCTATTAAGTAAACTAACGTAATATTTAGCCTACCCTCTGTAACATTTTCTTGTTTAATCTCCTTTGAGGACATGTTAGTGACTTACTAAGTACCAAGAAATTTGTGGTTTTTTCTAACCCGTAAGTCTAACTCGTTCCACGTGACTAGTAAACGGATAGTCACGATTATTGAATGTACTTGATAGTCATGTGACTGGAGAGATAAATACGCACCTTCAGCTTTGCCAGTCTACTAGAATTGCCTTCGATGCTTCAAATTCAGAGCACTCGATGGAACAATGAGAAAAAAACCTTACCTGGGAGTAGGTAGGTTAAAAATATAGATACCTATATAACTAATACGAAGTGCAATTTTGCTACAAATATGTTATAGTTACTATTACATATTTGCATATTTATAGGGTCTTCAATATTACTTAATCATAAATCATAATTAACGCTGGATTCTACTTTTATTTATTCCTCGGGAAAAAATCTTTTTTGTAAGCTGAAAAAAATAAGGATGTCTGCCTTAGTTTAAAATTTTTAAGTTTTTTCATAAAAGTATTTAACTAGGTAGGTAGGTAGGTACTGCATTTACGCTACTAACAAAATAAATAATTTCAGACGATATTGCAATCACTATTTATTATCGATGCGTGGTGGCGTCGTAGCACCACGTCGGAACAGCGAAGAGACAAACCTGGACGGCAGCTGATCACTTTCCTCTTGGTCGCAAACATGGCTATGTGGGCAATTAATACACTCGAAAAGGTATATTAGGCTTTCTAAAAATACCCCACAATAACTTCAAATAACAAAACAGTATAAATAACAATTAGTGCCAAACATTCCGGAAACCTTCGGACCACTTCGGATGTGAAACCTTAGGTTTATACGGCGCGAAAGATTTATTTTCGTACCATATGAATGCGCCCTAATCATAAAATAATTATTATTCCGGGTGTTCTGGGTGTTTTCTATGTATAATAAAAAATATCTATGTATGTAATATAATATTGTATTAAGTATATCAGTCATCTAGTACCCATAACACAAGCTCTGCTTAGCTTGGGGCTAGATGATGCTGTGTGGATTGTCCAGCATTATTTATTATTATTTATTATTATTATTATTATTGTAAATTAAAATTTGCATGCCAATTAATTAAACCAAATACCTATTCATGTAATTCGGCAAATATGACTTTGACTTTGATAATCATTTTCTTTTTCAGAATAGAGCGGAGTTCAGGCCAGCGCACTTAGCATTCTACGGCCCCTGGGCGTGGACCATCATCACACACGTCTCCATGCCGCTGGCTATCTTCTACCGATTCCATTCCACGATATGCCTCTTTGAAATCTGGAAGAACTGCTTCAAAAGCAAACCTATTTATCTTCATGTGTAAACTCTTAAATAGTTATAAGATTTATAGGTGTAACAATTAGTATACTTACTGTATTTAATATAATAAGGAATTTAAGCTACAATATATGAAAAAGAAGAAAATATAGCGATGTTTTGATAGCCCATATGCAGAATCTCAAAAAAGGTTTGTAGTATCTTTCTGCGTATTATTCAAAATCCTTGATGACGTCAAATGTTTCCGCCGAAATATCCAATGATGCTTATTTAGAACATAGTCGAGTCTTGAATCTTTAGCCGCTACACAATAAAAAACAATAGCGTTAGGAACACGAAGTTCAGCCAGGGAAAATATGTTTTACGACGTAAAATATTAGTAATAAGCTGTAAAATATAAGTCGTGGCGAGCTAATTAACACATTCGCACATCCTAGCCATGGACAATGTGTGCTAATCTATACCAATTATAAGAATCTTTGTCCTGACTGACTGACATATAGACAACGCACAGCCTAAACTACAGGATATATTCGTTTTAGTGCGTAGAGGTGTACTAAGAAAGGAAATTCAACCCCAAAACGGGTGGAGCTCAGGCTCAATTTTGTATGAAAATAACTTTACGCGGGCGAAGTCGCGCGCGTTTTGCTAGTTATTTATATATTATCTATGCAACTTCATAATTACCATAGCTGAGTCAGTACCAAGAGATAATAGACACACCTATTATTTTTCACACTTGTACTCATTTTAATAATAATGACCATGGATGATGCTAAGGAAGTAAGTTCCTAATTGAGCCTACAGTATTGTACAGTCAGCAACGGAAATTTAACAACACTTTCTGATTTAAAACCTTGAAGTACCTAACCTAATATTTTGATTTTGTCAATTTGACAATTTTCAAAGCACATCACCATTCGTTATGCCGCATTTACATTCAGCCGTAGTGAGCAGGGAAGTGGGCAGGGAAGTGGGCAGGACGAGTGTGTAAACGCGATACTTCTCATGCCACTGCCATTGCCACTCGCGCTGCCCGGCGCTCCCCAAAATGGCGGTTTTTTGTGCGGAAGTCAAAGGACCGGCAGCGCGAGTGGCAGTGCGTTACATTCTGCTCCGACGCTCAGTACTCGCCGAGCGCCTGGAGGAGAAAGACTTTGAATAAGTAGTATAGACTTCGGTAACTATCTCCAGTCGCTAGATATCGAATGGTTATTGCTATTTATTAAGGGTTATTTCGATGGATAGATATCATACACCATCGTCTACGACGAACATTAATAATAATAATAATAATGCTGGACAATCCACACAGCGTCATCTAGCCCCAAGCTAAGCAGAGCTTGTGTTATGGGTACCTACTAGATGACTGATATACTTAATACAATACATTACATAGATAGATAATTTTTATTATACATAGAAACACCCAGAACACCCGGAATAAATATTTGCAGATCGTACAAACATTTATCCCAAGGCGGGAATCGAACCCGCAACCTCTGCGTTGCATTCTTTTTTTGTATTCGATATCTTTTTAAATATCGAACATAATTATGTATCGCAAAAAGAGACAGCGCGGCCGCTGTAATTATTTCGACGTCTGCCATAGCCGAAACTTGAAAGCGAAGTGAGTGGTAGGGCAGTATGTAAACACACACTCCTCTCGATCCTGCTGCAGCAGTATTTAGGGAATTATTGCCGGCAGCGTGAGGGGCAGCGGCAGGGGCTGAATGTAAATAAAAAAGTAGGAACCAAGCCGGAATATTTTTGACTACGTTTAGTCGCGAGGAACTGGCAGCGCTTAGCTGACGATTTAAATAGAACTATATTCAAATGCCCTTCACTAATTATATATATGCCTTTCAGGCTAAAAAATTATTTTTATAACTTCAAACTATTTGTTGAAGTTATAGAAACTACTTTTGTTGCTAACTGTACAACAGTTTACAAAGATAATACAATAACTGCCTCAAGGTGGTTCAACATATCGCTACCTAAGACTACAACAAATATACTTTAACGTGCACTAGTTTGTACTAACATGTGTATCTTGGTCGTCTACGTAGCACATTATTCATCGTCGTCATCAAGAGTTTGTAGAACTCCACTACTAGACATAGGCCTCCCCTATACGTTTCCAGCCGGGCTAAGATGTGCAATACGACAAAATTTTGTCTACTCGTTATCTCGTGCAAAATAGAGATATCTCTCTACATCTTCCTGTGCTAACATGTATTGCCAGTGCCGAAAATCGTCTAAATGCAAACGTCAAGCTTACCTGTGCGTCTTTTATCTCTAATTTCTAAAATTTCCGTCAATAGAAAAAGTATCTCGTGTAAAGCGCGACATATCTCACGTTACACATCTTAGCCCGGCAGGAAGAAAGATGTTGAGCCTTTTCCTTTTTTAATATTTTTCATACTACTTGCTCATGGTATAAGCCGATGGCCCACCTGATGTTAAGAGGTAACCATCACCTATATAACAAATAATAATTTCCTAGCAGTTCACGTTCATTATGAACGTATATCTACTATGTAATGGTCTGCGTCCATAAAACTGCTTACAGATACCTTTAAACCAGAACAGAGGAAGCTTTTTGGCGGAGAAATTAGATAGTACTTTCTCGGACAAAAATGAGGTAGCACATAAGTGCCTTATCCAAAGTTGAAGTATCTAACATCCAATCACCTTCACAATAGAACACCGCAATAATGAAAAACCCCTGTGGCAGACTAAGAGATAACTGGATTAAATTCAATGATACATTTTCATCAAAAGGCTATCTTATCTTATGATATGTATCGTGTATATCATAATGACGAAAACTTTAAGCCTCCATGATCCTACTTAATAGAGCCTTTCTCATCGGACATTAAATATCGTGCTATCGATTTAAAAACACAGAAACAAAAAATAGTCTTACGATCTCCAAAGTCAAAGTTAAAGTCAATAAGCGTTTATTTAGTAATATTCGTAGGGATCTTGAAACGTCATAAATCAAGGTGAATTTTTACCTCCGGAGTCCAGAATGTGTAAGGAGGTAGTCAGAGTTATATCAAAATATAACATTCGGCATATAGCGATCACACGCGTCTACTCACAAAGTACGTCTACTGTAGACGCGACCTATGACGCCCTTTGGCATTGCACTGCAGATTGATAGTAGTACCTACGTTAGATACGTTAAATAAGATATCACCTGAAACAGATATCAACCTGAAACGTAAAAGGTTAAAGTTAACAATATAAAGCTTACAGGAAAATCAATATTGTAGCTTACTGCACTATCCTCATATTGGACATGAAAATTTTTAAAAATGCGCCACTCGGGGCATTTAGTTTATATTTTTTATAAATTTATCATTCTTTCATTCATTCATTCGTGTGCCTGTTTTTGCAAAATATCGCACATTGACTAGCCACACAGCTCAGTTAGTAGTAGCTCTGCCTTCTGTGCTGTAAGTTGTGGGTTCGATCCCCACCGAGGTCTAACATTTGTTTAACGAACATAGGTTGTATTCTAAGTAGGTATATATTTACAAACAAAACGTGTATAAGTATTATGTCTTCTGGTTAGCATAAAACAAGCTATACTTAGTTTGGGGCTGGATGATGTTCGTACAAAAAAATATATTTTGTGTAAATGTTAACAAAAATATCCATGCAGCTCCAGTGTAATAGAACCTTTAGTCGTACGTAGGCATCCTAACTTCAAATAATCTTATCTCTGAAATGCAGCACGCTCTAAATTTTCAGATACCTAAATGTTGATCTCAAACTAAGCGGTCCTGAATAATTCGAAAAAAAAAAAAATGGAAGACGTAATTCAAGAAAATGAGGAATGGTAAGCAATTTGAAGGTTAATTTTATAAGTTGTATTATTAGTCAGTGATATACACTGTATCTAAGAAACTTTTTAGGGTGTCTGAATTAAAAGAAAGGCATGGTTACGGCTCACATCTTCACAACCCCTTCAAGCAGACCAGCAGAGCGCTGGAACGCAAAATACGTCACCATCACTATCGGTCAGTAAGTACTAACATGTATGTATGTGTAGAGAAACGCACGCGACTGCACTCGAGTGAAACTATTTTCTTACAGAATCTCCGCTGCACACTTTTAGGGGTTTAATTTCAGAAAAACCTTCCTTAATAATAATAATGTGTTTTTATTGACATAAAGTTTTACAAAATAAAGTTTTGAATCCAGAGGCTCCCGAACTAGTAAAAAAACTGTGTTTCAGGAGCCAGTGGCTTCTCCCACAGTTAGAAGCAGTACATTTATGTCAGCAAAAGGATATAAATATGTATATGTACAGTGGAAACATAGAATAAATTTTATAAATTTTAAAATATTACCTTATTATGTACCACTCAGTTTAATTGTAGATTTGAAGCTAAACCAAATAGTTATGCAACCTAATTGACCTACTACGAATACAATTACAAGTAGTATTTTAGTATTTTCCTAAGCACAATACAACATATACAAGTATTCTATGAGTCATCTGGTTTCTTTATAGAAACTATGCTTAGTTTGGGACAAGATGATGTTTGCGCTTCTTATTAGCAGACCTTTACATATTGTAGGATGATTTATACAGCGTCATAGGTACCTTTTTTCGATAATAACGTCGTTTTATATGCCAAAAAAAAAACAAAAGCATTCCAAAATGCTGCAAAATCTAAAATTCTATCTATGAATAATATCGCTAGTAAAAAAAACCAAAATGTGTAGAATTGACACGTCACGTGGTTTATTGCTAACGAATATAGTGATTAGTGCGCCAACTAAGAATTTAGAAATAGAATCATTTCGCAGCATATCAACATTATTTAATCAGACAAATACAAATAAAAATGGAAACGGAGTACTGAATTAAATATTAATTTTATAAAATAGTAGGTAAATAGATATCTTTAAAATATAAAGTAGGTATAAAAGTGCAATTTTGTTTGTCTAATTTTTGAAGTGAAACTTCTTCAGGCGCGTTGAGCACTTTTTGGGTGAACGAAAAATCTTGGAACTCGCGTCATCGTCACCGAACGCTTTCCATGAGCTATACGTATACTGTGTATATATTTGTACTTTTTGGCCTAATTTTCACTTCTATCGGCAGTCCCCAAAGACAACCTTACTTTTTTATGAATATAATAATATTGGTTAAAATTTAAGAACCATTTGCGATGGCTATAAAAACCCTGAGAAATTCATTACCGCTCTGCCAGAGTAACATGACGGCATGTTCAAACTCAATTTACTGGTTCATAATCTACTGAGAAAAACAGCTTAACAGGAACGTTTTAAATCAGACGGGTTCTAATTAATTCTAGCCTACCAGATAATATTAATGTGAAAGTTTGAATGTATGTTCTACATATTTTTGTCATAAACTACAGTAACTGATGTATAAGCATACCCACTCTTACATGAAATATAACTAGCTAGGTGCCTGCAATAAGATACATAGTTATATTTTATATATCTTTAAAGGTAGGTTGGTAATAAATACAAAATAAACATGTCTTTTTTAATAATTATGGATATGACAAGACGTGTTTTTGACGACTGATAAATAAATAAATAATGACATAGATTTGTCGCAACACTATTTAGCCGCAAACTAGTCATTTAAAAGTAAGGCCGTAACATTATAATATCATTGCTGCCTGATACATAAGCCAATGGGATATACTAACATTCGACTTGTAGTGCTATGGCCATTCGTAACTTGAGACTTTGGTGGGTACTTATCCACAAATTATTTATTCTAGCTAGCGTAGGTTAAATATTTCGAAGATATAGGACAACTCCTTGTTATTTTTAATTTGAAACAGATTCGAGATGTAATCATACCATGGCAGGCGACTAGGTACATTGTTTCATTGATAATTATTATCCCCACATAATTCCTATAAGGGATCAAAGCTACAGCGGGTAAAGTCGGATAACAGTTATAGGCATAGGAGGGACAGAAACGTATGTGAGCTTCGTTAGAGTGCCGTCTGAAAATGACACCACTAGAACTAATTACCTGCACGGATCAGCCAATGCATATTTACGAGGATAATTGCTTTATTTTTTGCTTAAAGCTAGCTAAGGAATAGGTTAGAGAAGCCAATTAATATCCTGGCCTCACAGTTCAGTTAGTAGTAGCTCTGCCTTCTGTATAGGTTGTGGGTACGATCCCCACTGAGGACAAACATTTGTGTGACGATCATAGATGTATGTTCTCTGTCTGGGTGTTATATTGTATTGGTTTAGGTGAGAGTACGGGCGACGTATATAGGTACGAGGTTCAGCACCTGTATACCTGAGGTTGATGAACGTAGAGTAGTGGATCATAGGGCACGTGTCTAACGTACGTGACATGTGTAATGCCTTGTTATAAGTGATAAGCACCACTTATAACCAACTTACCACTTAGCATCAAGTGGGCAATCTGTTTATTCAACAGACAATCAACGCATAGCCTAAGGGCATCTTATGGATAAATAACCACCAATTTGAAGAATAGTAACCTATGTGGGGGTGGACTAAGATTCTAAAACTCTACCCCAAAACACTTGAACGAAGTCGCGCGAGTTTCTACTACATTAAAATAAAACCCATTTAAAAACCGCTACCGGCCGAAGTAACGATATTATCAAGAAGGTACGCATATTTTAACATACTCTAATAAGAATACCAATTATATAGAATATTATTATTATTTTATTATTATTAATTGGTTACTGCACTGAATTAAACAAAAGTTGTTTCTAAATTTCCTCAAAACCTATTCATAACAACCTGCAAACAGTCATATTAAAAATAATATACGAATCACGAGACAAGTGTGAAATAAGCGGAAACGTAGCATAATGAAACAAAATATGACGTACCTATGAGTAACAGCATTTTTTTCTAAAATATTTAGCTATGGTATAAATATAGAAACGGAAAGCAATGTAGTAAGGTAATCTAATTTGAACACCATCTAAACTGGTTATCTACACACGGAACAAAGCACCGGTAGTCCAGTGGCAGTACACCCGTCTCATTCTGATCCTAAGGTCGTGGGTTCGAATCCAGTCTTGCATCAATCGATTCGAAAAATGTATGTGCACAATGTCAGTGCTCTCAAACGGTGAAGGATAACTTCGTGAGGAAACCAGTATTCTAGCAGCGGCGATGGGCTTGCAACCTGTCACATATGAAATACCAATTACTGCAAGATGTGGGTATGTACTCATAGACTTTGAGGGTCTCAAAGAATTTAGAGTAAATACTTGGTACTAAGAGATCTGCCGTGCCGGGCGAAGCTAATTTTATCTATCATTTTTCTTTTAGAATAGACTCCCTGAGAAGTGTCAAAAACCGTACCTATACATAGTTGGGATATTAAAAAAATAAGTTAAAGCTTCATTTTAGAATACGGTCCATAATATACATACGTATATTAGAAAAACTTAAATAAGATAAAAGTAAAACAGATTTACTCATAATGATTATTCCAGAACCTTTAACGACTTGCCTTAGCCTTACCGCCTTATGTCTATGCTAACAAATATACATCCACTAATAAATACTTACCTACCTCGTGCGTTTGAAGTATTAGTCATTCTGCAAATGTCTACAGTACATGGCTTGCCTCACGAGACATTACTTGTCCTCACTAAATCTTGTTGTTGTTATTATTTAAATTAAGCACGCAGCTCATGTTGCTCGATAACAAAACTAAAACAACACATTAACATTTAATAGTTGTGAATATATAAAAAAAATACAGTTTGATGGCTAAAAATAATGATGGTATTAAAATAACACAAAGTGGTAGAGAGTGGCGGAGGGATAAGTCGGAGCCGCTTCTTGCAGTGCCTGAAGATGAAAGGTGAGTCCAACTAAGCGCTTCATTATAACCAACCTGGGTTGATGCGGTGTTCAAACAAACTAGCTTCGCAAACTCGGCACCTCGGCTCGGTTGCATAATAAGGCTCATTGCATCGAAAGTCACTAATGGCCTTCGAAATTAATAACTATGGTGTTTTGTTTTCCCGCTGTTTACTCAAAGATAAAATGTGTTTATTGTATTCATTCCACTGCACAGCAAATCTATATATTCTATCCCTCCTATAAATCTATATAATCTTTGTCCAGACTGACTGACTGACTGACTGGGATATAGACAACGCACAGCCAAAACCACTGGTCGTAGAGACTTGAAATTTTTACAGTAAATTTTTGTCTTGTTGCGTAGAGGTGTACTAAGAAAGAAATTACTGAAATTCAACCTTTAAACGTGTACAGCGGGGGTTGAAGTTTGTATGAAAATAAATTCACGCTGACGAAGTCGCGCGTGTTTCGCTATATATATATAAATAAAAAAATTACGCTTTATTATTATGGTTATTTCTTGAGACTAGAGGCATTAATCGAGCCCAATGTCTTTATTTTAGGTACTGTAGTAAGGTGTAGAGTAGAAGGTGCACCCGTTCACCTTTTTTGAACAAACAAGCGACCTCACCTAATGCTAATAATAATGTTGGGCTATTTTTCATACATCTTTCTTCATTTACAATATATTTAGTTGATGTCTAATATGTTTATGTAGTTATCTAATATGTTTATTTGATTTTTTATCTATTTAGTTGATGCAAGTGCAACATTAGCTCAGGCAGGATTAGGTAATTTGCGAATACACAGTCAAGTAACCATTATTTTCATTGGCGTTCGTCAAGTGCTGAACATCAGCTGGTACTTTAGGTACGTTGTAAGCTGACGGCCGGTAGCTGACAGCACTCTTCATCTAGAAAACTATAGCGCATCGGCATATTTGAATAATCATAATAGCTTTTAAATATACAAAGAAAAAAAGCTACAAGGTAAATTACGACTAATAGAAGCATTACAAAATGTAAAAAATACAAATGAAACAGCTGAGTCATCTACAGACCGTTCCAAACAAACTTTAGCTACCTACATAGTTTAATGGCTTAGAATATCATCAATGTTTCAGAGAGCATCCACCACACTATCTGCCGCGGCTGAGTGTGGTGGCCCCGGCCAGCAATAGCTCCAGCACAGAACACATTCCTTCTTCACCACCAAGGAAACCAATGTCTCATGGGGAGTAAGTCCCGGATTCTTATAAATTTAGATTGTGACTACCCTAGTTACTTGACATACTAGGGTGTTTTATATACACATTACACACTTTTCCAGGAAGGTATTGTTTTAAATGAAACAACTGTTTATTTTTCACGTTCACGCTAAGTTGTTTATATTGGCGGGTGATATTTTAACCTCCTGAATTTTTTAGGATTAGTCATGTTACGAGTACACTTTGCTTAATATGTATCTAGCCTATCAGTTACCTGGTCCATAATTTTTTATGTATCAATATTTATAAAACAAAATTAGTCTAAACGTAAATATTATTGACTTGCGAAATGATGTTTGAGAGGCGGTTTCCAAATCTACACTAATATTATAAAGAGGAAAGATTTGTATTTTTGTATTTTTGTACTTTTGTATGTTATGAATAAACTCAAAAAGTACTGAACCGATTTTAATAATTCTTTTTTCATTAGAAAGCTACATTATCACTGAGTAACATAGGCTATATTTTATTTTGGAAAAAAATAGCGTTCCGTAAAATATTTGGGTTTTTCAGACACAAGGTGTAAGAAATCAACCAGAAAAGTTACTTATTTTGCGTACGCTGCCTAAACTATAAAAGATAGAACCATAAAATGTTCTAAGTAATTGTAGATCTTATAATAATCTACAAAAAAGTCAGCAACACATTATACCTATCTATGTAGAGTGAGGCACAACAACCATTTTTTTATTTAAAAATCTTCAATTTTTTTTGGACTACATTTAAACGCATTTATTTTACTCATACTATTAATCCTTATCAAAATAATACAGTTTATGTAGATAATATTTGGTCTTTAAATGATTAGAATTGGACGTTTGGTTTTGAAGTTATGGCGAAATTAAAATATTACAATTTCTGCTGCACGGCCCGTTGCGAAGTGAGCGTCACCAAGTTGGGAGTGCACGTGCAGGGGAGTAGTTTAGATCTATGAGTAAGGTACCCGCGCGGCTCCGACGCGAGGTCGGCTCCCTACGCAGGTGTTTTATAAAAAGGACATTAATTCATAATGTAATATAGTTTTATGACAAAATCTATACAAATAAATAAAATTGAAGTGTCTGTTTGTAATATTAAAATAACGCTTTTTACTACATGCATTTTTTTAAATTTTTGTCTGTCTGTCTATCTGTTTGTTCCGTGTAATCTCTGGAACGGCTGGACCGATTTCGACGGGACTTTCACTGGCAGATAGCTAATGTAACAAGAAGTAACTTAGGCTACTTTTTATCCCGAAAAAATAACGGGAACTGATAAAAACTGCCACGCTGGCGAAACTGCGAACGGCCGCTATTTTATGCCGTATTAACGTCATCTGTTGGTGACTTCGAGTACTACTTCAGTTAAGATTTGTAAGTAAACATGTTTACCGCCCAACGAAGTGGGCACCGGTCAGCTAGTTAATTATATATTGATGCCAGATCCGTACAATTACTCATCTAAATTGCTATTTTAAACATGTTGCAATAGATATTAGAATTTTAGTATATCCGGCCAAATTAATTGACTCCATAAATCATTTTTGTTACAGTGAATCAATGACTGTGGTATTGTCAGCATTTTATGCGAAACTAATAATAGTTTTAGGGTTAGCATTACCTATAACCAGCACAATACAAAATGAACTCTACATAAATATTATGACTGATGTAAGTGGTAAAAAAGCTTCTTCAAGTGTAGTTACACTTCAGTTGTTTTAAAAAAATACCTCTACATGTGGTTTGTTCTTAAACTCACAATGTTTTCAGATATTTACCTTATATTTATACACCATTGGTATGGCATTCCTTGCTTACACGTTTTATCATCTACGATTAGCAAAGAGAGATAAAGATGGTGAGTAAATCTTACTTATACTTATAACTCTATCTAACTATCTATCTACTTAGATATTATATAATATAATATATTAGTGACCGTATGTTAGCATCCTTATAACATGGAATCTATACTATGCTAACATGCTAACATACGGTCACTTGGCTGTTAGTCGTTTTGCAAAGATATTTGCATGCAACTGTAATCGCATAGTATTAAGTGGCTCTTACCAACGCTCAAATTAAAGTAGGTTTTAAGTTTTTTTTTATGCTACTGCTGGTGGAACTAGCATATGGCCCACCTAGGTGATTGTTATTAATATTATTGGGTAGGTATAGACCTACCTATGCTAAAGCATATTGACTTGTTGGCCACGCACGTTAGCTACGTGCCCAACGATGCACTACCCTGCGTCCATCAACAATATACTGTGAGGTATATTGGTGTTAAGCCTCATCAGCCTGAATCTTCATCGGCACCCACACCCTTCAAACCGGAGCACAGCAGTGCGAGCGTTACTGCTTGGCGGCAGAAATAGGTCTGGTGGTAGGTGGTAGAATGAGAAGGTTCGGAAATACTTAACTTTTTGTTGGATTTTCAGATAGTGTAATGCGCACTATTTATGGCAGTTTTTATCTGCACATGGGAGTGGCAGGGTTTGGAGTAGGTTCCATAATCTACTCTTGCCTTCAATTCGGAGGCTACTTCGACCTCACTGGAGATTGTCAGCTGGCCATCATCGCCATTAAACCTGCTTTTAGAATAGTCTTCTTGGTGGCACAGACCGTATTTATATTTTCGTATACAGATGTAAGTTTTGCAAAAAAAGAGATTAGAATATTTATTTATATTTAATTTTATCCGTAAGCTACTTTTGCTACGCTGGTTCTACGCGGTCTACGCCTGACCTACGCGGGCTCTACGCCGTAGATCCAATACTGCGAAGAATTAGCAAAATATTTGGGATTTTTTTACTTATAACTGTTTTGATATTACTTTAAACACATACAATTTTGATATTAAAATTATAAAATATCCCGGTTTTTCAATTGAACTTTATGAGTGTTTATCTGGGGTCAGCATTCCACCAGAACAGTTTTTCACGTTTTTCAACTCTAGAGTAGGTTTAGGAATGTCCTCTCCCACCAGGACTGCTCCTACGGTATTATTTATAGAACCATGTTGAAACTGTTATAACATGAACATCCTTAGAGATAAAGCCCTTTTGTCTTGAAGAATACTTTTTAGAGGTTTTTACATGCACCTTCAGTTTTGATTTTTACACCATGGCTAAGTAGTTTTCCTAAAAATCTTAATAAATAAAATATGTTTACCTACTTACACAAGGTCAACCTAATGCAGCTATAGCTACGTTTGGCTGACTAGTTTCACCACCTTATAATATAATGTTTATGATTTTTGTTCATTTATCCAACGTTTATAAAGAGGTAACAAACACTAGGGGTAGCAAAAAGTTTCTGGTTGTCTACTAAAATAAAAGGTAGCCGTTTAAAAGCATATTTTAAATCAGAATCTCATCTGGTCCAGCCACTTTATTCATCACGGTCACCTAAAAATTATGACGGCGGCTATAAGTGAACAAATGCATTTTCTTTTGTAAAATGTAACGAATACATCACGAAATTGTGTTTCTGATTGTTCTGGTAAATAAACATATTTCCACGGCGTAAACATGGCGTTAAAAATGCTTGTCCAATTTATTTGAATATTATTTACGAATTCGATGTAATTCCATTATGTAGGTAATAGTAAAGATAGATTGATCTTTATTTTGTTATTTTCAGATATTGGATCCAATGCGAGGTATTGTTCTAGATAGGTTTGGTTTAATGCATCTCATAGCGACGAATGTTTGCGAATGGCTCAACGTAGTGGTGCAAGAGACTAGAGACGACATCTTCAATGTAGCATACGACCGTCCTATGATGTTGCGGTATGCAAATATCAGCGGGTACTCCAAAATCAACATTCTAGACCAATTGGACAACATCACGTTCGAAGAAGTGTCAAAACCATACACGAAACTAAACATAACCAACGATATTTTTCTTAACGTGACATTGAACAGTCTGAATTTGTCCGTACAGAATGATATTTGGACGTGTAATGTGTCAGACATGATAACACCTTTGATAAGGAGCGTTAACCCCTATCTCAGGCCGTGTGGCGTGGAATACAGCCTTTTATGCTCTATCATCATTGCTGTCATCTGGAACGATATTTGTACTGTTCCTGGATCGGTAGGTCTCAAATCATCAGTGAGGGTCTTTGCTAAAGTTTTAATTTTAAAAAATGCAGTATCGTTGGTTATAGCTACCTAGAGTGGTATTCACGATTTTAACCTAGTAGGTGCATTTGACATGTTAAAACCGGTCATGCTGTTGTGATAACACATTCAGCTCTAACCAAGCTGATTCTGAAAATACTTTTATTCAAAAACTAACTTGCTGGGGGGTGGTAAAATTAAAAATGTAATCAATCTGCTCATTCTACCAAGTGGTAAAAATATCTTGTTATCTTAGTTTCTCAACCTGGTGTTAAGTAGTTACCATCATCTATAACCAAGTATTGCCTTACAGAAAGGTTTGTTAGGAACGTGAATTAGGAGATTGTTAACTGAAGTCTATATTTTTTCATAAATTCAACAGTATTTGTTTTTTCGGTGTTACGTTTAGTTTTATTATGTTTAGTTTTTTATAACAACCTGCCCATGACACAACACGTTACAAGTATCCCATAGTCCCCGTCTATTTTAAGATTTTTATATTTTCAGAAACAAAGACAAAAACCACAGAACAGTAAACAACCACCCAAGCAATGTTGTGCGCGTATGAAGTCTAACAACCACTTCTCTGTAGACTGTGGCAGTGCCCACAAGGGCCTGTTCGTGGGCATAGCAGTACTGGCCGGTACCATCGTCAGCCTTATGTTGTTCAACGGTCTATTCCAAAACAAAAAGCATGTGGAGCTTGCCCTACTTCAAGTAAGACCTAAGAATTGAAAACTTACCTTATCCTTATCTTAGGTTCATTCTTCTGGTTGAAAAGTTTTTTTGTGGCAACTTTTCATCCGGCAACGACTTGTTGTCCACCAAGTAAGGGTGGTCCTGAGCCGTGCGTCTACTCGTCCTATGATGGAAAGGAGATGGTGGTATCAGATCATTTAGTTCTACCTCAACCTGCTTTTTCATAAATAAACTACATTCGTACTTACAACCAGGTAGTAGTACATACATTCATCTATTCTTACGTTGTTCATCTTTCAGATAAACATCTGGGAAACGATCTTGTTCATCATTATGACCGTCGGATCTGGTGCCTGCATCCAGCGCATGCGAACGCTACCACTGCGCCGCGCTGCTGTTACCTCTCTTCCGTTGGAACACTCGCTGCTTCTAGTCACCCAGTGCGGCGTGTATCTTTACTACATGTTTCAAATTATCGGCGCAGGGTTTCTGATACAACGCTATCCAGAAGAAATGAGAGCAACTAGGTCAGTATTCCTAGGTACTAAACTACTAAATGATAAGTAGGTACCTAATCGAATAGTCAATCCATTTATGTTCGTATTACCGTGATCAGATTTTTTTATTTATTGATACCTACATCTTCCTCGATCGAATCAAATCAAGTCATGAGATTATTGTTATCGTAACTATCTTCCAGGATAATATCTCCCCTCTGTGCGCTGGTACAAAGCTCGTGCCAGACACTGCTAGTGTTTGATGCGTGGACCAGAAGATGTGCGGGAAATGGACGCCAGCGACCTGGCAGGCAGTTGGTCACCTTTCTCCTCGTCGGAAACTTCGCACTATGGCTCCTCAATAGAGTGAAAAATGCAAGAGCAGAGTTTCATCCACTACAGGCAAGTACCTACTCCAGAGCGACATCCATGGTCAGGTGGTGTCCGACCAACTAGTCCCATACCTAAAGAGTACCTAACCTAATTTCAGATGGAGTTCTATGGTGTATGGGCGTGGACTCTAATAACTCACATCTCTGTGCCTCTCCTCGTCTGCTACAGGTTCCAGGCTACAGTGTGCTTCTACGAGATATGGAAAAACTCATACAAAAGAAATAAAAACGTAAACGACGACTCGAATGAATTTGAATTAAAAAACCAACACATAGCCTAATATTGGTATCTAAATAGATGTTTTATTTTAACAACACAGTAGGTATAACACGTTACATAGCTACCTATGTATTACGTAATGTAAGGCGGCCAAGGAAACGCGCGGGGCGCCCTGTCTTTCTTTCTTTCAAATATTCAATGAGGTCTCTGTGATCAACCGAGTGAAAACCGGTAGTGATCACCGCATTGTAAGAGGCTCATTGAATCTGAACGTCAAGCTGAAAAGGTCCCGTCTAATAAAATGTAAATACCTACTCTTCGCTAAAGGACTTGGGTGAGAACCGAGAGCTTCCAGTTATAACTACCTAACTTGAAAATCACCTCCAGTGTCTCGAATGCGAAAGTGTGGATGAACCTAAACGACATACTTTCTGGTGGTAGGTAATTGTTATAAGCGGTTGGGTCCGAGTTAGGCAAATAGAAGCAAATAGTAGCTGGGCTAACCTAGGATTTTGATGATGATGATGAGTAAAAACTAATTCGACAGCTTGACATTAGTAAAGTTTCCGTCGAACGATTGTTTGTCATTCCTTGCCCTAAAAAAGAAATGAAGAAGAAAAACGCCTACATAAAGCACTCTGTGGTCTACACCTTCTATCTGCCTTCTGTATCTGTAAATCATCGTAGGAAACGTTCTAACGAACTCTATCTTGAGGTAAGTAAACTGGCCTTAGTGTAGATGATTGATATTCAGAAATCATCTAGGAGGTACCTAATGCTTTGTTAGAAAAAATAAATTGACAATGACATAACCCTTCGAATTCGTTCAGCTGTCTACTGTCTGACACTTCTGATCTGTCACTACAATCATTCAATCAAACAAATTCGAGGAAAGTAAATTCTAATAATTTTAATTCAACCACTTATTTTTCAATATTTTGTACAAAATAAGGTATTTCTGAAAAAATGGCCTCTGCTGTTATGGATATCGACGAAGAGGAAGTCGAGATGGCTTCTTCCAGCAGCGGAAAAGGCGATAAAAAGAGATTTGAAGTCAAAAAGGTACATTTGCCACTAGAAATGCGACTCATCGTTGATGTCCATTGTAGTAGTTAGGTTCGAGTAATTTTCTAAAATTTATTTTTCATTTCGCTTACAGTGGAACGCAGTTGCTCTGTGGGCGTGGGGTAAGTTTACCTTAAAAGTCAAGATATGCTTTTCACCACGATTTTTTAAATTAAATCATAAACACCAGTTATTTACACAAAGAAATACTATATTGATCTAATAATTAGGTATTACCAATTAACATAACTCACATATTTCTATGCATTGCAGACATTGTTGTCGACAATTGTGCTATCTGCCGGAACCACATAATGGATCTCTGTATTGAATGCCAGGCCAACCAAGCATCAGCTACTAGCGAAGAGTGCACAGTTGCATGGGGTGTCTGTAATGTAAGTTTATCATTTGCTTCCAACTATGGTACAAAATGTTGGTGCCCAGATACAAGTTAACCTGAGCCATTTAAATAAAAAATAATCAAAACAACTTCCAATACAGATAAAAAAACTTGATCAAAATCTAGCAATGCTATTAGCATCAGGGTAATGGCTAGTCATATCACACTAAATGCACTCTAGATATTATATGTCATAGTCTAGTAAATTCAAGCTCAAATAGCTATTGACCATTTGATTGAGCACCTGTGATAACTAACTCCTTTTTAATTTTAATAAACTGGACTTAAGTTTTCAAGATATGTTATTGTTGTCATAATATTTTGGAAATGATCCCTATATTTTTTTTATTGGTTATTTCTTGTAAAACTAGTACCTACCTAAGTTAACCAAACAATGTGCAATACCAGCTTATTTATATCTTTTTATTGATTTCAGCATGCATTCCACTTTCACTGCATCTCACGTTGGTTGAAAACAAGACAAGTTTGCCCACTTGACAACAGAGAATGGGAGTTCCAGAAGTAAGTGCCTCCTAATAAATCTATTAGAAAATACTGAACTTTTCTAAAAAAAAATGTTTGGTCCATGTGGAAAATGTATGGAGAAACGCGCCTTCCGGCATTCTGAGCCATAAAACATCCGTATCAGCTAGTGGATGTCCAACAGTTTTCTTGCCATCTATGGGATCTAGTTCAATATGTATGTGGCGTATCAAATGAATGGCATCCGAAATTTTCTGTCAGATGTTTTTTGATATATTGACAGCCTAACCTCCGAATACCCAAACACATCTCAGATTAAGGCTCATCTCAAGTTGCATTTTTTGCAATGAAAATCTGTCAAAAATTTGTAACTTGAGACATGCTTAAATCTGAAATGCGTTTGAGTATTTAGGGGTAAGCTCTAGAGATAGGACCTAACTTTCAGAGCCACAAAGTTCCTTTCAATCTGCAATAAAATATTGCCTAACTTAAGACTTTTTATTACAGGTATGGACACTAAGGCAATTTCACACCTAGCCAACAGGGCAGCCTGCATTTCATTGGTTGGCAAGCTCATTCATGAAGTTATTGTTATTCTCGACCAGTGAAATGATACCCTCCAATTTGGCAAAGCCTGCATTGGCTGCAGTGCATCACTTGAGGCTACCTATAGCCTCAAGCAGATCCTCTGGAACAATGGGCTTGTAATATTTGCATTAAGTTTTCAGTATCTCAATAAACTTACTCACAGTACTAGATTTTTCGTTATTACTTCGCGAATTCTGTTTAAATTACATTGGTTACATTATAGTTCAGTTAGTATTAGAATTTGTTTTCCCAAAAAAATAGTAAAATCTTCAACCAACATAATTTGCGATGGTTATTTATTGATAAAATTTAATGCCTTAAGTGTGTTTTGTCTTATGCGAGCTGGTTTTATTCACTCAAACGTCAAAAGCTTTGTATGGAATCACCATAATGGGGCGTACTGAGGACCGGACTCACGAAATAACCTCTCATAACACAATCAGACTTATCAGGCACTGTAGAGAAGACTTGCACAGGATATAGTTAGTATAGTATAGGCTGATAGATAGATAAGAGTCATGGGACCTTAATGTCGTAATCTATAATACTCGCCAGTGGTTCTAATCCTGTATGCCACACCCTGGAAACACGTGGACTTGTAGATTAAGCCTGGCAAAGGGGTCAGTGTTTCAGCGCTGAAGTGTTACCGGTAGTTACCGTATGGGGGGTCCGTAGCTACTGCGGGAGCCGGTGGTGGCGGGTAGCCGGTCTAATTACCCGCTGTAAGATGAGTTGATAAACAAGAGTCAAATTCAAATGATGAAAAACGGACACTGTTGATTTGACCTTCACTTATTTAGTGCCTGTACCATCTTCATCAATCCCTCCCCCTGACGACCACTCTCTGATCGTAGCGGTTCTCCATTCCGATAAACAGAGGACTTATCGCTTCGCATGACTAACGTCCTGCGCACTGACACACGAAACTTGTGATGATGGAGGTTCTATCTTCACGGTCTTTGGGACACTGTACCTATGGTAACAAAATCAACGTACAAAGTTAGGTACAGCACTAGAATGTACACAACTCGTAACATCCTAAATGGTTCGTTTTCAAAATGGTAATACAGCATTACAATAAACTCGTACCCAGGAAAAAAAACATGAAAACAGTTGATGAAACATTTTGAGTATTTCCCACGAGATAACGGCTTAGGTAATAGGTACTTACTGTTCATTTCACCATTTCAAGTATATATTGTACTTAGATAATGGGTAGGTACTGTTCATTTCACCATTTCAAGAGTTACGATTGTAAATATTTTAGTGCAGCTGACTGAACACTACTCGTAGTAGGTACTTACACTACATAAGGCTTTATCTCCAAAACTATAAGCATTCACCAAAACATCGAATTACAATGCTGCTGCACTTAAGTTTTCTAATCAAGACGGGTTAGGTTATTGTGTAAACAATAAAAGATTAACATCCCAGGCAGGCTTCTTTCTAACAGGCTATGCAAAATGCAAACAGAATACTGTACCTACTTTATGCAGTTGCGGTTATATAATTAGGAACGACTAATACTAAAGTCACTTTTGGTAGGTATTATCAAACTTTGACACCAAATAATAGCTAAGCAAATAATTGCACATACCTATAAAAATCCAAATTATAGTAAATGAACATGGTACCTAACTTATTTTAAAAGAACTGGCCGCTAGTGAACAAGAATGTTTTTAAATTTTGATAACATAGACAGTCTGTAATAAAAAGCCGCAAAGCCTCAAGACGAAATAGTCAAACGGTATCAAATTAGACCAAAAAATAAGAGTAAAGTTACATTAATTCCCACCAAGCTGAAAATCAGTATGATTGTTTAAAATATGATTAAAAATAAAATTTGAAAGTTCCCCATCTTTCCCCTGTATGGGAGTTTTTCGCAATTTTCACCAAAATGGTAAGTTTTATCATAAAAATACCAAGACAAAAATTGTAGATCATTAAATTATCTACAAAAAAAATTCAATACTTTTTTTTCTACGAGCCACCGTTTTTGAGATATAACGATTCAAAAAGTTGTAAAAGCTTTAACATAACAAATGTTAAAGTGGCCATATCCTACAACCACATTGGTGGGGTACTAACGTGTCCTAAATGCGCTCGTACCTTTGTGAACAAACTTGGGTACACCAGCCACATGAGAGCGCATCAGAGGGCAGAACATCGAAGCCCTCACATATTATTGAGTTGAAATGCCTGTTCATTACACAAGTTATAACTATAAGAATATCTGGTAAAATGAAACCCAGTCCCTTAATTTATACGCCATTGTAACCTTGAGACTTCTTATCTTTTCAATCTCTGCTAATATCCATTATTTTGCAATAGTTTCAAATTTAACAGAATCACAGCTGACCCGTGGAATAGGCCTACCGGGGAAACCACGTTAAAAAAACGCTAAGTACACTACCTCATAGGTGGCGTGGAAACGTGTGCATATTATGACGATTACAACTTTTACAAAGTTTTGAATCGTTATATCTCATAAATGGTGGCTCGTAGAAAAAAAAGTATTGATACATTTTTTGTAGATAATTTAATAATCTACAATTTTTGTCGGTACTTTTATGATAAACTTACCATTTTGGTGAAAATTGCGAAAAACTCATTTTTTTGGCCTTTGACCTTGAATAAAAAATTTTCCATACAGGGGAAAGATGGGGAACTTTCAAATTTTATTTTTAATCATATTTTAAACAATCGTACTGATTTTCAGCTTGCTGGGAATTTATGTAACTTCGAATGTCTAAATTGACCGGGCTAAAAGTCTGAAATCAGCGTGTGTTAGCAGCGATGACAGGAACTGAGACGTGGTCGCTAACTACTGGTCTCTTACATAAGCTTAAAAATCGCACAGTTAAATTATTAATAAGAGTTACTACTCTTATTTATAATTTAACTGTGGTTACTTAACAAAAGTAACAGCAACTTGTTTATCAAAAAGTGACTTCGGTATCAACAGCTTGTAATTATATGACCACAACTGTATATGCCTATTTTATATTATATGGTTTGGGGATTCATGCAGCATACAGTGCGGCACATAGAAGGTGGAAAGTAAATTGAAACTATCCGATTATGAATGAATCCTTAGGCAATTTATTTTCTTCAATTGAAAAATCTGTATTATGATTGCCAAGAAACTAATCATGTATCAAGGTATTTTAAATACATTACAACTATTACATGAAAATATCACAAATGCAGAAGGCAGTAGCTACATCAGTGCTGTTAACATTTCTATGACTGTTTCAACAATAAATCTATTTAGCCAATTACAATAGGTGCTTTGGCAGACAAGCTTCGTCTTAGTTTTAGGTATGTAGTTAGCTGGTATAAATAAACTAACCTACCTAAGTTCAACGCGAGGGAAACCACAAAAGTAGAGGATAATTATGATAAAACCCCTGAGTTAAACTGAACGCTTTTTAACCAACTTAAATGCCACCAGCGCAGGCCAACGTACAATTGAGTCAAACTACAAAATAAAATAAAATTAATGCTCTTTACTGGTTTTTTATTACAGCTGGTACCGATACCGCTCAGTAGCATTCAGCATGAGTGGGTATCACGCATGAGGGGTTTAAGGCAGAACCACATCAGCCACGATCTGCATCGGCTGTCTCTCAGATACTTATTAATGGGACAGACAAAGACAGGGAGCAGCAGACCCGCGCCTTCTGCTGTGTATTTCTATACAAAAAAAATGTATGGAACCTTATGATGCGGCGCCTAAAGTGATTTTGCCTTTATTCCGGTTTGTAAGGAGGGGTCTATGTAGACCCAGATTTAGGCTAAGCATTGTGAACGAAGCTAGAATACCAAAGCTTACACGAATTCCTATAGCACGTGTCCCTCCTTTCGGTAAAAATTTTAAAATATCACGGAATATTAAAGTTGGCAGGTAGGACATTGTCTGTCAGTTGTAGACATACCCACTTCAATTATTTAAACATTAGCAAATTAGAGATTTTCGATACGTTATGGTTTTTTGAGGAGGGGATCCTGTTCGGTGTACAATCTAATTAATTTTAGAATATTTTTTTATCATTGCTGATTTGAGGTATGATATTGGTTATCTAACTCCTAAAGTTTGTTTAGCTCCTACTTAGACGTGGAACATCTAGAGATATTATTACTAGGAAACGTGTACTGTGATTCTCAGTTACACTCACTTTCTTTTGTGTCATGCTCGTATTTCCGAGCAGGTTTCGTGTGGAGTCACGATAGGCGCTCCTAGCGTGACTTCATACAAAACATGCTCTGAAAATGTGCTTGCATTATACAAAAAGCAGTTATTCTAAGTTTCACTTACTTTATTTATTGTGTTAGGTGTGCGAGTTTCGTGTTTTTCTGACATCATTTCGTGCGGAGTTCAAGAACAAAATGAGACATTCTGATCTGTGAAATTTTAACGTCCGCATCAGATAATGAATGATTGGTTCGGGCCGACACTTCTCTTACTATTTACGAGGTCTAGTACAAAATGTACCTATATGCCGAAGCCCTTGCGATGCGCATCCGAAATTGTTATAATGTGCTGCCGGACAGTGAAGTGCATCATAGAATGTATAATAGCACACTGTGTATCGGTACGCACGTATGACGGTACTCGACTGAAACAAAAGGAGGTGACGAAAGTAACGTCGAAGTAGGAGTAAAACAAGCTATTGAGTCTTATCTTGGGTGCTTAGATTACCAAATAAGTTATGCACGACCAGCATACAAGCATGACCTCTTATTTTACATAATTACAATCAATTGCCCAAGTTTGAATTAAACCTATTGTTTGTTTCTAACAATAACATTAAATTTATAACTAGATACTCAAAAAAAAAAATTTTTTCTAGTCATCATTCACTATTATAACAATACAGTCCCATGCCATTAAGGCAAAAAAGTAACTATTGTAAGAAAGTATCTACAGATGTAGTATGTACATAGATACCAAATTAGTAGTAGTTTCAGTAAAACACTGTCACAGCAAATAAAAGAGTTCAATTTGAAGGCTGAAGGGAAGATTTAAACAATAAAGTTAATAATTTATGAACTGGACTTGTTATCAATTTCATTTTTATAAATAAGCTGTATCTAGTACATAAAAAGAACGGATTAAGCCTTAGACTATACATACTTATAAGTAATTTATGAAATAAATTTACACACTGCAATAGCATGCATGACCAACTTATGAAAAACATTGTCAATAATGATTATGAGAAGAGTAAAAATCTTAAAATTGAATTTGTAACAATTAACTTTCGCCATTTGATTCAATAAATAACTTCTGGAACCATCAAATAAAATTTTGATGCAATTACACATCAAAGTCAGAACTTTACATAATGACAATAAATACTACCTAATTAAATTAATTTCTAATCAGTGTCAATTAAACTATTAATTGAATTATAACGGTGGAAATATTTAAGTAAGGTATATGCGGCTGTCAGTCTGCTGATATAACTGGAGGTAAATCAATAGTGCGACTTTCGTTGCCGAATATTAACCTTAAGCGCTTCATCGGAGGCAGTGGACGGACAGGGCTGTGCTTGCGATGACGCTCCTTGGACCTGCGTCGTTTCTTGAAGCGTCGCACCGTCTCGGGGTCAACGCCCTCTAACCGCAGCACCTCGTACTCCGGCGCCTCCGCTACGCCACCACACTCCATCACCTCTTCCACCACTGGACTCCTCTTTACTCTCAGGGTTAACTTCAATCCCCTCCGAGGCGGAGTGCAGGGACACTCTTTACTCTTATTAGAACTGTCCACCAACCAAGGTGGCCCAGGGTCACTTTCTTTTTTTACTTCTTCCACCCGGTTTATAATTTCAATTTTATTACTTTTGTTCACTTTACTATCTTTAGGTTCACTTGGATTAACATTCTCTCTGAAATCAGAATTCTCACTCTTCAAATGCGAATCATCACTGACATACTTTGCTATGATTTGTTCTGGAATATTGATACTACTTGCACTAGTATCTGCATTTCCTACAGAGTGCATACTCTCTTCTTCAATTTCAAGTGGAGATTCCTTAGTTTCATCTCTTTGTTCCATGTCTGTTTCAGTAGAAGAAACAACATTATTTTCTAAATTGTTAAGATCCTGAGGGCTTTCAGGAGTTGGCTCATTTTTGATACCCACTTTGCTGGCTTCAAGTGCAGTAGGTACATGGGCTTCATCTTTTGGTATATTGAAAGTTAAGTCAGATTTGGCCTCAGAAGCTATCTTAGAGTCACCTCCAGCTTTGGAACAAGTTGACTGCGTACATGTATCAAGTAAACGTTTATGACTTCTTAAAACAATCCCAGTGGAATCTCGACTACTGCGAGAGCTGGCAGTGCTACAACAGCGTGAAGGCGGCGCGCGTCGCTTGGAGACCGCCCCTCCACTCCCCTCCGCGGTTGCCCGCCCGCTATCTGTTCTGCGTCGTAGACGCTCTCCTCGGCTACAAACTGAAGACTCCCTACTACATGAGGCATCATTACTAGCAGTACCATCCATCCCATCCGCTATACAACCCTGGGCTATCAAAAGTTCTGCATCATACTTTGTCAGGCCTTTCTGTTTCATTTCCTTAATACTAAGAGGAGATATTATATTAGAATTTTGCCTACTAGATATTCGAGCCTTCTGAGTGTTTTTACTGTTGACTATTTTCTGTGTTTTTTTAGCCTTAGTCCTATTAATTCTATTGTCTGTTTCTCTAAATGTGTATCTTGTGGCTTGTTCATTGTCATCACGATTTTTAACAGAAAATGCACCTTTACCCCTTCTTTCACAAGTCTCACACTCACAGTAACAATTACCATTACCAAAAAAATCTTCACCATAAAAGCAAGTTATTTCCTCACCAACTTCAATGTCTCTTAGGACACGAACAAAAGCTTTACCCCGGTCTGTTGCTTCAAAAGTGCAAGTAGGTCTACAGTCATGGTTGATGTATGCTGCAGGTCCAAGCCAAAGTTGTGCACAGTTCTTCCGGCAGCTATACATAACAGAGAAATCATTTTTTCCAGGATGGAGTAGTTGCTTTTCTTCTTCTTCTGTCATCTCAGCTATACAGCCAACCAAAAAGTCAATTCTTTCATGCTTGAAAAACTTTTTGGTTGTCGATATCTTAGCTCCTACTTGATCTTCTAATGAGTATCTATAGCAAGGTTCTATAACAAATCCAGCCTTGTTATCAAATACCCGTAAATAACGGTATATCTGAAAGAAAAAATCCAATTAGACCACTATGGACAAGTGCACAACAAGTATGGATACTATTAGCTTGCAAGTAAAATGCTCTCTAGTACAATCACTGCTATGTTAATTTATTAATGCTCTACAGAAAACTTCCACTAATACTTATTTAAATATTTATTTTATGACTTTCAGTTCAGAACCCTAAAAAAGCAGCTTATAGGTAATTAGTAGGACAAAAAATATTTACATAGGTAGTTAAGTAGCATATTTATTTAAGTACTTACCAACTCAGGCAGGTAGGTACCTACCTAATTTTAGCTAAGTAAATAATTAAATGATTATAATGTAAACCACTCACATGCTCTCTGAGCTTGTTTTGATGATGTTTGTTTTTGCTAAAATGTCTGGGCATCCAATCACCACTGGCAAGTTTATTGTATGCTTTGTTATAATCCTGAGTTTCAACAAATTGCTTTATAACATTTTTCAATTCTTCCTTGTTTGTTTTGAGTGGTCTATAGCGAATATTCATTTTGTGTGTTGTAATGCCAAGGTAGGGGTCCACTATCAGAGCTGTCGCTAAATCATCGTACTCTGAGAGTTCGCGAGGAGTCATGCCCATTGGTTGCATTTTGTGAAGCACTTGCCTCCCAGGATAGGCAGCTGAACCAACAACCATCCTGAATACCTGAATACAAAGAGAGCAATGTTGTTGAAAAATATTACTATCTCCCTATGCATCATTTCATTGCAAATTTTCCGCTCAGATTACTTATACACAAAAAATGTGTGATTATAGATACAGGCTGTAAAGCTTAGCAAAGATGCTTGAAACGATGTTATAAATTCTAAATTAAAAAGGCCAGACAAACATGGCGGACAAATAAATCGTAGCAACGACACGTCAAAATTTTGACGCCAAATTAAAGACTTTCGGTGACGAAAGTAATCGCGTAAATAAAAGAAAACTATGGCAGAAATAGTAACACCTAAAATACTTACTTAAGTCATTGAAAATCCGTAAAATTCATGATAAAATTTGATAACTTCACTAGGTATAGCTAAAGCACTTCCAAGACGCTATGTAACGGCCAGGCCAGGCCAGGACATTTGCATTTATTAGCATAAAAATATCTAAGCTAAAACATTTTGTAATTAGTCCATTTCATTGCTCCATAGCTATAGCAATTCTGTAAAACTGAGAAGAAATTATGGAATCAAAGAAAGCTGAAAAACAACCATGTTTTCGTACGTACAGGATGCCGTCTTGTTATTTTACAACCATTGGAATACACAACCATGGAAAGTACGGCCCGGAGTTGGAGTGCATTTTAGTATTTAATTTTCAGTAGAAAAAAAAATACTAAAATGATTTTGGGAATGAAAGTGTTGAAAAACGATGCCAAATAAACATTTTAATTAATTTTTATCATTTTTATTTTATTGGCTACTGACTGGAACTGAATTCTACTCTTCTACATCGGCTTCCGAACTTTTTGATTAATATATTTTTTGATAATTTTTGATAATAATAATAATAATAATTTTGGCAAGTGAATATCCGTATCACATCCGTAGTATTTTCAGACTAAGAGTTGCGCATCGTTTTGATGTTCTCGAATTTCATCTAGCTGGTCTAGGTTGGTTTGAGGTCGAGGAATAGTCGAGTGAGAACGGTAATCGGGTGCCGTGATTGGACCATAGAAAACCCAAAGAAAAATCAGAGCATCAATTCCCAGGTTGTGTATTCTAAAGTTGTACATTATCAACCGTTGGAAATGTAGATCTATGAATTTCATGTACATTTTGGCTGCATTTTCATGGCTGTGTATTCCTTCATGTACATTCTATGGCTGTAATTTCTGGTGCTATGTAATCCATGGTTATACATTAACTGGACTCCAATAATCTACATTTCCGCAGGCGGTCGGTATTCCATTTCAAGAGTGTGTATTCTGTTTGTGGCAGACCCTTTTGCCTTGGCCGACCGACGAGCGCGGCGAGATTTTAACTTTTTAAAGCTTTGTGTGCGTCGTGTGCTGATTTAGTGCTGACTGCTGAGTTTAAAGTGTATTTCGGTGTTGTGGCGCTTTTAGTTTTGTGCGTGCAGTTATTTATTCACCATATATTAAACAAAAGAAAGAAGTGCAAAATCTAACCTTAGACTTTTTTAAGTACTTATAAAAAAAATATATCTCTTCTATATTTACACATCTCTTTTGCTGTTGATTGTATAAAATAAATAAAATAAATAAATAAATAATGCCGGACGATCCACACAGCATCATCTAGCCCCAAGCTAAGCAGAGCTTGTGTTATGGGTACTAGATGACTGATATACTTAATACAATATTATAATACATACATAGATATTTTTTATTATACATAGAAAATACCCAGAACACCCGGAATAAATATTTGCAGATCGTACAAACATTTATCCCAAGGCGGGAATCGAACCCGCAACCTCTGCGTCGCAGGCGGACATTTGCCCGCCGCGCCACATCGGTCGTCATGTATCTCGAAAAGGACCAATGAACTGTGGTCTGGCTGATCTGGGCCAAGTGTGTAATCTGCAAGATTTCTGGCATTTATTTAATTATCAGATCCTGGTAGGTTTGTCTTTAAACCAGTATCCTAGTAACCTAAATTAATTATTTTTATTCATTTATATATAGGTACTTATTTCCAGGTTTGAAATATTTGAATAAATTTACCATGGCACACAGCTCTGGATCAGGAAACTTAAAGAATGGTGTAATTGATTTCACTGCAGGATCATTAGGTAGGTATGCAAATTTTCTGCAATTTTGTATATTCAATAATCTATCCAGCAGTTACTTCTTTATCTTATTAGGTTTTGAAACAGGTAGTATGTGATAAATAACCATGAAAAATAAGGGTTCTGAATCTAGAAAATTTTAAAAATACTAGTTACTAATTTTTGTTACTAATACTAGTTTTTATTTGTAGTAGAACTCTCTGCCGCCATGCAGCTTGCGGTGTTACTGTTTGAAGGGTGTGGGTACCAGTGTAATTACAGGCAAATGAGGCTTGACACCCAGTATGCCTCAGATTAATGGACGCAAAATAGTGCATCGTAAGGGCACATTTGTAATGAGTGTTACCTGGGAGGCAATGCGTTGTTATTGGTAGTGGTAACCACTTAACATCAGGTGGGCCATCTGCTTGTTCCAATAACAAGTCACATAAAAAAAAAGCTCATAATTTTAGCTGAAACTCTAGTAAGTAATGTTTTTAATAATTAACCTTTTTTTATTTTGTCAGGCGGAATTGCAGTTGTGTATGTCGGCCAACCCTTGGACACAGTTAAAGTCAAGATGCAGACATTCCCTCACCTTTACAAAGGAATGTATGATTGCCTTAAGCAGACATTAAGAAATGATGGTGTATTTAGAGGTTTATATGCTGGAACAACACCAGCAATCATGGCAAATGTTGCTGAGAATTCAGTCTTGTTTGCTGCATATGGATATTGTCAAAAGTTTGTGTGTAGTCTTACTGATACTGAGGTATGTATTATTATGTATTACCTAAAATTTAAAATGTCATAAGAGCACTGTTGGTCTCGTGGCAGCAACCCCTTATGAATCTGAGATCATGAGAAAAATTTATGTGTGCAATGCTAATGCTCTGGAAAGAAGAAATAGGTGCCTACAGTAGTAGCACAAACACTTCTAAAAAGAGCTCCGTAGGATATTGTTTTTGTTCTTCTCTTTAGAATTATTTTCATAGATAGTTATGTGGATCATTTTATCTTATCTGCATATTGCTTGACCTTATAATAATATTTTAATTGACCAATGCTGTAATGAACTTCAATCATGTTTTTCAGAGTGTGGATCAGTTGTCTACCATGGGTAATGCATCGGCAGGTTTCCTTGCTGCATTCTTTTCATCATTCACTCTATGTCCCACTGAGCTGATCAAGTGCCAACTTCAAGCAATGAGAGAAATCAATGTACAGGGTGCTCAAACAGCTGTATGATAATTCCGGTATTTTTATAATAGTCATCACCCCAACCTATCATGTTGATCTCAGTTATGTATAAGGAACATGGGATGCTTGCAGCTACACAAGCTTGATAAGAACTTGGATTGCCATTTTGTGATACGCAACCTACTTAGTTATTTAAATAATTATTGTATTGGTGTTTCTTATCATTTCAATGATAATTTAGCTTTAGTGATAACTATTTTATCATTTGTTTGCACTGTGTTGATGATGTAATAATTATGGATAGATGGGTATGGTTTATTCGCAGTATTTCTATTATAATTAACCCCGTATCATGTTTATCTACCTTAAATTATGTGGACTTATTTATTTACCCCGAAGAGCACCGGTGGTCTAGTGGTAGTAACCCCGCCTTCTGATTCTAAGGTCGTGGGTTCAAATATGGTCGTGCACCAATGGGTTTTTCCGTTCGAAAAATTCATGTGCACAATGCCAGTGCTCTCAAGCGGTGAAAGAAAACACCGTGAGAAAACCAGTTAGTATTCTAGCAGTGGCGATGGGCTTGCCACCTGGATGTACCTCTGACTACCCTCCTTATAATAATCTCAAGTAGGTTCTTGGTACTAAGAGATCAGAGGAGATATCTACCGTGTTTGGGGATTAAAGTCGTGATGCTATTTATTTCATTTATTATTTATTTACCTTATTTTATTAAAAAAAAGTGCCACCACGCTTGTCAGGATGATTGGTGACTGCAGAACCCACAGCACAGAAGTGGTAACTTCAACCTATACAGAGATCCGTTGCCCAGATGGGCACCTCCTGATGCGTACCTAAATCGCGTCTTACCACATCTATGAGACAAATATTAATCAAATATAATCCATATTCTGTCTCGAGACTACCACGACACCTAACTACTTGAAATTACTTTTTATTTATATTTAACGCCTTTTTTTGTTAAGTACGGTACTCCGTAATACCCTAGACCCTACGGTATCTAGTTACACCATTATAACTTATAACGATTCACCTAGATCTAAGACGTTTCAACATGATCCCTGCGGATATTACTAAATAAATGCTTTTTGTTTTGACTTTGACACCTTAACTACATAGAAGAAGTACATACTCTTTAAAAGTTTGTTTGTTAACCAACAGGTCAAAATATCACCACTGCAGCTGACGCAGCAAATATTCCGGCAGTATGGCGTTCAAGGCCTGTTTAGAGGATTAGTACCGACAATAATGAGAGAAATGCCTGGATATTTCTTCTTCTTTGGTGCATATGAAGGTACCAAACTAGTAGCTAAAGAACTTACCTTTCTAAGTATTAAACCACAGTAGGTATATGCAATCTTCGTAAGGAGGGCACTCCTTACGAAGATTGCAGTAACTAGCATTTTTGGTGAAATTGAGTAAACTTTATAGTTTATTCTTACAAAAATAAATTATTTATGGTTTTCATAAAATAAAACTGATAGTTTTAATATGAGTTTAAATATAAATCTATACCACTTTTAAGAACCTTGGACCTTATGTCCAGCCTGTATAACACCTGTATACCTCAAGTTGATAAACAGCAGTGCATCGTAGCCTACGATGCACTGCTGTTCAGGCGAGTAGCTACGATGCATCAGGAACATGCCCTACGATTCGTAGGGCATGTTCCAAATGAACGTGATATGCGAGGCAATATTTTGTATTGTTAACCAGTTATTATCAGGTGGGATATCAGCTTGTTCTTGCAGCAAGTCATATAAAAAAAAAGTCTAAATTTCAAATTAAATTTTACACTCTTAGGACTTCTCGTTTAGGCTGCGCTTTGTCTGTCTTTCAGTAAGTCACGTAACAATTCCTTTAGCATATGTAACTAGCCTTAAGCTGTACTTTACTAATATAAGATAACACTGCTTAAAGGTACACGAGAACTTCTTGCCAAGCCAGGACAGTCGAAGGACGACATTGGATTGGTGAGGACAATGATCGCTGGCGCAGTCGGCGGACTAGTACTATGGACTATAATATTCCCAACAGATGTCATCAAGTCAAGGGTACAGATTTCAAACAAGAGCCAGAAATTTTTGACAGTTGGCTATGAAATTATAAAGAAGGAAGGTCAGTTGAATTATTCAAATTAAGCTTACATATTATAGACTAGTGGAAATGCTTGGAAGCTATTTTTATACAAATTTAACTACAACTTAAAAACATACCCGTCTCCTGTAAGTCCAAAATTATTTATTTAGTGATCATATAGAATCGTCTTAAAACTAGGCGAATCTAGGCGCCAAGTACAAATCTTGCCCTGGGTAGGTAAAAAACAATGGTAATCATTATAATTATAGAATCATTATGTATTATTTAACTGTATATTATGCACTAATAAATTTTGTGTTTTCTTTTAATAATAAATTAATAAGCATCGGAGTACCTACGGTACATCCATTCTGCGGGCCGGGAACCAGTACTAATCCGCCTGCCTAGTGTGGTGAAGCAAACACTCGGTAAATATGGGGGAGGCTTATGTTCAGCAACAGCACTGGACGGATGGCGACGATGACAGCTCGTAGGTGAATTTGGTATTTAGACTCAAAGGATCCAAAGTGGTACTAATTTGAAAAAAAAATTGCTTAAAATGGATGTGGTTTATCAATATCGGTAGTGTGTCTGAGTCTGGCAAAATTTGCTATACCTACTTACTCTCGCTCTCCGTTTCTTGGTACTCCTCTTCAGGTCGTATTTTATAACCGATCTAGACGATACTTGATAAACAGGTTTTACCTTTATTTATCGTCGTGAACTTTTGATTAGGTACTAGGGTATCCATATCCTCCGAAAATGGGCAAAAATGGGGCAATGAAATATCTCGGGCTTATGAGATCCGATCCGATTTTATTGGGTTTTTTTTATTTGAAAGATATTCCCTTTAATTTGATTTCGTAAGAATTTAGTGATGTGTTAAGTATCTTCGCCATGCATTAAATTGCTCACTTTCAGATTTCGACCACTGGAAGTTTGGGCTTGCAAAATCTAGGTACCTAGGTACTGTTAGCAGAACTGGGTACTAAGTAGTTCATGTATTCCTTCCTACCACTTACTTAGTCTTCTGTATTTTCTTTCGTTTCAGGAGCGTTGGCTTTGTATAATGGACTGAAACCCACGTTAGTGAGAACAATCCCGGCAACCGCGGCACTCTTCGTTGTCTACGAATATTCCAAGAAGTTTATGCATCAATCATTTGATTAAATAGTTTTTATTAATAAATTATTAAATATTTGTTAAAATACTTTTCCAGACAGAGCTTTAAAAGTGACTTAATCGTTGCATTTCCTTATTATGTTATAAGATTAAAAAGTACCTTACTAGGTACTTATTTAATGATGTTGCTCGTGGTACAGTCAGCTGCACTAGAATGTACACAATTCGTTACTTATGGTGTTTAAGCGTCACACCAAATATTGATAGGGATATTATTGAAAGAGCATGTAAACTGATCGACTGATTTCATGTTTTTGGAGTTTTTGCTGTGTAAGACTTAAATTGTTATGCTATTTTAAAAGTTCCAAATTGTATACATTCTAGTGCAGCTGACTGTACATGAATAGCCATTTTCTAATCTTTAGGAATAAAATTATAGTGTAGTAGAAATAGTATTATATATTTTGTTGACTATATATAAAGAGTTTAGTTCAAATTAAAGACCGAGCTTAAAACGTGAATTAGTTTGTATTGTTTTATGGTGACATTTTCATCTGTATTTACTTGACATAAAAACTATCGGTGAAATTACAGGCGCATGAGGCTTAACACCTGAATTCTTCAGATTTGTGGACGCGGGACAGTGTATCGTAGGGCACGCTCATGCGTGACCCGCGCAATGCTTTGTTATAAGTTAATGGTTACCACTTAGCATCAGAGGGGCACTCTGCTTGTTTCATCAGCAAGTTGTATTATTAGTAGATTATTAACCATCAAGAAAATAAATTAAAACAGAGTGTTATGTCAAGGACGCAGTAATAAAAACTTTTTATTACTGCGTCCTTGACATAAGACACTGTTTTAACTTAGTCTTCTTATTCTATGGTTTTAACTGTGTCTGTGTCTGACATAAGGATTAACTCCCGAATGAGACGAGGGACTTGAGGGCAGATCGGATCAAGTTCGACCAGTCAATTAATATTTTTAAGGTTTTTGTTGTATTTTATTTGGGAAAAAAACAGTGCAATAGTAATAAATAATATATTGTTTAATATAATACAAGTTTCCACTGTAAGGTAAGTAGGTAGGTGTACCAAAGAGTACCTACACTTACCTACTTGGATAGATAGGTATAAAACTTTGGTAGGTACCTAAGCAACTTACAGGATTTTTTTGCTCTATTCTAAAAAGTAGGTATTAGTAGTTAATGTCAAAGGGCTTGTAGTAAAGTCAGAAGGCTTGTACTACCTGATTATTCTGGGTGTAAAACACAGAATACTATTACTCAATAAAAGTAAAGTAGGTAGGTACCTAATCTGTGTTAGGTATAACCTAGTGTTTTGTGATAATGTCGTCCGATGATTACCAAGTTCAGAACATTTATAGGTACAACAGAAAATCATACAAGAAGAATACCAGGCGGAATTCCCAACAAAATGATCTAACGCCCCAGGAAGAAGTAAATATTGAAAATGCAGAATGTTCGCCAAGAAGCAACGATATTAGAATGGGTTTGCCTGGATGTAGCTGCGATATAGATCCAGAAAGTGATGTGGCAAATATACTACACAAAAAGTGTCATGTTATCACATTGGCGCAACAGCAACTACAGATACTTTTGGATAACACTGACAAAATTATCTGTGATAATACTAGATGCAGCAGGTACCCACACTAATGTATTCACGAGATTCTCACGCGCAGGGTTAGGTTGGAAGGTACCCACCTAACGCGTTCGCACCACTATATTTTATTATCGATTATAGGTACCTACTTACTTATTCTATTGTATCATGCAAGTACCTACCTACAGTAGGTTACCAGTGCAAACGAAAACTAGCATGCCGCTATACGGATAGACTTATCATACCACCTACCCACCTATTTTTATTGAAATAAAACTTTAAGTCCATCGAGTTTATTCCGTGATACCTACCTACTTATGTAGTTATAGGTACTACTTACTACTACCTACATAAATAAATAATTAATAAATAATGCTGGACAATCCACACAGCATCATCTAGCCCCAAGCTAAGCAGAGCTTGTGTTATGGGTACTAGATGACTGATATACTTAATAGAATACTATATTACATACATCGATATTTTTTATTATGCATAGAAAATACCCAGATCACCCGGAATAAATATTTGCAGATCGTACAAACATTTATCCTACGGCGGGAATCGAACCCGCAACCTCCTGCGTCGCAAGCGGACAATCGCCCGCCGCGCCACATCGGTCGTCAAAGTATTAGACATCCTAGTTCGGTATGTTTGTTATAGATACCTACATCATCGTCATCTTCTATTTTCAGGTCTATTTACGAGTTCCTATACATATGTCGAGAAGTTCTCAGGACACAAAATAAATGTCTATGTGCCTTGTTTATTTTATTAGCAATGGCATTTCTTCTCGGGGTCTTGTTTGGCTCTGCGTCTTGCGGAACGTATCTCGGAAGGTTTAGCAGTCCCATTTTAACTTGTATAGATAACTTCTTTATATCTGAACCTACACAGGCTATTTTACAAGAATACCGTGGAATTGTGTAATTTGATGGCTTACCCAAGTGCCAAAGGGTTGATATCTAAATATATCTTCTGTACTTTAAATAGATACATAACTTTAATAAGAAATTATATTTACTATTTGATCTCTTATTATTAACCTACCTGCTAATTACATCTACATTGAACTGAAAAAGTTGTTGCAAGAAACAATTTATTTATTGTATGAAATACCATTGAAATATGTAGTAATTTTTATGCTAGGAAACTTATAAAAATACTGCGCAATTGAGAAGGGTGGTTAAAGATAGCTAGGAGGGTGTTGTACTCAAGATGACATCTTCTAAACTTGCAAGAAATTAAAATGAAATGGCATATTAGAATGGATCAGGTGATAATAAACCTTTTTAATTTTAAATATACTGAACATTAATAAAACTCAAAAAAAGAAAAGAAAACAGCATGTCATCCCGCACAACACTCCCTGTGTCAAAAGTTTAATGTGTTAGCCATCTCAAATTTAAAACCCTAGGTAATTAAACAAGCTTAAAAAAACTTAGATATAAAAATTATAGTAGATACTACCTATATAATGAGGCTAAAATAATTTAATGGTCTAAATATCAACCAAATAAAAATCACAACAGATAAAGTCTACAACATTAATCTGACCTGTAATTTCTATTCAACTATAGTGTACCAAAATGACAATCCATTAAATTAGGTAACTACTTTTCCTCGCACCACTCATTCTCTTTGCGAACTTGATCTTCCTCAGCAGCAGTAAAGTCATTCTTGATGTTAAACGTTTTACGGATCTCTTCTGGTGTCTTTCCTTTAATCATGTTAGCAACTGTCTTACATGTAACATCCAATAACCCTTTGATATCCAAATAGTTGGCAGCTAATATCAGTTCAAAAAGGGTACCCTGATCCACTTTCAAGAAATCAGCATCCCATGACGAGATGTCATCTGTTCGCTTCTCTTTGTTCTCATCATCTTCAGGTAATGGAGGATCATCTTTGTGGTATGTCGCCCATTGAATAACTTTCTTGAGAATAGCGGAATTAACATTTGGAAGAGGAACTACTTCTTCCTCATCATCTTCCATGCCTAAATCTTCTAACATAGTCTTGATCGTGACTGAGCATTTAGCTATTTCGACGTCAACCACGAAGACTTCATTGTCAGAAGACTGCAACTTGATGTTGGGCATCTGGAGACGAACAAAGAAAAACAATGTTAGACTTAGCTGGTGCAACTAGAAATGATCAGGCGCCATTTTAGATAGATAGGTACGAAAATAGTTAATTTGATAGAGAACCTTACCTTGTCAAAATATATAAGCTTGTAAGTACTGCAGTTCTGGTATGCTGTATTCGAAATTACGCAAGATGATTCCAAAAAAGTGAAATAAATGGTCTGGAAGTCGCAGTCTTTATAAAAATGAGACGAAACAACGGAACGAATCGAATGGCCTGCCTGTCTGCTGTATTGGAAAATGAGCGAGCGAGCTGAAGCTGTGGTGTGGATAATTGAATGAAATTGGCTTGTTGGCTTTCTTTTCTAGCTTGGTTGGTTTGGGCCACCAGTGTTGCCACCTTAATTTTAAAAAAGAGGCAGTTAGACAACCTAGACTAAGCTAGGATACAGTACCTATACTTTGATGAAATGAAGTGAAAGAAACATTATTTACTGATATGATAATGAAAGAAACTCGAATAGGATTTTGTGCTCGCAGTTGCCTACGCATATATTTCGGATTGGACCATAAACAACAAAATAAACACGCAATAAAAGCTTAATAAAGCGTTTACGTAGCTGGGGCTACATGTGTGAGTCTCACGGTTCAGGGTGTGATCGCAAGAGTCACTCAGTCGTTGCAAACTCCATCGAAAAGGATTAGATTGCTCTATTTCCGAGGTCAATAAAACTGCTAGGTCTAACCCCAAAAAAGAGCTAAGATGGCAGCACTGGGCTTGGCTTGGCTCATTGGCAAGTTCTGCGACTGCCAGCTTTTGTGTTTTGAGAGATGGCTTCTGTGGATCTAACTTCTACAATTTTGGCAATGTCAATGTCCACAAAATTTGTTAAGGCACCAGTACACATTGGTGTATGATGGGCCATGCTTCGCAACGATCACTTAGTGTTCACACAGTGGTGCATGTCTCATTGCTGCCTGGCAAACCACTTGCGATGGACGTAGAAGTAATTACGGCTGCGGCTATTTATTTATATACTGTTTACAAGTATTACAGAAGTGTGTAATAAATTATTGCACACTTCTGTAATTAAAATTAATAAATTATTTATATAATAAAAAAAAATAATTATTATTACTATAACAGATTGATATAAATCAATAAACTTGAAAGTTTCTTCATTGCTCCACGATACTGACATTTTGGGCGATTAAAAGTTCTAGAACGCAACAAAAAAGTGCACTATCCCGGTCAGCGGTCGGTGACGAACTAACCTATGGCCGATTGTGTGAACCACCGGCCATGCTACGCCACGATTCCTTTGAAGTGTGCCCAAAAAACCGAAAACTCGCCGATTGCGCGCCACGATAACCCCCTGTACACATTGGCGATGGCGTGTAGTGGGCCAGCATGGCCGATTGTGTAGGTACTGGGATATAATGGCCCCAGTACACATATATGATGGCGGATGGCATTCTTCAAAAAATTGTTGGCGTTTTCCCCACTATCATGTTTAATCCTGGCTGGTGGGGATTATGACAATAAAAATAATTTAGGTTTATTTTATATTATAACTCCACACTCTCCTCTTCACTCTGCCTGTCTTGCATTGATGCTATTGTAGAGTAATTTAGTGGGAATTATGACAATGAACCTTATTTTCGTACTGCGCGGCTCACGTGGTGCATCAGTCAGCAGACAACTCTTGTTTGTCGCCAACTAAGATACGTCCAATTAATTTTTTAAATAAAACCAAAACGGCAAGCTACAAATTTATTTTTCTTAGTTGAAAGTATTTATAATTTTTTATATATATTTAATAAAATATATCTGCATCCATTCAATAAGTAGGCTTATAGACATTACATTACATCTCATGGCATTTTACTGCTAAAGTTTGAAAAAATTTATACCTTGAAAAATAGTTTCCAAAAAATCTAAAAGCAGAAAGTTAAAAAATACATCAGGTACATATTATTTCCTTTGTAAAATACTCGAATAAAATAGTACAATTATTAAACAAACTTTTGGGCGAGTTTGGCCATAGATCTAGTCCTTTATCTATGATTTGGCTTACATTAAGTTTCTTAGATACATCTTGAGCTAAGCAGAATATTATGCACTAAGGTGCCTACTGTACTTATTATAAATATACATTACATCTTAAGCTTAACAAAATAACAGTTCTAATTTATAATTAAACATGCACAAGCAAATTAAATATACTTTAAGTAAAATCATCCTATTTTATTTCTTTGCATGGTTATCAACCTAAGATGTGGTTTTTATATGTCAGTCTGTTTATCTCATTAAGATTTTAAAATTTGACAATCAGATGTTTAGTTTCATGTGGAAAATCAGATCAGAAACAACATGTGATAAAACATGAAAACTAAGATTATAAAAATAACATTGCATAAACTCTATAAAATAACAGAATAAGCACCAAGGTACAACAGAATCTGACTAACACGCTGAGCACATAAATTAATAACGATTCTTATAAAACAAAAACATTAATTTAACTTCATAATTACAATGATTCACATTTATACAGGAATGAATATGCCATGATCAACACATAAAATAATTGTTACTTGCAACTTGAATATATAGTTATAATTCTAATTTAAGCACAATAAATAATTTTCATCACACTATCACTGTTGTTTTTTCATGGCAAGAAGTTATTTTTTTGATTTTATTAATTAGTAACTTGAAGTCTTTCCTTTACACGGAAATATATTTTGAGACTTGGGCGCATTATTGTGCACAACATGATTGCAAGAACTAGAATAAAACAAGTGTATCTCAATGCATCACCAAACTTCCACCAGAGAGAAAATAGGCCAAGTAAAATAGTAATTATACCCAATATATAGGTGACAAGTCCTACTGTGGCATGAAATAGTTTAGTGTAAATAGGGGCTAAATAAGACTTCAGTTGAAGACTGTAGAGAGCACCCAAGCCCCCAAGCATTGTGCATAGCATAAAGATAAATGAGGCAAGACCAAACTTTGCATGTAAACTAACAAAGTGGGGAAAATCTTTCATTATTTTATTGGACAGGATGACTAAAAACCCTGTAAGGATTATAATACCGCCTAATACTTGGAGCACCCAATGACGTGCACTTCTCAACCGCATCGGCATCCATTCTGTAGCAAAGTCTCCTGGGGAAATGGCATTAACAGCGGAAGTCATTATTATAAGCCACTGGAATTAAGAAAAGGGTTTGTTAGTTTCATCATTTTAGGCAGTAAAACCGTTTCTGTGGATGTTATGAGCTTGTTAAAATATTCACATATTATTTTAATCAGTGCCATTTTTTAAAAAAATATTTGTTTTACAGACATGTAGGTAGGCTACCTACTTACTTTTTCACTATTGTAACACTAAAGTTCCAAATTTTAGGTAATCTTTTTTACCTGCACACTGCTGTATTTTGAAAGAAATAAAATAGACAAAAAACAGCAATTGCTCATAAGCGAGTCATTTAAAACAAGTGGTCTAGTAATATCACCTAGTCTAGATATACATACCCCTAAAGTCATAAGACTTGGATGAAAAGAGAATAGAGAGACTCCATCCTTGAAGCAACAGTAAATTATAATGCCCAGAAATATAAGGGAACATAAATTACTGAATAAATTCATATAGCTGGGCTTTGTAACGTTTGAATTTGGTGCAACAAGTCGCGATGTCTCGGAACCTCTGTCTGATGTCGCCATTTCTGTTTCCACGTATTTTTGTTTTGAAGCGTATACACAAGCGTCGACTGAAATTGTCGATTTTACAGCTATTACGCTCACTTTAGGTGATCCTTTTTCCTTCCTCTCTCTATTTGCTTCGGCTGTTACCAGCTGGTCACCTTGAAATTGAAACTGAAAGGAAGGAATCTTCGATCAACAATCAACAAATTTCACTGATTCCTCCTTCGGCTCCTTCCTTCCAGTGTTGCCAGCGCGCGTATGTTTGAAAGAAAGAGAAAGGCCAAAACTTAATTTACCACTTGCCAGAAACCAATTTTTGACTGCAAACCAAGGCCGAAGTTTCAAATAAATATTTAAGAAAACCTAGCACATCAAATAATTATTTCCCACAAATAGCAGTGTGGGATACTTATAAATAAATAAATAAATAATGCTGGACAATCCACACAGCATCATCTAGCCCCAAGCTAAGCAGAGCTTGTGTTATGGGTACAAGATGACTGATATACTTAATACAATACAATATTACATACATAGATATTTTTATGATACCATAGAAAATAACCAGAACACCCAGAATAAATATATGCAGATCGTACAAACATTTATCCCAAGGCGAGAATCGAACCCGCAACCTCCTGCGTCGCAGGCGGACAATCGCCCGCCGCGTCATATCGGTCGTCGGTATTATAATCTATACTATATAATATTAGAGGAATAATAAAGAGGAAAGATTTGTTTGTTTGTTTGTATTGAATAGGCTCCGAAACTACTGGACCGATTTGAATAATTCTTTCACCGTTGGGAAGCTACACTATCCCCGGGTGACATAGGCAATATTACATTTTCAAAAAAATTAGGGATCCTTACTAAAACCCGTGCGAAGCCCGGACGGACCGCTAGTTTAATAATATAGGTACGAAACGTAACGTAACTGGCTATGCGCGAAAGGGAGAAAGAACAGTGCTTTCATACCCCTTCCATGGTAGTGTTAAACGTTTAACGCATCCTTGTTGGAAGTCGCATAAGAAGTATTACTTCATAAATAAACCAAACTTAATCAAATACTCCTGGGTACCTAGAATAAATAAACTATCACGTAGGTATGCTTGCTGAGACTGGGCGAGTAGGCAGAGGGTCGTGAATAGTTCCCTGACGGTAATGATGTTCCAACGTAATTTATGACTTTGATGTAGGCACAATAATGACAGATGACAGAAAAGTAATAGAATTTTTCTGTGTATACGTCACATATGTACATCCTTTTCTAAAACAGTTGCAATGAAAAAGACAGAAGGCAAATTGAACAAGTTGTGACTTGTTGATTTCATTCGAAAAGCATGATCTACCTGCCTGCCTGCACCTGCATGCACTGACTTCGCTCATTGCAAGTTGCTGATGTTTGTCTGTCTGGCTGACTGGATTTAGTTTCTTTACCTCGCTCAGCTAGTTCAGACGTTATGTGAACTTAGTAGCTTAACATTTCAAAACAAGTGGTTTTTATCAAAAGCTATCCAAACCAAACCAACGGAGTTTAGAAAACTAGCGGGCATTTTAACTTCAGAAAGAATGTACGTAGGCTTAGGGTTTGAATGTGCTATGTACGTGAGCACGATAATAAAAAATTCAAAATAATTGCAGAGAAAAAATATTTCTGAAAGAGTATAAGTGGTGTTTGTAAAGTGATCGAGGAAGAACCAGTGAGTGATTTTAAGAAACGAGCACTGGAATATAATGAGGTAAGTGGTTTGTGTGTGCTTCTTGACTAAGTACGTATCACTATACTATACTACACATATCACTATAAATATCCTTAAAAAAATATATAGAAAAAACTAGATAAAGTCAGCATTGAATGCTTCCTACACCTACATTGCAGCTTACTTTTGTTTGTTACAGCTCTCGTTTGTAGTGTTCTGGGAATGGAAACTAGCTTTTTATCTTACCCAACTGCAACTGAGAGATGTAAAACTTCTCCTTAAAATTATACTATGCATAAATAGGATAAGTCTATCCATATTTTAGGAGCATCTGTTATCAGCTCTATGAATATTATTAGACGACCGATGTGGTGCAGCGGGCGAGTGTCCGCCTGCGACGCAGGAGATTGCGGGTTCGATTCCCGCCTTGGGATAAATGTTTGTACGATCTGCAAATATTTATTCTGGGTGTTCTGTGTATTTTTTATGCATAATAAAAAATATCTATGTAGGTACCTATGTAAGTAATATTGTAATGTATTAAGTATATCAGTCATCTAGTGCTAGATGATGCTGTGTTGATTGTCCAGCATTATTTATTATTATTCTTATTAATATTAAATATAAAGTAATTGTTAGATACTAGTCTGTCAGATAAACTCTCACAAGTGAGTAGGTAGGTACTTTTCTAGTGCTTAATGTTATGATAAGTCTTCCATATCCCACTGCTGGCTAAAAGCCTCCGACTCTTCCCTCAAGCCAGTGCAGCCTGTAGTGGTCTATTCTGGCATATATTGGGGTCATCCCACCATCTTATTTGTTGTCTATCACATTGTCTGTGATTTGGCAGGCTCTTTATTTAGTTCGGCCTAGAAGAGTAATAATAAATTCATTTATTGTTATCCATGAATAAAGTACCTACCTAACCTACAATACAATATGGCAGGTAGGTAGGTACCTACCATTTTACATTTAGTTTTTAAGTACTAGGTAAGTTACTAGAGTTGGACAACCAACTCTAGTACAAACATGCACAAACATGTATACAAACATGGGGATATAGCGCATATATTTGCATATAAGCCAGATATAGTCCCACTTGACCTTGGCATTTTACCCTTCTGCTCCTAGCTAACTATCAGCATTTGAAACACCTCTTTAACCTTTCTATACCCGCGCACGGTTCCTGGGACCGAAACTTCGAGTCCTTGTTTTTCGGTAATTTTGATAAAAAGCCTTACTCAAACTATGTTTTATTATTACTAAGGGATATATTTGCAAGAAATAAACCAATTCTATAGAAAATATTTGCTTTATTAGTAAATTATAGTCTTTTAAAACAATCTCTGAAAAAATGCTTCTTTTTCTTAGAAGCTGCGAAATCTTGAGCAAAAACATAGTTATTCTCAAAAAAACTCAAAAATCTTAAAAATAATAACACGAGGAACAATATAAAAGCCTTTCCTTTCCCTTTACATAATTTCTAGACTGTCTTCTTACTGGCATTGACGGAGCAGTTTTGTTCCATTTTGTTCTATTATCTTTGCCGATGTAATAATTTCTAGAAGTTGGCACCTCTACCAGCTCAACGTCAGAATCACTATCCAGCTCAGTACTACTTCCTTGTTCTCGCATTTCATCGTGATCCTCCACCTTACTGTAGTTATCATCTTCGTAGTTGGAATCCAAAAGTTCGTCCTACAAAATACGTCTTATGCGTTTTTTGTCCATTTTTCAGCCAAATGTCAAGCTAAAAGTAAAGAAAAAATATGTAATATACCATATATATATATATATATATATATATATATATATATATATATATATATTATTTACAACAGTTATATAAACAAACTTATAATTATATGAATAATAAAACTTATTACTTACCCAAAACTGTAACACCTATACTCGCGCCGGTCCCACGGACCGATCGACGCCGTGTCCTGCGTCACGCGCTACCCGCACCAACGCTCGCGTCTCGCCGAATTGAAGATGACGACGAATCATGCAGCTACTAGGAAGCTCCCTGCACTAGACTTGTCCTGACGTGAAAAAAACACGGTAAACTAATATGTCGGTCTGACAGACCAACGCGCGGGTATAGGAAGGTTGAAGGCACAAAACCAAACACACACTTGGTCACAATTAAAAAGTCTAGTAGAAAGATCTGTTTTTCGTCTGATGAGTTTAATTTTCTGTAGTTTTTTTAAAACCTATTTTGTTTTGCAAACCTTGAAGTACCTAGCTGACAAAATTAGCAGACTACTTACCCTTCTACTCCCAGTTAGCTGTTTGCATTCTAAATACCTCTCCGAGGTCACCATTAAGGAGGTCTCTCTATTTTATAATGCTCTCCCACGGAACAGGAAGACACAGCATAGGACGGCCCGCAGTAGTTTCATAGATAGTTCTTCTTCCTATATCTAGCAGTTTACTTCTCTGGCTGATGATGATGATCCTAACAAAAGCACAATCGTAAGTAGGTATACCAAGTAAGCACTTAGGTTTAACCCCTTACCACAGAATAGAAATAAAATAACCTACCTACTTACTATACCTGAGTACCGACCTGCTAGAATAATCTACATCTACACTATCTACACTAATATTATTATACAGATAAAAGATTTTTATATTTTTGTAAGTAACAAATAAACTTAAAAACTACTGGACCAATTTCAAAAATTCTTTCACCGTTGAAAAGCTACACTATCCCTGGGTGTCATAGGCTATATTAATAATAATAAAAATAATAAATTGAAGAAAAATTACCTAAAAAATTCCTTACTTATGTGTTGCAAAAACTATGGGTGATAGAAGAAAATAATGTAGGTAGGTAGATACCTACTTAACTAGGTACAAAATCGTACCTACTACGATTTTGCAGAACACATCATTATGTACAAAAAGTGTCGCGACAGCATAATATGTAAAAATTTTATTGAAATCCTTATCAAATCAATTATATTCAAGACTGCTTCAATACCTTTATATTACTTTTAATTCGGACATTACCTACATTCGAAAGATATCACGTGTTCAAAAATGGATGTAGGTATTAGAAAAAACTAAACTTTTGTGAGGTTGTAGGGAGTAATCTCTGAATTTACTGAAAGCCACATTTGTGAGTGCCATAGTATGAAAAGACGTTTTCGATTTCATCACAAGAAAAATGTATACCGCCTAAGGAAGTGGGTACGTACCCGTCAGCTAGTCTAAAATATAATAATAGTTAGATAAGACATTTATTTAAACATTCAAAGTCTAGCTCTATGACTAATTAACTTAGCCATAACTTAAAAATAGTTAAGTACCTAGTACCTACCTACACCTACCGTGTTTTGTCATTTCAAATAAGATCAAAAGAGACAAAACACGGTGTAACAATTTCAACGTTACGCCGAGTTTATTAACACTTAAGTAGTCGCTAATGGGTTTATCAGACCCAGTGGTCCGTATTTTGCTTGACAGCTTTTGAATCTCTAGGATTGCGACTTTGCCACTCTAGGTATGTAGGTAGGTACCTACTATCTTCTAACGATAGCATGACGCAGCGGTTGACGGTTGCAACAATCAGTTACCGCGGCTCTTGAGTGCTAATGACATAAAAGGTGCGTATGGGTTTATTTAACCCGGTCGGTAGCGACCAAATACGCAAGTGATTTTTTTATTATTTCATAACATATAACTTTTTTTCAACAATAGGTAATGGCTACCAATAGGTCCTTGACTCTCAGAGATTTTGAAGAATATAAAAACAATGACTGCTCAGAAGTGGAAGACTGTTTTAAAGTAAGTGGCCATGGAACTGATTCCGAAAATGACGGAAATGAAAGCAAAGAAAGGCCTAGTATTGAGGGATTAGGAACCCAGGTTGTGCAGCAAATCCTATATTTCTTAATAAATAATGTTCATTTGTAGTTACGTTGTTCCAAAAAAAACAGATTTAATATAGATTTTTTATGTTATAATGATTGATCTCTTTTTATAACTTCAGGTAAATACATTACAGTACCTAGATAAATAAAATTGAAGAAATATTAGATTATAAATAAAAAGATTAAAATGTGTCCTAAAACAATGTGGAATTCATGTAGGTACTTATGTTTCTGTGATAGTTTTTTTATAAATAAATACATATGAATGTTTGATACTGTTACTTGTTTTAGTTTATAATATTATAACTCTCGAACAATATTAGGTATATTCAGTAGTTTTGTGGAAATCTTGTTATCTAAACTGGGTCGGGTGGACCCGGTAGCGACTTAGCGTTACAAATATTGATAGGTACGAAGGGCTAATAGGTAACAGGATTAGATTAGAAAGAAATAGATTTAATTATACCTACTCTGCCTCGACATAAGGTGTGCAAGCAAATATTCTTTGCCTTACATTATTTATTACAAACAATACCGTTTGATCTGTACCATTTGGTACAGATTTAGATTATTTAGATCACCTAAACAAATTAGGTAGGTACCTACCTAACTTTTTTTATCTACCTATGCCTAGTTTGTACTTATTTTCAATCGTATCAAGGAGTCCCGTTCCCGTACCACCCTGCGAATGGTACACGGCGGCGGCGGCGCGGCGGCGCGGTGGCGTGGTGTTCGTCGCCGCCGCCGCTACTAACCTAACCGGTACATGACTCACGCATTCATCTCAACACCACAGCGGGAGCATTCCCAAAAAAATAAAACGAATGTCAATGCTATTATTGTACCTGTAGGTTTGTGTAGAGATAGTTACGGAACCTAGTTAGCTAGGTCATAAAAGTACAATTATAGTACCTACCTACCTAGGTGTACCTACCTAACCTTATGCACATAAAGTAGTTAGGTAGGTACCTACCTAGATTCATGATTGAACACGTAAGTCTCTTTCGTAGTAGGTACCTACGTCTGCCTGCTTGGGGATACATTCCAAGTTTTGGTGTTCGCAGATGTAACTCGCGAGATATCCGTACGATTGCAAGAACAGCCCTATTTTGCATTCAAAGGTTGCACTACATTCCGGCATTACCTACTTTAATTAAAAAATCGGCCAAGTGCGAGTCGGACTCGCGCAAGAAGGGTTCCTAACCATTATCTATAATAAAAACGGCAAAAAAATCACGTTTATTGTATGGGAGTCCCTTAAATATTTATATTATTCTGTTTTTTAGTATTTGTTGTTATAATATGTATAGATTAGAGGCAACTGTGAAAATTTCAACTCTCTAACTACCTACCTATCACGATTCATGAGATACAGCCTGGTGACAGACGGACAGAGACAGCCAGCGGAGCCCTAGTAATAGGGTCCCGTTTTACCCTTTGAGTACGGAGCCCTAAAAAAGAACTTTACTTATCACACCAACCTCTGTAAAAATCATGAAGCTGCACTAGAATGTAGACAATTCGTAATTTTCAAAATGGTGTCAATGCACTCCAGCCTTATAATAAATATTTGACCTCCAAAAATGTATCATACCTACCTACCTACTTGTACTGTTTTTAACTAAATAAAAATGTTATAGGTTTGTTGTAGGTGTCTGCTGGACACATTGTCATACCTAGGTAGGTATCTTACAGTAGGTAGGTCAATATTTTTTGTTCTACCTAGGTATAAAAAGCTTTTTGTTGTTGTTGAAGTAGGTACCTACCTACCAATGTGAGTAAGTAAAGCATTATGTTTGAACAACCAATACTCACTTATCCATCGGTTAGGTAGGTAGGTAGGTACCTACCTTACCAGCAGATCATTTTCAAGGTCATTTACAATGTTCGTAACTTTTATACCTACCTTACCAGCCTACACAAGGTGTTGTTGACTCAACGACTGGCCGTGATAATGACAACCAACAGCCTATGATGAGTTGGTAGGTAGAGTTGTAGGTCTACTTACCTACATAATTTAAATAATAAAGTAAGGCTTACCATTGTTACCTACTTAATACCATTGTTAACCCACATGAAGATACCTACTTGCCTATGTAGATAGAGGCATATTTACCTTGTTAGTTAGATACATATAAAAATTTTCTTTTGTAAAAAACTGCCTAATGATTTAATAAATTAATAATTAAATCTTTAGAGGTAGGTAAATAAGTAAACAACATCCTACCGCTAGCTATGTATGTAGGTAGATAAGGTAGGTAGGTACCTACCTACCTCTTAACTGCTGGAAATGATTGCATCATCCCCAGTTTGAAGCTTACTCCGGTATCGAGCGCGTCGAGATTGTACCTATAGGCATGGTGCACGCTTATTTATTTATAATAATTTAAAATAGGTCTGTGAATAAGCGTCGGTCGCCGGCATTTAGTGGTGTCGACGGCCTCTGGTAGAAACTCTTCACTCATAGAGAATCCGCTTATAGCTGGGTAGATAACATCTCATTCGGACTGATAAAGTAGGTAATGTATGTAGAGACATGTTAGGTACCTAGGTGCTTATAGTTATGTATCTATCATGGCACGATTTCTATAAAAGGTAAATAAATAATTGCTTATCAAATGAGTCAGAGATCAGATGCATGTTTTGTTGCACGTCTACTTTGTCTGGAATGTTTTATTATTCTAGAGATAACGAATAATGTAGGAAACCTGTAAAAGGCCTCTGCCCATTTACTGAAAATATTACGATAACGCTTACTTGTCCTGAATTCACTTTCTGTATCATCTATACCTACTATCTCAGGACCATCAGGCAATCAACAAAATTAGGTATGGCTTGCGACAGTTTCATTAAAATTATTTTTGTACTAGGTGGTTAACTACTTGCTGATTAGACGAGTATAATACAATACACCTATAACAAGTATCTCTTTTCTTTTTTTATATACCTAATAAACATGACGGAGCTCGGCCCAAAGAAGAGCTCGGCCCCTACGCTTGGTCGTACAAACAAATGTATTTACCTCGATTTTAAGCTTCTGAACCTGACCGTTCATTGTTACTCCCGAACTTAACGTACGTATAGAAGTTATACTAAGTGTACTCAGTGGCGGATTTGCAGTCTCGGCCGCCCTAGGCCCCAAGCCATGAGCCGCCCCTTTCTCAGCATCCACCATATACTGCCCTACGGTCGGGGCCGCCCCTAAATCTGGCCGCCCTAGGCCCGGGCCTACGTTGGCCTTAGGGTAAATCCGCCACTGAGTGTACTCTTTTATGCTCTTATAGATTTTGTTTAAAATTGTTCGACTTATCACCAAAAATGTTCTTCATTTAAAATTTACCTAGTACTACATACTCTTGGTTTAAACCGGGCTAATGTTACGGTTTAAGACCGTTAGGGTTGCTGAAATTGAAGGTTTTATTAACATCAAGTTTTTTTTTCAGGATGCTTGCATTGTCCTTGGCGGTAGCGATGTGCGCATCGTTCGCACTCGCGCAGACATCCTGCAACGATGACGCCCAGTGCTCTGCAGATTACTTCTGCGAAGCCGCCATTCACTCTTGCCAGAAGTGTCTGCATTGTGAGGACTTCAAGCGAGAACTGCCTATGCTCGGCTCGCCCAGCTCTTGTATAAAGACGGTGGTGGATTGCGGCTCGTGCCTGCAAGGGTGAGTCTACATTTCTCATTGCATTCACAGCTAAAATAAACGTATATTTACAGAGAAACGTTTGGTTACAACGATTACTTAAAAGTATGTATTTACAAAATACACGGTAGAGAATAGAGACTATCGGTATCGTTAGTAGAGAAATACAAAATATTATGTGGCATTGACATTATGCTATAACTATACAGGGCGTTAGGCAGGTCGTCATGTGTCATACGGCATGAGAGTGCAAGCTGGTATGCCATTCGTAACATAATGGTTTTTGGTTTATAAGATGATTTTTACTGAGGAACGTTTTTTTTAATTTTGAGCTGTTCAAAATTACTTTTAAATAAATAAATGTAAAATCTGTAATCAAATTTACATAAATATGAGCTCACTATGTATAAAAATAAAATAAAAGAACAATAATTTAGTTCAACTTTGCAATACATTTAAAAACCGCGTGAGCTACCAAAATGACAACTATGAATATGATTTTTTCGAGGAGAGAGAGTATGTTAACTGGACCGCTATATTGTTGCTAATGGACCTACCTGCACCGAATGGCACACGTTCTGCCAAACGAATGTAGAAATAAAATAACTTCGAAGCGTATTATCATGGTATTATCACTGTATTCTAGAACTACTCGATTATTATTATTATTATTATTTCATTCGGAAACGTTCTGGATCAGGACTATCAGTTTTTGTATTGTTTGTCTATACTTGTGTACTTCTATACTTCTATATACTATATACTTATATTATAAAGAGAAAAGATTTGTTTGTTTGTTTGCATTGAATAGGCTCCGGAACTACTGGACCGATTTGAAAAATTCTTTTACCGTTGGGAAGCTACACTATCTCCAGTGACATAGGCTATATTATATATATTCAAAAAATTAGGGATCCTTACTAAAACCCGTGCGAAGCCAGAACGAACCGCTAGTTAGGTATAAAGACAAGAAACAATTGCCCGGTATTTTTTTTAACCTTAACCGTTTTGTTACAGACTAGTGGTCGACCACAGAGGAGACGTGGATGGCAAATGCGTTCCTCCAGTTGATCCGGCAGCGGAGAGCTCACTGCCGGTCTACATCTGGTCGATCATTGGCTTTGTCATCTTGGGTGTTTTTATTGCAATGATTATAATAATCATCTATATATTGAGAAGAAAAGACTTGTTTAGAATATGTGAGTATTACAATACAAAGATACATAATACGATCAAAGGGCTGGCGCTTATCTTGGGCAGAGAATTAGTTTAGCTATCCAAAGAGATAACGTTGCCAGCCTTTTGGACACACTTCCTGCGGTCAGTGATTTAAATTCTATTTTGTACCTATAGTAAAGAGTTAGAAAACAGAGTTATTTTATAATATGTAGATAGATAATTAAATAATATCAGTACATATATTTTTATTTGTTAAGTATGTCTGAGTAGCTGGTCAGGATACTTCGCACATAATATTCTTCTGAATTTGTCTTGTCTGGAGAAATTTATATAGACGCAGGTAGGTAGTAGCTGAAGTGTTTATAGGTATATAATTTACTGACAAAGGCATCAAAACAAACGAGGCGGTATATCAATTTTTCTTTCTTTCTTTGATGTAACCGCCTTACTGTTAAATCGAAATGGGAATAGATATTTTTTTTTTAATCCAAGCTTCGTACAACATTTTCACATTATGTACAATTTTAGTCCTAATTCTATGTGTACAATACAAGCTTCCTTGAATTACGCGTCAATTATTTTACAGATGTAGGCAAAGTGTCATGAGATGGCGTTTCTTTACACAATCAGATAGGTATAGCATTTATCAAGATGTTTTAACTTGTCAAAAAATATTGTTGATGTTGCTAAAATTGTAAATAAAAGACAATTTTGATGTCCTTTCCCCGTTTAGTTTCGATTTTAGGGAGCTATTTTATTATTTATGATGCACTAGTTTTAAGTAAATGTGTGTTATTCTACAGCTACAGCTACGTGGCTGCGATCATCGTGCACATCGACGAATTTAAACGCGAGCGCACCCGAGCCTCCCCCGCCGTACAACCCGTACACACCTGTACGTGCCGAGTCTCCTTTCCCTATGCCTGACGTGGCCTATTCACCACCGCCACCGACCGAAGAAGGTATGGTATATCTATATGTTATTTCGAGTCACGAACTATGTATGTTTCAAGTATCTAAATCCGTTACGGAATGGAAGAGGTGCAGGAGTAAACTTTAGCTTTTATAATATTTTATTGAAATATTTTATGTTTTAAAATATCGATAAGTATAAGGTAACCATCCTTTAGTTGAATTTTGTATTTGGGTATTATAGTTATAATTCCCATCTCACGGTTTCGCAGTCAGACTCCAAATTGGAAAATTAGATTATTTAAAGCAAAAAGTTTAGAAAATATTTTAGACTTGTCAGTGTTCTCAAAGTCTGTTTAATGTTCACTAAAATTCCACTAAAAAAAAGCGAGTGCAAGAATGGTTGGGCCCGCTAACGTTCCTGTAGATTGCAGTTCTTTTCAATTGAAACCTAATTTTCAGAGACGTCACACCCTTTCATAAAGCGGGTGCCAACAACAGGTCCCCAAAGCGCGCGGGAAGTGGCTGGCAGTCAGAACGCGCGAGTGTATGACCCCCCTGCGTATGTTCGTATTCCACAGAGGTAAGTCTCACCTCATCCTATTGGAAATTAATTTTGTGACACTAATAAAAATCTGTCTAAATGTATGCTGGGGCTTGGTTCAGAATTTAGTTCTGTTGAGCGAAGGCCACATGTATCGCGATACTTGCGACCTTCGCTCAATACTAAGTGTATATTTTTTTGTTTTTTTTTTAATGGCAATGGTCCTTATTTGGACATTTCTGCCAGCGTCACGTCGTTTTATGGTTCCAAAATTTGGAAGTAACGGTGATTTTAAGTGGCACCCACCAATATAGCTGAAAAGTAAATTATATAAATGGTTAGTCTGTAACTGGCTGGACGTTACGAGTTCAAAATTTTTTTTAATTAAATTATGTTTGAGCATTGTTTTAAGTTCTTACTAAGCGCTAGGCAAAACATCGCGTTCTACCTGCGTTCAGGTTGGCGTTATACTAGGAATAACACAACTGCGAGCTATGGTAAAAGGGACATGATTCATTTTTTTCAGCACTTTACTGTTTTATTTTATATCTGCTTGTTTTTGAACTATTTTGTTCTGTGGAGTAAATAAATATTTTAAATTACTATTCCATTTCTTTTCAACTAATTTTGAATTAATCTCATTAAAAAATTCAAATATCGAATTAGTTCATTTTCAAAATAAAATAATTCTAATAGAGTTATCATATTTCAGTCAAAATCCGGTGAATGATGCAAGAGACTCTAACAACTGGCCTTCCATCCACAATGAAGACACAACGCCTCACGATTGGACGCCCAATTCGAGCACCAACGATGATGCCAAGTTAGTATAATAATAATAATTTTATTAGGCACATAAAATGAGACACATTAAATACAAGTGTAAAGGTAGGCATAGTCGGATAACAAATTAGGTAAAGTAGTACAAATTGCCTACCTACTAAGTAAGTACAAAAACATTAAGAAATTAAAAGGTTGATACGGGGATGCGATACCAACTTCGCTACCGAGGATTCAAATGCCTCGACGAAAATAAGATTTGGAATGTTCGACCGTATTAGAAACATTCCAAATCTTATTTTCGTCGAGGCATTTGAATCCTCGGTAGCGAAGTTGGTATCGCATCCCCGTATCAAGGGGAAGGTCGTGGGTTCAAATCCCACTCGAGGAAAATAATTTTTGGGATAATATAAAAATCTTTGTGATTTCCTTAAGTGCAGGTAAGCACTATAAAAACAAATAAACTATTAAAAGGTTGAGTTGAGATCAATAGCTCCCACCCTAGGTAAAGACCTGTGTTGTGGGAGATAGTCTCTTTCGTCTGGTATGGTTAATTAGTTTGTGAAGTAGTGTGCCGAACAACAATAAAAAGCATAAAAGTATCTACTTGAAACCGAGCATGAGCATGTATGAAGAATGTTATGAAAGTGAATAAACCAAAACTAGCTGTCTCACAAAACAATACAGCTCTCCCTCTCTGTAAGTTGTGCGTCTGATTTCAGCCACACCCAAACATTTGTATGATGAATACCTGCATATTTTTCTTGGAGTTACAATGTTTTTTGTTTGTATTAACGTAAGTAGGTACCTATGTATTTACCTATGACAGCTGTCACAGCTCAGTTCGCAGTAGGCCTGCCTTCTGCGCTGTAGGTGGTGGGTTCGATTCCTTTCGAGAACAAAGATTTGTGATGAATACAGGTGTTATACAAAAAAGTATATATAAGTATTCTACCAGCTATGTGGTTCCCATAGTACAAGATTTGCTTAGTTTAGGGCTAGAGGGCGTTGTGTTTGTCAATAAGTACTTATTATTTACAAAAAAATATATGCATGAAATTTTAGGTACATATTCTATCAGATAACTGGTACCCAAGCTTTGATTATTTAACTGGTAATCATCAAAGTATCAAATTAGGTAAATAATCAAAGTACCCAAAGTACAAGTTTTGCATAATTTACTAGAAGGCGCTGCGTGAAATTTCTTGTGAAACTTTTATAATTAGTAACCTAAATAGTGAGTGATGAGGCAAAGTTTTATAACTTATAATATTTTAGATTTATTTTAATTTAACCAAAGCTTCTTCTTTGTTTGTGCACACAAAAGGTTTCCTTGATGTAAGTATAGTTAAGTAAATGCTTCGTAGATATGAACGTATTTACTTATTACATAATTATAATATATTTATAATAAGTACCTACTTATAACGATACTAATAACAATAAGTATACTTATTGATGTTAAATTCCACTCTAATAAGTTAGTTTCATAATGAATTCTATCAGTTATCTGGTTCCCATGGTACAAGCTTTGCATGGTACAAGGCTAGATGGCGTTGAGTGAAATGTCCACAAATACTTATTTCTTATCTCTATCTACTAACTGATTTCATGTTAGTTTTTGCTGTGTTTTGTAATACTGTGATACCATCACAATGTTTCGAATTGTATACCGGGTGTATACTTCCGAAAACTGATACTGTGCATCCAGACCATGATTCTGATTACAATATCAATTATTTCTACAATAAATCGTAAAATAAACATAAGTACTTACCTAATTATCTTTATCAAAAACGCGTAAAAACCACCAAAATCAGTAGTCTAAGTGAAACACGATCATCGGATCGGTGAGCGTTGCACTCACTGCTGCGGCCGGTCAATGCCCGAGCGGTGGCGGAGCGCTATACGCAATACATCACTGGTTGATAAATAGGTAATTCAGCAAAAAAATAATATTTCTCTAAATCTAGTTGACTGTCAGACAGGTGTTATTCAATCAAACCTTGTTGTAAGTTACTTTACACATTCCTTAAGTATTCGGAAGTGGTCCTTAATACCCGGTATATGCTAGTGCGATAATGAATGTTACATTTCCCAACAGTGGCAACGCATCTTTTAGTGAGGTTCCTGAGGTCCCAGAGTCCGCTGGGAGCGCAGCTACATCAAGCGATCTCCCAGCATTGTTAGCAGCTGCCAGAGAAACCACGCTCGTGGCCCCACCTGCCAAGAAATTAAAGACGCAGGTATTATTTTGTATACTACTTTCTGATGGGTCAAGCTCATACCTCTACCTGATGTTAAGTGGTTACCTACCATCACCTATAACAAAGCATTGAGGTCACGTTCGTTTGGAGCGTGCCCTGCGATTTACTGCTCTGCGTCCATCAACCTAAGGTGTTCAGGTGTTAAGCCTCATATGCCTGTAATTTCACCGGCACCCGTACCCTTCAAATCGGAGCAATGCTACTTGGCGGCAGGAACATGCATAGGTACGTGGTAGTACTTCCCCGGTATTTTGACTATCCCGACAGCTCAGTTGGTTGGCTCTGGCTTTTGTGCTGAAGCGTGTGGGTTCGATAGCTCAACTGTTTTATAATGTATTTTATACATACCAATTATAAATACTTGTATTAGCTGTAATTTTCTTTGTAAATAAATAAATGTATTAATTAAAAAATAATAGTACTGTTTATATCCCAGGATACTAATAATAATGGCAGCCGAGGCGCATCCAGTAGCGACAGCGGAGATTTCGTCGGCTCCTCGTCCATGCATGCGACTGAAGCGCCCTCTATCTATTTCAACATCGTCCATATCAACAACACTAGACTCTAAGGATCTTTGTGCTCGTATTTAAATTCAAAACTAAATCCTATTTTTTTTGCTTGAACTTTGATACGGTCTTAGTCTTGTCGTACCTGGTGCCAAGTCAAGTCATTTAATTTATGTAAATAGCGTATATGCCAATTTATGTTTAGATGGTAAGATGATGTAGATTCCCTGATACGGTGTGTAGCTCTTACTACTTCGGTACTATTATATGTACAAATTATTTGTTATCGCCAGGCAAGTAGACACCGGCTGACTGATAGACGTACGTCAACATCAAAGTCAATGACTATTGATGATGCAATTTACTCATCACAATAGATTTTTTATAGTAAAGTCATGATGAATATCACAATTACAATATAAAGTATAATAATTTTAAATTTGCTTTGTTACTTTTTTGATGTTGACCGTACCAATACAACGTCTGATACAACGGCAGCTTTCGGTATTTTCATTACAATCAGTTCAAAAAACTTCCAAAATTAATAATAAATCAATTTTATCCAATTTATTCCCCCGTCAAGGCTACTTTTTTATGTTGACCGTACCAATACAACGGCAGCTTTCGGTATTTTCATCACAATCAGCTTAAAAAACTTCCAAAATGAATAATAAATCAATTTTATCCAATCTACACCCCCGTCAAGGCGCCCTAAGTCTTGCCTAGAATTTAAGTGCAAAATATTTATCTTCGTGCTTGCCCACGTGATCTTAAGAATAAGTATTTATGAATGAACTAAGGCTGTAAACCACTGAGAACTTCTATGACTTCTGACATAGAAGGCAGATATGAAATTTCAATAGCTTGCAGATTTCATGGGCGATTTATCTAAATATTTACTGTTATCTTTGGGTAGAAGCTGTGCTCTAAATTTACACTTATGATATACTAGCGAAACGCGCGCGGCTTCGTCCACACAAACTTCAACCCCCCACTGTACCCGTTTAGGGGTTGATTTTTGGGAATTCCTTTCTTGGTACATCTACACACTAATATATCTACTCTGAAAATTTCAAGTCGCTATGACCAGTGGTTAAGGTTGTGCGTTGTCATATCCCAATCAGTCAGTCAGGACAAAGATTCTTATGATTGGTATAGATTTGTAAATAACAATGATAGGTGATATTTGCTCAACAGCAGGCATTTATTAAGTGATCCGTTTTAAAGATATTCCTAAACAGTACATGTCAATAGTTTATCAGAAAACAGTTCACCTTTGACGTTCTACACGTTTTATCACTGTCTTAATATTAATACTTTGTACAAACATGCAATGTAATTTGTATTCAATTCTTACAAAAATACAGAGTGTATTTTTATGTGTGTGAGATTATGCTGAGATCTGCTATGAGTATTAGTCATATAATATTTTGTCATTTTTTAATAGCAATTATTATTAACTTAAAGGATCTTAGCAACTATTTTTTTTTAACGTAAGTACTTAACGAACGGATAGTTCAAATTATATTTTATTAGTGTTTTTGTAAATGTAAAATACAGCTGCATTTAGGTTTTATTTTGATGTATAGATAGGTATTTATGTAAAGATATGCAATTTTTGATTTTTGCTAGTGAGAACTGCTGATATAATATTTAAGTTTACAAACTAGTGTTTAGTTTAAATATTTTTAATAGTCAGACGTCTCTAGAAGACGTATTCTAGAACTTACCTACCAAAAGAAAACCGACACTGTCTTTGTCACCTTGAGCTCAAAATATAAAGATATCTATTTTTGCTTAAGCATTGTATCAGAATACGAGCCTAATAGTCATATAAATCTGTCAAAATGTAAACAATGTTTCAACTATTGCCGTTTTTTATCAATGGGTGACAAAAACAGTGACTGAGTCACTTTAAGCAAAATTTTTATAACGTTTATAAATACCATTAAGCATCCACATTTATATTAATCTTTTTTAAAGTTTCATTAATTATACAAGATAAATTTTATTTCAACAAATGCAACAGCATACATTTCAAGATCTTCCCAAAGGTTACTTCACCTTTTTCCGTTTATCTTAGCCCCAAGTCTGAAATTTTAAGGTGTATCAAAGTATACTTCACTATTGTTAAAGAGGCAGGTATCGAACTTGCATCTTCTCCAAGCGTCTTGTTTCTACGGAACAGCGAAGCGTACACTACTATTTTAACTGACATAATATTTGAGCAAGTCTAGTTCGGTTTTAATGCATCTAACTCACACTTTCCGCCTTTCTATTTTTAGTTATATATATATAGTATACCGCATATATATATACGAGTATATACTGTATATATAAACCGCATAATAATAGTGAGTTTAGAGATTTAAGGTTTTATTTAAACTACCTACAATTTTAAGCTTAATTTAGAGCATTTACGGTTTAAATACTCGAACCAGTGTTACCTCTAAATGTAGCTTTTAGTATTGTTTTAACTTTGGTTTTACCTACGTGCAATTGTTTTATAACCCTGAGAGCATAATGTGCTCAATTAATGTAGGTACTTTGTATTTTGGTTGATTTTATACGAACTAAAGGGTCAGGTACAGACAGAAACACTCGCACGCTCAATGATTAAGTGATTTTATTGATTAAGCTTGTACTTAAATATGCAGGGTGAGTTTCCTCGATGGCACTCTGATGATAAAATCTAAACGGCTTTTGCTATATAGAAAAATTCTGATTCTACTTGATTTTACTTTAATAAATAATCTTAGTTTTCATACAAAATGTCAAGGAGCAGATTTGGTTAAATGTATCTTTTAATTAAATCTAAACCGAGCACAGTTCTAAAAACATTTTTCTATGACTAGCCGTTTAGATTGACCCTCAGGACCTGGAGTAGACTCGCCTATAATCTAGATTTTTAGTTGGGATTTAATTAAACTTTTACCGCCTCAACAAGGCTTGAATAAAGATGATTTGCGTATTAAATTTAATCATTGAATATATTTTATTTAGCATGGATTAAATGTTTCGGTGCAATGTATTGAAACTTATTGATTACTTATGTAGTTTATTAAAACAGATTAGCCGTGTGAATGAATACTTCTACTATAATTTACATATTTATTTTCGCACCACTACCGATGTATTCGGTAGGACTTAGCGTTTTATTCTGTTTATCTTGTGAAATCACCAAACAAAGTCGCAAAGTTCGCGCTGTATTGACAAAAGTACATCACTGTTTATTATTAAAGTAAAGAGGTCTTAAATATCGCTCGCCATAGTATAAAATTAATAGCGGTATTTCATCCTTATTTTGTTACGATATATTAAGTTTAAAAAACTTGTGAAATTGACTTCAACATTCACTTGGATTACATTGTTTTGGATGGATTTTCCAGTTATTTTGACTTAAAAACCAAACTAATGCACTGATTTTGATGAAATTTATATGGGACTTCTGAAAGTATATCCATCCTCAAATAAAAAAATATTTTTTCAAACCAGTTTTAAACGAACGACGAAGATCCTTCTTTTTTGAAGCTTGTTCGTTTAAAATATCGCTTGCCATATAACCCAGTAGGCGGTGAAGTTACTATTATATATCATATTCGATATCTCAAGATACCGATTATAAAGAAAAGATATCATAAAAATAGTTATTTTAACCGTAATTCGTGATATCGTAACATAGCATCTTCATCGTGTGTGATACGCTAAGACTAAATACGTTTTGTTAAATCCTAACGTGTAAAATTGATGCGATTGCTCAACTATAAAAGGTTGCAATGCAATGTTGGCTGTGATGCACTCATTTAAAATCACACTAATTTTGAATTGAAATTGTTATTTCTAAGACTTAAGTTAACAATGAAAAGTGGTAGGGCAGGTAGTATTAGCATGTACTAGCGATAAATTTCTATGTAGTAGTATTTCTTCCTAGCTAAATTGTAATGTTAGTACTTATGTACAGTAGCGTGCACGAAGTACCTATGTGTAGGTATATTCAACTCTTACGGCGGGGTGATACCACCGCCGTAAGGAGCGGATAAACCCGTACGGTATCTTATTATCCAAAGCAACTATGCCACCTTTTTTTTATTATTACATTTCATAGAGATCGCCAATTCGTGCATGTCACTTGTATGTTTATAAAAATGTGCCATCTTCCTGTATTACTTACCTACCTAGGTTTAGGTAAACCTAGTTTGTGACCAAACAAAATTATCGAGTAACGTTCTTATGTGCATTTAAGTGCAAGTTAAGTTTCATGAAGTATTTGTTTTAATCAATTATGTTTTGTCATTTTCAGTTTAGAATAGAAAATAAAAATATTTATAATTATTATTAAAATATTTCTTTTTATTTGAATTTAGGTACTTTCCCATTCTTAGAATGAGTTATTCTGCTGTAGCAAGGTGAGGTAGGTACCTTTAATTGATTACTAACTTAGTTCCATGCAATCATACTTAGTTTTGGAGATTGCATATCTGAAAATTTAAAACGTATAATTTGAAAAAAATATCGCGCTGTTAGTTTGTGAACCCAGATACAGCATAGGAACATGAAACGATAATTTTATTAGTACCTACTTACCTAGGTATCAATGAGAAGCGATCGAAGTTTGCTGTGACAACTTGGGCAGAAATCGAAGGGGTTGTTAAGACATTTTCTAAGGTTGTTGAGAGGTTTTAAATTAGGGGATTTTTTTTATTCATAAAGTATTATGAAATGGTTTCTACATAATCAAAAAAATGGCAATGCTGATTCAAAATAATACTGAGTGCGATTAAAACTGATCCTGACTGAATAGCTTGTTTACCTACGAGCCTAAGACAATCACAGCAGACTCGCGCTGCCGCACCAACTCGGGTCGACGCGTCCCGTCGAGTGTCCGAGTCGATACGCGTGGTAACGACTGGGGCAATACACGCACGTGAAGTGGCGCGGGTCTGTCGTTTTAGCAGGAGGAGGTTCTGAATTCTGAATATTCTTTTATTTTTTAAATTAATTACTGAAGCGGTCTGATGAATTGTATGGTTGTCGTTGTTTACTATGTTTTTCTCATAGGATCTAGATTTTATACTACTTCACGTGAATACATAGCTAAAAAAGTAAGGCCGTCTTTGGGGACTGCCGATAGAAGTGAAAACTAGGCCAAAAAGTATACCTAAATACACAGTATACTATACTTATAGCTCATCGAAAGCGTTCGGTGACGATGACGAGAGTTCCATGATTTTTGTTTACCCAAAAAGTGCTCAACGCGCCTAAATAAGTTTTCACTTCAAAAACACAAGTAATTAAGTATGACATTTATTTCAAACTAAAAAGGGGTTCGGTGATTATCTTAACATTCCAAAACGCAACAGAAATTACATCCACCTACCTAAGGAAACCAACTTTTAGTAGTTTCGTGTATCGTATTGTATCTTTCTACCCGACACCGTCGCCATTCAGGTGTAAAGAACCGACAATTTGTTTACATTTGTAATATAAACAATCTAAAGTTCTAGATCTTGCTTTGATAATCGTCCAATAATAATCATACTAACTAAGTACATTACATTGTGTGCAAACCAAAATGTTTTGACCGTGATCCGATATACCGATATACCTAATGGTAGAGTTGAATCGTATCGCTAGCGCGGGCCTACTTGTAAGAGCGAAGGTACCTACTGTTTGTTAATTACGCCGTAAGCTGAACCCTATATCAAACTAGGGTTGCCATCTCTAAAATTTGGCGACCAGGATAAGACGCGTGAAAACCCCGGATTTTAGAGCCCAGAACCCGGACATGTCAACAGGTTTTTTAAACATGTAAGTAAGTCAGTGTAACAAAAAGCAGTAGAAAATGTCATAAATAACCTTTTTAGACCTTTAACGCTCCCCGGATGCCCTCTTAACTAGGATAAATCCGGGGAAACCAGGACGAATGGCAACCTTATACCCAACATTCAACGGCTTTCAACGCTTTCAAATTCAAAGTAGGTATATTAATGTTTAAAGTATTAAACATAACTAAGTAAGGTACTTAGGTACTTAAGTAAGTACTTACATCATCCTCTAACTAGACAAAACAGACAGGTGGGTACTTATACTTATTTATATACCAAGCGCAATATAACTGTACGTCTGTACCTACCTACCTTTGTTTGGCCGCATCTGTCATACACACGGATACGGTGCCACAGATGAAAGAAAAAGGAACGGTAAAACACCGCACCAAGTGTCTAATTATGCTGCGACAAGTTGTAACTTGATCAGCGAAATTAAATTGTTTACAAGTTTTGTCTTGCTTTGCTTGCCTGGCTCCCTCGCTCCAATACGCCATTGATCATTTGTCTTTTAAACAATAGCTACATTGCATTAGGAATTATCCCAAAAAAAGCTGTTGCTGGGTAGGTTACGTTCTTACCTACCTAGTAAGATATAATCTTCATTTCAGTTTGTTTCGTGTTGTGTTGTTGGTGGTACTGTGAGCTGTGATTAAGTGAAAAGCAGCATGATTTTGTAAGTGTTATCCTTGTGTTACTTATTTGATTACCTACTACATCTATTGTGAATGATCCATAGGTTCCTCCTACCTAACCTAGGTAGGTACTACTAACATAGTGATGCAAGTAGAGACCTATATAGGTACCTACCTAGGCTGAAGGGGGACATTAATGCGAAAGGAGATAGGCATAACGTTAGGTAGGTAAACAAATCAGAAAAAAAACTAAGTACTTATTATATCATACTTATACTTACCCAACTTAATTTTGCTTTATACCTTAGGTAGTTAATTATGTATTTACCAATTTTAATTCTGTGCCTCGCCATCTGTCCGCCTGCGACGCAGGAGTTTGCGGGTTCAATTCCCCGCCTTGTGATAAATGTTTGTACGATCTACAAATATTTATTACGGGTGTTCTGGGTATTTTCTATGTGCTTACTTAAATACCTATAATAAAAAAAATATCTAAGTAATACATCTGTGGTAATACCTATGTTTGCAATGTATTTTATTAGGTACTTTTTATTTAACCGTAGACACCTAAACTTCGGTAGGTAGGTACCTATACTCGTACCTAGGTAGGTAACTAGGTACTTATCTGCTTAAAACTTCATATTTCGCCTACCAATCCGCTTGTCAAGCGTGGTGACCACGGCAAACCTCCACCTAACAATAAAATCTATGAAAAAAAAAAACTGAAATAATAAGCGATACTAGGAAACTGTCTTACCGAACCATCTAATCTTTTTTTTGTGATAAAACTCACTTAAGCAGGTACTTTATAGAAGTAGTAGGTACCTACCTAACTTATTAAAATGCAAAAATAAATCGATGTGATTGTTAGATACGAAATCCTGAATTTTTATGTTACGTGAGTGATTTTGTAAGATGTCGCTTTACATTTTTCAATTGTTTTTTCCAGATGCACTCTAATATTTCTAATCAGTATCGTCGACATGAGCAAGCAATTTGTAACATGCAACGACGACGTTCACTGCTCAGTGGGGTTCTTCTGTCACACTATGACTCACACGTGTCATGAATGTCTGAGCTGTGATCATCTTGGAAGATACCCAGGCCCAAGCGAATACCATTGCATAAAATCTGACCAACAATGTGGACCATGTTTGAACGGGTATACCCATCCCTCTAATCCAATGATTATAATGATAACCCTTAGATTATTTTAGAACTATCTTTGCTGCGATTCTGAATTCCACTCACTGTAAAAACACCAAAGGGTACCTATCTAATGCGAGCTTAGTTTTCGAGTGGATTTTGTATGGAGTCACAAGAATTCTCAACACGTAGGTACAGTCAGCTGCACTAGAATGTATACAAATCTAAACTTTTAAAACGATGTTAATATAGTATTCCTGTAAATATTTACATAGCAAATTCGCAAAACCTAGTACTTAGACTCACCAAGTAATTTCAAGCTTTTTGAGTTCGTGTTTTGAAAAATTATTTTGTGATGCTGTGATACCATTTTGAAAGTTACGAACTGTATACATTCTAGTACAGCTGACTGAACGTTAAGGGCGTTTACCTTGCCTCCAGTTCAGTCTATACAAATGAATGAATGCGACCATGAATGAGCTGCGGGTTTCGTCACGATGTTTTTCCTTCACATAGCAATAGCACTGCAAAGTGTATGGTAATTTTCCGAATGAATATAAATTCCATTGTATAAATCTTTTTCAGATTAATCAATGATGAAGCCAACTGGGGTGATATGTGCCTGTCCCCAGAAGGAAAAAATATAAAAATGCTGACCTCGTCCATATATATGCTGGTATCATGCGTTGCTACGGGTGTTTTGATCAGCTTATTCATTGTCTACAGCATTTGGAACACGCACATCATCAACATAAATATTGGTAAGAATTTTCTTTTAACGAACACATGAACGTATGTTAACAAACTTGTACTAAACCAATGTTTATATTATTTCTAGCTTGCAAGAAGGTTTCTTCACATACAATGGATTTAGATGAGGTTTTCACTAAAAACAACCCGATGGCTTTAACTGCATGAATATTGTTAGCCGCTCCTTTTGATCAGTTTTTTATTTCAAATGAGTGATCTACCTATCTAGTAAGTGTAGTTACCTAGTAGTAGCTTTCGCGTTTCTCGCAAAATGATTATGTATTGTTATGATTCAATATTGTTACCGAAGTTCGGTAGGAAGTAGATACATTTTTATAACAGAGTACCTATCAGATTGGAAGTTTTTGCGGCGCTTGCGATGCGCGCTGACACGTGCGTACGTAAGTGGGTATCTACCTACTCATTCATTCGGTCATTTCAGTTTTCGCGCGTACCCACGCGGTAGGTAGGTAGGTACCTATGTCATATGATTATAATTTCCGCGAGTAAAAGCTGTTTCAATTGTGGTGTATTTTTGTGGTTGTATTTTTGGTACCTAATGTTGTATTAAAGAGACTAAACTTTGACTGCTGTTGGTTATTAAATTAGTTAAGTTTTGTTGATTTTGAAATATCCGTAGTGCGACCGCGACACCAAAATGGAAGTGGGAATTTAAGCATTGATAATACATTTTAAGAGTGTTCAAAAATATGTTTGATCTTTTCTATTAGAAACGTTCTGGATAAATTAATGAAAGTTTAATCTCCATTACCATTTTGGTTTCGCAATAAGACAGCGCGACGTCTATTTGAACTTTAACAAGTTCAGTTATGTTATGATTGTTAGATCTGTAAGGGTTAAACTTAAATGAATAAACATTAATATGACATTGAAGTGCATTTATTCATTTCTAATAAGTTGATAAAGGTACATTTATTTTATTGTGTTTCTATATCTAGACCAATTATAAGTATACCTACTACACTACTAATAAACTCGGGGTAGCATCGAAATAGTTACACCGATCTTATAGGGTTTATGAAGTGTGTGTTTGTGCGCTTGTGCTTAGGTTTAATTCAATCGAGTGGCGCGACAAACAGCGCCACGGCGTTCAGTAGCGCGGTGTCACGCGGAAAGTCGCGCGACAACGGCACTCGCACGGAGAACAACAAGTCTTCACGCGACTCGTTGCTATACACAGGCAGCTCTAGCGTGGTGTCACCGAGGGCACTGTCCTTGCTCTGTGGAAATAAAAATAGTTTGTTACGTGTGAACGTATACAATATTTATGTGTATTGTAATTTGTAAACAATAAATAGTAACAAATTTTTAATATGCTGCGTTAATAATATTGTATGAGGGTTAGAAGTGAAAAGTCAGGGGAGGTATTTTCACGACAGTGCCTTACAGGAAGTTAAAAAGACCAAACTCTATACCCTCTCGCTCATATACAGGGTGTTGTAAGACCACGCTCAAGGAAGGTCAAAAATTGCTACACAATGCGTATTTCGGTTTCATGAAATAAATCTACAGCGTATACAAATTCACAGCGAAGTCAAGTGTAACTATTTACAAGCACTGTACTTTTCGATTATCTTTGTCAAGACTTTCTCTAATAACTGTAGAAATAAAACGGCAAAAGATACCGACTAAAAAAAAGCGTAATACCTGTGGTGTGTACCGCAGCGTCAACGGTGGCGCAGGCGAATGCGGCGGCGCGTGTGGGGGCACCGCAGAAAGCCCACCACCTGTCACGACAGCCCCACACAGACGCAGACCCAGTGCCACCATGCCGTCCACTGCCACTTCTGCTATATAACATAAACAAATTAATATTATCCTACCGGCTGCGCCAATAACATAAACATTATTCTAATTTGATAAATTATCATTTTATTTGCTCAGTACATACGGCAAGTATTTTTATTTTAATTTGAGTCATTTTGATTTTTTTTATATTCCCATGTTATTGTGCGCATATCTAATATTTTTTTAAATCAAATAAGTTAATACATATATATATATTAAGCTGCTCGATAGTAAAGATTTTTTAAGAAAAATCTAGGTCCATCTAAATGTCTGAGTGTGGCAGTTAGAGTGTTATACCTGGTGGTCCCCAGACGCCCACTAGTGCGAGTCGGTCGAGCGCGGTATTGAGTCGAGCGAGCGAGTGGGCTCTCAGCGCCCATACCGCCCGCGTCGGTTGCAACAAAGAACGCAGGTCTACCTCTGAAAGAAAACCACTGTCAAGTCACTCAATAAAATCTACACAATGGTCAAAACTCGAAAGAAGCAGTACTTATACTTATACTCAATACAAATTTTCGTTATTTTTCTTTAGTGTCCCGCGTCTTAAAGTAGTATGTAATATTGTCTTGGATGTAATGCTGATTATGATACCTGTAGGCATGTACCCCACTCGTCCAGGATTGTGTTCGGCGCGGGAGACGGCTGCGCGCGCTCGGTGAGTGAACTCTCTGACGTAGGCATCGGCAGCACTGGGACCCGCCCATATCAGCTGCCATTCCTCTGGTACCTGTAACAAAAATAATGGCATCACGACTTTAATTCCCAAGCACGGTAGAAATCACCTCAAATCCTGTAGAAGTCCACTGCTGGACATAGGCCTCCCCCATACGTTTCTAGGAAGAACGATTCCGAGCCCTTTCCATCCGACTGCCCGCGGTCCTAACAATGTCGTCAGTCCATCGGGTACGAGGACGTCCTAAGCTTCGTCTTCCGGTTCGTGGTCGCCATTCGAGAACCTTAGATATCTTAGAACCAAGTATCTACTTGAGACTCTTCGAGGATGTCTAAGGGGGGTCAGAGGTACGTCCAGATAGTACATTTAGTAACATACCAACATTTTGCAGTAGTTAGTATTCCATACGTGACAGGTTGCAAGCCCATCGCCGCTGCTAGACATAAGTCACATAATAATCTGTGTTCACTTTTTAAGTTCTTGGCCTGTTTGTTTTCCAAAAATAAAGAAATGTAATATGTATAATCACATTAGACACGACCCGCGTGAACCCGCGTCGACTGTCTCAGACATTTTATATGAGATAGATAGAGACAGAGCGAGCAACCCGCTCTGTCTGCTCTAGTATAATCACTTCAATACAATATGAGACTGCTAGGCTTCTGACGGGCATACTGTGACTGTCTTAAACAGCTACTATCAACTGAGCTGTGACGGCTGTCAATTTATTCTGTCTGTGTGTGTGTGTGTGTGTGTGAGTCATAGAACATCTGTCAAATAACTCGAGGTTTGGGTCTCGATTGAGAATAAATTTTAAGACTAAATGAAATGAGAACATCACATGCCATATGACTCGATAACATACCTCGTGTAAAGCGTGTGAGTGTGAGTGAGCGAGAGAGCGCGCTAGGTGTCCCAGTCCCGCATGTAGGGCTCGCGCGCCCCTCCCTGCCGCGTCGAGCTCGCCGCCCGCCACGCAGCCCCACCACCCCGCACCCCCCTCGCTCTCCCGGCCGCCCTTCAGGAGAGGACATCCGGACATGTTCTTCTTCCATAGCCCGAGTAGCGCCTTCAAAGAAGCAACTCCGTCGCCTTTCTCGTTCACGCTCACTGTGCTGTTTAGCTCTGTAAATTAAAGTTTAAATTTCAATGCAAAATCAGAGATAGGATTTCAGAAGCCAGATTTTTGTAACACTATTTTTATTATTATATTTAATAACTCCGCCAAGTCCTCTAACTGATCAACTAAAGGTTGCACTTTCGACATTGTTAATTACAGAATGTTGAATGTATTCATGCTATATAGGCCCCCGGATAAGTGCGTACCTTTGAGCACAGTAATGATGTTATCAGCAGCGTTTTTCTCCCAGGCGACTCGGCAGTTTGCCGGCAGGCCCAGCAACTGCGGGGTGTCGATGTCAGGTAATGCAGAGAATGCTGACGCGTACGCCTGTCGAAAAAAATCTATACTTCACTTGTCTAGGTTAGAAAACTCTCAGCCTTAGAACCATGAATTTCTCTACGAATACTAGTTAATACTCAAGTCATTTACTGTCATCACATGGTACAAAATTAATTTAAATCGTAGTAGAATCACATTTCGTTTTTAATTGCACTTAAGAAAACCGCAGACTTAATATCATCCCAAAAGTTATGTACCGAGTGGGATTTGAAACCACTCTAATCCCCTTGATACGAAGAAGGGCTAGCCACCGTCGGGAACACGTCGAAGTAACATGGTTGTAATAAGTTAAACGTTGGTAACCAAATGTAGCTGTCTAAGTATATATTAGCGCGGACAGCTTTTAGCTATGATTTTTTTATGTGACCCGTCTATCATTGATAAGAGTGTTAATCAGACAGATGTTTGGATGGAGTTACCTGCAGGTTGGGGGCTAGAGGCAGCGGCACGGGCGCAGAGGCCAGGTGACGCGCGTGCAGAACGCTCAGCAGGCGCGCGTCCATGGCGTCCTGCACGCGCGCCGAGTACAGCGGCAAGCACAACGCTGCGCCACCGGACCGAATCGACATCGCACTTGCGCACACCTCGCCCCACTCCCACCTGTACCACCGGCTCCAGCCTACACGGAAATTTACCAAATACATATATACATAGTTCCTTACTAATATTATAAACGCTAAAGTTTGTATATATGGATGTTTGTTACTCTTTCACGCAAAAACTACTGAATGGATTTATGATTTATGGTACATAGCCTGTCGTATTGTAAAACATTCGTCATGAGGTACTGGGGTATCTGCAGCACTGACCTTGCGGTATGTAGGCGCGCCGCTCTTGGACCAAAGCGTGGAAAAAGGCAAGGTTCGCGTGAAGTTGCACTATTTTCGGATCCGCTTCGTAGTTACCCCACGCAGACAACGTACCCATTACATTGTTTTTAACTCCTTCTGGTGCCTGAAACATTGTTTTCACAGACAACTGTCATTTCTTGGAAAGATTAATAAAACTCTAGTTGCCAAATAAGATATATAACCCTGTTAACAGATACTTCCTTTCTGTAAGGAATTTAATAGTGTCCAATGCATGCATATTGTAACTACTATTGTAAGACATTACTATTCTAATGCCCGGTTCCAATATCTACGGGCGTTCGTTAGTACTACGGGTCGTAAGATAAACTCTCACCACTTTGGCCATAATAAACTGTCACTGTAATATTTGAAGGTTTATCCTTCAAGCAACAAATCTTGTAATACTAACGGACGCTTGTAAAATTTTGGATCCGGGCGTTAAACACGTGACATAAATAATGGTCTAAGCTTAAATTACTCAATTTCATAACTGTTCGATCGCAAATATCGCACGTAACGTGATTAGAACTGTCATGACAAATTTAGGCCCAGTATAGGGACCGTACTATCACGTCCCAATCAAGCCTCGTGTCAAGCCCCATACTACGTTATCATGAAGTTACTAACCTCGAGGATAACATTGACGCATGCGTTGGACACCAGCGGCGGAATATCCCGGTATTCAGAGACGATCCACATTCGGAATTCCTCATTGAAATGATCAGTCTGTAAACCAAAAAATTGTGATTTCCTTTCTACAGCCAGTATCAAGCTTACAGTACAGTTATTACTGAAGTAGTTCCAAGTTAAAAAACAACTGTACGAGTTTTGCTTAGTTTGGGGCTAGATGGCGTTGTGTGTCCACAAATATTTATATTAGTTACCTGATTCCCATAGAGCAAGCTTTGCTTTGTTTGGGGCATATGGCGTTAATAGCTGACAGAATACTTGTTTACCTTTTTTTTGTAAATACATACTTAGAATACAATATAACACTCAGACACAGAACAAACATTTATGTTCATTATAAAAATACTTGTTATCGGTGGGAATCGAACCCGGTGTAGATGGTGGGGTGGTACCATCTACAACACAGAAGGCAGGGCACTACACTGAGCTGTGACGGACGGCTATCAAGTTATTGGAAAGGTTCATACGTCCAGTTATGAACTTGTTATGCTTATTAGGTAGTGACATGTTTGGTCAGATACTCACAGACTCTGCGACCTCTGCGATGAAAGCTTGCAAGTCTCTCGTGAAAGGAGAGGCGGCCACCGTCAGCACCAACCAGCCGCCACCGCGTGCCGTGCTCAGCGCAGATTGCCACGCCGGCAGACCTTGCTCCACATCCACCTAACCAACGATACGACATTTCATTCCATTGTTTTTCTGATTATTTGAAGTAATACTTCTAATGCGACTTCCAACAAGGTTGCGTTAATCGTTTGAGGGGGTATGAAAGCACTGTTCTTTCTCTCTTTCTCTCATAGTCAGTTACGTTTCGTATATTAAAGAAGTTTTACTTCAGTCGTGTGGTCTTAAGCATAATCGTTTTTTTATTTTACTACCATATTTTCACGACCTTAATACCCAGGCACGGTAGATATCCGATCTCTAACTAGATCTCTTACTACCAAGTAGGTACCGTCAAGGAGTGATACTAGCATTGCTGTGTTCCGGTTTGAAGGGTGTGGTAGAGTAGTGTGTAGGTCATGCACGTTAGGTACGTGCCCTACGATGCACTACCTTGCGTCCACCAACATAAGGCATACTGGTATAAAGCCTCATGTGTCTATAATTTCACCGGCACCCACACCCTTCAAACCGGAACACAGCAATGCGAGCATCACTCCTTGGCGGAAAATATAGGTGCGGTAGTACTTCCCCGAAGGAACGCTTTCACAAAAAGCTCTACCACTACTAACATTTTACTACTATTATATAAAAATAAAAAATATTTACCTTAATTAATTATTATTATTGGTATAGTATAGAAGTAGTAGAATTGCGGTCGAAGGTATAGCATACTTTTACCTTTGCGCCAAAACTACCTGTATGAGCGTGTGTTCGTGCGCATGCGCGGCGAGCACGTCAGCTGCGTGCGCAGCCAATAGGAGGATGGGGCGGGACCGCGCACATCGCGACGCCGTTCGAACTGGCGCGCCACTGAACACAGCGCCTGCTCCTATTTAAACATAATTAGCTATTCAAGTTAGTTCGGGTGAGTTCGGGCGGGTTGACGACCGATGTGGCGCGGCGGGCGAATGTCCGCCTGCGACGCAGAGGTTGCGGGTTCGATTCCCGCCTTGGGATAAATGTTTGTACGATCTGCAAATATTTATTTCGGGTGTTCTGGGTATTTTCTATGTATAATAAAAAATATCTATGTATGTAATATAATATTGTATTAAGTATATCAGTCATCTAGTACCCATATACCCATAGCTCTGCTTAGCTTGGGGCTAGATGATGCTGTGTGGATTGTCCAGCATTATTATGATTATTATTATTATAATAATAATAACTTAAATAACAAGTTTATGCTCTCACACAAAAGTTACAGCGTAATTAAAATGGGTTAGGTGCATAACTTACGGGTTAAAAACGGTAAACCTGTTTTGTGTGAGACTGGTGACCGAGATAGGTTAGAAAACTGTGATTCAGGTCACCATTGACCCAAACTACGGATTAATCAATCAGTTCAAACAGTTAGTGATAAATTCTGGTGACGTTGTTTTAAAAACCCCTTCGCTATGGCCTTACGAACGCTAAGAGTATGCATACTCTTGAAAGCGATACACGAAGTTTCGTATTATCGTTTTGAGTTACCTATTCCACAGTCGTCACTGCCTGACAAGCCGCGCAACTACCTCAAAACGACAATACAAAACTTCTTTTAATGTTTTCAAGAGAAAAGTCTGAAAAAGTTTATTTTATTAAGATGTTAGAAAAATTACCTTCACCACTCGAGCAAAGACGCGGGCGACGCGATATTTTAAAACTGAACTTACCTAAAATAAAATCTACGAAAGCTACGATAGCTCTATAGAGGCTGTCCGGTCGTATCGCGGCTACACTCGCCACCGTCTCAAACGGACTCAGTCTCAACTTGCTGACGATATTCAAGTCGCCGGATGACACGAACTGCTTCCATAACTCGGCGTTTTGTAACGAAAGTCTATTGTAAAGGTCCTCGTCATTAGCTTTAAGTTTAGCAGTAGCTTTCAAACATTCGTCAGGTAACCATGAGTGGTTCTTTTTGATTTCACTTGTGTTCAGATTGTCATCGCTTACGTCTGACGTTCCTATGAATAGTTGCCACAGCTGAAATAAATATTAATACCTTGAAAGCACCATGGTAAAACTTAAAAAGGAACGACATAGGTTTAAACTTATGTGATTTTACGTACAGTACTATGATTATCCCTATAGTGAATAGGATACTACTGCATATGTAGTGAATAGTACTAATCACTAATACTGCGGTCGCTAAGGTATTAAATTGGATATGGTAACCCCCCAAAATACGGAGAGGTCCATGTCCAGCAGTGGACATTATTTAGGCTGATGACGTGACTATGATTAAAATTAGGCCGTTCGATTATGCTTTCTTGCTCTATCTTGCGTGGTAGAGCATTTTCGTTTCATTCGCGCATTACTTTACTCATAATACTGTATTCTAACCTTATCGGGCATTAAATCCTCATACACCTGCTTGAGTAAATACATAACAACAATGTATTTATCCTTTTTGTGTAAAGCCAACAGCACTCTTTCGATGATTCTTCGCGTTAGGTATTTGACGATTTCTTCATGGTTGATGTTTGAACTGTCCTGGTAATAAACATAAATGTTGAGTATTATTTTATAGGATTCCAATAAAAAGAATGACGTCATTGATAAAGATCGCAGAAAGTATTACAAGTAAAAAAAATGCTTAATAAAAACCATTCTGCGGGGTGATCGTGTATCTTTTGTTTCAATAAGAATCTGGTTGCAAATGTTAACTATTGACTGATTTGCTATTACCATATCAGCTATCATTTTTGACACTAGGTATATTCTAGATGTGTGCTCTATTTTGTGGACTACTATTTTGTTCTCTGGCGGCTCCTCACTTGGCGTATCGTGTTCGTGTATTTGCATTATTTGTCCAAATACAGCAATGTGTAGACGGTCTATTTGATTGTAATTGCTTTATTTGCACGAATATGGCAAGCAACGTAAATAGCGAATATGCGTTTCCGTCAACTTGTAGGTTTTTGATTACACATCAAAGGAATAAAATAAGGCAAATATTTGCGTCGACTGTCCACACTTGGTTCGTTCAGTAGCGCGCGCGGCGATCCTGTGATCTATTTTTAATTTTGTACTTCTGTAGATACAACAGGTGTTGGTAAGCCGCATTCAGGTAAATGTAATAAGCTGCTGCCACTGACACGTCCATCACTGTGCGTTCAATTTGTTTTGTGAATAAGCAAATATTGTGGCATATTTGAGTGATTTGCCCGTACAAGTCCATGTGTGGATGACGTATTTGACGGTATTTAAAATATTTGATTATTTGAGGCAAACACAACAATATCGACTAACGAATACGCTAAGCCAAGTGAGGAGCCGCCATTAAGTGCAGGTCAGTCATAAAACAGTGTGCGGTTGAAAAAGGGGTGCTTTTTCAACACTTTTCATCTTACTTTAAATAATAAATCTCTGATGTGGGTGCCACTGGTCTGGACCTAGGGTCCAGAATTAAAGGTATTATTAAGATCAGAATCTTAAAGGTTACTTACTGCTTTCATCACAGCCCCAACAAATGCTTCTAAAACAGCGTCGACTGGCAACACGACAAGAGGCCATCGAGCGCTTAGTCCTTTCACTGCAAGCGCTAACATTGCTGCACGTTTAGCGCTGGGTTCGTACTTAGCGCACGCCTCGCTATTGGCCCGTTCGATCTCACGCGCCGCTTCAAGCGCTTTAGAGATTGTCACATTCGTTTCACGGGTTTTATTCAAGGACGCTAGTAGATTCGCATCATGTAATATGTCGCTGTTACTTGATAGATCACGTAGAAGGTTCTCCTGTAGTTCGTGTTGTTCTTTCTGTAGCTTGGCTTTTTGTATTTTGATCTCTTTGGACTTTCCACTTATCTCAGGGTTTTGTTGTTGAAGTGCGTAATTAATTAATTGATCTGCAACGTAAAATCACCAAGCTTGTATGAAGTATGTGCTGGTAAGCAATCAATAAAAATAGATATTTTGGACATTTCGTACAAGACAGTTTAGTCCCAAACTAAACACAGCTTGTACTATGAGAGCCAGATAACTGATACATAATAGTTATACATAGTTCTATTTTTTAAACACATTTTCACAATACTATTTAACGATCAGACTGAGAACAAACATCCATGTATATCACTGCAATGTGACAGACATTACATACCCAATGTACCTATGTAGAACATGAATTAAAACTACTTCGATTTGTCTCGTACCGAAAATCGAACTGGCACCCCTTGAGTCTCAGGTTAGTCAAATTACCAGTGAGTCCATCGAGTCTTGGTGTGAAGTGTGTCGGCGATAGTCTCGCGGCACAGTGAGTGGACAAACGGCGCATCAAAGTAGCGTCTCGACACTGCAGCACGAGTCGAGGTGGGAATGCGCTTGCGTTACTTGCCGATATACCGTTTAGCAGCATGGCCCAGCTGTCGTGGACTTCGTCTACGTCCGTTATCACGAGAATGCGACCTAGTCTGAAAAACAACAGCATTAACATACATTTCTGTTAAATAATATATTTTTTTTTGTAGAAAAGACATTGATTTCATATAACATGGCTAAAAGAAAAATCTCTTAATCATCAGATATAACAGAAAAATCGCATCATATTTGGAGCTCCCGCTTCGGAGGTTACACGGCTTTAAACAACGGCAAATCCTTCGGCATCTCTCACTTTAGTTGTAGAAATAAATATATACTTCAGAGTACTGTTATGTGAGATACAGAGGAATATTGTGAGATTGACATTACATATGCAAATGTCAATCTCACTATTACGACAAGTACGAGTAGGTACATACCTTACTGCATATTGTACAGCGGTAAGCAACTTTTCGCTGTGTTGAGATACGAAATCGCACTGCACTCCTTCCAGTGTGTTCCTAAGCCAAAGCAGTCCTTCTCCGTCAGGGTCTATCAACAGTGGGGTAAAGCCACATTTCGGAGTTTGCAATACCTGTAAAAATATTCAAGATCATTCTCTGTCCAAAGTATGCACATTGTTTAACCGTTACGGCTGCGCCAGTTAAATTTAAACTTATTGGCAATGTCAACAGGATTATCTTTCACAGAGCTACGTTTAAAAATAGTTTCTATAAATAAAGACAATATACATAGTTATTTACCTGATCGATTAACACAGCATTCTTCACAGCTGATTGATCAGACGGCAGTCCGTCCGCATCCCATTTCAACTGTTTTTCAGTAGACGACAAAAAGTTTATGACGGAAAACGATGCATCCTTTAATCCAACAAGTTTACCCCATACTTTAATGTACTCTCTGAAATAATTTGTTTACGAAGTTAATTGTAAATGTTAATGAAAACTGAAATGTAAGAAACGGTGTATGAGTGGTTACCTTGCTTGTGGTTCAGTTAGATCTGGAAGGTAAACTATGTAAGCGGCTGCGAGCAAAGACCTTTGATTTAGCTCCGATATTTCTTTTATGATGTTCTCCAGCTGAAATAGATAATGAGAATTGTAATAGTTTAATTAGTCGTGGCCAATACGGGTAACGGAGTCCTCGGAACGCTCAGCTTAGCGTCTTAACCATGGATGACCGACTAACGTGCTCCCCGAAGTGAACTCACATCATACTCCCAAGCAGTGTACTCGTGAGCCAGCTGGTCCAATAGGTTCTGTGCGGCGCGCAGTGTATCCGCAGCCACGTTGAGTCGCATCTCTATGGCGGCCGCATCACGCGTGTGTTGACCTAGCTGTTCTTTGAGCGCGCTGACCCGTTGGTCCACGCTTGCTAGACCGCTAGATAGCGCGGTTAGCTGATCCTCAGCTTCTTGTAGATTTCTACAAAATCAAGTTAATTATGAGTTATTACCGCCTTTGTGTCGCCACCTAAGCTAAAATCTCAGGTGGCAAAAGTTTGTATAATATTTATGTACTGTGTGCTTGGTACGTTTCACGAGACGTTTGATGATACTCACGTATGCAAGCGAGCCTGGTGCGCCTGTAATGGCTGAACGCGCTGCAGTGCGCATGCATACTCCACATTAGCGCGTACCCATGCTGCAAGTGGCGCACACGCCGCGCTCGCACGCTTCGCCGTGCTCGCTTCGAACGACGTGCCGCGCTTCTCTAGCAGACGCTGCACGTTTTGAAGCGCTGTGGGGCTGATTTGGCTTGCATCCAGGCATCTGAAATTTAATAGCGTTATCCTACCGGCTGCGCCAGTAACACATGTATTATAATGTAAAAGTGTACATTTTTAGATGTTTGTAACTCGATATCGCTGCAAGTAACAGCTAGGCCGATTTAGATTAGTCTAGGAATAAATATCCTGTTCGTTCGTTCGTATCCTGGTATGGCATAATACGCTACTTGTATCCGGTTATAGTGAGTGTAACCGCGGACGAAAGTAAGAGATAATCTGACTACTAACTAACCTGATATCTTCCTTGACTCCGCGTTTAGACAAGAAGTTTTTCATGGCACTCCATGAAGTGTCAGCGATACCCATCAGTCGCAACACACCCTCCAGCACGTCACGGACCACATCAGGCGGAGCTCTTAGCGAACGCACCTGCAATCGACTTTAGAACTTTAGACCACCTAACGTTGACCGAGCACCTCGTCACAGTGAGTTTCAAATTACAAACGTATGTATGCGCATAACTTCCAAACATCTGCACCAAATTAGGTACCTTTTTTGTGTTCGTTATTGTAAGAAGTTTTTATATAAAAAAAAACAAATATGATTAAAAAATGGTGGTAAGTAGCTCGTCGGGTCAGCTAGTTATTAGATAAAAAAAAATTAGTAATATAATAATAATGTTGTAGTAATGTTTGTAACCTCTTAATCTAACGGATGTTGTTAAAGCTTACTTCGCTAAGTGATTCTGGTCGTAGATCTCCCACAGCAGCACGAGCAGCCGCGATCACAGGTTCAACTGATGCCAGTTCAGCTTCTATTTCTTTCTTTCTGCAAAATCATGAAGCAATATCAATAAAATATATCTCTTCTCAAAATCACCACACTTGGCCGATATTAGTGAACGTAATTTATGTATTGTTTTAATAAATTACCTAACTGTTTTAACGTTACCTTACCTATTATACTATTTGGCAACGATTAAAAAGTATTATTCTACGCTTGTCCCAAACTCCGTCAGTTAATTCAAACTGTATCATTCCGTCTGTTATTAAAACCTGCCTTTAAAATTCTAAAACTTTCTTCCAATGTCTAAGAATTCTCGACGTGGTTTGGATTTGAATTATGAAGCTTTTTTTATTTCGTCGTACTTACTGTATTTGCAACTTCTGATTTTCGGACTCAATATTCATTTTGAGCGCGTGCATTTCTTCCTTCTTGTCGGTATTAGCGCGCACGGTCGCGGATATCTGGTCGAGTGCACTGTTCGCTTTGGCTTGCTTCTCAGATAACAAGCTCTCTTGCTGTGTTGCTTCTGTCTGAAGGGTTGCCACTTCACTTCGGGCTCGGCGAAGCGCTTCTACGCCGGACTGGAAATATCATTTTGTATACAATATAGTCATAAATATTTTTTATATAATAAACATATGAAACATGAACGATGACTGAATTATCATAAGGATTACACATTGAAATATTATAGAAACTACGTGCCAGTTCAACGCAATCTTTGCATATCGCCATGTTCTCGATCATAAATAAGTATAATACATAATTATAGACTTGAGATTTGAGTTAGGTAGGTAAATGTGTGACGTAATTTATTTTGTTGTGAGATTATCCACTAAAGATAATATACTTACCGAAAGCATGCTCTGTCTCTGGAAAAGCGTCGTTTTCTTCCTATTCACAATGTTATAGTAGGACTTGATAAAGTTGACATAGCGACACGGAGCTTTGAACCGATCTGCGTCAAGACTGTTGTATATTTTAACGAAACCGTCAGTCGGGATTGAATCTAGCTCCTTTGTTAGTTCTGACGCATTTTCTTTCATCAATCTGAAAAATTAAGTCAACTTTGGATCATCTCTATTCAATAGCAGTTTCTTAAATTTTTTGCAAGTGGCATTTCCATCAGAGAGCTTCTGTGCTTCCGAGAGAATACTAAGATATCGGTCTCGGTTTAAGCAGTAGTTAAGATTTAACGGATGCTTTAAAAGATCCGTCCTCAGAATTGGCCACATATTCTTAGTTTTATCTAGCAGTTTCTAAAGTATACTAAATTATCATTTAAACTAGCTCTTATGACCCATTAGAGAGTGAATGGGTCATAAGTGCTGAAAGAGTAAAGTGTTGGAACTAATTAACAATATTTATTACTCATGGCTTTCTAAACTGTCCATTATACTATACGTAGACTTGAAGACGCGTGCGATTTCGTCCACAAGTTTTTTTATACTAACTTCAACAACCCTCCACCCTTTTAGGGGTTAATTTTCAGCAATTCCTTACTAAGCACTACCCATAAATACCGAGTATATTCTGCTAGTTTCAAGTCTCTACAACCAGTAGTTTAAGCTATGCGTTAACTATATGTCAATCAGTCCAGCTGAACAAATATTCTTGTAATTGATATAGATTTATGGATTTTGATTATGCGTATAAAATTACTTTCAAATGGGTTTACGAACATTTTGAATATGTTAATTTGTATAAGAAGCTGTGAGGAATTGATAGTCTAATAATTCTTTTCAAAATAGTCACGTTGGAGGTTCGTCGGCGACATGGTAAGAATTTCTATAGACTGGCAACAAGGAATTCATATGAGTAGATGACGGAGCTATCGAATGGAGCAACAACCTTATGTGCAGTGATTTTTGGTGCGGTGATAACTAAAATAGATGCATTACGTTCAATGCGTTGCTACTTCATAACGTGACTGGTGCTTAAACTCTCACAGTGCAATCAGGTGACCAAAATCCTGTTTCAAACCTCTGTATAACAAGCGTAGGCATTTCTCTCAAGGTGTTATCAGACCATCGATCAAGCCATACGAAATGAGCATCGTTGTAAAGGATGGGGTATTTTTCCATCAATTCGGACAGATTGCTTTGATGCTTGTCCAGACATATCACTATTCCTAAGTTCTGTTTTATATCTGAAACGTGACACGGTGGAAAGAGTTTATAGCTTTCTTTATTCAGCTCCTTTTTTTCAATAACACCTATAGTACAAAGGGTTTGTTGGTACACGATTGTTCTTTCAAGCCAAATATATATTAGTTTGGCGGGCAGTTTTTACAGTTATAATAAACTCGAGAAAGGATAGGCATATAATGCAGCATAATTAAGAAGATTAAAATTAGTACGTATTTTTCTACGCATAACTCACTTTCCATCATATGTTGAGTTTGGACGGAAGGTAGAATTGTCGATGGAATAGCATGGATCGACTGAGCGCGCCGTAATGCTTCGATGTTAGCTAGCGTCGTATTGGTAACTGCCGATTCACCCACCAATATAAGACAGCGTGTGCCTTCTCCAGACGATGAGAGGGCCTGAAAACGAGGGTTTACTTTGAATCTTGGCACTACTTTGAGGTTTAAGCAGAACCCAGACTAACTTTTATACGGTTTATATTTAAAAAGTATACTTATAAGTATTACACCCGTTATCTGGTTCTCTTAGTATGAACGTCGCTTAGTTTGGGCCTAGAAGGCTCTTTGTGAATGCCCTCCAATATGTATATAAAACGTTTCCAGGAAGAACGATTTTAAGCCCTTTCCATCCATCGACTTCCCGTGGTCCTAACAAAATCATCAGTCCATCGGGTAGGAGGGCGGCCTACGCTTCATTCGAGAACCTTTATTCCATAGTGGTTGTCGATTTTACGCTATATGACTGTAACTAGCTGATTTTGAGAACTATGTCGGTGACCTTGGTTTTTCTACGGATTTCTTCATTTCTGATTCCATCCTGCAGAGAAACTCCCAGCATCGCTATTTGCGTAGCCCGTTGTGCGACTTTAAACTTGTATATGAGACCAATAGTTATGATACTTACATTTTTAAAATGCACGTTGAACTGGCTGAGATGATAGACGAAATGCAAAGAAGCAGGTAGCGCGGCTGCAGTTATCAGGGTCGCTGCCCGACGGCCGACGCCTGCGCTACCCACGCACACCAACACACCGCCATTACTCTGCAAATGCACGAGTTAAATGAAATTTATACCAATTATAAGAGTCTTTATAACCTGATTGACTGAATTATATACAGGCAACGCACATCCTAAGCCACTGCTCGCAAAGAGTTAAAATTTTCAGGGTAAGTATATTTGTCTTGGTGCGTAGAGTAATAAGAAAGGTATTCCTTCTTGTGATTACAGTGCGTAGAGTAATATTTTCATAAAAGAAGAACGCGGAAGAAGACTCGCGCGTTTTGCTAGTAAACTGATAAAATTATGGCTTCTAATATAGGCCTATAATCTATGCAGTAGTATAGTAGGATGCACATTTTGCTGAAACCAAGCATGATGATTACGGAAAACCCTATTCAAAACATGTTGAAGGATGTTGTTCAGCAGCATTAGACAGAACCGTCACGCGGCCGCCTCGTTTGGTTCGAGTTGCGACAAGTTTCGGGTCGAAGCAGCCACTCCGTTCGAGGCTGCCTCTGAAGAGGTAGTCAGTGCAAATGCCGAATGTAATGTTTGGATTTGAACATGTTTCTACATGTGACAATCGTCACAGCTCAGTTCGTAGTAGCCCTGCCCTGTTTGTTCTGTGTCTGGGTGGTATATTGTATTCTAAATATGTATTTTAAAATAAGTATAATAATTCAATAAGTCACCTGGTTTCCATAGTTCAAGCTATACTTAGTTTGGGGTTAGATGATGTTGTGTAAAAAATGTCCACAAACATTTATTACTTATTTATTGTTATTATTACTGCCTTTACTACCCACAATTATCAATAAAATAAATTGAATTTCACAGCTAGCAACTGTATCTAAACTGATTTATATTCGTGAAAACTACTAATTGGCTTTCCGTTACTATACCAATGTTTCTAAATTAGTATAAGCTGCTAGTTTTCCAAGGAATAAATAAATAACAGAGTATCATTACTTACTGCTCGCGCTGTGGCTGGACACAAAATAGCCAGCTCTGAACACACTTCTGCGCCTGTATCCCCAAACACATTGTGCTCGTACTCTGAAACTGAACACCACAAAATCTGTAAGTTCAGTTTACCCCACACACCTTGACTTTGTTTGACGACCGATGTGGCGCGGCGGGTGAATGTCCGCCTGCGACGCAGGAGGTTGCGGTTTTATTTATTTATTTATGTGACAGAAAAAAAGCAGTACAATTTTATCAGTAGTAGCTGAAAACCCTAAGAAAGGTTTGACTTAGCTACTAGGTTCTCGATTACTATAGTATCTACTATATAATAAACTATTATCTATTCTATGTTTCTAAGTTCGATTCCCGCCTTGGGATAAATGTTTGCACGATCTGCAAATATTTATTCTGGGTGTTCTGGGTATTGGTCTTGGTATTGGCGACAAAATTTTGTCTACTTGTTATCTCGTGCAAAATAGATATCTTTATATCTTCCTGTGTTAACATGACTGCCGAAAATCTATCTCGTCCGCCAAATGAAGACTTAATGTTAATGTTTAGCTTGTCTGTGGGTATTTTATCTATAATTACAGAAAATTCCATCAATAGAAAAAAATATCTCGTGTCAAGCGCGACATATCTTGAGTTGCACATCTTAGCCCGGTGAGTGTGACAATATTTACCTACAGTATATGGGAGGCAGGCTGAGGTTTAATTTTGTTTCTATGTAGCTATACAATAATTGATAATATAAATTCTAACATTCAGTACCTATTTTAAATAGCACTTACGACACTGATTGATAAGTTTCTGCGTGGATTGATGCCACGCCCCATAATCCACAGACTCCATATAAACGCCGTCGACTTTCAATTTACACGTAAAATACAAGTTGTCGTTGTCAACCTTCAGATAGTTTCTCGATATTTTGTTGAATCTGGACTTTTCTTCCTCGGTTACAAGTCTGTCTCTGAATATCATATTTGCTTCAGCCGCTATCGCCTGTAAGATAACGGTTGCTGATTAGGTACGAGATAGGGTGCCAAACGGATGTCTCGTCAAAAAACCACTGTCAGAGACGGTGGTACTTTCACGTTGCATCACGACTACGAGCTTAAAAGGTATAAAGCTTGTTCACTTTTCATTACTTAAAATTTGGATCAATGCAGCATGTATTGTATGTCTTTGTATAATTTTTATTTAAGAACTTTAAAAAAAGAATAGTTACCATCGCCAGATCATCCTTATTGGAGGGCGAATACCACTTGACGTTTTCACACCAGCGTTTTAAATGTGAAGCATTCCATTTATATTGAGGGCGCGAATGGAAAATGTCTGTTACCTGAAAATATGAAACATGTTCTGAATTTATCTCTCTGTGGTCGGCACTTCATGACTGAAGAACGTGATCACTGGATGTCTCAGTAATGGAGTGAACGGCTTGTCTCGAGCGCGTTATGTTAGTCGCCAATTTGACCACATCGTAAAACTGGTCTCTACCCTTTTTAAGCTGGTCAGTCCATCTTGTTGGGGATATACCACGAGACCGCTTTTCCTTCTACATTTCCAACGAGGACTAGTAAATAAATTATTAAATACCCCATGTCGCGTATAAAGAGCTCTAAACGGCATTAAACGCGCCATCTCTCAATTTTTACTTTTTATAGCTTTCATTTGAGTTTGATTTTATTTTTATCTCTCTGCCTTAGTCCAAAAATGGAGTTAAACATTATGGTGATCTGAAAAAATCTGTACTAAGGAGGTCTGTACTCAGCGATGGATGAACATGGGCTGATATATAGATTAAGGTAAGTAGGTACTTACTTCTTTGTACATGGCTAAAATGGTGGCAGCTAAACTAGTTATTTCTTTTGGTTGGATATTTTTATCAGCATTCTGCTTCAGCCAGATTTTGACCAACTCCAGAATTTCATCATCATCTGGTTCACTGGAAAAGAAATATGCATAAAAACAAAACAATCATACGACATGAAAAGCAAGGACCGACTCAATAAACGCGATGCAACGTCTCAAAGACTTAGTGTTGCCAACTTTCTATTTAAATTTATAAAATATGTTTCTTCTAACTTTAGTCTTTGTGTCTGTTTCGATCCTAAAGAAGTTAAAAAGGACTCTCACGAGTAATAGCGTAAATAGCTTGTACGATTTAGGCTAACCATTATCTTTAGTTGCATTTGAGCACTTCCGTGTTTCAGAAGGCTTATTATTGTATCGATGATCCAGGTTATTAGAAATCGCAAATATCGTGTTAAAAAAAGGAACCTTAAATGTATGTTTTGACGAAAGACTAAGTTTAATTGATTGAGGTTTAATTGAGATGGCTGAAAAACATGATGTTGACTTACTTGAGAGCGTACTGCGCAAGCGCGGCTGAAAGACGTGGTGACATGGCACCGCTGTCGGCAGTCGCGACCACGCACAACCGCGCGACGCGGCACCAATGCGTGCTAGCACCGCCCTCTGAGTCGCTGCCTCGCGACCAGAACCCGCAATGCTCTATCAACTGGAAATATAACCAGTGTTATTTGCTATTCTCAAGATTATTTTGGCCTATTTTCTATCAGAGTATTTATAGCAATATTAAAAAACATAAAAATGTAGTACTGTATTCATAATAGATGATTAAAGGGTGCGAGTCAAGTAACTCAACCCAGTTTTCCCAAGTTTTATCAAGCTTTAGCCTTCTGAGCCGATTTAGATAAAACTTGGACAAGACAAAGCATAATCCGCAACCTGACAATAGCATGACATTTTATTCGAGAACCTGCCACGTGAAGGAAGCTATAGGGTGTGGTAGGAGAACTTACTTGTAGCAGGAAAGAGTGGATGGCACTGGAACCCCATGGGTCCACGTAAGCTCGATGCAGTGCCCGCACCAGTAGTGTCACTCGCGCGGTATTACTACCGTTACTCTGTCCTCCAGAACGGACCACATTGTTCTAAAACAAACAAGCAGAAGTGCCCCTTTCCAGAAAAAAAACACGCCATAGTTTGCATACTGTGCACGTTCCACTGCGTGGTAATGTTTACCACTGCATGGGTCGTTGCACAGCAGTATGTTATAGCGTTATATATGTTATAGGCGCAGCGTTTGCAAATTATTGCAACCTGACACTTATAGAATGCCTATTACAGCGCTAATGAACATGAATTGAATAGTATATTATTTGGATCGATTTCTTACAAATGCTTATGATACTACGTAGGACTATTAACTATTCTGTGACAACTTTTAGTACCTACATACCACTACTACAATAAACATCAAAGTAAATGTAAATAACTATCAAAGTTGCAAAAGTGGTTTATGAATGGAAACTACTGTCTTGTCTTTTGTCATTGTTGCATGATACGACACGCGGCAATATTCTCCGCTGTAAAGGTGAATTTAAAGTGAATTCCTTTACACTACACACCAAGACAAACACTACACACAAAGTCTTTACGCCTAGCTATGAGTTATGAGTATGAGGCTGAGTTGTCTTTATGCTAGTAATATAGATAAAAAAAAATAGAATAGTAAAATTAATTGATTAAAAATTTCGAAATATTTCTGATGATAGAATTTGTAAAACTTACCCGTTTCAGTTCAGAGATGATGTCGGAAGGTTCTAGAATAGGCGTGCAGTCAATAGCAATCATAGTGAAGTTGCACTCTTTCACTACGTATTCTGCCAGAAGGCTGGAAAATTACAAAAAAGACATTATTTATTTTATTAAGTCATAAATTTGATGATTAAGTCAGTATAGTTTTAATTTAATTATTATCCCCTCGTTAAATTAAAATTCCTTTATTGAGGACTAAATTATGTTAAAATGTACATTTAGCATAGATATAATCATGGACAAAGCTTGGTCTTATCGCGCATCATCTAGCCCTAAACTAAGCATATTTTATTTATCATAGGGCATCCAACAAAGGAAACACAAGAATGAAAATAAAAATGTTACGAAAGGTCTTAAAACTATGTGTCCCTTCAATTATAGGATGTCACAGCATGCACCTAAATATTGACTCAACTAGATATATTATGTTACCACACAAATGTTTATCCTCAGTGGGGATCGAACCCACGACCTACAGCACAGAAGGTAGAGCTACTGTGAGGTCAGTCAACATCAACTTAATTTATCTATTTATCACAAACTTTGGTAAGTTAATTAATTTTTTCGCGAATTTTATAAAACCGCTATATACCTACTTACTTCTTAGCACAAGCTTCAGGTCCAACGATCAAGAGATGTGACCTGTCAGAGTACAAACAAGCCCTAAGGATCGGTTCACACGAAGCCAGTCGCGGCGACATTAACAACGATTCTGTTACCCATTCGCCGGTTGATATCGGCGGCGGTGGTGGCGGTCCTAAAATAGGCGACAGCTGGAAAATAGAATCATCTCTTATACGGTGTGTACGTAGCACAAATTATTGTTGTGCCGAACCCACGGGAGGTGGGATAGTAAGTTCGTTTGTACGTATCCTACATGGTGACGGAGTTTCTAGGCCGCCCGAAGGCCTCTTTTAGCGCTTAATGACTGCTAGAGCCGGGACCGACACGTGCTCTCACAAGAAACGAGACAGGGCTAATGTGTTATGAGTTTCATCCCTGACACTTTATAACAACTCTATAAAATAACCTTTTCACTGTCACTTTCGTGTCATCAAAAAGATATTACAACAGGCTTATTACCTGTTTTAGCTTTATAACGGTTCTTTAAAATAGTCTTGTTACTGTCCCTTTTATTTCATTAAAAAGAGATGGCAACAAATGAATCGGCTCATTTAAGCTAAAAGAGCTTTCAGAGACCATTTTGCATAAGACCATCAAGTGTTTGAGTCTGTTTGTTAACATATATGTCCTCGTTCCGAAACGAAGGCTCCGATTTTGATGCAAGATGTGTAAAACTCTGGGAAGTCCAGAACTAACATGTCTTTAATTTTTTGTTTGGGAATATACAAGCGTAAATTTAATTAATCAACTACTCGGTTGAATTTTTTTGGTGGAAGAACCAAGGTCAAGCTTCTTTTAAAATTAGCTTGAATGGACGGATGGATAGATAAATTTATTCTCCTGTGTGCTTGACTCTCATTCAACAACCATACAAATACTTTAAAAACTTTAAACTATAAATTGTAACGTTAAAAAAATATACCTCTTCATGTAAGCTTGCGACTGAATTCTCCTTTACAATGTCTGAAAAGCTTCGTTCCACCGCTTCGTAAACGATTTCTTCGGGTGAAATACGAACAGAGTTATGTGTTATGTTTTGAACCACGTATTCAAACTGTACCAATATTTGTTTCACCTGCAAAGTAATTAATAATTAGAACATAATACCTACATAACCTAATTATTACGTTTCTCAGCAAACAAGTTTAATGCTAAAATTTATGTTCGCTTCCATTGGAGGCTTCGTTTGCCTGTGTTCTAAATGAGGGGCTAGCCAATCTTTGTTCGCTTCAAAACGAAGTTTAATCAACACAAACGAACGAACGTTAATCATTATTACAGTTTATACATGTCATATTCGTTGGAAAATTCACTAGCGAATGTAGTAACCAAATTTATAATAAAAAACCAAACCAACCAAATATCCTGTAAAGTAACCATCAACGCCTTCTTCTTCTTCAAAATTTCCCTTATTTCCAAAAATAAGCTAGGCCGTCTATCGTCTACCGGCCGTTCTCAAACATGGGACATAGAAGGTTAGCAATAGTATTATAATATATTATTTTTTCTTACCATTGTCACAGCATAAAGTTTCAATACCATATCATTTTTATGCGAACTAAACCATTGAACGCATTTTTTAATGACTTGGTATAAGAGCGGGACCGCTGACTTGGCACTCTCGTTTTCAATATCAGCTCTTTGCATCCAGCTATTTAGCAGATCCAAGTCACAGCTAACATCCTCGCTAAAAAATCGAACGTTTTATTTTGATTGGCAGGTAAGGAGATTTTTTATCAAGCATTTTTTTGTAGAGCTTTACATAATTTTACACTGTAATAGGTTCCGTTGGTATCTTTTACATACGTAACGTAACGTAGAACTCAAATCTGCTGTTACATTTACGTGTGAATTGAAATTTGGTTCTCATTGTACTTAAGCTATGCTTAGTCTGAACCCAAATACAATTTATTGATTAAACTAATAGATACTTAGTGTATAAAAAGCTTTATGATTAAAAGTTCATTTCATTTGCTAAAAATAATAGCAACCTAAACTAAAGTAGGTGCTGCTTCTACAAGTGGATCTTTATAATAAAACCAGCTGGTGCATAAAATCAGTAAAGGGTACGTAAGCCACCGAGATGCAGCAATCAGAAGATCAGCAAGCAGCAATGGCAGTGGGATGTGCTTATAGCTCTGATAACCGCAGGGCGGAAAGATTCTAAAGTGGGAGAGAAGCATGTTATAGGTGATGGTAACCACTTAAGATCAGGTGGAACATCTGCTTGTTCAGCAAGGAGAATAGAAATATGAGTTGCTGGGTGCAGGCTGTACCAGATCAGTTTGCTCTGGAAGCTTACGTAGGAGGATTATGTTCCGTAGATAACATTCATTCCTGTAGAAGATACGTCCTATGGTTGTGATTATGATTTGTCAGAGGCTTTATTTGCTTACCTCAACAGTATGACCCCCATGCGGGACACAGTGGCCGGAGAAGCGTGCTCTAAGCTATGCGTTTCGAATATAAAGTTAACATTGGTTCCGAACTGTACTCTCCAGCCGGAAGGTAGTGTCAGCAGGCGATTGTCGTCAAGCACTGAGTTGAGAGCCTCTACCCACTCGGGGTCTATGTCTCCGTCGCAAACCACCCATGACCATACATCTGTTGATGTAATATAATATGTTAATTTATCTTTAATTAGAGCCTAATTCAGTTGATATAAGAAACAAAATGCAATGATTTACGCACTGACATACAAGAATACCTTTGGCGGTTAAAACATGAATAAAATTCAACATTTGCATAATCAGCTGAAGCAACTGCACACGGCAAAAGTTCTACTTTAAAAAAATATGAAGTGTTTAGCGGCAGAACACTAATACTGTTATAAGGAAAAAAGAAATTATAATTTTTAATTTTATTAAAAAAAACATTATTTTTATAGGTAAATCTAAAAGATTTTTTTAAATATTGATTGGCGCGGGTTCGGCCCGTGGTTCACAACTTACCTATTATAAAAATATTTGAAAACACACCTTAAAAAAAATCTGGTTCGACGTGTGAAGGAAGTGAAAGTGTGCCTGAACTTGATACGAATGATAATTGATAATATATTTTAAATTGTTTCTAAGTTAAGTTACCATGGTAGGTACCTCCTTGTAGTTTCTGGTAGCGTATTACAAAGGGAATACTATTCTTGGGTTAGATTTAGGCCTATGCAATTCCAGTATTCCGGTTAGAAGGTTATATGTGCCGTCACAAGGCGCCTTCGAATGATGAACGCAGTGCAATGGCACATAGGTCACTAAATATAATTGCTATAGGCCGAGGTAAGCGCTCAACATCAGGTGTCATCCATCTGCGTGGCCCATCAATGGTTTTCATTAAATAAAACTGGTTAAGCTAGCAGTTTATCGGTATGGTTAATTAATTGTAATCATTTATTGAAGTTATACTTCTAATGCGACTTCCAACAAGGTTGCGTTAAACGTTTAACGCTACCATGGAGAGGGTATGATAGCACTGTTTTTTCTCTCTTTCTTTTATAGCCAGTTAAAGAAGTTTTACTTCAGTCGTGTGGTCTAGAAGCACATTCGTTTTTTTTATTTACCTGCCGGTTGATTGGACACCTCTAACGCGGTTGCGGATATAACGCCATCGGTCCACTGGCGGGTGTCGTGGTCTATGTTACCAAGTAGCCAATCACGGCTCATCGCTTTTGGGCATATTATGTACTCGACAATGTTCTTCCCTTGTAGTGTCAAAGCCTACAAAAGTTGAGAGCGAAAAATGTTTTAAGAATTACCAACCAAGCTAGTTTTGAACTCTTATAACGGCTCTTTATAATGACCTTGTCACATCATATCAACAAAAAAAAAATGGCAAAAGAAATATTAGCCAGCTTAGCTAAAGGAGCGATGAGTAGGCCAATTCTGTGTTTTTTTTCGTTTTTCGGATATTAAATCTCGGTTTGCGGGCTCGATTTATTTGTATGAAGATACGTTAAGAAACCGAAATCCGACATCCGAAAAAAAAACACAGAATCGGCCTACAGATACCAATGACCACTAGACTAGTTTTATTATAACAAAATCTTAGTGACTTATGACTTATTTCACCCAATCTAGCTATAAGCTATAAGAATCTCTATCTTAACTGACACACAGACAACCCGCAGTTTAAAAAACCGGAGAGTAACTTTCCAAGTATATTTGTCTTGTGTCGTCTAAACGAAATCTTGAGTAGAATAAAAAACATTAGTACGACTAAAGAACCGCAGCCATCTTCTATTAAAACTCGCACACACAGACTTTGAATACGAAAACAAAACATTTGCAGCTTTATGTTTAAATCAGCATACCACGTGACCCAACCATGTGGTGTCTGTGAATCTGTAGACGCGACTCATTTACAAAACAAACAATAAGTGCTTACGTTTTTCAACAATCGCCTAATAGTTGTCTTGCCCGAACCGGGGGGACCGACAATGACGACGCCCATTCTCTGTTGTAGCTGCTCGTAAAGCTCAACACATTTTCGTACCTGTTTGTTAAAATAATAGTTCATTGTTTTGAGAACATCAAGAAAAACATACTTCTATAGCTAATTGTAAAGCTAGTGTTGAACTTACATGATGCCAGTTATTGTTGCGATAAAAGTAATGAATTCAAAAAGCTCATGACTAACAAGAATGGCGTGCTATCGAAGACACTAGCAGAACGAGCATAAATGGAAGAAGGGAGAAGAGGCATTACAAAATTCTGATAGAAATAGCTTTACAACTTTAATCCCCAGGAACGGTAGATATCCCCTAGGGTCTTATATTTCCAAGTACTCAAGAGTAAGAAGAAGTAAGATTTTTTGAAAATGTCTAATGCTAAACCCAAATATTATGGCACACACCAACAGTTTGCATTTGCAGGTGGTAATCCATACGCAACAGGTTGCAAGCCCATAACTGCTGCTAAAATACTAACTGGTTTCTCACGATATGTTCCTTTACCGTTTGAGAACATTACGCAATTTAAGTGCGCAATTTACGAGTAAAAAATCTATCAGTGACCGGATTCGAGTCCACGACCTTATAATCATTTTTATTTAGATATACTTGCAACTCAATTTTGGTACATGCCAAAATAGATGCTTCTGACTACTCTACTTAGACATTGTGAAAGTATTTTGTAGGTATGTACGAGAGGATGTCTACCGTGCTTCACGGTTACAATTGTGAGACTTATTTAATTTTTTGTAGCAATTTTTTTAATTTACCTGTAACATGTTTTGTGTAAGCTTCAAGTTATCCGAAGACGCTTCGATGGCTTTAGTAATAGTGTCTGATGAAGATTCTTCGACCGGTACATCAGAAAAGACCAATGATAAAATATTTTCAAACCTGTTAGGAATAAATTTTTATAACTGAAAAGTTATGCACCGAGTGGGATTTCAACCCTCCTATTGATACGGATTGTGATAACCAACCGCGCCATCGGAGCTCAATCTCACGCGGCGAATAACAATATAAAAAAACAAATATGGTATGTTGAGAATAGTACAAGTTACAGGAAATGTTATATGTACACTTGTTACAATAGAGACAGATATTTTAAGCGCACATTAGGAGTTATGCTTGTGTTGTGAACGTTAGGAAGGTTTCCTACGATGCGCTGCTCACCAGCCATCAACCTAAGGCATACAGGTGTAGCCTCATGTGCCTGTAATTTCACCAGCACCCACACCATTCAAACCGGAACACAGCAAGCTGCTTGGTTGCAGAAATTGGCAGACCAGGATCATCAGATACCTTTCAGCATCGTGTCGTGTGAGCTTTGACATGTTGTTGAGAGCTAGCACTTGTCTGACCGAGGCGCGCTGCGACTCGAGCGGGTGAGACGCGCGTCCTGCAAGCGCTGTGCCGCAGCTGCCTACCGCTGCTTTCAGCGCGCGCAATCCCCAATCGTAGTGGCGTTGGCCGCTTAGCAGACAACTGGAATAACGCATTTTTAGAGTGCATGACGTCAAAAAACGGAATGCTTTTTAGGATCATTTTGCTAACTTCGTAGTTCGTTCGTCTATCATAGATCAAGAGTCTTTTTCTCAAATACGGCTTAAGGCTTCTCCAACAGTATCCATACGTAAAAATGAAGCCTCTTATTCATAACATTATACGACAGTGAATGTTTATATTTGGTATGTAGATGGTCTTTAGTTACCTCTCAGTTTTTAATAAAATTATAAATAGAGTAAATAAATATTAAATGAGATGAAACTTGATCTAAGAAAAAGTGTTCCAATCAGTCCCATTGAAATCTCTGCAATTATTAAGGTAAGCCAAGCGCTCAATATGTAGCTAGGGATTAGTACAGAGTCTTTGTCATTTGTCGTCCACTTTTTTTAAGCATACAAAGTACAAACCTCGCCATAGTGAACACATTGTGTAGGTCGGCAGCCAGGCTCTCGGCGTTGAGAATGCAACGCGCGGCTAGCAGATGGGCCGCAAGGTGGTCGCCTCTCGGCTGGACCATGGCTATGGGTCTCAGCACTCGCTCTAATGCCGCGGGCAAGGTCCGCCGGCCGCCATACCCACGACCCGCCGGGTTCATAGTCGCCGCTACTCCGCACCATTCAGATACACTCACCTGAGTGCCAACTTAAGTGTCTAGAGATTATGTGTAAAACTTGTCCCAAAATCGGTGTAAAATATTTATTAATTATATTTATTTTTTTAGATTGACTTTTTTTACAGAATTAATATCAATTTATAATCAAGGACTTATCACAAATCGACAGAAATGCAAATCTTGTATGAAAGATGATTTCATTTAGAAACGTTATTTCGTAAGAAATTGAGAATAAACTTGACGAATTACTTAAATGCCACAGCAACATGTAAATAGGATCACTTACTTGTCTTCCATTCAACGTTGCCGTAGAAGCCGTGGACGACTTGCATTGCAATGCCGTCAGTAGTGAGGCGAGCTGATGCGAGACCGCGGCCAGAGTGTCGCCAGTCAGGCGATTGAACTCATCGAAGCAGCCCCATGCGCCACACAGGGACAGCCCGGTCAGCAGTCTACCCATGCATTCTGCGTCCATCGCCTAGTGAGAGGTATTTGGTGCACCCACAGGCATTTTAGTACATATTTAAGAAAAATAGAGTGATTCACATAAAATTATAGTAATTTTTGATTAGAACGAGTAAAGCGGTCGCGAAAGTAATAATTCTGTTAGATTAGAACTCCTTGCTATCGTTTGGGATCTTACTGTAACGTATTTTTATTTTGATCTGGATTCTATATTTGGTCCTCTCGTAATATGTCCTATATACTTTAAGCCAGAATGCCTTTACATGTGTAAAAATCTACTATTTGTTTACCAGGTTTTTGCGCTACTGGTACAACATTTGTAAAAAAAGCAGAGATGAAAAATTACCTCATCGCAGTTGAATATGAGAACTAAGCGTCCAACTAGCCCACCCAGCGCTTTTACAGATTCCGTTTTCCCCGTACCTGCTGGTCCAAAAGGGTTTCCAACAAGCCCAAGGTGTAGTGACTGAAATAACAAACAGTATAGAGGATATGTTTTAAATTCGCTATCGTCCGGCTATTTACACCACTTGATCGTACCTCGCAGTATGTTCATAATTGTTGTCAAGTAAATTTTATTTTTAATACTTAGGTCAAGAAAAACATGACTTCAACTAAATAAAATAATTTTGGATGTTTTTTTAGTTATTTTGTTGTTAATTAAAAAATAAAACTGATTTCAAATCGGTTTATAAGTCGGATTGAAAGCCTCCTTTTATTGAAGTCAATTAATAAGTATCCAACAAACAGCTATCGGCTTTGTAAAAATATCATAACAATTTACAGATTTTATTTAACATACCTGTGTTAGTATAAGAAAGCATTCGTCAGCTAACTGTGTTCGCACAAACTGGCCTGTGTTGACGCCGAGGTATTCATATGAATATGAAATTTGAGCTAACCCCATTTTAGCTATCACCTCTTTGGTACTCATTAAATAAAACCTACAAACGAAATGGATACATGATTACTTGTAAAATGTGCCTTATATCTATTTAGAGTAGTACTTAGCATATAAATAACTAAACACTTGACGATTGTTAACACGAGCATAAATAATAGTAATTCATCATCATCATCATCAACAGCCTGAAGAAGTCCACTGCTGGACATAGGCCTCCCCCACATGTTTGCAGGAAGAAAGATTCTGAGCCTTTTCCATCCATCGACTTCCCGCGGCCCTAACAATGTCGCCAGCTTATCGGGTAAGAGGACGTCCTACGCTTCGTCTTCTGGATCGCGGTCGCCATTCGAGAACCTTTACTCACTAGCGGTTATCGTTTCTACGAGCTATATGGCCTGCTCATTGCCACTTCAACTTGCTGATTCTGAAAGCTATATCGATGATCTTGGTTCTTCTACGGATTTCCTCATTTCTGATTCTATTTCGCAGTGAAACTCCCAGCCTAGCTCTCTCCATAGCCAGTTGCGTGATTTTGATTTTGTGTAAGAGACCAATAGTTAGTGACCACGTCTCAGTTCCATAAGTCATCACTAGCTATAGACTTTCGTCTTGACGCTTTGCGGTAACTGTGATGAGAAGATGTGCCGTGATTTTCCGAACGCTGTCCATCCGAGTTGGATTCATCGGCTGACCTCTTTGTCAAAGTTGAACTTACATAGTTGGACTGTCTGACCCAAATATACATAGTGGTCTACAACTTTGATGAATATAGAAGAGGCCTATGTCTAGATGATACCTATAGATACCTATAGAGAGTACCTAGAGAGAGTTTTAGTAATGAATATACTGCCTATGGTATTGATTAACAATGTTGGACCACAAATAAATTAGTTGTATGAGTAAATAAGCAAACCTTAGCTGTTTTTGCCAAAGCCAGTCGTTCGTCGAAGTAATATTTCTTTCTATCAGAATCCGTATGACAGACACATAATGAGCGCACTGTAATATGAGAGCCTGTCTTTTGTTTCGTTCACTTTCGTCCTCCACGTCCGCCGAAACGTAATACAAATTCTCCTTTTCAATAGCAGTCTTCAACTTATGAAGATCTCTCGATAGAATGGCTTTTTCCGCTTGTTCTGTGAAGCGTATGTTCTGAGCTAGACATAAAATTTGCGTTGGTAGCGTAAATGGATCCTGCTCTTGTAAAGAGTTTGTTACGACACATTTCATAGTCATGTTTTTAAGTGAGGAACGCATTTCTATTTCAAGATTTTTGAGCCAGACCTGTAAATAAGATCAATTTTATTAACCGTGTAGAACATCAACATTTTATGGCGATGAAGAAACCACAGCTATTAATAGGTAGGTACTGGAACAAACGTGTCAACGTCCTGTAAGCTCCCTACGCACTTTTAAGAATAGACATAGTGTGAGTAGGTACATACATATCACTTGAACTTATAGGTAACTTTATATTAGGTACATACCTCAACGGGGCAGTCGATATCGACCGGGTGTTCAAGCTGAAATGTTTCGCCGTAGTGACTGCACATCGCCGTTATGGACATCTCCCCAGGGCCCAGTCGGACCCCAGTTGTGCCCGGGAAAAGCTTTTTAAGGTGTGTCTGCATTACTACTTCGCGACCGTCGGCGCCCGCTCTTGCTTGGCCTAATAACTCCAGCAGGTCGTCATCGCTAAGGAAGTAAAATCTTGGGAAAATAGACCTCTTTTCCTGAAATTAAATTTCGACCTTTAAAAATCGTACCAGTCGATTTTTACTAAAAATATAGTATAATTACGGTCAGGTCAGGTCACTCGGTCACTAATCGGAATTGTTGTTACTTCATAACAATCTGACTTGAATGTTTAACTTACGTCAATATATTGATTGAGTGCCGATTGACAAGCAAGGAGCTGCTCCGATATGGAGTCTAGCATCGGCTGAAGCCTTGTCGACTGTAGCAACGCGGTGAGCCGTGAGTCTGATTCCAGGATACGGGTAACTTGTCTGAAGCCCTGATCGACTCTCCTAAACTTAGCGCCCAGGTCACCATCGTCATTTGATAAGATCGGTTCGAGATACAACCATCTGAAAAGTGGATATTTTCAATGTACCTTCTACGCAGAGCTATCAAACGTTTTGCGATGTGAGGCACCTTACATATCTACCTAAAAATGTAGAGACTGATACTTCAAGAGTTTTAAGTGCTTGGCTCGGAAGTCGGACTCGGAACTTAATACATTATCTAGTTAAAATCATCCAACTGTTGTTTGTTCGTATTAGCTGTAGCCAACGTTTCTGGAGTGGCCAAAAGCCTCCGTCAAGGTTTAAGGATCGCTAAAGCCAGGACCTACAGTTTATAATGTGCCTTTCCACGTGCGTGTTAATTCCATTAGCGGTTACCCAACAACTTAGTCAGTATGTTAGGAATGACCAAGCAAGCTGCGCAACATGCGCTTCAAAAATAGTTGTTATAATATATAATATAGTTGTCGTATAACTCTACTTGTTACCGAAATCGGTAGTGTTTTTATTTTGATAGAAATTAAAGTCTATTAACTCGCAGAGAATCAAATGGACTGTGATTTATAGATATCGGAATACATATTGAATTGACATTTAAAACCACGGTGTTAGGTTATATTTCAACAAGTTATAACTATTTTAGACTTAGGTCTGAGCGCAGTGCAACAGGCAAAAAGAACCGGCAGGTCTTGGAAGATTACTTTTAGGATTGTGACCGGTCTAATACCTAAAGATCGAAATTTAGTTACTTATGTCTATAACACTAGGCTTGGTCAATTACTACTATTCAAGATGATCCCTGGATATTACCAAACACTTTGACTTTGAGCTCTTTTTTTACGTAACAATTTCATTGCTTTGTTGAAGGAATTAAATGAGTTTTATTATTATTATTTAGTTATTAATGGCCCGAGCAGATGACCCACCAGATATTGAGCGGTGACTTATCAGTACAACAATGCATTACCGAATAGAGCACATTCACCAAGGACATGCTCTCTGTAATATTACTTACACTACGTTCATTACTCGGAGACGTAACGGTGTTAAGTCTAATGTGCCCATACCCTTCAAATCGGAATACAGCAGTGCAAGCATCACTGTTGGCTGCTGGAATAGGTACGGAACAAATTCCAAATATTGTATCACAACAGTGACATCATCGGTTCAAATTAAGTTAGTGATCTTATTATACTTACTTAGTAACTGCCAGCCATTGGTTTATAGCTCATTCAATGAGAAACATCTGTTCTTAATTCTTCCACAAAAATATTTGTAGCTCTAATTAATTTACACGTCACCAACCAAAGTCAATAAACAATAGTAAAAATAAAGCTTTCTTATGTTGTGTGTAAGGCAAAAAAAACTGCGTCGTTATCACTCCTACATAAACAGAGATCAATATAAAATGAGCTCCTATTTAAATATGATTAGAACGTCAAATACCTATTAGTTTATTCTTTTCATTCAGTAAATTTTTTAAGCAAGGCAAGATTAGAGGAACTTTTTTTACATGACGCAATAAATTCTGACACTGCTAGAGCAAGTTGTATATCATTTGGATAAATAATTGCCATACAATATTTTTTTTCTCTAAAGCAATTAAATATACTGCTATTTTACTAAAAACGATTATGAGTAAAATAGCAGTAGGTATATTTAATTTTCATAACCATTTGACTATCTCCCATTAACGATATGGGACCGTAACAAGATGGTACTATAATTTTTAGCTTCCTAGCGTGTATGGTTTAGATACCTCTGTCACCTCTAGAGGTAACATAGAGACCCTACTAAGGTAATGTTCCATTGAACACTAAAACTGATATCGTCTCAGACCACTTCATCTTATATTTTATTTATTGACTGAGCGAGTGAAGCTTCTTGAAGTGTGTGCTCGCGAGGTCTTCTTTCGCAGAGCTACAAGTGTAAATTAATAATTCAGTTATTAAAACATTGAAAAGTTTTCTACCTAAACGCGGCGCGCGTTTTTGCGAACTTGTTTTAAGTTTACCTAGAACACTTAAAAACGTTGATTTCTTAAATATACTGACAAATATTTAATTATTTATTATAATATTACCTGCTAAGCATTTCGCTAGCTAAAACAACCGCTAACTATGTTGCGATCACTCTCAAATACTGTTCTAGGTGGGGATCGAACCCACCACCTACAGCGCAGAAGGCAGGGCTACTACGAACTGAGCTGTGACGGCTGTCACTATGTTAAAATGATAAGTTAGGTTGAATAAAACACGTCGCATCTACTATATTAAAAATATTTATTAACAATGTAAGTAGTTTTGCCTTAATAATGTAAATACATAACTAAAGAAATGCAAGAGTCATTAAGTAGTAATCAAAATCAGCCTCAATAATTTGTCAATGTTGATTTTATTTTATATTACAAATAGAGTAGTGTATTTTACTATAACCTTTGCTCGAATAAAGGATGAACCAGTGAAACATACCAACACCCTACAAATATTAACCGCCTTTTAGACCGGCGGTCATGCTAAATTTTTTAATTATGCCTTATTCGATTAAACTTATCTTTGGAAAGTATATTAGAAAATATAAGTATAAGAACTTACTTTTATACCTAACAGAAATATAATTATGCCATTTTACAATAGTATGTAGGTATATTGAAAATTACAGTCTAAACTTACTTAGCTAGTTTTACCTACCAACAGTAGGTAACAAACATAGAAGATATTAAGATTTGAAAAATAGCCTTTTTGAGATACCTTACTGATAAGATTTTATTTGAAAAATAATCTTATTTTTAACCTATTGTGTAGTACAGATGTATTTATGAATGTTATGAATGAGCTAGTAGATCGTATTTTATAATTAAATTAACATAAGAATCATTCTCTTAAGGAAACTCTGATTTAGTTCATGGATAAGGTAAGGATTGTACAATATTGTGTTAACAGTTTCAATCAATTGATGAAAAATGCTACGTTGTCGATTTGTCTTTAAACACGCATTCAGCTTTCGTTTACAACCCACGCTGATTATTAAATATAATACAGGCACAATGTAGTCTAACTACAATTTTACAAAATGACTAACAATAATGTATGGCACATCGTTGTGAAACGTAGCAGATGGTATTTTTTTATTAAATAGTAATATGGTCATAAATATTTACTACTACGTTGTACAAGATCTATAGTTGTCGGAACGTTTGGAAATTTCAGAGAGATAATAATTCATTTGCGTATTTAGATCCCCAATTTCTTTTTCTAGCGTATTTAGTTGATCATTATGGCCGTTATAAAGCTCTTCCATATTAGCGAGAACTTTAAGCTGCATTTGAGTATCGCTAGCAAGTTTAGTTGCCCGGTTGAGTAAAAGCTGTGAGCGTTCTCTAGAGTTAGAGGTCTGGCTGGCTCTTTCAGCGAGTGACATGTTAGTGTGTTTAAAATTTTGTCTAAGCTGGCGAGCCATTTGTTCGGCACCTTCCGCACAATTTACAACGTCATTCGCTTCTTGTTTTACTTGATCAGCATCACTTTCGATTTTCAAAATATCTTTTTGCAAATCCGAGAGTCGAAGTCGTAACTTTTCAACTTCATCTTTAGTCTCATTGGCTTTCGTCTGCGCTTGTTCAGTTTCGGCTGCTATTGGTATTAGATCACTTTTGGCTGCTTCTATATCACTATTGGCTTTTTCAATAGCATTTGCAGCTGCATCTTGTGCTGCCTGTGCTTGATCTAAGGCTTCTAGAACTTTGTTGGCCATTTCCAACGTTAAGTTGGCTGATTTGTTAACAGCCGTTGCATTTTGTTGAAGTGCTTTAGCTTTTTCTAGGTCAGGTTTAGTTTCCGTAATAATATTTTCAATATTTGTTAGTTGAGATACGGAAGAGTTAATGCGCTGGGACAGTTCTGTTATTTCTTTGGGCTCTATTCTGATAGATAAATTTAAAATTTCATTAGCTAATGTTCTTACATCAGTTGGTGTGTTGGATGTATTTGATAAGAATTCTTTTAATTCTGCAGTTAGTTCCTGACTTTCGTTTGTTATCCTTTCTGCTAATTGTTTAAAGTCGTGAGATTTAGTAAACAAATTGTTAGCACGCGATCGGACTGCAACTGTATCTTGTTTTACTTGAGATATTGATCTGAATAAATCTTCCGCTGTAAGTTCATGTTCTTTAATTCTATGTTCAGTTTTGTTTGCAAAATCTAAAGATTGTTCAGATTTGGTTACAGCTCCTTGGTCACAAGATATACCGCCACATTTTCCACACCCAGCACCACCACAAATGTCACAACTATCACTTTCCTGGCCACACATTTTTTCATTTAATTTTGGAATATGAGCTTCTAAGTCCTCTAATTGTGACTTTAAATCTGCTAATTTTTTATCGTTATCATTCTGGCTGTTATTAAAGTTAGCATATTGCATTTCAATAAGACGATCGGTATTCTTTATTTGCCTATCTGTATTTGCAATAATAGTTTGTACGTTGTCGGCATCTTCCGAAGCTTTGAAAGCTCTTTGTTTAGCTTCACGAGTCAGGTTTAGTGCTCCTTCTAAATTAGCTTCTTGTAATTTTGTTGCATTGCTTCCTAAGTCTCGTGTTTTTGCTTTTAAGTGTTCGATGCTAGACCTCAAACCATCTAATGTGACGTTACCAAGATTAATTTTTGAAGTCACAGCATTTAGATTGTCATTACTATTTTTGACCTTTTTGTCAGCTTGATCTAAAAGATTTTGTAAATTGGTGACATTTGATAATAAATCTCGGACGGTAGTTTGCCCTGTTTTGGCACTTTGCAGCAAATTTTCTACTTCAGAAAGTTTTTTGGTCATTTCATCAAAGTCTCTGGTATAAGCTCCAGTAGCTCCAATGACTTTAATTTTACTAGCGTTTCCAATGGCGTATTCGGTTTGAATACGCAAATCATTTATGATGACATCCCAATTATCAAAACATTCTCCACAAGGGTAGCACTGGGGGGCTTCTCCAAGGTAACCTCTAGCACAGCTATCACATCTGTATCCTCCAATTCCTGGTTTGCATATACACGAACCATTTTCGCGCATACACTGTCTGGATACAGAGCCATATAAATCACATTCACATTCATGACACTCGATGTTAGGATTTCCCCAATAATTTTCTTGGCACTGGTCACATTGCCGACCACCGTGTCCAGGTTTGCAGTCACACTTACCTATGTACGGATTACATTGTGGTGATTGGGATCCAATAGAGTCACACTCACATGGGTCGCAGCCTTTTCCAAGGGCTATTCTCCAGTGATTTTCTGTACATTGATCGCAATTAATACCCATTACATTGTTGTAACAAGGACATTGCCCAGAAATACCATCACAATTTCCTAGGGTGAAGTTAGTTCCTAGTTTAGAACAATTACACTTGTAACACGATTTTTCAAAGGCATTTCCGTAATAACCTTCTTTACAGAACTCACAAGCATCCCCAGCAGTATGATGAAGACATTGTAAGCATTTTCCAGTGTAGGGATCACAGTTACCAGGTTTAGTGATATCAGTATTATCGTTGCATTCACATTTTTCACATGTACCTTTGACAGGATCTCCGAAGTAATTATCTGCACAGACATCACAGAGTAATCCTGCATAGCCTTCTCTGCACTCGCAGACCACATCTTTCGATTCTGGATCTAATTCACAGCGATCAGCATGGCTACTTTTACTAAAATCTCCTTTGATACCAGGGCAAGGACAAGACCTACACGGTATATCAACTCCTAGTCTCGGATCTCCGTAATATCCTTCAACACATCTTTCACATCGGTGACCTTCGGTATAATCACTACATTCTTTGCAAGCACCTGATTTATCGTCGCATTCTACAGCATGCCCATTGCAATCGCATTGTTGACAATTCGGAAAGTTGAAATAACCTGGTTGACATAAATCACAAGCACGACCGTAAGTATTAGCTCTACATTTGCATTGACCGCTAGCTGCATCGCAGAAATTGTCTAAAGATCCTATGCTATTACAGTCACATCGCTTACAACCAAATTTGCTAAATCCGTATGTACCAGGTGCGCATCTATCACATCTCGCTCCCACAATATTTTCCACGCACTGGCAATATCCAGTATATGGGTTACATTGATGGCTTTTAGAACCAGATGGGTCACACTGGCAAGATTGAGATCCGTTTCTTATGAAAAACCCTATGCTGGCATGATATTTTTTACATATATCAGGAACGTTTTCTCTATTTAAATCGTAATAATATGAATCGCCACAGTTATAACGCTGAAATTCTTCTAACATTGAGCTATCATTTGCAAAAAATGGTAGATCTTTAAAGGATGGGATTAGAACGATCGAGTCAATTAATATAGATGCTCTTGAGTTCGAGTTGACACCGTCTTGTCGTCCAAGATAAATACGAATTTCAGTTTCTTTATCTTTTTCTAAACATACAGCAGGACTAACTAAAACACTTCGTTGGTTTGATGGCAATCTAGCATAAACTGTGTCGTCGTCCGGGCGAACATTAGCACAAGGCGAGTCAGCATCAAACGGCAAAGGTCTTTTAATCAAAACCGTTGCTTCTTCCCAGCTATTTGGCGATTGGGGTTCATACCTAATTAAAACGTTATAGTTCATGCTTTTCTTTAAATTATTAATGATAAACACTAAAGTACTACTTTCAGGGACTTTCATGAAACCAGGACCTGTCCAAGTTTCTTTGCGGCCATCAGGATAGTTTTCTCTGATAACAACATGGCATAATTGACTTTGGATAGCATTATCATCAATTTGAGAATCACACTGACTTGACTCTCCTTCTACTACAATTGAATCAAGAGCTCCAACAAAAAAGTTTTGTATGGGTTGATCACAACGACGTCCAGTTACATGCGGGCGACACTTGCACTGTCCTGTTATCACATCACAATCATGATCCAATGATCCACCAACATCACAGTCACAAGCTGAGCATCCATCGTCACTGTCTGTGAGCCCGTAAAACTCTGGGAGGCATTGGTCACAGTTTCTGCCAGTGACATGTCGTTTGCAGAAACAATTTCCAGTACCAGGGTCACATCCTCTTTCATTAATTGTGCCTAAGCGGTCACAGGTGCACGATTCACATCCTTCAGGGCTAAGGGGGTCAAAATTCCAATAGCCGTCTTGGCATCTGTCACATCTAGGGCCATCGACATTAGACTTACATAGACAGCGGCCGGTAGTTTTGTTATTTCCTATATCGGTTTCATCATCGCAAAGAATTTCTTGATCAGTAGTTCCTTCAGGATCACAATCACACGGTCTGCAGATATCAGGACTCTGTATGTCTAAACTAGGGTCCTTATAGAATTTTGGCTTGCATCGCTCACAGTTTACCCCCATTGTATTGTGTTGACAGTTATCACAAACTCCACCACTTATTTTTCCAGTTTTATTGAATACAGCGGGATCAAAATGACACGTTGTTGCATGATTATTACAGGTGCATCTTTTACAAGCATTTGATGTTTTTCCAACTGCAGGTTGCCAAGGAAGATCATTATAAAAATCTTCACAGTATTCACAATTCAACCCTCTTGTATTATGAGTACATTCACAACGCCCATGTACCATGTCAATCTTTGATTCCACTCCAGGCATTGGCAAACAGCGAGATGCATGTCCATAACAAGAGCAAGATCCTCTTACAGTCATTTCATAAATGGCATAATAATATTTTTCTTGAATTTCGGCCCGATTGTCTAGTTTGTCATCACCCAGAGTATGTAATTTAGTAAAATTTATCCTGAGATTGGTCATTCGTAATAAATTTTGCACTTCTTCTGAATAGGGATTGTTTATAATAGGGGTTATATTAGGTGGAAGCACTCTGAAAATTACTTCACCTTCACTAGAAGGTGCCACTTTTGAATAACGAGTTTCACAGATCACTTCCGTCAACGACCGCGGTGTATCTTGGGAAACAGGGACGTCATCACAGTTGTGAGCGAAGTATCTGTAGACGCGCCAAGTCTTTCCAAAGTCAAAAGACCTTTCAACCAACATACCCGCCGGCCGAAACGTCTTGAACTGTATTATCAAATGAGTAAAATGAAATTCAGCTTCCATGTCTAACTGAATGGTAACATTCTCTTTGCCATTTTCGGACTGCCACCAAGATTTCGTTCGTGTTCCTGGGTAATACTTGTAAATTACGTTTTGAATCCTGTGATTTAGATTTGGGTTGTAGATCGTGGCATTAGTAGTATCGCACCAAAAACATTTCTTTGGTTCTAAATGGGATACAATGCAGTAGCGTTCCGGGTTGTGGAGGCCGCAAGTAGATGAAGCGAAGAGTCTTGACTCTCGGCCGATGAGTAGGTTTCCCGTGGCCGGGTAACAGGAGCTGAGTTCACAGGCCCGAGCTGACAAGCGAGGATCATTGCGGATGCGGTCGTACACGGCGCCGCCGCTAGCGATAAGCCCGAAAACGATAAACAAGACGCGCAGAGCCATAGCGCGGTCCGGGCTCTCGACGCGCCGCTCACTGCACTGCCGGTCGACTCTGTCGAAGCATACCACTCTCGCGCTGCCCCGCCAGCCCCTCCCCCCTTTGCCCTATTGTATACAGGGTCGAACTTCATGTTCAACAAAATAAAACAAATCCTACTTTTAAAATTACGAAAATAAAATTATAGGCTCGTCAAAATGTACCTAGAAGAACATGCAAGAACTATTAAACAAAACGAATAAAAGGCTATCAACTATTTTGACTGTCTTGTTTTCCTTTTTTTTATAATTTAAATTATAAGTACTTATAATTTAAATATTATTTACCACTTTATTTTACTAATTTTATTTATTTTCAGACAGCCGTCACAGCTTAGTTTGTAGTAGCCCTGCCTTCTGTGGGGGTGGTGGGTTCGATTCCTAATAATAACAAACATTTGTGTAATGAACATAGATGTTTGTTCTGTGTCTGGGCGTTATATTGTATACTAAGTATGTATGTACAAAAAAAAGTATATAAGTATTCTATTAGTCATCTGGTTCCCATAGTACAAGCTATGATTAGTTTGGGGCTAGATAATGTTGTATAAAATGTCCACAAATATTTATTTTTTTATATGTATAATATTCGGTCCTATGAACGGGATCTGTCAGCATAGTAGTAATAGTAGACCTTTTAGTGAAGGGCTCGCCGGGGAAGTACTACATATTGCTTGCCTAGGTTTTACTGCCACTAAGCGGCGTTGATGTGTTTCGGTTTAAATTGAACGTGTGAGTGCCGATTCATCTTCATTCTATTAGTATCCTGTTAGAAATTACTGGCATGGTTTTTCGTTGCTTACCTACCAAAAAGAACAGATTGAAGTACTTATTGTTTTTCAGCTCAGCTAAGCTGAAGGAAAAAATATATTATTATTATTTTTTCGATCGTTAATATCTTTTAAGATATTGGAAGAAGGTTCTACAAGCGAGTAAGTTAAAGGTGCACAAAAAGTGGGCCACGCCGCTAAATGCGGCCCTGTACGAAGCGACGACCGTTCCCGCCCGCTCGCCTCTGGGTGTTCTCCGAAACGGGCACTAAGCAACAAAAATAACACGGCATTTTGGGATGCGCTTTTTATATTGGTCATTATTATGGCATAAAGCTACTTCCGAGAGGGCGTTAAACATTATTTTGAAACGGCTTAAGTTTAGTTCACAAGAAGGGGCAGAACTTTATTTAGTAAATCTCATTTTTTTGATTTTTTAATCATAACTAAAGAACGGTAATTATACCCGCCTGCCTACGTTACTCGATTTCTACTAGTTTTAGGTATAATATGGCGGTTAGTTAGGCACTTTAGTAAAGATTATAAGAGACAGACACTGTTTGGTTGGATAGTGGATATAATGTGATGTAACCGTTGCCGACCAGCCTGTCGTCCTACACATCCGTCGCCTTTGATAGCTTTTACGATTTTATAACTGACCACACACAAACAGAGGCTCTCAAAAATAGTTGAATTAAATGATATATTCTATTCTATGTGATACTAGCTGTCCCGTTCGCGACTTCGTCCGCGGGTTTGAGTATGTTCCTACCTACCTAGACTTACTTCCAACATTCCTAGGACCAATAATTGATGCCATGAAAAATCAGCACTGCAGAAGTCGACCTGTCCCAGAAACCAGTTAGTATTCTAGCAGCGGCAATGGGTCAACCTGCAATGAATGGAACTACTGCAAAATGGATGTATGTGCCAAATGTTACATTTGGGCGTAAATTTTACATTTGGCACGACTTGGCACACAAATGTTACAGCCTAAGGCTGAGGTAAATTTTTAGGCTTATTTTAATAATCTTTTTCATATATCAGCGGTACCATCGCACCATCTGTGGCTGTAGCGAACCCTACCTACATTCTAACCAATTGATAACAGTAATTATAAAGTTCAAAAAAGTGATTTTGTAGATCTAGTCCTATAAGGGTTATAAGAGTCCTTTAATAAAAAGTGCGGCCTCATTGATAACATGGTTTCAACAGTTTCGATAACCTCTAATCGATGTCAAGTTAGAAATAAATAATTTAACAACTAAAATAAATAAGTAAATACTTCGAATAGGTAGGTACCATTAACTCTCTTATATTTTTCATAATGAATGTCCAATCTTGAGTTTCAATTCAAAAACTCCATCCGTCAATAGTATGAAGCGTATATTAATGTACACAATTAGGGAGGTTGGTATGGTATAGTACCCTAACGCCACTTTACAACAAGTAAATTAATTTCACAAAAAATCAGTCTGTTGCTATCATCAAAACTGAATGTTTGAAATATGACGAGTTTTTATAAGCTTGTAGCTAACTCTGACTTTGGTGACGGATGCCCCCGTCGTCATGTTTTAAAGACCTGACAATCTAACGTGCCCTCCGTGAAGTACGGACTTAATTTTATCGAAGTACCGTGGTTCATTAACTTTCATCGGTCAGATTCAGAGTAGAAGCTATACTCGAACGAAGAAAAAATATACGAATTTGAATAAAATTCTATATCACGAGCTAAAATCACTATGCAAAAGCTTCAATAAAATTAAATGTCATCGCACACATGTTTGTCCTCGGTAGGGATCGAACCCACAACCTACAGCACAGAAGGCAGAGCTACTAACTAAACTATGAGGCCAATGTTGATCTAATAATAGTAACATTATTTTAGAAAAAGAATAGCATCACACCTTTGTTGCGATAGAGGCAGCATATACTTGTATTATGTAGAGTTCGTTCTCAAAACCCAGCACCAAATTAAAATGTCAAAGTTCGAAAAAGATAGGCAAGTTAGCGAGCGATTCGGAGAGTGTTTATCTCATTGTTGCCTAGTTGATCTACGCATGTACAACGAACATAAAATGACTATGATTCTGTGATTCTGCAACATTTGCTTACCTTGCCTGCTACCGATTGAGTGGGGTTCGAACCTACGACCGCTCTCTTGGCGGGTATGTAAAGCGTCAGCTGCGACGTCGGTCTTAATTCCAGACTTTGGTAATAATGTTCCAACTTAGTTGTTATCTCTATGTACATAATTATATAGACTTCATGCGCCGGGATGTAATAAATAATTAATCTATATTGGTGACACCTGCGTTTCAACCTTTAACAACATTTAACCTTAGACGACCGATGTGGCGCAGCGGGCGAGTGTCCGCCTGCAACGCAGGAGGTTGCGGGTTCGATTCCCGCCTTGGGATAAATATTTGAATGATCTGCAAATATTTATTCCGGGAGTTCTGGGTATTTTCTATGTATAATAAAAAATATCTATGTATGTCAAAGTCAAAGTCAAAGTCAAAAATCATTTATTCAGTTATATTCCGCAGGGATCATCTTGAAACGTCTTAAATCTAGGTGAATCTAATGTATTATAAATGTAATGTATTATATTAAGTCTATCAATCATCTAGTACCCATAACACAAGCTCTGCTTAGCTTGGGGCTAGATGATGCTGTGTGGACTGTCCAGCATTATTATTATTATTAACAACGGTGTAGCAGCGGTTGAAGTGTTGAAAAGCTTCACAAGAGCAAAGTCGGGCGCGTTCGTCTGATCTTATACAATCCTGACATGTATATACATTATCAGGGGAATAACACAAACTCAATTTTCGCGCTAGGCGCTTACTACTGCAGAGGTTTTACGAAATAGGATCTACAGACAACTGTACAATAAATAATACAAAATGTTAGTCGAGAAAATTAACATCGAGTTTGCATCAAAACATAATCTGTATGGAGCGGAAACCAAATGACTAACGGTTAAAAATAATTACAGTAGTTTAATTAAAATATAATGAGATTTTTATGTGATTCTCAAAATAGTTTAGGTAAGGAGAACTTCTACATGCTGATGATAAATGTTTAACTTCCATGCACACACATCCACATTTATGCTTATAGGGATTCGAATTAATTTTATGCTAATAAAAGGCTGTGAATTTTATGCACCGCGAATTAATAATCTGAAAACTATATTCTTGAATCATGGGGTTTTAATTAGTGTAGACACACTACAGTGACAAGATAAAATCAACATTTCCGCGGCATCTTGGACCAAGACTTTAAACCCAATGTTAATATTCATTCTGTTCCTGTACCGGAGCGGCGGCGGTGTCGTGTCGTATAAGTGAGATAAATTATTTATAAGAATTATAACAATTATAAGAATCTTTATCCTGACTGACTGGGATATAGACAATGCACAGCCTAAACCACTGGTTGTATGAATGATTTTGGGCCCATTCAATCCACCGCCTTACCTTAGTACCTTCTGTCAAATCATTAAAGGACTTACCTTCGCTGTGCGTGATGCGAGGCTCGCACCAGTCGCCTGGCGGTGCGCAAGCGCAGCTCCCACGCGCCGCAAGCTTCCTCTCCGCCACTCAGAGACGACACCACCCACTGTTGCTCCTCGATCTACCAACCGAACGTTACTTGAGGAACTACCTTAATTGAGCACATCTATGGTTTACGTAGAAGAACCAAGGCCACCTACATAGCCCTCAAAATCAGCAAGTTGAAGTGGCAATGGGTAGGTATAGGCCATATAGCTCGTAGAACCGACAACCGCTCAGAAACAAAAGTTCTCGAATGGCGTCCACGAACCGGAAGACGAAGCGTAGGACACCCTCCTATTCGATGGACTGACTACATTGTTAAAAGTTACAACAGTGGTCTTCTAGAGGCTGTAGAAATAGTATACGAGGGACTATATTAAGTGAGAACATGAATATTAAAAATTTCCTCGACAGAAAATGGTTTCTAAGCTACTACTAAAATTACACGTAAAATTGAAATTTTCGAACGATTCTTAATATTTATAGTTTTTTAAGAGCCTGCGCACACAGAGAGCGGTCAGGAGTTCCGAGTTCCGAGTTCCGCGTTCGGCGTTCATTTGAATATACTGAGTCTTTAACAACAACGCACACAGCGGGCGGTCTGACCGCGGCGGTCAAAGCGGAACTTCGCGTTCCAAGAGTTCTTTTCCCGCTAAGACAGAGAACTCCGGAACGCCGCGATGTCTGATGAGTTTGGAAAAACGGAAAAGTTAATTAAATTGGTTAGGGAAAGGAGTTTATTATACGATTTAAGTAGTATAGACTATAAAAACCGCGACAAAAAAGCTGAAGCTAAATCCTGAAAAATATTACTGAATTCGCCTTGTTCTTCTCGCGTTGTGTTAATTGGGTGCACCCAATACTTCCTTTTCTTCTTAGAAGCTGCTGAGCTCCACAAGAGCAATAATTCTTCATCGGATGACGAACTTTCTAGTGACATGTTGCATGTGCAAAGACCCAAACGAAACTAGAAGTCGAGAATTTGTACGCCGCTTGTGTGCGTTGGAACTCTTGGGCGGTCAACGGTCACTAGAACGCAGAACTCTGACCGCTCTCTGTGTGCGCGGGCTCTAAAAGTTTAATATTTCTATCTGTCTACCCACCGCACCGTCATCGGTTTGTTCCGTTACTTCTTGTAATAAAAAAACAGGTTGGTATACTAAATGTTGTCAACCAGAACCGTTGCTATACCTTGTTTAGAATTTCCTTGAAGTCCTTAACAATTGGAGTCTGCCTTTTAGCTTTGTCGTTGTAGTAGATAACATTGAGCCGAGCTCCCGCGAACCATATCTCTAGTTCGTTGAGTGCGCTCCTTATAGCTGACTCGCTTGAGGCTGATGCGCAGATTTTCTACATAACAAAAAAATATTACTTTCTTGCAATTTTTTACTGTTCTGAGAACTTAATTCAAAATTTGTCATGATATAAGCTGCGAGTTTCACAACGTGATAGAATAAAAAAAAAAACATCGTAGAAAAACCAAGGTCACCAACACTCTCAGAATCAGTAAGTTTAGCAGTGGGCATGTCATTTAGTTCGTAGAACTGACAAACGCTGAGGAATAAAGATTCTTGAATTACGACCAAGAACCGGACAACGAAGCGTCGGACGCCCTCCCGATGGCCCGATCACATTGTTAGGATCACGGAAAATCGGTGGATGGAAAAGGCTCAAAATTGATCTACCTGGAAGCGTTTAAGGGAGATCTATGTCCAGCTGTGGAGTTTTATAAGCTGATAATTATGTTATTAGTAGGAAAATCGAATAAAACGTCACCTGTAAAGCTTTCAAATTCTTTTTGATGTTGGTAGCAACTACTAAAAAGTCCTTCACAAGGAGCGTTTCAGGTTTTTTGTACTCCATTTCTAGAAGACCGTACACTTCCATCCAATGCCGCTCGGTAAAGTCAGTGCCTCGCACATATCTCAACAAGGTCGTCAAATCCTAAAAATTATAATTCCTGCATTTTTTTTAGGCATATACATACAACAGACGGAAAAGTCCCGGAAAGCTGCAGACCTTACTTTGGCAAGCTAAAAATTTTGACCCTTACTTCAATGTATATTTATGAAATTTGTATGTTTGTAAGGAAGTATCCACAATATTTTAATAAACAAAGGGACAAACCGCGGCGTTACAAAAGTAGGTACGAGCATAACTTAGTTCTACCTACATCCAAATTAAACATGCACAGCTTGGGGCCGAATGTAATGGCTGTAAAAATATACAATAAAATACCAGAAAACATTAAGTCCCAAGAAAATAATAAATCTTTTGTAAAAATATTAAAGAACCTACTGTTACGAAAAGCTTACTATACACTTGACGAGTATTTCAATGATCAAATAATAAATAATAATTACTAATGAATGAATTATACCTACCTATAATTATGTAATTTGCATGTTCTTTTTATACCTATATCGGTCCGCTCTACTCTATTGCAACACCCTTACTGGGTATATTATGTGTATTGGCACCAAAAATTGTATATAGTCCTAAGATCTGACAATGTTAAACCTACTTACATAATAAGGCAATAAACATACTGAATACAGGTCCGTCGGTCAGGTACCGCCGTCCATTACTATTGTATTTAATTACTTTCCGTGCTAAGGTTGCCTGGAAGAAATCGCTTTCAGCGATAAGGCCGCCAATTGTACTTTATTTGTTTACGCCTAGATGTATAATGTATCCTTGTGTACAATAAAGTGTTATCTATCTATCTATCTAACAGGTCTCGTCCTTTATATACTATTTGAAACAACACCATCTAGCCCTAAACTAAGCAAAGCTTGTACTATGGGAACCAGGTAACTAATATACATAAATACTTGTTTTTTGTAAATACATTACATTGTCTGCAACATAGAATCGGACTGTAGCAGTCATTAAACTATGACAGAGGTTTTGGAGCCTATAATTTATGCGGCTGTAAGAATTTTCAAGGCTAGAGTGAGTAGGTGGAATATAGCAAGGTTGCTCTATCTTAGGCTTCATATTCACTTTGCATTGTGGTGTGATGACAGCAAAATGCTTTGATATCAAAAATAACAAAATAAACCCAAAAGCACCACATGAAAACATGAGGCAGTTTTTTTGTAGAACATACTTGTGGAACAAGCATGTGGTCCATCTGTGGGAACCAACACCTATGAAAAGCACTGCCTTGCATGTCACGAACGTGCGCTACGATGCACTACTCTCCATTAACCTGAGGCATACTGAAGTATACTTACAGAATATTTTTCTAATTCTTGTTGTATATACAGAGTGATTGCAGTGTACGGCTCCAAACATCCCTTCCATTTCGCTGTAAACTCATCTAGTAAATGTAGCTTTTTCTGAAATATCAGCCAATCCTGTTCAGCCATCGAATCCAGTTCTGTAAAATAGCAATTACCATTTTAATTTGTAAATATTGACAAACGGACGAAAACAAAGCTTGTTACTTTTACTTACTGTAGGTTAACGCATATAAAGTACTAATATAAAGTACCAATTATAAGTAATACCGGGTGTAATAAGACTACTTCCGAAAACTGAAACTGCGAATTCAGACCATGACTCTGATCAATAAAAACGCTGTGCGTTGTCTATATGTCAGTCAATAAAGAAACAGATTCTTATAATTTGTAAAGATAAGTAAAACAAATCTTTTAACGCTTCAGTATTCGCAAATAGCGAAAAAATACTGTATAGTATTTTTTCTTGGCTTCGGTTAAATAAAAAATAGTCTAATCCATTACTAAAAAGCTTGGTGTGACCTCGAAACAGTTACACCGTGTTTTTTCTCAAATTATGATAAGTGGTGATCTACGACATGTAGCTGGCAAACACTAGATGAGAAGGACCGAAGATCGGGTTCTGTGGCGCGTCTTCGGTGAGACCAATGTCCAGCAGTGGACTAATGTAGGTTGACGATGATGATGTGATCGAAGAGACAAAACCCGGTGTAACCATTTTAAAGATACGCTGAGTTTATTGGTATCTAAATATTTCATATTTTGTTTAACCAAATTACCTTCATTGTAATCTTTGAATATGGTCCAAAGTTCAACGTATTCGTTTATCAGCTTTTCGGCTTGCTGCCATGAATCCGACAATTCTATATTCATGTTGAACTTTTCGCATTCTTTTCTGTAATAATTTTGTGTCTTGTTAAAAGTAAGTATATACTTATTCATTTATTGTGTTTATGACTTATTAAGTGCAATAAGTTAGTTTGTGAAATTACAGGCACATGATGCTTAACACGTATATGCCCCAGGTCAATGGACGTTGAGCAATACATCGTAAGGCACGTTCCTAACGAGCGTGACGTACGAGGCAATGCTTTGTTATAGACGATGGTAACCACAGACCTAAGGTGGCCCACCTTAGGTTCTGCTTGTTTCATCAGCAAGTATAAAAAACTTGCCCTACTACTTATAAACTCGGCGTGACCTCGAAATAGTTACACCGTGTTTTGTCTTTTTCGATTTTATTTGAAACTTCCTGTCAATACAAAAGACAAAAAACGGTAAATATTTCAACATGACGCCAAGTTTGTTTTTCGTTACACCCAACACTGTTAGCGCTAAAGAGCAGTGAAAAGGACTATGGCAAACCTCCACAAATATAGGGGAGACTTATGTCCAGAAGTGGACTTATTTAGGCTGATAACATAACAGCATAAAGTCATCATCATTTCCCTGCCCTTATCCCACATTACGTGGGGTGGTAACATAACAGCATAAAGTAATGAGTAATATATCCTATTGGGTTGATACATTTATAATAGCAGTCTCAAATTACGTCTGGTTGCCTATCTGAGATTTTTTTATGTCATTTAGGGAATTTTGCCAGATAGGTTAATTTTGTTAATGGCTGCAAAATTAGCCATCACTTAGAAACAACAATCTTTAAAACAGCAAATAACTAACTTCTTAGAAATTAAAATTTGAGCTTTTGGTTTGCAGATACGCAGCCACAAACTATAGGCAGTGAATCTTCCGTTTAAAGAATTGTTATTAATCACTCATAAAGAAGAACTTTCAGAAGAACTTTTACCACCCTTATCAACATCATAACTGAAGACAACATTTTGAATATTATTATGAAAATTTATGTTGTAACTTGAATGTTGTATTAGGTTAGTAAAAAAGCAGTACTTAGTAGATAATAAAAATAGCTTCAAAATGATATCATTCTAACATAGGCCCATCGCTTAAGCAAACATTTATGAACAGTTCATTCAAGCATAGTAATTTTATCTCGAACTTAGGGCAGATAAGCGAGTACATACACTAGGTCCTCCTTATCAGCGACAAACTTGTTCCATTGTTCTCTGGCGTCGAGCACAGAGCGACATCTATCGGCCATCTCACTGTACTTCACGCCGTGAGTCTCTTCGAGCCGCGACTTTGCTTGGCTCCAGCGCGACAACAAAGCTTCCACACCAGTGTTTAGATTTTCCCATTCGCCTTTCAAGCTCGATTTTACTATGTCAGCCTATATAAGTAAAAATTAAAAAAAAACTTTAGTACCTTTAATAAAGCTTTCTTTTCGAACGGACTAAAATGCTGTTATAATCGCCTGGCGATTTCCAACAGCGTTACCGTGCTACTGCCTTTAATAACGCTTGAACTAGAACAGCTGATGATATTCGACTGAACAGATTTTTTTGAATCATAGCTAAAAGTGTGAGACTGTTGTCGATCCAGTCGATCTCGAAAACAGTCAGCGGAGCTATCATGGAACTTCGGTCGACAAACATGTTGCACAAACTGATTTTATCTATAGAATTTTATCTACACCGCTAGCACAGAAGTAAACTCAACATAAATATTTCATTGAGTGATTTTCTTGTTGAAAGCTAGCGTTAAATTTGGTAAAACTTTTCAAATGTATCATTTTTAATCTAACTAATCCATGAAAGTTAGAAATATTATCCATAAAATAAGTTATTAAAATTAAGTGCAGACAGACGGGATTATGCTTATAAAAAATTGTATGTATGCGTAGATGTAATTTCTTACGTACACTTTAGCCAATAATCAGTGTCATGTTTCATACCTGATGTTCAAACATCTGCTGATGACTTAGCATGAGTTCGCGAACTTTCTGCCACTCTTTGATAGTTCCGTCGACAGAAGCATCGCCTCCCCAAGTTCGGAGCATGTGACCCTTCTTTTTCAGAGCTTCTATAGTTTTAGTCATCTGTAAACATACCCTACGTTTAGCTCCTAGGTATATAGGTAGGCCAGGTGGTGAGTTCGAATCCGGTCGTGTGCCTCAGCAAAAGTATTATGGGCGTAATGCTAGTGCTCTCAAACGGTGAAGGAAAACACCGCAGCTCAGTCAGCGACTAAGAACCATCCTCAGAACCACCATCCTCCATCCTCTACCAACTACCATCCTCAGAGCTTACGTCGACTGACAAAGCTCCATCATCCATCACTCCATCGAAATCAAGTTCGAAATTTTATGGACATCAAATGGTTTTATAGATTTAATAACACCCCAAAATGTATCAACCGAGTGGAACTCTAACCGTAATGTTTTTTATAATATTTAAAGCTATTAATGAGTAATAAATGAATGGACGAGATCGTGACGTTACGAGCGAACTTATTATTTGTAATCGGGTGCCTGTTGGTACTGGACTATCTATAGGAAACGGGTACATTTCATTGAAATCTAACTCATTTAGGTCAACGACCAGAGATGATAAACAAATCACGCGGTCAATAAGAAACCTAAAAATAAAATTATAAATTACCTATGCGTGTCATAAAGGCTATCTTTATTATTCTTATTGAACTGTGTTGTCCAAAACAGAAAATATTATATTTGATTCAGTTCTATCCATATTATTTTGGTTAATTTTGACTCTGATCTGGAGTCCTGGGGTATACACACGGTAACTAATTAGTGGCTTTGTGAAAACAGTAGAACTCGTGAACCCCTATAACCAATCTCTTTTCCCAAAACTGAAATGCGTCCATATACCTATACCGCTTCAGGAAAACTGCGACCTGTGGGATGCTGGCGCATCCTACAGGTCCTATCCTGGTGGTGCATCGTAGGGCATGTTGTTAACGTACGTGACCAGCCAGGCAATGCTTTCTCATAGGTGACGATTAATGATGGTCAATGGTTACCACTTAACATCAGGTCTTATTTACTGCAAGTCGAAAGTCGACTTACCTCTGGCATTTTCTGCTGCAATGCTTGCTGTTTGCCGCTGATCTCAGAAAGTTCCTTAGCGTTCTTAGGCAGGGCTTTATTTTCCAGCATAACAGTAGCGTTAGCGATAAAAGCTTCCAGCTCAGTGGCGTCGTTGCGACAACTAGTTTGGAGCGAAGACATGAGGCATGCCCACAGGCTACGCGTCTGCGCTTCAAACTCACGCCGCAGAGTAGTAGTCCCTACTGAGATCCAGTGGATCTTTTCATCCTCACTGAAAATAATTGTCTGATTGAAATGTGCACTGTTTCACATTGTTCAACCTCTGAAGGGGTTGAAGTTTGTATAAATATAGTTTCATGTGAACGAAGTCGCACGCGTTTCCATCGTATAAGTATAAAACCTTTACGTTGCTGTCCGATACTGGACCGATTTGAAAAATTCTTTCACCATTGGGAAGCTACACTATCCCCGGGTGCCATAGGCTATATTATATTTTCCAATACAATAAAGCCCGTGCGAAGCCGGGACGAGCCGCTAGTGTTTGTATAAAAACACGCGAGCGACGCACGGGATTCAACATGTTTATTATTAAGTTTGTATATTTAAGAAGATACTTACAAAGTCATCTTAGCAATAGCCTGCCCATACGCTTTGCACGCTTTGAAGTTTATTTCCCAATCGTGCGGCTCTTTCAAATGCTCCATACAAAGGGCTTCTAGATCGGGCACGCAAGCAAGCGCCGCTCTACGCGTCCAGTCCTTGCAAGTACGCTCGAGGGAGGAGAGAGCCGCTTCTAGTTGATTTACAGCTTTGTTCCCGAGCCAACTATGCCTGATAAACATCGATTATTCAATGAATCAAAAAGCGCTTATGCCAAAAGATGTCATACAAAAAATATAGCCGTACACAGCTCAGTTCGTAGTAACCCTGCTCTCTGCGCTGTGGGTGGTGGGTTTGATTCCCACCGAGAACAAACATTTGTGTGATGAACATAGATGTTTGTTCTGTGTCTGGGTGCTATATTGTAATTCTAAGTATGTATTTACAAAAAAAAAGAAAAAGTATAAAAGTATTCTATGAGTCATCTGGTTCCCATAGTACAAACTATGCTTAGTTTGGGGCTAGATGATGCTGTGTAAAAATGTCAATAAAAAAAAGGAATATCGTACGAAAGTCATTGCTACCATTGTACTGTAAGTGTTTACAATCACACCGTTTAAAACCGCCTTCATTGCATTTCACACATCTATTGTCGCGACATTCATACCGTGAAGACGTGTGTTGAGGAACTTACTTATCGACGATATCTGTGAATATAGAGGTGTGATCGGACAAGTTGTTCTGCACGCCGACAAACTGCGCTGGCAGCGAGACCAGCCGTCTGAGCTGGTGGTAGTGTTGTACGCGTAACTCTTCCATCACAGGCTGCACTCTCACTACATGACCGCTGGAAAAATTGTGCATTTCTATACTTCTATACAAATATTATAAAGAGGACAGATTTGCATTGAATAGGCTCCGAAACTACTGGACCGATTTTAAAAATTCTTTCACCGTTGGGAAGCTACACTATCCCCGGGTGACATAGGCTATATTTATATTTTCAAAAAACTTAGGGAATCTTAGTAAAACCCGTGCGAAGCCGGGACGCGCCGCTAGTTTTATATAAAGCTAATAAACGATAAACAATACACTTATGTCAAAACCATCAGCTGTCTACCCGAGGCCTTCTGCGCTTCAAATTGTGGGTTTGATTATGGTGGGTGAGTTTAACTTTACAAAAGCGACCTATCGTATACCAGAATATCAAACAAACATTTGTGACATTGCTTTGGAGTGGGTGCGATAATGTTAGGCATATTTTATGTCACTTACCGAAGAACTAGATCAACTTTGACGTGCGGGAAATGTTTGTGTAAGGAGAGCAGTGTCTTTATGTACTGGCATTCTAGAGCTTTGTATAACTGCCAATCCCAGTGAGATCTCCATAGCTCAGTGCTTTTATGTCCATTAGCCTCTACCTAGAGATAGAATCATTCATGAGGAAATCTGTAGAAGAGTCGAGGTCATCGCAATATTACGGTTTCGTACCCAAAGGGTAAAACGGACTAACCGTTTACTAACGGTAACCTATTACTAAGACTCCGCTGTCAGCCTGCCTGTCTGTCTGTCTGTCCGTCTGTCACAAGGCTGTATCTCATGAACCGTCACAGTTAGAGTTGAAATTTTTACAGATGATGTATTTCTATTACCGCTATAACAACAGATACTAAAAAACAGAATAAAATAAATATTGACGAGGGTTCTCATACAAAAAACGTAACTTTTTATTAGAACATGGTACGGCTACGGACCCCTTCGTACGCGAGTCCAACTCGCACTTGGCCGGTTTTTTATTTATATGACTCGCTGACTGAACAAGCTTATAACCCCGTCGATGTTAAGCGGGGTTAAATTTCAAGTGCCTGTAATTACACTGGCATTCAAAGCGGAACACATAAATATAATTACTGATTGGCGGCAGAAATAGATACAGTAGTTTCACCGTACGAAACCCTTCGTCTTAGCACTTAGTTCTGCAACTTCGAGAGATTTTTCACCTTTTCAATGATATCTCGAATATCTTTGACGCCCTTTTTCCACTCAGACTGTTTAGCCAGCAACTCGGTGTCCATCAGTTTCTCAACAATATTCCTTATGGCTGCATGTTGGCTTGTCAAGTAGGAGTTCTGAAAACAAAAAGGATTGTCACATATTTTGTTTCAGTTGCCTGAGCGTTTCGCTCTCACGACCCTCGAACGCTCGGGTTACAGCTTGTTATCTGTATGTAGAACTGGTAAATCTGTAATTTTCAATATGTAAGTGTACTTACCTGTGATTCCAACTTTAGCACGGCTTTTTTTAGCTTATCAGTGTAGTTCTCTAGTTGTTCAGTGTCGTTCCAATACACAGCTTTCTGATTCTGCACGAGAGATGACAACTCTAGAGCTGCTTGCAGCATCATGGGCCGAGTCGAGGGAATCATACGCTCGCCTAGTGTGTTGTGGAAAGATGCCACCTGGGGATGTAATAAAATTAAATAGATACAATGAATAAGTGCGACTGATTCTCGCGGCTTGAGGCTTTTATACTTAGATAGATTTCTTTCTATAATTTAAAAACCTTCAATACGTAAATTATTTAGAAATCGTTGCCCCTTTTTTTTTAATGCATTCAGTTAGAAACTTGATACTTTTCAAGTTTTCAGTATTATAAGGTCTCATATACTTTTATATTTTTACATTCAATTAAGATGCCAATTTAGACAAAACTCAAGATTTTGCGAATTGTATTTTCCGCGGATAATAATGTGAATATACTATATTACCTGTTGAAGAGCACGTGCTTGCGTCAGCGTTGAAGCGATAGAATCAAGCGCCGCGGCGGCAGGCGGCGGCGGCAGGCCCAGCGCGGCCAACGAGCGCGCCTCAAGCTCCGCCCACACCAGGCGCGGATTGAATACCACTTCCATCATTTTACTCTCACTACTGAATTCAATAACAGGCTTGTTTGTTGACAGCTGAAGTAAACCGTTTTTAGCTTGAGCCTGTAATTTTAGAATTTTATTACTATAGGTTTTATTCAAATACCTATCGGTATTCCAAAGACCAATAATTTTTTTAGAGATTGAAGGTCACAAAGTATTTCTTTACTCAAATCGCCAAGATTAAACTTAACGGAATAGTGTAACAAAAATCAATTAACCTGTAAATCACGTGACCATTCTTCATGCAGCTGCGTATACATCGTTTTCAGTTCTTTCAAGAGTTGAGAGGCAAGTTTTAACAGCTGCGAACTACCCTCAAATTCTTTCAAATGTTTTTCAGCACATGTGTGCACTTCTTTCACCTGAAAAATCTTGGGTATAAGGTATCTGACTGAAACTGAAACGAGTGACTATCCAATGTTTTCCAGACTCAATTTACCTAAAACAGTTACATCGAGAGATCATACAAACACACCTTTGCCTCCATTTGCTTGGCCCACTGTATCTGATGCACAACAGGCGACATTTCCGGCGGCTGGTACATTTGCACGTCAACGTTGTCAGAGTCCAGTTGGTTCTGTATATTCTTCAGCAAGGAAAGCAGAGATGACACGAAGATCTCGAGCTCGTTATTTAGAGCGTGCTTTACTAGAGGGCGCTCTATCAGGGCTCTATATCTCATGAATTCGTAAAGCATCTGAAATATCGATATTAGACTTCATTGTATACCAGGTAAAAAAATATATATCTTAAGATACCCTTAGTAGTTAATTAGTTATGATGCTATGACATTATTAGGCACATGCCCACATTTTGCAGTGTAATTGGTATTCCATACGTGATTAGTTACAAGCCCAATACCGTATTGAATACCGTAATGAACTGTGGTGAACAAAAAAACTTATAAAAATTTGTCAAAAAATAACCAATTCTTTAATTATTGAATATCTTACGAAGTAATGTAGAGTTTACCTGCTTGGTAGAAGTATTATGTAGCCTTGGTTTCAACTTCTCGGCAATTTTTGCTTCAGCCGGTCGTAAGCTTGCTGAAAACTTGGATACTGCTGTTTCCCAAGAAGTGTTGGGCCCATTGCACATCCAGATATTTGTACCTAAAATATGAATGGCTACAGACACATAATCCTAATAGAATAATGAAAGACCTAAAAGTCGGTTTGATCGCTACTATGATTAAAAACTAGCATTCATACAAGACTCCCCGAATACATGATAGATTTCGGTTCCGGTTTAGCCGTTAGGGTGCCGCTTGCTTTGCCGGAAGCAAATTACATAAAAACGGAAAATAGGAACTTACTTTCAAATGGGGCAAATAATGTGTGTGTCTGTAGCTCTGCCTTCTCACTATTAGTCAGCAGTTTATTTAGCTGACTGTGTGTAGATCTTATGTCTAGAATCTAAAACAAAAACAGATAAAGTATGCATGTTATTTTGTAAGAACTGGTAATATCTATTTTTCCTCAAACCAATCTGTCTGAGCATTAACTGAGAGAGCAGTGGTAACCTCGAGGGAGCGACTCCACCTTTTGATCGAATCTGATCATGGATTGTAAATCCAATGGATTTTTCTATTCAAAAGATGTATGTGCGCAATGCCAGTGCCGTCAAACGATGAAAAAATAAATACATTGTGTGTACAATACCGTAGTCATTAGATGTCTTTGGGATTAGTCAGAGGCACATCTTAAACCTTACATTGGGCCCATTTTTTGCTAGACTATTTGAGAATTATTTAGTCCTTAGCAAAAAATGGTCCATATTATCGTGGAAAGCCAGTGGATGGAGATGGCTCGATATCGTTCTTCCTAGAACTTTGGTGGAGCCCTATGATCAAATACTTCTTTAAGGATAATGATGATATCAATATTTACCTCTTTGAGTCTGCCTTCAAACTTCTGACAGAACAGTGGTATGTACGGTTTACCATTCCAAGGATGCAGTGCGTAGTTAGGCCAGTAGGTCTCTGTCAGAGATCTACAAGCACTGGTCCATGTTTGGATCACTTTGAGGCTCTCTGACAGGAGGGTTAGTACTTCGTATTCCTTTGTATTATCATCCAACTTCCAAAGAGTTATGGATTGAAAGGTGTTTTGTAAAAGTGAGCAAATAAAATGTCCTGTAAAACAGAAGTGCAGTAAATATTTGAAATATGTACTAAGTCTACAATTCTGTTATTTTAAGGATTAATTAAATAATATGCCCTATATTGAAAATCATATTTTTATTTTGCATTATATGTACAGTCAGCTGCACTAGAATGTGTACAATTCGTAACTTTCAAAACGGTATCAAAACTTTAAAGTAAACTCTTAAACAGTAAAAACACAACAATAGTGAAATTATCTAATAAGCTCATTTCTTTTTTGAGTGTTTGCCCTGTAAATATTTATTGTAACGTTGTTAAACCATTCTGTGCAGCTGACTGTACATTATAATGAATACGTGGATTATACGTACACATAATCTTTCTTGGACTGGCGCCTAGTTTAATCCAGTACAAAAAAAACTTTTCAAAGTAATGTAATTTATTCTGACGAATACTTCGCTATGATCGAAGGTTTCTGATTTTATCTCTCAGTGAAACTAAGTAAGTAAATAAACTAAGTGCATGCTTATGTAACTTCGTATTCAAAATAAGCAGGGACAGCCGTCACAGCTCAGTTCGTAGTAGCCCTGCATTCTGTGCTATAGGTGGTGGGTTCGATCTCCACCAAGGCCAAACGTTTATGTGATGAACATAGATGTGTGTTCTGTGTCTGAGTGTTATATTGTATTCTAAGTATGTATCTACAAAAAAAAAGTACATAAGTATTCTATCAGTCATCTGGTTCCCACAGTTCAAGTTATGTTAGTTTGGGGCTAAATGATATGCCCAGAAATATTTATTTATTTATTCCATAGTTGATATTTTTATTTTTTACCAACAAATTTACAAACTGTGCTTTTACAAACCTCTATAGATCTAAACGGCCCGAAATAACTAAATATTATTACTCTTTTATTTTATTAATTGCTTACCAACAATATCAAACACATGTGTCATTCTGTGCTGTGAGTATGGTACTGTTGTGAAACGCCACACATCATCAAGCAGGCCTCCGATGTTTTCAGCTGACTCCCTCATTTCAGGTATGTTGCTGGACTGCATTACTCTAATACAAAATGTTTTTGCGGTTATAATAGCTTTCCTTTGGAATAAGCTGGATGAAATTTCGCGACTTCGTTTGGGTATTTTGTGACTTTTTTCTTTTTCAAACTTTGCTGCTCCAGGTTTAGAGTTGAGCTTGAGAAATTTCTTTCTTTGTAGGGTTTAAGCAGCATAACAAATATACTAGATTTTCGATCGTTGCTCTATCTCGATTAAAATTTTAATTAAATTCGCTACGCCGTAATAGAAACATAAACATAGATCTTTCGATTTTTGTATAGAATTTTGCAGCATATATCATACCTGACAGCACCGGTGGTCCAGTGGGAGTGAGTCGGTCTTGTGGTCGTCTTAAGGTCGTGGGTTCAAATGCAATATATTATTCTGTTCAAAAAATTTATGGTGCAATGCAAGTGCTATCAAACCGTGAAGGAAAATATCGTGAGGAAACCAGTTAGTATTGTAGCAGGCGCAATAGGCTTGCAACCTGTCAAACCAGTCACCTGTAGAATACCAACTACTGCAAAACATGGGTATGTACCAAATGTAATATCTGAATGTACATCCGACTATCCCCATACCCCTTGAAGAACTTAGAGTAGGTACTTGGCACTAAGAGATCTGGCGAGAGAGAGGATATCTACTATACTTAAGGAATAAACTTTTATCATCATACATGATTTCTTCAGAGATATCTTGAAACAAGTCACAGAATGTTGATACTGCTTCTTTCTCTTTTTTGCTGACTTCTTTCTTTTGTCCCATTGTCTTCCAATAATCAACTTCATCTTGTATGTTGAATATTACTTTAAAAAAGAATATTAAACATTATTGATATTTTTTTATTTGTGAAACAGGTAGATACCTATGCAAACTATACTTTTATAACTACATACATTAAGTCAGTACATCATAATATAGATAAGTAGGTTGGTACTTATTACACATATATTTTTGTTAATATCAATAAGTTGTCAACCTACTTTTTATTCGAGTTTAATTTAAATACACCTATCTGTGGAAACTTATAATTAGCCTTCAGCAAACATGTACTGGCCCACCCAGACATGTTGTACATTCTAATCTAAATTTTTGTGAGCTTACCTAGCTGTGAGTTTTTCTAAAATTTTGTAAATAAATAAATATATAGGTACTTAATGTATCTTATCTTTATGCATAAACATTTAAGTTATATTTGTTTTTCCCTATTTTGTTCTTTTTTTATTTATCTACAAAATAATACTTTCTTTTTATTTTACTTTGCTTATTGTTTTTGTGTACTACCTATGTATGTTTAAGATTAGACAAATAAAACATTTATCTATTTATCTACTTACTGCTAACATCATTGACGGCACCCTTTCCATGAGTCAAAGTCTTAAGAAGAACCTCTAAATCTGCCAGCTGTTTCTGCAGTTTTATTGAGTAGACATCATTTTCCTGAATCAAGTAGGTAGGTTAGTTAGTTAGAAATACCTAGCATTGAAAAAATATAATAATGAGAAAATACGTACAGCTGTAAGTATAGGTGAATACACTTGTTTTAATATATGATATAGTGATTCAGCTGCATTGTTTGATAAAGTGATAATGTTGATGTTCTTCAAGAAAACTGCCCCATCGTCATCTATAATGGGTTCAGATGAATTTTTGTAGAATATTAAACATTTGTCTTTATAAGTTTCAATCTGAAATAAGAGAATGTTGATAAATATTTTTCTTTAAATTATGATTATAAATCTGTGCATCTTTAACATTTGAATATGTGATTTTCTTACAATCAAGAGCTCAATTTAAAAAACATTTCCGTAAGCTGTTAGAGTAAGCATTTACAATTCTTATAATTTTCAATTAAATTTAAAATCAAGTTGCAACCAAAGGTTGAGCATTTTGTTCAGTAAGTACTCCGTTTTTTTTTAATGCTGGACAATCCACACAGCATCATCTAGCCGCAAGCTAAGCAGAGCTTGTGTTATGGGTACTAGATGACTGATATACTTAATACAATACATTACATAAATATTTTTTATTATGCTTAGAAAATACCCAGAACACCCTAAATAAATATTTACAGATCGTACAAACATTTATCCCAAAGCGGGAATCGAACCCGCAACCTCCTGCGTTGCAGGTGGACATTCACCCGCTGCCCAACATCGGTCGTCGAAAGGTTTGTAAAGGAATACGTTAGAATTAGTCACACTCACCTGCGAATTAAAAACAAGTTTTTCTTCCCCAAGTAGACAGCTTTGAATCAACAGACTTTGTGTATTGTTGATAAATTCTAAAAGAACCTCCTCAGATTTACCTTCTAATTTAAAACTTGGTTTATTGTAAAAATGCTCTGGAAAAGAGAGAAATAACATGGTAGAGCATGTAGGGATAGTTACATAGGTACCCACCTACCTACAATGTTCGGTCATAAAACTAAAAATAATAGATACTCTTTAAAGAATATGCACATTGCATGAGTACATTATCCAGCTGTAACACTACACTATAGGTAAGCAAGCACACATTTCACAGATAAAGAACTAGAAATGTGTGCCTAGATCATATATCTAGGTGCATGAATCTCAATGGTTATAATACAATGTATAATGCTTGACCACCAGAAACTACATAGGTAATGAAGTAGACGTTTAGTTACAATATCTATACTAAAACGCATCTACTAAAATGTATCGCATGCATGGTACAAATTCTAATGTTCTGTATTCTGAGGGTACAATACAAACCTGTTGTGCTCAATATAAAGTTGCGAGCTAGATGCATAGTTCATGGAGTACAAACATTGAAATAATGAAACATATATTTATTTTATCGCATTTCTAGCTTCAACTTCGCAATTTTAAATAAAGCCATTCAACTTAGACAAACAAAGCGACAATTTTAAAGCGCCCCGCGTATTCAGTTCTGTTTGTTTACACTTTTCCTTTTCGGTCTCCAACCAAAACAACTGATTGACCTTCCTTACCTACATCCACAGAGTACTTTTTTATAGACTGAAACTACATTCAATCATCCAACCAAACTAAACTCGAGAACACCTTAGCGATGCATGACATTTGCAACCAGAAATCAAAAGTTATGTTACAGATATTCTACCAACGTCAACACTGAAAAATCTTTTTGCTTTATAATCGACGAGAATGTATTGATTTTCCATTCCAGGATGCCAGTAGTGAAAAAAAAATATATAAATTTTATTCATGACAGTGATATTCAATTTAAATGTCAATTCACTGTCCGTCACTTCCGTCAGTCAGCCAATGTTTGTTTGCTTGGTAGTAGAGGTACCTACCAACCAAATTACTACATATTTCTTTTTCGAGAAATACATGATTGAAGAAGTTAAAAACTGAAAGAATCTTATAAAACTATGAGTCTTGTAAATATGTTGCGTTTGCGTACTTTACCTGTAAGTTTCCATCAATTAGAATAGAATAGAATAGAAATTATCTATTTTCATCGTTTAAAATCGTAACAAAAATTAAATCATTCGCGCACATACTTGATTTTCAATTACGTATTACACGTTTATTTATAAACACCCAAGCGACAATCTACTTATCTAGGTATTGCGAATTTCTTAATATGAACTATTCTATAACTACAAGTACGTCATCTATCATGCCGGGAGAATGATAAAGAAGGCTCTAAATTGCTCTTCCTGGAAGTGTATGGGAGAGATCTGTAGACTTCTTTTGTATAATAAAGATCCTACTATGGTACCCCAACACTGAACTTAGCTTAGGTTAGTAGCCAGCTGCCACAGAGATTATGCAATCCATAAACATAGAGTGGAGGTTCCATATTCTACTATCGAATCTCCAAAATAAATGTAATTTATTTATTTGGTCATACATGTATAATTTATACCTCTAATTAAATAAATAGCATTATATTGATATTTGAAAAATCTGTTTTACCTTAGGTACCTTAAGACCTCGCTGTACACTAATAACACCAACACCCCCATTCTGCTTAGCATTTTTGATCATAGAAAGACTCCTAAAATGTTTAAATAATTTACACACTCACACTTAATACACACATTCTGTAAATTTATCTTTAGTCTATTATCGTTAATTAAAATGTAATTTGTTCAATAAATATAGAATTGTAGATTTTTGGTGTAACAAAGTAAATTTTCCTGAAGGTTACCTGGAAGAGATCGCTTTCAGCGATAAGGTCGCCCATTGTTCAACCAAGCTATGTTTATGTCCTGTATTATTTTTCTGTGTGGTTAACAATAAAGAGTTATCTATCTATCTATCTATTTTCAGCAGCTGAATACTCTGAAAAAACTAAATGTTGCTTGGATGAGTAACACCACAAACACGGTGGACACCACATTCATGGAGATACCTCTGTATAATGTTGAGAAACCTCAGTCCTTGGAGAAGCGGAAGGCAAGGTAAATAATAAATATGTAGTTACTGTACTCAGGGGCAAAGGTAGATAACAATTTTACACACTACCATATAGCTCTAAAGTTTGTACTAAGGGGATGAATGATAGAATAGGTACTTACTTATATTTTATTTTCAATCTTTAATATTACCTTTAAACATTATACTACAGCCTAGATAGATTATAGAAGTATGAGTCAGTAAAATATAAAATAATATTAAAAATTGGAAGGTTGTTTGTCCCCATTTTTTATTCCAATAAAATATCTGATATTTGATTGCAATAAAAAATGGGGGCGCGTTTTCTGGGGGCAAAATGTGTGAAATAACCCGGTTCGCCCACATCATTCCAGTGCAACTGACCTCATCTGTATCACATAGGACATTAATTGTATGTTTTTTTGTAGAGTTTTACGTTCGATCGTCTTACGCGCGAATTCAAACGTGATTTTTTGACAGCTTGCAATGAAAGTTTGTTAAAAATTCGTCACTTGAGACGTGATTTAATTTAAGTTGCGTTTGAGTAATCAGTCGTTAATTTTTTACGAAAATAAACGAAAGAGATCTGATTCGTAATTGCGTCTATAAGACCTCAAGAGACTGGGTCCGAAACCAAAAACACTGGGTCCAGTGAATCCAGTGCGCGGTATAAAAATGACTTAATGTTTTTATTTAAAATAATGTTTTTTAAACTTTGCTTTAATTTCAACTTGATTTAAAAAGCATCTCAACTTCAATTCCCAAGCATGGTAGATATCCTCTCAGATCTCTTTGTATCAAGTTTGTATCAACCTACTCGAGATTCTTCGATTCGAAGTACGAGGTAGGTATGTTTAATATACATTTGGTTATACCCACATTGATTTAAGCTTGTAAAAAATGTTGTATGCTTAGGTATTGACTTTTTTTAGAGCGACTGATAAGTCGTTGTAAAAAAAGGAGCATGAACTCCTAGTGATATTTATTTACGCCCAAAGTTGCGTTTGAAGTACGAATCTGCCGAGGCTCATAACTGTATTTTTTTAAATTTTACAATTGGTTTATTTAAAAGCTCGTTAGGCCAAATTTCAAGATTATTCAGGATAGCTATAAAATATATAGTTACCTCAAAGGGTTCAAGAATTGAACTTAATTTCAGCTTTCCTTTATTTCAGGCTTCAATACCAGTCTCGCAAACGTGGAATGTTGGAAAACGATCTTCTGCTTAGCACCTTTGCAAAGAAGTACTTAGACAGTTTCACAGAAGAGCAGACCATGCTGTATGATCGCCTCATCAACTCACCGAGCAATGATTGGGACATCTTTTACTGGATCGTTGAAAAACAGGAGACACCTAAAGAGTTTGACAATGAAATAATGAATCTTCTCAAGAAACATGCAAAAAATGAGGATAAGTGTGCGCTGCGCCAACCTGACCTTTAAATATGAAATACAATAACTTCTGCTTTAGTCAAATTTATCTAATTTATGTGCTTGTGATCAATTAATATTTTATTTTATTTGTTTAATAAAAATAGATTTTTAAACATTGAATTTCTGTATTCAGAACAAACTGCAGGTTGATAACATTTTAATTTATCTTCCGATAATTAGAAGTCTTATTTTGCATCAGTTGTATTGCTGAGCACAAATAAAATATTTAATAAAATTTGAACTTTAGCTTAATATTATACTGTGAGTACCAGAGACACTATTTGTTCGTCAGGGCGCTAATTTAAGCGCTCTGTCATTTGCGATGTAACATTTTCGTATCTTCGGTACTTATCAACAAATGTAGAATAATTCGTAATGTAAATCAGGCTTGTACGTAAATCAGCATTATTTGCCAGGGATATTTACATATTCATATTGATGTGTATGAACATTTACAGGTACTTTGTGACCTAATACATTTCACTCGACCTCCCGACCGCCCCGCGTCGCTGCCGCCGCCACTGCTACACGGGTTTTACGTTATTGTCTCACATAGTGCGCAAATACGACTAATAACTTCTACGCGTAGTCTGTTTTGATGACGATTTACCATTATAAGATAGTTTTATATACGATTATATATATACATGAATGAAACTTCATAATCATTTAATGACGGCCACAGTCTTATCTATTGCGTTTAAATAAATGTTTGTGCTTTAGGTCCAGTGAAGTCAGTTTACTTGAAGCCTGATATGAGTACGGTATTGTAAAGAGTGTGTAACATAATCAACGAATTGACTAAGTTTTCGTAAATATTTTTTACAACTATATACCTACGTCTTGAAGTGTACTCAGTGATTAAATATTATTTAGTGAAAGTGTATTGTTATCAACCCAGGAGTATAAAATGCCTATTCGCCGTAGCAAGGTAAGATAACTACATAGCTGAAATCTTAATTAAATAAGTACATACGTTGCTTGACTAGCGGCCGAATTCTCAAACGTAACTTAAATTTAATCACGTCTCAAGTGACGAAATTTTTGACAGACTTTCATTGCAAACTGTTAAAAAATCGCTACTTGAGACGTGATTAAATTTAAGTTGCGTTTGAGTATTCAGGCGTACCTAGGTATCCAAAATTAAGAAATTTAGGTAAATCGGATCGCTGTTCTATAATTTTTTTATATTACATATTTTTAACAGTCTTTCAAGACTATCTTGGTCATAGATTAGAGCACTAAGCTAAAAACACTTGTAATTGATGAAACTAATAAAAAACATTGCTCGAAAATAATTTTAGGCAATCCTATAAATTTTGTCAAACTACAACTTTGCAGCTTCATTCTCAGAATGTGATCTAAATTAAAGCAAGTCTAAAGTAGTAGAAAAAACAACGTTTTTTTGTTTATTTTATTCTGTTTTTAGTAAGTATTTGTTGTAATACATAGCACCAACAGAAAAACATCATCTGTAAAAAAATTCAACTAACTATCACGGTTCATGAGATACAGTCTGATGACAGACGGACAGACAGACAGGCAGCGGAACCCTAAAAAAGAAACATTATAAACAAATTATTTTACCTAACTAATCAAACAGTTGAGACACCGATTCAAACCAACGGTTCTTATGAACACAATGTTTGGGAATGTTTACCGTAGTCACCAGCACGCTTGCTTGACCAGCGCAGCGGATTGTTCTGCGGTCACATGCGGTGTTATGTTAGGTGGGTAGATAGACTCAGGAGATGCTGTTGCGCATCTCCTGGTTTTTACCAAAATATGGACTTGGCGTGTTTCTCATATGTTAGGCAGAACCGCGCTTTTGGCCACGTGGTTCGTCCGCTTGGATCAATCAATCGGGTTACGTGAACTTTTTTTCCAGTTAGTTTGATTTTAGAATCTTACCAGGCGAACTAATAAACCTTGGGACCGCGTAGGACTCCAAAGTTAAACCACGATTACCAGGCGGATCTCTTACGACATTGAATAAAAATTAAAAAGTACATAAGTACCCATTTTATCTAATAAGGTACTTAATACCTACTTAGATATTGCTGTTCTTATTCTATGAATAAGTCATAGAAGTAACCTAAACGCGTTCTTAGGTAGTTGGTTTACTTATTTGGAAATTGATATCGGCTATGTTTAAATTGTACACCAGTCAAAGTTTCTTACCTCTTTCATTTTATGCTTATTGTCACTATGTATTATTGAAGACCCAAATCGTCTAAATTATTAAGTTCTAATGGTGTGAAAGAAAGCAGTGTAGGTACGTAAAATAGATGGCAGGATAAAGCACACTGTTTTTCAGGTGTTAGTGAAGTGGATATTCGAGAACCAGCATAAGTTACAAACAGTGCGATGCTGCAGTTCGTCGCTGAGATACAAAGAGATAGAGGAGAGTGCATCTCAAGTCAGCTTGGAACCGATGCCAGAGCCAGCACCGGCTAAGCCTCACATCACGCCAGATATTTCTTTCAAAGTAAGTAGGTATTGAACTGCCATTTGTGTCAGATTATGTGCATGTTTTCTCATATTGCTTCATTATCATCGAAAAACAATTTGTACAGTCGGCTGCAATAAGCCTAATACTGTGTCACAGATACAAACAAAAAACATCAAAGCTTTCTTCCGGAAGAAACTGTAGCATCCCCATTACTATTTTAGGTATATTTACAATAGGTAATAAGTAATGGAAATGAAAGAGAAATTAGTGTAGGTGTGTCAATTTGTGCGTGTGTGTGAACATAGTATTTAGTACACTATGTAAGTACATAGTGTGTACATACCCAGCTTTATACTTGCCGAAGGTTCTTCTGATAACACGAGTCTAAAGAGCTAAGGTTTCACAGGACAATCGAACAGCATAAGTGTGTGTATTCATGCTTACCTTCATAGGTACCACTCACTGCGGCCAGCTTTCGTTTTTGCCAGCTTCCTCGACTCTCGTCTCGTTTCGGTGTTTCTTTTCTTTCATCCAGGTTTTGAACGTAACGTAGCAAACTACTATGCTGCTAGTGCTATCTAATACGAGCCCCTATACCTATATTTATTCTACTTTTCTACATCTGTACATTTACCTACTGTACCTAACGGTAGACTTTAATTATGTTGCGGGTTCGATTCCCGCCTTGGGATAAATGTTTGTACGATCTGCAAATATTTATTCCGGGTGTTCTGGGTATTTTCTATGTATAATGAAAAATATCTATATATGTAAAGTATTGTATTAAGTTATATCAGTCATCTAGTACCCATAACACAAGCTCTGCTTAGCTTGGGGCTAGATGATGCTGTGTGGATTGTCCAGCATTATTATTTTATTATTATTATTTTTAAGTTTCATTTCAAGTCACTTTCAAACACTGCTCATCATCGTCACCTATCTACACAAATAACGCTAAATGGAAATTCCCTTGCATTAGTTAAGGACACAGAACATTTTTAGTGAATGACCTAATAGTGAATAATATTATTGGGCGCATTATTCAGTAACCTACCAAACTACCTAGGTTCAAAACAGGAAAATTTCCAAAATTGTCTGCGTCACGTTAACCTAATCGGGTGGGCCATCTGATAGTTTCAACAGCAAGTCACCAGTGTTTATATAGTCGATTTAACTTTTTGGCTAAAAGCGTTTATGTTCATACTGACACACTTGACACAACGCCATATAGACCCAAACTAAACAAAGCTATGGGAACCAGATAATTCATAGGCAACCAGATGTTTCTTTTTAAATACATACTTACATAGAATAGAATATACCACCCAGACAGAACAAACATCTATGTTCGTCACACAATTGTTTTTTCTTGATGGGGATTGAACCCACAACCTACAACGCAGAAGGCAGAGTTACTAGTAAGCTGAAACTGCTGTATTTATGTTCATAAGGTTTAGATAGTGTTCAATTCATACCAGTACATACGCAGCTAGTAACTGTTTTGTTAAATAGACGAGTTTGTTTTTAAACAGTGAATATAACCTCATTAATGTCTCTTTTGAACCTTTATCTTGTTTGTGCTCGTTCGCCTTATTTATTTCTAAGCTATCTGCCCGTTGCTGATTGTATGATTTATGTAGAGCCAAACATGCCCACTAACACGTGCTTTCCAAATTGCCTTGTCCCTACTCATCCATTCCTGTTTATTTAAAGGTGGGTATACATGTAGGTATAGGTGATGTAAAAAATTATATGTGATGTTGTAACCGCGCAAACTGTGACCTCCCGTCCCTGAAAGTTTCGCCAAGGTCGACTAGTTTTGTAAAAGATTCGATTCCTTAGATATAGAAACCGTTCGGGATGAGTTTACAAATTTCGGGATAGGTATGTCTCGAAAGATTACGCAGAGCAGCGACAGCGCAAAACTCGCAAGTGGAAGTTCAAAAAGTTTTATGTATATAGGTACCTGGATTTAACCATGGCTATAAGAATTTTAGGAATAAATAATCATTAGTAGTATAATTATAATAATATAATCTATATAATATAAAGATAAAGAATTTCACTCACTGACTCATTCATCACAAATTCTTCAATAAAACTCTAGAGATCGGAAATTCGGTTTAGGCACTCACCAAGAAACGATTTTAAAATTATGAATATCAAACGTTTGAAAAGTTTAGGCGAACGAAGTCGCTCCAAATTCCACTAGTTACTACATATATAAAAATCACTACGATAGGTATATAAGCATCTACATAATATACTAACTAAAGTCTACGTATGTATGTATGTCTTGCTTATATTTTGCAGCATGAAGACTTACAAGTACGGCTTGCGGCTCCTTACCAGTTGAATCCCAAACCAGAAGCCAAAGACCTAGGGTTCGGAAGGTACTTCACAGACCATATGCTCAAAGTTCAGTATCACAAAGCGCTGGGAGGATGGCAGAAACCAGAGATTATGCCTTTTGAGAACCTCAGCATACATCCCGCAGCAAAAGCTCTACATTACGCTATACAAGTTAGTTACTAAACACGGAACACATTCATTTCACACTGATTATTAACATTGGAAAATAACACAGTAACTTGTTTCAGCTTTTCGAAGGAATGAAAGCCTACCGAGGAGTAGACGATAAAATCCGGTTGTTCCGGCCAGATCTCAATATGGAAAGGATGAATCTAGCAGCGCAAAGGTCTGGTCTACCGATGTTCGACGGAGAGGAACTAGTCAAAATAATCTCAAGGCTCGTCCAAATAGACCAAGAGTGGGTGCCGCATTCGGAAACCTCAACGTTGTACATACGACCTACCCTAATTGGAACTGAGGTAAGGCAACAATCCATACGTAGGTATCTACTACTTGTACGTATATACATGGCCCTTCTCAAGTACGCTAGATTAGGAAATGCCACATTCCCAACCTACTGTGCACAGTGTTTCACGGACGTAATCGGTCGATGCCACGCCCATTTCGTGTGTTCAGTGCATATCTGCTAGAGGTCTTGTGGTATAAACTCGCCTTCTGAGGGCTGATTCTGAATTTTTTTCGTTTTCCGGATACCGGATTTCGGTTTGCGAGCTCGAATTTTTTGTATGGAGATACGCTAGTGCCCTCATATGCCGCTAGGGGCGCTTATTATATCTCCACACAAAAAGTTCGAGCTCGCAAACCGAAATCCGGTATCCGGAAAACGAAAAAAACTCAGAATCAGCCCTCTGATCCTTATAAAAAACGATTACCAGTTATTTTTAACGGTGGGGCGTAACCTTTAGTTCCTACCTCAACAATATCACGACTATCACAAATAATACCACCTTACAAACGCTTGACATTCTCTTAGATATTTCGGTTGGTATAGTCAGCAACGGATGATTATGTATGAGTATTTGATGATTTAAAACCGAGCATAACTTAAAATGTTGGCTATTATTTGGAAAACTGCTTTGGTTCATGACTACGTTTAATCTAGAACTTATCTACATAACCAGAAAAACATTTAAAAAACTCAATCAAGGCCTGAAGTTGTGTGCAAGTGGTCGGTCGGTGGGGTTAACTTCAGGTCTGCTAAGTTGTATTAGTTGTACTATAGGTACCTACTCTGTTTATTTCTAATGTGGCTATATATTATGCTGTTATTTAATATAACAACAGGTCGAGAAAACAACACGTCATAAGCGCCTGCCAACACGTCATAGGCGCACGCACTCTCTGTTATTGTAGTTAGATCTCTCTTAGGGGTTAGGTCAAATGTCTTGCGATTTATTTACGAGGTCTAACAATGACTTATCAATAATAGGCTTCTGGAATCAATATTGTCAACAAGAAATGTGAGCATAATTATTATTTCATTGTTCAATTATTTCGTCCTTAATAATAAAAAAAACAATTAAAGATAATAATTACAATGATAATTATAACAGTGATGATAAAAATGACGATCATGTAACAACAGAATCGACACTACTACCTACCTTTTACTATGCCATCTCTTATATCAATAAGTAGGTTACAAACAGACATAGATACAACAACCAAACAGTGATAGAGAGCAAACTAAACAATATTTAAACTGCAAATTTAAAGTAAATATACAATCCTGCTAAAGGTGTGTTCTTTAATCCTGCTGTGCAATAATAATAAATGTATTGCATACATTTTTAGGGTTCCGTATTACCCAAAGGTAAAACGGGGTCCTATTACTAAGCCTCGGCTGTCTGTTTGTCTGTCCGTCTGTTACCAGGCTATACTCATGAACCGTGATAGTTAGAGAGTTAAAATTTTCACAGATGATGTATTTCTGTTGCCGCTATAACAACTAAAAAACAGAATAAAAAATATTTAAGGGGGCTCTCATACAACAAACGCGGTTTTTTTGCCGTTTTTATTATAGATAATGGTATGGAACCCTTCATGCGCGAGTCCGACTCGCCCTTCGCCGGTTTTTATCATAGATATTGGTACGGAACCTTACGTGCGCGAGTCCGACTCGTACTTGGCTGGTTTTTATACGTTACTTCACATACTTGGTATCATGTACCTATACATCAGATAAGGTACCTAGGTAGGCCATAAAAAAGAAATAGAGAAAAATATTGAGCAACACAATACTAAAATTGTGCAAAATGCGTCCTCTGTTTCTTATTTAGATTTTTTAAACGTTAAATGTTAAGTTGAAAATTATATTAGTCATTTCTTATTTAAAATTCAGTGTTGGTCATGTTTTTGCAAAAAGGTAGGATATGTACCTACCTACTAGTAAGTAGGAACTTGTTATCTTTTAATTTTTGATAACACTTATCTTGAACGTGTTTAACTAAATATCTTTGATTATTTTTGATATACTATCTGTTTACATTTCTGAATTAGGTTGGTAGGCAGTCACTAATCGTAGGTACAAGCAGTACAAGGAAAAGTGGTACAATCAGCTTCAAAAGTAAATGATGTTCAATTTTATAAATGACGTCAGCCAATGATACTTGTATCACTGTGATAAACATACCTAGGTACTGTAAAATCTAGTATCCATCAAAGTTGATCAAAAAGAAGATATAAATACTAATTTAAATGATTATTAGTACCTACCTTTGAGATAGCTTTAAAATAATAATCAATTGCTAACACCGACAGCGTAGACCAACTTCTGTGTTCTAAAATATGAGACGTGTGTTTTTCATTTTCAAGGGTGGGTGTCAAAGTATAAAGGCATTTATGCATTGATAGCAGCAAACACCATTTCTCGCGACCAGCTTCTGTCGACAAGAAATCCTAGTCATTTCGCTTTCGCTATCATAATTTTATAAAATCTGATAAACAGACCCCCAACTATACGATAAGGTTGTTATTGTACTAATAAAACACCTTCACGCGTGTTTCATGCGTTAACACTTATCTTGGAAAATGTTTTTCAATTACTGTCTGAACAAGCTAATCCCACACGGGTTTGCTCAGGTAGGTTGATTGCAGGTTATTTTGAGACTTCAAACTATTTATGGAATAAAAATAAAGGATCTGTCTGGGTGTTATATTGTATTCTATTCTGGTTACCATATATAGTAAAAGCTATGCTTAGTTTGGGGCTATAGACAATATTGAGTAAAGTAAAATATTTATTTATATGTATTTGACCTAAGAAACTCTTTCTTTATTACTTACAGCCAACATTCGGCATTATGGCTCCAGAATCAGCCCTCCTTTTTGTAATCCTGAGTCCTGTCAGTGCGTACTACAAGGCTAGCACTGACGGTGCAGTTTCTATATTCGCCGACCCATCAGTCGTGCGAGCTTTTCCCGGTGGTGTTGGAAATAGAAAAGTCGGTTCTAACTATGGACCTACGATAGGTAAGTAAATCATTTCTAGAACATGTTTCGCCAAAAAGATGGTTATTCTATAAAAATAAACCCAAGTAAGTACACAAAATACAAAAACAATGAATTTACGGAATAATTTTATTCTAATAATCAAGTCGATTCACGAATTTTAGTATAAAGGCAATCAAAATTAGCCTACCAAATCATTTTACAGTCTCTCGAACTATGTAAGTTAAGTACCTACCTATACAGATTATAATTTATAAAATTTCATTTGCTTTTGTATTGACGATTGGTAGATCTTGCCATAAATAGCATTTATACTCACGTCTGGTAGATCTATTAGCCGTAATTCAAAGTAAAGACTGATCTTATTATTTAACTTTCGTGATTGGAACACATTGTTATGACTTTCTTGTAGGTACTTCACGAGGCACTAAAAGGCCGAGCTTTTTATCGCAATGCCTTTTGCCTATAATGCCTTTTATAGGGTGTGTAGGTCGAATCACCGAATGACGCATTGTTTTCCATCAGACGTAACAACAAATAAATTAAAAAATTATTAAATCGTACGGTCGTGTAGCTGACTGTACTCAAGTAGGTAGGTTATTTTGTTTTCACGTCTTATGGAAAACAAGATTTCACTATCTTGATTGTAATCATGTTGTTTTTTTTAACCGATATTCCGCATTAGTATTATAATGAGGCATTATTTATATTTAGTTTTTTTGTTTAAGTGTATTTTTGATTAGGTACCTAGGTACATGATTTATTACTGCATAACATTTTACAAGGTAAATTATTTGGTTTCAAAAAACAATTCTAACTTCTACTTCGAACATGAATGAAGTAGAAAATGTTGTAGGTAGGTAGGTATCTTACAAAAGAATAAAAAAGTTTCATCATTTTAACTGTTTTGTGTTTTTAACTTTGTATACTGTTAATCTTATGCTGGCTATCATTAGACCCGCTATAAACTTAATTCGATGGTAAGAGTATTCTGGTCCCTGTTTATCTTAAGCTGATTAGATTCAGAACCTGTAGAACCTCAAGTTTGCTGTTGTAGAAACTGAATTTTTGATAACAGATTGAGGAAGCTATAGCTTTAAAAGCACCTGGACTCTGCAGTTTATTCTAATGCTGATTTAAACTTTGTGTGAGGAATAAAGGTTCTCGAATGGCGATCAAGAATAGGAAGACGAAACGTAGGACGTCCTACCCGATGGACTGACGACATTGTTAGGATCGCGAGAATAAATAAATAAATAAATAAAAAAAAAATAACTATTTCCAGTGGACTTCTACAGGTTGTTGATGATGATGATGAGACTTTGAGTAAACTTAATTTAGACGGTATTTGATACGAAGCATCAAGCTCGCAACTATCAGATTTTAAAAACGTGTTGAAATGTTAGGATTAATTTCGAGGCTTCAGATATACCTACACACCAAGACCTCAATTGAATACATACCCAATTTTACTCGGGGGTGATATCATATCTTACTGGGTCTTTATTGCTTGTATTTGCTCAATGATAAAGTAAATAAAAAAATTAAATCACAAACTAAAATATTTCATGAAAAGTTATGAAAAGTCAAAATACTACAGCATGTGTAAATGTTTATTTATGATGTCTTCTTTCTTGCAGAGGCAACGTCTCGAGCGGCTAAATTAGGCCACCATCAAGTGTTATGGTTGTTCGGACCTAACCACGAATTAACAGAAGTAGGTGCTATGAACATTTTCATGGTTTACATCAACGATCAAGGAGGTAAGTGATTTTTGTTTAATTTGATTGAAACGGCCCGCACGCCTTTATTTTCACCTTATGTGGTCGAAGTTGCGTTAGTGATGAGTTTGTGTATCTATAGATCTATTCGTCTGCCAAGATAGAATCTAGCGCGCGGGGCATGGTCCCGGTTTGCCATTATAAATTACCCAGTTTAAAAAACTTTCCTAAACATTTTAACGTAGCTGTAAAAGGGTTTTTCATAAAAGTCAAGACTACCTACCTATACTTCGATTTATTGAACATGTCATCGTCGCGATTGATAAACCGGCCAGCCAGTTTATAACTAGATATCCGTATGTAAGTGACCTGCGCTCGATATTACGGTTATCGCGTATGACGCTTTGAACTTTTGAATTCTTGTCTCATAACAAAACGTATCTGAAGCAACAATTAGGGTCACTAACATCATTTTTTCCATTTTAATATTCTCTCAATAAGGAAAAAAATATGCAAATCTATCTTTTATCAAAATCCTGACTGACATATAACGGACCACTGCTCCAAGAGTCTTGAAGATTGAAGGGCAGTTTCTTGCAGTACGAAAGTGGACGCTAAGAATGTATTTTTTGAATTGTGGAGCCAGATTTTTTAGCATAGTAAGTTTCTCCGAAATACCTCGCAGACTTGGTCTAAGTCTGAGAAATTGTTTGAGTTTGAGAATATTATTAAGGTGAAAATATGTTATGACCTAATGATCATCATGGGCCATGAGGCCTGGGTCCAGCTGTGGATTTAAGCCGATGATAATGTTTCTTAATCAGTTGAATGATTGGTTGTCAGAACGGATAGACATTAACTTTGCACTTTTAATAAATCACTTTTTTTTTCCAGACAAGCAATTGAGCACGCCGCCATTGAATGGCCTGATCCTGCCTGGCGTCACTCGCCGGTCGATCCTGGAACTGGTGAGCCAGTGGGAAGACGTTGTCGTCAAAGAGGAAGTTATCACTATGGATCGCGTTTTACAACTCAACAAGGAAGAACGAGTAAGTTCATGTCTTTGAAACTATTTTTATATGGCGCATGGCAGTGCTAATTGCTGTATTTCTAATACATAGATAAATTCCATTAGGAGCTGGTAAGCTCGTATCGTAACTTTATATTTTCTTGAATTACCTCTTTTGTTTCATTCACTCTCAATATTCCTTAAAATTTCTACCTACATTATGGCTTAGGGAATCTAATCATAGCTTAGTTTTTCTCAAAAAATAGTTATGATAAAAATAAGACTTAATATAAAAAAAATAAAAAGCTTTTATTTCTAAAACTTGAACACTTAATTTACGCTAGTACAATAATATTTACTCAAGAAGTACTTCCTTTTTACTTTTCTTATATAAATTTTATAGTTAGGGTTTAAAATATAAGTGAACTCCCCTAAATCCCTCCACGTACCCCTTTCTCGGGCCTTACCTACTCATCCAATTCTGTCCGCACCGTAGGGCAAAATGTCTCGCAATCACTTTCTCGACCTCCCTTTCTTTCTCTTACCTTCTATTTGGATCCACTCCGTCACCCTTTTGGCCCACCTGATTGGCTTACAAACATGACCTGCCCAGTTCCATTTTAATAATCGTATCGTCACTTTTACATCTTTATCTTTAGTTCATTCCTTATTGTGTCATTGCTTATCTAGTCAGATACTTGCTTTTAAGCCTTTACTTAAAAATAATACTTACAGAGTAAATATATTGCAAGTTATATGCTAACTGTCGTTTGTAATACCCGATTCAGCATCTGTAAACTTAAGCAGCGTTTTAGCGTTCTTTACCTTAAAGAAACACTTAGAAAAAAAAAATATTGTAATATGCGATATTTGAACTATGAATAAGGAAGGTTGGATTTATCTATAGGTATATGGACTCATGTATCAGTAAAATATCAAATCGCAGTCCGGTTTAATAAGGAATTAAAATGAATAATCTGCACATTTTCCAGTTGCTTGAGATGTTCGGCGCAGGGACGGCAGTGGTCATCAGCCCGATAAGCAAAGTGGGCTTCCTCGACCACGACATCAACATACCCACCATGAAACAGGCGCAACCCATCTTCCAACGCGTCAAGGACACGCTATTGGCGATCCAATACGGGCACATAGAGCACCCCTACGCCAAACTTATATCGTAGTGTAGGGGCCGACCCAAACCGGGTTGAACTTGAACTCTTACAGGCCCACGCGATACTTACATTGTGAATATCTCAGTGATCCTGGGCAGGCACATTAAGTGAAGGTATGTTTACAAAATCATGCCCCGAATGTGCGAGTGATAATCTATATTATTTAAATAAGTAGATAATTTTAATAAAAGGCAAAGAAGTCTCCACGTGGGCAACAAGTGCTGCGCACATTAAATCACTGAAGTAACGCCTATTATTATTATTAAGTTATCTTGCGGTATCAGAACGCAAACGTTAATTTAAACAGTTCGCTATCTGCCTCATTAGGTTGATATTAAGCAAAGTATTTTAATGGACTACTGATGAAACAGATTTGATTATAATTATATCCTAAGACTTAAGCGGGAGGTAAATGAATACCTAAATTGTTCTGTGATCGTTTGTTTATATTTAAAATTGTTAGATTGAAGTCTAATCACAATATAAACGCACTTGGAACATTTATAACAACTACTTACTTCTGTCAATATCGTTCGAGATGACTCTGCGAGTGTTTTCATTCTAACTTCTTATCAGTTACAAAATATATCAGAATATGTTATATTAACGTCAAACACTAAGTAAACAATTATGTAACGTTTTTACTGTTTTTCATCAGCAATTATTTTTGTTTTTAAACCCGTTTGGACGATGTTTGATCATCATCTCACCTCGTGGTAGGTCATCCGTCGAACTTATTATACTTGATAACTGAAATAAAGTTAAGTGCTAGGTACATATTACACACCTACTCGTTTTACTGATAAACGAAATTTTATTTATAAATGTCTATGATAGTAAAACAATGATAGTTGAGTTTTGTTTTGACACAGCAAACAGAAGTCGGTCAAGTCGTACTGTCCCGTTGGAAGGTTCTGTATATATCTTGACGCAGGAAAGTCATAAAAAACCTGTCTATTTACGATATAGGTACCTACCTACCGCACAATAGACGACTACTCTAAATATCCCGTCTTATACGGTACTATATATAGTATAGGAATAATATATAATAATACGTAAATTATGTATAGTTGTGTTGTTGTCGTAAAATGTATAGACGCGGTGGTTTGCTTACGGACCCCCAATGTTGCAAGACTACTAACGGAACGCACCAGAATGGGCAGCGGCATCTCATGAGTACGTAAGCACCGAAATTGCAGTCACCAATTCAACTGCCAGGAGTGGTAACTATGGCAAACCCCCCTAAATATGGGGGAGGTTTATGTCCACCACTTTTTAGGTTAGTGTCGTATACTGGTATTAAATTTAGATTTCTCTATTAGAATTACATGACACGAATCCTAAAAATCGAAATATGTAGTTACTAACCTGATAAATTCTGGCCTTACTTACAAAAGATAAACAATGTTTAAACTTTTGCCATCACATATTATTTGGGTAGGTACTAACAAACAGAGACAGAACTGATTTAGGCAATTTTTTAATTTAAATAACATTAAGACGGGGTTTTATGAATAAGTGATTTGATGATTTAATTTTGTGGTGTTAGTTAAATATGTAGCAAATAAATTCTATTTCCATCGCCCCCTGTTAGAAAACGGAGTAACTTGTAAATAAGTATTTGTATTGTCTTAATGGTAACGAATGTACTATAGAGCGATTGTTGCTAGAAAATGTTGACCCTACTATTTACTAATAATCTCAGCTTAACCTCGAAATAATTACACCGTGTTTTGTCTCTTTCGATTTAATTTGTCTGTCAGTGTAGAAAACTAAACAAGCTGTAATTATTTCAGCCTTACGTCGAGGTAGCACCAGGGAGTGTCGAAAAAAAACGGGTAGTTTTTTCTAGAAAAAACCGCCGCGATTGTATAGTTTGGTATCGGATGAATTTAATAATCAATCATTCCAATGTAAATAAATCAATTCCAATGTAAATGATTTGTTATAGGTTAGGTAGTCAAGAGATGGACTGGGTATTGTTTTTGAAAAATAGAAGATATCTAGCACAGGATCCGTGTGATGGCGAGTGAATAGTATATTGTCCGATGAACTAAAAAAACGCACTGTCAATAAAAAAGTAAATGCATCAGATTTTTTTGATGCATTGTCATATAATAAAATTATTCAGTAGGTACCCAAACGGATACTGTTTTATATCCGCACTACTAAAACTACATAGGTTGCCAAACAGATATCCCTTTCATATTTGGTGTTCCTTTATCTCAATGTACTCGTGTGTTGTATATAGCTTTGTTTGATGAAAACTTGTGATTACTAGGTATTTAGATTATATAATTTATACAATTGATTTGTTAGATTATGGATGTTTGATAAAATATATAGTGTAAGATCTAATGAATGTTGATATTTATGAATATAGTTTTACGCAAGTGAAAATACTTTTATTTATAATTAGTATACTGTAATCTCACGAAGTTTGATTGGCACCACACTGGAGCTTCGTATTATCCTATTATATATATATTATAAACTCGAAAGTTTGTATGTATGGATGTTTGTTACTCTTTCACTCAAAAACTACTGAATATTCTAATAAAACTATAGCTTACACATCAGAATAACACAAGCTATAATTTATTCATCGTTATATAAGCCAAAATATAACGATAAGTGTTAAGTAAGTCGGAAAAAACGAACCACGCAGACAAACTTACGGACAACAGCTAGTATTATATATTTTGTTAAAAGGATCACAAAAAAACGGCAGGAACCAAGCCGTTAGTTTCTTGCCAATTATTCTAAGCTTAGTTATCACACCATTCAAAGTGATCTGAGGGGATGTCTACCGTACCTAGGGATTAAAGTCGTGAAGCTGTTTCTAAATGATCACTTTGATTCCATGGAATAAACGCCTTTTGACTTTGTACAGCGTAAAGCTACTATGTGATCATGCCAATGAATGGGAAAGTATTAGCTAAAGGAGAGAAATAGTGCGCTACGTTTTATTATAAATTGAATCAAATTACCTTCCTACTTCATAAAATTACATACACATTAATATAATTAGGTATAGGAAAAATATAACAATGGAACTACACTTACATCAAGGTTAATTGGATAGTAAAATAAAGATAATTTATAAACTAATTATATATATCTAAGTAACTATGAACTTTATAACGAACCGGAAAAAATATAAACATGACTGCAAAAAATAATTGTTTTCTCTTGTTATTGTTTATTGTCTAGTTAAACTGTCTATATTTATTTATAAATAATCCAGTTCACACTGGATCAATTTACTACCAGAAGTGCTTACTTGGCTTGGGCGCCTTCTAGATGCATCGGAATTAGATCACTTGTCAGACTTAATCACAAAAACGATATTTTCTCAGCATTGTTTGCGCGCGCGTATTAGATAATTCTAAATAAAAGTGGTTGTGACAGTATCTACATCTACACTAATATTATAAAGAGGAAAGCTTTGTATTTTTGTATTTTTGTATTTTTGTATTTTTGTATTTTTGTATGTTATGAATAAACTCAAAAAGTACTGGACCGATTTTAATAATTCTTTTTTCATTAGAAAGCTACATTATCACTGAGTAACATAGGCTATATTTTATTTTGGAAAAAAATAGCGTTCCGTAAAATATTTGGGTTTTTCAGACACAAGGTGTAAAAAATCAACCAGAAAAGTTACTTATTTTGCGTACGCTGCCTAAACTATAGAAGATAGAACCATAAAATGTTCTACATAATTGTAGATCTTATAAATATCTACAAAAAAGTCAGCGACACACTATACCTATCTATGTCGAGTGAGGCACAACAACCATTTTTTTATTTAAAAATCTTCAATTTTTTTTGGACTACATTTAAACGCATTTATTTTACTCATACTATTAATCCTTATCGAAATAAATTATTTTATCACTAAGTACAGTTCATGTAGATAATATTTGGTCTTTGAATGATTAGAATTGGACGTTTGGTTTTGAAGTTATGGCGAAATTAAAATATTACGATTTCTGCTGCACGACCCGTTGCGAAGTGAGCGTCACCAAGTTGGGAGTGCGCGTGCAGGGAAGTAGTTTAGATCTATGAGTAAGGTACGCAGCTCCGACGCGAGGTCGGCTCCCTACGCAGGTGTTTTATAAAAAGGACATTAATTCATAATGTAATATAGTTTTATGACAAAATCTATACAAATAAATAAAATTGAAGTGTCTGTTTGTAATATTAAAATAACGCTTTTTACTACATGCATAGGAATGTATATACGATACATATACCAAAATAGCATTTTTTTAAATTTTTGTCTGTCTGTCTGTCTGTCTGTTTGTTCCGTGTAATCTCTGGAACGGCTGGACCGATTTCGACGGGACTTTCACTGGCAGATAGCTAATGTAACAAGGAGTAACTTAGGCTACTTTTTATCCCGAAAAAATAACGGGAACTGATATAAACTGCCACGCTGGCGAAACTGCGAACGGCCGCTATTTTATGCCGTATTAACGCCATCTGTTGGTGACATCGAGTACTACTTCAGTTAAGATTTGTAAGTAAACATGTTTACCGCCCAACGAAGTGGGCACCGGTCAGCTAGTATAAGAATATATTTAAAATATGCCTTACAAAATTTTAATCAATTATTCAATCGGTTATTCGGGCGGTAGAGGCAAATCATCATCAAATTCCTCTTCAATATTTTTCTTCTTGGTATCCGCTCGTCGAACGGAGCGACTTACCGGTTGCAGAGTCTCCTGGCCCAAAGCATCGGTGGAATAACTGAAACAAGGGAAAAATTGGGAACTATCTTAACTGCGCAATGTGTATGTAAATTCATGAGTTAAATGAATGGAGTCCGATAAATATTCAGACGGTTGACCCTGTGTCGGCGCCGCGCTTAGTCTAGATTTTTTAGTGCGTAGGTACGTTTGATGCGCAATAACATAATTGAAGGTCTTTGACGCCGTCAATTTCAGACTTAGTATAATTTTAATTTCAATGTAAAAGTAAATACACAATAGATCGGTATAACAGGTGGTTGCTACAATTTGTATTTCAGATAAAAAGCATCATCAAAGTGAGTACAACAAAAAACATAAATCTTTAAAGAGACTGCCATTACACTAATTAGTGTGAGTTACAAGGAAAAGTTATATTTTAATCTATACCAATTATAAAAATTATTGCATAAAAGTAATTGTCCTGACTGACTGACATTTATGCACAACGTACAGTCTAAACTGTTGGTTTTAGAGCCTTGAAACTCTCATGGTAGCTATGTGTTCGTGCGTAGGAGTGTGCTAGCAAAGAAACGGATTCAACTCAACACCTCTAGAGGTACAGAAGGATTGAAGTTTGTATGAAAATAGCTTCACGTAAATTCATCGAGGGCGTTTCCATTATTATATGGTCGGTCTTGACCCCACTAAAACGGAACAAGTATATAATGTTAATTAGCATCTGTGGACAATTCACACAACACCATCTAATCCCAAATAAGCTAAACAAAGCTATTGAAACTATAGATAACTAACTCAATTTCTTTATAATATACATTGAATACAATATAACACCCAGATAAAAAACAAACAGCTATGTTCATCTCAAAAATCAGGGGAGATCAAACCCACAATCGCAGAAGGCAAAGTTACCAATTGAGCTGCGTCAGCTGTGGAGAGCTGTGAGGCCAGATTCATTAAATATTTACTTGAATCCAGTCTTTACAAGACCGAAAGTAAACTTCACGTGACTGTTTTGTTCTGACCTCTGCGCGTTATGCATTGAATACGAACGATAACCAATCGCTTAATGAGTTCTGAGTATGAACGCTCACCGTACAGCATGTTTACAAGGAGCAAACTTACTTTGAAAATAAAAATAATACTTTTACTCGACGATATCGACAATGGTACCTATCAGTCAAAACAACTTTAATTAGAGTCATATTTAGCAATAGTATTAAATCGTATGAAAATTCCGTCATTTTCCCGTTTTGACTAAAACACTGTTCAGTAACGGAAACGACAAATCAGTGCCCCTAGCCAATGTCATTCGTTTCAAAGCAATTTGAATTGTACATTAATTATCGCTCTTAATATACTATTTCTATATTCGTTTGCAATAGACCAACAAATATAGAACAGTATGCATAATAATAGAATGATATCGAATGAAAAATCAAATCGCTTCGAAATATACAAACATTTATCCCAAGGCGAGAATCAAACCCGCAACCTCCTGCGTCGCAGGCAGACATTCGCCCGCCGCGCCACATTGGTCATCCCACAATGATATAGGTTTGACAGATAACGCCACGTAGAAACAGACCTTTTGGATAGATTAATTTTAGTTTCTTTCTACCGACAATACAAATTTCACCGACCCTCTTTGAACACACCGCAATTTCGAACTGAGCGAAAGCGCAAGAGATATAGAACTAGCTAAAACCCCAAATTAAAATAAGGACCTCGGTACCTCGGTTTTTATTCAAAGTACGTACGCGTTGGTTAATTTTTGCCTAAACGGAAATGTATAACGTAACGCATACGTAATACATTCGATGGAGATAATTTATGCTAACCCAAGTTGACGCAATTGGGGATCAAATCGGAGTAAGCAGACTAATTTAAACAGGCAAACAAAATCAAAACGGTCTTTATTTAGTAGAACCACAGAGATCACTTTGAATCACATCGAACTTAGATTTGTTTTGATAACAAGAAAATAATTATAGCGAACGTGATTATTATTCCATGAGATAGTTCTATCACGTTGTTGACGTTATGCCCTAGCCTGGATGTTTACTCTTGAAAACGATAAACGACCCCTCAAATATTTTAGTACCAAGTACCAACTCGATATTCTTTGAGGATAACTAATGGGGGTAGTCAGAGGTACATCCAAATATTACATTTGGCACTGGCCCGACAGGGACACGCGAGAGTGGATAGGAAGTTTCATATTGTCGTTTTGAGTTACACTGTGTGGCATACCAGTGCCAGTGTTTTAATTCTTCCTATTATCCTATGTTTTTATTCTACCAATGGTCGTATTCTTATTAGATAACCACATCACAGTTGGTCATCACAGCTCTGCTCTCTGCCCTGTAGGGTGTGGGTTTGATCTCCACCGAAGAAATATTAATTTATTAATAAATAATAATTTAATTGTTTTCCTATTGTAATTTTAAGTTCAGATGCGTAATTACGGTGGTATTTTACCCAACATTACATGCGGTCTTTCTTAGCACAGTTAAAATAAAGGAAATATGACATCCTTATTTGAAAATGTAATCTTATTCTTTAAGACTAACGACAGCCGACTTTACTTTTTTGAGACTCCATTAAAAAGTATTTTTATTTATAATTTATGCACTTGACATTGGTTTTGTCTGTCTAATGACGAACAGATACCATGAAGAAGTGTACTTCTCTCTTCTTTGATGTTTTAGTGTTTTTGTTGGTTTGTGTGTGCCTTGGTAGTAAATAAACAAATTTCTATGTTTACTGAAAACCTATCAAACCAGCATGCGGTGGTTTTACTAAAGACTCCTCTCAACCTCAACCCTACAGAAGAAGAAAGAAGAATAAGAGCCAAGAATGTTGGCAATAAATAAATCTAAATCTTACATATATCCACGTGTAAGACCGCTGTCGACACGGCCGTCGCTTGAATGTCTCGACCCGGTGGTAGGCGCTGCCGCCGCGCTGCCAAGTCTGGACCCACCTATAATAATAAGAACCTATAAGACTTGGTTGGATCGAACAAACACTTCTTAAAGATTCAGACAAAACTTTATTTCTTAAAACAATGAGGCAGGGAATATTTAAAACTCATTTAATGCTGTCTGTTCTTGGAGTTTCTGTAGAAGAACAAAGGTTACTGACATATATCTCATAACGTAAAACCGGTAAGAAGCATAGAACACCCTACCACCAAACCACCACCACCACCGAACCAAAGGTATTGTTAGTGTTGTAGTCTATGGTTTTGTCAAATGTCATCTGTCATGTCGAACAAGAGTTTGTTAGAGATAATGTCATGTAGAGACTGTAGTCGTAAGCTTAGAGTAAAACGGAATGAATAAATGGTGTCTCTTGAATCCAAGTCTGTCTTTTCATAAAGTCACGTCCCAGCCGCAATACAAGGCCAAACAGACAAATATACATGGTGTCAGAAGAAAAGCCGATAAAAATGGACGATCCAAGGTTCAACGTGGTCATGACCGCCACGATCAAACCGCTAAAGCTGGATTCAGATTTGTCAGCGATGTCCACTGCATGGAGAAGATGGAAGCAGAAATTCCAAATCTATCTCGAAGCTAACTCGATTGACAAAGAATCGGTAAGCCGTCAAATAGCAATTTTTCTAAGTCTAATTGGAGATGATTGTATAGAAATATTCAACTCATTTGGTCTAGATAGAAAAGATGCGTCACTAACACTAGACAAAGTAATCTCAAAATTCGATGATAAATTCCTCCCACACAAGAATATAACCGTAGAAAGGTATAATTTCTTTACAACTAAACAGTCTGAAGAATCAATCGAAGAGTACGTCACAAAATTAACTAATATGGCAATAAGATGCGATTTTGAAAATTTGAAAGAACAGCTCATTTGCGACATGTTCGTAATTGGAATAAAAAACCCTAAAATTCAAGAAAGATTACTGCAACAGGAGTCATTAACAATCGTAAAAGCCATAAAGATTGCTAAAAGCATTGAGATTTCTCACAGAGAATCTGAAAAACTGCAAATGTCTAATACTAAAGTGGAAAAAGAGACAATTCAAGCCGTCAAGTCATACAGTCAAAAAGGAGCAGCCAAATCAAGTCAAAGAAGCCAGTCAAAGTCTCCGGCAAGAAATAATAATAATCACTCTAGCTTTCAGGTTTCAACACGGTCGCAGTCACCTAAACATAAAACATGTAAAAGGTGTGGTCAAGTTCACAGGTTCAAGTGCCCTGCTGAAGGAATAATGTGTTCAAATTGCAAAAAACCAAATCATTTTGCTAAATATTGCTTTTTCAAAAAAGATAGCAATACAAATAAAGTAAGTATGATAAGTCAGTCAGAAAACAATAGTAATGAAGTAAACCATCAGTATGTCATAAATGCTTTGAATTATGAGTCAAATGAATGAAATATAAAAATCAGTCATATTCTCAGTCGAAGTCGAGTCAGTCACAAACACAGTCATATTTAAAAAATAGTCAAAGTCAGTCAAATAACTCACTTCAGTCAAATAAAACTTTTTACTCCAAGTCAGGTCACAAGCCAAGTCATAAAATAAAGTCAAACAGTCAGTCGGAGGAAAAGGAAGAGAATGATGAGATAATAACATATTTAATTTATAAACCACTTCAGTCTAGGTCAAGGTCAGGTAGTCAAACATCAAATTCTAGCTTGTCAAATCAGTCTATCAATTCATTTTATGAATCTATTCACTCTGATGATATGGTAATGGAATCTCCAATATTTGTAGATGTGAATGCTAATCAAGAAGTAGATAGTCATGATGATACACTTGTAGAAGGAAATAGTTCAAGTAATGATTCAAAAAACAGTGTAATCTCAGTTCATTCTTCAGAAATTCAATCACCGTCAACTTCTTATTCAACAGAAAATAGTTCTCAAGAGTTAACTGAGAAAAGTTCAACTCAAAATGTACCTATAGCTGAAACACCAGTTTATAGTAGTCGAGGAAGATTAATCAAGAAAACAAAACTATTTGATGTGTAGAAGTGTTTAATATAAAAACAAAAAACAATGTCACATGTAAGCATAAAATATTTGTAATCATAGCACTTCACAAAAAACACTTAGGTTAGTCAGTAATTACTATTTTTAAGTTAATTAAGCATATGTCATGTTTCAATTAGTTAAATAATTATCCTGTCTTTGTAAAACAGTAAAATAGTAAGAAAACTATTTCTGTAAAAAAATGTAAACAACTTTGAAGTATTTACATTCGGTTCGAAATGTCAATTGTCAAAGTCTCAAAAAGGGGCATGTTGTAGTCTATGGTTTTGTCAAATGTCATCTGTCATGTCGAACAAGAGTTTGTTAGAGATAATGTCATGTAGAGACTGTAGTCGTAAGCTTAGAGTAAAACGGAATGAATAAATGGTGTCTCTTGAATCCAAGTCTGTCTTTTCATAAAGTCACGTCCCAGCCGCAATACAAGGCCAAACAGACAAATATACAGTTAGGATCGCGGGTAGTCGGTGGATGAAAACGAATGACAATGTCTAGCCAATATAATTAGTTTCATAGAAGATTATAATGTTTATTCACCTCTGAATTGGTCGATGGGCGATTGGCTGGTTCCTGATGATCCGCTGCCCGCAGATGTAAGGGATACTGGAAAAAAACGACTGTCAGAAAAAGCTAACTCAATTTTAAAGTATTTTCAAGTAACCAAAACAATCTAATTTCACAAATAAATAACAAGTGTTTTTAAAAAATTGTAAATGATGGCGTTTTTAGGCTGCCAGAAGGCTTTCATCATGGACAAACTGCCATGCCGTCGGGACGAACATAACACTCTAGTACTAGTTGAAAGACGGAAATGCTCAGATGAAAATTCCTCTACCGGTCAGCCATTACAACGTAATTTTAATACTATATTTATTAAGACATTTACTATAATTATTAAGACATATTTAACCCATTTTTTTGGATTATTATCCTAGAAGTTCAAATTGTTTTATTGGAACGGTCGCCCGGTCGCCTACACTTCAAACTTTTCAAAATAACAATTTGACAATTGACAGATCTCTTAGAATTACACTTAGATACAAAAGTACCTAATATAATTCATATTAGGTACTTTTGTATCTTGTGCTCAGTTAGCAAGCAAGTTGTTCACCGAGCAAGCAAGTTTTGACGGTTATCTTTTTAGTGCAGATGTAGACGATTGAAATGATAAAATAACTTGAATTTATATGGTCTTACCATAATATTTATGAAAGTTGCTTTAAACTGTGTTTAAAATTGGATTTGTCGCCGTTTGTTACACTTTAGTAAGAGATGGCGATAGTTCAGGTAGGTATTGCTCAGATTCTTTGAAGTGCGATGGAATTTCAAACTTGCTAGTTTACCTCTTTCCTGCTGTTTCAGTCTTGCTTGAGCGCGTTGCAGCTCTCGACTCCACGCTGTTGTCTCTGAGAGTCCTTGATCGCCGCACAACTTTACTATCAACTTCAAACCTAAACAAATACAAGATTTTTTGTTTTGTTTTGTTTGTTCTATGTGTATCAGTGACTGTGAGTCTGTATACTTATACAAAACAAAAGAATTGACGTATTCTAAGTTAAAATAGGCTAAGTTTCAAACTGGAGGAAACTCAGCTTAGGGTGATACCTGTGTGTTCGTCGTGGGTTCGATCCCCTCCAAGGATAAAAATTATGTGAATGAACATAGATTTTTGTTCTGTCTGGATACTAATTTTAAGTACAAGCATTTTGACTGAATTAAATTAAATACTGAGTGCAAGCTATACTTAATCTGAGGTTTGATGACGTGTAAAAATGAACACATACATATATTTTTTTTTAACTAATAAAATTATATATTATTTTAAAATGACAAGGTCTAAGTTAGGAGTATACATTAAAAATAAGATGGTCGCGTGCAAGTAACTGGCGCCTAGCAATATCTCTGGATATTTCTAAAGAAATGCTTTAGTTTTGATTCATAGAAATTGATAACTTACATTGTACATTGTCTGGAAACCGGGTGTTCATCTTCTTGTATAGTGTCAGAGCTTCTTGGTATCGTCCACTGGCACGCAGACAACTGCCCATCATGAGGCCCCATTGCGGCTGTGCAATAGGTTTCCAAATTATCACCACATAGACATAAATAAGTACCCCTTCATCACCACTCGTGAAGGAAGTTTTTTTTGTATGTGACTTGCTGATGGAACAAGTAGTTGGCCCACCGGATGTTAAGTGGTTACCATCATCATCATCATCAGACTGTGGAAGTCCACTGCTGGACATAAGCCTCCCCCATACGACTTCAGAAAGAACTATCATTGTCGTGTCTGGGTTTGCCATATTAATTTATGTACTCGGGAATTGCTGCTGCCCATTTCTAGTTCTTCTCACATTTTAAGTCCGTCTGCTCACACTATTAGTCAGTGTACTAACATTGCAAGTCAATTTCTTCTCACATTTTTAGTAACTATACTTAAACCTGTTAGTAGTATGTATCTCTTCATACTTTTAGTCAGTGTACTCACATTGTTTGTTACTGTACTCACATTGTAAGTCGATGTCACACTGTTAGTCAATTTACTCATATTTTTAGAAAGAGGTCTTCCATTGTAAGTCAATGTACTCACATTGTTAGGCTGCAGACGCGCCGCCCGTCGATAGTACTGCAGTGCTGCATCGGGTGTAGCTTCGTTAGCGAGCCATTCCAACGCAGATAAGTCACAAGGCCACACTGCTTCCACCTAAAAAAATGAAATAAAATAGATGCAACCGTCTGTCATTCCCATGTACCATCCCCATAAAGCAGTAAGTATGATAAGTGGTTGGCCTACTTATCATGCTTACAACTACTACTTGACACCTCAGAAATCTAATGGTAAACTATATTAAGTTGATTAAATTATTAGGAAACCCTTATTGAAGGCCTTCTTCAAGCCATAAGATGGGAAGAAACCAAAAAAGAAAGAACCAAGTACGCAAGAAAATCAAATGAAAAAATACGATTATAGATATCGAAGCGTGAAAACAAACGAGGGGAAAGAGCTTGTATTGATATTTTATCTGATTCTTTTTCTTTCATATTTCAAACATAGCAAATCTTACATCTTGATAATGATGTTTTGCAGTTTGCGTGTCACCCATTTCACTATGTAGCTGCGCAAGCGCACATGTGACGCTCGCGTCCCAACTACCGATGAGGCTGTACCTGAAAATCAGGAACATTACTCGTTCATTGCATTTGCAAAAATCGTTCATTTTACTCATTGTTAATTTTGTAATAGGTACACATCCTTTAATTCTGAGTTATTATTATGTATTTAAAGTAAAAATATTAATGTGTCGTTAAAATAGTTTAAAAAAAAGTTAAGTCACACTCTACACACTGACATTCTCGCCCTGACTGTATGAGACCGTGCGCAGCGTGGGCCCCCGCGCCTCGAGCTCCATCGCCAGCGCTGTACTCGCTTTTTTTTTAAATGCTGGTATAATTGCCTGGCGATTTCCGACAGCGTTACCGGGTTACTCCTGCTATACTCGCATTCAGTGTAGTTTGATTACCAGTGTTCAGCAGCGGCGAGGTCGTTTACGGTGGAGCGAGCGAGGCGCGCCAGGCCGGCGGCGGCGAGCGCGCGCAGCGTGGGCCCCGCGCCCCCCGCGCCGCGCACCCGCGCCCAGCGCGCGCCCGCGCCTGCGCCCTCCGCACCGCTAAGCTCCATCGCCAGCGCTGTACCACAGATTAAAGAAACATGGCTACCCTCTATGTTGCTATGGCTATACTCCACTGTACGCGAGTATACACTCTAATACTAATATATTTTAGTATTAGTATTAGAGTCAAGACTGAAAAACTTGCCGGTGCAAATAGAAGCAGATGAGCCTTCGTAGCAGGGCATCGTAGGGCACTACGATGTGACTGTCCGGCAGTGGACTTATTTAGGCTGCTGACGTGACGTGAAAGAAGACTAAACCTATCAACGCTAATTATAATCATACCCAAGTCGTGCATGGCTATCAAGTCCGCCGGGTCGAGATGTGTGGCGGCTGCCAGCTGCGTAGCGGCCTCGTCCCACGCATGCGCAGCGTCGCTGGCAGCCGTGGCCGTGGCGGTGGCGGTGGTGGTGGCGGCGGCGGTGGCCGAGGTCGCCACGGCCGCCGTGGCCAGTGCGGCGGTGATACGCGCCGCGCACGAGTAAGGGTCATCACGTGCCGCCGATTCTGCTAGCGAACGCGCCTCGGAAAAATTTCCCAACTGAAATAAGAGTCTTTGTCTCGACTGGTTGACATATAGACAACGCACAACCTAAACTTGAAATTTTTAGGGTATTTTACTTGTTGCACAAAGATCTACTAACGAGTTCTCGAAACTCAACTTCCCCTAAACAAAGTCAAAGTCAAAGTCAAAAGGCATTTATTCAGTAATATCCGCAGGGATCATCTTGAAACGTCTTAAATGTAGGTGAATCTAAACGGATGGTGCAGGGGTTGAAGTTTATATGAAAATGGGTGGTTGCGGCTTAGAATAGGACCCCTTCATCACCTACCATGGATGTCGTAAGACAAGATTAAGGACTAACACCAATACTGCGGTGCGGATATTAATTCGCCTGCCACGCGTATGGTGACTATAGAAAACCCTCCCAAATTTGGGAGAGGTGTATGTCCAGCTGTGGACTATTTAGGCTGATGTAATGTGTGATATATATCCAACCTAATGTTCAGTGGTTACCCCTAAAATAATTGCATCACCTCACAGAACACGTCCATCGAGAATGCGACTTCACGGCAGAGCTAGCAACGATGTTCGTGTTCCTTCCGATCATCCGTAAAGTTCAGAAAGTTTTTTTATGTGACTTGTTAATGGAACAAGCAGATGACCCACCTGATGTTAAGTGGTTACCATTACCTATAACAGGGCATTGCCTCATAGGTCACGCTCATATAAACGTGCCCTTACGATGCACTACTCTGCGTCCATCAACCTGAGGCATACAGGTGTCAAGCCTTGTGTGCCTGTAATTACACCGGCACCCACACCCTTCAAACCGGAACACAGCAAGCTGCTTGGCGGCAGAAATAGGAATGGTGGTAGTACTGCCCCGGACGAGCTCTCCACTAAGAGCTCTACTACTAAGTGATCGGAAGGCAACAATACGAGTGACTCACGGCGTAGGAGAGGAAGGCTGCGTCGGCGTTAGCTTCGGCCCGTAGCACGCGATCGTGCGGATGGGCGCGCGCCACGGCCCGCAGGCGCTGTGCGGCGGCGCGGGGCGCGGGACGCGGGGCGCGCAGGGCCGCCAGCGCGCCGCCCAGCTCTAGCCGCGCACCCGCCGCGCTGCCGCTGTACCCACGCAACGCCTCCACGCACCACGACATACCCCTACCATGTTATGTTAACCTTATCTATCATCATCATCATCAGCCTGTAGAAGGCCACTGCTGGACAAAGGCCTCCCCCATACGTTTCCAGAAAGATTCCGAGCCCATTTCATCTATCGCTAGTAAATCCGTCTGCGGCATCCATTTTCGGGTCGAAGCTGTTGTTTAATAAATAAATCTTGCTAGCTAGATAAAGCTGACTAAATTTGACGCCGCTAAATCGATAGTCATGATTGATGTTAGAGTTTTTTTAAAAGGGGACATCCACATTTTTAGACCTGTCAAATTAGGTTATCTAAGGAAAATGAAACAACAGAATTGACATCAGTGTTTAAAAAATAAGTCATTACCCAGTGTCATCATCCCGCTGTGTGGGTCTCGCCAGAGCCGCAGCGGCGAGAGCGAGACAACGCTCGGCGTGAGCGGAGGCGCGTCGCGACCACCGCGACAGACGGTCACCACGGACCACGTCGCGGACTACGCACTCATATGCGTCATTCTCCTGAAAAATATTAGAATTCTAATATAATTTTGTTTTTGTTGTTTCGACGCCTCCGTTTATCATCGGTTTGCTACACCTTAAACCACTCCTTCCTTCCTCCCAAGACGCAATCACCGCCGCGGCCGTCACGATGTTTCGGCCATCAATGGATCGAACCAACTCGTACTACGTACAGCGTAGAATGCTGAAGTACCTACCGAGTTGTGAACCAGATTTAGATAAAACTTGGAATAGATATAGGTAGTTTGCGAGCTGAAATAGCATAGAAGCTACTTTTTCCAGCTGCTTCCGGTAACCATAAGACCCTGAGTATTTAATCTAATTTTATATCGACACTAGAAACTTCTAACATTATAGCAGGTATATTTCGAACTGCCATACAATAGTAAAAATAGTGTTCGTAACCTAATCTACGTCTAGTCTAATCGCGTTCTTCTGGCTTCTAAACCTTTATGGCTTAGCGTGTATCAAAATAAATAAAATGTATGGGATAGGGTAACCCATAAAACTTACATCGTCGATAGTGATGTCCTGATGATAAGTAGGAGGTTCGACGTCCAGCATAGCATGAAACGCAGCCTTACCACCTTCTGCATCGTTGAGAGCAACTGAACACAATACCAGATGCAAACCTAAAAAACGAAAAAGCAGTTGGTTATAAAAACTACGTACGTAGGACCTATATTTATTTCTAGTACATGTTGAAACGAATAAGATATTTCTATAACACAATATATAATAGTAAAAATTATAAACCTGTTTGAAAATCTCCTTGTTCGTGCATTATGTGCTGAAAGTTTGTAACAGCGTCTCGAAACTTGCCCATGCGCACAAGAAGAAGGCCGATGTTGTGCATTACTTTCATCCTAAATAGAAAATGTTATTAGGTAGGATAAAAGAACATATACCGTACGATATCGCACGGTCACCGACGCATTCAAATAGTTCTTACAACAATATAATATCTATACCAAATAAAATAATCTTTTTCCCGACTGACTGACATAGAAAAAACACCGTTTTAACGGCTGAGATAGAGACTTGAAATTTTCACGGAATTTTAATATTGGAACATAGGTGTACTAATAAAGAAATTCCGAAATTCAACCCTTAAATGGGTAAAACGGGCGTTTAGGTTTGTCTGAACATAAATTCAAATGGACGAAGTCGCGTGCGTTAATTGTATTTTTTTGCTTATAACAACGCATCACACTTCGCTTAGGTTTGCACATGTTAATTTGGCCACAGCCTTAAAAGTATTCAAGTACCTCAGATCTTTTTCAGCCGTCGGCGTCTGATCTAACGCCATCCTGTATAATTTTAATGCTTTTGGATGTTCACCCATCTTGAAGTAAATATTGCCCATGTTGACCTAAACCACAATAATTACATTATGAATCTGTGAAAATGCATTTAAACCAATCACAAATTAGTTCCTGTTTACCTTTAACCTATTTGCGTGAGGAAATAGTTTATTTCTAGTGAGCAATTGATATGTATTCAGGGCTTCTGTATACATTTCATTAAGTGCGTATTGATCAGCCAAGTTACAAAGGACCTGTGGAGCAATAGGTAATACATTAAACATGCCACATACTTATATATATAAATGTGTAAGTATATACGATGTAAATCACAATATTTAACATAAATATAATATTTATACTATAGGTACATTATTTTTTAAGTAAAGGTGGTATCTCTATTACTTCCCGTGGATGTGATAAGAGGTGAACAGGGGAACGCACCAAGGGCTGGGCAGCATCATCTACACCAATTCTGCGGTCACCAATCCGTCTTCAAGCGTGGTGGCGGCTACGGCATTAAGGCCTATGGTTTCTATTAGGCTAACGACGACTAGAAATTAAGATTTTTTACAGTTAGGTAATAGACTTCCTTAGGCTACAATCTCGTTTAGTCTAGGTAATTGACGATGAAGTATATAAGCTTTAGAAGGTTCTTGCTTTAACTAAATTTAGGTTATAGTGGTCAGGAAAAACAGACGCTAGTAATGAGTTTAATTCCGCGGTTCGCATTTCTGGTTTCAACGCAGGGGGTACTTACTGCGAAAGTAAGATCTAAATTATGCGTATCACCAAGATTAGCTTGTTCTTGCATGCGGATCAATTGCCGCTCCAAGGCTGAAGCCTCTTGTGCTTTGGTTAATGCCTGAAAAAAAAAACTAGTTTGGAAAGACATTTTGGAAATGCAAACAGTGATTGGACTTAGTCAAACTCATTAACCATCAGTTGCCATTCGATGGGCTTTGCTGAAGATCACATAAATCCATATTAAACAACTAGCAAAACGCGCGCAAATTCGTTGGCGGCAGAAATAGGCATGGTGGTAATACAAGGCCTTCAGTAAGAGTTCTATTACTACAGCTAAAACTATAAACCTTACATTTCACTTATCTCGTTGCCTCCATGTTGCTATATCCTATGTACTAAGATGTATGTATAACGTGATATCTTCTAACATCTTGATAACAATGTATTTACTACTACTAAACCTAGTGAAAAACAATAAATATATTACATATTGAATTAAACTGAAAAAAATAGAGTCACAAAATGAGTTTGTTCGATCATGTCATTCGGTGTCCTACAATACTGGAAACAGAATTATGAAAACTGTGTGAAGCTAACCTGTGCTAAATCAATATCCCTTTTGATGGAAGTCTCATCATCTGGGTCAGGCCGCGCGCTCAGCATGCACGAGTCTTCTACCAATGTCATAATTCGGGCCTCCATATTCTTGACCTTGTCTTCTATGCTGAGAAATCACAATATATTTTACTTTTACACTGAGAAAGAGAAGCCTGTGTCAATAGGATTATCAGAAAATAAATCATTGCAATGTAAACAGAATCCACTGCGTCTCCCAGGGTTTCATCAAAGGAACTGCCTATTTCAGAATGTAAAAACAAGTTATTTTTCAACAAATTTATGAAGGTTATTTTACAAGGCCAAGTTTAACGCAATTCATGTTCTTTGAAATCTGAGTAAAGCTCCGTGCGAGCGCTTCGACCATACTTTACGATAGTATTCGATAGTATTCCTACTAAAGGTTAGCTGGTAGATAATGCTGTTTAGCATTAATTTCGCCTATATATTTACTTTTAAGATGTGCAATAAAAAAATCTATCTATCAAGAACAAATAATTAAAATAATTTTTACTTTTCAGAAAAAAAGGTACAAACAAAATGTCAGCAAATAACTGTTAGTGCAACCAAATGCAGCAATTGAATACTAAGGTACTTCACCTTAGCTCGTCCCTTAGACGAATAAACTCTGAGCAGTTTATTTGACTAAGGGACGAGCCCTCCACTAAGAGCTTTACTACTACTAAAATAAGGTGTCCTCCTGTGAGTAAAAAATGCAATATTGCAATATTTCAGGTACTTGGCCATATCTGTATACTTTAATACATACGTATCTTCTTTATTCTCCTCCCGCGAAGGTGTGTCTCTAGTGGCGGATGTATAGCCAGCTGCACGCACCGCGGTGACGGGCCTAGCAGCCGCAGTGCCCGCTCTTGAACCGCCACGCACGCTCACTGTTCCCAGGCGCATCACCTAGAAACAGAAAACCTGGTTTTTGTGGTAAGACTTATACATTAAAAAAACTACTGGTATATAAAAACCGGCCAAGTGCGAGTCAGGCTCGCGCACGAAGCGTTCCGAACCATTATCTATCATAAAAACAGCAAAAAATCACGTTTGTTGTATGAGAGCCCCTTTAAATATTTATTTTATTCTGTTTTTTAGTATTTGTTGTTATAGCGGCAACAGAAACACGTAATCTGTGAAAATTTCAACTCTCTATTACGGTTCATAAGATACAGCCTGATGACAGACGAACAGACAGACAGACACCGGAGTCTTAGTAATAGGGTCCCGTTTTACCCTTTGGGTACGGAACCCTAAAAAGATTTAAATGTTGTTTGGTAGAGATGCGCCCTGCTATTGCATTATGGTCTTATCTTTGTACTCACCCCTGTGCCTAATCGACTTGGAACTTTCCTTCCAATCCCCGCAGTTCTCAGGGTCTCTTGAAAAGCCTCATCTTCTCGTAAGTTACGCGTGTCCAGTGCAGGAGACACATCGTTGAAACCCGCGTATAACTCATCATCCTCATCCAATACCATAGCTGTACGCGGCTTGGCGTCAGTTCCAACCCGCGATGCACTATAGTAACGCGAACTTAACATGTTTTAATTCAGAAAATGGATTAACTATGAAAGAAACACCTGCGATATTTCTAAAACTTTTGTTGTGACGCTGTTACCTTGACAACCACACCATTGAAGCACGTGGAAACCAAAGGAGTTAAGTGTACTTTATGACCGTAACCAAAGAGATTGGAACTCAAAACAAGAAAGGCTTGAAAAAAGTATAATATCCACTGAAGCGAAGCGTTTCTATTGGGACATTTGCACTGGGAGTTGACTTTTTAGATAGCGTTTAATGACAAGTCATAAAATAGGTAACTTAGCTTTTGTAGGTAAGTACATGCATAAGCTCGAAAACAGAATACTTACGTGCTAGTGCTAAGTTTTTTCTAAGTAATCCTTGTGCTTTAACTAGGTATACATAATCAAAGTCAAACTTTGATTTTTAAAGGCGCGAGGCTACCGCCGTTTGTACACAAAGTTACGCAAGCCTTCGATGTTCGACGACTTTAGTCCCTATACCATCTATACTTAGACAACTACCGCAATATCAGTACATACATGGACGCGTCATTTCTTTTTTCTAGAATGCAGAGTATCGAAAAATTGCGTAACTACGTGTACATTCATGACAAAATACCAAAAACACGCATAAAATTTCGGATAATAAAAGACGTTTATTTCACGATCAATATTTATTACAAATGATCACTATCCAATACAATCAAGTTCCATCTTATCTTTCGTTACCACCTTGAAAACATAATAGATAAATGAACATAACAAAAAAAACAATTGACTGTAAAGCAAAATGAAATCACAATTCATAAAATATTCAGAACAGTGCTACTGGAAGACACTGAAGTTTTATTAGGTTCACACTGCAAAACGTAAATTATGCAAACTAAATTCTGAACCCCGTTTTACACGATCGATCCTAAAAACCACTGCGTCTAAGTATGAAAATGATTTTAACCACGCTCAAGTTTGGATGTGAAGATAGTAAGGTTTATCCTTCCATATCTTTACTTTTGACGCTTAAGTTTGACTTTAATGAGTTTCACTATTCGTCGTCAAACTCATTTCCATCATTAATCATTATACAAGCCCAGTCTTAAGTTCGGTAAAGATCAAACAAAAGAAGCAGTTCGCTAGCTGCGTTAATCTTCGCTTGCGTTCGCGAACGAAAATAACTTCTTTACAGGTTTCGTTACCAATCTGCACGGATTCAGTTTAGCTAGCGAAGTCCAACACTTTGCTTTTAGGCGTTCGTACTTATACACTTAAACCTAGGAAAAAAATTCTAACTCTATTCTACTTCAAGAAATGATTACATTACTTCGCCACCACACTCGCCTTTCTGACTCATTCTTATTCCTTCTTTGCATAAACATTCAATATTTGATATAAAAATAAACGATTTCTAAAGATTTGTATCGAATCATCATCGGAAGTATTGAACAATGATTGTTATTTATACGTATTTGTTATGATTTCTATTAACATTATATTTCATATGATTATAAAATTTACAAACTAAGTACTTCCAACATAAAATTTCAACAATGAGAAATTAATATTCGTGACCCTAAATAGACTAGCAAGAAATGCAAATATTCATATTTTGTACATTTTTCAACTATCATTAGATAACACCAGATAAAATTATAGAGATATGACTTAGATTATAACAATCCGTAGATGTACATAAGTAGGTCATATAAGAAATCTAAGATATCTCTGTGTGTACCTATCCTAATCCATGAATGTATCAACAAGATGTTCTAAACTATTTCTGAATAAATTCAAGACTAGAGCAAACACACACAGAGATTTCTCTAGCAAGACACTTATTTCACATCTTCATGTTAAACATTTAAAAGTATTAAATTCGGACTACATATCGGTACAACAATAAAACGACATGCTGCGCCGGTAAACTGAAAAGTCTCATGTATAGTAAAAAGGCTAATGAATATTTGGAAAGAGTGAACTATAAGTGTTGGTAAAACGCTACATTTAAGCTTATTCTTCAGTTCGAATTCGTAAGTTACACGTCAATATATAAATGAGGTAACTTTGTAAATATTATTCCAAATATATTTTTTGTTATAGCCGCCATTCTAGTTGAGTTGAGATCATAAAGATATTTTTGATTGGTTCTACCATTACTGATTTTTGTATAATATCATTTAAATCATGAAGATATTTTAATATGCTGCTCGGTTCGTCAGTTCAGTAATAAAATAACGGACTAAGGTAGCCTCTTACTTAAATTCTACTTTGATTAAACGTTAAACTATACTTACTTAATTAACATTAGTATTACTTTAGTCAAGTTCCCTGGTCAAATATAAAACGGAAGCTATTATAGGGTCACTGTGAATCACATTTTGAGCACCAAAATATATGGCTATAGCGTCTAATTTAAATTCAAGCACTCCGTAACATGCATTCGATGAGATAACAATTTTAATTTGACTTTATATTCTTAGATCATTTACAATTATCGGCTCTAAAATCGACGATGTGTGGAAATTCATTAACACACGTAAATTTCGTTACATGATTTGTGAAGCAGAGCTGTTACAAATAGCACTGAACATATCAGACCGACGACACCTTGATCTCTCTAAAAATAAACTTGTCATAAATTCAGCAGCGAGAGAAGCCGATAAAGAGCCGGTAATTACAGTAGTAATGATTTTAGTTTGTATAATAAATGAATCTTACAAGTAAGTGTTGCCTTATTGCCGCTAGATCTGCGTCGAGAAGCGAGGCCTGGGCAGCTCGAACACATCCCCGTGCACGGAGCGAGCCAGGGCTTTGATACTGGCTGCAATGTCCTGAGGCTCCTCATAATTCTAGAAACATACAAAGATTTTCCATATTTAATTCGTTTATTACGTTCACATAGTTTGGTTCATACATCATTTTGAGGTGTAAGTATCACAAGGTTAAGGTGCATAGGGACAAGCATAAGGTGTAGCAACAGCAACATGGACTCAAAAATAATATACATTTCAAGTCACAATTAGTATCATATCAGCTATTGCTTAGTTCTGTGATAATGGTAATGTCTGAATAAATCGTGATTTACTTTATAATCTATTATTTTCTAGTAGAAACGCTCTAATCTTTGTTCGTGAGAAGCTATTTTGATACAAATCTCTACCTCCGTTCAATCGCACACCCTACGGGTTGAATATCAGGATTTCTTTTCTTAGTACATCCCTGTGCATTAAGAAAAATATTTTATTTTTTATTTTTCAGCCATTATTGCCATTAAAAATATACCTTGAAAATTTCAAGTTTTTCTATAATGACACCCCATGTTATACACGACACAATACACACGTACCCAATACGATATTTTTCACGTCCTACATCCCGATAATTGGGTTAAGTAGGCGGCATGTACGAACAATTCGTACAAAAATATTATCATACAAATTATGCAAGCAACAGCCAACGAATGTTGATCAAGGATTTAATGGTACAATACTTACGTGTTCGTCCAGCTCGCGCGCGTTAGAGCTATCATTAGGAAAGCGCGCGATGTTCATCGGCAAAGAGCGAGCGAAGTCCGCGTTGGCGTTGCCGCCGCCACCGCGTGGTCTTGCTATCTGTATACCTTCATCGTTGCTGCCATCTGGAGAGAAACTCACGATCATACATCTAGCAGGTGCAAGTATCATGAGACGAATAAGCGCGAGCGTGAATCGCACACTAAGGGTTCAGGATTCGGCTAGATATAGTGAGTGTTTGCAAAAACTTACCCTCCGAATCATAGTCATCCTGATCAGAGTTCATGTTGTCTCTGGACTCCATGCCCTCCAGATCGAAAAGATCTTCAGCGTCCAGAGAGTCGTCTTCTTGTTGTAGATTTCTGTTGTTCTGAACAGAAAAGAGTAAACCTGTCAGGTGCATGGTGTGCACACTGGGGTTTTTAATGCAAAATAGTTAGTTCAGTGACTATACACAATCTCTACAAAACACTAGAATAGGACTGCTGTTTTACGGAAGTATGGTAACTTAGCTTTTAGGTATCATATTTTAGATCACAAACGATACTTCTATATTTTAAATAGCCGAATCGGTGAAGTCGTTACGCCATTCTTACTAATACTTGCTACATACGTAGTTAATTAATATTTTAACCATGGTACTTTAAGGTGGATGTTTGGAAACATGAATCTCAAACATAATTTAAATATGGGTTGGAGACCTACGTTGTATAAAATGAAATAAGCAAACACAGTTTACATAGTCCATTATTTTTCATCAAGGAGCTCCATTGTTCAAATTCAGTGTCCATCATCAGAAAGCTCGTTCTCACCAAACCATTGCTTGGGTCACATTATGATAGTGACCATGATGTTAAAAATATGAACAATTTATTAAAAAAATATGACTAATTAATTATAAGCTAGTGTCAGGAAATTTTATAATATTTTATGTACCTTGATAAAATTGTGCGATAGTTTTTTGGCATCTTTGATTGAGGACAGCCTCCTTCTCTGTAAAGGAGGTAGCTGCGGCGAAGGAGGTCCATTCAGGCCTTGCGCATTCCAGCTGTTATTATCATTGTTGCTTTGAGCTTTACTTACAATACTGCAACAAAATATTTAACACATACAAAATGTTGCAGACTTTGATACTACATAAAGTTACCCTATCACTTTTTGTTGAACTAATTGATTGTTGATCTCTTAGCAGCTCATGTTCAGTAGAAAAGTGTCCGATGCACTGCTCTGCGTCTATCAACTTGAGGCATATAGGTGTTAAACTTCATATACCTATCATCACCCTTGAAACAGGTATCATCCTGTCAGTAAGCAGGCAGGATAGTACTACTAGTACTAAAATTGTTTACCAGGTTCAATAAACAATGCAACATGTTCTTGTGTGATTTTATTCCAAATATAACTTGATAAAAGAAATAAATTATAAATTGATTTGCATACAACCACGTAATATATAGATTGTTGCTGTCAAAATTTTATACTAATTTGACATTGCATTGAATTCATATAGATAGTAAATAGATAAATTTTTGTCTATTCTCTAAGCTTATTTATTTATTTACTGCCTTTTATGTAGGGAAATAACTAAAAAATACTGACCTAGATAACATTTTATGATCTCTGTGTGCCCTTTCCCTATAGCCTTCAAACTCTGCATATTTCTGATCTCTGAATTGCCTCACTGCCTCTTCCACAGCTTCAAGTTGTGACTGCAGTGTCTGGTTCATGTGTTTGCTGAGTGTGCTAATCACTTGGTGAGCAGGAGGCCATTTTTTTTCGCTGATAATCAAATTACTTGTGTCCATATTCTCTTTCATTTCAATGTCGCTGGAAACTTCTGGCACCAGAAGGTTAAATACGGGAGAGTAGCTATTAGATTGTTTCAAGTTATTCATCTGTTCATGGTTTGTCTGTAATTAAAATACTGAGTGAGTGAAATTTAAATAAGTGCACCTTAGGATTTCATCATGATAATGACAATACTACCTATTATTATTATTAGTTGATAACCTTAAACTGAGATCTTGCAAAATTGGATCAATATATCAGAAAGTTATGCTCATAGAATAATACAATATATGTACATACATAAACATATACAACACCAAATGGTCTAAGTTGCCGCTAAAATCTTTGCTAAATTTTGGTTAGACTAATGATTAGATGTTTTTATATTTATTTATATAAATTATAAGTCATTACTCCCCTCAGTTCAATTTTATTGTAGCTTTGAATAAAATATATATAATTATGAATAGTATTTTGTCTTGGGCACCTGTATTTAGACTGTAAGGCAGTCAAGACAACATTAAGAGTGACAAGTCATTTGGCAAAAATTTAAGCCAACCTAGCTCGTCCTAAAAGCACAAGATGCTTTCTGGGGGCTTTGCAGGCTTGGAGACACCTTCACAAGACTATGTTGGCTGCTGACAGGCATCCTCTGCAGAATCGACTGTCTGTGGCTCCAATGTTGTTAAGAAGTTTGTTTAGGGGAATGACCTGTCAAGTTCCCCAGGATAGTTCTAAGGTTCAGTCTATGTTACTTAATTAAACAGTGTGTAAAAGTTCTATAGAAAATGTATCACCTGTATAGATTTATTAATAAGACAGATATTAGAGCGATTTTTATCTTGTAAAACGGCATGTGTGGTCTGAGCACAAGACAGGCAGGAATTAATTGTCCAGTTTCCAACAAAACGCTGGCTTATAAGTGAGGGCTGAGCTACTTGAATCTTCAAATCATTTGAGGCACACTTAAGCAGATTCTGCAAACGAAAAAACTCAATCAAAGGTATGATAACATGGAAGAAGCTTCTAAAATTTCCTAGACTGTTTTTACATGTACCATGCAAGCTGAGCCACTGGTTCCCTTCATTGCATAAGTTTAAAATTTTTATTCAAATAAAATGAAAATAAAATAGACATCCCTTACAATTTCTTGGTAGGTACTTACCAAGTAGGTACTTACTGCCTACCCAAGATCCTTTAATTCTTTCGTTTTACTACATGATCTAGGTGCCAGGTTTATTACTGTTAAAAGCTACAGAAAAATCTGACGGGATTTACGGGAGAACGCATCCTGCATTAAAAATAGTTGGACAATAAGTCAACAACACGCACATGTTTGTATTGTAATACCTAAACTAATGTAGTCTGTACTGCATAACAGGTGAACAGTTTCTTTAATCATCGTTGTATATCTACATAGAACGTTAAAATTAGACCCTACTTCAAGGTCAAGACATGTTCACTGATGGTATACCTCGCTGAAATAAATATCCCTTTGTTCCGTGGTAGTCAATTCCAGTTTTTCAAAGGCTACATTGGTTTCAACTTTATCGCTTTCCAGTGTCACATTGAGGCATTTGCAAGCACATAGAGCCATTTTTCGCTTCAAACTATTGTTACTTCTTCGGATTTATAAAATTTAGATTTCGTTTTCGTGAACTCAGTCAATCAATGCAGACAAGAGAGACAGACAACCAAAAAACGCAAAACGAAAACAACATACAATACACACACAAGCACAGAGTACTTATAACCAAAAAACTACAATAATAGTACAACAAATATTCTACCAATGTCAAAACTAAAAAGCAGTCAAGAAAGCCAAAGTAGTAAAATGTCTTGGTTGGTATTTTTAGATTTCATTTATCAAATCTTCTAAAATAAGCCCACCGAACACCGGTGGCCTAGTGGGAGTGACCCCGCCTTCTGATCCTATTAATGTCGTGGGTTCAAATCCAGTCGTGCATCAATGGATTTCTCCGTTCGAAAAATTTGTGTGCGCAATGTCAGTTCTCTCAAACGGTGAAGGAAACACTATCGTGGAGAAACCAGTTAGTATTCTAGCAGTGGTGGCGATGGACTTGCAACATGTTACATACGGAATAATAACTACTGCAAAAATGTGGGTATGTGCCAAATGTAATATTTGAACGTACTTTTGACTACCCCCCTTGGACATCTTCGAACAATCTCGAGTTTGTACTTGGCACTTGGTAAGAGATTTTTGAGAGGGTATACCTATCGTGCCTGGGGATTAAAGTCGTGAAACTGTTTCTGTTTCTAAAATAAATTAACAATAGTAGGTAGTCATGCTAAAGTTTTGTAAAAAATACAAAGTTTGGTCATGTCACAAACGCTTTCATTTGAAAGAAAGGTCCCCCTCAAGGAAAGAAGGGTCACACCCTGTCGCTCCTAAAGTCAAATCACTATTTAAACATTATTTTATTTTCAAGAATTTAGACAACTAATTTTGTATTCTTCTAACTTTTTCACAATGGACCATAATATCATGAAAAGGCGAGGCTTTTGGTGTGCAATAATATTTCACATTCACAGTCAAAATGGTATCTATCTGTCATTATTGTTAAGGTACTGTCAAGTATCTAGTAATGTTTTGGGTTGCATGACAGTTTCCGGACGGACGACGGAACATGCAAGCAAATAAGCAAGCAAAGCAACCTCAAAAAGTTGAAAAAGTGGCTGGTTGGCAACAAATAATAACTGTTTAGAACAAGAGAAAAGAGGAAGGAAACACGGACGTGGCTCGTCTCCCGACAAGTTTCAGTTTTTTAGATATAATAGTAATAAGTGGTACTTAGTGACAGCAAGCTAAGAAAACGTTTACAAAAAACAGTTTATTTCAAGTATATTGTATAAATACTTGCTGAAAAACGATTACTTTAGTATGTCGAAAAGAAGTCAACCCCATTGGTCACCCCCGGCAAGACCCGAAAGTTGTCCAACTTTACAGCTGTTCAATAGTTTAACGAGGCAAAAAGAAGAATTTGTCCCTGAGAATGGAAACAAAGTCAACTGGTACAGTTGTGGACCAACGGTTTATGATGCCTCTCATATGGGACATGCCAGGTATGTTTCAGTTTAACACCACCCCTGAAATAATACTGCTAATATTTGAGTATACCTACCTAGTGAATAGGTAGCTAGTTTTATATACTGACTCTTGTTATTTTACAGGTCCTACATTTCTTTTGATATACTGCGTAGAGTAATGGCAAACTACTTTGGCTATGATATTCTTTATGTGATGAACATTACAGATATTGATGATAAAATCATCAAAAGAGCCAGGCAACAGTTTTTATATGAGAAATATGTCAAACAGCTTAAGGTTTTGAGTGAGATCATAGATGATGCAACACAAGTTGTGGACTATTATGAAGCAGTTGTCAAAGAGACCACTGACCCAGATAAAAAGAATGTGATGCAAAAAATGCTTGACAGGTATAATCCATGCAATATTTGTACTCAATTTAAAATAGCAAAATTTGCATCTAACAAAACATAATTAAATGCAATTTTTAACTTATGGTTCAGTATCTTGTCTAGAAACTAGCATATACTGCATTTTTAGTAGGTAGTTTTATTACAATGACTAAGGCAGTTACTAAAAGTATGATTATTAAAACTAAAAAAATGCTAAAGTATAGACATGAGCAATTTCTGGCAAATTGTTTGTGTATTTTTGCAAGTATTTATGTTTTCAGTATTGCAGTAGCAGTCGAGACTCTAAAATTAGCCATTGAATCAAAAAATGATGAAAGAATCATAAAGGCAAAATGTGATCTTTTGAACTCTGCAAAAAGCCCTATTTCAGACTGGCTTGACAGCAAATATGGTGCTACAGTCACAGACCATTCAGTATTTACAGAACTCTCCAGATATTGGGAGAATGAATTTCATAAAGACATGAAGGCACTCAATGTAAGAAAAAAATTTAGTGTACTTGTTTAACCAATAGGTGAGATTTGAGATTTTTCGGATACCAGATTTTGGCTTGCGAGCTTGAATTTTTTAAGGGGACTTATGGACCTATGGGGTCACTTGCATATCTCCATACAAAAAACTTAAGCTCACAAACCGAAGTCTGGTATCTGAAAAATAAAAAAAACTCAGAATCCACTGCTGAACTCACTCTGATACTGGTATAGTCAACATCAAAAGAAGTTATGATGTTTAACTAAGTATATATAGTAGGTATTTTATGAATGAGAACTGTGAGTTTTGTTATGTAAAACTCATAGGAGGGTAATAATAATAACTCTTTAACTTAAAAGCAGTATTATGCTAAGACCTTATGATTACAGCCAACAAAAAATCATTCTAAAATTGTAAAAAAGTTATTTTTTTCCAAAGCTAATTTTACACACACCAATCATATTTTTTTACATAATTACAGGTCTTACCTCCAGATGTTTTAACAAGAGTAAGTGAATATGTACCACAGATTGTTACTTACATTCAAAATATTATAGCAAATGGTCTGGCATATGAATCAAACGGTTCAGTATATTTTAATGTAAGTGATTTTGACAGTAGAGAAAAGCACCATTATGCCCGGCTAGTCCCTGAAGCTTATGGTGACACAAAATCATTGCAAGAAGGAGAAGGTATGTAAAGAATAGTGATTAGTTTTACTTTGCTCAAAAACATCACATTTCTTGCACATTCCGAACTGGTAATTTCATTCTTATTGTAAAATTAAATATGTTTTACTGAAAATACCAAATTTACCAATTCCAAAGTGATTTAGTGTAGACTTGCAAATAAAGGCTTAGCTACAACATCACGGCGACTGGTGCGACCCGCCACTATGCCCCGCCATCGCTGCGCTGTTTCGTTTTACGACGTCACTGGATCTCTTGAACCTGTGAAGTGTTAGTTTCTAGATACCGCATGAGCCGCCCATTCGCGCAGGCCGTCGTCGGTTCACAGTGCCAGCCAGTGCGCGGTGTGCATGCCGTAGCGATGTGCCTAAGCCCTAATAGGCTAATAGCCACAGTGTAACAGCCTATATCCTTATCACCTTATTAAGTTAGACTGGCACCACACTGGAGTTTAATTATTTACATTATTATTACTTTGTAAAAGGATCATACAAAAAAACGGTAGGAACCAAGCCGTAAGTTTCTTGCCAGTTCTTCTAGGCTTGGTCGCGAACTGGCGCTTAGATTCACCTAGATTTAAGACGTTTCAAGATGATCCCTGCGTATATTACTGAATAAATTATTTTGACTTTGACTTTGACCTTATGAGTTCTAAGTGAGCTAGTTGTTTATGTTCCTAGTGTTTCTTAGAAATTTAGTTTCATGTTATCTCTTCTTACTCTTCCTGTAAGTTTAATAAGGTTTCTGATTTACAGGTGATCTCAGTGATGACGTTGGTGAAAAGAAATCCCCAAATGACTTTGCTCTTTGGAAGCGTAGTAAAGCCGGTGAACCTTCTTGGCCCTCCCCGTGGGGCGTGGGTCGGCCAGGCTGGCATATTGAGTGCTCGGCAATGGCGTCTGATGTGTGCGGCTCTAAGCTGGATATACACACTGGCGGAGTGGATCTCAAATTCCCACATCATGATAATGAGCTGGCCCAGAGTGAGGTGAGATTACATGCTATTTGATTTTCTGGTCCTGCTGTATACTGCACTAGACAGATAGAAAGTAATAGCCCTTTTTCTTCTCTTTCTTTTATTTTTGTAAGATGGTGGACACTCATCTTATTCATTATAGTCTCTGAACGCTCCTTTGCCTAAAATGACTGACAAGTTTATTGCAAAAATAGTAAACATATAAAATATGGTACCCTTCTTAGACATCCGCAAAGAATCTCGAGTACTTACATACTTGTTACTAAGAGATCTGAGGGATTACTACCGTGCCTGGGGAATAAAGTCGTGAAGGTAATTATTTATAATATATTTTCGCCGGCAGGCTCATTTTGATGAAGCAGGTTGGGTGAACTACTTCCTGCACACTGGTCATTTGACAATCGCGGGCTGCAAGATGTCGAAATCGTTGAAGAACTTCGTGACAATATCTGAAGCTTTGCAACGCCATTCAGCACGGCAACTGCGGTTAGGCTTCTTACTCCATGGCTGGAAAGAAACTTTGGACTACTCTGAAAATACCATGGAAATGGCTATGCAGACTGAGAAACTTTTTAATGTGAGTAATTGTTATCTATACTAATATTATAAAGAGTTAAAGTTTGTGAGTTCGTGAGGTTGTAAGGGGTAATCTCTGGATCTACTGAACCGATTTTGAAAATTATTTTACCAATAGAAAGCCACGTTATTAATGAGTGTCAATGCTATAATTAACCCGAAAAAATATTTACATGCTATAATTCATGGTAGTCGGATTTGCAAAGTAAATCGAAAAAAAAACGGTCAAACGAAAACATTTTTTACGAACGAACTGCTCTTATAACAGAGTATTACCTCGCAGGTCACGCTCATTATGAACGTGTCCTTCGAAGTACTACTCTGCGTCCATCAACCTGAGGCATACAGGTGTTAAGCCTCGTGTGCCTGTAATTTCACCGGCACCCACACTCTTTAAACCGGAACACAGTACGCTGCTTAGCGGCAGAAATAGGCATGGAGGTAGTACTTTCCCGGGCGTTCGTCCATCACTACCTTCACTAAGAGCTCTAACTACTACTAAAAGTTTTTGGTGTTTTATCGTTTTTTAACACGATAAATAAGTAGGTACCGTTCATTTTATGTATTGTCGATATGTATGCTAAAAACACGGAAAACGAACAAAAAGTGTCGATTTTATTTTTTTGTTATCAGAATCATGGTCTAATGCGTAGTTTCCGTTTTCGGAAGTAGTATTATTACACCTGGTCTAAGTACTTTTTTGTAAATACATACTTTGAAAACAACAAAGCTTAGAACAAACATTTATGTTTATTACACAAATGTTTGTCCTTGGTAGGGAACGAATCCACAACCTACAGCGTAGAAGACATACTCACTGAGCTGTGAGACCAGTTTGACCAAAATCTCATCCCAATGTTATTGACGAAGTCGAACAATGATGTGGCTGACATTGACACTTAGGTATTGGGAGTGAAAGGTCAGTAAAATGAATCAGCTGATATTTTCTTATCATTCTACAATTTCTTTGACAAATGGAAGTCATTGCTCCTTCATTAGCATCTTTATTCTTATCTTAATTATAATACCCGCTAATCTCTTTAAATATAATAAGGTATCTATGTCGAGTCGAGCAGAACAAACTAGTTATTGCCCGAATTGCCCTTTGACCGTAAATCTACTTGCATCTCGATTCCTTATCCATAAAAGGGGACTGATTAGTAGGTCACAGAGCCTCGGCCGGATAATGATGCTCACGACTTCGCTCTATCTTCTGCACTGTGCGCAATCTTAATGATTTTATTTACTGGTGAGACGCATTTTCATCATTGGTGATTTATTCCACTAAGTCTCTCTGATTTAGACCACTATACAAGTGAAGCAAAGCTGGTTGACCAGAAAAACTAGGCAATTGGTATTAGTATCGTTTGTTGGCAATTCTAGCAGACTGTCAATGCGGTTTCATCGCGGTATTTCAAACATGGTGGTCCAGTGTCTCTAGTTATTTTATTTTATAATCTTGGGAAAATGAACAGCTAGTTGTTTAATATGTACAAAAATATAAAGTGTGATGAAGGCCAACAACAAGTTTCCACAAGTAACTAAAAAGATAGGATAAATAAGAGAAAACTTTGACGAAATGCACTTTTTTCGGTTATAAAGCGATTCGATTACTACATTCGTTTTCTCTCTAAATTTATTAACATATTTGCAATATACCATGTGACGGTGCGAATTTGCCGACGAATGTAGAATACTTAGATAGGTATATAGTAATTTAGGCGATAACGACGTTCGTTTCGAAGTCAACGACCCCTCTGATGGGTTAGGAGTAGTAGTAGTAGTAGAGTTCTTTATGCAATAGTTCATCTGATGAATACCTTTTACTGCGACCTCAGTAGACATGATCCATCACTGTTTATCACAAACAAGTATGTTCAGTCAATCCCTCAGTGATGCTTATAAAAATAATGTATTTCCAGGAGTATTTCCTGACTGTGAAGGACGCACTGCGCAGCGGTTATCAAGAAGGCTGCGGCGGCGAGTGGAACGCGGAGGAACAACAGCTATCTGCTAAACTAACCGCGGCAAAAGAACAAGTGCACGTCGCGTTGTGTGGTATGTATACCTTTTTTATCATTTATAGACAGTCCTTTGGCTTCAATCTCACCTGTTGGTAAGTGACGATGAATCTACAATATGATCACTTATTTCCTAAACTCTGCAATAAGGTAATAAAAATTAATTAAAGTAGGCGTAACTAACTACGTTCTACAAACAAATACTTAGGATAAATTCATCATCCGTGTAACGAGAACATAGAAAACATTATCTAAGTAAAACTCTGTCCTTTTGCCATAATAATTGTTGTGTGGGAAACTTTATATATACAAAGCTTATTAAGTTACCCACAATAACTTTTTTAATAAATAAATATTGAAATACATTTTAAGTACGTTAATTATTATAATGTCTCCCTTAGACTTCCTCGAAGGATTTCGAGTAGGTACTTGGTAGTTGGTACTAAGAGATATGAGAGGATATCTACCGTGCTTAGGGAGTAAAGTCGTGGTGCTGTTTTTTTATATAAGTTATGTTTTTTTATTGTTTTTGATGAGCGCATAAAATTGTTGTTTGACAGATAACATCGACACTCGTGCCGCATTGGACGCATTGAGGGAGCTGGTAGGCGCATGCCATATTTACCTGCGGCAAGCCAGCGTCGCTCGTAACGCGCCGCTGCTGGCCGCTGCGGCGCGCTACGTCACGGATATACTTCACGTGTTCGGCGCCGTCGAGGGACCGCGCGGTGGCATCGGCTTCCCCGTCGGAGACGCCTCCGCTAGCGTGAGTACTAACTACGCCTACCAATGTAATATAAGATAATCCTACTAATATTATAAATGCGAATGTTTGGATGGATGTTTGTTCCTCTTTCACGCTCTAACCAGTGAACCGATTTGGATAAAATTTGGAATAAATATAGATTGTAATCTGGAATAGGACATAGGCTTTTTTCCCGAAAAAATAACGGGAACGGGAAAAAACTGCCACGCGGGCGAAGCTGCGAGTGGCCTCTAGTCTTTATTAAAAGCAACCTATTACATATCAAGCTTGGTATGATTTCTTATATTATGCTACGTAACAAAAATTTTCACAGATGATGTATTTCTGTTGCCGCTATAACAAAAAATACTATATATGCGTGGATACTACGAAAACAAATATTTTTACAGTATCTCAAAAGTTATCTTCTGGAAGCGATCAACGACAACCTGACCTTATCAGATCAGATGTCATCAGTTTAACTTTACTTCTCGTGTTTACTTAATTACGACTGCAGCTTAATTTCAAGATGGATTTAACTTTTTAAGTTCTTGTTCTTTTGACTGATAGATCGAAGAAGAGGTGATGCCATATCTAGAGGCACTCAGCACGTTCCGTGGACGCGTGCGGGAAGCAGCTCGTGGTGTACAGGCTAGTGCTGTGCTGGCGCTGTGCGATGAGCTGCGGGATGTGGTCCTGCCCGAGCTTGGCGTGAGGCTTGAGGACAAACCCGGTATGTATTATAATACTAAGTGCTTTCTATCAAAGGCTCTATCAGGGAAGGACTACCACCATAATTGTTTGTACCCTCAAGCAGCGTTGCTGGTTTGAAGGGCCCACACCCTCATGTGCCTGTATGCCTAAGGTTGATGGACACATCGTAGGACACGTTAACGTGCGTGACCTGCGAGGCATTGCTTTGTTATAGGTAATGGTAACCACTTAACATCAGGTGAGCCATCTGCTCGTACCATCAGCAGGTCACATAAAAAAATAATTTTACCGGCACTCACACCCTTCAAACCGGAACACAGCAAACTGCTTCGCGGCAGAAATAAGCACAATGGTAGCACTTTCCAGGACGAGTACTTTACTAAAAGCTGTACTACTACTAGGTTTGGTCGAATACGTAGGTATTCGAACCCAATTATTATGCTATAATTATTTTTGCTCATAACAGACCGCACAGTCGTGAAGCTAGTGAGCAAAGAAGAATTAGCTAAAGAGCGAGAAGAGAAGACACGGATAGAGGCAGAGAAACAGAGAAAGAAGCAGGAGTTGCTCGAGACCCAGCGGGCTAAGGAAGAGCTTAAGAAAATACCACCCTCTGAGTTGTTCAAAAAAGAAACTGACAAATACTCCAAGTTTGATGAAAAGGTTTGTTTATATTGCCAATTTCATTAGTTTTAAAGCGATCCGATTTCTACATGCGTGGCGTGATTTATCGCTCTTAATTAATATACATACTACTCTACCATACATATTTTCTACATTATTCTTGTAATGTATGATCTGTGGTTGATTTATGATGATCAATCAATATGTCTAAAAGTCGATTGTTATCTATGGCGTCCCCTGAGTAAATGTGATTTCTGCGCAAATAATCTTTTATTATTAAATACCACCTGAAAACTTCATGAAACTAGGAAGATATAACAATGGCGACGAGTAAAATCGGATTGGCAACTGCGAACATCGCAAGTTTGGTATTACCTGGAAAATTCGAGCCCTACAAGGACAACTGGGAAAATTACCGGGAACAGTTGTTTTTTGCTTTGGATGCGGCAGGTCCAGTGGATGACGTGCAGAAACGAGCCTTATTCCTGTCACAGTGTGGTAAAGAAGCGTATGCGCTGGTGGTTTCATTGTTGGCACCAAGAAAACCAAGTGAAGTTCCATTCGAGGAGGTTATAAAAGTTCTGAACAAGTTTTTCGTTCCGAAACCGCACCCAATACTGGAGGTGGATAAGTTCTACAAGCGAAGACAGAAAGAAAACGAGTCGGTCACAAGTTTTATCGCCGCTTTACATGACATTTCTTCGCGTTGTTCTTTCAACCATATTGATCGCAGGATGATTGAACAAATCATATTGGGTGTGAGAGACGCTAGCTTGAGAAAGGAACTGCTCAAATTGAAACTAGAGGATGTGAACTACGACATCGTGGTGCAACGGACATTGAATCACGAAGCTATTCATAACGGATTAATGTCTGGTTTATCGTCATCGAATGATGGTGATGGCGGCGGCGGGACGAGGTCGGAGCCAATGACTGTAGATACAATCCAATCGCAGTGCAGTCACTGCGCGAAGCGGCATGGGAATTCTAAATGTAGATTCATTAATGCAACGTGTTATAAATGCCACAAGAAAGGGCACACGAGAGCCGCTTGCAAGATAAAAGATTCAAACAAGATACAATCTTGCGAAGATGAGAAACAAAGCTCCGATTGTGAAGACAGCTTCGGGGTGAGAGTACACGGAGTTTCTGGAAGCGAAGGCGCCGCCTCTTCTGAGCCAATGATGGTGGAAGTAATGGTGAATGGTGTACCTCTACATATGGAAATAGACTCTGGGTCGGCACGTACTATTATGCCATACAGTATTTACAAAAGTAATGTGCATGCCTTCCCTGGGCCATTACTGCCATTTGAAAAGAAGCTAATCACATGGACAAATAGTGAGCTGAAAGTTGTTGGAAGAGAGTTAGTGGATGTCCAGTATGGCGAGAGGAGAGCTAAACTTCCTATGGTGGTCAGCTATGGTAATGGGCCTCCGCTGCTGGGCCGCGCATGGTTTGACGCGCTAGGGATTTCAATACAGGGAGTCCACACAGTTGATCAAAAACTAACCAACTTTGCTGATAAGTTTCCACAATTATTTACTGAAAAACTGGATAAATACAAGGGACCGTTGGTACATATTGACTGTAAAGAAGGAGCCCAACCAGTATTTTTGCCTTCCCGGCCAGTTCCATTCTCTTTAAGAGAACAAGTGAATCTAGAATTGGAGAAAATGATTACAGATAATATTTTGACACCGGTGAAACATTCACACTGGGCTACACCATTAAGAATAGTTCCAAAACCTAATGGAACACTCCGGTTGTGTGGCGATTATAGGAGCACAGTAAATGCTGGATGCTTGGTCGACAATTACCCATTACCAACATCAAACGAAGCATTTTTCAATCTGTCTGGAGGTAAATACTTCTCAAAGATTGATCTCAAGCAAGCATATAACCAGTTGAAAGTGGATGAGGAAACAGCAGAGTTATTGACATTGAATACTCCATTAGGCTTAATGAAAATGAACAGATTAGCTTATGGTGTCAATGCTGCCCCAGCCATTTTTCAACGACTGATGGTGTCCTTGCTGGCCGGAATTGAAGGGGTAGCATGCCTGCTAGATGATATTGCGGTGTGTGGATTTACACTAGATGAGCATAATAGTAGAGTAGAAGCGGTATTGAAACGACTAGATGAAATGGGCTTGACTCTAAATAAAACAAAGTGTGAGTTTACAGTCAAGAAAGTGACATTTCTAGGTTTCGAAATAGATGAAGAAGGGGTGCATCCAACAAAGGAGAAGGTGGAAGAAATTGCTAACAAACCACCACCAAGAAATAAGACAGCCTTAAAAGCATTTTTAGGTCTTTACAATTTTTATGAAAGATTCAAAGTCAAAGTCAAAGTCAAAGTCAAAAATCATTTATTCAGTAATATCCGCAGGGATCATCTTGAAACGTCTTAAATCTAGGTGAATCTAAGCGCCAGTTCCTCGCGACCAAGCCTAGAAGAACCGGCAAGAAACTTACGGCTTGGTTCCTACCGTTTTTTTGTATGATCCTTTTACAAAGTAATAATAATGTAAATAATGAAACTCCAGTGTGGTGCCAATCTAACTTAATAAGGTGATTGCAAGACAAAAAACATGTTAAGGCAATCATACCAAGATCTTAATATACAACATAAGTTCAAAAGACAGCACACGCTACGCTTCAACTAAGAGTAATGCTTACAATCTAATGCATTCAAATAAGAGAATAGTACAGACATTGCAAAAAAATATCCTAGCTGCCGACGGGTCGAGCGAGCGGAACATCTGGCCACGCCGATTTATCATTAACGTAACTATCTAAGGAATAGTATGCTTTCTTTATAAGATTTGTCTTAATGTAGGCCTTAAATTTCCGAATAGGAAGTTTAGTGGCATTTTGTGGAAGTTTATTATAGAATCGCACAGTGTTCCCCATAAATGACCCATTAACCTTTTGCAGTCTAAATTTTGGTATATATAATTTATTATTGTTTCTAGTGTTAATACTGTGCACATCATTTTTTTTCTTAAAACTACTTATGTGCTTATGAGTGTACAATAGATTTTCATAGATATACTGCGAAATTACCGTGAGAATATGAATTTCCTTAAAACGCTCTCGCAAGGAGTCGCGCGGTTTCATTTTATAAATGGCCCGTATGGCTCGTTTTTGTAAAACAAATATTGTTTGTAAATCAGCAGCTTTCCCCCAGAGAAATATACCATACGACATTACACTATGGAAGTAACTAAAATATACTAGTCTAGCTGTAGCTTCATCAGTGAGCCATCTTATTGTGCGAACTGCATATGCAGCCGAACTCAGTCTACTAGCAAGTGTTTTTATGTGTGGACCCCACTGCAATTTTGCATCAATATTAAGCCCTAAGAAAATAGTAGAATCTACAAGACTAAGTGACTCCCCATTTAATACAATATTTGTAGGGCTTAAGACCACATTAGGTAAAGTAAATTTAATGCACTTAGTTTTACTAGCGTTAAGTAAAAGATTATTAACGGTGAACCAGTTAAGAACTTGCGACAGAGCTGCATTCACGTCACTGTAATCATTCTTTTGTCTATCGACTTTAAAGACCAAGGAGGTATCATCAGCAAAAAGTACTATTTCACATTCTTTCTTACTACTATTCTCTATAAGATGTGGTAGATCATTTACATAAACTAAAAATAAAAAAGGACCCAATATCGAACCCTGAGGTACCCCCATTTCAATGAGTGACCCGGAAGACCTCTCACCGCCAACATCGACTTTTTGGACTCTATCAGTTAAGTAAGACTGTATGAGGTCAATTGCCCGGTTTAGGATGCCGTAGTGTTTAAGTTTAGATATTAAAGTGGCGTGACTCACACAGTCAAAAGCTTTAGACAGATCACAGAATACCCCGATCGCGTCTTGTGAGTTTTCCCAGGCATCGTATATATGCTTTAGGAGCATTGTACCGGCATCAGCCGTTGATCGACCTTTGGTGAATCCAAACTGATGGCTATGAAGTATCCCGGTATGATTAAAGTGTGATAACAACTGAGTAAGAACAACTTTTTCAAAGATTTTACTTATCGTAGGCAATACCGAAATTGGTCTATAGTTAGTTGGATCTTTTTCATTTCCTGATTTGTACAAGGGAATGAGTTTACTGTGCTTCATAAGATTAGGAAAAACACCCTTGTCAACACATCTATTAAAAATATAGGCTAGGCACGGTGCAATATCTATTATAATAGAACTTAGTACTTTTGTAGACATTCCCCATAAATCTTCAGTAGCTTTTATGTTTAAGGATTTAAATGTTGATACAATCTTATCAGCATTAATGTATCTGAAACTAAAGACGCTCTCATATTTTTTTACATTTGTCTCTAATAGAGCTGTCGCTCTAGAAGCAGAGGAATTCAAACATTGAGTCAATGCTTTGGGTATACAAGCGAAATAATCATCAAAAGCGTTTGCGACATCTATATTTTTACTCAAATTTTTATTGTTAACGTTTAAATTGATCTGTTTATTACGCGGCTTTGATTTGCCCGTTTCGTTATTAACTATCTTCCAAGTAGCTTTAATTTTATTTGTAGATTTTTCAATTTTATTTCTTATATGTAATGATTTAGCTGCTTGACAAACTTTTTTGAAAATTTTTGAGTAGATTTTTACGTGTAAAATAAACGGTGGATCATTTAACATTAATTCCCTAGCAGCGTATAATTCGTACAGTTTGTTCCTACTTCTATAAATACCTGGTGTCGCCCAGTCAGTGAACTTAACTCTAGCGCTAGCTTTACATGTTTTTAGTTTAAACGTATCATTGTATTCTTTATTTATTAAATTGAACAAATTGGTGTAAAGCTCGTTCGGGTCAGCCAAGCAAGGCATAAGGGATATATTTAGCTCAACATTGTTCTGAAACTTCTTTATACGGTTGTCTGTAATAGGCCGATAGTTAAATACCACTGGTTTATCTACTACATAAGGAAACCGCGCGCTATGACCGTAATGATCGGAACCGAAATGCTTAACCACTGATTTAATAACTGGTACATGACTGCAAAAAATATTGTCAAGACAGGTGGCCGATGTTGGTGTCACCCTTGTTGCGTCTTCAAATAGGTGGTCTAGGTTAAAACATTTAAATAAATTTAGAAATCTTTCAGATAAAGGATGAACAGAAATATCTATATTAAAATCTCCGCAAACTATTAAAGTTTTGTTACAGTTATACATTTTTAGCAAAACGTCTTCCATAGTGGATTCATACAAGGTGAAGTCCGCGTCTGGGGGGCGGTAAACGCTCACAACGATGTGCCGCTCCAGCTCCACACACGACAGCTCAATAATTCTCTCAATACTGAGATTTGCAATGTCTTTACGCTCCCTACATTTTAAATTATTCTTAACAATAATTAGTGAGCCACCACGTATAGCGCTCTTGCGGCCAAAAGAGCTCGCAACTCTATATTTATCAAAATAAGGAAGCAACTCAAGTTCTGATATCCAGTGTTCTGTAATACACATGATATCTACATTAAAACAATTTAAAAATAATTCTACTTCTAATAACTTGCTGGGAAGGCCCTGCATATTTTGATGTATCACATGTAAAGTGCCTGACTTTCCCATTGTCGAAGAATCTAGTTTAAATGTTGGGCAATAGGCCCTACTGCTCGTAGGCCCTTATTAGTAATGCTACTAACTACGGGCTTGTCTAAAGACTGTGTTATATTACTTATAACAGGATCAAAAATATTATATGCTAACAATTTAGCAATCGTTATTTTACTGCGTTTACTCATGTGTACAGTATCACTAGTCAATATAAAATTTCTAATAAAGTTATTAGTGTCAAAATATAAGACGTCACTATGACGACATGTCAAATTATATAATATTAGGTTGAGTTTAAAAATGTTCTGGTTTTCTTGAGCACTCAACGAGTTAGAGTATGGGAATGCACATAAAATAAGTTTTCCCAGCCCTAATTCTAACTTTTCTAATAAAGTTTCAACAAGTTTAATTAATTCTAGGTGCTTTACACCACTGCTAGCACCTAGTTGCACTACCATAGTAGTGTCACTGTCAAGACACCTATCCATAACTATGCTATTTATGAAGTGGCTAATGGGAGCATCTGGGTAGCAGTAGTTTGTTACTTCCTGCTCAACTTGATCATTAAGTAGCAGGCCCATCCCTATTCCTATCTTATCTGAGTATATAACAGTCCTCCGGGTCTTTCTGCCAGTATTTGCTAGTCTGACCGGAGACTGTGTGAAAGGTGCTGGTGCTGGCACAGGCTCCGCCACTGCAACAAGTGGTGCCTCCTGTAGCACAGCCTTTGTATGAGGTACAAGTGGCACCACCCGTCCAGAAGTGACCAATGATGCGCCAGGAAGCAGCTGTTCACACCTAGGAGAGTCTGTCTGTGAGCTATTATTACATACTTGTACATATACACTATCGTCATTCAGTATTCCAGCAATTTGTAAAAAATCTTCTTCAGATTTTTTATAATCCCTGGTTATGTCACTAAGTGATTTTTCTAATTTTTTAATTGTTGCAGACATACTCTCTTGTTCTATTGAACTCCTTGCAAGCAATTCATGGCAGGAATTCAATTCATCTCGTAATTGACATTTTTCTTTGCTAATTTTAGCTTGAATGAATAAATTTTTATGTTTTTTTAGTTTCTGTTCAGTTTTTTTTATGAAGTTACTAAGCTTAACATATTTTTTTATTTTGTTACTTCCTTTAATTGATGGAAATACACTTTTGCACTTAGGTGTAGTAAAGCTAATTAGTGAGGCGTTAGGGTCAACAGTGACCAGTTCTGACTGTAAATCCAGACTATTGTAATTGTTCGGTATTGAGATATGCACTGATTCATAAAGTTCATTTTTTGATTTACACTCGAGTAACTCTTGCTTTAAGTCCTGAATTTTCTGCATCGCCAACTCATAGGTGTCATGACATTGGTTCATACGTTCAAGTTTTGACTGAAGGTTCTCCATTTGGTCACGAACATCTTCATACTGGGAAAGGAGCTCAGCCAATTGCTTCTTGAGGGTTTTATTCTGGCCCAGAATCCCCATCATTTCAGCCTCACTCTCATCCCGTTCTTGCAGTAGCTGCCTTTGAATCTCCTTAGATTCTTTGAGCTCATCCGTAACCACCTTCAGCCTTGCTTGCAAGTCACATGCTCGCCGGGTCATGGTCATGGTGGTAATGTGTAATCTGAAGCACAATAGTTAGCAAGTAAGTATAGGATTGGATAGTAAGTAGCAGTAATGTGTTTAGAATAGGAAGAAAATTTAAAAATGAAAGTAAAACAAAGGTGGAGGGTGAAAGAAAGTAAGTAATTAGAGTAGAAATTAAGAAGTTAATCACAATTAGGGTAAGATTGAAAATAAAAGGTAGCTAAAATTACAATTATAAAGTCTAAAGGATTGCCTAACCACCATAGAAATTAATTAAAAAAAAAATTACACATATAAATACAAGGTTTATAACATTGGTAGGTATTTAATAGTAGTCATTAATGTATTCTCAACGCACTATGTGATGACCATATAATATGTATTGAGTACCTATTCAGTTTTATATCTAATTAAAGTTTGTTTGTGGTTCTAGTCTGTTCTAAGTATGGGGCTTGGTTAGATAGTGAAGTTGATAGGTATAGTTATTAGGCTAATATGCCGTTGTCTGGTGAAGTGTACAATAACAAATAGATATTATGTAGTGTATTCTGTGTGAGGCAAATGTTTTGTCATCAATCAAGCTTCCACTATTTGTCAAGCTGAAAGAGAATAAACTGTGCCGGTAATGTGAATTTTGACGTGACTCATCGATGGCGGTTTGCAGCCGGCCGGTGAGTGTGAGTGTTTAAATTCTGAGCGATTGTGTAGTGTTTTTGGTTAGTGAATGTGAGTGTAAATAGACACAATACTCCCCAGGTTTATCTGCAACTCCAAAAACCAGCAGTTGTAGTTCCCAAGCACAGCTAATCAGTCTTTGTAAAACTTAGTAATGTCGGACTGATGACAATATTTGGTTTCACTTTTTCTTGATTTCACTTTGTCATATTACTTTACAAACACTTGTACTGTATATTTAGACACTATAAAACTATAATACTGACTAATACATTGATTATTCACATTAAAACTTAAAAAAGAACTAAAATAAACATGAACAGCTGATTGTCACGTCAAACCGTCAGTCCTCAAAGACAAAGCAACTACTTTGGAACCATTACATCGGTTGTTAAAGAATGATGCAGATTGGGAATGGGGCATTGACCAACAGTTAGCTTTTGAAAAAGCTAAGAAAATGCTAACTTCTGATCTGACCCTGACACATTATAGCTTGGACAAAGAACTACATATGATATGTGATGCCAGTAACTATGGGGTTGGAGCAGTACTGGTACACAAAATGGAGGATGGTACAGAAAAACCAGTTATAATGGGATCCAGGACATTACAAGTACATGAACGCAGATATGCACAAATTGATAAAGAGGCCTTAGCTATCATGTTTGGCTTAAAAAAATTTAGACAATACTTATTGGGCCGTAGGTTTTTAATATTTACTGATCACAAACCCCTACTGGGGATTTTCGGAAGAAACAAACCTATTCCAGAGTTGGTGTCACCCAGAATGTTGAGATGGGCAATGACCATGAACACATACAACTATGATCTAAGGTACCGACCAGGTAAAGACATGGGTGATGCGGACAGCCTTAGTAGATGGCCAACACAAAGTTGTGTGCAAACAAGTGAAGATGTCATGCTCATTGATCAAATAGATAGTAACAAAATTAATTCAAGACTGATTGCCAAGGAAACTGATAAAGATGAAATTTTAAAAAAAGTTAAGTTCTGCTTATTGAATGGTTGGCCAGAAAGAATAGAGAGTGCAGAACTGCTACCATATCACAGAAGAAGAGAATGTCTTTCACTCAACAAAGAGTGTGTAATGTGGTCTAACAGAGTGGTGATTCCTAAAAAATTACAAAATCAGGTGCTAAAGCTTTTACATGAAGGGCATAGTGGTATAGTACAAACTAAAATGATGGCTAGAAGCTACCTATGGTTTCCTACCTTAGATAAAGACATAGAGGAACTTGTCAGTGGCTGTGAGCTATGCCAGGTTGGACGCAACAACCCACCTACAACAGAACACACCTGGCAAGCAGCTAAAAAGCCCTGGTCTAGAGTACATGTGGATTTTATGGGACCATTTATGGGAAAGACATTTTTAGTTATGGTGGATTCCTATAGCAAGTGGCCAATTGTAGAAATGGTTCCTACAATGTCAAGCAAATCAGTAATTGAGATCCTAAGGAGAGCCTTTGCAGATAATGGGCTACCTGATATAATAGTCTCTGATAATGGCTTAGCTTTTACTTCAAGTGAATTTAAAGAGTTTACTGAGAAAAATTCTATCAGACATTTAACCGGCGCGCCTTATCACCCAGCAACAAATGGACAAGCAGAGAGAATGATTCAAACTATTAAAGCAAAGCTTAAAAAACAGTCTCCTAACATGCCTTGGGCAGAGCGAGTAGCGAAAATGCTATTTCAAATGCGAACTGCCCCAAGCACAGTAACAGGTAAGACACCGGCTGAGTTGCTAAATGGTCGGAAGCTGAGGACCTCTATCACACAAATCCATCCAGATGCTGACAGTGGTGCCGAGATAGAGGAAGAAGGAAGGAAGGATGTAGCTCAGAGACAAAAGAAAACATTTAATGAAGGTGATTATGTTTTAATGCGATTGTATAATACAGATAAGAAGTGGCAGAGGGGAAGGATAGTCTGCAGGCGGGAGCCGTCAGTGTATGAGGTGGAAGCTGAGAGTGGAGGTCGACATCGAAGGCATGCAGATCAGCTCTTGAGAACCAGACTACCCCATGCAGAAACAAGCTCTGAAAATGATAATGCCAATGAACACAGCAGTTATGATGACTATTCAGATGTAGTAATACCACCACCTGAAGAGTGGAATGAAATTATTGGTTGTTAATGATTAGAATAATTTTGTTAATTATGGATTGGTTAATTATAATTGTTTAAAGTTAGAGGGGAGGTGTAATGTATGATCTGTGGTTGATTTATGATGATCAATCAATATGTCTAAAAGTCGATTGTTATCTATGGCGTCCCCTGAGTAAATGTGATTTCTGCGCAAATAATCTTTTATTATTAAATACCACCTGAAAACTTCATGAAACTAGGAAGATATAACAATTCTACTTATATATACATACTATTCTATATTAATTGGCAATAGACGAAGCGAATGATAGTTACAGAGTTGCCCTACAGTTACAAACGACACTACGAAATGTGGGTTCGAAAATGAAATACCACTCGGTCGGTAAAACTTTTATTAATTCAGTTTTCTGATCTATAAATTATTTGTTTGTTGTAGGGTCTCCCCACGCACGACCTCGAAGGTAAGGAGCTCAGCAAAGGTCTACTGAAGAAGCTTCAGAAACTGCAGCAGGCTCAGGATAAGAAATACAACGAGTACTTAAATTCCATCAATACCTGCTGACAAAGCGGTTACCTTATTTTATAATTTCAAATGTCAGCTGCACTAGAATTTATACAATTCGTAATTTTCAAAATGGTATCGCAGGGTCACAATAATTACATGAAAAATATACAAAAAATAAATAAACTCATCGATTGATTTCATGGTTATTAAGTCTCTGCTTTAAGAGTTTATTGTAATACTGTGAAACGTTTTGAAAGTTACGAATTGAATATATTCTGACTGTACACGCATTTTTTCCTTAGGTTAGTTATAAAGTAAAGTAACAGTTTATTTGCCTCATTTGATTTAATTCTGAGCAGTCACTTTGGAGAATTTTTTCTTGCTCGCTCTGTGCGGTAATACAATTGTTTTCGGCAGAGGTCGCTCAACATCAGGTGTGCTGTATGTGTCTTCTGTGGGTAGATTCTGAGTTTTTTTCATTTTCCGGATGCACATAGGTATAGGAGCGCTTATCGTATCTCCGTACAAAAAATTCGAGCTCGAAATCAGGTAAGTATCTGGAAAACGAAAAAAAACTCAGAAAACGCCCTATGTTTTTTGTGAAATAAAATCTGATGAAATATGTCACAAGATCAATATCTCAAATATGATTTCTGATTGTACTCTATGCAAATAAAACAAACTTAAAATAGTCAAAGTTACATCATAGTTTTATATTTCTTAAATTAGCTATTATTGTAAGCTTGCCACCAAATGATTCCATTGGTCTTAACAGTATTATGGGCCACTAATTTATTAGCTACCGTCTTGTAAGGTTCCTTACATATATCTTAAAGATTAAATAAATATTTTGAAAATAACCACATCTCTGAAATATCTCCTTAAATATTTAATTTGTACTACGAGTATACAAACATACACACTTGCACACCCACTTATTATTCAGTCATAGGCTTAGACGAGTGTTTTACTCGTCTTAAGGTCATAGGTAGTATAGGTAAAATACTGGGATACGCATAGTGATAAATTTTGAAAAACACTGGGTACTAAGGTCATTATTGGTTACTAGCGGCTCGTCCCGGCTTCGCACGGATTTTAGTAAGGATCCCTATTTCACTTGGGGATATAGCTTCCCAACGGTGGAATAATTTTTCAAATCAGTTCAGTAGTTTCGGAGCCTATCCGATGCAAACAATCAAATCTTTTCTCTCTATCAAATTAGTATAGACTAGCTGACCGGTGCCCACTTCGTTGGGCGGTAAACATGTTTACTTACAAATCTTAACTGAAGTAGTACTCGATGTCACCAACAGATGGCATTAATACGGCATAAAATAGCGGCCGTTCGCAGTTTCGCCAGCGCGGCAGTTTTTATCAGTTCCCGTTATTTTTTCGGGATAAAAAGTAGCCTAAGTTACTCCTTGTTACATTAGCTATCTGCCAGTGAAAGTCCCGTCGAAATCGGTCCAGCCGTTCCAGAGATTACACGGAACAAACAGACAGACAGACAGACAAAAATTTTAAAAAATGCTATTTTGGTATATGTATCGTATATACATTCCTATGCATGTAGTAAAAAGCGTTATTTTAATATTACAAACAGACACTTCAATTTTATTTATTTGTATAGATTTTGTCATAAAACTATGTTACATTATGAATTAATGTCCTTTTTATAAAACACCTGCGTAGGGAGCCGACCTCGCGTCGGAGCCGCGCGGGTACCTAACTCATAGATCTAAACTACTCCCCTGCACGCGCACTCCCAACTTGGTGACGCTCACTTCGCAACGGGCCGTGCAGCAGAAATCGTAATATTTTAATTTCGCGATAACTTCAAAACCAAACGTCCAATTCTAATCATTTACAGACCAAATATTATCTACATGAACAGTACTTAGTGATAAAATAATTTATTTCGATAAGGATTAATAGTATGAGTAAAATAAATGAATTGTTCCACTCTGCCCCACCAAGGCGCCCCACTAGTGGGGCAGAGTCCACAGCCTTAAAATTTGTAGTGGAATCTGCCCCACTAAGTCAGTTTAGTGGGGCAGATTCCTACTACTTTAAAGTTTGGTGTATTCTGCCCCACTAGGGCTGGCAATAGAGTTTGTGTAGGTGGGTTTACTCATATTGTACTATATGTCTATTCAAGTTAAATGTAACTTTGGTGTTATTATTCAGTAGATTACGTTAGTAGTAGGTAATTAGTAATAGATGTGGTACATAGGTAGTGTATAAAATGAAACTAAAAATATGACGACCGATGTGGCGCGGTGGGCGTCGCAGGCGCCCCGGTCCGCCTGCGACGCAGGAGGTTGCAGGTTCCATTCCCGCCTCGGGATAAATGTTTGTACGATCTGCAAATATTTATTCCGGGTGTTCTGGGTATTTTCTATGTATAATAAAAAAATATCTATGAAAGTACGTAATATATTGTAATAAGTATGTCAGTCATCTAGTACCCATAACACAAGCTCTGCTTAGCTTGGGGCTAGATGAAGCTGTGTGGATTTTCCAGCATTATTATTATTATTATTGTGCACGTAAATAGCAAAATTATTTTAATTCTTATTACTCAATTATTAAAAATCACAGATTAATTACGAGTATCATTTGATGTACAATTATACATGTAGAGGTCATAAATAAAACCTTAATATAAAAATAAATACTACGACTAATACGGATTTAAAAGTCTGTTTTACTACAAGAAATAAAACCACATGTCAACTTTCACCTGATATGGCAAAATACAGTCTTACTTACTGCTACGTAGTCTTGCTTACTTTATGGATAGTAAACATCTAAAAGATACAAACAGCTACTAAACACAAGAAATATGACTAGGTAATTGAACTTGATAAAGTACTTGTACATGAGTATCTCTTGGAATAATAATAGAGTTATTGCTCCATCTATTGCATTTTTTCTAAAAAATGCCCAACAGATATACTGCCGTTTATAAGCTCCATTTGAGCATCTTCTATAATATTTTAATCGTTTTGTATGTATTCATTAAGGCGTGGTTTTAAAGGTTGGTTCTGGATAGATTTAACTATGGAAAGCGTAATGTCTTCATTATAAGATATTAATAAAGAAGTCATAGTAAAGTGGGACATTTTTGGTTATTCTTTTTATTCAACTTATTATGCCAACCTTCGAGAGCATTAATTATTGATCTGTGATTCAAGAAACAAATAATTAATTTTCTAAGAATATTTTTAGATTCATTTAGTAAACTACCTATGTACCACATCTATTACTAATTACCTACTACTAACGTAATCTACTGAATAATAACACCAAAGTTACATTTAACTTGAATAGACAGATAGTACAATATGAGTAAACCCACCTACACAAACTCAAGTGCCAGCCCTAGTGGGGCAGAATACACCAAACTTTAAAGTAGTAGGAATCTGCCCCACTAAACTGACTTAGTGGGGCAGATTCCACTACAAATTTTAAGGCTGTGGATTCTGCCCCACTAGTGGGGCGCCTTGGTAGGGCAGAGTGGAAGAATTCAATATGACTAGGTAATTGAACTTGATAAAGTACTTGTACATGAGTATCTCTTGGAATAATAATAGAGTTATTGCTCCATCTATTGCATTTTTTCTAAAAAATGCCCAACAGATATACTGCCGTTTATAAGCTCCATTTGAGCATCTTCTATAATATTTTAATCGTTTTGTATGTATTCATTAAGGCGTGGTTTTAAAGGTTGGTTCTGGATAGATTTAACTATGGAAAGCGTAATGTCTTCATTATAAGATATTAATAAAGAAGTCATAGTAAAGTGGGACATTTTTGGTTATTCTTTTTATTCAACTTATTATGCCAACCTTCGAGAGCATTAATTATTGATCTGTGATTCAAGAAACAAATAATTAATTTTCTAAGAATATTTTTAGATTCATTTAGTAAACTACCTATGTACCACATCTATTACTAATTACCTACTACTAACGTAATCTACTGAATAATAACACCAAAGTTACATTTAACTTGAATAGACAGATAGTACAATATGAGTAAACCCACCTACACAAACTCAAGTGCCAGCCCTAGTGGGGCAGAATACACCAAACTTTAAAGTAGTAGGAATCTGCCCCACTAAACTGACTTAGTGGGGCAGATTCCACTACAAATTTTAAGGCTGTGGATTCTGCCCCACTAGTGGGGCGCCTTGGTGGGGCAGAGTGGAAGAATTCAAATAAATGCGTTTAAATGTAGTCCAAAAAAAATTGAAGATTTTTAAATAAAAAAATGGTTGTTGTGCCTCACTCTACATAGATAGGTATAGTGTGTCGCTGACTTTTTTGTAGATTATTATAAGATCTACAATTACTTAGAACATTTTATGGTTCTATCTTTTATAGTTTAGGCAGCGTACGCAAAATAAGTAACTTTTCTGGTTGATTTTTTACACCTTGTGTCTGAAAAACACAAATATTTTACGGAACGCTATTTTTTTCCAAAATAAAATATAGCCTATGTTACTCAGTGATAATGTAGCTTTCTAATGAAAAAAGAATTATTAAAATCGGTCCAGTACTTTTTGAGTTTATTCATAACATACAAAAATACAAATCTTTCCTCTTTATAATATTAGTGTAGATAAATACAATTATGGAATTTTACAACTAAAATTAAACAACACGGTATCACAAACATTAAAAAAAACCCGCGTAAAAATCATATTTGTCCTAAAATTAACGTTTATTTACCCTCAACCACCGGGAAATAAAGGTTTTCGAATGGTGACCACTAACCAGAAGACGAAGCGTAGGACGTCATCTCACTCGATGCCGATGGACCAACGACATTGTACGGATTGCTGGAAGTCCGTGGATGAGAAAGGTTTAAAATCGTTCTTCCTGGAGAAAAGAGGAGGCCTATGCCCAGCTGTGAAATTTATGTTTATGAAATTTCCTTGTAAACTAGTTATTATTAAAAATAAAACAAATTGGGTCAGATGAAGTCTAACCGTGACGTCACTCCTCTGTGTTTCACTAAAACTCTTAAAGTGAAGTTGAAATAGAATTCTTAGACATAGAACAAACACAGAACCCACAACCTACACCGCAGAAGGCAGATCTACTATCGGCTGAGATGTAAGGCTAGTCAATGGATTAGTGCTAATAATATCGAGTAGGTACGGCTTTCTAGCATGACTTCGCGTCGAAGCGAACGAATTGAAATTAATGCCCAGTTCCAATGTCCTACGAGCGTCCGTTGATAGTACTACTAGTGGTTAAACTCTGACTAACCCCAACCGTCGGCGAAATCTTCACAAACTCGCGGTCAAATAGAGAGTCAAATACTTTATTACATCAAGGATCTTTTGACAGGTAATATCGATGGAAGAGATTTGGTCCCGCTTGCACACCTTATACAGTCGGTCGTCTGCACCTACTCATCATCATCATCATTGGCAGCTTGTTCTAACCCACTGCTGGGCATAAGCCTCCTCCCTCAGAGGCCACTCAATACGGTTTTGGGCCTTTTGCATCCAGGTCTTTCCCTGTACAGCAACGATGATGCGAAGTTTTCGATGTTTGTGGTTCAATCAAACTTTTACAACTGGACTGATTTCGATGAAACTAAGAATAATATAGTTCATAGTATGGATTACGAACTAAGATTAACTGGAAAAGTGCCTAAAACTTTGACCATGCGAAAACGCCTTAATACTGATCTTAGCAAAATTACCTCTACCACGCGCGTGCGAAGTCTCAGACGCCTACTAGTCTGCAGTAATTTGGTTGTTATTATTATATAATACACTCGGCAATAAAAGAAGATTTACAGATTTTAGTTATATAATACTGGATGCTTTCTTATCTGGATTTAGCAAAAAAATAACTTAGGTTTGCAGAGTTAGGCGGATCTTCAAAAGTGTTCTAATTTAAGAAATATTTAAACTTTCCACCATGCAAACCGGCTTGGGTGAAACCATGATGGGAAACTAGTGTGGGCTTAAAAAACGACGTCACTTGGGTGAAAGAAATGTTATATTGTGAATAAGTGCTGCATGTAAGGAAACTTTATGATCGTAATATTTATTAAAGTCATTTTGACGACTCTTTCTTGTGTTTGCACTCGTATCTATATTTTTCCAACCATAACAGTCGAACCGTTATACCGAATCCTGCATCGAATTTGGTAGGTCGATTTGCTCATAAATTCCAAAACGATGTATTCTATAGTAAAATATAACTAAATCTAATATGGCTAAAAGGGCGAAACATTAGTTATTAGTGTAAGCATTTTGGCAAACAGTCATATTATAACTAAATAAAAAATAATTGCAAGATCAAAAAAGTTGATAAAATAAATGTACCTAACTAAATCGATATCTAATAACTTGTTTGGTTGCCCATCGATTATCTAATAAATCCGTAAACATAAAATGAATTACCTCGACGTTAATGATGACAATAGAGCGCCGATCCTTCCTATAACGGTTCAGTGAGATCTCTATAAAGGCGGTAGCAGCGTGCGCGACAAAAATACTCGTAAAAAGCTAAACAGTAGTTATAGAAAAGGTAAAAAGTGAGGTAAACAATCTGGGCGCGTTTTTTGTTAAAAATGTACAATTGTGTTTTGGTAGGGTGACGGGAGCACGCGAGTGCTAACATCTGCGACTAGCGCGTACTATTTTAAAGTGCTTATTAATGGAGACTTCATTGCTGCTTTATTATTTCAAAATATGTTCCTATTTATGTAAAAGTGAAAGAATGTTCGTACTCAAATAAAGGTTGTCAATTTATTAAGTATCTGACGTTATGTCATTGCGTGGTTTTGAACCTAATATTTTTAGAGATGAACGTACCTACATAAAAAAACTTTATAACGGTAGTTCCCATCGAACACGTAAAAAGAATTTCTGGTTGAAAATGTAACTCCCCATTTGAATTATATTTTCAAGCAGAAAATATTCGTTTTGGGATTGATCACAATCGCTTTGATCGTGGTCAGATTCAACAAAGGTTACGGTTTACTGTATAGTATAGGACGGGAAGGGGCGAAATCGCGAATGCCGTCTTCATTGACTGACCGCCTGGAGAGATGTCAATCACAAACATTTGAATAATACATTGTTCCTTTTACATATTCCGTTGAGATCTTACGATAACTGAATTTCATTATAATGAAGTCAACGAATCGAAAGTTGCATTTTTAGTCGAAAAGTAAGTTTTCTAAGCAAATTACTTCACATTCGATCATGTGGAACATAAATCTAACGGTCGTCTGTTGTACACGACTGTTGAAATCAATAGGACCGGCAGACCTATCGGTCTAACAAGCTACCAACATCTTATTTCGAAATCAATTCAATTTTAGTTCAGAAACTTACCAAAATGAGGGCATATAAATTGGATCCCGAATTTTTATTAAGTTGATCTGTCGATCAGTTTTTTAGGATTAGCGTTTTGATTCGATAAACATAAGCATATTAAAAACTTATTTAAAAAGTCGTTCCCTTCCTCATTGAAATCGTTTTGAAATCAAGGAACAACGCTGGAAATGTGATTTTTAATATATTTTTTATATTACTCTAGATTAGTTTATGAATCTTGAACGCAAAATACAATTATCTCACGGTCGGTGCATAAAGTTCTGACGTAGGCTAGGTGCGTAAAATCACTCACATCTTTACAATTTAATTGGCGACTTAATATGATTTATAACGATAGCAATTAAAAGTTTTACCTCATAAATTATGATCGCTGGAGTACCTACCCCTCTTGGCGCGAGAGGGGTGGTGAGATGAACAAGTTAGCAAGCTTGTCCCCAGTAGGGGTTGCAATTATAGCTTGTTTTTCATCGCAACCCCCGAAGCACTCCCGTTGCTGAAAAAAGAAACCAATTTTGCACGCTCATTAATTATTTAAATCTCATTAAACAGCCGCAAGTTTCCCTCTCTGTTGTGTAATTCTGCGACGCCATTCTGCGTAGGTACCTAATTTAAGCCGTTGGACAACGACGAAGTTTTTCTAGGCACCTTATATACTTACCTACAATGTTGTTAAATGTTTGCAGAAATATGAATGAACATAATAATATGTAGGGGCAAGTGCTGTTCCTATGGACGCTTGTACCTGTGGACACAATCGATTCCGACGAAACTAGCAACTCTAAAATTCTAATTTGAACGCTACCGTTTAGCTTTGTCTATAGTTGACAGTTTTGACGTGTCGCCATCTTTGTTTTCCGTATCGTTGTTTACATGCCGGCTATGAAAGAATTTTTCGCCAAAAAGTAAGATATTTTGCATAATTTAAACAAGCTTTACCGTGAAAATACTAACGTTATCGGTTTGATCGTGTTTGCAGTATGATCCATGTTGTTTATTGCTTAGTTAGTGCTTTTTTCGTGTCTGTCAGTCTGTTTTATCCTCAAAGATAGATCAGTTTTATTTTTATGTCTAAATTTGAACCTATGGACAAAAATATGAGCGTACCTGTGGACTGTCCACAGGTAAAAAAGTGCTATAATGTTAAGTTACAAAATCTAATAAGCCATTTTGTTTAATTTTTTCAGTGCATTTATTCAGTTTTTCCAGTTCTAATAAAGCTGAAAAAAATAAAATAGCCGACCAGAAAACGGACAAGTAAAAAAACACGCAAAAGCTGCTCAAAAAACAATTGCTGTCAAAGTTCTTTCACAATCTGGTTCCTCCAAAGTTGGCACTAGTTGCTCCAAGAGTCATCCAACTCTTCTATTGGCTAGTAATCTTTCTAAGCCTTCCAACGCACTTTCGAATGAAAACAACGATAAATCTAGTGAAAAAAATATCAAAATAATTAAACACGAAAATTTATCGTTCGTTAGATGTATGAAGTGTAAATTTTATTCCAAAAACAAAAACCAAATGCTCAAATGTAGTTTTTGCAATCATAGCTATCATATTTACTGTGTTCCGAAGTCACACAAAGAAAACTTTGAGTCTGATGATGAGAGTGAAGGTTTCATTTGCGTGGCATGCTTCGTATTAGACAATGATGACGATAGCGATGAATCTACTCAAAACTTGTATGAAACCTGTCGTAATGCATACAAATAAGTAATATTAAGTAATACAAATAACCAAGTAGGTATGTTTACGTTAGTTTGAAGTTGTATTTAGAAGTCTATATTTGTTTTTTTTCTTTTTTATTGTCTAATTAATATGAACCGTCTTTAGGTACAACACCGTCCCCAGGTACAATTTTACTGTACATAGGTACAATCGTCTGTTGTTCCTGTGGACAAATATGGTGTTTTTAAAAAATGTTGATTATTTTCGTAAGTATAAGTTATATTGAGACTATAACTTTAGTTTAAGAAAGGCTTATTATCTCTTAAGACATGGGATATGTTAAAAATAAAAAAAACATAACTAATTCAGATTTAAAAAATATTTTATCCCAAATTCTGGAAAGTGTACACATGTTCCGCACTTGCCCCTAAGTAGTTTACACATTTGCTGTAGAACCGACGATCGTTGGAGTAAACTAATACTTGTAGTGGAGACCGCGTACGCTTGTATAGTGTAGGATGCCACCTGGTGAGTTGGGGCCATGATCTGCGACATGTAGCTGGCAAACACTGGTTGAAAATCATGTCTTGGGAGAGAAATACCTATGCTCATCAGTAGATTGATATGGGTTGGTGTTGGTAAAATTACATATCATTTTTACGTTCTGTATAGACTTCCATAATAATATAGTTTCACAACTTTTGTTCACAATGATAATATTTTATAAGAACTAGAGGTCACTGGTTTGCCGGTCGTTATGTCATTTCATTTTGTATGTCCAGTTTTGGAAAAACGAACACTTAAGGTCTCACTCCGGTGTCTGTCCGTCTGTCGCCGTCGGTCTCCACTTTGTGGTAAAACTATTAAGGCTTCAATCTTAAAAAATATCTTGTTAGCGTCCAATGCCAGGATAGGATAAATAAGTAGGTACCTAAGTAATAAAGTATGTAGGTAGTTGGTGCCTCGAACAGGATGTTAAAATAAAAAAAAAACTATCTGCGTCGAGTTAGGTATCTAATAGACGTCAAGCGTCTATAAGGTCTCAAGAACTCCAAAAGGATTTTTTTAAATATTTTATTAAAGGAGGATCTCAAGCTAGCGGTGGAACACCTAAGGGTATTTGAAGTAGGTACCTCTCTGTGTTTCAGCAATGTTATGAAGCTAGGTAATCCTTTTTTTTTTAATTTATTAAAATCTCACTTCTTAGACGTTTTTTGTTACTATGTCAATAAATTAGGTAAATACCTTATTCATAAAATTACGCTTGCGTTTGTCTAATTGTTAGGTCATAAAATAATGATTGATGAGCCATACAAAACATACAGCTAGAAGTGGCAGTTGTGCCTATTTTCAACATTTTATTATTTTATAAACTCACTTTTCTTTGAACTCATTGGTGAATGCTCAGGAGGTACTTAATACCTATCACGTAATAGATAAAAGCAGTTACTCTATAGGTAGAATCTCTGAAGAGTTTACCAAATGATAAATCGCGAAGATTCTCATAAAAGTCTGTTTGCAAGCATCAAAGTGATTTAGTTAAACAGGAAATTATACAACGTTGTTGTAGGAATGTATTTACAGAGCGTTTGAATATTTGTTGACGGTAGCTTCCTATTGGATAATAAAGTCTCGCAGTACTGTCTTGTTTTGGAGCAAAATGAAAATTAGGAAATTAAACTCCGCTAGCACATGAAAGGTGCGGAAGCACCACTCTTTGGCGTTTATTCACCAACTCGGCGAATGGCGCTGACACACCGCTATCCGGCTTCTGATATACCATTTAGGAATATTATTAAATATAGTATGGAATAAATTGAATGGAATAAATTAATATAGTGAGTACGCGTCTCAGGTATGGAACCCATGCTATAATATATATTGAACGTATTGAAGCTATTCAAAGACGGTTCTTGAGATACTAAAGGTTCTATATCATTCTAGTAAGTATACAAACATCATAAAAAATAATAAAAAAAAAAATTTTTTAACTCTTAAAAACCGGTGGGATATTGCCCATTATATATAGAATATAAGAATTATTTGTAATGATGTTGATTGCCCGGACCTTCTAAGTAAAATTAAACTAAACGTACCTACTGCGTAGAGTATATAGACACAATCCTCCATCAGAGGTTCCATAGCCTCCACTAACTACAGGTAATATGTGGTGCGAGCGATATCGTTAATAGTTTCAGTAAGTTGTTGGCATAGACGAATTAACTAATTGTGGTTTATTCGCCTAAGGTTGTTGGATATTGGTCCGTTTAGCGGCAGCATTGGTGAGGCAAGGCGGCGCCAAACTAGTCACTTCTTTAGTTCTTAAAAATTTATGTTGTTTGGTTTGTTTTGGTTAGCTTGGTATCATATTATGTCTTTTTCTTTTATTTAGGTTAGGTAAGCTCTTTAGATAGGTTTTATATTTAGGTTATATTTAGTAGCGTGCAACATATTATGTATTTATGTTTATATTAGCAGTGTTAGCAAGTGTTTACATATCCTATGACTACTTTATGTCTATACTACTTTATGTTACCTAGCGAAAACCTCTTATTGGCTTTCTGGAGCTATTACTATAAGTTTACTTTAGCTGTTGGTTTAAATAAATAATAATAATAAAAAAAGTTTATTTGACCTTAATAATAAAAACCGGCCAAGCGCGAGTCGGACTCGCGTACGAATGGTTCCGTACCATTATCTTTAAGTTATAAAAACGGCCAAGAAATCACCTTTGTTTACTAGCCAACAACAGCTTTAAACTTACAACTTTATGTAAAAATAAAAAAAGAACTTCGATTTTTGTAGCTAAGTAATTTGATCGTAGCTGCCCTCGGTAGGTACCTTTGTCTTTAAACTTGGCTCACAGAAAATAATTGGTCATAAGTAAGTACCTAAGGTAGGTAGATTATACATACTGTGTACATGGCTAACTCCGACTCCCAACTAGGTTTCCCTGTATTTGGGATATTACTGCTACTATTAGTGTAAATAAAGAAGACCAATCACAAAACTAATACGTAAGAACTACTACTATATTTAATGAGTATAATTTCTGGATCTTAAAATTAAGGGACGTAAGATGAAGTGATATATTGGTGATACTATTATCAATGGTGTAACAAGAATAACAATCGTCATCAGTAACTTCGAAGTGAGACTGTTTCACTGTGTTCAAGTTCAAAGTTTTCTGACTCGGAACACAATAATATAAACAAAAACCAATTTTGTCAATCAAATTCTAGTTTCAATCTCGGCCCTGCTCTAACAAATACGAGAGTTGAACCTCTGAATGAACGTTCCTTTGTGACTAGAAATTCTCACTATAAAACCTGTGGTAATAGTTTAAATTTATCAGAAGCCAATGTAATGAGCTTCCATTTCATGGGATTTTAATGTTAATACGGTTCTGTGTGACTACACTTAAAAAAACGACAAACGACGATTCGTATTTGAGTTACACTGCGCGGCATGCCAGGAAGCAACAACCTAACCATGCAATGTGTTCACCGAGGACCCGCAGTGTAACTTAAAACTTCGTTTATCGTTTTTCCGAGTAGACACTTCGGATAAAGTGGTAGCCGAATAAGGGCCATAGTAAACTAACAATTATTAGAATCTGTCCTGACTGATATAGTAGACAAAAAGTCGCTGCTCGTAAAGACTTGAACTTTTAAGGGTAGGTATATTTTTCTTTGTACGTAGAAAATATTTATTTTATTGAATTTGTGTATCGCTCTGAAACAAATGCCCCGACTGCAATGAATTTGTGTGCTAGTAATTTTGAAAAATGGCTCTTAGTGCAGTGCTTTGGTGCAGTCGTTTCTATGTTCTGGTGGTATTCATCATGAAAGACGAACAGACCGAGTGTTCCGTTTTAACAAACTGTAAACACCTATTTCTTAGTGCTGGTGTTTGGTACAACATTACTATGGTGTTGTGTGTGTTTTCATAACCCTTCTGAATGTAGATGCGGAATTTCTTGAAAGATAAATCTTACGATTTAAGTAATAGGATAAATTGTTGTTTATTTTAATACATTTTTGTTGATCAAGATAGTCTCAAGACTTGGGCGGGGTGGGCCTCCCCGGGCACGGGGGTAGAGATCACTCGTCCGTGCTTTAATTGCTTTTCACTTAGCAACCGCTCATGAACAGAGAACGTTCGTGAAAATGAAGAAAAAATCATTACATCAACATTTTTCTGAGATTGCCCAGATTTAGGACGTTCAGAAAGACAGCGACCTTCTTATATAACGCTTTCCTCTTTCTTGTTTTTCCAGCGCGCCTCATTTCCGGATGGGGGTCGCGAGGAGGCGCGGGCGGGGGTGGCGAGGGGCCTAAGTAATTTCGCTTAAGAACTCTAAACGTAATTAGTGTAGGGCGTGCAAAGGGAAGGGCTTGAAAGTTGGAGAGGGTTGCCTCGCCGCCTTTGCGCGCCGCCTGAATATTTGATCGCGCTCGTCTCGCGATAATATTTGCTGGAGGAGTTTTCCGTAAACACGGACACTCTTCCTTACCGAGCCCGTACCTACTTATAATTTCTTTCATTCCGCTTTCAAAGCCGTCGCGCGCTTTTAATTGGACCCTGTGTTATTTGTAAGTAGACTTGTGATAGAATTAAAATCGCACGCTACGTCGCTTTCGAATACCTTTACCGATATCACAGAAAATGTTTTAGTAAAAGTTGTTGACGAGTTATTTTTCCTTTTAAGAAAATCCTCTTTCTAAGGCTTCAAACAAATTTATAGCATGTTCTGTAAGCTGGCCTAAGTATTTATTAAATAAGTAGGTAATATGATTTATTTCAATAGGTATAGGTACCTAATTTAGAGCGTATTTTTGAACTCAGGAGGCGTAAAACTCTTAGGCTGATGTTCGTGGTTTACGATTACGATCACAGAATACTTTGTTACATCTATTACGATGTTACGTCAATCTTTCATATTTTTTAAATGCAATCATAATTAGTATTTGTTATTCTGTTTTTATAAAATGAAAAACAATTTAAGTTAATTCGTTGTGCAAGGCGGTCTAAAATTATTATTAAAATTTTGTTAAACGAATTCATTTGATAGCCTGAAGGCTCGGCAGTAATTTACAAATTCAAAGGGCCTGAGAAACAAGAGGAAATTAGAATTTGTAATTAGAGCGTAGCAGCGCCAACGCCACCGCAACTCCTACAACATTTGATTAGCAATTATGGTAATTTGACTTAGAGCAGGGTAAGATTTCTCCTAATTTGTTAGTTAAATTATTATCGCGACGCAACGACGTGAAATATTTCCTTTCATTAGAATTTAATTGGGGTATCGTCATGATAATAGGTAGAGTACGTACAAATCTGCATGAAAGTATAAAGATGTTATGTCCTCTAAAAGACTTCAACGCTAACTTTGTACTACGGTAAAGCTGAAGTCTAGTAACCATAACGTAGGCCTAAGAGTGGTCTAACAACTTAAATTAACGCATACGAATTTACTTTCCTCGACATTTTGGGGGGCTTATTCACCGCGTTTTGCATGCGGATTGGGGACCGCAGTATTGGTTATAAGTATGAAGTATGAGCTAAGGAAATACTAGCGCCCTTTCCTTGGAGCGTTCTTTTAGTCGTCTTGATCTGATCACATGGATGTTGTAACCCAGCTTAGAATAGGACTTCTCTATCAAGAAGAACCCTTTCTAAGCCTGATTCACCACGGCCAACGGTAATTTTAGCCAAACAAATTTAATGGATTAACACAACAAATAACACCGTTGCTTATAAATTTATTTAGATGCATGAAAGTAAATGTTCAATCTGCAAGTTATTTAAAACTACACTTCGGTTTATTCAATCTTTTACAAATCATGAACAGTGTTCAAGATTAATCTTTTAATTAACGTCGGACGTAATGTATTGTGAAACAATAAAAATTGGCGACATTGCGCTCATGGAGACAATGTTGTGGGTGAGCACGAGCCCTCCACGGCCGCCGCCGCCGTCGCGTGTAAGCTCGTACCGTACGCACTTCCAGCGAGTGTGCCGAACACAACGGTGCAATTTAATTATCGGAGCCGGCTCCCGCGCTTTACCCTTTTGTATCTTAACCCCCGGATGAAAAAATACTCACCCATAAAATAGAGGACGGGTACGAAAAAAGGAGCGTATGCAAATTCAGGATAAAATATAGCCCGTAAATGCCACCGTTTCTAAAAGAATATTAGAGACGTTTTTCAGTGGGTGGCTGGGGGTTGCTTTGTACTTTGTCTCCGCGCGCTAAGTATTGCAGGCTCGGGTGTCCGTGCGAAGGAATCTGCTTTAATTTGCGACTGTTGTTCGGCGATAAATCAACGCACGCTGCTCCAGGCCAGGCCCTGCTTGCTTTGTTGCCGGTATGGCCACATTTGCATAATCCACCACCGAAAGCAGCGAATATGATACGGTAAATTAATCGATATGGCACCTACTATACCAAACATAAGTGGTATGAATGAAATGAACAAGGACTATTTTCTTTAACATTATTTAAACGAAATACTTACAATCCAATTAAAATTTTCCATCACTGGGCAGGGATACCTTATAGGTACCTCTTTGCTTCAAAAAGCCGTATGAATATTTTATTAATTGAGGCTTATGAAATAGGGTGTATATTCTTTATTAACGGCCTTAATATACCCAACCGTGTATTGTGATACTCGATTTTTAATTTGTTTCGTACTCGTACTAAGGGGTCACCTGAAGAGGAATGAGTTAATAGGCGTTTTAATTATTGACGGTAGGAGCCAGGCGGCCGCGGCCGCTCGACCTGGCTCGCTCCTTGGTAGGTAGAAAGGGACAACATCAAATATTTAACGCGTAATGCCGGCCACTCTCTCGCTTGTAATTAAAGCGTTCTTTCCTTTTTTCAGCGGCCTGATACAATATTCAGCATGAGAAAGAAGCGCTCCGGTGGCGGGGTGGCGCCTCCATTGTATTCGCTAAGGAAGATAAATTAAAAAATATAATTACAAGGCGGCCGCCATAATTCTCGGCAGGCGGGTGTGGGTGGCGGGAGGGGGATAGTGGAGGAGCGGGCGCTCCCGGAGGAGGCTTCTTAAATATTTGGGGATAGCGCGTACCTACGCATTACGTAAATTAATGACACGGATTCGAGGAAGGATGGCGCCTCCCCGCACCCGCTGCCGCCGCTGTTTGTTTTGTTTTAATGTGCGCTGTTAACGACGTTATTAGAGACGAATCATATCGCCGGACGAAAGCCGCGACCACCGATGCCTCAGCCGTGCCGCTTCTGCCGCCTCTGCCGCCTCTGTCACCGCCCCGCCCGGATTGATTGGACTAATGATTTTCTCTTATCCTCATAATTACTTAAATTGGAATTTACGAGACTCTGATTTCTCGCAATTATGACAAAAGGTATAATTTTTCGCATTATTTCCAGATTTTCCTCAATTTCCTTCCAAAAAGTTATATGTATTTTACTTTATTACGAGCACTTACTGTTTAAAGTATTGAACTTCCGTAAAATTGTCTACTAATATTCCAATTTGTAGACTTAGTCTTCGATCACCTTCGTTTATTTTAAATAAAATACCCCCTGAGTAATCTAGTTCCAGGTAAAAGGAAGCTGTGTGTTAGTGGTTGAGATCGGGCGCATGCCCACACGAGCTCAACAAGTGTTCACATGTGCCCGTCGCCCCCGACGCCGACAGAATGTGTTTATCGCACAAATAAGTAACAGATTCGGGAAAATCACACCATTGCTTTTTATCGTAAGAAAGTAGAAATGGGCTGAATTAAAGCGAGTAAGTCATATCGCGTTTTACTACGTGAAACCAAATATTATTGCACTGAGTATTTGTTTAAGAAGTTTTAAATGGTACTACGTGTGGAGATTTGTTTTTTTTTATTTATATTTTATTTATTTGTCATAGAATCCAACCAATCCAACCCAACATAATTTATGATTATAACAATTATAATGAATTATAATTAAAATGATGTATATAACAATATTTATGATTTTAATTAGTATTCAGCAGAAAACAATTTAACTCTGTTAATATACCACTGGTGACTGTCGGACGGACTACAACATTATTGTAACTATTATGAAAAATCAGTTGCGGTTCCTGAAAATGTATAGAAAAATATACAGTTATTTAGACTGACGACAATGTATTGACTGTACTAGTTAATTTTCGAAATTTATGAATGAAAACTAGCAGTTTCACAATGGTATTTTTCTAACTATGAAAACATAATAAGGTCCAGTGATAAATGAACTCGCAATTCAAAAAAGTTATCAACTTCTGATGCTGACTGTACATTATAAAGATCTAAATGGAAACCTCATTTGATATTTGAAATCGCAAAGTTAGGTTCTCGTGTTCAGAGTTAAAAGCAAGGTATCTTGGTGAAGCATTCGTGTAATGTGTAATTAGTACCTAGGTATATTAAAGTCCAAATCCAGAAGACTCCTATCGTAGGTACCTAAATATCGGCAAATATTGAGCTTTGAAGGACCCTCAAAAGAAAAACTTATTAATTTTCGTCATTATGAATTCCGCGAACGAAACTCGAACGTCTAATTTCAACCCTAACTTATCAAGACGCGAATAAAAAAGTTCACCCCCCGGCGCACCCCACGCTCACCCCCTTGTTTAAAACGCCGGCGAAAAAAGAAGCACATAAAAATGCATGAGGCCTTCCTCGTTATAAGGAAAGGGTAGCGTCCCCCCATCCCCCCTTCGGGAGGTAGCTGTAAAAATCGTCTCTAATTTAAATTTGGGAAGTTTCGCGTCGCACGAGGCAACGTTGATGTCTTGATAAATGCGAGCGAATTCCACTAATTTCGCGTCTTCAGCTCCGGGAACTTTTAATTGGGAGAGCATAAATCGCGCTGGAGTAATGGAACTCGCATTAATTTCATCTCCTGACAAAACGTGCGCTTTCAGAAGCCGCATTTAGATAACAATCGCTCATTGTTTCCACCAGCTCATTATCACTTGAAGTTGGAAGTTGACTTGTGGTGTCTGTTTCTTACTAAAGTTTTCTTACATATTAGCTTTGCTAATCTAAAATGTTAATTAATTTCCAAGTAACACAAGCGAGATGTTTGCTACGCAATCTTCGTAGCAAGCGTATCGTGTGCTACGAATTACTGCTACGCGTCGTAGCGCGTGCCTACGCCGCAACGGCTACAAACTGTATGCGCGGATGATAATTCTTTTTTGAGCAATTTCCAGTTTTGGCTCAGAAGTTATGGCTATGTAAGTAGGTACGGTACGTATCTGACCAATTTATTGGTATGTTAAAATAACGTAATACCCACTTTATCCCCTACCTTAGTAGTAGTGAGGGTACCTTAGTTGGGAAAGAAAACAATGGTGAAAGTGGTATTACAATGATTGAAGTAGTTAATGCATTGAAAGGTATGAATGACATAAGGGAAGTCTGCAGGGTTTGATAGGATTATAGTAGATGCTATAAGTTGGACAAGTCAGTTGTGGCTTCTTTTTATTTTGTACTAGAGACTCGACAAGAGAAAGGGCTTACATCAAGACTGCAAGAACTCCATAAACATCAGCGTACTCAGTGTTGTCAGTAGCTGTATGCGAAGGTGTTGATTGAAAAAGTGAAAGAAACCGATGGGATAATATGGGGTGCATAAGCTAGATTTAGAAAAGGTATGGGATGTACGAATCAAGTATTTTCCTTGTGATGCATAGTCAAAAAAAAGCTTTAGCCAAAAATTAAAAGGTCTATTGCGCGTTCGTAGATTTGGAAAAGGCCTATGACAAAGTAACTGGACGAAGGAATGAAGGTCTTTACTTACCACGTAAGGAGCAAGAAGCACCCTGGTGCAAGTTCTGAAATCCCTCTATAAGGATTCCAGTGCTAACGTTAGGATACGCGGCTCACATACGAATTGGCTAACCATTGAAAAAGGAGGTTGACAGGAACGTGTAGCGTCACCATAGCTTTTTAACCTATTCTTAGATAGTTGTTTGCAACATAAATAAATGAATGCAGACTAAGAATAAACGAGTTGCTCATCAAATGTCTTTTGCTTATAATCAGGTCATACCTGCGTTATCGGCGTATGAGTTACAAGAGATAGTAACAATGATGCATGGAGTTTTTGAGAGAAAAAGAATGAGAGTAAATGTGAGTAAGACTAAAATCATGGTATTCAAAAGGGATGAATGTGTGATGGAATTTAATATTTTGATTTATAGTGTAAAAGTTGAACAGGTGAATGAATTTATAGATTTGGTATATTTATTTACGAGAGATAGAATGCATTATGTAATTGAAAGGAGTGACTGCTGGAAATCAAATGAATGGGGCACTACACGCCTTTATGAGCAGTCGAAAGTTGTCTCAAGGCACGACTGTCTGTGGACATGGAGGGAGGAGTGTTACTAATGTATGGCAGTCAAAGTTCGGTATATGGCAAAAAAAACATCATATCATCGAAGCATATTTATTGAATGCACCAGATGTGAGAGCGTTGCGTAGTATGTGTTTACTTAATTTGAGTGATTGAATGAGGAATAGTATGATAAAAGAGGAATGTGGAGTGAAGAAGCAAGCACCCACAAAAAACTTCGTTACATATGTTTAATAATTGCTTCGAATCTGCCCTGCCACTGTTTGTCATTAGCAATTGGTTCATTCATTCATTCATTCATTTTTCGTGTCAATGGCTGGTTATATTAATGTGCTCCAATGGGTAGCAACTTGTATGGCCTTGTCCGCTGCTTTTGTTAGGTCTGCTCGGGTGCAGGTGGATGGGCACAGAGCGCAGGAGAGCAGGTGCGGCATATTTTGCGTTGGGGCTCCGCACTCACACTGGACTTCGGAGGGATCTATTATACCTCACTTGAAGTTATGACAATAGCATAAATTGAACCTAATTAAATGTCTTTCTCATGGTCTCCTAACTTCCCACAACTTACTCTCTGACTAAAATTTAAAGACATAAAATACCTAATTTTGTATAAGTACTAAGCTTATACAAAATTATATAATAGGCATGAGATGCTTGGACCTGACTCATGCTTTTAAAAATAAATGTTGTTTCTGCCTATCATTGCTAAGATGAACAAAAAAAAAGTTGAAACTTCCCCATCATGAACTTTCCACTTGAGGTAATTAGCACAGAAACTGGCATTTGTTAAGTTGGAGTGCGCAGTTATAAGAATGCGGGTATCGCACTCTGTTCTTCTTCATTAAATCTAGACAAAGCCACCAAACTTCGATGGGTGTAAATGTAATGTTATTCATTTGCGAAAGTCAAAGGTTGTGTTTGCAGGGGAAAAAAATATAAGTCGCCTGAGAGCGGACGGTGGCATTTTTTCCATTCGGCGCGTTCCATTAGCGTGCCTTTGTTTGGCGGGAGCGCGCAAATTAATTTAGCTCTCCCGCCATTTCCTCTCCCCTCGCGCCGTTCTTACCCCGCCGCGCCCTTTTTTGTCTACGCCTTGCTCTACGTATCGCTTTCTTCTTTATGGCTCATTAGGCAGCATTGTCGCCATTGTTTTTTTCGCCTAACCCACGAAATCTAATTATTATGATCAGCGATTCTATAGATCGATATTAATTAATGTATGTTATGAATGTCGTTACTATTAGCGAAACTTCGGTGTTAGCAGAACTCTGCCAGTTATCTGTACAATTAGATAGGTAGGTAATCTATCTGTAGACAAGTTAAGTTATAATTATTTGATTGATATAGTAAACAAATGTTTAAAAAAACAAATCCTTGCTCGCGAGCTAGTTTTAAACTGGGTTTCAAAAGCAAGTCTTGTGCCATCTGATGTAGATGTAATATTAGAGCAATCACGTTAGCTACGCTTAGCTTTTGGTTCTATTGTTGACTTGAGATGAACCGTAAGCATAGACTAATGCATATTTTGGCTAACAATAAGAAACAAAATAAAACTTACCAAGGCGAGTTGCGCTGGCGTCGTCGGGTGAAACGCGCGCTCCCTGCAACAAAAAAGCGCAAACTGAGTGAGCCCACGCGGCCGTGACCCACAGCAAGAAGCAAGCACCCACAGTTTTTCAACCCACGACACAGACAGTGTAATAGTTAATTTATGTGTGTGTCACAGCCTACTGAGCAGTTAGTACTAAGCTCCATAGATGATTGTAGAGTCAGCAGTCGCGCGTGCCCTCGCCTCGGTCCCGCGGGCTTACATTATCAACCCTTGCGTATTCATAAAGCGATACGTCATACCCATAACTCATGCAAATCAGCTCGATACAATTTTGAGTTTAGATTTTAGTGGTTCTGGTAGTTTCTTAGGAATGCTATTAATAATTGTAATAATTAGATATTTTATGATGATTGAGTTAATATAACAATCCAACCTTAAATAAGATATGGCGGGCGAAGCATTTTTAATATGCAATACAGGTTTTATTTTAAAAAGGTAATTAATTAGATATGCCATGATTGCAGAGAGGAAAGAGAAATACCAAACATACCTTCTGCGTCTTGTCTTTCAACGAAGAGCCTGTCTAGTTTCTTGTTTAATTAAATTCTTTATAATTTTCACTGAACGCGAGTCTCTAATTCAAAGACAGGATTGCCGCTGGACTAAAATTTCGTAATTAATTATTTAGCAGATACATTTTAAATTCTTAATTAAGCAATCCGTACTTTCTCCCGCCTATAAATTAGATCGAGCCGTTTCCATAGAGACTACTCATCCTTTAAAGCGGCCCGAAGGGGGGCAAAGGGGGGACTTTACAAAAAATATAACTTAGGGTGAGTAAAAAACCGTGGGGTGACTCAACCGGCCGCTGCACCCCACGAAGAGAAATCTACGATCAATATTAACTCTTTTTCAACGGGGAAATGTTGAATTTTTAAGTCATTTAAGTATACGCCGTAAAAACATGAAATTATGCGCGTGCAAGATGATTGGACACGCACTGCACGCTGAATAGATGTGCTAATATTTATTCTGATCGGAAACTATAAATCACAATGCAAGAAGAGTGTGTTTCATGTGTGTACATTCGTCAAGGTCAACATATGTGGGTGACGACACGATAGACGATAGATTGATTAGTTTTTGTGTTGCCTATCTTTGAAATATTTTTTACTACCTACTCGTAACAAAGTTTGTAAAAAATATTTATGTTAGCATTGAGTTTTCATAATATTTTTTGAGAATTATTGAATATTGATGCCAGCCTCATTTTGATTGTATCTTTTTAATTACATGCACTTCTAAGACAATATGTGTTAGAAGCCGTTACAAAACTACTTATAGATAGTAATGATTTTACTTTGAAGTGTAAAGCCTGTTCTAAGTCCACCTGACGTCAAATTTTAATACCTAGCGTTACAAATTTGGTTTTATTTTCAATTATGGCTAAAGGTGACCTATACATCTTTTGATGAAAAAACAAACATGCATGCATACGTAAGTACATTAATAAAAAAGCAGGCCGGTGTGCCCTCGGCGCGTGATACAAAAACATTCATTAGAAAAAAAAAGCTATTTATGACAGCGACCATTATCGTCCAATAAATCAGCTGGCCGCTCTTCTGTTTTTCGATAATGATTCTATTATTATGGAAAAGCGTTATGTAACTGTAACATTTTTTCCTTACGGCTGTGAAAGTGTGGAAGCTGCTTATTAGTGCTGCTTTCTACATAAGGAATTTCCAAAGTTATGAGTTGGAAGTGTCCTGCTGAGACCGATCTATTGTTGATGCGTACTTGAATACATACATACATACATACTTGCGTACATAAATTATGCATGTTTTTTTGCATGATTTTCTTCTATATTCGGTAATTAAGTTTTAAGTTAGCTCCATTATAGCCACAGGGTAAGACTTTGAGTTGGCAAATGTGAAACATAATCAATCTCTAATAGGTAGATAGATACTAGGTACCTCTTAACTAAAATATTTAAAGCTGAAAATACGAAAACACATACATGACTGTCAAATCACCTATATTTTAGGCTTTGTTGAAAGTATAACAAAATGATAAATTGTTGTTTGTGTGTACAAACGCTTACTCCACACCATACTACCGCTCGTAAGTTTTTATGCGTGTCGGTCGACGGCGCCCACTGTACGGGTTACAAATTGTGGGGTGAAAGGGGTAGTTTTTTCTAATCGACTTTCCTAACAGTAATAAACGATATTTATCTTTCTTAATTATAGCTCCACTCGGCTATTTGGTAGCTCTGTGCGTGTTTTTGCTTCAACGTTGTGTTATTATCGAATTATGTTCGTTTGTCGTTAATGTTTAATTTTTTCTTACAGCCTCGGGCTTATTATAAAAATAAACTTCCACTTTCAAAATGCATTTCAGAAAATACTTAAAAAAGCTTGAAGAGTACTAGAGATCTATAACCCTGCTGGTAGCTGATTTTTTATTCCTTGAAATTGTTTACTTGCATTCTAAGCTCTACAAGGTTCTCTTCTCTACATGATAAGGTTGGAAAGCGCAACTTTCATTATATCAGAAACTGATATACAGTAAAATCGTATACATATAAATACAAACGACGACGGGTTAAAATTAAAAATATTTGTAAATTATAAAATTCAGAATGCAAAGTTTAAAACGAAATCGAGGGCACTGATCCCACGGGGCGCATGCGTAATATCAACCCTTTTCACCCTTTCGCTACCCAGAGAGTTTTTTGTAAAGGGTTGTGTATGGGGTACCTGCCACGCGACTGACGGTAGGGTTGAGTTTTTTCACTATGAAACGTCACACTTTTTATGCAGTTTTTTCTCTATGAACCCTACGCAGAGAACAATAGAAAGTGCATTGACCCCGCTAGCGATCAGCTGACGAATAAAAGAGCACTTGTGATCATGCGTTATTGATTTTTACGGTAGTTCAAGGTCGCACTTTATTCGATACACTCCGTTTTGAATTCACAATAGTGTAAAACAAAACGGTAAAGAAAATAACAAATTCGTACAAGTGCTAACAATATTTAGCTATCGTGGCTTCAGCTTAGAATATAACCTCTTTAAACCTCCCATGCACGTTGTAAACGGCGACAAAGGAAATGCAACAGGGGCTAGCCAGTAGCATCTTCTGAGCACATAACACTCACCAATCCGCTTACCAAGTGTGGAAAGTGCGGTAAACCTTCCTGAATATGATCCCCCATATGGGCCTGCAGGTTTACTCTCAGAAACGATAAACGAAGTTTCGTATTGTCGTTCTGAGTTACACTACGCGGCATGTCAGTAGTACGCCTTTTCACAGTTCCGACAACGGGGTAGTAGCCCCGAAGTGTATTATAAAACGACAGTACGAAACTTTGTGTGTATCGTTACTAAGAGTAAATCTGCTGTTTAGTATTTACGCTGGTGACTGAAAATGTTTACAATATACTAAACTGCTCGCCTAATTTACAAAACTCACTGCAATTGTCTGTAACTATCTCGAACATACCTTTATTACAACGCGGTCTATAAATAAGTTAAGCCTTAATTTCAAAATATGCTAACTATAAAAACAAGTCCCGTCACTGTTTGCCATTACCCATTGATAAAAGATGACAATTATCTTTTGACAGAATTTTCTTGAATTCTATATACAATATACACAGAAATATTTACAGAAGACATGCACAAGGGCGAGCTGAACCCTAGAAATAAATTTCTTCCAGCAAACCTTTGAGCTGAGAGAAAAGTAAAACTAAAGTGGTAGAGGTGTACGTACTAAGAATAATATTATAAATCTATATCTACTAATAATAATATGCTATTATGCTGCAAAAACATACCTACAGTAAAATACCTACTATAGATATATGTATAACTATGTTTACATATTTTTATGTAGAATTACTGAAATCCGTGAAAATATTCTGTAATACATTTATGATTAAAAATGTTAATGATAAATTATACTTGCTCTACTAACTTTGTAAGATACTTAGACTAACCTAACTATGTTTTTATTCTTCTTAGACCGTATTAAAAACGTTCCTTTACCTTCAAAAACTTTATATTTTTTAGATACCTACCGTACGTGATACAGTTAGCGTTGGTATTGCCGGATGGTGTCAGTTTTCTCAATCACAGCCGTTCGTTTTTGAGCAATCGAGGTAAAAAACAATCTGCAATGGTTACCTACATTCTAGTAACCCACATTGATCAAGGTGTTAAGGGTTATCAAGTTCCGAGCCGTTATGTTGCGCACATGTCAACTACGAAGCCTTTTGTTAAACTCTTTTTTGGTGATCAAAAAACTATCCCCCTTTGCTACCCGACGCGACGCTTCATATTGTGCAAAAAGCAAATCGAGTTCATGTCGAGTCCTTGTAACAGTTTTAAATGTAGTATTCTTTATTAGATAGAGATTTGCTGATTATTTCAACTACCTACCTACTTAGTTAGCATCAAGAGTGAAATTGGAATTTAATGAATTCGTTTTTTCGTTAGGTTTTTGAATTTCTCGTCTAAAAATGTAACTAAAAAAGTACTTACTATTTTGTACTTATACTAATTTTCTTATTGAATTGGAATGGATTGCATGAAAGGTGATATGAGTAAGAAAGGAGTGAACACTGAGATGACGACTGATAGAAGAGAGTGGAAGAAAAAACCTGTTGTGCCGACCTCAACTTAGTGTGGGATAAGGGCAGGAAGATGATGATGATGACTAATAATTTTTTATTGATTTAGTTACTTGAGTATATTCGATTTGATTCAGTAATTTATTAATATGTAAATCTCAAGACTTGTCCAAAAATATGATGATGGTGCCTACCTTATTACTATGCAACTATACATAGGCATATCTATTTTTTTAGGCTTAGTTACCTAACTATTATCTGATTAAAGTTAATAGTCTGAAGGTCCATTGTTACTTTTGAAACCCATCAACTACTTGCGATTCTAAAATTAGTGGCAGCTGGTGGGTCCGCCCCCGTTGCCTACCTACACCTTACTTTTTACTGAGAAACGAAAAAACTTCGGCTTTTTCTTCAAGCCGAGAGAGTCGGTCGAGATCTTGTTTCGCAAAGATAGAATTTCATCAATAGACAAGTTTCTAAGAGTTCTTTTTAATTATATTCTAGGTATGACCAAGACAGCCCACGGCTCAGGTGACGGGCGTTCTTATTTAAATATCGTATATTTTATTGGAAAAGAACTTAAGAGTACCTACAACCTAATACCTTTCTGAAGTACCTATAGATTGAATTTACCTAATTACTAAAATTAAAACATTGTTTTGCCAGCACTAACAAGCATTTTACATTTACTCACATACGTTTAGTTTAAGGTAATTCAATATTTGAGAATTACATAAAGAATTGTGTAGTTATAAAAATAGCCGTTTTTTCATGGACCTACTATTTTCTCCTATTAGTAGGACCACGAGGGAGACCTATTTCTGTCTTTCCTATTCTAGGGTGAATTAGCCAGGCCTGTCGCGGACCCGAATGATATGGTTATATGTTTTTTTATACCACACTTCTAGGTTGAAATATAAAAAATGCGTTATTGATATATCTATGTACGCGGTCGTGATAAGCGTCAAGGCAAATTACTAATATTAGAACAATGTAAATGTTACTGAGGTGCTAATTTTGGTCAGGAGGCGCTCTTGGCTATGCTTATTCAAGATAAATCTTACAGCCCACAGCTTGGAATATAAAAGATGTATGTATATGTGTGTGCTATGGAGATATAAATAAACTGTTAGGAGTTTAAGGTATTTTTCTTTGAGGCGGCGTATAATAAAGTGCTAAACCATCGCGCTCTTTCCTTTTACTAACTGTTATCATCACTTTCAATATAACTTATTACAAAGGGATTACATGCAAACAAACCGACTACTGTGCAGTTCACAAACATTACAAGTAATGCAACGCTGACAAACAAACCCTTTTGTGCGGTTTCGGCCACAATATTTAATTTCAGTGACAATTAAGCATTGTTATCTAGACTGCAAAGCGGCGACATAGTTCGGTAGTGATACTGGAGGATTAAAGGATTATACCTTTATAGTAAACAACTTCTCACAAATTTCTTTTCATTACTCGCCGGTACATTGTCGATAAACCTTGTGACTCAAGTCAAAATAGTAAAAGTACCAAATCCGTCCTTTTGTATACATTTATTCTGGCAAAACAAATACCTAAGATATGTCTGGTATATAGGTATCCTGCCCATCCTACTTCCAACTAATACATATTATAAATGCAAAAGTTTAGATGTTTGTATAATTAGTTTATGAATGTTGGATTGGATTAAGCCAATCACGCTCTTACTGCTAGACCGATATGAAAACTCAACATTAGTGGATTATAGAAATAAGCATAATCATAGAATATATTAATTTTTATACAGAAAAATATAGGATCAAAGCCAAAGAACCGAAAAGCCATGGAAGAAAATTTCTTAAACTTTGGTCTTAGCAAAACGCCTAAATACTAATTTTATCAAAATTAAATCCACCGCGTAAGCGAAGCCGTACGCCGGCGCCGTAAGCCGATGCGACTGCTAGTAAGTATAAAAACATAACTGAAAATATAAAGTAACCTGCATGTATAATAGGTAAGCTGGTCACAGTGACTTGTAAAATGTGATAGATGCAACATAGTCTCGCAGTAACCACGGGGACCGTAAATCGCGACAAGTTCAATGCCTACGGGTTATTAATGACATTGTGTAGCTTCATCCTTTTGTTCGCCGAGGTAAATACGTCAAAAATGTTAAAGGAAGTTATAATTGCGATGAATAGAGTTTTTGAAAAAGGGAACGATCAGCGTGCAAATCAATAATCAAAAGTCCTCGCGACAATGGTTGGCGGTTACGCGAATTCACTATCAAAATACAATGTTCTTGCGTGACGCGGCAATGCGCGGGTGGATTTTTTTATTTGGTTACTTCAAACTCGAGTGTGGGACCTTTAAATGTGAGTAGTCACGCGGAAGTACCAACAGCAAACGTGACACTGTTGACACCTAAACCACAATAATAATTAACATACAAAATATTCGCTAGGCCTTAGGAATATAACTGTATGTATCTACCAATTATAATAAGAATCTTTTTCCTGACTGACTGACTGCCATATACACAATGTACAGCCTAAACACTGGTCATAGAGACTTGAAATTTTCAGGGTAGGTTTGTTTTAGTGCGTAGGGGTGTACTAAGGAAGGATTTTTTTAATTCGAACCCTAAAGGTTAACAAAGCGGTAACAAAGTTTGTAAAAAAATTGTATTCCTTAGACTTACAAACTCAGCATAAATATTTTTCAGCATAAAAATTCAGATAGTATATTATTATTTTTATAAAACTACTATAAAAAAATTAACCGGGTGAAAAAAATTGTATGCAAAACTTGAAACGTGGCATACCTATTACATATTTTTAACGAAAAAAAAAATTATGAAACTACCCTCAAAAAAAGGTAGAACCAGACGTCAGCGTTTGTGCAGTAAAATTGTAACTTTGATCTTAAAAAGATTACATTACCTGAAACCACATTACTATCAAACATACTTAAGGTGTTTTTGGGTAAGAAACTCTTTGGTTCGCAACAAGTCTAATTTTTATATGGAAGTCTATTTTTTCTAACGTCCCCTACACGTTATATACCGTGTAATACGTTGAAAATAATTAGAAACATAAGTAATAAATTTAAATAAACAGTAAGTAACTTATTTATTCTACAGAAACTTAGCAGCAGCAGTCACCGCTTCGTTCAAACATACTGAAGGTTTTTAAAGCAATAAATAATTTATATCAGTTTAACATTTTATGGCTAAAAGACACTGTTAAAAATTTTCAGCTACCTCAGTGAATTACAACTCACAATTGAAAATACCTATAATGTTTTAAAACAAACTTTACACTTCACATACTTTTTACTGCAAGTCGTGTCAAGGTTAATAAACACGGTTTACAGGTTTCGACTACCGCAGCACCCGCTACTATATTCAGACACAGTAAGTCATAGTCGCTTATTGCCATTTATTACTTGAACATATTCAGTTACCGCAGCACTCTCCGCCAGAGTCGGAGATACATAATGATTTGAAGAACAAACTTTACACTACAGACACTTTCACTTTAGTTTGTATCCAGGTTAAATAAGCAGGGTAAAAAGGTTTGGACTATCGCAGCACCCGCCACCACATTCAAACATACTGAATATTTTTAAACCGAACTCATAATCAGTCATTTAAAACCGTAAAACATTGTCATGGCTATAAAAACAGCTGCCACCACGTTCAACATACTCAAAACTACAGTTATCACGCGGACAAAGTCGTGGGCTACAGCTAGTCATCTATAATTTTGTAGTTGTAGGGTTCTGCATCTCATGATGAAAAACGATAGCATTATTATATATAACCGTAAGTCAAAGATGGCCATAATATCGTTTTGTGCGCCTTGATGTAGTTTCTCTCATTTGAAGAGGACCATTGATTTACATTGCACGTATTTACTTTAATTCTATTCAATGAGGTACTGACTCTTTTAAATCGTGGGCAAAACCTACACTTTTGGTTATTCTAAGAATAATCGGATTTTTGTCGTATATGTCAGTTACGGCCGAATACTCAAACGAAGACTGTCATTTCGCTGTCAAAAAATCGCGACTTGAAACGTGATTAAATTTAGTTGCTTTTGAGTATTCGGGCGTTAGTCAGTCAGTTAGTCAGGATATAGATTCTTATAATTGGTATAGATTTTGACAATGCTTGTTTCTCACACATGCAAGTACCTATCTACTTCATATTTTAAACAGGAGTAAATAAAACGAGAAAGTTGTTTGTCATGTCTACATTAATAAAATTGCGAGCCATCGCACACGTGTGGTATAGTCGATTCACTCAATAATCACAATGGAACCATTGCATTCACTTATTTGCTTAGCCCAGTCGTTTTGAAGAGCTATTTTGTCGGGTAAAGGTCCTCTTTGTACATTTACTACAAAAAATGTCTTGCATGTATCTTTCTCTTGTAAAGAAAAACTGAAACATTTATAAAATAAGTGATCCACTAAGATAGGTAAGTTGATTTAAATAACTATTTCTTGTACCTACTCACCTTGATATTAAAAAAAATACGGACAATATACTTTTAGATTATAATAAATAAGTTGGTATCTTCGTACATAAAGTTCTACATTAGACCAATCCATGGCCTAATACCTTCAAAATATTATTATTAGTAACTTAAATTAAGCATTATATAATCTATAATTATAAATATAAAAAATAAATTATAGTTCTACGCTTACAGTGGCACAGCCAGGGGCCTAATTGCGCTAATTATTTTCAGCTGGATTGGAATTGAACTTGAACCGAACCACAGCTTTTTGAAGGATTGGTAGCGCGCTAATAATTTGACGTTTGGTTCAAACGTTAGTCAGTCGAAGTTCGTACGTTTCTCCTGTCAACCAAACGGTTGAGCTAAAGTTGGTAGGGAAGCAACTTTTTCTCAACCGTTTCTCGATCGTTGGGAATTGTTTTGTTTATTTTAAGCTTATAAACCCTAATGTACGCGTATTTTTAATAGTAGAGGAGGTAGCTAGGAGTAGACGTAGCTGTAGCTACGTCTTATCACCAATTCCGAGCCAATTGACCTAATAAATCTACAAAAAGTCATCCTATCTAGAAGTCTAAAAAGAAGCTAAATAAAAGCTGGCCAAAGGGCTAGCTGGTCAAATAATTACCTTCACATGCCACCTTCTCTACGTTGGGATGCTTTGAACTCGAAACCAAGGTAATAAACCTTAAATATGCTTTCATTTTGCAAGAAATGAGTAACTTATTAGCAATGAAAACTACTTTGTTTTAGCTTTTGCTGGCCTTCTATGCTTCTGGTTCTTATCAGACTATTGTGGAGACAGTATATATATTGTGTTTCTCAAGTCAATGTCTCCAAAGCCATCCATCAATTGATGATAATTTGAACAAAACAATTATGAAAAAATAAATACTCATTTCAACTGCATTATAGAACCAGTTAGAAGATAGTAAGTAGGTAGGCATTACAAATGAAAAGTTGAATCAGGTAGGTACCTACACTCTTAGTACATGCTGAAGATATTACAGCCTTGTGTTGCGGCCCAGGCATATTTTGTTTTAATCAGTCATTCTTTTGGGAAAGAACTATGTATCTATGTATAATCTAAGTACTACCTAACTACCTGGTTATAGAAAAATTACCTAATTACATATGATATTTTTATTATTCCGGTTTCATAGCAAGTTTTGATTATCTAAATTAAAATAATGTTTGTCTTTGCAGGTGCCTGTTGGTGGTTAGAATGCTTATTCTCTTCTCCCTGTAACTGCTGCTAAAATAACAAATGCATACCATATGCTGCACAATCTACCACATATTCTGTTCACTTTGCTGACAGCAAAGTAGGGGGCTAGCAAGCTATCTCGCAAGTGATGATGATTTGAACAAGACCATTTTGAAAATATAAAGCTTTCTCATTTTAACTGCATTGAACCAAACAAAGTAAGTACTACAAATAAAAAGTTAGCTTAGATACCTAAAGTTCATGCTGAAGATATTAGAGCCTAGAGCGGCCCAGACATATTTTGTTTTTTTCCCAAATTTTGCAATACTATTCGTGGGTTATTCCCGTTGAGTTACACCCTTTCAGTCACACTGTGACACAATGGGACGAAAAAGTTTCGTTGAGTTACACCTGTTACACATTGCGACTTTTATTTTCCCATTGAGTTACACTGTTACCCAACGGGGAAAAAAAAGTTGCGTTGTATCACAGGGGTGACTGAATGGGAATAAATAATTAAAATATGTCGCGTTAAGTCACACTAATTAATTAAAGTTAAATTCTTAAATTCTTTATTTGTACACAAAATGTTTACAAAATGGTGAACACAAAAAACATGTACAAAAGCGAGCTTAATCCTAAAAAGAGTTTTCTTAAAAAAAATTATATGAACTTTATTAATCAAATTTTAAATGAATTTGTTAATTCTTGAAACATTTTATTATTTGAAGAGAATTATCATTTTATTCTATGAGTATGTGTTTCTAATAATTATTATTGAAAATTTTAAGAGTTAATTATTTGGATATTTTTACACACATTTTATTTATTTTCATCGTGGCAACCTTAAATATCTGTTTTTCTCTGCAATGGCAACCTTTAAATCTACTCAATATCTAATAGTACTCATTATCTTAGTATATTTATTTTCATCAATAAAACTGTTTTATTTTTATACTTTTGTAATCAGGTGTGGCTTATTGGGAAAAAAAAGTTTCGTTGAGTTACAGTGTTACTCAACGGGCACGTTTTCTTTCATTGTGTCACACCCTCGGTATCAGTGTAACTGAATGGGAATAAAAAATTCCCGTTGAGTAACACTGTAACTCAACGAAACTTTTTCGTCCCATTGTGTCACAGTGTGACTGAAAGGGTGTGACTCAACGGGAATAACCCCTATTCGTCAGTTCTGAGAACTTATACAATCTAAGTACTTACCTAATTACCTGGTTTTAGTAAAATTACTTTATAAATGATACTAATATTATTCAGGTTTCACAGCAAGTTTTGATTATCCAGGTTAAAAGAATGTTTGTCTTTGCAGGTGCCTGTTGGTAGTTAGAAAGCTTCACTCTCCCTGTAGCTGCTGCTAAAATAACAAATGCATGCCATGTGCTGCACAGTCTAGTGCATATCCTGTTCACTCTGCTCACATCAAAGGAGGGGCTAGCAAGCAATCTTTGATAAACAGCATCAGCACCATAGACTGAATGTGATGCAGTGCATGCAACCTAAAGAACCTCTACAGCTGCAACTCTCACGGCAGCAAACATTTATGCAAGACTTGTGGGCAGATAAGGAGATTGATCTTTAAAGTGTAATTGACTGAGGCGGGATGTTGTTCATGGATACATTCAATTTTGTCATACCTGTGTTTGTTGTATTACTTAAATATGGTGAATTTGTCTATAAGTTATAATAATTAAGTATGTATTTATAAAATAAATAATGTTCATCTATTGTCATAAACTGACTGATTATTACAGCCGTTACAGCCCAGTTGGTAGTAGCCCTGCCTTCTGCCCTGTAGGTGGTGGGTTCGAACCCTACCGAGAACAAACATTTGTGGTGGGTGGTCTAAGTACCTACGTAATTACAAAAAAATAAGTATACTATCAGTCATCTAGTTCCCATAGTACAAACTATACTTAGCTAGATGCTTGGCTAGATGTTGTGTAAAAAAAATGACCACATAATATCAAAATATTTATTTATAATCAGTTTTACTATATGTTGGTACTTATTTAGTTGGATCTCAGGATTGGGGGTGCCTAAATACTTATAGCTTACAAAAAAAAATTAACCATTTTAATTTATTTTACACACTAAGTTTGCTACTTACATAAATCATTTAAGCACAATTATAATTAATTGGAATATAATTGAAAGAGTAAGGGTGAATGTGCTTACAAGTAAATTACAGAATTTACTTGTAAGCACAATCAAGTGCTATGATGATAGGCACTTATTGATTATTGCTAATCTTACTAGAACATGGATGATTGTAAGTTTAGCTGCGCTGACTTCCATCCTAGTAGGTAGTACCTTTTAGTAGTAATCATCTTACTAATAAAAATACCTACCTATTACAATATAATTGTTAAAATCTTTTGTTTTACTTGTAAGTACAACAAACTAAAACTTAATTATTCTGAGTTATCATACTAAATACTGATTGGCTGCACTGGTCTTTTAGCTATTGGTCTAGACTCTAGAGCATAGCTCAAGGTAGCCCCTGCAATTTTCAAAGAAGCCTCTGCCTTCATTTCTTCTATGTGGAGGATCATTACTTGGTAATCTTCTAATACATTTCTACCTGCTGAAATTGAAATATATTAGGTTTTGGTAGCTACTAAGTGTTAACCGTATAGTATAGTAGTAGCTAGTTAATAAATTTGTAACATAAAATAGGTATAAGTACCATTATAGTATGCAAAAGTTTTATTTGGGGCCATTCATTTCATATGTATTTAGGAGTAAAAAAAATCATTAAACAAGTACATAGTACTTACATAATTCGAGGTAAATTGATCTTTTTTAACCTCAGGCAGAGGGCCAACATCTTTGCCAAGATATTGGTTGCAGACTCTTCCAACGAAATCAAAGTTTGTGTAGTGCTAGCTAGGTCCGCCTCCAGTAGCTCTATAACTATCATTTAGAACTAACTTTGCTTTGATTATGTACATATAGTCATTCAATGCCTGAAAGAAACGAACATTACTATTAGTTCATTGAGTTCTATTTTGATATTTTCATTTGATACCTACGTTATTATTTTTTGTTATTACACTTATCAACTTCATACAAGTAATCCCAGCAAAACTATACATAGAAGTGCTACCGGCGAGAAATAAAATAATAAAGATTAGGTAATTAAGTTTAGTAATCACACGAAGACAAAACAAAATATTAATAATTTCTTGTTTGTTTACATTTTTCCTCAAGAAATTCCCCACAGAATGCACAAATACGTCATTTAAAACCTCACTGTCACTGTAAGCTGTCAAAATTGAAGTTCCAGACGCTGTTTGATTGTTGATTGATTGATTGCTACACGTAATCCAATAGAACAACACTATGAATATATATATTCTGTGATCGACCGCGTTTGAGCTTCCACTGTGAAACGTTTCAATTGTGGTTCTTATTAGAACGTTATCGCAATACGGATATGGCTCATCGGTCGGTCGTAACCGAACTATAATCGCAACTGAATTGCAACGTAACTTCGACCGTTTGAAGATGTGTAAAATTAGCGCAATCAGGCCCCAGGAATCGAAATCCGCACTGCAACCAATTACCCGCTACGCCAAGAAAATCATCACATTGCATCATAGATACGGGAGCGAAGAGGTTTATCTACAAACATAATATGTACTAGCATTGTAATAAACTGTCATAAGACAGGCAACGCCACTTATCAATGCAGTAACATTAGTAGATTATGTAGCTACTAACAAACGATGCGTAAACTTATGCTATGCTTCGGGACTGCACGTGGACGCAACACATTGGTAGAGTCAACGTTTAGGCCAAAATATTGCTGCGTAACATAAATGTAAATTACTATCCCTCAAGACGGAACCTTGTACCATTCGTGACTACCTACGGCTGGACACGCACTTGGCCGATAATTTATTTTAGTAGAGCTATAATTGAAAAACTGATTCCTACATTAACCTAATTCATTAACCTTAATCAAATTGGTTTGTAAACCTTGATATTTTTGGTTTGCAAAATTTATTGGGTTTTTTGTTTGGCAAACATTATAATCTAGTTTTATCAACAGAAACTATAGCCCAACACCTGTCGCTTCGGCGGACGTATGATGCCCGAATCGTTTCCACCACCATACGAAAACAAATGAATACTAACTAATAAGAAAAAAAATATAACAAAGCCGAAAGTGTTCCGAACAGCAGATTATGAGCACGTTCAGTTATTAATTTATACGTAGCATCGCAGTAAAAAACTCAACCCTCACTTAGATAAAAGAAAAAACGTAGCTCGCGTCGCGTAAAAGGGAAAGGGTGTCTCAGCCGACTCGCGTGCTGCGTTTTGTTTTTTAACCGTATTCTGCGGTTTGTTTTTTCGTTTGATGGGTTCCTGTTTTTTAACAACACAATACTGCCGTAGAATTGTTTTTTAAGTGCGTCATATTGAGACGAAGCAAAGAGCGGGCGCGAGGTGCCAGTGCTAGTGTTTTTGTGAAGAATCTTATTTTTAAATCTCAACGCTTCGGGTAAATAATGACAGATACAGCAACTTCAGTTAGTTACGGTTTGGGAAAGGGGAAGATCTTTGTGTTTTTATGTATAATTTGTATTTATATTCCTGAGCATAGGGTAAAGCACGAGCGGTGCCCCAGCGGCAGTGTCGCAGCATATGTTTTCTTAAACAAAACCGCTGATGTTTTTCACGGGAGGCAGGTGGTACGTTGAAATTAAATAATTGCCTAGTGAAAAAAAGCTACCAAATAACATTTGGCGATATATACAAATACCCGCAGAAGCACAGTATAAATCTAGAGATTATAAAATATGATGAAATGGCAAAATAATAACATGGTATTATTTATTTAAAATTGGCAAATAAATAACGAAGAAGATAAACAAAAGTTATGCATTAATTAAAAGTATTAAGGAGCGTCGGAAAACAACGGTCATTAAAGACGACATCAATAATGTCGGGTATTTGTAAGTGCGCTATAAAAAATGAGTCATGAAAATGCCATTAAATATTAAAAGTGGAGAAACAGAGAGCTTAACATGAAATAAAACATCGTTATAGGAGACTAAGAGCCGAGAGAGTCGCCCCCGGCCGCCCGCGCCGCGCTCTGGGCCAGCTATCGGCGCGCCTCAGTTAATGCCTACTTATACCTTATTATATAGCGGAGTTTGCGTTGAGGAACAAAATTAATTGGTTAAAACTCCTCTCAGTATCCAGGGCGCCCCCGCGTCTCCCTCTTAATTCCACCTCCTTCCCCCGCGCGGCCACCTCTCCCCGCACCCACCAGCTCCTTTGAACGCAACCTACCTAGAGAAAAAACAGAAAGTATAAAGTTGATTGCCCAAGCGTTGTAACTTAATGAAATGGAATAACGTTCCATTAAATTTAACTTTTTTAGTGGGCCATAGTTACTTTTAGTATCATAATTTTACACTTGAACTTTGTATCAATTTGGATGCTACTTTTATTCTAATCCTTTCATGGTTCTTAAACTTTGTAGGTTTAAGTAATCATAAAATGTAAAACACAAGTCAAAGCTGTGTATTTTCGAAGCAGGTGGTAGAAGAAGTTTCTGCTAGAGATGGAGTAAAAGCTAAAAACAATAAATAGGTAGCCAAGTGTCATCAATTTAGTTATTATTGCAAAAAATAATCTACATGTATCTATACTAATCTACACCAGTTACAAACAACGCACAACCTAAATTACTGGTCGTAGTGACTTGAAGTTTTTAGGGTATATATGTATTATGATAGGAATTTCCGAAATTCCGCGCGTTTCACTAGTGCAATATAAATCTATAATTCAACATGACTATCAATCGAAAACTAGAAACACTTACCTACTAAACTGTGATATAGTGGTAATCTATCTATCTGTAGTTTATCAACACATATATACGAATCGTTGTCCTAACTCTGACTGACTGCCTACAACTCACAACCTAGGCCGCCTTTCGTAAAGACTTGAAACTTTCTGAGTTTTTTGCTTTGTGCATGGTGTACTAAAAAATATATTTCTAAAAAGAGTTAAGTGCTTGTATGAAAACAGCTGCGCGCGAACAAACACACAGGTTTTCCATTGTAACAAGTGGATATATTTACTATAATTTTTGCGAGTGTACCTACAGGTTATAAAAAAAACCACTCCTGGAAACAATTACCAATTATGCTATTTACCCACTATGGGCGCACTGAAAATACAAGTGTTACTAATCTATGGAACGGAAACTTGTATATGACACCTTACACCTAATTATTTTGAAAAGTTTATTGAAATATACCACTGAATGGCATAAAGAATCCCACATTACAAAAATACCTCTAATAAATACTGGCGTTCTTGATGGAATAGAACCTATAGATAAAATAGCATCATCAATGCGTTAGATTTGTAAGCTTAAACCTATATATTGATAAAAATTATTAATCAAATGTAAAAAAAATTAGCAACTTACGAGTTACAACGCTTGGACTGTGAGTTCGTAACGAAGGGCGAAAGCAAAGGGTAGGTCGGCGGGCGGGCGGGGGTTGCGGGGCTCGTTGCCACTTCTCCAAATAAATTATAATTCGCCGCTCTCGAGCCCCGAGCTACTGACTACTGTTGCAAAGATACCTATTACGCAGCTATTAATCTTGATTTAATCGTATTAATCAATACATAGGAGTTGCGATGCTTCGTATCAATCCAACCGTTTTAAACCGGGTTCGATTCCCGACGAGTTTGTACAACGTGCAAATATTTATTCCGAGTGTTCAAGTCTAATTAGTAAGTTAGTACCCATAACACAAGCTCTGCTTAGCTAAGATGATGCTGTGTGGATTGTCCAGCTTATTAATTATTATTTTTATCATTATATCTTGTATAAGGAGTAATAGAATCTACAAATAAAAGGTGTATAGGTAGATATAGTTACAGATGTTAGCCAAACTAATCGGAGGCGGTGGAGGGACAGGGTGAACGATTAATTTAATAAATACCAACCGGATTCCGGTGCGTTTGTCTCCGGGCTAAGCTATGCGGTGTCAGACGCCTCTTGAATTACGATTCTACTTCACCTATAACTATTAATAAATAAAGGAATAGGTTTACCTTTATTTACCTGTGTGTGTATAGGTCAAACGAATTAATAAATGCCTACTTTATCAAACAGATGCGTCAGTGTGTGTGTATCCAGTCTGGCACAGTTATAGGTAAGATTGTCGTGGTTCGCACCCGGCCGGATTAAACTCTATAGGTATAGGTCTGATATCTCTATACTTTACTATTTTAGTATAATAACACCGGTGACAGGTCTAAAAAAAAAAATTTACGATCAGTTATCAAATCAATGTTTATACTATGTTTTGCCACTTTTTATCAAATAATAATGACAGAGTTTATAACAAGGAGTAGGGCTAATGACAAATAATGACAGGGTCAATTCTGAAATTGAAATTAATTTATACATTTTAGTTCATAAAAAATATACAAATATATATATTGGCCTTATGAATTTAGGTAGGACATATTTGCTTAGACACAAATATTTCCTACTTATTTATATTTCTGTAACATAGTCTTTTATATGAAAATATGTTTATATCCCGCTTCGACCTCACATACCTCATCATTTGTAAAACCCATACATTTTGTAAAATAGAAAAAAATTAAATGGCATCACAACTTTTATCCCCAAGCACGAGAGACATCCCCAAATTACCAAGTACCTAATACCTACTCGAGATTCATTGAGGATGTCTAAAGGGGTAGTCAGAGTCCAAATATTACATTTAGTACATACCCACATATTTGCAGTAATTGATATTCCTTACGAGATAGATTGCAAGCCCATAGCCGCTGCTAGAATACTAACAGGTTTCCTCACGATGTTTTCGCATTGCGCACATACATTTTTCTATAGAAAAATCCATTGGTGCAAGACCGGATTCGAATCCTTAGGATCAGAAGGCGGGGTCGCTCCCACAAGACCTCCGGTACATTTTATAATATTGGATTATTGTCTTTACCCACGATTCTGGGTGTCTACAAAATATGATTATTACTTTGAATATAAGTATACTATCGATAATATACGACACTAAAGTGCGACCATAAATTAGACGATAGATCCAGTTTTTTTCCAAAACTGGATCTTGCTGTACGGGCAACACAGCCGCTGAGGGTAACAGAATTACTCTACCAAGCATGTGTGTTCTACAATAAGCTATTAAGCACTAATTTGGTTTAAGGATTCCACTATAGCCTATTAGAGCTAAAATTGTTTTGGATCGTATGAACAAAGCTCTTTCATTTATGTACTAGGTACTTTTGGACCGCGATACCTTATGCTTGGACATTATAGAATAATAATAATAATAATGCTGGATAATCCACACAGCATCATCTATCCCCAAGCTAAACAGAGCTTGTGTTATGAGTACTAGATGACTGATATACTTAATACAATACATTACATATTATTTATGATTTATAGATGTTTATCTATGAATCGGGTGATCTGGGTTTCCAGATCACCCGAAATAATTATTTGCAGATCGTACAAACATTAATCTCAAGGCGGGAATCAAACCCGCAACCGCCCACCGTGCCACATCGGTCGTCAACCGCCACGTACCGCGCCTCATACAAAATGTTTACACACATTACAGTCCAACAACCAAAGCGCCCAAAAGTTAAAACTAATCTAAATTGCTAAATGAGAAGATACAAAAGGAAACAAAAACAAAGAAGCAGGTAAATACTAAATAAGGCCAGTAATCTAGACAAATATGGGAAGGTGATAGAAAAATATGTTGATAATCTAAATAACAATTAACAAACGAATACTAATCGTAAATTCGTAACAGGTTTATGATACTACCGTCAAATCTAATGTCAAAATAATAAAATAAAAAAAGTTTAATGCATAAGAATAGTGTCAGAAGTCAACATAATAGAAAAGTATGTCAATAATAATAAATATACCTACGTTTATAATGTCCGGTTGAGAAACAATATCATCAAACAATAAAACTTGGAGGCATTTTCAAAGAATACATCAGCGTTTGTCTGGAAGATAAGTTCGTATTGTGTAAGACTTGTTTTGGATTTGAATTACTGTGTTGGATTAAACATTTATAGTACGTTCAATCCAATCTGTAATACAAAATATAATATATACCTACAGTAAAAATATAATGCCATGTTGATTTTCGGTGTGAGCTTTTGGCCCTAAAACCGTCTCCACGCAAACGTGTCTGTGTGCTCCATATAGGGGTGGTAAGTACTGTGTGTGCGTGCGATTCTACCACCCAAGCTAGGGGTAGTTGTACTTAGTTGTATTAGTGGGACAACTCATTACTTACCGCTGATCTTAGATAAATTATTACTTAGTCACCACTCTTCCGTTTCGTAAGTCTTTGTTTTGGTTTTTGTATGGGCTCTCATCTAACATGCAATAAGCACCCATAAATTATTTTTTGTCTTTTCAAATGATAGCTGGTAGATATTTAGCTAGTTGAAAGAAGCGTCGCAGTTAAGAGATTTCTCAAAAATGCTTTTGTCTGTCTGTCGGTCTGTCTGTCCTCCAGGTAGCATTTTTCAACCATTCCTTGATTTATTGAATTTTTTACTCAATCACGATTTTTGATTAGGGGGGGAAATGGAGGGGAGAGGGGGGAGACGTTTGCTGTAGCGTTAATAATCGACGGATTCCAGTCAAATTTGAAAAGTGCACTATAAAAATTCATGAGGAGGAGTGGAAGCAAGAAAAGGGGGGAAGTTTGCTATAGTAGTCAATTTTTGGGAAAGGGAAAAGTGTCGGTTATTGCATGGTTATCAGGACTCGTGAGGTCTACTGTTCTCACCAAACCGCTAGTATTATGCTCTTCTGTATAGTATACAATATCGTAATAATACTATGTTTATAGTCATCTTAATATAGGCAGATTGAAGGGTTGCCTATATTATAAATGCCTATACAAAGTACTACTATGAGAATCAGATAAGTAGTGAGTAGAATCAATACTTATTGTTTTTTATTTAAGAAAAATAATTAATAGCTTACTCGGGTACGATTAATATCCCCTCAGATATCTTAGTGACACTCACTAAAGATTCTTTGAGAATGTCTACGGCTTGATAAGTACTATGCAAAGAATACACTATAACACCCAGACACAGAACAAACATATTATAAATTCCTCCACAAACGTTTGTTCTTGGTTGGTTCAATCTCTACCTGCAGTGTAGAAGGCAGATATACTATACCAACTGAGCGGTAAGGCCTATCAAACTGTACCTATATGTTAGTAGCCAAGCCTATATTGGATAATAGTACCTTTCGGTACGTAGGTACTAGTACCCTACAGTGTAATCACTGTCAGTCCCTGCTATACACAGTGTTTTATTTTAGGCAATAACTAATTCTTAATTTTTCCATCTACACCTAGGCGCGCCTGCAATCCACTGATTCCACCAATCTGATTTAATTTCATTTAGCTAATCACGTTTACCAAGATAAACATGTTTGTCGTAAACGTAATAGCGATTCCATGTTCTTTGTGCGAGATGTTAAACGTAATTAGCTTCCTAAATGCATTTAGGGTGAAAATACATTTAATGATCGTTGTGCAAGCGGGCTCTAGGCCTTATTACTCATAAACGTCTTTTAAATATTGCTCAAAAATTTGTTCTTCCACTGTTCGCCATTACCTATTATTATAAGATGGCTTTTGACAGATTTTATAAGTGAAGTTATTTATAATAATAATAATAACAATAATGCTAAACAATCCACAAAGCATCATCTTGCCCCAAGCTAAGCAGAGCTTGTGTTATGGGTACTAGATTAACTGATATACTTAATACAATACATTACATGCATGGATATTTTTTATTATACTTAGGAAATACCTAGAACACCCGGAATAAATATTTGCAGATCGTACAAACATTTATCCAAAGGCGGGAATCAAACCCGCAACCTCCTGCGTCGCAGGCGGACATTCGCGCGCCGCGCCACATCGGACGTCAAAATTTATTTTGAAGTATTTGAATTAATGTTATTTAAATATGGAATTGTTTAAGTAACCTATTTTAATTACATATCACGTTCATTTGCAAACAATAGCAAACATTTATTGTATACCTAAATAAATTTGCATCTATGTAAGTACATTCAGCGACAAAAGTGGATTAAGTTTAACAACACTTGGTCTGATTCGAATCGGTCACTAAAGGCTCCACTAGCTAAAATGACCTGTAAAGAAATCTGTTTATATTTTTTTTTCTTGACTTGAAAGTGATAAGAATATTTATGCAGCCGCTGCTATGTGTCAAGAATTATATATTATATACATATAATAACCATATGTGAAGACTTACGTTGGTTCTTAAAAAATAAGAACAGTGGCTTATTTTTTAGGAACCAATGTAAGTCTTCACATAAACCATATTAGTAAACATTTTTTGCTACCGGTTACGTAGTATAAGGTTATATATACTTCATGAACCTGCATCTGCTGACTGTACATTCTTAACAGATAAGTACGAATTACAAGTGGGTAATTCAATGCATACCCGGAACAACTTTGTGTCTTACTCATGAATCAACACAAATACGTACACAGGGTGTTCCGTCTGGGAAAGTACTACCACCATTATACATATTTCTACCGCCAAGCAGGTTGCTGTGTTCCGGGTTGAAGGGTGCCGATTACAGGAACATGAGGCTTAACACCTGATAACGTCAAGTTGATGAACGCAGAGCAGTTCTTTACTATAAGGTGATGGTGCCTATTTAATCAGGTGATGATTTGTATGGTATATAGGTATGTGATTTTGTAATACATTAAGTATTGTAGGTAATGTTTCATAAGTAAAATCGCCGGTCGTTGGCGTTGTCCACGTGGTCACATTCAACATCACCAACATCAACAGCCTGTAGAAGTCCACTGCTGGATATGCGTTTTCAGGAAGAACGTTTTTGAGCCTCTTCCATCTGTCTACTTCCGCGATCCTAACAATGTGGTCAGTACATCAGGTAGGAGGGCGTCCTACACCTGGTTTACTGGTTCGTGATCGCCATTCGAGAGCCTTTATTGCCCAGCAGTCATCGGTTCTACTTGCTATAAGGCCTGCCCATTGCCACTTTAACTTCTTGATTCTGAAGGCTTTGTCGGTGATATTGATTCTTCTACGGATTTCCTTATTTCTGATTCTATCTCGCAGTGAAACTCCCAGCATCGCTCTCTCCATAGCCCGTTGTGCATTGTGCCGTTGTGTGCATAGCGACGTTGTGCCGGCTGTGTAGCTGTAGTTCATAATGCATATTTTGGTTAAACGATCCAACTAGGTAAGTCCAACTTCGACAAAAAGGTCAGTCGATGAATCCAACTCGGATGTGCAGCGTTCAGGAAAATTACGGCTCATCTCGTCACAGTCACACACACGCCACAAAGTTTATAATCAGTGTGTATTACCAGTATTAACAATAACCATATACTTACCCAAAATGAGGCTTGGTCGATAGAATCATAGAATAAACTGTCTATACTTTACCTTGCTTCTTGGTCAAGTCGATTAGGGATGAATCTTTTCAGCTTATTTATTATTGACAGGAACTGAGACATGGCCGCTAACTATTGGTCTCATACACAAGGTTTACATTGGTGATACGAAAATCTTATTTATACCAACTATGTATAAGGATTTTTGTCTACTGACTGACTGACATATAGGTAGATAACGCACAGCGTAAGCCAAGCAATAACCACGGCGTATCGTTAAAATTGTTACTCCATGTATGTAATGTTACACCATTTTGTTTTTTGGCATTGACAGGAAGTTTCAAATTAAATTGAATTTATTTATTAGTAACAGGGTTTGGCTAAAACTGTACGCATGAGCTCTGCTCTTACTGCGAATATAACCATATCGAATTGTGTATTGTGCCATTGGGACGACCGATGTGGCGCGGCGGACGAATGTCCGCTTGCGACGCAAGAGGTTGCGGGTTCGATTCCCGCCTTGGGATAAATGTTTGTACGATCTGCAAATATTTATTCCAAGTGTTCTGGGTGTTTTCTATGCATTATAAAAAATATCTATATATGTTATGTATTGTACCCATAACACAAGCCCTGCTTAGCTTGGGGCTAGATGATGCTGTGTGGACTGTCCAGCATAATTATTATTATTATTATTCTCAGGTATCTATCTGGCGTTACTCAGTAGGTACAGTACTATGTTAGTTCCCTCAAACAGTGAACATAAGCGTCGCAGTTCCCTGTCCAGAACGAACGTATTTATCGCGAACTGGTAGGTTAGGTAATGTACGTGCTAAACATATCGTTCAGCAGCGTTTGTGTGGAGAATAAACTCCTCCTGGAACAGGTCTTAGCTCCTCACCTGTTGATTAATCAGGCCGAAGCTGACAGAATTGTAATAAGTGCTAAGCAAGCCAACTTCATCTAAAACTCTGTCCCCAGCACTACCCAGAGTAAATTGGGCCGTTGTTTAAAACATTTACAATAGATGCGATAGCTTGTTTTTTTTATGTCGTTGCTGATAGAACAAGCGGTTGGTCCTCCTGATGTTAAATGGTTACCATCACCTATAGCAAAGCATTACCTTGCAGGTCATGATTGATAAAAACGTGCCTTACAATGCACAACTCTATGTCCATCAACCTGAGGCATGTAGCTGTTAAGTCTCATGTACCTGTAATTTCACCAGAACCCCACCCTTCAACCGCAACACAGCAAGCTGCTTGGCGGCAGAAATGGGCATGGTGGTAGTACTTCCCCCGACGAGCCCTTCACTAAGAGTTCTACTACTAATACTGCTTGCTTGTAAACGTATTTAAAGTAGGTACTTTAGAAACAGGTAAACTTAGGTATGCGGTATACCTAACACGTTATTGTATGTTTTTCTATGGATATGATTAACACTGAGAGTGTTGGGACTGGCCACTATTGAATTATAATCTAATATGAACAGTCCCAACAATAAAAACAATAGTACTATTCCATAGTACCAATCGAATTATAGTTGAATACTTTGATTAGTGTACTATAAGTACTATATCCTAGTCATTCATGTATCCCAGTCTATATTCCAAGGGTTCAAATAAAATATCACTATATAAATAACAAACATTTTATTAATATTTAGATTGGACATATAAGATATACATACATATTATATTCATAGTACCATTAATCGTGTCACATTTATTTATGTATAACTTAATATATTATTTTGTACAATTACTTAAAGAATTTGAGATTGTTTATTTGACAAAGTTACCTGTATTTTGGTTCAAATGTAATGAGGTAGATTTGTAGACAACATTTAGGTGATTGCACTCATTGTAAAATATTAAATAGTTATAATGCGTGCACTCACACCCTATTCAAAAAGAAAATTTTGATGTCGAAATTACACGTCATCGTATATTTACACAAACAAATAAAACATTAAAGATTTAATTAATAGGAACTCAAATCGATTGCAAATGTTATATAGTTCAATTAAAATTGAAAACAAAACCTAAATTATAATAAAATTAAACATGGGTAAATGAATAGTACCTACAAATGAATTTTCTTGTAATAATGTACCTTTTTGCTGAGAAGGATTGTATAATAATCATGTAAGTAGGTTAGTATGTATTAAATCTAAAAATCAGTCTTGCAATAGCAATTGTCAAGACTTGCATAGTTGGTCGGTTATTCTTAATCCTGTTGGCTTGTTATCTCAAGAGAGATAAACAATAGAAAATATTCCAAGAACTTTGGCTCTTTACCCTGGCGCAGTATACTCGAATGAGGTAGATAATGGCACCGATCGCCTAACTTTACACTAACTACCATAATTAATACAACATTGCAACATGAAATTACGAACTCTAATCAAATTTTAATATTAAATTTGTACACATTCATTTTTGTACCAATAATTTCTTTGGGAAAATATCTTTTACATTATATAGAGGTACGCCTCAATACATATACATTACCCTACAATCCGAATAATTAATGACTAATGTAAGATAAAATAATAATAATCAACAATTATTTAACTACATACCTACAAACAATAATCATAAACCATGTGCGCAAAAATATTTAAACAACCTTAACAGTTGTCCTTATAAACAAATAAAATAAAAACGTTACACCTAGTAGGAAACTAATACCCGTAGAACAAATTGCCAAAATGCTGAATGTGCATTCGCTCACTTGAATAGTACCGCATAGCGGTCTTACCTTACTATCTAACACATCTAGGTACGTTCGTACACCATAAATAATTATATCCACTTATATTGTAATAATTAATTTAAGTATTTACAAAACACATTCACATCAATTATTAAGAAGTTCGTTTTATATGACAAAGGTAATCACAATTTATAACTTAATGACGAGAAGAGAATAAGTCGTAAGTATAAATTTACATGCAGAAAATCTTCAAAATCACTAATGTACAGATTTACCCTAGAGGGCATGACGACATCAAGAAGTACTTCACATTTTTACTTATATTGAAAAAAAAAAACTTTTGTCTTCGCTATTTTTCACGTTATGTACATTTTGATAGTTTGATAAATCGATGAATTAAAAACTGTCTAATATATGTATAAACAATAAATACTTAGAGATAGCAATATGTACAGAAGCAAGTAGCGCTCGGTCGACTATGCCGCGGGCGACGTGTCCCGCTCATGAGCCTCTGTTCCTATTTTATTTAAACATCATATCTAAAATCCAGCAAAAACTCCAATCATTCAGAAAACCCGAAACAAAGAACATGTGATTTGATTTAGAGACCTGTAAAATATTAAGTATGCTACTTATATTTTATCATCGAAAAAATCTGTTTGCAGAGAAATAAAGTAAGCAAGTAATAAGGGTGCTGTTGATTACGAACCGGTTATGGTAACAAACGAGCGATATCGAGTACTACACAATGTGTTGTGATTTCTTCGTCTCCTGGTTTCAACTAAACTAAACAACTAAAGAATCAAAACGATGGTAGGCACTACTTGCTAACTGGCTTTTTGTGAGTAGTTACTATAAAAGACAATACAATGACCTTGGCCTTCTTCCACTAAACAATACAATGAAACAGTTCGTTAAGTAGGAGGGAGGACATCGATTTAAAATCAAACACGGCAAGCTGAACAGTTTTTTGAGTTCCTATTGCAAAACAATGATCAGCACCAATAAATCAAAAAAACATCTTTTGTGCAAAATTTCTTCAATGTTTTGCATGTTGCAAAACAAAAGAACAAAACCGTCCAGTTTTTGCATCACCTCGTCTTCCGAGTATGCAAATGGCACGACAATAAATTTAAAAACTGTAGCATGAACAGAAAATATTTTATGATGCGCAACGTAATAAAATATACTTCGTAAAAAAGTAACAGCCATACTACCTAACGAGTCTACACCGGTAGTCATACCGAGAAATAGAAAAACTTATAGTAAGCCAAAACGGAACCTTTGCAATCTTTCGCAGACCGGTAATTTACCAACAATGAATCTATCTTTGTAACGATAAAGGAGCTTTTACTGGAAATATTAAATCTGGACCAGAGACCGGCGGCCGACGGAGGCGCGAGGTCTACGCAGGAGGAACTCGTATACCGGCTCGGCGGCGCCAAGGGGCGCGGGCGACTACGCGGCGTGCACGCGCAGGTCGGTGGGCGAGTCCGGCGTGGCCGGACGCCGCGGCAGCGATAGGTCCTCCGGCTCCGTTTGCTCAGGCCACTCGTCCCAGCGCCAGTCGGCAGAAGCGGGTGGGCTGGGCGCGCTCTCGACGCTCGCGGCCGCGCAGCGGTGTAGCGCTGCCGCCTGCCGCCGCCGGAAGCGCGCACCGCAGCGGCAGGCAAAAGGCGCGTCACCCTCGTGAACGAGCGCATGTGCTTTCAGCTGGTTGGAGTCAGAAAAGCGCGCCGGGCAACGCGCGCAGGCGTACGGGCGCTCGCCGGTGTGCACGCGCAAGTGCCGCCGCAAGTTGGCAACCTGCACAAAGTGGCGAGGGCAGTGCGGACAGCTGTAAGGTTTCTCACCGGTGTGCAGGCGTAGATGTGTCTTGAGGTGGTGATCGCGTGTGAAGCGCTTGTGGCATTCGCCGCATTCGAACGGCTTTTCACCTGTGTGCGTGCGCTCATGGTTCTGTAGCACGTGCTTGTAACCGAACGAGCGCGAGCATACCTTGCAGGTGAAGAGCTTGTCTCGTGGCGGGTCAGCAGCACCAGGTGATGAGCCTGAAGATGGCGGTGAAGGAGGGGCGGACGCAGCCTCGTCCAGTTTGGGAGTGCGACGTCGTTTGCGGACGCGTTCCAGCTCTGCCTGTGGCGGCGGCGCGGTCGGTGTCGGTGCCCACGCCGCCAGCAACGCGCCAGAGTAGAGCTCGGCCGGTAGTCCAGCCACCAGCGCCGCTGCACGGTGCGCCAGCAGTCGCTCCGCCAACATCGGGAGAGATTCTTGACGCATGCTCGAAAGCGGTCGGACTGACACACCTAAAACAAAACAGAAATCGTTGTAAATAAATGGCTATCGATTCCCTCGCAAATATATGCAGTTAAAAGTACCTAGTTCATTTAAATCAAAGAGACGGGATATCCCTCCTCCAGGAATTAAGCATCTTCGTATCGCCCTTAACCGTAAGGACATATATCGCAGTGATCACTTCCGTTTCGAGTTTAGTTGCGACCTAAACAAACAGCACAACCGAAACTATCGATAGCGTACTTATCGGCCCGCAGAGGCAAAAAACACAGCAAAAACTGAACCAGACGTTTCGAAGGAAACATTTGGTCGCAATCACACTCAGCCGCCGTTGCAGGTCGCTTCCGCCCCGACCTGTTGCGCAAATTGTCTCAACCCGAAAACCTGGTTCCTGTCTACCAATTCACCTAATGATCTTTTCAGTAGAATGTATTTTTTCTAATCACGTCGACGTGGCGGCTTTTATATAGTTTAATGAATCGTGAAACAGACAGAAAGTTTAGAAATCACCGCGTGGCAACGGCAGCAGCGGCGGCGCGGCGTGGCGATGGCGGTGGCGTCGGCGCAGTGCAGCCCAGGAGCGACTGGACCACTTACTTATATAATGGAATTAATTATTCCTTGAGCGGCAAACTCCGCCCGCCCGCTCCACCCAAATTATATTCAAATATTAATTTCGTTGAAGAAAAGCCTTTTTGAGAGCACTTAATTAAAATTAGACAAAATCATAATTGAAAGTTCTCCTCGAGGCGTGAAGAGGCGGCACGAAGGTACTCCTTACATTATCTACTTAGCTGCGGAATTAATTCCCGGGCTAGTCGAGCTCGTTTCTGCCATCGCATTTAATTGAAAAAGGCACAAAATGGTTTTATCATCTACCTTATTTTTCACCATTTTCACTCGTAAAGGGATCATTCTTAACGAGGAGCATGGAGCAAACCATATTAGCGAGGGCTTGAATTACCCATAACAAAAAATACTTTTTAGTATTTCTACGCGAAAACTAAGAAGTTGTTACTGACTGTCGAAATAAATAATTACCGGTGGGGACAATCTACTGTTTGAAATTATACAAAAATATCAGCACCAAAACTGACGTTAGGGCATAAGTGAGAAGTATTTACAGACATTGCTTATGGAGAAGGTTGAAGATGAAGTGTGGTGAAAGATAATTTGAAAGTTTGTGATTAGAGAGTGAGAAGCGAAGGGCGGCAGCGCGTCACGTACCGCGAGCTTATCCCATAACTTTTTAATAACATTCCGCGGTGCTGCGAGGACGAACAGCGAACCGCACTCGTGATGTGATCAGAATTATAACACCAAGCTTAATGTAAAAGTTTAAACAAGTAAATACTTTGTTGTTCCAACTGTAATTAGTTGTGGATATACTTATCATGGTTCTTATACTATCTACATAATAGACGTGTATTTATGTTAGCTTGAGAATCAAGAAATTAAACTTTTAACTCTTGAAATAAGTTTATTAAGGTTAGAAAAATATTTATATTTTTGTAAACATACGGAACGTATTTATTTCTTAATACATATACCCTTTATTACTTGCTAGTTTCACTGATTTTTAAAATTTCCGCACAGTTGCATAGTGCGCGTTGATCACGGGTGAAATAATTGAACTCAAAATCCTTTTGAATAATTTTCCAATAAAATGTTATATTTATTAAAAACGATGGTAACTGGTGACAGACGATGTGATAAAAAGTCACATCGTAATAGATTACTCTCAAAAAATCGAGTTATAGCGCCAGCATAATGTATCATTTTTATTAGTCGGTCGGGCCCATTGCCTTTGGACAATGTTGGTGATAAATTTTTACAGCGCGGCGCACCCTTCCGTGTGCTACTTTTTATGTGCTAAAGAGTTGTAATTATACCCTCTTTATACGCCATAAATATTTGTCAATAACCCATATTCAATACTTTTATGGAGTCGCCTGCGGCTACCACTCCATAACTCATTTTTGCGAAGGGTTCCGATACTGACGTGTCAACGACATCCTTATGGTGGAAAGAAAAGCTTCAAAGTTACAATTTTGTTCGCTGATGTCATTTGGATGTCATGAACATCATTTTAAAACCGTCTTCAGTAAAGTTAGGACACCTAAACTAAATTACTGGGTAAAGAACAACTAGGTAAAAAACAAGAAGACGACCGATGTGGCGCGGCGGACGAATGTCCGCCTGCGACGCAGAGGTTGCGGGTTCGATTCCCGCCTTGGGATAAATGTTTGTACGATCTGCAAATATTTATTCCGGGTGTTCTGGGTATTTTCTATGTATAATAAAAAACATCTATGTATGTAATATAATATTATATTAAGTATATCAGTCATCTAGTACCCATAACACAAGCCCTGCTTAGCTTGGGGCTAGATGATGCTGTGTGAATGGTCCGGCATTATTATTATTTTATTATTATAATCCCAAAAGTAAAATTTTATTATAAAAATGAAGGTGAAAAGCCATAGGTTTTTAAAACATCTCATGAGAAAAAACAATAATTTTATTGTTAGCGTCTATTTGGCAATAACTAGAGAAAGAATACAAGTAAAAAATATATGAATTACTTTACTTACTGCCAAATAACTTTATGTTCAGCCACTGTCTAGTCAAACTTGTGCAGAATACATCCAAGCGTATAAACGCTTACTCAGGCTATTGCTATGCTAACTATTGCTATCTTTTATCAATGGATAATGACCAACAGTGACATCACGACATTTTATAAGCAATATTTAAATTTAAATAACAACCAAAGAGCTGGTGCTTACCTTGGATAAATAATTAGTTTAGTTATCCAAAGGGGGAACGTTGCCAGCCTTTCGGACACACTTCCTGCGGTCAGTTATTTAAATTCTGTGCTCAACTATAGTAAAGACCTGCAGTTAAGCAACCAGCAATATTTTATAATGTTCAATATTTGTTTAAAATAATGTATGTTACTGTTGTTAATAATAAATAACGTGTGTGTGTTTGGATAAGTACAGTTTGGATCGATGGATCTGAGGTAATAGGGAAGTAAGCCGTGTGACCGCAAAAATTGTTTTCTGCCACTGCATCAGGTCGTTTATTGTCTGCCATGCATCTATCCCTACTACTAATAAACTCGGCGTTACCTCGAAATAGTTGCACCGTGTTTTGTCTCTTTCGATCATGCTTTTAATTTCCTGTCAAATCAGAAGACAAAACACAGTGTAACTATTTTAATGTTACGCCAAGTTTATTAGTACCAGATTATACGTTTACGATTATCTAGATCTGCCAACCGTATTGTATTTGTTTGTAACTATGTTATGAATAAAAATTACAAACGGCCAACGGATTTTGTTAATTGTTTTTATACAAACAATAGAAAAAAACCTTTTAAAATTATGTTGATACATAATAATAATACACTATTTATGGTATAATTTTTATTCAATTCAATATATACCTACTGTAGGTATAAAAGTAAAGTATAAAATTTCGTACTTTTGTCTAATTTCTATAAAAATACTTATTAATTATTTCAATATGCTATACATCATACTCATACTACTTGCCAGAAAGAAATCATTTTCAGCGATAACCCATTGCGTTTCTAGATTTATGGTGTTTGATTGAAGAATATCTTCAATTAAACACTGTTACATTAAATAATTAGCACTCTAACCTAGCAGGCATAGAACACCAACTACTGCTACATGTGGATATGTGCCAAATGCAATATTGGGCACATAATCAGCGACATGATCCTCAGAGAATCTTGAGTGGGTACTTGTTTCTAAGAGATCTGAGGGGATATCTACCGTACTTCAATATTGCAAGGTACTCTAGAACTAATACTTCGAGGTACACCCATACTATAGTATGGGTGGTATAATTTACTATTGTTGTAAAATGAGTAATTTCATCGTCCCGATGGCCTAATTTCTGTGGGTCGGTAATGGGATTAGAGCTACAGTATCGTAAGTAGGAGCACGCACTCCGCGCAGATTATAGTTTCAAGGGTTTCAAAGGTTTAGGGTTAAGCAGGGCTTCTGTGTCCGTAACAGTGAAACCTCCAAGAAACACTGACATTAACCCTTGCAATCCTATTTAATTTTTCACGTGTTTAATGATTTAGGAACAAAAAACAATGACATTTAAAGAACAATGGTTTGTCTTGGCGTTCTGAAAATTGAACAGTATTATTGCGCTTAGACGCAGGTGAGAGATAGTTTGCTTAATACCCATGACTGCTTGATTCGGTTTGATGTTTAAAATAATATATTTGTATGTAATCATCTATATATCAAGCTATAGCAATTATAATAATCTTTTCCCTGACTGATATATAGTCGACGCACAGCTTTAACTGGTCGTAGAGACTTGACGTTTCCGGGTATACTCATCTTGGTGCGTAGAGGTGTACTAGAGAAAGGACATGAAATTCAACCCCTAAACGGGTACAATGGGGTTTGAAGTTCGTATGAAAATGACTTCACGCGAACGATCGCACGCGTTACAATGGTCAGAGATATTTATTTTGTAACAAAATTATAATTTATGCAAGTTAGGTAAGTAAAGTAGTAGGTATAGCTATTATGTATGTACTATAGCTCAACTGTTTCATAATTATGTATTTTGTATATACCAATTATAAATACTTGTATTGGTTCTGATTTTTGTTGTAAATTAATGTGTTTAATATAAACAAAAAGTAGGTATTTACAAAATACATAAGAAACAATTTGGTTTTCTGCAGATGATTGTATGCGAGCAAATACATTGCACGGTTAAAGCTTAAAATGGCAAAACGTGACAGTAAAGTTACTAATGAGTTACTTAGTAAGTACTTTTTATTTAAGTTGTACTGACAAACATAATATTATAGTAAGCTTTACTTCATGAAGTTAATTGAAAATGTCTGCTAATAATTTATTCACTATGGTGGCTTTTAAAATTGTTTCAATGTACTTAAAATGTAACATTGGAGTCGGTGATGACATTGATGAAAAGATTGAAACAAAAAGTTCAATAAAACCATGAGATCTTTGTTATCTTTGTCACCATGACGAGGAGGCATGTGATGTTATACAATGTTTGTTTACAAGTAAAGAACTTATAGTATAAGTAAAAGTATTTGATGTAGTTCTGACTTTACAGACCCATACACATTAGATTCCTTTTAGAGTTCTTAATATAAAAGGTCATTAGGGATAGTTAGAGGCACGTCCAAATAATTTTTACTGTAATAAATATTATAAACATCACAGGTTGCAACCTCATCGCCGCTGCTAGAATGACTGGTTTCTTCGTTATGATATAAATTAGATTAATATTTTATTCATAACAACGTAGTTTAAAATGTTCGTGTTTTCTAGTGAGGATTTATGCTGGATCGCATTTTTTAACACTAAAAATATGAGAAAAAATAGTTTTAAGTACTTAATCCAAGTGCATAACCCGATTGTTAATGAGTAACCCACGGCCAATAAGCCGATTAAACTAGTTCCTCTTGTTAATTACCAACATTATGGAATCCTGTTCCACAAAAGGTTTATATTTCAAGGTAAGGCATATTTAATTCCAAGGTTATTGCTCAATTCAATTTAGTTATAATAACTACTTGTCTCATTACTAATTCCAATAAATTAGTTAAAAGAAACACGTGAAAATTTGGTTTACCAAAAATTCTAAGTTTGAATGTAGATATGAGAACAATTAATAGCTTTTAAGTTGATTTAGTTATATAAATACATACCAACATCAATTTACATCACGACAGGAAATAAATCTTATAACTTAGATCACAAAACATAGACGAAAGCCGTAGCGTAGGTGGATTCGTAGCGATCTCGTAGCTCGTAGCACGCGGCTACGCTCGCGGCCGCCTACAACGGTTCACTGAATCTGCAAAAGCTCGCGTTCGGATGCAAATACATGTGTGTGAGTATCGCCGAGTGTAGCGGCCAATCGCAGCGCGCGCTCCACGCATGTTCCGCCGGCAACTTTCAAAACTTTTACACACATGCATTCTCACTTCTTACAGATTCAGCAAAATGTTAGATAAAACGTAACAAAATAACCACAAACCTCTCGAATTCTGCGTCGACTGCAGCGACAGGGCCATCTCACGCCAGTTTCACAAATACATTTATTTGCACCACTATTAAATGTCTTTGATAAATCTCGTTCCTAAAGTTAAAAATTGACTGCAATTAAAATGCGGGTGTAAAATTGATGATTGATCAGAATAGATGCGACGTTCGCGGAGTCTCGAGAGAGAATGTTTGAATGGCGGCGTGCGAGCGCGCTCGGTGCGACCTACCACAACACTGGCGATGCCGGCGGCAGCGGCGAGCGACCGCTGCTGCTCGGCCGCCGCCCCCCTCCCGCGGTAAACACACGCCCCCTTACCCCGCGCCCGCACACCCCTCACCCTCCCCCGGTGCACTCCACGTGCACGCAATGCATTCACTTTTTATGGCCGCTACTTCTTTATGTTCCTTCCTGATGTTGTTTTTTAGCCCTCAGAAGCGAGCGCCACATAAGCACTTTTTATATTTTACGAGCTCTCGGCAGCGCCGCCGTGCGGGGGCGGGCCGTACTTTATTTAACTAGATACGGCTAATTCGAGAACATGCTGCATGGTTTTGTTTCTACTTATTACCTATGAATGACTTTGCGACATATTTTTATCATAAACACATTTTTTATGTAAAATTTTCAAGTTTATATATTACTTATTATTATTACTATCCATATTATTTAACTAAGGTTGGATAAATGGATCCCTTCTTGGGTGAGGCTTACTATCCATAATAAACGTTAATTTTAACAATATTTTTTTTCTCTATTACATGTGCATGCAGTTAGTGCTTCTCAAAGTATTTTGTTAAAAAAAATTGTTGCATAAAAATTACATACATGTGGTAGGTATGTAACAATGGTAAACCCATGTATTTTTTCTTTCATATTGAAAACTTATATTACACGGGTATGTGTTCTGATCGCGAAAGTTTAAAAAATACTTTTTTCTTTCAGTTAGGTAAAATGTTTGCTTATTAGAAAAAAAACATCTCATTCAATCATGTATGTTCCTAAATTAAGTTTTTCTTGTAAGGATATTACATTGTACATATATGTACTTATATTTGTTTAAATGGATAGACATGTTCTTGTTCTTAAGCTTATTGTTTTGTTTATACTGTATAACTTAACATACAATACTTGATAAATAGTTTATGATGTTGTTTTTCTAGTTTAAAGAACTGTTTGTTTTCCAATTAAATTAAAATCATATTTAATATTTTTTGTGAAGTAAAAACGGTGTAAATTATTTATTTAGTTAAATCAGAAGGATTGCCTAGAAACTTCTTAAAGCTATAGATGAATCTGAAGTACCGCCGGCCTAGTTCCACATGACCAAACGATTACGTTTGGTCATGTGACTACTGGAGATACTAGACAAGTTCATTCGCTTCCAAGTGTTTCAGTTTAAATTCTACATTCTAGAGAATACCTACAACACATACTAATAACTTTAGATACTTATTTATTTTCGTTGTGACGTTGTGATAGCATAGTTCCGTCAAGAATAAAATAATAAGAAAAATGAAACGTCTTTATTTGGGAACATAATTACTGAGGCTAATAACAAAAATAGGCAGCAATGTGACCTGCAGAAGTAAAATACTGTGTCGCGGATCGCAAAGCTCACCTCTGGTATTACAGTAAGAAAAGTTCCGCATGCTGTACTTGAACAAGTACAGCATTGTTTTCTTTGGGTATTTATCATCATCAACAACAAGTGTAGAAGTCCACGGCTGGACGTAGGCCTTCCCTGTACGTTTCCAGGAAGAATTATTTTAGGCCATTTACATGCACCAACTTATACTAACCATGCCATCGGTAAATCGGATGGAAGGGTGTGTTCTACGCTTAGTCTTCCGGTTCGTGGTCGCCGTTGGAGAACTTTTATTTTTCAGCGGCTATCGGTTCTACGGCCTATATAGATTACTCACTGCCACTTCAACTTTATTCAACGTATTTATTGTACGTTTTTTTTAACTCCCATACTTATAAACGCTATTTACATTTAAATAATACTTAAAATGTCTCTTGTTTGTCACTACCCATTTGAGATGGCAATAGTTTAAACATTGTATAACTTTTAAAAGAATTTTTTAAGTGAGGCCATAAATGTTATGACTGATGTTATGTTACTTCCTCTACTCTGTGGTATACCGAATATGTAATAATTAAAACTTGTCAGAGCTCTACCAATTCTATCTTTGGGCGAGTCAAAGCAATTATTAGCTCAAAGAAAACACGCATAAAAAGCATAAGTGTCGGGCCTCGAAGCAGCAGGCCGCGTAAATTAAGCGTTTTATTGTGCCGCAGGCTACTCTATTTTTACCACATCACTATTTTTACCATTCTAGTGAGCACGCGCCACCCTAACATGCAATGCGCTTTTTGAAACTCTTAAGTTTCAATCATTAGAATAAGAGATAATGTATACTGCCGCTTACGTACGTTTGATACTACTGGTTATTTATTAGTCTGCAAGATAATTATCTAGCAAATGTAGCTGACAAGCGATGGATAAGAAGAGCCGAAGACTGCGCTCAGTGGCGTATGTTGGAAAAGACCTATGTCCAGTAATGTACTCACATACGTGATTGAAGTTAATGACCAGCCGGGCTAAGATGTGCAACGTGAGATATGTCGCGCTTGACATGAGATTTTTATCTATTGATGGACTTTTTTGAAATTATATATAAAAGGACCACAAATAAGCTAAACATTAGCATTAAATCTTCATTTGACAGAACGAGATAGGTTTTTGGCACTGCCATGTAAGATATAAAGAGATATCTCTATTTTGCACTAGATATTAGCGAGTAGACCAAGAAGTAGAAGTCCAAGTAGGTAGATAAAAGAATAATCTCGTGATTATGGACACGTTTACCAGTGTGGTGAAAGGATTAAAAAGCATTACACACGTACATTCACAGTATCGGTAGGTAATTGGTAGGTATATTATTAAATTATATCAAGCATCGAGCTAAAAGTTGTTTTGATAAAGACTCAAAGCGCTGTTACTTACCAAACGCGGCAAATTATTCTTGAGTTTTTTAAGAGCATTGCTCCCACCTGCTTCTGTCGCGTGCCCTTAAAAGAGAACGGATATTCATCCTTATTCAATGAGAATAAGGTTTAAAATTGTATGGCTGAATGGTTGTTTTTTATCGTAAAAAATGGAGTTTCCGTCTCGTTTTAGTGCAGTGCATCATCCCCATTCAACAGGATGTTTAGGTCTCTTATCTCGCACACGCCGCGCACCTTGCTGCCACGAAACAGACAGAAGCGCTGCCTGACTTCATTTAGGTGGGATTTGAACACATAGTGACACAATAAGAGCGTTGTTCCGACATTTGCAAATAAATTAAGTTTGCCTACGAGCAGGTGCCGTTTATCTTATCTTAAATCAATGTAGCATCGTTAATTAATGTATATACATATATATGTTTAGCTTGAAACAGCTGAATTCTGGCCGCAGATTACGATCTAATGTTGATTTATTATTTTAGAGACATGCAAAAAATCGTTTACTTATTAGTTTAGTGCCTGAAAATGATGATTATCTTAAAGTATCGTAAATAAACCGAATCAGTTAGCTTGGTAGGTACGTTTCAAAACCCCTAAACGATGATTTTATATTTGGCACAACGCCTAATAATAGATTAAATTATATTGCCATAAATTAAATGCAAACCACTTACCAATACCTAGGTCAATAATTATTGAAAAAATAATAACACGACACTAATGAAGCTACAGAATAAAGTGAAAATGAAGGTTGAGTATTTCTTTGTTTCGAAGGCGTGTTCCGTTCTTGGCGTCCGTTCAAAAGAACTCTTTGAAGATGTGAAACCACAATTAAGCCTTGCCGGAGAGAATTCAAGGACGCATTACTTTACACAAAAATAAAAGAATTCACCAACACTTTTACTTTCCTTTCATTCTAAGAGTTATTTGCACAAAACGCACGTAGTATTTACAAAGTCCAATGCTCGCACAAGTCAGTACCCTTCCAAAATAAATTACGTTGATTTTGCTCTTTGTATTGGAGACAAAGATATTTTATTGATACCAATATGTGATGATGTATACAAGTAAAAAGTACAGTACCAATTACTTACATCCATTTATTTTTTTACATCGAGCTATTTTTGATGTTTACCTAACGAGCATCCGTGAGTAATATAATAACCCAAGAGATGAGAGATTATCTGACAGACTACTATCCGTAGTGCTACTAACGGATGTGCATAGCATATACTAACCAGGCATTAGACATTTAGTGGTCCAATATTCTAAAATCACTTATTAATATAGCTAACACGAATCTTAGTCTAATCTTTCAGGACATTGGGTTACAGTTTACATTATCCAATGAGATGAGAGATTACCTAAGATACTACTTTCTGAAGTGCAGACTACTGGAACTACTGGAACCTAACTCTCTAGGAATTTAAATCTAGTAGTAGTTGTAGTCAAGTTAATTCCTGTGATTATGTAGGTAATAGCAGTAACCAAAGATACGCCTTGGTAACAAAATAAATATATACGATTGTAATACGACTAGATTTCTGCAAACTACTCTCATTACAATTGCAGGAGTACTTTATATTAATTTCGGTAGATGCTTTATTTTTAGTGACGTCATAAACAAACATTAAAAGTGAGAGTAAACAAAAGGGTCCACGAGGTTCAGAACAAAGTACTCCGACATGCGCAAGTGATTTGTCCTATTGCGTTTGTTATTGAAACAATGCCAATGTAGGTAGGTAAAGCCAGTTTTGCAAACTAGAGCAGTCTTCGATTTTATGACATAATGCCAGGTCTATTGTCTGATACGAGATAAAGCCTTGCGAAATGTTTTTGCAGCGTATCTAGTTAGGTAGTTAGTTAAATTGACAATAGACTTTGATGTCGGGCGGGTGTTGAGAAAAATCACTAGCCGCCATAAAAAGCGAGGCCATATTTACAAATAGAATGCTATTTATCTAAATGGAGCAAAAAATCGCCAAGTCGGTAGTTAAAAGAAGGAGTAAAAAGTGTGGCGATTTCGAAGATAACGTTTATCTAAAAATGTAGGTGATCTCTAACAGGTATAGTTGCTACAAAGATTTCATTCGGGTTTTGCTTACTTCGAGCGTTACTCCAACATAATATTATGTCCGCACGTATGTAGGTATTTTTTTAAAGTGATAATGGCCAGTCGTGCCCATCCCTTCCGTGTGAACGACAGATGTGCGCAAGCGCCGCTACCGCCAAAACTACAAAAATGTGAATATTTCATTTACATTATGACGCGCTCGGCCGTTACGAATCAATCGTACACAATGAACCCGAATTTTATCCAGTTTTTTTGTATTTGTGTGTGATTAAAATGTACATTTTCTATAAACTTGCACAAAATCTGGTTTACCTTTATTATAAGTAGCAGAAGGGCGGTTGATCAAGAATCAATAGCAATAATCTTGTGATTGATTACAAACTTGTTTGCGTAGATTGACGTTATAATGTAGACTTGTCACACTGCATAGGGACAGTGGGAAATAGGAAATAACGATCGAAGTGGCTAATTGTAAACTTTTTGTCACATATCAATGATTATAATTACTTCCTATAGAAATCCAAGCAAGGTCATGCAACATAAAACTGTCGGTCCCCTATAGTTTTGTATCTACGGAAAAATAGAAATCCGTTACATTATTCTATCCCTTTTAAAAGCTATAACATTCTTTTACTATCCACGTACCATTTTACTACATTCATGCAGGTGAGACGTAGGGACAATCGAACAAAAATAAAGTATAAAATATTGTCTCCAAAGGATTCGCATTGAATATTTATCCCAGGCCGCGGAGCGTAGTCCGAGCGCCCTTTGTCATAGAAACCGTTTAAACTTTTGATTCTGCAACTGGAAACAGTCAACTGGACCCTACGAATCGATCAAAATGTTGGACAATGTGTACTTACCATAAGAAAATGTGTTCTATTGCCAGAGTGCACAGCATAAAATAGCTTGCAGTATGTGGGGTGGTTGAGTCTTTCACGAGAAGGCAGGTGGCTATTCTATGCTTGCGTCACGGCTTCTCCCCTTCCGGGTGTGATGAATAATTCCCTTTTACTCCGAGAGAAAATAAAATTGTCCTTGCGAACTATCCTGGCGACTCGATACGCACCGTCGCTCGGCCTCTCCGCATAAATGTGAATTATATCCTACCTACCCTATCCCACTTTCAGAACTCCTCTTTTTATTTCAACGGTAAAGCTGGATTTATGTTTTCCCGCAAGTGTACATTATGACCAGCCCTGTGTCCATGTGCTAGTCTTACAAACACTTTGTTTTTACATTTAGCAACAAAACACTTTTGCTTTCCATCTTCAATTTGAGGCTTGACAGTGTGCTTTATTGGTTACAGGTTTAAAATATTGTAAGATAGACTGGCCTCACACCTAAGTTGGTAGTAGCTCTGCCTTCTGCGCGCAAAGATACTTATTTGTGTGATGAACATACATGTTTGTTCCCTGTCTGAGTGTTATATTATATATATAGATACTTACATAAAAGAAAGTCGTGTTGGGTACGCCACTTATAACTCAAGAACGGCGGAATCGATTTTTATGATTTCTGTGTTTTGGATTTATCTTCGTCCGGAATAGGATAATAAGTAGGTACCTAATAAAAGAGCTACAAAAAAATACTCAGTAAGATGGTAATATTTATGTTATTAGTTCTTATCCGTTAGTGTAGTAGGAGTAGGTACCTATACCTACCTACCTACCTACCTACAGAGCGGCGGGTGGGCGCAGGACATAGGACGAAGCAGCGGACACGGGCGATCACTCCTTCTTTCCAATCCCATTCATAACGTCTTTCAACTGTCTCCTGTCTTTGTGTCCTCGTCTCACACTCCTTCGGTCGCCTGTCACCTTTTGTAACGTGCGCGACTTTTCTTATCCGCTGTCAAACGGCTTGCACAAATTCAAAAATAACATAGCCTCACTATGTAGGTAAGTAATTTTTTGTACTGTCCCTGTGATTGAGAGCCTGTGCAAACTTTAGATAACGTTTAGCGCGTTGAGATCTTTGTTTAATGCAAACAAGGGACTTGGACGACCGCTGGCTTATCTTCACGTGTTGCTCGTGAATGGACATGTATTTTTTCTGCATGATTTATAAAAATGACAAACTCACTAAAGATTTTTTACTGGATTATTTTACCACGTCACTGAGGTATGACATTACCTAGTAAAGTAGGCTAATGAGTTAAAAGTGAATTTGGCTTTGACTTAATTTTATAAAAACATTGATAACTAAGAATGTGTCCGTGGACATTTTCATACAGTCTAGTCTACCTAGTATTTAAGAGGAGGACACTGTTATTTTCTTCATATATAGTAAAAGTTGTTATACACCTACATAAATCAAGTATCTAATGTCATATTTATTGGATACTTCACTCAATCAAGACATAAATTGTTATCTACCTACACAAGCAAGATAAACAAACGTTAATTTCAAAGATAGTACAAACATAAATCAATCCAAATAATCTATCGTTTTTTGCAACGACATGCATAGTTAATCTATAATCAAAATACAATCTTCTAACAACGCGTGGCGAGAAGAAGCCACAAGACACAATAGGTGCTTTGCTTGACATCAATGTGCAATTTTTAAAAAATATAACATGCACTCGTGCCAGGACGCGTGCTTTTGTGATGCAGTGAAATGCATGATGTGTAGAGCACATGCCGTTTTTTTATTTAAAAAATCGAATAAAAAGTGACCCAGAGTGCGATTAAGTAAGAATCCGTTGGGTCGATCTATTGAATATATTTTGACCCGTGGACAGAAAATAAAATGACGTCCAGGTGCAAGTTGGCATAAAATATAAATACATATATTCTTTGTATTGTAAAACAGATGAGAAAAGGTAAGGATAAAAATAATATACAATTTATTCATACATGTTTCTTATCTGATTGAATAGTGGTATGTTTTGTTGTATTATATGTATTATCATAAGGGTTAAAATACAGTCATATTAAAAAAATAAGTAAGGTATAGTCTTTGGGGACTGCCGATTGAAGTAAACTAGGTCAAAAAATACACATATATACACTGTATACATATAACTCCTAGAAAGCGTTCGGTGACGATGACGCGAGTTCCATGGTTCTTGTTCACCCAAAAAGCGCTCAACGCGCCTGAAGAAGTTTTAACTTCAAAATAATGCATAACGACGAAAGTCTTCTGACCCCCTTGCGAGGGGACAGGGATGGGCCTCGTTTATAAAACTTTACCCAGGCTTCAGCTCCAGGGGTAGTGACCCCTGGGTAATGGGGTGTCGTCAGAGGACAGTATACTTAAACTACCTTAACTAATATAATGTACAAAATGTTTTTTTTTAATGCTATATGAATACTTATTTATTGGATAAATATTTACTGATTAGTTTTTTTTTTTTTTTTTTTTTGTTTGTTTGTTTTTATTGTTTTTTTTTTTTTTTTTTTTTTGTACATATATATTTACAATTTTACTTATCCTAATATAATACACTACACAGAATAAGGGAATCATCAATTATATAATATTTACACAAAATTAAAGAAGATATATATAATAATTACAATGTACATAATACTGTAGATAGTTAAGTTAAAGACAATCAAAGAGAATAAGGGTTGGGGAGTCTGATCCTGAGGGGATCCTGGAGACATCATGGGGGGGTATGCGCTACTGGCTCTCACCTAGGGTGGCCAGTGCGCTTGCCGCGGCCTCTTGGAGGTTACCTCCGGTCGCGGTAATTATTAAGAACTTGGTCAGGGCCCCGAGGATGTTTTCCAGCGGGCTCCTGACGCGTTCTGTTGTGTGGGTCACGGACGCTGATGCGCCCGAGGGGGTTTCTTGGATGGGTGGTTGAGGTGAGGATGTCATGGGAGCAGCGCGGGGGCGGACAGGTCGTACAATAATGCATAAATGAGATAGCAGATTTTACTAACATCTTGGGCAAGACCTGGCTGAGATAAGCAAAGGACTGTCAATAGTGGCGCATCGTAAAGAGGTTTGTACCCAGTAATGGGTGAGATCAGGCTGTGGATGATGATGATGAGAAAACAGATTGTTTCATCTCTACCATTTTGAAACTTAATCATCTACCGACCAGTCTATAATCTCAAAAAACAATGTATGTGTGTATGTTTGTACCGATCTCGAACAAGGTAAAAATGAAAATCTTTGCTAGTATTTTTGATGGAGAACGTTAAATCCATTTGCGTCCCGTGGAGTTAAAGGCTTGTGCACAATTGAAGAAAACTTTTTTACTTATTTTAGCCAAAATGCTTCTTTTTCGATGAGATTTCATGAACAGATTTTACAAAATTTCGTGGCGTGAAGAATGTACCTGTATAGATACACGTTTGAATAGGAAGTGGATTGATTTGTGAAAAAGAAAACTATTTTAGCAATTCGTGAAAAGTTTGAAATAAGTACAGAGATGAGGTTGAATCAAGACTTAAATTTTTTTGTGTGTAGGTGATGATTTTATGACTGTAGATTTTATGATTTCAATGAAGTCATAAATCCATAGAAAATGTCTTGACTGAGCCTTAGTTTCGGAATTTACCCAGTACATTTTAAGATCATAATAACCTTTTATATGTTTGCTAGAATGTGTTTATTCTTAGGTACTGAATGTTAGTGTGGGATGTGGAAGTGGATCCCTGAAGGTTTAAATTCTCCTCTAAAAGTTTTGTGAAATTTTCCTGTGTTTGAAAAGGTTTTTTAGAGTAGAAGCTTTAAAATTAATGCTTAATTTTAGAACATGTTCTCAAAGATCTTGGAGGTTTATCATATTTTATTTGTCAACAATGACATCATCATCATCATAATCCACAGCACTACTTTACCCGTAAGGCAGGCATACCCCTCTGTTCGTCCTGACCATCACATCTGTGGTCAACTCAATTTTGACCTTATTTTAATACCGTGGGCGTAGATATTTATTACAACAATTTAAATAAATTAAATCTTTCGCTGGTGACCTTGGCTCGATGTCCTAACTCACAGACATTTGGTTACTTACTTAAATCGCTGTTAAACAAAGTTCAACCTTCAAAAATCGATACTAGGAATGACCTAGGTAACTGCTAACGTCTCTGAGCACCGCAGTGTTTCTTGTCATTTACTTTGAAGCACGATAAACATCGCCTTACACTGGACACGGCAAATCCTTTCTAATATGTTGACGTGACTTGAGCGGCCAGCGTTTGTAGCCCTCGCCTCTGTTGGTGACAACCTTTGACGCAATCATCGGCCTTTACGCCACCTCTCGCAACACCCTCTTCTGACTTGACATCGAATTTCATACACAAATCTCGGTGTAATAACAACGTTGCTATTTTTTATTTCGAAATACCACTAGTATAATAGATCCCTTTCTTATTTTTCACTAATATCCTCCTACGGTTTCACTCATATGGTATCCAGAAAAAAGATTTCACTATTTTAAGTTTCATATTTCGTTTTGTCATAAACACCTGAATGCTAGCATTGATAAATTTAAATATACAGCTAGAGAAATCTAGTCTGTAGACTGAGAAATTTATGGATAAATCATCCATAAATGACGATTTGTCCATGAAAGATTAATGCATATAATTATGGACCTGTATTGTGCTTTCTTTAGTTTAGTTCTTTTGGGTAATTTTAGTTTTTTACTCAAACTTAAACTTTCACATGACAGAGATATGCACTGAAAGCTCCATGCAATGTTGTACCTCGTCTAGCGGCGAACTGCGAGTGTGTCGTGCCAGTAATAATGAAATGCGGTAACACAGATAAGTAAAAATAAAATGACAAACTCGAACCCATTAAAATACACCCTTATTAATATAGTTGGTGAAATATAAACTTCCTTAGGTAGATATAGACAGAGAACCTAATGTTCTCACTTGCCTAACATATTATTATAGGTACAATGCCATTTACGTTACCTGTGAGAGAATACATATTCGTATATGTTAGTATCTACCACCACTCTTATAAAAAGTGCATACTCGTAAGTAAAGCCATTCACGATCAACGCTCACCATTTCAATAAATGCCAGAAAAAAACTTATCCGATTACTGAAATTGAAGGGCAGCTGCGGGACAGTTTGCGGACGGTAAGTTTTTTTACCAAATTATTTTGCAACAATCCATCACATACTGGCATCATTCAACACGCACTATGCACTTCCGATTTGAAAAGTCCAATTTCATTTCAATTCGGACGTATCTAATTCAAACTTCATTAATCTTGCATCGGCTTCGTGAGAGAGATGATGCTGATAGATCCACTTGTGCATGGTCAGTTGTCGACAGGAAACTGATTATTCACGCGTTTTTTGGCACACTCAAATGAAATGACGTTTTTGTCAGATCCACAGACTTTTATATTGACTTACAGAATTATATATTGTTTGATATTTCACTTATAATAAATACCATTATTTTAGATATTTATATTTTTTATCTCGATAAATAAAGGATGATAAATAACATTAAAGGTTTTTCTGAAACATTTCGGCTCGCTGAGATTTTTTATCGTTTCCTGTGCATGTCCAAAGTGACATGAAATCAAAGTTACCTTTTATATTCAAAACATAAGAAAAAGAGCATTTATACCGATTTGCTCAGTTTTGCTATTGTGTGGGTGAACGTCAGTCAAAATCAAATTTATGTCAATATAACAAAGTCACGAAAAGAGCAACGCAGATAGTCTTGCCACTATTGAAGAATAGACATAAAAAAATATAAGACGGATTTAAACATGTACCTACCTACTACCTATCTACGAGTATAATATAGACTATAGGTAGAGCTCTCAAATGGTGATCAATGTAAATTGTTTGCAAACAAAATTATACATTGTTTGTAACTTATATTTGAGGTAACAATAATTTGCCGTGCTCTTAAAACTGTATAAGGGTTGTCACTTTTTATCAAAATTTAACTACATGAATTACTTAGGATTAGGATTTTAGTTTCATTAGGAGTTTGCAATTATATTGTACAATTATTGCAAGTAAACAACTTTTTTCGCCAGGTCAACATAAAGGTAATACATATTATATTTCACTCGAAAGAAAATATCCCATTTCCGCATCTTCCTATAACAATGAGTGCGCCTTCCAACTATTCAAATAAAGTACAACGTTGGTAAACCAATGTATTTTTTGCTTGACGTATTAATGGATAACCAAAACCCATGCAAAATAAAAAATGAGCTTATTAAATGTTGGTTTCACGTAATAACACGTTGGTGGTTTTTTCATTGTTTCCAAGAGCCACACCGAGATATCCGGTTACGGCCGTTAAATATTTTGCTTCTCGATGAAAGGGAAACTTACTAGTTTTTTCGCCGAGATTTAGTTTTTGCTTCCTGAACGCGGAAGTCGCGAACGTTTATGCAAAAAGCTGGATTTGGGAATCGATTTCGCTTTTATGGCAATTCCGCGAGTGGTACATAACATACAATTAGATACAATTCCTTACAAGAGCAACGAACTTCACCACCAGTAAATTGCGCTTTCATTGTTATAACTTCATAACGGCTACAAATGAATTTCTAAGGGTTTTCTCAGACACTCGTAATTTAACGTATTAAGTCAAATATCTAAATTTTGCTGAATTCAAAGAATTTTTGCAAAGGAACATTTATCAAGCGCACAAAGAGAGTGAAACCTCTCTCAAAAGAAGCCTGCTCCGGACAGATTTAATTTGTTGCGAAGGCCTTTATAATTGGAACATAAAGATTGCGAGTAATTAATTTTCGCAGCTAGTCAGAAGCAAAGAGCGCATTGAGGGAGTGGTACCGGCGGAGCTAATTAATATTAATGACTTGAGGAGGCAGGCGCCCACCGTCGAGCTGCGGACTCTGGATGCGCCTTTATCTGACACCTATCCGGTCCGGGATATCTTCGTCAGTTTTATGTGACGTACCAAACATTGAAAGTAAAAGCTTTTCTGTAGTGATATGAAGGCGCGATAGGTTTCACGCGATATGTGTGGATGAGATGTGAGAATGGATGATGGGCGGGGACGCTGGTGACCGATGAGACGCCGCTAAAAGCCGGACGGAAGCTGCGGACACCCGACTCACGTTACACCAACCGTGGGATCTGACGCAAACATTGCCACCCAATCCAGGGGTGGCTCTAGTGTTTTAAAAAATCAGTATAATATTTACAAACTCGACCTTTAGTTAATTCGAGGACGGAGAATGGACAACGCAGTTAGTTTATTATAGTAATTTAAAATCTGAAAAAGGTTAAAAATTATTTTGTCGTAATAGATGTAATCGATGAGGGCGTGGATGTCTTCAAGAAACAGCGTGTAAGAAATTTTATAGGAAAGTTATTTCAATCTTGCGATTTTCTTATTTTAAGAAAGTCTTTTTGCTATTGACTTTTTTGTTCTTAAATTAAAAACCAAAAAGGTAAGTTATAAATACAACTGGCGAAGTGTCAACCCTGTTTGTACATTATTGCACAAAGATGAGAAGTATATCGCGAGTCCTTCCTGTGCCTCCATATGCGAACTGTCTAAGAGAAGGTACGTATCTAACCATAAACAAAAACCACTATAGTTTTTGCTGGACAGTTCTCAATCTATATTCAATTTCATACTGGTCCATTTTTGTTTTTTTGGTCTTAAAAGTTTTGTAATGAATATAGGTACCTACTTATATAGACGTTCTAGACACTACGGCCTACTATTTTAGTTCATAAGTGGGAACAAAGTTATCTATACTGTGACCTAGAAGAAGTGTATTTACATATAAAACAATACGAATGTTAATATATAACAACGATGTAGAAAAACTGTGTAACAACAGACAGAAACCATTAGAAACTCGACATATGTATTTGAAGATAAAGTGATTTTATCTAGATATAAAACCAACTACTGCAAAATGTTGTATGTGCCAAATGTTTGGACCTCTGACCACCCCCATTAGATATACTTAATTATTATAGGTACTCAAATAATCTTGAGTTAGTCTACATGGAACTAAAAGTTGTGAGGGGATATCTACCGTGTGTGGGGATTAAAATTTAGTATATGTAACTTATAGCTGAGCATGTAAGTGCATAATTTTGGTGCTATCTTTTACACCCTGTATAGTTCAATCAGCGAGGCCCTTGTGTATGCATGTACCATATCGGCGACTTCAATCAACAAAAAGCGGAGCAAATGTAGGTAAGAAGGTTATAATCGAGCTTAAAGTGGGTTAAGAAAAATGCGGCATATGTTTTATTGTAAAAAATCCTTTGAATAGCGTAATCTGCACGTGTGCACTGCCTCTGCGCCACTCGAGCGCGAGCGCAGCCAGCGAAAGCGATTTGTTGACTTTAACATCGTCAATGAACAAATGCATGACACATATACACATGACATATTAGACTCATAAATAGAAAATAGATTATCTTGACTATTTTTGACAATTAAAGTGGCCATTTAAATATATAAAGCACAAATTGATAATAAGGTTAATAAAAGGTTTGTATATTTTTTGCACGACAGACATTATCTGCCTTTATGCAAATCTGTCCTGCTAATCTAGGATTTTACTATTTCGGTATTTTGTTTAACTGTCCTTTGGCTGCAGAGACCTCATTTAACCTAATTTTATCACCCAACTTAATTTAAAACGGTAGTGTATTTATTGCACATACGAGTACATAGTTGGACAAAGATTCTTATGAATTTCATCGATTTTTTGTATTTCTGGGATGCTGTTTTGTAATAAATTTACATTCTAGTAGTGACTCTTTAGCTACGATTCTCTGCGGTATCGCGGTGCATCGAAGCAATTGGGTTGCATTGCTCCAAACCACTAGAGTGTGAAATCAGCCGTTCAGCATTGTGCGCGGTACACATGCCGACAAACAGCCTTCTCGTGTCGGCTACAAGTAAACATGCTCTTCAATACACTGATTATCCTCTTCAAACTGAAATATCCTGCGTTTAGAGTACTGTAATTAGAGGAAATGTGGTTTGATTATATTTGGAAAACTAGAGGAATGCACGCGACTTCGTTTATGTGAAGTTATTTTCATACAAACTTCAACCCTTCATAATAACTCAATTCTAAAATGCTGCAGCGCATTTTAGAGTTATTTTATTTTTACACAACTTTAAATTGTCTATATCAGTCAGTGAGAACAACGTTTCTTATAATAATTGTAATGCAATATACTCGTTACACTACTACATACTTCGTTCGTTACATTTATAATAATAGATAGATTACCAGTGCAAGATCTGAATATTTTATTTGTTTTACTGGAAAACTCAATAGCTTTTTTTTATACGACTGGCCAAAAAGTTTACTCGTCTAAGGCCAAAAACCAGGTTTAAACTTACCTACCATTTGTATCACTTATTATAACAACATAAAACGCAATAAAGAATTCTAATTATAGAGTAGAGGTAGGTAGAGTTCATTTAAATAGCATACTTTTTACTTAGTATTAATTTAATAATTCCTTTTCATTTTGACGGTTTTATGCTCATGATTCTAGTATGCTGCAAAACCACTTAAATTAACTGTTGCATTGTATTTTAAGTATGTATTTATTTACAAAAAAATGCATATAAGTATTCTTTAAGTCATTCTGCTTAGCTTGGGGCTAAATGATGCGTATAAAATGTCCACAGTAATTTATAATTTACACACTAAAAAACAAAAAGAGGCCCAGGCAGAAAGTAAAATCGAGCAGTGGATGATACACAATTACATTAACCGGTTTAATAGATGTAACATGCACTTAATTCTTACTTTTCTCTTTGGACTTTAATAATAATAAGGTATTTACTTCATTAAACAAAATGAAAAGTCTAACTCCAGCTAGCGAATAGCACGTTCGCGACAATAGGTATATTTTACCTACAACTCTACCCACACGTGTGTGAAGCTACAATAGCTAAGAAACCAGAGCAGTTCTGAAATTTGATACAAAGGACGGGATCGAAAGTGCAAGTGTTGCATTAATACTTCATTTCCACTCTTCCTATTCTGACAATTCAATTTTTTCTACACACCCGTTTTGTTTGCCCGTCAAATACAAGTAATAAATGATCGAAACTGCGATATCATTTTTTGATCTGTATTTTGTTGTATGTCCAACTAATCACGCAGTCAAATTTATACTTTAGAGTACTGGACTTACGTTACACTGTAAAAGTAGCGTAATTTTGGCGGATGAATAATTCAAATTTACCTGGAAATAAAAACGGTCAATGCGTAGAATTTTGCAACCATTGAAAGTGGAGATATTAGAATTACTATACAGATTAATGCAGTAGACGTTGTGTAGAATATGTAAATAAATCGTCAATATTTAATTATTTTTACTTCCGTGATGCATTTCATTAATTTACAAGCACGAAGTTTAGTGTAATACGTACCTAAAGATAAAATTACAAAAAGAATGGTAACGTAATAAAATACAAGTCATTTGCACAAAAGATACTGAATGCCGAACGGTTGTAATTAAGGCAAGTTTTTGTGACTATCCCAATATTCATTTGATTTATTTTGAAGACCCTTTCGAATAGAATTTGCAAATACTGCAGTCCATTGCTGCACCGGTCAGGGGTTCTCAAGCTCTCAACGTTCAATAAATTCAAACATTTTTCGAAATCGTTCATGATTTTTTTTAGTTTCTACGTAATTGGTACCCGTTGGACCGAGCACGAATGCTGTGATGATGATGATAATTACTAAATATGTTGTAGGCAGATTGGAAGGTATATATTTGACTATATTTCACTAGTCATCTACATCTTATTCGAGAGCATCGGTGTTAGTGGTAGCAACCCTGTCCTACGATCCTAATGCCGCGAGTTCTATCTAGCCGCGTACCTATAGGTTTTTTGATTTAGTGCTCTCCAAAAAAAATGTTGCAGAGAAACACCGTGAGGCAACTTGTGGTTTATTCAGCTCCAGACGTAATGACCTGTATTTTGTTATGAAATACAGAATACACGGGTATGATATTTTATTCATTTACTTATAAAAAAATGTTCACAAGATATTTAGAAGCTAACTTAATATCTAATAATAGGTTTGTAGTATTAGCTATTCTAGTTTAGGTTGTTTGTATGTACTAATAGCAATTAAAATAAATCTAGTTTACAACTTTAATTAGTGCACGTAAACCTTACATAGTCAAGTGTTTGACTCCTTGCTCTAACTAAGTACAAATACTTGTATTTAGACGCAAAGGATCGCTGCTTCGCTAAAGTATGATTAACGAACCACAAAAGTATTGAGCCATAGAGACTTTACTAATGTTTAAAGAGCTTAGTAGCACAATTTTTGAAGATACTATAAACCTTCTTGATATTTAAATATTTTTAAAAGTTTGGAAAGCGCTGTCAACCGCCTCGATCCCATCTCAGGCGATTCCGGGAATACAGTAAAAAGCGCAGGTATAGTCGAGAGTGAAAGGGTCGATGCAATTCGAGAACTAGCCCAGTTTCACTCGATCGCTCACTGACCTTCCCTGTTTTTGTGCCAATAAGGATCACATGGAAGGTTCTGTAGCGAATTTTAAGTAGAAACACGTGAGAATTTGCTTGTTTATCCGAGAGATCGCCTGATATTGTATTTCTTGCATTCGGTAAATTATATCTATTGTATGAAATCTTACTCCTTTACAAATCAAGAACTTCATTTCTCCGAACTTTTAATTATTTTTTACACAAGTTTACTTCTACGAGTAAGTTCCTCTACGCTTCGCCCATTTGTAACTATGCTACGGTTACTACGAAACCTAACTCATGGAGCTATTTTTTATTGCGTGCACCAGTGTCAGTTACAACATTTTATCCCCAATTATTCTTTACTTACACAACCCACCGGTGATCTCAAATGATGTAGAAAAACATCGTGAAGAAACCCGCGGCTAAGCCAGCTCATTAACTACGTCTCGTGGATAAAGGCAACTATGCTTTGAGGAAGTGGTGTGTGCTGGACAAACCCACAATATCAAGCTTTTGAAACATGTTCATATTTACGGAAAATATTGGTATGGGTAAAGAACTTGATACAGCGGACATTGTACACAAAGTACTGTTTACTTATCCAAATTACCAGACAGCAGCATAGCAGGTGGAAAATGTTATGCGATCTATATGGTAGTTTACAATAGGCAGGCACACACCTACGTGCATAATCGTTGGTTGCGTCCTGATCATATCAGTGTACACTTCGGAGAAGCAAGTCTTTGGTTTGTGCAAGCTTACGTAACCCTCGCAATAATCTCGAGGACATCTACAGATGTGGAATGTTAATAAAAGTTATTTGATAGAAATAAGATAAGACGTTGCGTAGGACGAGCTTCTATTGGCTGATGACATTGTGAAGGTCACACGGTAGATATCCTCTCCGATCTCTTAACACTAAGTACCTATTTGAAATTCTTCGAGGATGTCTATTGTCTAAGGGGGTAGTCAGAGGTACGTCCAGTTAAAACATTTGGTACATACTCACATTTTGCAGTGGTTAGTAATGTTAGTATTTTATACGTGACAAGTTGCAAGCCCAGAACGCTGCTAGAATACTAACTGGTTTCCACGCATTGTTTTCCTTCACCGTTTGAGAGCACTGGCACTGGCAGAATAGAAATGTCTAAAAATCGTTTATCCTGGAAACCTATGCGGGGGAATAATATCATGTAGAGTGAACTCCATCAGGCTGATGATAATAATGAATTGAAAGCCTATAGTAGGAACCTTTAGGTATTAGAATAAATTCTCAACAGCTCGGACGAGGAATAGCAGAAGCTACTTTCCCACGCATGCACATGTTTTTATTCAAATACCCGTCCATTTGGATCGGACCCTTTACGTAGGTAACATTTCAATGTTTCACGTAAAATGTTATTTGCGCAATCTTTTTTCACATACGATGCGTGGTGAAACTTTCTACGCCGACCGACACCGTGGGAATGCAGGTGGGGAAGGGTTTTGGATCTTGCATAAACTGTACCTACGCATTGTGTTCTCCTCCAATCGATCCGGTTGCACAAAAGTTAACTTACCTATTGTGGACACGTCAAGTGATGTTCGGCTAATAGATAATTTATGGAGCCGCCGCCGAAAATGCCAGCCGAGTGAACGTTAATATATTAGGGTTGTTTGGGTCCTACGACATACCATATATCTCCGAGATCATATTTGAAGATTTGGCAAGATAATTTGCTTCGGCTTCTTTTGTTAAAGTCAACCCGACTGTTTTTCTCCAATTTTTAGGCTTTCTTGGTAGTTTGTTTGCGAAATTAGCCCTTAATGGCAGATTGATAGCATGCCAAATAAAAACGCCACGTAGGCCGGTTCTGCCCAACGTATTCTCTATCTATTCTATTTCTCTTCTCTTTCTCGTTTGCCAAATTCTAAAACATACCATGTCACAATAGAATAAAAATGCTACTTATGTCTTAACATGTAACAAAACGAATGCGCAAAACAATTGCAACGTTTACAATGCTAGAACAATAAGTAAACTACCTAGGTAGGTACCTAGCTACCTACTGCAGAACTTTATCTAAATATTTACCTTCCTACTGTGTGCCTTTTAGAATTACCTACCTAACTACAGGTACCCATTTGTTTATGGCTGCTCTTTGAATGCCGCCTTTGAGTTGGTATGCCGTCTACTATTAATTTGCAGAATAACGATGATGCTTTTGCTTTCCAAAGAGATTAAATACAGGAATAAATTGCTATATAATAGCGCAACTAATCCGTTTGGATAGAGTTGCGCATGAAACGTCATAATGACGTCGCTGACAAGCTTTGTACCGTAAATTAGACGTACAAGGTGTCGAGTCGGTAATCCCCCTGTAGTTGCGAAAGTCACGTTAGACTGCTATCGCCAACTTTATGACTGGCGTACGCCTAAAGCAACAAAAGTTAAATTTAAATGTCACCAGATTAACGGTAACCCTCTAGTTTTCAAACTGTAGATTTGATTGAACTCCATACACCTTGAAACTAAACATAAAAATATTTTTGACTCATGTGTGCGCATTGTGGTATCTCTTTCACTTACCAAGTTAGGTTATGACCAAGTTTTATTCAACCAGGTTTGGTTATGTACATTAGTTTATAGTTATCAACTAAAATATTTGGCAATAAAATTACAACATATATCATCAATGTAATTCTAACCGAAATAACTATTACCATTTCATTCCTATGTAATATCTAATAATGGGTATGTACAGTTTGTACATAATACAACAATGTGGTAATAGTGAAGCGATAAGTTCACACTTAACCCCATCGATGTTATTCCCCTCTCTAAATTACAATTAACCCTAACCCTTTCACTCTCGCGGCGCCGCCCTATGTAAAGGATGCCACGGATTTATTTATACCCCTTTCACCCAATCGCATCGCGCGATAGTCAAGTAAAAAATAAAAATAAAAAAGCTCAAAAGACGAGGCGCGGCCAGCGCGTGCGCTCCTCGGCAGGGATCTAATAATAACCCTTTCAGTGGAAGGGCCAATAACGTGTGAGGCGGAGCCTGCCTAATTTATTCAGATTTTATCTCTACTCTTTTAAACCAGTTTTTTATTCGTATACTTTTTACGGCTGGTTCTTGTATGGCGTACGTACAATCAAGCATGGATATGCTAAATTATCAAACCAAGATCGCGGCTTTATTATTGGAACTCCATGCAGGGGGGTGGGATATTGTAGTACAAATACAGTGTTAAATTAAAGAACATTTCGTTAAATCACCTTGCAAATATATCATCCTCTTTAACTACCACAGGATAGTAATTTAGATCTACCACACCCACAGCCATTACTTGAAAGCGTTATAAAGCGTAAGCAAGCACTGGTAGATGTCCTTTTTCTATGGTCCCGCTATTATACACATTCACGCTATGGTCAGACAAACTTCCCGCATGTTCCACAGCCACAAATGAATTAGGTAACTGCGGTCACCCTCTCTATCAATTGAAGACAACTGCTTGTGGTCGGATTGTACAGTCGCGACCACAATGCGTTACAAAAGAACACAGTCAAAACATAATTCTTGATGTGCTTAATTTATTTTTACGATCACTAACGCTATTGATTCCTCTATTTTATATTAGTTGACCACGTTGCGATAACGTAAGTCAATCATTCGATAGTTTCAATCAAGCTACATTTTCTACCTTTCTACTTGCAATTTCTGTCTACAGCGTCAGGGCAGTATCCATAGTAGTAATTTCTCAGAGCAGGCCTAATAAACATAAGAAACCTATAGTGTAATAAAAGCATAAAAATAAGGATTCATATCGTCTTGCTTAAGTAAGTTTTTCCAATATAACCTGTCTTACTGCTGCTGGAGCAAAGGTCCCTCCATTTTTTTCCATACACTTACGAGCTGAAGTGTATCAACAAATTGTAGATAATATTTACAAATTATCACTTATTTTGATGAAGATAAATATGACTAGGTATAACTTACACTGTCAATTTCAAAACGCTTTAAATACATGGAAATAAACAACATAGCACTATTCGCCACACACGATGTCTAGTTGAGATTCCGTTATTTAAATAAATAAATAAACATTTGTGGAAATTGCACATAACAGTGTCTAATCCTAAGCTAAGCAAAGGACATGTAAAAAAAAGTACTTGTAAGTATACTTTTTTGTAAATACATAGGTTCATAGGATACAATATAACACCCAGAACCAACACCCATTTCACTACACAAAAGTTCATCCTCTGTATCATGTAAGTCACATAAAAAGTTGTTGTAAGTTTAATTTGGAAATTTCAGCTTAGACAAATAGGTAAAGCTTTTCTCCTTTCTGAAAAAACCTCCTTATTAGCGTACAACGTACACGTAAACCAACTTTAATCTGTTTCAAACAAAATTAAAGTGATTGAGTCAAATTATTATAAAAGGCCCGGTAACGTCAACTACATTGAATAAGTAATGTTTCGGTGACACGTCATGGTGCTCCCAAAACAACAATAATACATCGAATATAGGAAACATAAAATTGTCCCCTATGAGCGGACGCCATACTTTTCGTACGAAAATTCCTTTTTTGTGAATGTAATCGAGGCAGTAATAAGGAGCCTTTTAAAATGTCATAAAGTGGTGTACAAAAAGAGCGAATGTTTTGTTCAGTGATATAGGGGCGTATTCACACGGTCGCGACACGATGTGGGCGATTGTTTTATTCCTAATTGGTTAAGTAGCTTGGGCTAATTGTGAATGGACACGACATCGCCAGTACAGCTGGTTTGAACGTCTCGCTTCCCGTAGCACTTTAAAACCAATGTCAATAAATGAAAATTAAGTAGGCTCACGAATAATAACGAACTAAATGTACAAGTGTACTAATGTACAATGGGAACCAGATGACTGATAGATTACTTGTCTCATATTAAGTACTTTTTAGTTTTTTTAATTATCTTATTTAAAATCGCGTAAAAGCGACAAAACCCGGTCGTTGATCTCTGTACGAAATACATAGTTGGTTGATAAGTAGGAATTTCAGCAAAATAATTGTACTCTCGTATTCTAAATGTATACTTGACTGTCAGCCAAGTGGTATTTCATAAGTACTTGTTGCAGGTAACTTTACACGTTCCTGGACGCAGACAGAACAAACATCTATGTTTATCACACAAATGTTTGTCCTTCGTGAGAATCGAACCCACAACCTTGGAATATAGAAGCAATGATTATTATAATTGGCTAAGTAGATATATTTCGAGCTTGCATTTGTCATGTAGGTATTTTGGAAGAATATAAAAAATATTTTATAATTTCTGGACATTTTTACACAACATCATCTAGACCCAAACTAAGCATTAGCTTGTACTATGGGACCAGATGTTCATTACGTTCATCACACAAATTTTTGTTCCCGGTGGGGATCGAACCCACCACCTGAGCTGTGACGGCTGTCAAATATCTTTAGATATTGTCATTTATGTGACGGTCATCATCATTTACCACATTTTGGAGTTTGTAGCGCGGTCTGTAAGTGCTATCCGACTAGCGAGTCGGATAGCATATTATCTCAACCATTATGTATTCTTTCATTGCTTTTTTCGCTCAAAACGGCACGGAAATAGGAGGTAATTTCGCATAAATATATCATAAAATTAGACACTGTTCAGGCAACAACCGTAGGATATTTGTAGGATACTAACGGATGCTCGTAGGATATTTGAACCAGGCAAGATTCAATAGTAAAATATCTAAGTACAAAAAAGTAAGTAAAGATTGATTCATGAACATCACCAGCAATGAATATACCTAACGATAAACGAGCTTTTATTCTCAGTCTTAAGCCTCTCACAAGCCCCTGTTTTCTAATTTGTTTTTCCATTTCACAGCAGTAATTTGAAAGGGAAAAATTTACGAAAGTGGCAATATATCATTCGTAAACATAAACAAATTAAGCGTAAATGAATGATGGATGCGTCCGCCGGTTTCGGCCGGTGTCGGACACGGTAGCTAGTTTATCACCGGTGTAATCCGAGGCGCATTAGTCAAATTAACACGGTATAAAGTTTGGCGTGCCCACTGATTAGTTGACCACAATGGCGGCTCGCGGCCGCGGGTGCGACTCTGCCTAATTGACCTAAAAGTGCTAAACACGAATCGGTCGAAACAACGCTTTACAAGCCCTAAGGGCTGCCACCTCTCACTGACAACCGAGCTTACTCAAAGTACACAAGAGGTGATGAAAAAAATTTGTTGTACATTGTAACGATTTTTTTCAAGGGTGCAAAAATTGCTAAATGAACTAAACACAACGCCAATTATATAATAAAAATAAAAATATATAGATAATCGCAGAGTTAAGTTATTTCAAAATCCTCTATACCTACCCTGTTTCACTGAACTCAGCCCTCCATTCTTTCCTGCATGCTAGTATATTAATAAGGAAATTGTAATTAAACGAATTCTCTCATCACCACTTTTCAAGATGTTTGGTCTATTCCTGGCAAGTCTTTCTCCACATCAACCTATACTCCGCGTCAGTGGAACAGCAGCCTTGAACCGTTGCAAAGATAGTTAATATAAAAGTAATAACTAACTAATGTATACTCAAGTATTAGTAAACTGTGTGTTGATATGGAATCATTGTTTTCATCATTTCAGCCCGTTTGCACCCAGAGGTATTCTTTTTATTTAGTGTACTTAGTCCAGTAGAAACTATCTATATATTTATAACAATCATAGGAATCTTTGTTCTAACCATAGAATAAGAAGACTACGTCCATATTCTTAGGTTCTAACTGACTGGCTGACAAGACAACGCAAAGCTGTAGCCGTCGGTCGGTCGTAAATACGGACAGAATTAAACTAAAAATAGTTACATTTAGAAACCCAATAGTATTTGTGAAAACCACCGCAAAGAGAAACCCCTAGTTGTTCGAAGTGGACATGGTAATGTGGTGGATTGATAGACCCGCGCCCACTAACCCTAATCAAACGAATGGCGACTGAACTCTGATTAACGCGGTGGCCGCGCAATACATTTCCATGACGACCCGCGATGGTGCGGGAGTGCCCGATTTATCGCACCTCTAGCCCATTCGGATACCTATCATCCATATAATTTATACTTATTACTATAAACCTTCAATTCATTTACAACCAACAGCTTAGCAGAAAATTACAATCCTTTGAGATTAAGTTAAATGATTTCACATTTGCGTCTAACTTAAGTTGGTATACATAAGTCATAAACTTTCATATTTCAGCACCGAGCCAGAAGAATCGCTAGTAAGTATAGAAAGCACAAACAAGTTGGTTTACCTAATCGCTGATTGGTACACACGGTGACATAAATATCCCATTGCCATTTTATCGATATCGATAGTTTCAAGCTTTTCGTTTCACAACTTTGTTTGATGTAATTAAAATCCATCTACACTGAATGGTTCGCGGACACAACGATGTGTAATTTTTCTTTCAAAGAGAACTTCCGTTTTAGCTCCTCCCTCTCCTAATGAAAGATTACTTTCCTCCGCCTAAAAAGGCTTTTAAGCAACGCCAGCGAAATGACCGAACTTTTATACTTTAATGACTTAGTACAAAATTTGCCGATTCTCGAAGAAATTTTAAACTTAGATTAAGATTTCGATGTTTGAAGCGACGACGAGATGTTTTTCAAGGAACTTTCCAAGGATCACTTTGAGTGAGAAGTATGAATTTTAAGCAATCGGCTCTGATTGCTTTTTAATTACTTTTTATGAATTAAAGATTTATGGAGATTAAGTAGGTACTAAAATAATGTTCAACAATGAATATGTAAACGAGCGGTAATTACTTTGTTTAATAAATAATCAGAAGGTACTTAACTGCAGCCTTCGATCAATGAATACCCCTAGATGACAGGTCACATACACAATCATAGCTAGAAGCTGTCCGCGTGAATATATACTTAGACAGCCACATTTGTTTACTAACAAAGTGAGAAAATAACTGTAAACATTGATTACAACGTCACCTAGTAAATAATGTCACTAATTGTTAAAACAATATAAGAGCTCACTTCTTAAGTGAGCTCTGCGCTTTCCAGTTACTCTTTTAAAAATATTGATTTTATGAGATAGATTTCAAAACCAGCTGGTCTATTCATAATATTTTATTGTTGACAGCTCATATGGAGCAAGCATTAAAAATGTCACATATTTAAGATCTATTTGTCTAAATGCGAAAGTAACATTTTGTCATTTAATGTTATATTTAGGAGACGTATCCCTTGAATAGAAAACCATAGGCGGCCATCGAGCGCACTTATTAATTGCTAGCTCCCTTCACGTGTGTGTGGATGCATGGAGGGCGCAAAAACGGGTCCTCCCGAGCGCTGTCAGCGAGGGAAAAAATCAGTGAGCGATCGTCCCCTCGCGGCCGAGTCCATCATATTGATTGAGGGAGGGACTGCCATTGGTCAGCATCCCCGCGCCCGTTCATTTATTATAGACACTGCGATCCCAATGCCAACGATACACAAAAATACTTTTGTTACAAATCCTGCCAAATCATCACAATGCAACGTTCACATGAGACAAGTTTAGGAAAATCTATCTTTCTTAGCAAGCTGCTAAGAAAGAACAATTTTATAACGTTTAGACATGATGTGAGTAGAAACATTCTGTAAAGAGTCAGAATCAAACTAAGAATAAGTTATAAAAGTCTAACAAATCCCAAAGTTCTTTCCCAACTGAATTACCATTTTGGAGATAAAGTATTTTACAAAGATCTATCCGAGCCGTCATCGGTGACGATAACGAGACAACTAAGATTCGTGAAGTGTCCCAAACCGAATCTCTCGACGGAAACGAACTGTGGTCGCGACTCTATTACATTTCGCGGAGAAAATAAAGGCGAGTAGGGGCGAAGGGAAACTTTTATTCTCCTTAAAATATGTAGAGAAAGTGAAAAGTAAGAGCGGGGTGGCAACGCGGCGGTGGGGGCAGCGGTCAGCGGGATGATGGATCACCGCGCTTTACCAGGACCTCTCTCCTCTTCTCAATTACACACACATTGATACAACTTATTTTCAAAAAATAAGAAGCCAATGTGTTCAGTTTTATTTTATTTAGTTTGCGTAGTTCATTTTGTGCAAATTACCTCGTGCGATGTTATTTTATCACACTGACTAAACGATAAATTCTAATAAAAAAAAAGCATGCTAAAATTTCAGCAGGTTTTTCTTTTATGAGCAACTAGTAACTTGTAGGCTCAATTAGTAAGTACCAGAAATATTTTTCTCTACAGACTTTCTAAAATATTTTATATGTATATTACATATATTAAATCACACCTGTTACACATAGGGGAAGGCAGACATCACGCATTTAAACTTGCTACGATCCTGATGTTACCTACCTCTTTTGATACATTTTCGAGGGCATTAAAAAACCTAACGCCGAGTTTGAACGAACAATGTCAAGAGTATGATTCTCTAGACATGCGCGTCGTTAAGATTTTTTTAAATGTATGTACTTATCTCTATAATATTGTGCTTCGAGGAAAACATTTCAGAGAAAATTGTCGTGCGTCGCTTTGTGCATCGACGAACACCTCAAAGCTCGTGTGTGGTGTGTCATGTGTGGGAGCCAGTGATGCGGCGACGAAAACGACGGTGGCGGGTGAGGCACCCCCGCCCTACGTTGCCTAGCAACCGTTTGTTTTCGCGCGCCAACTGACACGGGGCGGGATAGAAGGGGTAGGCTCCATGATTGATCAGCCTATCCCGCTACCGACAGAATGCCTACTACGGTTTTCAGATAATATTCGGTTCTCGAAAGAAGCGCAACTTCGTAAAGGATAAGTTCCACACATGTGCAGAGAAGTCGCAAAGAACTGGCTCATAGTTAGTTTACATAACATTTCAAAGTCATCCTTGTGCTTTTAGTATAGGTACCTACTTACTACTGAATAGACACTATTTGATTAAATGTAAGTTGATAATATTGCATTGAGATTTCTTAGTTTTGAATCTGAAATTCTAAATGATTAGGGACTATGGTTTATGAATAGTGATAATAAATAAATAAAATGGACTAAAAATCAATAAAAGCAAATGTTCTATGAACGTGCTATATATCGTGCTTTTGACGACCGATGTAGCGCGGCGGGCGAATGTCCGCCTGGAACGCAGAGGTTGCGGGTTCGATTCCCGCCTTGGGATAAATGTTTGTACGATCTGCAAATATTTATTCTGGGTTTTCTGGGTATTTTCCATGTATAATAAAAAAAAATATCTATGTATGTAATATAATATTGTATTAAGTATATCAGTCATCTAGTACCCATAACACAAGCTCTGCTTAGATTGGGGCTAGATGATGCTGTGTGGAGTGTCCAGCATTATTTATTATTTATTTAATAAATGTAAGTTGATAATATTGCATTGAGATTTCTTAGTTTTGAATCTGAAATTCTAAATGATTAGGGACAATGGTTTTTGAATTGTGATAATAAATAAATAAAATGGACTAAAAATCAATAAAAGCAAATGTTCTATGAACGTACTATATGTAGATATAGTACGTATAGTATGTAGTTATAGTAGTCAGCAACGAAAATACAAATATAAACATCAAAACTCATTTTTGTTGACATAAGAAAGCTAAAGTTTAGTACCAACTATTGAAGAAATTATCACAGGCCTGGCTTACGTTGTTTGTAAATATAAAGCTTAGCATAGGTATTTACATTATATTTACATTTTTTTATTTTATTATTTATTAATGAAATTGTAACGTTATGGTAGGTAAGTAGTAGCACTTACCTACCATAACGTTACAATTTCATTAGTAGGTACAGTTTTATTCAAACACCAATGCCTTCTTCAGTTAGGAACCCCTGTAAGTCTACTTATAGTACTAATATTATAATCGCGAAAGTTTGCATGTATGGATGTTTGTTACTCTTTCACGCAAAACTACTATTTTATTTTTACGACTACTACTAAATGGATTTTATGCAACTTTACAATAATATAGATCATACATCAGAATAACACATAGGCTTTAATTTATAACGGTATTGTGTAAATTAGCCAAAATATAACGATAAGTGGTTAGTAGATGTATAGGTCTATACGCAAAGTTCTAAGCACCAAATTTAAAGATTTGTTTCTCAATAGAGACTGTCGCATGGCGGACTTACCGTAGTAAAATCGAAGTATATATTATATTGTGAAATCCAAAAATCTTAAGTATCAGCTTTCGTGTTCTTAGGTCAAAAACAACTAAAAGGCACTTTGCTAAAATCCTTTGATGGCTCTTTGAAAAAACCCTCTTTATTTGCGTATTTTGTGTTTGTACCCGGAACTATCTAGAGCAATATTTCAACGGACTTTTGCGTCAAAGCTACAATTTAAACCACAGTACACATTGTATAACAACAATACATTTTGGGGTCTCTAAAATTGGTTCACTTTTTATAAAATTTGCCAAAGAAATAGAATGCAATTTAAAAACAAAAGATTTTTTGTACGAATGCTGCTTTTTAAATAACTTAGACGTATATTCGAGCGAGAAACTATTATGTTGTCAAACATAAAGACTTATCTAAGATACTTTACTTACGTAGAGGAAGTATCATGGTAGCTATTTTGTTTAATAAAATACTTAACTTACTCGATGGAGACGTGACTAACTGACTCTCGATATTGCATGTGACGGTAAATAGACTTCTTAATACCAGAAGAGCATTAGTAGAAAACGAACTACATCTTGGTGCGCGGACTGATTTCAGCAACTAGGCCGCTGCTGGTTGTGGACCTTTTTGCGTGACGCTAAGCTGTTTCTTGTCTAGCCAGCTGATGTCCTCCAGGAAGACCAGTAGCTCGCTTATGGAGGCACACAAGCCTCTACATACTAACTACCACAACTTTAGTTAGGTACACTAAAAAGAATGAAATGTTATATGTACCTACATTATACAAATACATTGTGACTTTATGTTCTTATGTGTGAAGATTATGCTTCTGACAATTACCTGGAACAATTAAATAGAAAAACAGAGACTTTTTAAATTATTCTGAAGCAAAAGATGTGACAAAAACACGTTAAGACATTTGCGAATCGGTTGGTGCGTGTCGTTGTGTAAAAACGTTGCAATAAAAAAAATCCCTTCTATTCTGTCCTCCATACAATGAACCAATATTCAAATTCAAAGAAGAAACCCTGCAATTTTCACGGTTTGCATAACTGTTCCATAATTTCTAAGGTTCCATAGAATGCTAATTTAAATAACTAGTCAGCAACGAAAATACAAATATATACATCAAAACTCATTTTTGTTGACATAAGAAAGCTAAAGTTTAGTACCAACTATTGGAGAAATTATCACAGGCCTGGCTTACGTTGTTTGTAAATATAAAGCTTAGCATAGGTATTTACATTTATTTATTTATTTAAGGAAGACCAACATAAATAAATAAATTTATGTAAATAATGCAGAATATAATAACCCAGAAATTTTCCCAGACGAGCCCTTTCCAAAAAGTCCTACTACTAAACCTCCTTGTATTGTAGGCACTCAACTACTTCAGCTGAATAAATAAAATAAGTTTTTTAATATATTTCTGATCATTGTCGATATCTAACCAACAATTGCACAAATCTATTACCGACTCAAGTACTAAACTCAATAAATTTATTAGACTTGCGATTGTAAATGCACAATAGATATTCCTTCAGATCTAGGTTACTACCTTCTTTTTTGAGGATGACTTAGGTAGGAGATCGTTAGACTAACGTGAGAGGTTTCAAGTCCATCACCGCTGCTAGAATTAACGTTCACCGTTTTAGTTTAGTGTCACGCTATACTACACTTTCGCACATGCTATACTATACTATACTATACTATACTATACTATACTATACTATACTATACTATACTATACTATACTATACTATACTATACTATACTATACTATACTATACTATACTATACTATACTATACTATACTATACTACACTTCTTGTTTTTCAAAATATTGATTAAAACCCGTTGTTATACCAGGGTATTCGAACCCACGAGGGTAAGATTTGATTTGACGAAGGCAGGCTCAATTCCACTGCTATACTTGTAGTTCATTTAAAACTGGATGGATTAAAGTTTTTTAAATAATTAATTATATCAGTTCCCTTTAGTATTACAATCAATCAGTCTTATTAAAAAATATACTTATAATTCATTACTATGTACAAAGCCAATAACTATCCCGTTTGTTATGAACAACTACCAGTGCTCACTCTCAATAAGTTCTTATTAAAAGATAGGGATAGGCAGCCAACTTTATAAACGAACATAATTTTTTTTCTAAATAGCTGTATTATATCATAGATTACGGACGATCACGACAGCAGAAACGGATTGGCAATACAAGCTGTTTTACTGCATCACCACGATCACAATGTAGTCCAAACTTTGTATCGGTATTACGTGCATTTAAAATAGAAGATATGTAGTAAATCATATAATTGACTATTCATTAATTCAGCTCCTCATAATTATGTAAAGGAAAATAGAGAAACGGTTCAAAATTAATTTAAAGAAAAATAATAAGCAGCAATTACAAACCACTTGTAGTTTAGTTGACATCCGTTTGTTGTAGAGCTCTGTAATAGTTTTTAATGACAGGGTCTACTTTATCCGTATGTCCGTTTGTTTTGTACTGAGCCAGTCGTTCATAGTGCATAAACATAGGGCACGTAGACATTACGTTGAAAATTATATCGAGTCTGGAAATATAAGAAGAAATATTTATTAAGAAAATTAATTTGGTAGAGATGATGAAATATCAGACACATTTTCTAAAATAACAATGTTGAATACTTACGTATCATAAAGTTATAGCCCTTTACAAAGGAGCTTTATACTTGTGACTGGTGCCTTGCTTATGTTGCTTCGTACAAATTGTATAGCTGTTTGTCTTACAATTCCATTAAAAGTGAACCAGCAGCAATAGCACATTAATAAAAGATAACTTTTGTTATAATATTATTTAAAACCTTTAAGAACGTTTATTGGATAAATTTATCAACCTTACTAACTTTTATTTCACTTTTAATATTGCTAAAATATTGGCCAATTGTTTTGATGCTTATTAAAACCGAAATTATAATTATAGGCGGCAACGCATATCCTAATGCTATCCACTTCAGTATCCAGATTAAAATACGATCTTGAAGATAAAAAACTCAACAACAACGCGTAATGTAGAGTAACAAACCGAATATATAGTTATTAACCCTGTATAAAGATGTGAGATGGGACATTCCCATTTACTGTAAGAGCCGTCACTGAAGATAATTATAATAATATGGGTATACCTACATACGTATAGTAGTCGAAAGGTAAAATGTCTGTCTTTTAAACAACGTCTCTGGAAAAGGTTAGCAATCTAAGCAAGTCTTGAAAAAATGTAATAAAGAGATATTTCCATGCATATCTTAGTAAGGAATGTCGGAGGACGCCGGCCCAGGGACGGCAAGGCGCGGGGTGTTGGACGCGTGCCGTCCCAAATTACTGCTATTATTTTATAATCCCTCCTCGTTACGTTTTGAATATTAATGACATTCCTTAACGTTTCTTCATACGATCCATTTTATAGAAAGAAATTCCATCACTGTCACAAGCTTCCGATAAATCGCCATTACAATACTAAAATTCCATAATGTTTTACTATTACTGAACTATTACTATACTTTTACCTTACAATATCTTATTTATTTCTTAGTGGAGAAGTTTAGAGCTAACTATAAAAACATCAAAAAATGTGTATGTCTTTACTTTACATTTAAAGATTCTTATAATTTTCCGCAAATTAATTATTGAAAATAATCATGCTATCAGTAATTAGTGAAATAAATGATCCTTTACTATTACAACGCGTGAGCTTCAAAGAACTGACTGACTAATTAAAACATCCACCTACCGCGCTCGGCGGAAACTTATAAAAAACACTGACCCCTAACGGCTGCAATAAGATGGACTTAACTTTTTATAGACATGCATAAAAACGAACACGCGCCTTTGAAATCCGATTAAAAAAGGGGTAGACGTGTGTCTTAAGAAAAAACCACTGAATAACCCCAATTCGACGGAATACTGATAGAGCTATTTGTGCGCCGCTAAGGCTCAAAACGATCGATTGTTTTCGTATCGATTAATTGGATCGACAGTAATCGATAACCTTTTCACGGCATGTGTCTACGCATCTGCTTTATAAAGATAGCTTTGAAAGAGTTTTTGTTAATTTCATTACACCATAAACATTTTAGTCATAATGCTGATAGCACCACACCACTTACAAGTCTACAGCGTGAACATAACTTAGTTTAAAAGCTCTTCCACATAGTAAAGTCAATTGATAGTAGAGCAATTTTTTTATGTAGCATCAGAAAACGCGGCATAAATGCATTATGTTTGCGTAAAGTAAACTTCATAAATTACTACTTAGACTGATGTTATTTCCTTCGTTTTATAATAAAAACTTACGTCACTTATAATTAAATGTATATTAAAAAAAACAAGACGAAAAATACAAAAGCCAGTTCCATAGGAAAAAATAAGGCAATATGTTGTTTATCTAATTCAATAATCCATTCAACAGGTGTTGCTCTAAAAAACTAACCGTGTCCACCGAAAATTATTTTAGAACCTCAACTGTCACTGCTATCAGATAGTTTTTTCTGTATTACAAAAAACATTACAGTGTGTTGGAGTAACATTTTTACTTAAATTATAGTGTCGCGAGTTCGACGATAAAAAAGAGTTAAACGAAGATGTTTATGTGAAAGTTATTTTATTATTATAACACAATATGGGTTCGCCCAAAGAATAAAAAATGCTAAGCGGAACCGTTTTGGAGACTTAATACTCAAGTGTTGAAGTCCCTCACTTAGCATGATGATAAGTTGACTACTTCTAGTACTTATTATCAAACTGAAAGTTCTGTAAATACTTCTGAGGCCGGGTAGTGTCCGGCTGAAACCAAGAGATAACCATGGCGCTTAGCGTCTCGACGGAACAAACGTTTGCATGACCTGCATACTTTGATCCTCCTTTGATACTTTTGGTTCTCATCATACCCTCGACACAGGGAAAGCGGTACTAAAATATTAAATACTTTGTGGTACTTTGGTGTAATAATAATAATAATCATGTTGGACAATCTACACAGCAACATCAAGCCCCAAGCTAAGCAGAGCTTAAACCATTGTAACCGTTCCGGTGCAACATATCACATGCCCACACATGTTGTCATACATGGCTGGCGGACATCGTTATAGTCAATTGCTGTCAAGTCCTACTAACAAGTGCACAAAAACCCACAATAGAAGGGTTAGGGAAGAGTTGTAAGGGCATAATATCCGTGTAAACATCGTGTAATTAATTGTACAGCGCAGGCGCAGGTAAAAGGGTTCACCTTAACAAGCCTATTCTTTACTCTTAACATTGCTCTTTTCATCATATCGAATAAAGAATTGCATTGCAATATAAACTTCATTGTCTTGCAAAAAACATAATAATTCATTGTGTTTTCTGGTTTTCGATTTTTCCGTTACATATAAAAACACACTACGTGGCAATTCATATCCTAATTCAATCCTCGGAGGTCAACGTATTTGGATAAAAACTAATTTTATTATATTATGATATTCAGAATCATAATTAGTAGATGTTCTTTTGTCCAGTTCCTTAAGACACTCTTATTCCCTGCAGTCCACTTGTTTTAATCTAAGCAAAACGAATTAAATTAATAGAATAAGCCTTTTACTAGCGGTTTCAAGGGCCATTATAATAATTCGATGTGTCTGCAGTCCTTTCAAAAAACGGGACATAAATCGTGGAATGACACAATAAGTATAAAAGCATAAAAAACCTACAATCGATACTACCCTTTTATTGCGGCCGATTGTAAGCTGATAAAGGGATGAACAGTCGATCTGTCCGCGAAACTAATTTATAAATAATTGAGATTTCATTTTTGTGTAAAAAAACCTGAGACGACCTCATCGTTCTAGTTTCTTTGCTTTTGTCAAAACTGTAAAGAAACAACAGGGGCCAGTAGACCGTTATGAAACCAAATATTAAAAATAAACCTAAACAAAAAATGGATAGGTATTGAAATTGGGAACGCCTGCGCTTTTAGGCTTAATATTATCTTCATAATATCATAGTGTAACTTACTTAGTATACCAGGTACCTACTAATTGGAATTCAGTGAATTCTATTTTTTGAAAACTGTACAAAAAAATTTTGCAACCAGACCCTCTAATTATTTCCTACGGACAAAATACTTTTCTTATTATTTTATCCCAAATAATAAAGGATCCTAATTCACAATCTCGATTACCAAAAAAAGGATTTTTTATAAAATAACGGCAATCGATCGACTCTGCGAGGTAGTGATTACTAGTTTTAAAAGCACCCCTTTCTGACCCACTTTTTACCAGTTTTTAACAATTTTCGGATCCCTCTTCAAAAAGTTCCCTTTGAAAGACCGGGCGTGAACGAGTTGATGATATTACATTTTTTGCAAAGAAAGGAAATTTACGAACAATCTACTGTATTAACAACAAAAACAGCGATGTTGTGTGCATTGTTCGAGTTTTTTGAAGTTCGCGTGCGCTTGCGCGTTGGCGGGCGTCGTCCGTGCGAACCCTTCCCTGCGAGCGGATTGAGCGCGGAACCCTTCCCACCACGTTCACAAGGGTCGCCGTATATGATTCTCAGTGTAGACTAACGCAACTTCGCAGAGTCGCAATGTCTCTCATGGCAGGCTCACATCCGTCCTTTCGGTCCTGCGCTCGCAAGTTGCGATTCGCATGTGTGCCGTCCGGCAGCTGCATCAGTTTTTATATACGCTCTCATATTTTTTCACAATAGTGTAGCGCAGCGCACCCTTGAAACAGTTTGCGTAATCGATGACAAAACTAAATATTCCGCCCGATGATTTCCGTATTTTTGGAGAACCGAAACCGGTTGATATATTCGTGATTTAAATGAGATTGTTTTTTGTAGGGAAAAGTAAATTTAAAGTTTAAAAAAAGGCATTGTTTACAAATTTAGTTGGACTTATGGCAGTTAAGGATCTCAAATATTTCATTAAAAGTGTCGTCTATCAGGTAACTATCATCAAAACTAAGGACTTCGTGGAATCAAGCGATTAACATAACATAGCAATAGTTTACTCGAACACTTCAAAGCAATCAGATAAAGTTTACGAATAAATTGGTGTAACTCACAGATTTTCCATAAATTACGTTGTATGCAACAAGGATATTAATTATTATTTAATTTCAAAATCATACATAGGTACTTTAGCAATTACCCGAGTAATTTGTTACATTCCTATTTATATATTAAATTTTTATCAGTAATGCAATAAATATATAAGTCCTTTTTATTTACTGTACCCCAGCAATGCAACGGTTCGATTATACAATGGCCAGTAGTGCTATTGATTATGCAAAGCAACGGTCGAGAATCGAGATGCAATGTCCGCTTTTTGCGATGGGACGCTAGGGGTGGCCAAATCGGACTAGGGGACGCAATCACATGTACGAAGGCTCCTATAAAATAGTGTACTATTGCTGAATAATAATATAACAACTTGCCAATGGAACATGCAGATGACCTACCTAATGTAGTAACCATCACTTATAACAAAGCGTTGTCTCGCAAGCCACTATGGAAACATACGATGCGCTGACCTGGTTGGTAAATCGTTTTTACTGGCCATGCAAGTAGCTTACCATTTGATTTTCACAATGTTTCAATAATTTTGGCGTAACCTATAAGTACCTAAACCGAAATACCGTGCTTTGTCTCTTTCGATATAACTTGAAACTTTCTTTCAATGCAAAAAACAAAACACAGTATAGGTAACTTATTCAACGTTACGCCGAGTTATAAAATTTCTAAAACCGATGATTATCAGAAAGGTTTAAGAACAGACATAAAAAAATAATTATAAAATTTTATTAACCGTTAATATTTTTTCACATTACACTGCATTATGCGCAACTCTTCTTAAAGAGCCTACTTTCAGAAAACCTTGTTATCAATAAATTTATATAGATCATTCCACATCGAGCAACGAAATAGCAATGTCAAAAGACAATGAACACGGGGTAAGGCGAGAAGGCAGCGGGCGACTATAAATGAAAGATGTGTTTGGGCTCCCAAGAAACTATCGATTGAAAAGACACAATTAAAGTTAGAGTTAGGCAAGTAACGCCGTTTGTTGTCTCACACGTGCGTGTGTGTTAGTTCCGTTAACCCCACAAAACTTTCATCTCTGGAGACCCTTTCCGTAAGTGTGTGCGTGGCATAGGGAGGGAGGGCCCTCCCTACAAAGGGAGTAAAAAGTAGTTGTGACTTATTCACCTCTTTCGGTGTCGCCCTCCGCGGCTAGCCATACTCGTTTTTTTATACACACATATTACATACTTACTTGTGATCGGTTGTTTTCTACCAATATTATTTCGTTAAGTAAATTGATCTTTACTTAGCTAATCAACTATGAATAGGTAGGTACCCATACTTGTACCAGCCTACCCTGTTTGATTTGGTTTATTGTGTTCACAGTACCTACTTTTTACAAAAGTGTAAAATATAGTAGGTAGTAATTACCGAGGCCACAAGTCATAATCATCATCATCAGCATGTTGGACATAGGCCTCTCTTATATACGTTTCCACGAAGAACGATTTTCAACTTCTTCAATACACCGACTTCCGCAAGAATCCATAAATAGGCTGTGCTAAATGTGCATTTGAGCAAATTTATAAAAGGCGTTTTTATTTTATCAGGCCATTTATGTCGATTTTTTTATTAAAAGTTCTCTTTACTCGTCCCTTTAAAATATCGCCCGAGGCTCGGTGACAAACACCAGTGACTGAGTGACAGTAAGAACGTCAAAAGGGTTTGAGCACCGAGACGTGTGCCAGAAGCGAAGTATACTATCTATCATGCTCACCCTGCGACATCTCACCGCATAGCACACAATGCAATAAAAAATCCCATCCGAACATAAAATCCAGCTCGTGCTCATCCGACACGCAACAATTGGACTCAACTGCGGGGACACACTTTTTCGGTTAAAAAGTGAATTTTATTTTTAAAAAACTGTCTTCCCCTGTTCTGCCGTGATTTAAAAAAGCCATAATGCCCCAAAACGACGTGCGCGCGCCGGCTGAAGATTTGACGCGCTCGCGCATGTGTTTATAATCGTCCCCTCGTAATTTACCATTTTTGTACCAATTTTAAAGCATACGCAGTACACCGGTTGCTAGAATTTGACGTATGACAAAAAATATTTGCGAATTGTTAATTGTATTGAGCGTGCAAAAAACATGAAATAGGTAGAGCGGTTCTTTTTCACCGTCATCACGGGCGAGCGGCGGCGACCGGCGAGCGGCTGGACGTTATGGCTCCGGTAAGGTCTCAACGGTTTTTGTGTGACCCCTAATTTACAACATAAGAAGGGACATCTCTCCCTACTTGGACCTCGATATCTTGGCTGCCGTGGAATCTAATGTAAATTTCGTACAAAAACGGGAATTTAAATAAGTGTAGTGCCCCAAAAACCAGTAGACCCTTCGCATAAAAGATGTCGTTATTAATACCGACCGGCCAGCGACAAAAACATTCCATACGTCAACGACAGAACCCGCAGAACATAATTGTACTCATAGTTACGACGGTACATTACCTAGCTACCTAACTTACCAACTTCTATATTAGGGATTCTAGGTTGTGGGTCGCTTGAAGAAAGCGAGAACAAAATATATAATCAAAAATACATTATTTATAAATATATATATACACCACTTGCATGTATTCATTGTGTATGAAGATACAGATTGTTGCGAGTTCTTTCGATAAGTTTTAATGTTTATCATCCTATCCCTCTACCAATTTATTGAGTAAACATTATAGATTGGGGCACGCACAGGAAATTAACATGGTCCGAGTTTTCCTCGACCACCGCAGAGATTTCGCCAATAAATAAGATTGCCAAAATGCAGAGCATCCGATCGTCCGCGGCCATTGCGGAAACAAAATAAAAAGTCATCTAACGAATAGCCAATTCAACATCGAAAGAGTGTCTGTATTGAGCTATGTTAAAATTAATATAACTATAGAATACGTTTTTATACTTCTACTCAGCTGTTGCAACTTATCTTATAGGTACTTTATGGATCTTTGTCCATAAAATAATGATATAGTTTCACATTATAACATTTCCTTGTAGGGCAACATTGGTACCCAAACTAGGATTACGATACCCTGTGTAATGGCATACCAATGCCCTCCGCCTACCAGACAGGAAAGGATGGAAAGATAGAAGACACCATACTATCGAAACCTGTCCACGTGAAATTACGATTTACAGGTTGAATTTCGGGAACCCTTTTTTAGAAAACCACACGCCACACCAAAACGAATATATTCTGTAAATTTCAAGTCTCTACAACCAGTGGGGCTGTGTGTTGTCTATATGTCAGTCACTTAGGAGGTTACCAATTATTATTAGAATCAGTATCAAAACTCAGCCTCAACGGCTAGTCGTATAAACTTGACATTTTCACGTGTGCGTGGTTACTTTAGTCCTTATTCTTAGGTGCTATGGTTTGGCTGTGCGCTGTCTTTAATGTCAGCCAGTCAGTCAGGATAAAGATTATTATACTTGTTACAGATATAGATTGTTTCTTAAGCTTACAATCGAAGTTTCAGACAATTTTGGTTAATATTCGACCAGTTTTATTTCTGCTTAGAGATAAGGGTGCGTTGCGTATGATACAGGATGTAAGGGTAGACCAGACAATGAGGGTGCGATTGTCCAGAGACTGGCGAGACGGGGGGTCGCCGCCTAGCGCTTCTGCTACGTCACTTTTCTCGACCTCGCGAGCCCGAGATGTATCCAACATCACGATGTACTAGTAGATAGATAGTATAGGTACCTATACTATTATTTCCTCATTTACAAACTGAGATTGCTGGTTTTGCGGTACAGAGACTAACCGCCTTACTTATAAACATGATTAATTTAAATTTAAACATTGCTTAACCCTGTCACAGTTAGCCATTACCTGCTGGTAAGAGATGGCAATAGTTTAAGCATTGTTTATCTTCTTTCATATTTCTATAAGTAAGGTCCTAGGAGGTTAGTTTGTATGAGTTTGTGGCCAACATTGTAGACAACAACAAGTACATATTTAGGAACAGACATATTATTAATTCCTAACGTATCAACCTGGATAATTTAATATATACAGCTGTAAAGATACTATTGTTAAAAAAATCTACGTTTATTTATGGCATTATAAGATAAATTCTGAATAGTGCAGTCGATAAACTTTGTACCACAAGGCGACACGAGCATAAGGGTACATTTACATTAAGTACTCGTTACCCTGAATGTCCTGCGAATCGCCCTTGCTGATATCACGAACGGAATATAGAAGGAATACGTTACTCTTGGGAATACTTACCATCTTACTCATAACCACTCGATTCTTTTTTATTGTCGGAACAAGTTGGCCGACAACGTAATGAGCGCTCCTCTCGATCTAACAGAGTCCTTGCCTCATAGATCACGTTCACTGAAGAGTTCTTTATGTGGATTGTACTGCGTCCATCATCACTCAGAGACGAAAAGGTATTCAATCTCATTGCCTATGTTTTTGTGCCTTGTATATCTCACGTTATTGCATCAACCGGCACCCATTACATCCTTCAAATTGAAACACAGCAACGCGGACATCACTGCTTGGCCACAGAATTAGTTACGGTGATAGTACCTACATCCCTGGATGTAGGTACACGGTTTTGTAATCAAACTAAATGATATTAATAAATATTGAAAGGCATTTCATGCAACGCTAATATGCCCCAAACTAAGCAAATAACAAATGAATAGTAGTCCAAGTTGTGTTCGGAAAATTACGGCACATCTTCTCGCCATTGATACCGCAAAGCCACAATACGAATGACTATAATCACTGCGTGTTACCAATGATGACGTAGTCACTAACCATTGGCCTAATAACACAAGCTGAAAGTAGCACAACGGGCTATGAAGATAGCAGATGACTTCTTCAAGCTGATGATGATGATGATAATTTTGTCCAACACAATTTTGTTTTTTAACCTAGTAAGGGTTGACTATGGTCAAGCCACACAGGAACACAAAAGAACGCAACACCATTTTATGAAAAAAAAAAAACTGAAAATATAGAAAGGTTCTTAGGTACCTAAGTATTTCTAAATAAGCCATTCTGACTCAAGACAAGACAATCTATCAAGAATACAAAATTGTAGTTTCTTCGATAAATTATGTAGCATAGTATTGAACAAGTAAAAATACTGAAACTAGTGGTATAATATGTTACAGAGATCACATAGTAAAGCTGCGAGAACGAGGGTTGCTCGCCCTAACCCTTTAGTTAGGTGGATTGAGGGTCGTCGGAGGGCGGGCTGCGGAAGGGTTGCCGCCCGGAGCCGGCGACTGGGCGGCGCACCCCCGCTCCCCCGCACCTCGCACTTTTACGACGAGCTTTTTTATCGTGCGTGCTGTCGTTTTTCCTTTTCTATTTTTTATGTTTATTTCCCCAAAACCATAAATTATGTTTGAAAGAAGGGAACACTCGGACGTACGAGTCGACAGGAACCGGGGTGACGTCGTGTAAGTTCTCTGCTCTCCTTTTTTCTGTTTTTTTATGGTCTCTCGTGCGTAATGTGCGTGGGGTGAGTGCAGCCGTCGCCATGGCAACTGCATCGCATTATCTGCGGGGGCGGCTGCGGGGTCGGCTGCTGGCCTGTGAGTACCTGATTATCGGTATTGCGGTAGTATATCTACGAGTGGATAGGTAGGTAGTTATTTGTTGTTGTAACGCGATCCGCAATCACAAACACACTGTCTATATTCATTCGATCCGATGTTTGCTAACAAACTGTCGAGATGGACGCCGCGCCACTGTTTGCCTTCACTAGCTGGACCATACCGTGTAATTTTATACGACCAAATATTGCTGTATCTACTAAGGATATAACTATTTTTATATACCAAACAATGTTTAGCGAATGTTCGGAATCTTCGCTAACGTAGTCATTTAAAGTTTTATACAGTTTACTTCAAACAGTAGAAATTAAACTTTCTGTCCGGACGCTGCAAATAACATAACTCAACTCAAGCCTGGTGACGTAAGCTTAAAAATTCTAAATCACTAACATAATTAGCTGTACCTATAGAAGTGGCCCGTACCCGTAGGTTACCAGCATCGAAAGTATCGGTAATCATTTTTCAATTACGAACTTATTATTACAACCTATTTCAATATAATCCGAACAATTTAATGAATATTACATACGTACCATGGGTATATGATATTGCCAAATGTAATATAGACGACCGATGTGGCGCGGCGGGCGATTGTCCGCCTGCGATGCAGAAGGCTGCGGGTTCGATTCCCGCCTTGGGATAAATGTTTGTACGATCTGCAAATATTTATTCCAGGTGTTCTGGGTATTTTCTAAGTATAGTAAAAAATATCTATGTATGTAATATAGTATTGTATTAAGTATATCAGTCATCTATAGATAGTACCCATAACACAAGCTCTGCTTAGCTTGGGGCTAGATGATGCTGTGTGGATTGTCCAGCATTATTTATTTATTTAATATATGGTCTTTTCTGTGACTACCACTGTTAGACAGCTTTACAAAGTCTTATGTCGGTTCTACTTGGTATTAAGATATCTGAGGTCTTGGTACTAAGGGATATCTACCGCGTCTGAGGGCTTAAGGTCATTAAGTTATTACTCTATTTCTATTACATATATACGAAACGTAGGTATATAAACTACGTTTAGTGATTGTAGAACACGAACAATTTTGTTATAAATTTATAAAAAAATATGATATAGCTTCACCAATTGAATCCCAGGTTCGATAGATATCCTCTCAGATCTCTTAGTACCAAGTCTTTCGAGATTATTTGATGATGACTAACGGGGGTAGGCAGAGGTATGTCCAAATATTACATTTGGTATATACCCACATTTTGCAGTAGTAGGTACCTAGTTGGTAGTAAAAAAGTTGGTGGTACTTTATACAAAGTTCTTTTCTCTATTACTCTTCATTGTAGAGCTTTTTATGATTGGTTCGCATCGAACTGAGATCACGCACGATGTCCGCGATATTGCTTATATTGCGAATCTAATCTTACCTTGAAACAAGGAATTCACTTATGTTGGTTTTCAGAGATTCTCTATTTTTACACTTTTTGATTTATGTATAATTTCACGTCACAAGCCGCAAATTCAAGTCACGGCAAATTATTGACGAAACGGTAATTATGACAGTATCGTAAGTAAAAATTACCGATTCTGGGAATGATACAGATACTGCATGCCCTAGTGAGTAATTACCCAAGTACCAGTAGGTACTTACTTTTTTGTGCGCAATTACATTTTACGGTTGTAATGACAACCGATGCTTTTGTGTCTGCAGTAAGTAATTTAATTATTATCCATCAACCGCAAAACCCAAGAAAGGCATATTGTATTCAGTTAATTGCTCACCCTTGCCCGCGACAAAAAAACACGCCATATTGCGTCCAGCGGGAACAGGCAACGGGCATAACCACCGCTAAACAGAAAATTACTAATAAAAGCCGGAATAGTTACACGCTGCATTTAAAATTTACCTTAAAATGGAACCCTTTAGGGCGCCACACCGACAGACAAAGAGCCGAATGGCAAATTGCCGGCAGGTAGCGATAGCGAATATGTCGGAATGGAGTCCCAATAATTACGGCATCGGTTAATAAATGGAGCTTTTCTAATTTTTGAAGGGCTGATCGCGCCATACGGACGTACCTGCCGCGAACCCTTCGCTTGCTATAATGAGTTAAAACTCTCCATCACTCTTATTTGCACATTTTTTGTTCGGTAGAGAACAACTGACAAATGATTCACTTGATATATTCGGTTTTCTATTATGATTTTAGAAATTAGTTATTTAAATATGCGCTATGCAAACGAATGCGGGAGGAATTCGAGGGATATAGATTGCAAACTATTTATTATGGACTAGCGAAATAGCCCACGGCTTCGTCCGCGTGAGGTTATTTTGATGCAAACTTCAACCCCCGCTGTACCCGATTAGGGGTTGAATTTCGGAAATTCCTTATTGGTATTGGTGCACGCACCAAGAAGAATATACTCTGAAAATTTCAAGTCTCTGTATATGTCAATCAGTCAGTCAGCACAAAGATTCTTACGATTGATATAAATTTATTCAGGCCTCTACCACCATTACAGGTAGGTAGTTATTTTATTTATCTAAGTACTATATAAATAATCGAAAAACCCCTAAAGAATTTCGCAACATATTATAATATTGAACACAATGATATTATATAGGTACAAACTTTAGAAAAGTGTTTTGTGTGTTGTTGTTGTTTATATAAAACAGTGAAGATGAAACGGTAAGAAGGCCCGAAGGGTAGGACAACAAACCCCTTTTGCCCGAAGGCAATGGAGTGGATTACGATGACTTGTAATTCTGATGTTTTCGCTGTTAAAATCCCATTTCCGATCGTGACATTTATCGAAGCTACCGAAGCGAACACGAGAGCATTGCCGATGTGCTGGGACAAAGCCTGTTCCCCAAACAATACCTTTAGAGACTATTTAAAACGAATCCCTTGGCGACACCTACGCACACAGCATCTAAGTGGAAACACAGTGCAAGTTAAAGGAGGAAGAGATTTTTAAGCGTAGCTTTTTTACGGAAGCCACCACGCTTAGTGATACCTACACGGTGTAATTTCGTCACTTACTTTGTTTATACTTATTATACTTAAAAGTTTACAAGAAAAATATAGCATCTGACCCAGTTCATCGAAGGCAATGAGGATGGCAAGTTGTGACTTATGAACGTGTCTGACGCCCCCGCACCCGTCATCTGAGTCCTGTAGGCAGATTCTGAGTTTTTTACGTTTTCCGGATAACAGATTTCGATTTGCGAGCTCGAACTTGATCGCGTGAATGCTCGCCTTTAAAGTGACCAGAAATGTACGTTGTACGTATAAAGATAATTAAGATAGAATAATTTCCAGAAAAGTTTAAGCAGGTACAGGTTACATGTCAATAAACTTTGCTAAATTACCCTCGTAGCTAAAAAGGAAATAATCCATTAAAAACTCAGCTTAGCTTGGGGCTAGATGATGCTGTGTGGATTGTCCAGCATTATTTATTTATATATAATATACACCAAAAAATGTAATTGATTTGGGATTAATAAAAGCTCTTGCTTGGACCACACGCTTGCGGAAGCTCGCAGAACGCTTGGACGGTTGCTTTCAACGTGTAGCTATTACGACAATCCTTTACCAGCGCAGCCCTTTCACGAGCGCTAGACCAGAAACATTTATTAATATTGTTCAATATTTAGGCGGTGCACACAATGGGGGTTTTTGTCACGAACACCAATTAGAGGTTGGGTGCGGATTGTAGGGTTATAAATGTTTTTAATAAAATACTTTTTATATTAATCTGCAAGATGCCTAACATAAGTTCCAATGCCAACTTTTTTTTTTGACAGCTTTTTTCATGTTCCTGTTTCTATCTGCATTTACCAATGACAACAATATCTCATAATAAAGAAAGAAAATCTCGGTCATCTTATGAACATCATGAGATCTGTTAGAAGTAAAATTATACTGGTTCGTTTTTACGCATGTTTGTGCTAACGCACCAAATTGGACCAACATATACCTACGGTACGTTAGCACAAACATACAAAACACAACAGTGATATTCACAATTGTTTACTTAGGTAGCTATTTTCCAAAATGTGACCGAATCAGGGCACAAATGGTTCATTAATACATGTCAAGTAGAGACTGCGAAAGACGTTTGAACTAAGATCACATCATTAATATTGAGGAGCACACGTAGGCGGTACTGGGCGAAAAGGATAGCTTTTGGGGAGAGGTGCTTTCACCCTTTACGACTTTGATCTATTTGTCAAAGAGAATAGACCACGGACACACAAAAGACCGACATCAATGCCCACCTATTAATGTTACGCGAGCATTTCGGTAATGATACCAATTTTATGCTTGTCTTTGCTTTGAATATTGATGCCTAACGTCATAATTCGTATTCTCAAGTTATAAGATGACATACTAATTACTTTAAATTCGCCGAAAAGTCCAATAGGTACACGTATATAGGTGAGACCTACCTATATATAAAAAAAAGGAAAATGTTTTTTATCTCGCAATATATAGGTAGCGTACTCAAGAATTACGTTTAGTGTAGCAGCGTAGGTACTATGGCAACATTGTGAAAGACTGATGCCTGATGTAGGTTCTTGAGAAATAAAGATCACACGACGTAGGACATAGGCAGCTGATTGTTAAGTTTTAGGCAGACGAGTGTTACACGATGCTACGAAATTACTAAGCACGACAAAAACTTTCATGAGCGTTTGCTCATGAAAGTTTCATGATCAGATATAGGTACTACATCTTCACGTTTTAATAAGTACTTACCTAAGAATATTGCCTACACCAAAACAGAAAAGTTTGACATTTAAAGTTATAGCTCTACATTAATAATGTTTTCGCAACTAATAAAAAACGTCCTTTTATGGTATCTACCGGGTTACAGTAGGTAGCAGCAGCGTTACAAAAGACGCAGAGCCTGTTCGGTCAACCCATTAGTAAGAGACGCCACGGGGGCTCATGATCACTTTGCTCTCATGTTAATTTATGTACTTTGTCGCTTTGTCCACTACACAATAGGCGCATTTTATAGCGTTCGGCTGCCGGGTACTGGACACCCAGATTAACATCTATGCATGGTTTTGGCTTTCTCTGGGCTTGTGCAAGAACACAATAGAATGTAGGTATAACCGGGCAGGACACCTGGCATTAATGGCGAACGTAATGGATAGATGATACTCATTGAGAAAAAACCATCTATGGACGAGAATGGTCAAATGTAAAGTTTTATACCTACTTACCGACAAATGCAATATTTTTTTCAATCGACCTAACTAAACAAAACTCAGTAGGTACAAAGAAAGTACAACATAATAAAACTTTTTATTGCAACAGTTTAAACGGATTGGAAAAACATAAAAACTTTAAAATAACATGATTACCTAGCTCTAACTTAATTAAAACTTAATTATAAAGTTATTGTATACTTAAATAAAACAAATTAATCAAAATCTACCTACCTCCTCATTTTCTATTTGAAGCTCATCATCGATCACAGGCTTTCTTGGCGATTGTCCTGATTCCAGATCTCCGTGGACTCTTACTCTGTAGATGCAGGTATATACAGGATGGCCCCAGTTGGTCAACACTCGTACTCGCAGGAAGTTATAGCCTTTCGTGGAGGGATGGAGCACCTCGAAGTACTGAATGGGCTTGCCTTCTTTATCATATTCGAAGCTGCCAAAGTCGTGTGGGTATGGATCCGAGCGGAATTCAAGCCCTTCCACTTGAAACAAACGGGGAGCAGACGATATTTCCCTGAAATGAAAAAAAGATTGAACTATGGTTTTTTTTACTAAGGTTTGTTTTAATATTATTGGTAAACCGCAGAATCAACATTTATCAGTATACCTACCTAGTACAGTCAACGGCACTAGAACGTATACAATTCGTAACTTTCAAAATTAATATTTACATTGCAGAATAAATAAGTGAACTCTCCAACTGATTTCATTATTTTTGAGATTTTGTTGTGTAAAAGTTTATTGTAATGCTGTGATACCATTTTGAGAGTTACGAATTGTGTAAACTCTAGTGCAACTGACTGTACCTACATAATTGAACTAACCGCGTCGGTGAAATGTGCGCCGGTATATGCTCAATACTGACGCCAATGACGCGCACAGTCCCAGCAAATCGTATGGTCGCCTCTCCCCTGGATCCTTTGAAGGCCCAGCACTCGCCTGGGAGCGTGCCTGGGTTTATCATGGCCCGGGCGCCTTGGCACTCTCGGCAGAGGATAGACGTGAGAGCGTGGAGAGCCCAGCTGATGGATGATTCGTAAACAAAGTGCTCTATCGTGTCCCCGGTGTCTACCACTTTGGCTCCGTTTGTCTCTAATGCGTAGTCGGCCATCTAAAAATGACACCAATATACATAATACTATCTATATAACCAAATAGACAAAATATCATTTTAACAAAAACTAAGAGCGCCACCACTAGTGAATTAGCTGCACTTTTGTGGATTGATCAGAAATGTCTCTGACTGGAGTGATTGTCGGTGGCTGGATAAAGCTGACTATTATTTTATATGACCAAGATTTCCAATTATTTATTTATTTTCGCTGTTGCGCTAGAGCTTCAGAAGTATTCTAGGTATTCTAGATGAAAACTGAACGTGAAAAATAGAGTGGTGTAGTAGAACATTAACCTGTCGATCATAGTCCCGTACATCTATAGCGTGACGACTGTTTCGCCGCAAAGCAGGCTCGATAGCATCCTTCGCTCGGCCAGCTGCGGCTGTGACGGCGGGCAGCACCGCGGATATGCGTTCCATCTCGGTTTGCAAACGCTCATGCTTGCGGTTCACCTGGTTTACATTGTTTTAGATACATTGATTGGTTTACATTGATACGAGTGAAACATTTTACCAGGTGGTACTTATGGTTTTGAGCATTTTCCTATACGAACATACTGAACACTGAACATGAAACTGAGTTATTGGTTTGTAAATTGTCCTAATTTCTACCAGACGGGAATACCTAATGACAGGAAGTCCACTAACCATTATGTCCATAGATAGATTTGACTTGATGGACATGTAGGTATATCTGAGATATTATGTTTAGTTCGGTACTTGCCTCTGATAATCCTCGAGTAAGCTGCATGACCACATATTTGACCTCTCCGAAGCCTCCTTCGATGGAGTCCTGCGGTCCCCACAGATAGGCGTAGGCGTGAATGCCTATGAGCAACGTTAAAGCCACACACACAAACGAACGAAACGCGTGCCGAACACAACCGCCGCCTTCATCGTAACCATAATCCATAGAAGTCAGTAGTTTGGTAAAAAAGAAGAGAATAAAAACTAAAGTGTAGTGCTTTAGTAGGTTTTAATTGGATTCTAATGGGCTGTCAGCCTGACTTTGCCTGACAAATAATTCATGAGAAGATTCCAAGAAAAGGTTTTACTGACTCGCTTGCATACAGTGTTCAGCAGGACGGGTGGGCGGTTTGTGGGACCTTTACATATTAAGGTCCAAGTCCAATTTAAAAAATAAAATAGTTTTTTCTGTACGTTCGTCTTTTTATGCTGACCTTACTTTTTTTTCAGCTAAGTGAACATTTCAATATATTTTTTGTTTGTATCTGCAGTGCATGTATTATCCAAGGATATTGAAATATAAAACAATATTAAGCTAAGCATGAACTAGCTACGCTCGTTCATTTTATTTCAACTGTATGCCATTATTAGGACCAACATTCGGAAAATTCTCAATACCGTGAGGCTGGCGGGTGGTACCTAACCATAATATCGCAAAATGGTTTTACCTTATCTATACCCACAGTGTAGGTACTTTTATATAAAATCTATACCGCAGGACAGTTCTGCTCTTAGAATAGCTACTTTAGTTCTTATCAGCTTATGTTCTGCCCAAACTAAGCAATGATTGTCTGTGGGAACCAGAGAACTGACAGAAAACAGCTTTCAGTAAATTTACACTTTCTATCATAGAAAAAGGAATAAAGTCACATTAAAACATTGAGACACAGATCATACATTTGTTTGTTTGTATACCTACAGTTGTACCTACAGTGCAGAAAGCAGAGCTACCACCATAGTCCATATTCTTAGGTTGTGAGGCCAGTCATAAATCTGTCAGAATAGTAAAACACAATAGCTAAATTACATACATTTAATACAAAAAACCACAGACGTATTTACATTAATTCACTCTGCAACTGTGTATGTTGAGGCAACATTTCTGATTTTATTACCGTATTAGTGCCGTGATATAACTATTCTAGTCACGACCAGACCAAACAAGTGGCAACAAGTACAACCTGCTGTTAAAGTGAGCCTAGGTATGTGTTTACCAATATACATAAGCGGCGGTTAAAGTAACATGACAAGGATGAAGTATGAAAACTTGTCTCTAATATATCTTTTGGCCTAAATGAGAAAAACAACACCCATTAGAACCATACTTGAACTGGACTATGGATCTATCTACAGTTACAGAGGTAATGCAAGCTATCTATGCTTTCTGTTGGGTCTGCGCGTATTCAATTTGTGCGGCGGTTACGGATTTCATCGACTCGTGCGCTTGTTGTACGTTAGTGCGCCACGCTTGAAGCACCGCGCGGAGCTGCAGCCACTGCGCATGCCCAAACGTGCGATGCATCGTGCTTGAGACACGAACAGTGCGGTTAGACTGGTCCATCAACGCTCGGACTAGCCGAGTCTTTAGTACTGCAATAAAATTTCAATTATTTATTTATTAAATTCACACAAATTACACATTTTTACTAGCTTCAAGTAAGACGGAAGCTCAATTAAAGAGATTAAACTTAAAACAAGACAGCAACTGTACCTAGTTCGTTTTATTGCATAATTTTAAGTACCTACTAACTTTCTTTGGGGTTAGTTGGCCCTATTGAAATATCCATAAATATCTATTTATATACGTAGTAGTATAGTTGCGTAATTTATGGTATGTCATCAACTGACTACACAACCTCATTTGTATTGTCTTCACAGATGGAAGTCATGAAAGCAGAATTAAGGTTTTACTGTTCAAGTCTGTGGCGATTTCAATCCCTCCCTTTGATTAAATATTTCACCTCCTTCGAAAAACATTACCTAGCATTGTTTGTCCCTTCTAGTATAAATCTATTATGTACTTAAGATAATATTTTGATAACTCTATGTTTAATCCTATTACTTTTTTGTTGGTATTTATTCCAATAAGAAAAAAGGAGAATGTCATGACATACCTTCAATAATGAATGCTTCCACCTGTTTTTCTTCAATTGATAGTTCCAAGATGATATCATCAAATGAAATTTCGGGATTGCTCTCAGCCATTTGCATGAAAGTTAATATTCTCATCTTTTTGATGTTCTGCTCATGGTTTAAACCTGAAAAATATAGGAATTTCAAGATCAAATCAAGAAAAGAATAGAATATTTATTCAACACACAACACCCATAAAGAAAACATAGCAGGTGCCTACACTTAAAATAAATAAGATATAAACTTATCTAAACGTGGGGTAGGTTTAGATAACCTAGCTCACAAATACCTAAAGCACATATACAATATTCAGTTGAAAGGAAGTTGGGTAGGCAGCACCACAATGTGTCAAGTTCCCTTGCGTGAACATGGGTTGAATAAAGTATTTCAAGCTTTATATTAGGAAAAGTTCACTTACAATGAGAAGTAAAAACAAACATACCTTGAGACTGAATGAAATCTTTATGGCTTTTGTAGAATGCCTGATAGCTGTCTAGCTTTTCTGACACAAAGATGTTGAGTAAATCATGGATAAGTTCTCCTTCAAGGAATTTCACAGGTTTGAGAGAAAGTAGAGGGTCTAGCAGGAATGTGTTAGGGTCGGCCAATGCAGTGGCGATGCATTTGATGGCGTCTTCCCGCGCGTGTGACGCATTCTCATCTGTGTATGTGCCTAGGAGTTCAATCATGACTTTTGCGGCTAATTCACTGAAAGAATGGATTTATTCTTATAAGTTAATGATTTTATATTTAACAAACACAGTCTAAACAGAATTCCCGAAAATGATGTCTAATCTTGTAAGATAAGTTAGAAAGATCACTCAGGGCTCATCTATACCACCTATAAGAATTTTGCCCTGACTGACTGACATATAGACAATGCGCAGCCAAATCACCAAAGCCGGTCATAAAAACTAAAAATGTTTAAGGTCTGTTTGTTTTGATGTGCTAAGGTGTAATATGAAAGAAATTTCCAAAATTCAACCCCTAAAAAAATACAGTGGTGGTATTAAAGTTTGTATTAAAATAACTGGATATTTTCTATTTATAATAAAAAACATCTATATAAATGTAATGTATTAATAATAATAATGCTGGACAATCCACGCAGTATCATCTAGCCCCAAGCTAAGCAGAGCTTTTGTATAGGTACTAGAATGTCCTAGAATTTGACTATTACAGCTCTTTGTTTCTTGTACTTGACATTATATGCCATCAAGGATTTCTTCATGTACTTGAAATCTTATGAAATATCTAATGATTATAACAATAACAATATTCACAATTCATGACTAATTTTTTTGCCATTTTCTTATATACCTGTTAGAATCCTTCAGGACTGAATGTAGAAGTCTGTACAGTTTCTGCATCTGTTCATTTGAGGGAGGGCAGTCTGCAAATTCTTTTTTCAATTGATCTACCCCAGTAAACACTTCACGGACATACCCAACACGGGCAGCCAACTCAATAACATGGTAAAACACATGGTATCTCAGAGGGGATTGGGACTCCAAGTTGTTGTACAGACGCCAGAGACTGAAATAATGATAAATAAATAAATATTTGTGGACATTTTTACACAGCATCATCTAGCCCCAAACTAAGCATAGCTTGTACTATGGGAACCAGATAACTGAAAGAAAACTTATATACTTTTTTTTACTTTTACCCAGACACAGAACAAACATCTATGTTCATTACACAAATGTTTGTTCTCGGTGGGAATCAATAATGTTAAGCCTTAGGCTTTGCCTAACACATACTATCTAGTAGTACATATACATATCTAGTAGTTCACTTCAATCATGGTTTAAATTTAAAGGTTTTTTCTGGGTTTAACTTAAATCTTTCAGTAGACTTATTCTAAGCTTTGAAACTAGGATTGAATATATAAATAAATGAATGTACGAGCCAAACAGCAATCTATTATATAAAAGAGAAGTCCATTCACTCACTGACTCATCACGATTCCTCCGAAACTACAAGGCTTAGAAGTCTGAAATTTGGCACAAGGATTCTTTAGAGGGTGTAGACGCTCACTAAGAACCGATTTTTGAAAATTCGCACCCTAAGGGGTTGAAAAGGGGTGAAAACGTTTGTATGCAAAATCGTATTCAGTGGTCGTATTGAAATGAAACTTTGGATAAATGTTACTTATGGCAAGGCTAATAAAATGCATCATTGTTTTTTTTTAAACAACCCTTATAAGGGGTGCGATGGGGTGTTAAAGTTTGTATGGAAAAATCGTAATGCGTGTTGCGATTTGCTTCAAACTCAGTTTGGCTTCTCAAAATACAAAAATATTAATGACTACATTCAAAATTTTTCAAAACTACCCTTACGAAAGGGGATGGTTGGGTGTCAACATTTATATGGAAAAATCTGTTTGCTTGGCTTGATTTACTTCAATCTTTGTTCGGACACTTAAAATACGATAATACTATACAAGTTTTTCATGGTTTTAAAAAACAACCCCTACAGCTACCCCTACCCCAATAATTTCATACAAAATAAAATTATGCGAACTTAAAAACATTTGGTGTACTAAGCACTCTTTATAAAGCTTGAGTGCTTACTAAGAAACAATTTTTGAAAATTCGCACCCTAAGGGGTTGAAAAGGGGTGTAAACGTTTGTATGCAAAATCGTATTTAGTGGTCGTATTGAAATGAAACTTTGGATAAATGTTACTTATGGCAAGGCTTATAAAATGCAACATTGTTTTTTTTTAAACAACCCTCATAAGGGGTGCGATGGGGTGTTAAAGTTTGTATGGAAAAATCGTAATGCGTATTGCGATTTGCTTCAAACTCAGTTTGGCTTCTCAAAATACAAAAATAATAATGACTACATTCAAAATTTTTCGAAACTACCCTTACGAAAAGGGATGGTCAGGTGTCAATATTTATATGGAAAAATCTGTATGCTTGGCTTGATTTACTTCAATCTTTGTTCGGACACTTAAAATACGATATTACTAAACGAGTATTTCATGGTTTTAAAAAACAACCCCTACAGCTACCCCTACCCCAATAATTTCGTAGAAAATAAAATTATGCCAACATAAAAACATTTGGCGTAGGCACTCTTTAAAAAGCTTAAGTGCTTACTAAGAAACGATTTTTGAAAATTCGCACTCTAGGGGGTTGAAAAGGGGCGTAAACGTTTGTATGCAGAATCGTGTATAGTGATCACATTGAAATGAAACTTTGGATAAATGTTACTAATGTCAAGGTTTCAAAAATGCATTATTGTTTTTCTTAATTACCCTTATTAGGGGTGTGATGGGATGCCAAAGTTTGTATGGAAAAATCATAATGAGTGGTGCTATTTGCTTCAAACTCAGTTTGGCTTCTTTAAATACAAATATAATAATTACTACGTTTAAAAATTTTTCATGACCACCCTTATGAAAAGGGGAGGTCGGGCGTCAACATTCACATGAAAAAAAATTGTATGTGCGGCTTAATTTACTTCAGCCTTGGTTCAGACACTTAAAATACGTTATTATTATGCAAGTTTTTCGTAATTTTAAAAAACAACCCCTACAGCTGGTTGAAAGGAAATATATTAATTTCATAAATACGCCAACTTATAAACATTTGGCTTAGGCATTCTTTGAAAGGTTTAGGTGTTTACTAATAAACTATTTACGAAAATTTACACCCAAGGGGTTGAAAAAGGGTGTAAACGTTTGTATGCATGTTTAGCGATCGTATTGAAATGAAATTTAGGATAAATGTTATTTTAAAAGGCGTTATGGATTTTTTTTAATTGCCCTTATAAAGGGTGTTATGAGACGTCAAAGTTTGTATGGAAAAATCATATTGATTATTGCGACTAGCTTCAAACTTAATCATGGAATACACAACCATGGAAAACACAGCCAGGAATTGGTTTACATTCTTGCATCCAATTCCATGGTCGTGTATTTCGTGGTTGTGCTTTTTAGGTCATACCAAATTTTCTGCACTCTTGGAAAACACAAGCTTAGGATTGGATGCCAAAACCTATACGCCTAAACGCGCGAGGCGAGCGAGCGGAGCGAGCGTGCTGCGGCAGCAGCCGCCGAAGCGCCAGAAATAAAACTCCATGATCTACCTATACTAAGATATAATTTGACTCTTTAGTTGCGTCTTTGCACTCGCTTTCTAGGGCGGATCCGACTCGGATAGGTTAGGTTAGGTTAGAACATAAAAAAACTCGCGAGGCGAGCGAGTGGAGCGAGCGTGCTGCGGCAGTAGCCGCCAAAGCGCCAGAAATAAAACTGCATGATCTACCTATACTAAGATACAACTAACCTAACCTATCCGAGTCGGATCCGCCCTAGAAAGCGAGTGCAAAAGACGGAACTAAAGAGTCATTTAGTTGCGTCTTTTGCACTCGCTTTCTAGGGCGGATCCGACTCGGATAGGTTAGGTTAGAACATAAAAAAAACGCGCGAGGCGAGCGAGCGAAGCGAGCGTGCTGCGGCAGCAGCCGCCGAAGCGCCAAAAATAAAACTGCATGATCTACCTATACTAAGGTACAATTTGACTCTTTAGTTGCGTCTTTTGCACTCGCTTTCTAGGGCAGATCCGACTCGGATAGGTAAGGTTAGGTTAGAACATAAAAAAAACGCGCGAGGCGAGTGAGCGGAGCGAGCGTGCTGCGGCAGCAGCCGCCGAAGCGCCAGAAATAAAACTGCATGATCTACCTATACTAAGGTACAACTTGACTCTTTAGTTGCGTCTTTGCACTCGCTTTCTAGGGCGAATCCGACTCGGATAGGTTAGGTTAGGTTAGAACATAAAAAAAAACACGCGAGTCGAGCGAACGGAGCGAGCGTCCTCCGGCAGCAGCCGCCAAAGCGCCAAAAATAAAACTGCATGATCTACCTATACTAATGTACAACTTGACTCTTTAGTTGCGTCTTTTGCACTCGCTTTCTAGGGCGGATCCGACCCGGATAGGTTAGGTTAGGTTAGAATATAAAAAAAAAACGCCAGAAATAAAACTCCATGATCGAACTATACTAAGATACAACTTGACTCTTTAGTTGCGTCTTTGCACTCGCTTTCTAGGGCGGATCCGACTCGGATAGGTTAGGTTAGGTTAGAACATAAAAAAAACGCGCGAGGCGAGTGAGCGGAGCGAGCGTGCTGCGGCAGCAGCCGCCGAAACGCCAGAAATAAAACTCCATGATCTACCTATACTAAGATATAATTTGACTCTTTAGTTGCGTCTTTGCACTCGCTTTCTAGGGCGGATCCGACTCGGATAGGTTAGGTTAGGTTAGGACATAAAAAAACTCGTGAGGCGAGCGAGTGGAGCGAGCGTGCTGCGGCAGTAGCCGCCAAAGCGCCAGAAATAAAACTGCATGATCTACCTATACTAAGATACAACTTGACTCTTTAGTTGCGTCTTCTGCACTCGCTTTCTAGGGCGGATCCGACTCGGATAGGTTAGGTTAGGTTAGAACTTAAAAAAAACGCGCGAGGCGAGCGAGCGGAGCGAGCGTGCTACGGCAGCAGCCACCGAAGTGCCAGAAATAAAACTTCATGATCTACCTATACTAAGGTACAACTTGACTCTTTAGTTGCGTCTTTTGCACTCGCTTTCTAAGGCGGATCCGACTCGGATAGGTTAGGTTAGGTTAGAACATAAAAAAAACGCGCGAGGCGAGCGAGTGGAGCGAGCGTGCTATGGCAGCAGCCACCGAAGTGCCAGAAATAAAACTGCATGATCTACCTATACTAAGGTACAACTTGACTCTTTAGTTGCGTCTTTGCACTCGCTTTCTAGGGCGGATCCGACTCGGATAGGTTAGGTTAGGTTAAAACTTAAAAAAAACGCGCGAGGCGAGCGAGTGGAGCGAGCGTGCTATGGCAGCAGCCACCGAAGTGCCAGAAATAAAACTGCATGATCTACCTATACTAAGGTACAACTTGACTCTTTAGTTGCGTCTTTGCACTCGCTTTCTAGGGCGGATCCGACCCGGATAGGTTAGGTTAGGTTAGAATATAAAAAAAAAACGCCAGAAATAAAACTCCATGATCTAACTATACTAAGATACAACTTGACTCTTTAGTTGCGTCTTTGCACTCGCTTTCTAGGGCGGATCCGACTCGGATAGGTTAGGTTAGGTTAGAACTTAAAAAAAACGCGCGAGGCGAGCGAGCGGAGCGAGCGTGCTACGGCAGCAGCCACCGAAGTGCCAGAAATAAAACTGCATGATCTACCTATACTAAGGTACAACTTGACTCTTTAGTTGCGTCTTTTGCACTCGCTTTCTATGGCGGATCCGACTCGGATAGGTTAGGTTAGGTTAAAACTTAAAAAAAACGCGCGAGGCGAGCGAGTGGAGCGAGCGTGCTATGGCAGCAGCCACCGAAGTGCCAGAAATAAAACTGCATGATCTACCTATACTAAGGTACATCTTGAAAGAAAGAAAGAAACTCTTTAGTTGCGTCTTAACGAAGCATAAGCTTTGGTTCGACCAATCAGAGCAATGGTCACCAATTCCCAGGTCGTGTTTTCCATGGTTGTACATTACCAACACGCGTTGGGAAGGACTCATAAACTACCCTCATGAGGGGTACGATAAGGCGTTAAAGTTTGTATGGAAAAATTATAATGCATGGTGTGATTTGCTTCAAACTCAGTTTGGCTTCTTAAAATACAAAAATAGTAATAACAACGCTCAACATTTTAAACTACCCTTACGAAAAGGGGAAGGTCTGGTGTCAACATTTACATACATATATGTTAAATCTGTACCTTATATGCGTGACTTGATTTCTTTCAATTTCAGTTCGGACACTCAATATACGATATTGTTACACAAGTTTTTCATGATTTTAAAAAACAACCCCTGCAGCTGGTTGAGAGATAAAAAAAATTATTTCATCTATAGGTATATACAAATAAATAAAAATGAAGCGTCTGTAATATTAAAATAACCACTTTTTACCATATGCATATGAATGTATATACGGTACATATACCAAAATAGCATTTTTTACAATTTTTGTCTGTCTGTCTGTCTGTTTGTTCCGGGTAATCTCTGGAACGGCTGGACTGATTTCGACGGGACTTTCACTGGCAGATAGCTGATGTAATAAGGAGTAACTTATGCTACTTTTATTTTAGAAAAAATCAAAAATGTCCAAGTAGGTACTGCCCAATATCGCGCGCAGCCTTTCACGCTCTAACCAGTGGACCGATTTGGATAAAATTTGGAATAAATATAGATTGTAAGCTGGAATAGGACATAGGCTACTTTTTATCCCGAAAAAATAACGGGAACGGGATAAATCTGCCACGCGGCAGATTGCCGCGTGGATTTTATGCCGTATACCCTCAATTAACGCCATCTGTTGGTGACGCCGAGTACTACTTCAGTTATTTTATAATGACTACAATCATCAGTACTTATGTACTAGCGCCACCGCGCATCTTTATTTTTACATAGTACCTTTGTAAAAATGTTTACCGCCCAACGAAGTGGGCACGGGTCAGCTAGTAAGTACATATAATCATTAATGATATAGGGAACAAATTATAACAAGTTACTTACGATTGCAAGGCAACCAGTCCCAGTTTAGGCCCTGGAGCTTTTGTCAACCTCTGGCTGAACACCGAAATAAGGTTCTCTCCTTGTTCAAGTGGTATCTGTGTGAGTAAAACATCAAACACATAAAAATCTTCGCAACTGCCCATATTAAATTTAAGTACAAGCAGAGCTCGTAGTGTTTCCACTTTTAGTGACGATTTTTCGGACGTCCACAGACAATTCATTAGAGAAAATACTCTTTCCTGTGTGTTGTGTACCTACTATGTGTTGGATAAAGGCATTGAATAGAAAAATAGAAAAAAGGCATGCGGGACGCATTTAACGTTTTGCGGGACTATTTTACTAATTATTGCAAAGCGGGATTACATCTAGCATTACGGGACGGTCCCGCAGAATACGGGACGGTTGGCCGCCTTATTCATAGGTAACTTACCGATACCATGATGGACACAATACTATTGAGGATCGCTTCAACATCAGCCTCTGTGTTATCCTTGAAACAAGCATCACAGACACCAACAATCTTGTGCAGGTCATCTTCTATTCCTTTCGGAGACTTCTCATCTGATATCTCGGCACCGAGACTTTTGAAGTATTTTCTTAGTTCTAACGCCTAGAACGTTATAAGCACAACTTTAAATCTCACTGCTAATCGTAAAGTAGGTACCACAAACATGTCGTGGCGAGGTTATGTTGACGTTATAGAGACAGATCATTAAATTACCTGATCTTCAAGCGATATATCCATAAAAACCGCTGGGCCCTGCATCATAAAACCGGTGTTTACAGAGAGTTCTAAAGGTTTCTTTTACAAAAAAGAAAACTCATGTAGCGTATTCTGCAATAACTTGCAATATCTTGACGACGAGACGGACGGACGACAGCAAAGCGAAATGGAAATTCAGTCAGATGCAGTCAGTCAACCACCGTATGTCAATGTCAAAACTGTTTTTTTTTTATCTGCTTGACAGCTGGCATGAAGACCACAGACAGAATATTATTACTCAGAGAGGAGTAAGACACAGAGTACTTTTTTAAGACTACTATAAAAATAGGATGAGTGTGCACAGAGTGCTTTTATTTCTATTTAGTGGCTAAATTTAATTTTTGTTCTACAAAAAAAAACAAATCTGTACAAATGGTGTGCAAAGAAATCCCGCTACCGCTAGTTCAAAATGCAAAGTTTTATGAAAATCAGTGATACACATGCTATCATAAATGGTACCGCATTAAAAAACAATGTACCATACATATCTTCTGGAATTCCATCTCTGGATCATGTGGTCGGTACGTATACTTGCAGTTTTAGCTTTGTTTATATTGCTAATTAAAGTGCCTCATTTGAGACTTATTTATCCTAACAATTTAGTTAGCTACCACTAAATTGGCTTCTCAAATCAATGTGGCCTTCCGTAAATAAAGTAAAATTAAGTAATTAATACTAAAATGTACCTACTTAAATTTTTTTTTCCAGGCGGAGGCGTTCCGACTGGCAGTGTATTCGCTGTCGGTATGTATGTTTTTGTAAATCTTGCTGACTAAACAAGTCAAAGCCCACCCACCTAATGTTAGGTAGCAGGTAACCGTAACATATAACAAAGCATCACCTCGCATAGAATAGAATATATTCTATTTAACAAAATCCACATATTCTGTAAATATTTGATGATATTAACACAGCGAAAAGGCTACGTGGCAGACACAGATGGAGATGGCGATATGAGCTCAACTGTTTTCAGCTGAACTGGGTAAACCTAGCTCAAGATCGGAATGTGTAGAGGGGGGAGGCCTTTGCCTAGCAGTGAGACATGGAGTAATAATAATAATAAATAGTATGTACAGTGCTGTTGTAAGTGTATAATTTTCAACATCAACATCTTTTTCATGATTCTAACAGACTGACAGACATAACAATAATCTCTATTTTCTTTTTTAGAGGAAGACATCCTGGGCAACTACAGCAGGATCCTAGTAAAATATTTTCTTTCTGAAGGTGTTATTTGCAAACATGCACTCTTTGTTGCATCTGCGGATGATAATCCACAAGACATAGTAAGTTCAAATATAAATGATTTTACTACTAGCCTTGACCCAAGGACAAAAAGGACACCCAAGAAAGGGTGCAATATATCAGGGCTAGAAAGTAAATGATAGTAATAAATAAATTAAATAAACGGTCCCAGAGCAGGGTGGTGTGGAACTGAGTCAACCAATCAGGTTTTTAGAATTCATATGAAATTATATATCAAATAATCAAATTGGTTGTCTAAATTAAGTAGAAACTCACCCTGACTGAAACAGGATATATATTTATCTTAATACACAATTTATCTATGGTATGGTTTAATTTCCTTAAGGGTTAATGTATATTTATTTCACTAACTACAGGTCAATGAACTTCCACTGCCTTGTATAGCAACTCCAGATGAAGAGGTAAAGGACATACTATCTTCTACTGCAGGAATAGATAAAATGAAGATAGCATGGAGGTACGAAGGACTCAACCAAGTGGAGTCCTCTTTTGGTAGCAACTCAGTATTAGGGCATCACTTTGACCTTAGCAGGCATATTGATTCAGAAACTATCAAAAACTGTGACATCACTTATTGTGACTTGAATAAACACCAGAAAATTGATGAGAGCATAGGTATGTTTATTATTTCTCTTTCTAAAACGAAAGAGCATAGGGAAAAAAAGGAGGTTGGGTGAACAAGATGTTTATAATCTACCCTGCCATTTTCTGTCTATCGTTCTAATTAAATTGATATTTGAACACAACATCAGATAATAGCTTATTAACGTTACCCTTAGCAGGTACTATGTTTCTAGCAACGCAAGGGTTAAACCATAGTAGAACCAACCTAAAACCAACTAGGTATGCTTTATTCTATGTTTTCTTAGACACTTAAATTCAAACAAATTTATATTTCAGGTTTCAAAAATGGTCTGTACCACACGTTATTGACCAGAATCAAGAAAGTTTTATCCAAAGAAGAGTATAGAAGCATCAGCAAAAACAGTAACATCCTCAGAATAAGCATAAAATCCTTGGGGTCACCAATATGGATGGGACAGGATTGTGATGATAATAACAGTACCTATGGACAGGATTTAATGAAATTTATGTACTGCTTAAGAACTTTGGTCAGGGACACTAATGCCGTGGCCTTTGTTACAATTCCAGCACATTTGTTTGATGTAAGTTGGTAGGCTATTTTACCTTGATGTATGTTATGTTGTACTAGATCTATACCATCAATGTAATTATTCAATATCTATCTTACAGTTGATGTTATTAGGTTTAGGAAAGCTACTTTGATTAGGTACATAAACAACATGTAAAAAATAAGAGTTCTATATTTTCAGGATGAAGACCACATAATGAGACGACTCCTATACTCCATAGACAATGGCGTGAGATTAGAGTCTTTTGCTGGTTCTAGTCGCGAAACTAATCCAGTATATAAAGACTACCATGGCCTGTTTCATGTTACAAAGTTATCAGCAGTATGTTCATTGGTGCCTTATGTCCCGCCTAGTTTGGATTTGGCCTTCAAACTCAAGAGGAAGAAGTTTTTAATCGAGAAATTACATTTACCACCAGGTAATTAATGATGATGATGGTATTGTTAAAATTATTAGAATATTCCCCACATACTCAAACGCATCTCAGGATTAAGCTCTTCTCATGTCGCGATTTTTTTAACAGTTTGCAATGAAAATCCGTCAAAAATTCGTTACTTAGGGTTAAACAAGTCGGTACGTTGTCCATACAAACGCTGTAAGTGTTTAATGTCTACTATTTAGTAACGTGCGTCCGAAGTTAAGTTTGATACTGAATTATCTTGCCGTTATCTAGGTACGTTACCCTATATTCTACAGTAAAATCAGATTACCTTGAAAGTTACAAGCGTTACAAGATTTAGTACTAAATCTTTCGACGCTTGTAACTTACTAAATAGTAGACATTAAACACTTACAGCGTTTGTATGGACAACGTACCGACTTGTTTAACCTTAAGACGTGCTTAAATCTGATATGCCTTGGAGTATTCGGGTTAGCCTGGTAGGTACTAATAAACTCGACGTATCGTTAAAACCGTGTTTTGTCTTTTGTATTGACTGGTAGTTACTAATTAGATTGAAAGAGACAAAACACGGTGTTACTACTTTGAAATTACACCGAGTTTATTAGGTAGGTAGTAGGTAGGTATAGGTAGTGTATGTATAAGCCCCGGCACGAATCTCGAGGCGCGAGCAAATGTAGTGAAGATATATTTTAGGTAGATTGTACTTAGTACCTACTGTGGAGGTATCTTCCATAATAATAATGCTGGACAATCCACACAGCATCATCTAGCCCCAAGCTAAGCAGAGCTTGTGTTATGGGTACTAGATGACTGATATACTTAAGGAGGTGGTATCCGCCAACGAGAGGTTTTCTCCGTGTTATTTCTCTTTGATGAGTGAGTATAAATGTCCAAAAAAAATATATATTGCTTATTAAAGACTACATTTTAATTTGAACAATTGAAATAATTCTAACTATATTATTACTATATGAAAAAAATATCCAAAGTGAAGCAATTTTTATTTTAAATTTGGTTATTTCTTCTAAACGGTATTGATTTTTAGTATTTTTTTTTCACACAAATATTTGTCAAAGTATTTATCACAAAGTGAACAATTGGCAGTTTGAACTAATAATTCATTAGGCTACAAATAATTATTTCTTGAATGCGATATGAAATGGAATGCGCGCGGGTCCCTGTGCGGGCGACAGGCGGCAGTGCAACTCAGTATGGACAGACTCCTCAAGGTCGTTGGCGAGTACCACCGCCTTAATACGATACATTACATACATAGATATTTTTTTATTATACATAAAAAATACCCAGAACACCCAGAATAAATAATTGCAGATCGTACAAACGTTTATCCCAAGGCGGGAATCGAACCCGCAACCTCCTGCGTCGCAGGCGGACGTTCACCCGCCGCGCCACACCGGTCGTCAAACCGACAAATTAATCCCGTGAAGCTATTGTTTTTCTACCACAGCTAAAAATATTCCTAATTTCAGAACTCCAAGAAACAAGTGAACGGGAGCAGGATGATATCACTGCAATACCAAAAGCACAAGTTACTTGTGGAAGTTTCAAGAAAAAGGATATAGATTTTTAATCGAAAATACCTATTTTTTGGTACTTTATCTTATAAACAGAAATACAATATATTTTACGTAAATGGGTGCTACATATTTCTTATTTTCCATACGAAAACGTGTAAAAGTGCTTGATTAAATTGAGAGTTTTGAGGTAGGTACACATGAAACGGTAAGCATGATTAACTAAATATGAAATTGTAGGGCAGAGATGTCAGAATACCGACGAACGACTACAATAACTGCTAACCTGTAGAAGCTTTAATGCATAAATTTCAAATAAAACTGCCTTAATTATTAGTCACCCCTCTGGTGAACAGGTGGTCATCAGAGCGTATCTCCCCAAAACCGGCGTGTCTATTCAATGTAGGTATGATTTTGTTTATTCACAAACGCGCAATAGCGCCTAGCGTAACCACCGAGTATCTGTTGGTACTGTAGGAGTCCAGATACAGATAGATTTTACCTGTGCTAGACGTCGTTAGTGTATAACGAGGGAAGAATCATGAAGTGCAAAGTGGATGCCAGTTCTCGCATACTTTTTGGAACTTTTAACACATTATTCTTGGTAAGTATTTTTTCGCATCTTGCGTGGGTGATTAATTGGTAAGTTGATAGGTACTTTTTCATTTACATTTTTTAGACATTGATAGCGTTGCAAAGTTTAAGTGAAAACTATGCAAAACATTACATATTATCTAGCAGGTACCCATGTATATTTATCCCGTTAGCCATGTGGTTAATTGTGTGCGCTACTATCTTTGGTAGTTACCTTTGTCACAAAGGGCGTCGGGTACCACGCTTAGCTATGTAAAATGCAGTACTACTACTTACCTATGTAATTCGTAATATTTATGTACCTACCTAGCTAGGTACCTATATGTTATTTTTGAGGTTGGGAACATATTGTTGTTAATTTATGTTATAACAGGCATGTGGATTCCTTGAAGTGGTTTGCGGCTTCCTACTGCTATGTGATTCGAAGCGGGTCCTCCTGTCTCGACTCTTGGCGTCGCCGGAAAGTGGCTTGGACCAGCCTCCGTTTTACTACCTGGCTTTAGCTCTGTTAGCATCTGGTTTAGCCATCTGCGCTACTTCCGCTTTAGGATGCTGGGCCACTTACATGCCTGGATATGCTATTTTGACCATGGTAGGTTTTATTTAACAATTTTTTCTGTAAGTAATGCCACGTTATGAGGCCAAAGTGGACGTATGCTGCGCGCACACATTGAATCATGCAGTTTTGGAACTAAAAACTTTGATGTTTTTTATTTTATTAAATAGGTAGTGACAACCGTCACAATAATAATAAATAAATAAATAATGCTGGACAATCCACACAGCATCATTTAGCCCCAAGCTAAGCTGGGCTTGTGGTATGGATACTAGATGACTATATTACATACATTGATATTTTTTATTATACATAGAAAATACCCAGAACACCCGGAATAAATATTTGCAGATCGTACAAACATTTATCCCAAGGCGGGAATCGAACCCGCAAGCTTCTGCGTCGCACGCGGACATTCGCCCACCGTGCCACATTGGTCGTCAAACAATACATAAGTACCTAATTGTTTATTGAACTACATACATAGTGGCATTCGGACCCGCAACTTCGCCTAGAGTAGATAGAGAATTTTGCAATACTATTGCTAGAATACAAAATCGTTTTCTCACGATGTTTCGTTCAGCACATATGAAATACATAAATCCAGTGTAACGTTATTGCTGCGTCTTTGAGCAGCCAGTATAAGCGCTGTGCCCATCCCGTGCCATAGCTCACCCACTTGGCTATCTTCTCTCATTTCATCTCGCCCTGAGTTTTTGGTGATGATGTTCTGGTGTTTCGTGTTAGTATTTCCTATTGGTCCTGACACTGCTGCTCGGTGAATGCGGCGCGGGTGTGCTGGTTATGATTTGGCCGCGGTGCGCCGGCCTTCAGAGCGCGCGCGGTGGCGCCGTGGCGGCGTTACAGGCCTACTACGCAGTGCCGGAGCTCGACCAGTTTACTGCGAGTGTGGACCTGGCTCAAACTGAGGTAGGTAACTAACTATACATATCCCATATGCTGCTTTTCAGTTTTAACAGTACCTATATAAATTACTCTCCGACCTGTAGTTACTCAAGAGTTCGCAGGCTACGTCTGAACCCAGCTAAATCACTTGATAAAAAGCGGTGACCGTAGCCTACACGCGCGTTGCCAATCGAAAACATTTTGGCTTGTTGAATCGCTAACTACTAAGGTACCATTTAGTAGTAGGAGACTCTATACGTGAAAGGTTCGTCCGGGGAAGTACTTGCTAGGGTGTGGGTGACTGAAATTACAGACTCACGCCTGTATGTCTCAGGGTAATGGACGCAGGGCAGTGCATTATAAGGCGCGGTCTCAACGAACGTGACTTACGTCGTTGGCTGTACTTGTTTAGTCACGATTCTAATTTCCTTCCACGACCTACTCGTACGTTGGTAGGTACAACTTAAGAATCTGACCGAATATATCATTAAATTCCGCCCAGCGCCAGCTAAGTATAACTCTAGATCACCTCCTAGTATCTATCTTTTTCAGTTGAAGTGCTGCGGAATAACAGACGCGCGAAACTACGACATGTCTGTCTGGCAACTGCGGCGGCTAGGGCCACGCGGCTTGTCTGTGCCACTCAGCTGCTGCGTCCAACTGGAAGGAGCTTCGTACCTCAACCCGGCGCCTGTCAACTCCTCCCGCTGCCAGGAGATCACGTCCAACCCTGACTTCAGATATTTACCGGTATACCATTGATTTATCATCTGCCTGTATGCCTCAGGTTGATGGACGCAGAGCGGTGTATTGTAGGGCACGTTCCTAACTAACGTGAGCTACAAGGCAATGTTTTGTTATAGGCGATGGTAACCACTTAACATCAGGTGGGCCATACGCTTGTTATTCCAAAAGCAAATTGTATAAAAAAAAACGCAACAAGGCAATGTATTAGTTAGGCCTGCATGCGTAATTATACTATATTTAATAATCTATTTTAAAATATTACTATGGACTTCCGTAAAGTCACGCCTGAATCAATTAACTATATTGAGACTTGCCTAAATTCCATGATTCCTATTTCAGGGATGCCTGGACAAACTGGAAGACTGGTACCAACAGCAGTACCTAGTGTTAATGTTGGGTCTTTTCGTGATAGCACTATTCAAGCTCGCAATTCTTCTAAGTACCGTATTCTCCTGTATTCGCCTCAAAAAGCGTCGACAAATCATACACTCTATCACAATGAGAACAATAGACAACAACAGGAATGAAAACATTTACGAGAATAAAATGTCATCGATGCATGACGATCCGATCACAGCAAAGTATATCCAGCCAAACAACTTCTACACTCCGCGAGCTCGCAATCCTAGGATTTTCCCAAACAAACCCAATGAGATGGTATGAGAATTAGCGGCGGAGATAAATGCTTTAGAGACGAAACTCGAGAAATTCTCAGATTACTTATACAAACACCAAGCAGATTCGATAATGTGGTGAATTGTACATATATTGGGAACCTGCAGTTAAACTTGAAGACATAAAAATACTGTTATGTCCAAAAAGTATTTACACAACTTACTTTGCCATACATTCAGGATTAGTGCCATAAAAAACTGCATTTATCTGCAAACTCACTGAACTTATCTAAAGCTATTTTCTCCGTGCATAATCAAAAACGTAATTTTAATACGCACACGACTGATTTGATTAAATTATAAGTAGGTTATACTTATAAGTAAAATAAAAGACAAGTTTCAATATGCAATATTATTTTCAAAAGAACATTCAAAAATTGGTCCTAAATTTAAAACATTGTTAACAATGGCTCTGGAATGTTGCTATATTATTTCGACTGTGATTGTTGTACAGAGAGCTGAATCTGTTGCCCAAAAACAAGCTTGTATGTATACCTCATCTAGTTCACACAACAAATATTATTATCCAGAACATCATAAAGTTGTTTAACAACACATGTCTATTTACAGTTCTTGATAAAGGAAATGTTCTTGAATTATAAATTAATGTCACACATTTACAAATAGTAAATATTAAAACCAACAGCCTAATTCCAGAATCCCTCAAAACGCCCACTAAATGATACCATGAGATCCTTAACAATAACAATAATCTATTTTGTAATAATTGATACTATATTACCTATTGACCGACCGTTGAGACCAACATCACAGTACAACTACTATTTATCTTAGGTACAGGAATGGACTTATATTACTCTTATTTTATATTAATTTACATTTGCACTATGTTAAAATAATATTTCGGATTGCTAACAGGCGGCACGCCAACTTTACTGAAACTCAACGGAAGTATAAACTTAGCCAAGCCAGTAAAGACTTGTGAGAACAAATCTATAAACTAAAGGTCCATCCATCTATATAATATGCATTCTTCAGCACTGCGCTATTTGGTTTCGAAAAGAATACCATTAGTACAGCAGCGCCACCGCGGGTGGTTGTTTGTATGACAGTGGCGCAGAACTGAAGTGTAGAATAAAAACATGTATGGCATGGCAGCCCTTGAATACTAAATAATGAATACTTATTGCCCCAGTTTGTCAATAATAACGACTGTTACCAAGAACATCTCTTAGGTATTAATCTGTTTTTATCCTACATTCCCCTTAAATTTTTCATTGAATCTCTCAGATACCAAGTTCATCCATATAAATTTACATAACATGATGGTAAAATTGAGAAATTCCTTTCCGTGAGGGCCACAGAATGGAAATAAACGAATTAAAAATTCGTAGTGATAAGTTGTTAATTTTACTGATTACCTATAATAGTTTAACTTATCACCTAATGATTAAATTTTTTGCCAGCGACTTAATCGCACAGTGACAATCTTCTAAAAAGTTATGTGTTAAGAATTCTAAAATAAAATATTGCTTGAGATATATTGTCTATTTTTTCGTGTTTTGAATACATTCGTCTCCTGACCAGTTTTTGTATTCTACATACTATTTATTTCGCATATCATATTATAGTAAACATACTGGTATATTTTTTTATAGACAGATCATAACACAATGTCTGCGTGTATAAAGGAGAAAAAGAGATGAAATAGCTAAGTAAGGTTCTTAGCATTAAGTCGTTCATTATTCTCGTAAATAAAATCATATAACAAATAAATAAAATAGTGTCTTTTGTGCATTTCTCCTTACAACTATTAAAAATTTGCAATAAATATAATACATTTAATCTACTTTGCAGCTAAGTAAAACAAACAAAATAGTAGAAGACAGAATGCCAGTTTCCGCATATTCTGATACTATAGTCGCATTCCTCTTACTAATACTAAAAGGAAACTTTCTAAAATTAAAATATTTACAAAAGACGTAACATTTTTTTTTGCTACAAATACTACGAAGTTGGGTTACACAATAAATAGTCTACAAAACAACGTGGTCCAAAAGGTAAGAGATATCGAAAGGTTTCGTTAAATTAACGCTTATTGGCATGGAAATGCTACAAGCCACATTTATTTCTGGCCATTTTAAATTCATAGAACTTTGGTCATTACTTTTATATGTATTGGTCACAATATTAATTGTTGTTCTCTATAAACACAATACAATGTAGATATCATTAGCTAGACTGATCCAAACGTGTTAAAATGTAATTGACTAAAAACATGTCAAATACTTTTTACAATTTCGACTGGCTAAGCTCGGAATCTACCGAGAGCTAAATACGACAGTAAAGAAGACGACAATAAATATAAATAGGTACCTACCTAGAGAATATCGTTCAAAAACGAGTTATCTAAGGAGTTGAGTAATTCCTGCGCCGTGAGATTACTAGCTTCCGTGGAAGGCAAGTTGTCGAGGAAGTCGAGGTTGAAGTCGGCTGTGTGTCCGAAGGAAGACGAGTGTAGTGATGGGAAGGAGTTTTGTGGCTGCATAGCTCCATTCTGAGACATCATGGACTGCATGGAAGGGTTCTGTGGGTGCATGGGCCCGCCCTGACCTTGCATGGGGCTGCCATGAGAGCCTCCCATGCCACCCATGCCGCCTTGCATCGACATACTCTGCGACTGACTCATATGAATGTTCGGCATCTGTAAACAGCATTACGAATACTGTTATTGTCTTGCACTTCATTAAACAATTTCTAATAAACAAACAATTGGATACACAGGTATTGGCATGTAGTTGATTTATACAGCGCAGCATCTGAGGAACTCGTACTAAATGACGCATATGGCCTGGTACAGGATTTTAGATGGAGCCAACATTGCCATATACTATCCTCTCAGCCTAAATATCGATGTTGCAATAATGATCCATAAAGAATATATTTATGTTTTGGGAACGCTTCCGATTGGCACTGATCTGGATCAATTGAACTACCTTTAGATCGTTTGCAACGGTCTGTAGATAGCTCAACTGTTTCATATGTATTTTGTACCATACCAATTATAAATAGCTGTATTAGCTATAATTTTCTTTGTAAATAAATGCCAAATATAACATACCTGTCCTTGCACACTCATCATCTGATTTTGTTGCATTATAAGATGTGACATTGACGACTGTTGTTGGTTTGACGCTCTGAAAAACAACAATTTGGTTAGTATACCAGGTGTAATAAGACCACTACCGAATACTCCAGGAACGTGTAAAGTAACTAACAAGGTCTTATAAAATACCACTTGGCTGACAGTCAAATAGATTTAGAGTAATACGATTATTTTGCTCAAATTCCTATTTATCAACCAGCGATGTATTCTGTGCAGCTGTCAATGACCGCGTGGTGGTGTGTCTTTTATTCGCGTTTCTTAATTTTTTTACTAATCAGAATCATGGTCTAAATGCGCAGTTTTAGTTTTCGGAAGTAGTCTTATTACACCCTGTATATCTTGGGATCATTCTTCTTATATTTCAAGGGTAAGTAAAACACCAGACCAATGCCGTTCAAATGACCTAGAACGAGTCATGCATACACGACGTTTAGTATATTGTTTGTAAGCTTTGTTTCTTCGCTCTTTTTTTATTTGTTTCACATTAACAATACTAGCCCATTCAACCTCTTCACACCGATCAGACCTAATCATGCGCATTCAGTATTCGCTAACCTTCAGATAACCAAACTAAATAAAATTACCGTTGCTGCTGCTGTTGCTGTTGATGCTGCTGCATCAATTGCTGTTGCTGCTGCAACCGAGCTTGTTGCAATTGCATTTGTTGTTGCTGCGACATGCCGACGCCCATTCCACCCATACTGAAACCTACAACAATTTTTTGTTATATTATTGCCAGGTTTTTATAATGAAAAGATAAAGTTATTCATAATAATCGGTGAAGCCTCTGTTACCCACCAGTTACCCCCTACTGCATTTAGTTATGTCCAAAAGTTTTAAAACGGCTCTATAAAATATTATTATTTTCCAACCAATATAAGAAAGCACATAATTAACCAAGAGAAAGTTTTTAGGCTAAAGGTTTTGACTGGTCGTACTACAGTCGGTACTAGGTTCTCGAGTGCCAACTACAAATCGAAAGACCAAGCGTAAGACGTCGTCTCCTACCCGATGAACTGACGACATTGCTGGGATCGCGGAAAGTCGATTGATGAAAAGGACTTAAAATCGTTCTTCCTGTGGAAACGTGTGAGGGAGGCCTATTTCCAACAGTGGACTTCTATAGATAATTTGTTTGTACCTTGGTGATGATGCGGGAACTGCTGCCTGGTCTGCTGTTGTTGTTGCTGCATGATGACATGCCTCCACTCGGGTGCGTACTGGCGCGGGTGTTGTGCGAAGGGACGCGGTGCGGGCCCGGGGGGACGCCGCGCCGACACGCCTCCCACAGAGCCCACGAAGCGCGCTTTGTACTCAGGCGGGGGCGGCCGCATTTGTTGCTGCTGCTGCTGCGCTCGAAGCATCTGCTGTTGTTGTTGCTGCATCATTTTAGCTTGCTGCTCTCGAGATATGCCAGCTGCCACTACGCCTACAAATAACAAAACATTTGATTTATAAACGAAATTTATCCTGATACATTACACGTAGGTCTTGAGCATAAACAGCGAAATTGCTTAAAAAAATTAAGCCGTTGGGTTAAAATAATAATAATAATGCTGGACAATTCACACAACATCATCTAGCCAAGCTAAGCAGAGCTAGTAGGTATTATGGGTACCTACTAGATGACTGATATCATCCTACTAGATGATATCAGTCATCTAGTAGGTACCCATAATACTAGCTACTAATACTTAATACAATACAATATTATTTATTTTACATAGAAAATACCAAGAACACCTAAAATAAATATTTGTAGATCGTACAAACATATATCCCAAGGTGGGAATCGAACCCGCATCCTCCTGTGACTTCATCCACCGCGCCCCAGGAATGGCATGGGTTCCTTTTTATATTATTCATATGTTGACTATCGATTTAAGAATACGTGGATTTCGGGTACGCGCTTAAATATGAGCATGTAAGCTGTCGTTATTACAATTTAGTACCTATATATTTTGTCAAAACACGATATTTCATCTAATATCCAATAAAAATATAAATATAAATGAATCAACCTTGATTCTTATCATACTGTAACACAATATCTGCTATCTTTCTTCTACACACTCGTACTCAGCAGAAAGAAAGAGACCGATAGCATTTTAGCATTATCACTCAGCCGTCGATGGTTGCGAAACAATAATGTCTGAGATAAGACATAAATTCAATTGTTTTAGTTAGCTTATAATCAATTTATACTCGTGCACGATTTATCAGTACATCTTTTTAGTTGTAGTTTGTATTATACTATAACTACATTAAAAGTATTTTAGTATTTTTCAACCCCTATAGACTCTTATATAGTAATCGATTACGTCTCGGCTCTCGACCCATATAGGTACACAACACATTCATATTATAAAAAAACCTTAAACCCTCATCAAGCTAAACTTAGAATAGTTCAGAGCGGTAGGTACGAGCAGTAATTGTAACGTAGTAGGTAATAATGATATTCTGTAGTGGTGTTTGGTTACCTAGTGGCGCTTGGCCTGGCCCCGGGGCGGAGGCCTGAGGCGCGGCAGGTCTCGCGCGCATCGCTTGCGAGAAGTTGATGCTTTGCGACTGTGACACTGAATACGTGTCGCACCCATTGCCACCTGTAAATAATATAATAATCAATTATTAGTTTGCTAGGATGCTAGCATCGGAAGCTGTTATATTAAATATACTACGGTTGATCCATTTAAATCTTTTATTGTTCAAGATATTTAAGGATGCCTAAAAGAGGTAGTCGAGACACGCACAAACTATTACCTACATCTATACCAATTCTAAGAACTTTTGACTCCTGACAGACTACCTAAGCCACTTGAAATTTTCAGGCTAAGTATAGATATTTGACTTAGTGCGTAGAAGTGTACTAAGAAAGGAATTCCCGAAATTTGACCCTTATATGAGTACAGCGTGAAAGTAGCTTCACGCGGACGAAGTCGCGTGGGTTTCACTGGTTTTCCGATAAACACGAGTTCCAGCTTAGGTAGGTACCTACCTACTCTCATTCGTCCAAAAACGTACACAAAGTAGGTAAATAAATGATACCTAGGTTATTGTAGTACCTGTGCTTATTTAAATTGGCTAGAAAAACTTGTAAACGAGGCGTTTCAACTCCGAGACCAACAAATAAAAACCTTTTGTTTTTATCGTCGGTAGTGGGATCCACGTCCGGGTCGCGCGCTTTTGAAGTTCGCATGTGAGCTTTGTCTAAAAACATCAAACTGAAGCTGATTGAGCCAATAAAGTAACCAGAGCCAATTTGCAATGGTACGCTGGATAGACATTCCTGGTAGAGAAGTGTTTTACTCATTTTGCAACAATTTCATCTGAAACGGCCCTTGAAATAGAACTTTCATTGAAGGCATGCGTAATAGGTGGAGGCAATAAACACGTCAATCTAATGTCGTCCAGGCAAGCAGGCGGTCGGTCCGCGGAGCGGCGACGGCGGCGGCGCGGCGGCGACGTGAGACGATGCATTCTCGCAGAGCGACAGAGCGTCAACCTCGGCGCACGCACCCGTACCCATACCCTCCCCTCATAATGCACACATCCACCGCAACCACTCTACTCCACTCGAAATATCACCTAATGCAACGGAATAAAGATTTCATTACTCTGCGATTATTGCGACGAGCAGAAATTAACACGTAGTAGGTACCTACCTTACCTACTTACATTGTATGTAGCGCCGCAGCGGTAGAGCTATGAAAAGTCAGCACTGCACGCGATGCTTGTCATTAAACTCAATGATAGGAAAGTTGAAATCCGTTAGTTAAGTAATCGCATATTTGGAATCACAGTAAAACGACATAGGTATATTCGTACAATTAAGTAGTAGCGACGGAAATTACGTCATCAATACGACGACGGCGGCGGCGCGCGTGTGTTTTGCATGACTACAGTGAGACGACGACGACTCGGCGCAACACGTAGGTAAGGTAGATACGTACCTATTAGGTATATATGAAAGCGATGGCAGAGAAATAAATGCAAATGTAGATAATCTAAACATCCATTCACTATACCTGTCCTATATGAAAGTAAATAGGTACTGACATGACACGCCAGCTAACAAAAAACAACTTTTAGACCCGATGAATATATAACGGTAACGCAAGTGATTTCACTCAGCAAAACAAAGCCATGCTGATACGTAATGGTGATTGTGCAAACGCAAAGAATACAGCGCTTAGATAATCTCGAAAAGGGTTTCCATTGTGATATTTTACTGCAGCAAAAGATAATTTCACGGCATTTGACAAAATTGCCAAAGTATTGAATAGTTCACGTTGGCTAACTATTGCTGCATCATATAGTACGCAAACCTATAAGGAATTGAGAAAGTATTATTACCTTGGTGGTGCTGAGGTGAGGGCGTCCCTTGGTGCTGGAAGTTGGCATACATGCCCTGCTGGGCCGCCACGGACACGTGACCTCCTCCCGCGCTGCTAACCTGCATATGCTGCGCTGCCGACACCTGACAACACAAACACAATGTTACATATAAACCGGTCTCACTATTGTGCTTAGGTTCTATTCTAAATTAGATGTGTTTGCCCGGTTTGTTGGTTACCTATATCTATACTAATTTTAATAAATCCTAACTTATTGAATGACTTAATGTACTATGACGTATACTGTAATAGTATGCTTAGTATATTTTTTGCATATTATAATATGCATATTTGTGCGTCCAGGTGCAAGGCTGTGCATCTAGACTAGAGTACATTTCTACAGTACGAGACCTATGAGGCTATGTTCGGTTATACATTTAGTACCCATAACACAAGCTCTGCTTAGCTTGGGGCTAGATGATGCTGTGTGGATTGTCCAGCATTATTTATTTATATGTGATGGTATTACTTAAAGTTAACCATATGTTTATTTATATTATTCCATCAGCAAGTGGTATACAAAACATTTTATAAAATAAATACTTACATATATTTGATACAATGTCAGCAAGCCTAAACCACCCCATACGAAGTAAAGTTTATACAATGGGAACCAAATAACTGATAGAATATTTAAATGTTGTGTGTTGCATAGAATACAATATAACACACAGACACAAAACAAACGCACCGATTTGTGTTTTCAGTGGGAATCGAACCCACAACTTACAACGCAAAGACCAAGTTAGGTACTACCAATAGACCTGTGACGGCTGTCTACTGCGACTGCGACTCTACTGCGCAGAAGGCAGTTTTTACTTTATTTTTTAATAGCTGGAAAGATTTTTACATCTACAGATGTATTAGATTAACGGACAAGTAAAGATTATACAATAAAAGTATTCCGAAAATTTACTAATCTTATGAATACCAGTTAAATTTATCACTAGACCCAAACATTTTACAATAATATATCTATTAATGAAAAAATATTAGTAACATAACAACCGTGTTGATAGTAAGATAAGACCACGATGGCTGTCGATTGCTGATTACTTTATCGATAGTCAAGCGCCAACAATTTAGAATCAACACATAAAAGCCAGCATAATATACGGAAAGAAGTCATATAAAATAAAACAACACCTAACTGGGTATTTTTTCAACGTTCATTTACGTAATTACGTGCGAATGTGTTTCAAACCTGTCTTTGCGGTCAATTAAAATGTTTGCCTCGCTTGATAAACTTATTTCGGTTGAAGTTTTTGTTTTAGCACTAGGTATAGGTTATTATAAATTTAAAAATCTTATAATGGCACGAATAAACTCGGCATAAAGTTGGAATAGTTACACCATGTTTTGTCTTTTACATTGACAAGAAGTTACAAAGTAGATCAAAAGAGACTATTTGAGCTAGCGAGTAATAATCATATTCACCGACACATTTTAGCGACTGTACATAGTATTCTCGTCACTGTCACTTTATCGTCAACAAAAAGAGGTGGCAAGAGACACATCGACCATTTTAGCTAATGGAGCCCCCAGCAACCAATATGAATAAGATAAATGTTTAGAATGGATCCAACCAGGCTGTACCAGAAATTACTAATCAATCAGGTTAAGTAAGTAGGGTTAGGTATCTAAGGATTTTCGATAGATACATTTAGAATGTAATCTCTAACTAAGCCGTTTATGAATTACAATATATAATGTGAAGCTAGCATAAAGCATCATTAGGTAGGTAGGTATATCACGTGGTACTTAACGCGTTGCTCACATTATTTTGTACACGCATTTAGCTACAATGACATCCTCACAAACATAAGGTGGTGACAGCTGCCACTTGTTCAGAGAGGCACGCTGTGTGTATGAGTAGGTAGTAGGTAGGTACCTACATCATCGCGCGACGGCGGCAGCGGCGGCGGCGGCGCGGCGGTGGCGCGGCAACGACGACGCACCACAAACCTGTTTCGGGACACGGCGGCCGACCGTATGATTTTTGTTACTCCACTCTGAATAAAATAGCGAGCTAAGCCCGCTAAACTGTATGCCACACCATTGTTGGGCCAGACGATCTAACGGCATTATCTTATCCATCCGTGTATCGTTTCTTTTTTTTAACGACCCAAGGATTGTTATCATTGACGCAGGTAGACTACACTTGTGCGACATGAGCGTAAAAATGTCCAATTCGAATAACTTTAGGATGTTGCTACCGAGACATTAACATACCGTTTAACAGCTGCTAGACATAGTCGACTCTACGATCCATTGCGTTTAATAAATCACCTGAATTGTCGCATCAGTTTGTGAATACTAGCTTCACTTAGTAGAATTTCACCGCTTAGCTCGACAATGTCTGTTATGTTACTTTCGGAAATACTTTTTTTTTTATTTTAGTAAACAAGTGCTTAGACCTATTACATTAACCTAGAGTTTGACTCGAGATTTTACGCGATCGTTGTAATTGGTAACACCCTTGCCCTGTCCTCGGCGTAGGGGAATCGACCGAGACACCCTACCTACCCAACCCACGCGACGTTCAAGCGAACTAGAAACAATATTGAGTACATATAGATTCCATGCAATACTTTTCCTTTAGCATTTTGTTGATTACACCCTTCTATAAAAAGAATGTTGACCTTTGAAAATATTTATTTTTAGGAAATTGCCTACGCGTTTTAATATTAGACATAGAAAACCAGAAGACATGGCAAACCAAATTTGGTTGTTTATCACATCCATAGTAATGCAAAACGTATCACACAGTTCAAGTTAGGATACGATCACAGATATAATACGATCATACTTACATAAGAATTCCAGTTTTATGCAAAGCGTAGTTTGCAAGTACCAATGTAAAAGTTTTTTTTTCAGAAATAACTTCCGTCACTAAGGACCTTACCAATCCATCCATATACCAATTATTACAAGAATTTTTGTCTTGACTGACTGACTGGGATATAGAAAACTCACAGCCTAAACCACTGGTCGTAGAGACTTGAAATTTTCAAAGTATATTCGTCTTGGTGCGTAAAAGTACTAAGAAAGGAATTCCCGAAATTCAACCTCTAAACGTGTACAGCGGGAGTTGAAGTTTGTATTAAAATAGCTTCACGCGGACGAAGACGCGTGCGTTTCGCTAGTAAAATATATGTGTTAGTATCCTCATGATAAACAATACAAAATTATTGCCATTATGATCAACCAATGGGCAATGGACAAACAGTACCGGGGCAAATTTTAAGTAACTTTTAGAAGTATGGACGTATGACTATTCGTTTGGTAGTGGATCAAATCTTAACAAAGCGTTGGTAACATGTTTAAAACATAAGTGGTGTTACTGATTTAATTAGGGAGAGTAGTCTTGAGTAGTAGAGTACACGTGGCCGATCCCAGATACAGGAAGCAATCGAAGTGTCATCATACTCTTTTTATTTCATTCATGAACGAACATTTCTAGCGTCATCGGCCGTGGCGAGACGCCTTTCTAACTCCAGCTGTGTTTGATCAATATTACTTTACCTCTCTGCTATTCATTTACTATAGTCTGAAATCTGACCGACACGCGACGTATTGCTGTACACACATAGGCTTTCGCAGTAGCAAATTTCAAAGATTGATTTGCATTGCATGCATTGACATTGCGCAGAGTATAATATGCGGCTACATCAGTCTAAAATACAAGCCACTTAATCTCATTTTAAGACATAATAACATATTTTTATAAGTTGAGACGACGATACGCTGCGAATATGTTTGTTATATGAATTCATTATGGTATAACCTGGTAGGTATTGTTTTCATAACATGGCATTCGCTAGTGTGGAGCTGGACGTACCTACTATATGCTTATGTAAAGGCAAGTGTTTTGTAACGCACATACGGCTTTACGTGATTTGGGTTCGAATTGAGTTGGTTACTTGGTATGAAATACACCAACATGCTTATGTGGTGGTCTAAAATAATTTTCTGTGGGACTGCAAAATATCAAGATACGAGTACATTATCATATTTTGAGATGCTTGTTTATCGAAGCAGTTGTCTCAACATGTGGCTTGGCTACCGATACATCTGCTTATTCGCACGTGTTTTATTTAATAACACAAGTAACATGTGTGCCTAAGTCTACATACCTACCTATTATTACCTAGAGATTGAGGAAAGAGATTGCGGCATGCTAAAACTGTCTTACCCTTACCATGGTAACTAATAAAATCAAAGAAACTCTGATTGGCACATTGCAGATTTAAGATTCTTTCCTAGCAATAAGGTTAAAAATCTTAAGCTTAGTTTGACCAGAAAGCTCTACATGCTCTACTTTTTCAAGAGCATCGCATCTACCTAACTCTACCTTGTAGGTACATGACGTACACACCCGAATCCTTAAAAAAATATCTAGAATGGTTTATATCTCAGTATTGTAGGTATCTGTAGATGTTTTAACTCATGAAGTTAAAAAGGATTTCAAAGTATAGTTTTGTTTCATATTGTTATTTCTATAAGTTAGTCCTATTTCAAAAAAAATTACTTACATATAATGTAATTTAATTGGATTTTCTAAGCATTATTTTATAAATAATTCCTATTAATAATTTAGGAACTTTTTTTATAAATTGTACCACCCTAAACGCCTCAAGTCAAGTGGCGCATTCTTAAAGAATTTTGTTTATAAATAATATTATTATGACGATAAACCAGTGGGCTGCAATATTGGTTTTACTTTATTGTAGGTTAAGTTACCTAGTAAAGATTTTTATATTATCCCAAAAATAATAAACAAGCACAAGCACTATAAAAACAAACAAACTAAGTTACCTAGTGTTAAAATGTTTTTGTATATTTATCTGTCTATCGTAAACTTTAAATAAAATATAAAATAAAGTATTTCGGTTACGTGGTTAGAAAGCTCGTTACATAATCATCATTTATTGTTACGATGCGACATGGAGACGTTTATTAAACTTAACCGTTTTTAAAACTTCACTTACGATAGAGTTAGGCTCTACTTTTTCAAGTAAGTTGTTGCTTTAGATATTTTTAGTGTATCGGTTAAAAAATCTTTACTCACAATACTTACCTGGTTCTGGTTTGTGAGTCTCAATGCAATTTGTTTGTATTTTTATAAAAATGTTAGTGTCTTTGTACTGTATACATACCTTTACTATTTTGGCATGCTGTACCTACTTCTAGAAGGCCGTTCACTGTTTTCATTTAGTATGTTTTATTATTTCTAAGTTTATATTTTGTGTAACGTAAAGGCCAATAAAAAAAATTAAAAAAATAGTTTATTCTTCGACTTTCATGACGAAAAATCATAAAATGTTTGTGCAATATCTTATCAGTGAACGTTGTATTTTGTGAATTTATTTGATTTAAATTCATGAAACCGATTCAATAGTTTCTTTACTGTACTTAATTAAAAATATTTTTTTATTTTTTAATCTTAACTGAGCACATAAATTATACCGAAATATTGTTTGAATCATTATATACATATTTGTCAGAGTAAAGATAACAGTTAATGTCATTCGACGTTATATTTAATTTACCAATGTAATAAAATTTAACTCTAGAATAAGGTCTGTTTACGTTTGCTCGGTCAGAATCAGATATAACCTTTTTCACAATGGTCTCTGAGCGCTCCAAAACTAGTTTAATTAAAAAGTATTCATTATTTAGATTTTAATAATTCAACCAAAGCGGGAGATCGACCGGGTGCTTGTACTGCTTGTAGCAGTTTCCGTATATTTTTTATAATGTTTCGTTTGCATTAAGTTTTTTTTTCAAAGAGCTGTCTTGTGTTTTGCGCATTTGGAAATATGCTTGTAGGTAGTGGAGTAGCGTTTCGCTAGCGTAGTCGTCGGGCGCGAAGTATAAGCGAGCTCAGACGTCACACGCCGCGCGAAAGTACTTGCAACTTGCAAGTACCCGCGAGAAGGGCCAGCGCGCGCATGCTCCATGCCCGGTCGATAAATACACCAGACTCCATGTTTTTATGTCCTTTTACGTCACGAATTGTCCCATAAAAAGCTTCTAATAAATTCTTAGTGATTACGAAATACTTTCCCAATGTCAACCTAATTAAAATACTATTTTGTTTGCAATCCTGCAATGCAATGATGTAACGGTTTTTATAATTCTTACTTAGAAGCTCACGGAGAACAGCGCGCGCGGCATAAAATATTCAAGCCAGATCAGTCTTGTCCCGTAGGTAGTCAGTAGCATAGCGGGTAGGTAGCGGGCGGTCCCAGGTTCAAACCGCCATCGGCCGTAATGTTTTGGTGGGCGTTGAATATTTTCGAAGCAAAGAAGATTTTTGTTACTTTTACGCTAGTTAATATGTTTTTTTTAATTGGAAAGAAATAAGATTAAATCTGAATTGAACACTAAAAGGTTACGGCAGAAAGCTATTATAAATTCATTCACTCATGAGACAGTATCTCATTTTAATGGCATCTAAACACTTTGATATCATTGAAGGTTGTTAAGGGGTATTTGAAGTTAAAGGCGGGATGTAAGTATTTTACTTGTTATACGAATGGTAGTGATACTTGCAATGGTAGTGATTTCTTGTAATACGGATGACTGAGGTGCAGTTATGTATGGCTATTGGGGATAACCTCCTACGGTTATGTAGGTAAGGTAAGGTAAGGTTGGTTACCTGTAAGTTGTGATGAGGCTGGCTGAGGTGCAGTTGCTGGTGCTGGGACATATGCAGGTGGTCGAGCGGCGGCGCGGGAGGCGCGGGCGGCGCGCGCGGCCGGTAGGGCCCGTAGCCCCGAAACCGCCACTCGCCCGCCGCCTGCTGATGCTGCTCCGCCATATGCTTCAGCGTCTGCGCCGCCGGAGACATCTCCCCGCCCGCACTGTACCCACGCGACCCTCCATCACTCTCAGACGACTCCAACCCCACATTTCCCCCATTCATCTTCCCACCATCCAGATCGAAGTCGATCAACTCCGGGTACTCGGATATCTCGGTGATGAGGTCTTCGAAGGTGTCGTCTCCGTCGTCCTCCCCGATGAGCTCGGCGAGGCCGGGGAAGGCGGAGTCGCGCTCGAGCGCCGCCGCGCACTCGTCGAGCCCATACTCGTCATCGGCGACTTCCGACTTGCACTCCGCCTTGCATTCACGCTCGATGTCGAGCGGTGTGGGCACGCGCGGCGGCGGCTGCGGCGGCGGTGAGTTGGACGTCTTCACGGCGTTGGCGAGCGCCTTCACTGTCACGTTGGTAGAAATCTGCTGCGGCTGCGAGTCGGCGGCAGAGGTGGTGAACTCGAGCTGCTGAACTATTTCGACGGAGAACTTGGTGAGCGCCTCACCGCCCACCCCTCCGCCGGCACCGTTTCCGCAGTGCAGTTTCGCTGGAGGCTCGTAGTCTCCGCATCCGAATTTTTGTTGCTGCAACAAAATACAAATATAGAACGCGGAAGTCTAAGTTAAACGTTCGTTTTCACAATGTATGTGAATAGTATTTGAAAGCTAATTAAGTCAATGAAGAACTTTTGCAACAGAAATTGTTATCGGAAACCTGAACAAAATTTCCTCTGCAGCTCTCGTATGTTATGTTTCGTAATGATAACACATTCCCGGTGTACATTATGTAAATGGCTTATTCATGCGTTCAGACATCACGTGGTAAGACTACGATAGACTTTCATTCCTTTGTGCTTACTTTCTAGATGAGATGATAATCGTGGCATACGAGAGTAATTTGTAACAGAGTTGTTGCTTTCCAGTGCGTAGTATTCCAATTTCGGTAGTGCTTAGAATATCCTTAAACACATGGACAAAACGTTTTGCCATTCGAATGCAAGTGATAACTACCTAAGCCGCATCGGACTAGCGTGGTAGATTTCGCTCCTTTTCCCCAAAAGTTGACGCGCATTAAGTTTTACGCAGTAATACCAAATATCCTAAAAATTATGCCTATGATATGCCCTAGATTAATAACTGGGACAGTCATATCAATAACGAACCTTGTACGACATTATAATAAGTAATTTAACCATGGCCATGAATGAATAGTACCTACTTACATGTACTAAGCCATGGCTAGATGCCTATATATACACCTATCGGAGATAACATTTGACCGTCAGACGTAAGTAGATATTCACGTAGGTACAATAACTACCAACCCATTAGGTGTAAGTAAGACCTCGCTGTTTGAAATTATAATGAGGTACCAATTACATGTATTGTATATTCCACTAATTAATATTCATCCTATCATATCATTACTATACTCAAGACGAGACAACATTAGTAGGTAACTTCTCAACGTATAGAGATGTCTGATATTCTCATATTATTGTTTATGAACGCAAGCAGATTGTTTTGAAATTGATGCTAGTAGAATATATTACGCTAGCCTCTATGCGTCAAAAGTGGAAGAACCTGAATCACCAGATGAACAAGATTCAAGAGCAGAACTAGTTGAACATCTCGAAGATGAATCGTTGCCCCAGGTAGCAGTAGATGAAGTTGGTATTATTGCATTGAACCAAATTAAACGTGGTAATGGTAAAGCATCACGTGACATTCCAGTATAATATGTCGAGATTCTGCAAGTAGAATGTAAATTATAAAATTATCGCGCAATCAGGCTCCTTTCCCAGACTTATAAATTGTTTGCAAAAGCCCTGTGTTATAGATAGTCTCAGTCTCTAGATGAGTACCAACCAGTAGAGCAAGCTCATCTAGAGCTGGTTTCCAGAGTGGATACTCAACTGTGGACTACATTCACACAGTCAAATAACTGATGAAGATGTGCCGAGAGTACAACCGGCCTATGCGTCTTGCTTTGCATATGTCACTGGCGAATGGAAGCATTGTAGTATTAGTAAATTGTAGGATGTCTTGAAATACAATATTCTTCAATGCTCGAAGACCAATGCGTTCTGCCCATAATTTCCTACGGATCTGAGACATGGTCGAATAAAAAAGATTGCATGCATAAGATCAAGCACAATGATCAATAGAGCACACCTTGCTCGGAATATCGTTTTTGGACCACACCTCGTAACGTAACTACTATCGAGATTCGACGTCGCACAAAGGTTGTAGATGTGGTTCCACAAAATCGCAAAACTGAAGTGGAGATGGGCAGGACTCTTAACAAGAAGGGACGATGGGAGAGGGACACAGGTAGCCACAGAATGATGGCCAAGGGATAATCTTCGAGTATCGCTTACCTTCCCAACAGGGCCAACAGGCGGGGGCCTATTGGCCGAACGACATTATTTTGTTGCGTTTGCATAACTGCTGGGAATCAGTGGATAAGATTCCCAAGGGATCGGAAAGAAGGTGTAATAAAGAGGAGGTGTATACTCAGTCGGAGCAAACGGACTGAAATCATGATAAATATTATGTATTCAATAATTGAATTTAAAGTTCTCAAATAATACGCAGAATGTATTTAGAAAAATCTAGATTGTTGTTTTTGTACTTAAATCATGTCTTAAAACTGCGCAGGAGGCGTTCGGAGGTCGTCTCGGTGAGCGGCGCGAGACAATGCGAGGCGCTCGTTGTGAAACGAGCTCCGTTTACACAACCACCACCAGTCCGCCCTACTATAACACCTCTACATGAACTAGCGCAGGTAAAAGTAGTACTAGGAAGCTAGCAGAAGAACGACCAAGCCGAATCATGTAACGGATTCCTATAAGACACAATACACATTATATCTAATATTCACCTACCAGTTTAGGTACTAGTAATTGATCGTATGCCTAGGTACGATCGATGATTGCAAATTCTAAGCGACCTAGCAACTATTTACGGCAGTTCTAGTTTCGATGAGAGACTCATTTCGTCTTTTCCAAGTAGGTATGTATCTCTACTATCTGTCTATTCATACAATGATTGTATTTGCATGCAAGTTGTTAGTTTATTAAGCACAAAAGGTGTTTTTGAACGAACAAACAGAACTGCAGTAAACAAATTACTTCACGTGACGCACACTCGCAACTCCCATAAGATACAAGGTCACTCAGCCCTTTCTAACCTCTGCAACAGTGTAAATGTTGCAATTTCCTGACGATTTATTAACAACGGACGGACATTGTGCTAGCTACTAGTGCTGCTATGAGTAGTGCTGCTACTGCTAGCCAGGTATTATTGTTAGTGCAGTAATTACAAGCCGCATGTCGCGTGCGGAGCTAAGAACCGCGATGAGGCACGGGAAGCGGATCCAGAGGGTCAAGTCAATTGACGTCGAACAACATCCGCCGACTCGACTCGCCTTTACATCCAGCACGTGCTACACTTTGTTAATTAGATATTATCTATCTAGGAAAACCGTCATCGGAATTTTGCCATAAATAATTTTTAAGCCACTTTTATGAAAATGTATTTCCCGTATTTAAATTGAAATACGTTGACGTTGAAATTCTGTATATTTTTTCAGCTAAACTATAAATGGGATGTCCTTCGGTCCAGATGTTATCATACTCCTAGAACCAGCTATTGAGGCCAAATTGATATATCAGTCAGTTAGTCACCCTACAGTTAGTTCTGAACTTACATAGATATAGCTGAATACAAGCTCTGCAATGCGGGTTACATAATGTAGCTACGAGTAGCTGTTCAAGGTAGAGCGAGATCTCATTTCGGTTCACCCTCTAGAGAAAGGAAAGTTATTCATGAATTTGCCGTTTTAAGACTAGGAGAGTGTTCGTGATGTATCTTAGCGATGAGGTGTATTCATTTATTATGTTTCCTATCTAGTGTTTTTGGTGACACAATATAATATATAAGATTAAAATGTTATAAAAAAATTATATTTTAATGTTATATAATATATTGTGTTTAAACACAAATAATCATGTATAAAAATTTAAAATACTTTGCATTATACTCGTATCTATTGTAAATCCTGCTTGCAACTTAAATATCTTACTAATAATAATCAGTTTCTTACACGTGTAAGATGTATAAGCACGTTACGAGGTGAAACAAACAAGGAAGAACTCTAACATTAGGCGAGGTACTATATTAAGGTCACGTGATACTGCATCTGCAATCAACACCCTACAGTAACTGTCCTTGCGAACTGCACTCGACTAATGAGTGACTTCGTGTGATTTTCTTGATAAATAAAACGTACTACGTAATTCTTATTAATAATTTAATCTAAATATAGTATACGATATGAGTAAAATAGGAAACATAAGTAGGTACTTCCTATGGGGCACACAGGCATAGCTGTTGTTTTTTAATAGCAACTTTTGCTAAGGTACAGAGTGTACTAATGATAATAAACGATTATGTTTCGATGATTTCTTTATAACTTGACTACGAATATAAGATGCATCACATAAGTTGCACATGATAGGAGAGTCATTCTCACTTTGAACCAGTAAGGTTTATGGACTCACCACATGCACGACGCTGCTGTGAAGATTACCGCTGATCGTCGGTAGATCGGGCTTGCGTTCGGTCTTCTTTACCTGCCGCTTCGCCTTGCCTTCGAGGAACCGTTTCTGAAGAGCACTCGTCTCCAGATTTTGTTGTTCGCAGGCGCCGGTGAACGATTGATCGAACCTTGGCACGCACTCTGACTGCCGACGTCGATAGGTTTCTATTCGCCGTCTGTAGAAAATGGTTTACATTAGAAAACTGAATAGTATAATTTGGTGTAGTAGACCTAGTTCTTCGCATTCCTTTTTATAGTGACCACTGACCACGTTTTGGCGGACCCGAAAATAACTTTATGACAAATCTCCTGACGCTGGCGTATTCCATTGGGTTAAGGTGAAATTCTCATTGAAGGATTAATCTATAACGAATGCGTCGATAACTTAGTAGATGCTACCCTTCTAAATCTTTGCGTAAATCAAATATCTATAGTATCTAGACTTGTCAATGTAGAAAAAATGTGTTATGTAAGTACTGTCAAGATATTAATTATTTTTAACTGGTTATGATTGCAAACACCATTTATGGTATCTACCAGCGATCTAGATGATGAGATCTTGACGAGCAAAGCAAAGTAAATTATCGTTTATTATACCAGAACAATTTATTTGGAACTGGACACCTAGCTAAAGAGTTATACGTAGGGCTTTGGTTGTTATATTACGTAGACATTTATATGCTGTGATATACATTCGTGATATGATGGCAGGCAAATAACAGTTTATAAAACAAGTTGAGGTACACTGTAGGTAAACCGTAAAATGAACAATATTCTACCGATGCTCAGTCAGCCGCAACTCCCGGCCGCGGTCACCTTGAGTAAATGTTAATGCAAACTCTGTCTCATAAAAAAATCATTACGAGGTTTAAAATTTTGTTCATATTTCGATGCCAGTGCCAACAAAGATAATTAATTAAATTTAACGTGGTTTAGATTAACACGACTTCATCAAAGAAATAAGCTCTAGTATAATTATACCAATAATCATAGACATACGTGTCAACGTAATTATTTTAATTACTGAAGTCGTCGATACATTTGCCCCTTCATTTTTGAACAGGAAACTATTGCGATTTTTTTTGTAGTTGGAAATGGGAACTACAGAAGTTTAACGGCCAGTACTGACCTAATCGCTCCCGGAGCAGTTTTTTCTCTATCTTAAAATGCTATACCCTCGGTAAATAAAGGAAGTAGAAGAAAACTGAAAAGTCCGCATGCATCTTCAAAATGTCAACTTCAAAGTGCCCGTTTCAAATGTATGATTAACGTCGTATTTACTCAATCATAAATTCACGAAATAAATTAAAAACTTAGATATAAATCGTCATCTCCTTCTAAAGTTGGTGATATATTTTTTTTTGGTTTACACCAATGGTGAGATAATTAAGAAGTAGAATTAATGCCCGTTCAATATATAAAAAAAATAAAGACTTGAATTATTTATAAATTAAATTGTATAGAATCGCGCCGTTTATGCGAGCACAAGGATAAAATTTAGTCTGCCGCTGGCTTTCGTACGGGGAACCCGTGTCGCTCGTCGCCCTGCGGACTACAAGACTGCAAATATTGCATTTTTAATTCGTGTTTCGATACTATTTTGCAAAAAGATACTTTATCTGTTTGTAATAGAGTGACTTATTGCAATTTTGCAATAGTAGAGCGACAAGGTTCCAAGGCAAATACCGTGTACGTGTTGTACACGGCTGGATAGAGTTGATACTTTTTTGTACCGACATAAAAATAAGTACGTATCTACATACTCATCATCATTAGTCTAGAAAAGTCGATACTTTTTGTATCGAAATTTTAAGTAAGTACGTAGGTATCTACCTACTGATTTGGGGGTGCTGATTACGAATATCTGGTCAGATTTGAAATTCAAAATGGCGGATACAAATCATGATACAAAAAACTGACATGGGTGTCGTTTTCTACTAATTTGGGGGTGCTGATTACGAATATCTGGTCAAATTTGAAATTCAAAATGGCGGATACAAATCATGATACAAAAAACTGACATGGGTGTCGTTTTCCACTAATTTGGGGGTGCTGATTACGAATATCTGGTCAGATTTGAAATTCAAAATGGCGGATACAAATCATGATACAAAAAACTGACATGGGTGTCGTTTTCTACTAATTTGGGGGTGCTGATTACGAATATCTGGTCAAATTTGAAATTCAAAATGGCGGATACAAATCATGATACAAAAAACTGACATGGGTGTCGTTTTCCACTAATTTGGGGGTGCTGATTACGAATATCTGGTCAGATTTGAAATTCAAAATGACGGATACAAATCATGATACAAAAAACTGACATGGGTGTCGTTTTCTACTAATTTGGGGGTGCTGATTACGAATATCTGGTCAAATTTGAAATTCAAAATGGCGGATACAAATGATGGTACAAAAAACTGACATGGGTGTCGTTTTCGACTAATTTGGGGGTGCTGATTACGAATATCTGGTCAAATTTGAAATTCAAAATGGCGGATACAAATCATGATACAAAAAACTGACATGGGTGTCGTTTTCTACTGATTTGAGGGTGCTGATTACGAATATCTGGTCAAATTTGAAATTCAAAATGGCGGATACAAATCATGATACAAAAAACTGACATGGGTGTCGTTTTCTACTAATTTGGGGGTGCTGATTACGAATATCTGGTCAGATTTGAAATTCAAAATGGCGGATACAAATCATGATACAAAAAACTGACATGGGTGTCGTTTTCTACTAATTTGGGGGTGCTGATTACGAATATCTGGTCAAATTTGAAATTCAAACTGGCGGATACAAATCATGATACAAAAAACTGACATGGGTGTCGTTTTCCACTAATTTGGAGGTGCTGATTACGAATATCTGGTTAGATTTGAAATTCAAAATGGCGGATACAAATCATGATACAAAAAACTGACATGGGTGTCGTTTTCTACTAATTTGGGGGTGCTGATTACGAATATCTGGTCAGATTTGAAATTCAAAATGGTGTAACTCAAAAAACGCAAAAAAGCGTAAGATACATCTTTAAAGAAAAGTTGCGGGACAGTGCCAAAACTACGCTATAATAGACCCCAGAACGAAAAAAGACAGCAAACGCCCACTATTTCTGTTAGTACGTTGCTTCCCTTGCAATAAAATTTTTTTTATGCCATTTACTTTTTAACTATAAGTGCTATCCTAAATAGCAATGGGATAAAATTTGCTTAGTTTTGATAACACTATCGAACCGTAAAATAAAAACAGAGGTCATTTTGATTTTTTTTATTTTTTTATACAATGAAATCAGTTTTATGCCATTTACTCCTGAACTATAACCCTAGGCCTAAAATGCAATAGAACATTTATTGCTTAGATTAAAAAAACCTATCAAATGGCATATTCAAATTAATAAAATAACGACTTTTAAAAATAAAAATTTTCAATTCTTATGTCCGGCCTGCTAAGGAGCAGGCGGCAGGCTCGCATAAACGCACAGTGGATCGAGTCTAAGGAGACTCGATCCACTGTGCGTTTATGCGAGCACAAGGATAAAATTCAGTCAAAAAGGAGGAAATTAGTTAGTTTAATAACAGCGGCGATGGGATTACACCTTGTCTTGTATGGAATAATAACTACTACAAAATGTGGGTATGTGCCAATTGTAGCTTTTGGACGTACCTGTGACTACCCCCTTAGACGTTCTCAAAGAAACTGGGGTTAGTCCCAAGTATACTAAGAGATATGAGAGGATATCTACCGTGCCTGGGCATTAAAGTCGTGAGGTTAATTTAATTTAAGTTAATTAAGTTTCAGCTACATAATTACCGAGAAAAATATAATTCCCATTATTTGTCGTATTATGATAAATAGTTTCGAAGTTATGAGGGAACAGATGAACATTCATATATACATACATAACGGTCAAAATTATAACCCTCTTTTTTACTTCACCGTAGCCAGGTCAAAATAAATGGAAGATAAATATCTAAAGCACCACAAGCTATAGCAAAATTGGGACAGCAAATTTTTTTTTTTTTTTTTGGTGGCCTCTGTCCTTTTTTCGGACAATTTTGCCAATGTTAAGTGGGTTGTATGAAATACTTCTTAGTCAAGTCGAGTTGGTAAAAAAAGTAAAGTCGGCTGTCAAAAAGATGGCGTTTTTCTTCAAAACCAAAGGGAAACATTTTCGTTCAAATCAGGATGCCACATAACACACTTTCATTTCAATTGCTCACACTTGTGCTAAGACCTCAAGTAATGATGGTTAAAATACCACAAAAATTACCCATCAGAACTTAAAATAACACTAGAAAAACAATTAAAATGAAAATACAATGTTGCTTCCAAAGATGACAGAGAACGAATCCCGACAACTAATTTAAATTATTAACTACCATCTATCCTTCAAGTACCAAGATTAGTTAATTTATGTATAGAGTCAACTTGTACAACGTATTTCATGAACTGCCAGCTAGATGGCGCTATTAGAACGGATCACCTATATGTATCTAACCGCGAAATATTGCAGAGGAGTGGTGGGGTAAAGAGGAACGAAACTCTCAAGGTCATTAGATCGGTATCGGCCCTTAAGCAACAGGATACAGTGAAGTAAATAGGATAGTTTATGTAAGATAGAGTAACACTCCTAGACTAATACGAGTTTTATTTGATTACTGATAGATCCAATCACATATTTAATATTTTCAGTCACCTTTATGTTCTGTAGGAACGACCAAAGACGATAAGGAAGGACCGATACTCTTACTTATGTTTATAATATATTTCAATAGCCCTATACATTAAACACATAATACACCTAACCTATTTAATATATGGCTTTAACCAGCGACTATTAACTGGTACCTTTGAGTTCTGGACAAGCAACGCGTCATTTGAATTATGTAATCATTTTGATGTGTGCGTAAAGAAATTACATAATTTGCAGTCATAAACAAACACAAATTACAGTGTTTTATTTTAGTACATAATCAATTTCTAGTTAAACCACATGAAACCTTTGCCGCAATTTGTACAGCTTCTGAGCCCCAAGACGGTGTTTTTGTGTGTTGTTGTGATACGAGCCCGTTTCGGGAGTGATTAAGAATGAAGTCACGACTGTTCACACACCACCCAGTAGAGGCGCTTATCGTATCTCAATAGGCAAATGACTAAAAAAAAATTAGGGCTCCGAATCCGTATAATCTTGCAAAGAAAATGATATATATGAGGGGGGACAGATTTGCCAAAATAGTTTAAAATGTAATGTAATAGCTTAAAGTGTGATTTCCTCAGGTCCTCGCGGTAAAAAAATAGATGCCATCCGCATGGACACAAGGACCTAAAGAAATCACATCACATTGCAATAAATACCATTGTTCCGTTTGATTAAAAAATAACTGCCTGGTCGATTTTATATTACCCCTATCGTTATGCACCGAGTGGGCTAGCACTATAAAACTAATCAATTTTGCCTAATCGATATTTTGACAAGTTTTAAGATTTTGTCACTTCAATTTCTGAATATACGCCGACCGATGTGAGCATAATGACTAAAAAGTATAACAAGGAAACAATAATCGAACAATACCATGTTACCACGTCACAGATAAAGTAGCTGGCGATTTTCAGGTCTTATCAGCTAACTGTAAATTCCGTTTCTACCGTGATAAAACGTGAAATCATTTAAAATAACCGCTCACAAGAAGTACAAAAACCAACGAGAGAGAATTATATCGGTGATGTGCATCATGTCATGCCGCCCACCATATTACAATTGAATCTTGGCAACATCATTCCAAGGGTATTTAGTTTATTTCGATAATAATTAAAGATACATTATTAAAATTGCTCTTTTTAAGAGTATTTCTTTAAGAGAGGAAGTGTGTCCTCAATTTTCATAATGAAACTCAAACTGTACCAGATAACGTTTACTTTATTCGAACTCTCGACATTATCAGGCCGATTTCCTGGTAGAATGTAAGTTGATGATGATTGCGTTTTCACACAATTTAATACTACTGGCCTAGTAGACAATATCATATCAAGATTTGCTCTAGTCTCTATTAAAATGTATCATCAGTTTCATATAATATGTATCATCATATTATAATTGAAAAATTTACAATGGAAGACGCATGGAATAATCAAACACACGGTGCATCACCGCGCAATATGCACTTGTAAGTATAGTGTGTGTAATGTAAACTCGTAGGTGTTTTTGTTTAGTTCATTGACCAGCCGTCGGTTGTCGCGCTACGCAAACAACGCCTTCGATAAGTCCCGATTGTATCATTCTACGAGTTACTGGCTTTGAGGCGCGAGAAATGTTTACATGACACATTTTCCATAAAGTGTACAGTGTAAATGCGTTAAACCCGAATTTTGTAGCGTCAGTTCTTAGACTGCTCGCTCGCAGTTGGCAGAAATTTGAGTAGCGAGTATCTTGTTCATCGTAGAGCAACGATCAATATATTGGCTTAAGTTTTTTATGTAAGAGGGATACCTCTTGTACATAAAGCACACCTAAATAATACGCTAATAAGTTACCTTTAGTATAGCATACTAGCGAAAAGCGCGCGAATTTGTCCGTCTAAAGTTATTTTTATAGAAACTTCAACCTCCGCTGAGGGGGAGCCTCAGCTCAGCTCCGCTTGTTCCTGGAGTATTCGGAAGTGGTTTAGTACACCTGGTATACTTGTAAATAAAATAGGAGTAATTTAGCAGCTGGTAAGGCAATCGATGATGCATTTTAAACACGATATTTTCTTTGTTAGGTATAGAGTATTTAGAAGGTCGTCTCGCCGATCAGGGTGTATCCCTATCCCTATGAATGATCCCATTAACACGAGGGATCCTCCCTCGCTAGACTGCGCCAGCAATATTGATCGCAATAAAGCTAAGCCAGCCACAAGCTACGCGACAATGTAGGAATAGATGTAGCTACTTAGCTACCCAGTACCCAAGCACATATTTGGTTTATATAATTATTGAGCGAGCGAAGCGAACGGTGAAACAATCTGGATGAACCCGGATGTTTGTCCGAGCATAACTTTTAAAACAGTTTATCCGATCTGCATGACATTTGATTTTGCAGGTAAGAAAAGCATATGAGTTAAATCATATTATGAAAACCTTCCAAAACGGTTTTCATTATTGTAACAAGGATATTACAAAAATACGCTAGGCGCCAAGCCGAGTCTATTGCCTGTTCTTCTTGGATCGTCGCAAGGAATTGGTATCTAATTTGTAAAACAACTGAAAGTGATCCTTGTGATTCTACTGAATAAAAATCGTTGATTTCGAGTCGCGACATATAAGAATCATTATTTCAGTATTCAGTATTCAGTATGTTTATTGCCTTATTATGTAAGTAGGTTTAACATTGTCAGATCTTAGGATTTGAGTATGACAATGGAATTCCCAAATTTCAACACCTAAACGGATCCAGCGGGTATTGAAGTATGCATGAAAATAACTTCACGCGCGTGTTTTTGCTATATAGGTACAATTCTATTTAAAATGAATCGACGAAGCAAATCAATAGCTTTTTTTTAGTTTTATTAAGCATAATGGTGTGTAGTATATTTTTTAATTAGGTTATTATAATATAAAGGAACCTTTTCACTTGAATTCAAAGTTAACGAGATTTAGGTAGGCGATAAAATTGTATCAGATTTCCAGAAAGCTGCGGTGCAGTGTAAATAAAACACAGCTTAGCCTGCACCGCCAACTGGCTTGGCTATTCAATACCGTTAGCCATACCAGCCATACGGCGAGGTTCCGACATAATTTCACTCAGTGCAGTGCAAATCGTGATGCGTCTAACTCACACAGTAAATTGAGTAAGGTATTATTGGCCAACTCGTGTCAAGAAGGTTTTTATAGTTTGAAAGTTTCGGTAAACATATGTACACTTTCAGGTGCTCTCCAAAGCGTTGCGCTGTAAATGTCACTAGCAGTAGTAACTGTAAATATACCCATTCGTGGTCGGTGCTGAATGGACGAGGAAAGTTACACCCCGAGCACTTCCTAAATCCTGCCTCAAATAATTTTTTTATCAAAGAAAGTGACGTAACAAGCCAGTAGGCCACCTGATGTTGAACGGTGACATGGTCCATGATGTGATGCAATTTGTATAGATGTAACAGAGCAAGTCCACGAGAACGTGTCCTAATATGTAGTATAGCACTGCGTGCATCACACTGAGACGTTATTTGCACGGGCAGCCGTTTAGCTTCATTACTTGACGGCAGAAATAGTTACGGTAGTACAAATATCGATAACTGTGTACTGCATGCATACATATGCATCGTGTACTGATACTGATCCTACCTTACCTACCTACTACTACACTAGAGAGGGACTAGACTATTATTAACCAATCGCTCTGCTGTACAAGGCCCGTTGGAGCCGGTTTTAATTGATTTTTGCGTGCCACTTTTTACCTTGTTTTCTAATACTGTTTTCGATGCTATAAAATATCGCCTTGCATAAAGCTTATTGATATTAATATATGCATCAAGAAGTCTTTGAGTTATGTGACTGGTACGTTATTGAATACATCACGTTCGAAATCACTGGTATTCGTAACTTCAAATGATAAAAACTTCGTTCGCGTCTCAAAGAAAATTGTCGAAAAACGTATATTCTTCAGTTCATGACATTTCAATAAAAATACTTGACAGTAAAGAATTCGCATTTACAAGGGATCGATCATTCAACCACGAAGTATAGTATATGCTGCTGAGCTGTTTCAGAATCGGGCTTGTTCGGGAGACTGAAAGTCTTGAATAATAATTACCTGCTCTCAAATGGAAAACATTAAAATTGTTAATTGTCAGGGGATTTCTTAACAATACTCATACCTTTAATGGATTTTACAATTTTATTGTGCTGACCTTCTTCAATTAACTTAATCGACATTTTCATACAACTCACTACTTAGCTTGTACCTACTAACTCTGCATTCCATACTGTTTGATAAGTTTTTTTCAAAAAAAACATTTTCTTACTATAATTTAGTGCCATGACCCATGTAAGCTAAGGTGAGCACAATAATACTCAGAGATTTCAGAGCACCCTGTCTGTAATGCCCAGCCCAGCGTTAGGTATTTATTGATCGTCCGAGCGAAGCGTCTCATTTTCGAGATAGGCCAAAAATGCTTTTGTCCGGCTGTCAGTTATCACCATTTTTCCAGGTCGCATTTTTCCACCGGTTTTAACGAAACTTGGCGCACAAGTTCCTTGATTTATTTAATTTTTTATGTTTGATTGGTGGGTAAATAAGGGGAAAAGGGGGAAGTTTGCTGTAGAGTTATTTATCGACTGATTTCAATTAAATTTGAGAGGCACCGTAAAGACTTCATCTATCTATACCAATTATAAGAATCTTTGTCCTGACTGATTAACATATAGACAATGCACAGCCTAAACCACTGGTCGTAGATACTTGAAATTTTCAATTTAAATTTGCAATGTTTTAATGCGTAGAGGTATAATAATACGAAAGGATTGAACACCAACTAACCCTTCGGACGTGGCTTCCATCTTCTCTCAGCCTCATCAGTATCGTTTATGACCTCAAAACATTTGCATTAATTTATGTTAGATACCCTACTTACCTAGGTGTCTTGAGTTCTTTGATACGATGCATATTAGATATCAAAGTAGGTTTGCAAGAGTAAAACCAACCACTTTCTCCGTAGGATGTGCCCTACAGTGAAACTAAGTGAAAACTAATGCCTGCCACAGCTTGTTCTCAACATGATTATTTTATTTAAGCAGGTACTTATGTAGGTTAAGGTAATTATGTCCATTTGATTTAAAAAAACCATTAAGAAATTAAAAAATAAATCAGTACATGGGATTAGAATAGCTAGGTAGGTTAAATAAGATGAAGATGATGGTTCTACGCTGCTTAGATAAATGATAGGAACTTATGAACTCGTACTAACGAGGTAATCCTAAAACCCTTCTTTCCATGGGACTATTTTATAAAGTATAATGTAAATGCATAGATACACTACACTACAATGAAATAAGTGACAATGAATAAACCAGGCGCGTGTCGGACCACAAACAGGAAAGGCTCCCGAAGTCAAAGGTATGGCTGGTATGACTTAGAATATCCTAGGTACCTACGTACCTAGGTAGGTACAATACAAACATGAAGCTCGGAAATGTCTGTGCAGAAGGCTACCTTCGAAGATTCAACTAAGTTACATTGGCTTTCGTATAACTTTTTTTGTTAGTTAATTGGTAACCATCTCCCCTATAACAAAGCACTCAGGCGCGCAAGTTGGGAACATACCCTACGATATACAACCCAGTGCCATCAACCTGAGGCTTAATACCTTAGACGAGTAAACCAGCTTAAAACCTATACGCCTCAGGTGTTTATAACCTTTCCGGCACATCCAAAACCGAACACTTTTCTACCTTTGAGGCTACAGAAATATTATATACGGAAACGGTTTTCAGATCAGTCAGCTGAGTTTTCCCAACAGACAGATCTCTGGCGAACGCTGAATATCGCATTAACAATATCTAATTTATGCTGAGCTACGAAGTCATTGAAACTAACCAAATTTTACTATTTTTAGTAATTAACTCATTCAATAAGCGAGCCATACACTTCAACTACAACAAACATGTCCCTATGACGATTTTGTAGGTGCGTACTTATATAAGATTTTCTACTCTTTCTGCAACTTCTTCGCGATACGCTAACGACGGGTGTTCGTGGACGAATGAAAACGGAAATGGTGGTCGCCATTCGAGAACCTTTATTCCCCAGCGGTTCTCGGTTCTACGAGCTATATCGCCTGCTGACTGTCACTTCAACTTAGTGATTCTGAGAACTATGTCGGTGACCTTGGTTCTTCTACAGATTTCCTAATTTCTATCACTCACAGTGAAACTTGGATTTGCCTAGTTAAACCGTCTGACTCAAATATACATAATGTTCTACAACTTCGATGATATCGCTCCCAACATAAACCTACCTACACTTCATCAACCGGTTCATGGTCGTCATTCGAGAACCTTTATGCCCCATCAGTTCTACGAGCAAGATTTTCTGCACATAGCAGTTTTATGCATAGTCAATTTGCTAATTCTTTAAAATATGTTGATGACCTTGGTCCTTCTACGAATTTTCTCATTTCGGGTACTATCACATAGTGAAACTCTCAACATAGATATCTCTATAGCTTTCAACTTGTTTATAACTAAGTATAAATAAATATTGACACTCAATCACACAATGCTCTCTAGCCCTAAATGAAGTAAAGCTTGTACTGTTAGAATCAGATAGCTTATAGGATACTTGTATACTTTTTTGTAAATACATACTTCGGATACATTTAACACCTAGACACAGAACAAACATCTATGTTCATCACACAAATGTTTGTTCTTGGTGGGGATCGAACCCACCACCTACTGTACAGTGCACAAGGTCTACTACGAACTGAGCTGTGGTGGCAGTCACCATAGTTTAGTGACCACACCTCAGATTCATAATTCATTACTGGCAACCTGCACTGATTACAGAAATTTGTCTTGAGGTTTGTTTAGACCTATGATGAGAAGATGTGCGGTTTTTTCTGAATTAGAGTTGGATTCTTCACTGATCTCTTTGTAAATTGGACAATTCAAATGTCTAACCCAGATATATAGTATAGTAAGTACAGTATGTAGTGTTATCTAGATAAATACACACAAAATAACTGCATTGATAACATGAGTATTAAATGGCAGACAATCATGAGTGTTTCTGAGCGTTGTGCGTAGGTTTTTTTAAATACTTGCTCACACTAAATAACCCAAATGATGTTAGGAAGGAATTAAGGCATCTCCCAGTGTCACTCCCTTTTGCAGTTGGATTGGATCCATGCTCTGGCTCTGAACTTGGATAGACACGGTGCCATCACTACTTCAATTATTATCAAACATAATTATATTCTAACTATAAAGGTATACCAAAAGTAATCAAACCTATGAGTGAGAAAATTGGTAACTACTTGCAAAACCAGCCTATCTAGATGTGGCTCAGTAGCAAGATAGGGTATAACTATTTAGTATCAACAATAAATAATATATTGGTCAATAATAATAATAATAATTGGTCGGGTTAAACAGGCATGCCATGCACACCATTTTTTAACAAGTCCACTATATACCTACTGCAAATTCAACTCATATCAGAAAGTCTATTCAACTTAGCTAGCCAACTCAACCTACCGAATTTCATGTAGATTGGATTGTGAGTTCGATTGTGAAACATTCATCTCTGATTTTTAGTTGTTTGAGAGATCTTCTCTCGCTCAATCAATCAAATCATTCAAAAATTTGGTTAGTAGCTACATCATTGCAGTTTAGGCTTGAATCTCTAAGAGTAGACTAGATTTGAATCCTTGTTGGGGGTAATAGTTTAGACTTACCGAAGCCTGTCCACAACGGCTTGTCGTTTAGGGGGCAGAATCATCTCCTCCATGGGCTGCAGCATATTGGGCGGGTGCTGGGCATGCTGGGCGGGCGAGGCGCCGGGCAGCAAGCCACCCGCGCCGCCGCCTCCCACCAGGTGCTCCACGGTGCCTGCACTTCACCTCTGCTCCTCCATACTCGCAGCCTCAATCATCCCCAACAGTCACTCAAGTAATGCACCGCACATGAGATAACAACGTCAGAAAATATTTGCAAGCCGTCCTGTCTAATCTCAATCCGAACATTTTGCCACTTTACGAGTCTGGAGATAAACACTTGTAGTGTGTAGTATTATCTTGTTGGAATACCCTTGCACACGATAATTATGTAGATACAACTTTTCAAACGTTACCGAATTATTTGCAGCAACTCAGCAAGAATGTTTTGATACAAGTTCTACAGTTAGGGTAATAAAACACCTTGAATTTAGTACGGAGCTAGCTATAAAGAAAATTGTTGGGTAGGATAAGTAGGATGTACGCAAAATACAGTTTGTAATGTTCACATTCATTGAATAACATCAATTTCCTGCCCAACTTTATAATATACGAATTCCACGGCCGAACTTCGCTAGCCAAACACAGACACTGTTCGTCTTGTTGCCTTGCCTGTCATTCTGAACTTCTGACACCCGTTCTAGCTTGCTTGCTTTGGCTTTGATTTTTTCAAGAGTTTGGATTTTGTTTTGTGCTTGTACTATTGCTAGAGTCCGGTTAATGTACAACCATGGAGTACAAAACACCGGGAAATCACAGCCATGAAATGCGCTGGAGTAAGCCAAAAATGAACACGAAATCCAAGGCTATACATTCTCAACACGTGTTGGGAATGGAAATGGAATACACCATGGAATACACGACCAAGGAATCTAACCTTAGTCATTTATAACCATTGCTCTGCTTGGTCGAACGAAAACTTATGCTTCGCTTTGACGCAACTGATGAGTAAAGTATTGCTATCCTATTTTGTGATAAGCCAGAAGTGCTTCGGTGGTTGCTGCCGCAGCATGCTCGCTCAGCTCGCTCGCCTCGCCTTGCGCGTTTTTTTATGTTCTAACCTAATCTATCCGAGTCTGATCCTTCCTAGCAAGTGAGTGTAAAAGAAGCAAAGGTTTTGGCATCCAGTTCCATTCCACCCTTGCTTTCCAATCCCTGGCTGCGTATTCCATGGTTGTATAATCACGGTACCCTATTTGGGCTAAACTTCATAGAATCGTTTTGATGTTTTCGAGTTTCGCCTTGCTTAGCTTGTATTCACATGCTTCACAGACTGAGACTACCTCACAGAGTACTTTTTTATGACTACCTACCAGTTTATCAGTATTCTGTCTCTGTGCTGTGTGTGACTGTCTATTGTATTCTAATCTAAAGTTTTTTTCTAGTGCGTGCAGTGGCTATTTTCATTTCGAGAATCACTTAATTAAACATATTTTAGTCTTAGATTTAAAGAAAACTGATCACCATGTCCGCATTACGTGCGAGGCTGCGCCCGACGACTTATTATGCTCGGAGGTTATTTTTCCAAACCGATATCAGAACCAAATTTATAGCGGCTAGCAATTTTGCAACACAGAAACATACCGGTGAGTAAATTTGGTACCAAGTTTATGCTCATTCCAAAGCAAAAGTACCTGCCTTTTCAGACTAAATGAATGGGTGACGGCTAAGGTTATCACATACCTTCTAATATATTTGTGTACATCAGTAACTACCTACCTAATACTAATTAAAACATTTACTAGAAAATTACAACCAATACATAATATTGTATTTGATACATAGCTTGTACAAAAGACATATGAAACAGTTGTGCTATCTGCAGACCGTTGCAAACAATCTAGAGATAGCTCAACTCATCTAAATCATTACTAATCGTTAGCGTCCCTAAAACGCTAATTGCGATGCCAAGCGCTAATGCTGATGCGCTGAGCCAGATATTACAAGCCCTTGGGTCACAGGTCATTTTGATCAGACACCCTGTGAATTTTTCATCCTTAAAAGTCTCAGCCGAATATTGTAATTATTTTATATTTTAGTATATGTTCCTGATATTTTTATATTCATATTAGTTACTATATAATGAGACATTGAGCACAGTAAATTTGTATCAAATTGTATTTGAAGTTATGTAATTTTTTTGTAGATTTTTCAGTTTCAAGATTAAACCTTCACCGCACATTCAGTGCAGTCACAGAGGAGAAACAATCTCAAACAATAAAAGGTAGCTCAGAAAAGAGAGAATTCCAGGCTGAAACTCGAATGTTATTAGATATAGTGGCAAGATCACTATACTCTGACAAAGAAGTAAGGAACTCTAACTACTTAGTTAAGTTACTGTAGTAATTCTACTAAAAAAAATTCATAGGTATGGTTTTGGATACTTTCACATACAACCTACTAAGTTTTTACTTATAAACTACTTCTATGCACTCACTAATTTAGAAGTAGTATTGTAGGGCACTTCATAAAGTATGTGAAAGTGCCATGGTACCTATTTCTGCCGCCAAGCAGTGTTTTTGTTCTGGTTCAAAGTATGTAGGTACTGGTGAAATTACAGGCACATGAGGCTTAATGCCAGGTAGCATCCTGATGGAAGGATGTAGTGCATGGGGCCTAACCTGTATGATGTACATAGAAATTCTTATGTTATAAGTATTTGTCACCACTTGAGAGCAAGTGAGCCATTTGCTTGTTCCATCAGCAAGTTGTAAAAAAAGAAAACTAATCCTGTACCCATATTAAGACCAGTGGGCATTATAGTCTCAATAGGGACTGAGACCTACAATGGGTTCCTGATTTATCAATTAAACCATTATTCTTCAGGTTTTCATAAGAGAGTTGATATCAAATGCAAGCGATGCCTTGGAGAAGTTTCGATACCTGAGTGTTAGTGGAGCAGCTGATGCACCAAAACTAGATGAAGTTGACAGATCCCTCGAGATAAGACTAACAACAGACAAACAGAACAGGACCATCACTTTTCAGGTTAGTTGCTTGCACCAGTAACTAGAACTTAACCCAGGATCAGGGGTCCTAGCACAAATAAATTTGACATTTGTAGTGTGAGCATATCATGTTGACATTTGAATTATATAGTGCAGTATCAATATCTCAACTGTGGAGGTTGCTGCCTGGTTGTTGGCCACAAATGTCAAATTTGCTTGTGCTAGGCCCTCTGGACAGAACAATGCAATGTGGTTTGTAAGAAAGTTTTTATCTTGAATGAAATCAAATAGAATGAAAATGTTGAGTGTAATTAATTTAACAAGGTTTTTAAGTTACCTACTGTCATCTTGAATTATAGGACACAGGTATTGGAATGACAAAAGAAGAGCTCACAGAAAACCTGGGCACCATAGCCAGATCTGGATCAAAGTCATTCATAGAGGAAATAAAAAAGCAGGGTGCTGAGCAAGCCAGCTCAATCATAGGGCAGTTTGGAGTTGGATTCTACTCTGCATTCATGGTGGCCGATAAAATTGAAGTTTACACTAGAAGTAGTAAAACTGGCTCTTCAGGGTACAAATGGATGTCTGATGGGTAAGATTTGTAAATATTTAGATGTGATCTATGTAACAAACAAGACTGCAAATACATACAAGTTTCAAGGAAATTTCTTTGATGAAACATTTCTTTTTCTATATTCAGGTCAGGAGTATATGAAATTCAAGAAGCAGATGGAGTTCCTATTGGAACCAAAATTGTGGTACATCTGAAAACAGACTGCAGAGAATATTCTGATGATGACACTGTTCAGAGTATGTAGGTTTTTTATTTTTGTAGATTGTAGAATAGAGGCGAACCAATGTTAGACATCCTTGAGGATTCATCCAAGCCATTTGAGGTTTTTTACTTTTAATTTAATATAATATAATATAGTTTCACGAATTTAATCCCCAGGCACGGTAGATATCTTATCTCTTAGTATCATGTACCAACTCGAGATTCTTTGAGCATGTCTAATGGAGGTAGTCAGAGGTACGTCCAAATATTACATTTCGTATGTACATACTCACATTTACAGTAGTTGATATTCCATACGTGACAGGTTGCAAGTCCATCGCCGCTACTAGAATACTAACTAGTTTCCTTACGATGTTTTTGTCGCCGTTTATAAGCAATGGCATTGCGCACATAACATTTTCAATTGAAAATCCATTGGTGCACAACTGAATTACAACCTACGACCTTAGGAGAAGGCGGTAATTCTCACTAAAACACTTATTCTTTCAGGTATTATCATGAAATACAGCAACTTTATTGGCAGTCCTATTTACTTGAATGATGAACAAGTAAATTCTATCAAAGTAGGTAACTAAAATATACCTACCGTACATTGGTGTATGAATTTCAAGTTATATTTACTTTTAAAATGCATTTTACAGCCACTGTGGCTTATGGAGCCCAAAGAAGTCACACAAGAGCAGCACATTGAGTTCTATAAATTCATAAGCAATTCATATGACAAACCGAGATTCACCTTGCATTACAAAACAGACGCGCCACTGTCCATCAGATCCATTTTGTACGTCCCTGAAGGCAAGCCAGGGCTCTTTGAGATGTCCCGAGATTCTGATGTAGGTGTGGCTTTGTATTCAAGAAAGATCTTGATCAAAAGCAAGGCTGAGAACCTACTGCCTAAATGGCTAAGATTTGTTAAAGGCTAGTAACTCTTTTTGTCTCTCTTTTTTGTAACTTAAGTGCCTCAGCACGCGGCGTATTTAATGCGCGCAGGCGACGCGCGTTTACGGCGCCGTATCAAAGAATCTCGTTTGAATTGCGTTAACGCGCGTTATCTGCGCACTTAAACAACGCCGTGTGCTTAGGCTCTAAGACATTTTAATATGTTGCATTCTTTTTTGCTAGAAGTATCATATTAAGTTATTTGAACCCTTATTCTAGTTAACTCTAGTTTAACTACAATTCACATGTATTTTAATGACCGATGTGGCGGGACGGGCGAGTGTCCGCCTGCGACTCAGGAGGTTGCGGGTTGATCTCCGCCTTCGGATAAATGTTTGTACGATCTGCAAATATGTATTCCAGGTGTTCTGGGTATTTTCTATGTATAATAAAAAATATCTATGTATGTAATGTATTGTATTAAGTATATCAGTCATCTAGTACTCATAACACAAGCTCTGCTTAGCTTGGGGCTAGATGATGCTGTGTGGATGGTCCAGCATTATTGTTATTATTTTTATTATTATTTCAGGTGTTGTAGATTCTGAAGACATTCCACTTAATCTAAGTAGAGAGTTATTGCAAAACAGTGCGCTGATTGCGTAAGTATCAAAAAATACTAGAGTAGATACCTACTTAGCACTTTTTTAAATTGACCTTTAATTTTAAAATATTATTTTTAGCAAGCTCAGAACAGTACTGACAAACCGATTCCTGAAGTTTATGGTGGAGATGTCAAACAAGGACCCAGTTGGTTATGATGCGTTTTACAAAGAGTATTCACTATTTATGAAAGAGGGAATAGTCACTAGTCAAAACCCACTTGAAAAGGTATTTTTAATTTGTACTACCATCTATTCACGACTCGGCAGCGGCGTTGCGGCGTGGTAGCCGTAAAAAACTGATTGAGCACTGATGGTCTAGTGGTAGCAACCGGGTCGCGGGTACGAATCCAGTCCTACCTTATGAGTTTTACTACTTACCTACTTATGAGTCTTAGTCCTACCTTATGAGTTTTACTACCTTATGAGTTTGATCAAAAAAAATTGACAAACTGTAAAGGAAAATGTCTCCTTAGCTCCGCACGTATTGGTTATGTAGTGAGGTGCTAGGCATGCCTACTCATCTAAAATCCTGTCCCGGGCACTACAGTGTCCTCTCTAAATAGGGGATGAGTTAAAAGTTGCCCCTGACGCCATACATGTTTTCTACAGTAAGGGCCTGTGATTTTATTTTTTAGTCCATAAAAAAGTCCAACTTTAATTCAAAATGTGGTCTACACTTTAACATCATATTATCTATTCCATAGATTAGTAGGATCCATTTGCGTATGGCGGCACTCGAACCCAAGTCGTCTTTTCTTTCACGAAAGACGAGCGAATTCGGTCGTTTTCCCGTGTATTTAAAACGATCGCGTCGAAGACATTTGTTTAATTCGATGTTTTAAGATTGCTCTGAACTCTGATATTAATTTTAGGAGGAAATTGCCAAACTATTGCGATTTGAATCGTCTAAACTGGAGAGCGGACAAAAGACATCACTCGCCGACTATAGCGCACGCCAAAAAGACGATCAAAAAATCATTTACTATTTAGCTGCGCCAAGGTATGTGCCTACTTTATACTGGAGTATTTATTTAAAATAATAATAATAATAATGCTGGACAATCCACACAACATCATCTAGCCCCAAGCTAAGCAGAGCTTGTGTTATGGGTACTAAGATGACTGATATACTTAATACAATACATTACATATATAGATATATTTTTATTATGCATTTTCTATACCCAGAACACCCGGAATATATATTTGCAGATCGTACAAACATTTATCCCAAGGCGGGAATCCATTTATATTCGTTAGTAGCGGCTTGGTTCCAGTGTTGCCCTGAGCGACTCCTAGGATACAAAATTATATTTACACTCTTATGGATTAATTTAGAGCTGCACTATAGAAACCTTTTTTCCAATATCGGTTTTGTCTCGATCTTTTTGCTAGTAACAACCCGACCGATATGTGTTTATTCAAGCATAAGTTTATCAAATTTATTTATTAAACTTTCACTGCTCGTTTGTGGCACAGCACATGCAGCATCAAAACTTGTGTGATCAAAGATTCTGTGCTGTTGCACAAGATCGGTTGATCAATGCTCGCCTTGATTGAACACGGAAGATCTGTCTTTCGTGTAAGTATCAAGACATTGTAAAGATTTTTTTATTTGTTGTTGCAGCCGAGAACTGGCTCAGACTTCGCCATACTATGAATCTCTGAAGAAGAGAGATCTTGAAGTACTGTTCTGCTATGAGATGTACGACGAACTGGTCTTGTTAGAACTGAAGCAATTTGGCGGCCGACCCTTGACTTCTGTGGAGAACGACATGCAAAAGGATGCTGCAGATAGTGCTGATACTATTATTGGTTTGTATACAAAATACTAAGACTAGATTAGGAAGGAATCTTCCATTATCTTCCATGGATGTTGTTAGAGGGTACTAGGGGAACACACTAGGAGATAAACAGCATCTTCTCCTCTGAGTGCTAAACACCGATACTGCGGCCATCGATCCGCCTGCCAAGCGTGGTGGCTATGGCAAACCCCCCTTAATAATCAAATATTAATGTTGACTGTCCAGTAGCGGAGTTATTTATGCTGATGACGACGATAACAAAATAAATTTAAGCTTAGGTTGCAATTCATACTAGGAAAGATTGCATACTTACCTAGTACGTTTTTTAAGACACTAGAGAGTTATTTAGAGGATCTAATCTATCCAAATGAACACTCTGAAACACTTTGTTTTCTCGATAGATTTTAATCAGGCGTATTGGTATGACTTTTCGTATTTCCAATTTCACAGGAAGCGATAGTCTACAAAAATCACAAACAGATGAGCTGGTTTCATTCCTGAAGTCCAATCTAGCCGGAAAAGTGTTCGAGGTCCGCACCACTCAGAAGCTGGATTCGCACCCGTGCGTCATAGTCGTGCCGGAGATGGCTGCTGCGCGCCACTTCATCCGCACACAAGCAGCCAGTCTCAGTGAAGAGAACAGATACGCATTGCTACGACCTCAACTTGAACTCAATCCCAAGTAAGCATTTTCATAACTGTGTATTCTCACCGATGGACTGACGACATTGTTAGAACCGCGGAAAGTCGATGGATGGAAAAGGCTCAAAATCGTTCTTCTTGGAAACGTATGGGGAGGCATATGTCCAGCAGTGGACTACTACAGGCTGATGATGATAATGATATTCTCACAGCTTTGATGGCAGATGCATTGAGCAAAGTCTCCTGGTATTCGGAAGAAAAAAATACCGAAAGTGGTAATTTCGGGAATTCGGCCATGTACCTATATATACTTTTTTTTTAATATTGTTAATTCATAGAAGATAAATAGCTTGATTTTGTCGAAAGAACTGAAGGTAGATAAATCTACGTAAAAACAGAATAGCTTTAGACACAACCCGCGTGTCGTGACGCGTCAGAAGCCTATCAGTCTCGCATTTAGCATAGAAGTAGTACACTAGAGCAGATGACGCGGGTCTGCTGTCTCTTGTCTGTTCCATACAAAACTTTTCGTCGATGGTTGACACGGGAAGAAGGGTTGTTTCTAGTGTGATTCTGCCTTAATAGAGGCAACGTGGGTGGGTATCATTATGCCATTCTGAGTTACACTGACTATCTTTTGCGTAATGCGTGCTAATTTTTCGAGGCGATTTTTTATGGACGGACGGGGGAGGACGCACGTCAGTCAGTACACAACATGCTGCTAAGGCGCTTATCGTGATTCTCTTCAAAACCTGCTCGGAAATACGAGCTCGCAAAATACAGTACCTAAGTGGAACTTAGAGTCGCAGTTACCTGCTGGTAATGTGCGTGTTGTCAGTTTTGTTTTGTGTACTTCCAGGCATCCAATCATCAAGAAACTTCACAAACTCCTCTCAAGCGACAAAGACCTTGCGAATATGGTGGCGCAACAGCTTTTCTCGAACGCCATGGTGACCGCTGGCCTTATAATGGACCCTAGGAACCTTATAACAGGAATTAACGATCTCTTGGTTAAAGCTTTAGAAAAACATTGATTTTCCAGAATTAAAAATATTTATGTTCATGTTAAAAATAAATATTAAAAGGTACTTAACCATTTTCATTGTACCTGCTTCCTCTACCTTTAATTATTGACCGAGAGAGTGAAGCGATCGAAGATCTCTGCGGCGGCAACTTGGACGATCTTACTTTAAATGTATGAAGCATCTATGTATTTACAAAAAAATATAAGTAACTTCCCAAAGTATAATATCATTGTAAGTACGAGTACCTCAGTATTCTATCAGTCATCTGCCCCTTGATTGCGTATCATCTGTTGCTAGTATCAAATATGACAGATTTGCTATAGAAAATCTTCCTATACGCGCCGGCGAACCCACCAACTGACCGCGTAGTCCCCTTAAAAAAGAGAAGGAAGTCTGTGGCTAAATCTACTCCTCAGTCTGCCCTAATCACTCTTGACCTAAGAGAACCTACACATCACAAGCCGCCAGGGGGAGACCTCAAGGATGCAGCGATGCGTGGCCAGATCGCTTTAGACGAGAGCCAGTGCGGGCAGTCGTAAAAACTGCGGCACCTAATAGGTGCCGCAGTTTTTACGACCTAAGACTAAGGTTTTTAAGGGACCTAAAGTTTTTAAGACCTAGGTGCCACCTATACTGGAATCCGGATGGTGCCAGGACGAAACCTCTACATAACCAACTATGAAACTCATGCCAAACATACGAGTACCACCGCGGCCGAGTAACCGGTCGGTAGCGTAACGCCACAAGTCACTCAGGGTCTCGCCCAGGGATTCGGAAACGGAGTTTTCGAAATAGAAGCCAGAGGAAAGAACGCTAAGTTCGGCTATTACCCGCACTTCCAAAAACAAAACGGTAGAGTTAAGATGTAGATGACTCGGATTGATAAACCTTTTTACTCTCTATTTCTTTTAACTCTTACTTTATACTACGCTTATTGTTTATAACATAAATAAAAATTATAAACACTCCTAATTCTCACATAAAATAATCGAGTCCGATTAATGTACAACCATGGAAATCACAGCCAGTAATGCGCAGGCAGGAATACGCAGATTCTCTGTCTACGCAGAATGTACACGAAATCCATGGTTGTACATTCCTAACACGTGTTAGGAATGTACAACCATGAAATACACGACCTGGGAATAGGCGAACATTGCTCTGATTGGTCAAACGAAAACTTAGGCTTAGCTTAGACGCAACTAAAGATAAGTTTTACTATCCTATTTTGAGATTAGTGTAGATAGGTCATGCAGTTTTATTCCTGGCGCTTCGGTGGCTGCTACCGCAGCACGCTTGCTCCGCTAGATTTTAGTTTTAGTTGTTATCTTTTTGCTCCTACTTACGAGGTTTATGTTCACTAAATGTAAATAATTATATTTTTTTAATTTTGGCCTCTGCAGTTAGAAATCGGCCCCTAGCAAATTGGGTTTCGGCTTTTTTTGGGAACACGCGCTGGCGCTGGCAACACTGTTACCTGGATAAATTGTCTTTGGTGCAGTGGTGCGAAGCGGGTTTTTGGAAACTAGTTGTTAGTTTTATTTTTTGTTTCTTTGTAATGTAGCCACACAGGTTCATGATTTATGTAAATCGGGCTGTTTCCTTAACTAAGATTGCTTTATTTCATTCCGGAAGTTATCTGTGTTTCCCAACAACGACGCTTCAAAGTTCGTAACGCTTCCCCATTTTCCCTCCCCGTGTATTCCCATCCCCCTATCCCTAACCAACCATCCCGTAGTAAACGGCATTTTGAATCTTGCATTGCACCTGCCCATTTAGATCCATATCAACTGAGTAGCGCGTTCAATTTTAATTTAAATCTAGTGATTGCATGCAAATGAGTTCTAAATCTCCGAATTCGGGCTAAGGTCTACAAGGTATTCGTTCACCAATTTCTCAAGATTTCTGCAGACATAAGCACAATGGATATCAATAAGCCCGATTACGACGAAGATAATAAATCGCCCGATAAAAAGCAAATAGAAGCTGAAGAAATGGAGGTGATGTTGAAATCAGAGAGTGATAATATTGAGGCAGCGACGGATGCTAAGATAGATGGCGAGGGCGTTGTAAAAGCGGCTCTTTCTGGCGACGTGACTGAGCAAGGCCGCGAAGTCAAACCCAAGTTTATCCCCATTGGCGCCATCAAAATGCCAGGATTTTTCACTAGGAACAGTGAGAAAGATAAATCAAAGGTAAAATCTTTTCTTCACCGCCAATTCAAGTACCTACCTAAGTGTTTACTAATTTCCTTTTTATTCTACTTACCTGATGATTACCTTTTTCCGTTGCCGCTCTGGCCATTGGCAACATAGTTGCTAATAAAGATTAATATGTAATTAATTAAGTAATGTTACTACACAAATATTTAAGTAATGTTACTAATCTAAAATTATTTTATGTTAAAAAAATATATTCACATTTTGTTGCAGGATGAAGATGTTATTGAAAAGGATCCTGATCATCAAAAGACTGAAGACCACAAACCAAAAATTGGCCATCGCCTGCAGTTTCTACATTCCTGCCCATTGACAAAGTTCCTACACCATTCCAAAAATGAACAAAGTGGTGAGTCTAAGAATTATTCAATTGAAATGGATGCAATATGACTAGAAATGTACACAACTCAAATTCTGCACAAATAGTAAATTAAAATGTTTATTTATTTATTAGAGCACATCCAACAAAGAATACAACAATAACTATCTTATTTTATAATAATAAAACTTATTTTTAGGCGAAAATGAAGGCAAAGGGTTGTTCAACTTGAAATACCCAAAGCTCTTTCAAAAACGTTCAGGCAGCAGTGCTGAGGCAGCTCTTGCTTCTATGGAAACTTTAGATGACAAACTTGACACACCCAATGATGGTATGGAGACTGTGAAGTTAGACGGAGGGGTAAGTTTCACATAGTTTAGTAATAAATACATTGTTATTAGTTGTAAAAAGATGTCACATAGTTCCTGCATAGGGTATAAAAACATGGAGAAGTTAAAGTTTTAAAAGTAAGTACATAGTTATATAGAGTCATTTAGTTAGTACTTGCTGTTGCTGTTATACTTGAATTCTATATGCAAAAAACAACTTAACAAAGGTAGATAATAATAAGTAGGTAGTTAAAATTATTTTACATACAAAAGGTGCATCTACCTTAACAATCTATATTGTTATAGCCATCCTATATATCACTTTCACTTTTTTATCATAGAACCTGTTATTTTGGTCATTTTTGTACCAACTGATTAAAAATTGTAACATAGAAATGATTTACAATGAATATAAACTGTTTGTATATATGGCAGTACAGTGAGTTTGGAGCAACCAACTTAAGATAGACTAGCGGCCACTCTCAGCTTCGCCCGCGTGGCAGTTTTTTCCCCGTTCCCGTAATTTTGTGTATATGTTAATCCAAGGTATTATCTATGTTTATTCCAAATTTCATCCAAATTGGCCTACTGGTTAGAGCGTGAAAGAGTAACAAACATCTCAATTGAAGCTGCTGGTCTCCATTACCGCACACAAAATATATTTACCTATTCCTAAAAACATGCATGTACAAGTAAATATTATAACATTGCGGAGTTGTTGTAGTATAGAGAAATTGTCAGACGGTGGCCAATACACCTTGTATTCATTATTCTATCAGTCATCTGGTTCCCATAGTAGAAGCTATGCTTAGTTTAGGGTTAGATGATGTTGTGTAAAAATGTCCACAAATATTTATTATTATTATATTTTATTGTGTTAGATTAGTGGGATGCATCAAAACATACTTCTAGAGAGTTTATAAATAATATTACACAAATTTCAGGAGCCTGAGGATGGCAAAGTTGCAACAAAGCTTCCACTCAAAGAAAGAATTCGCCAAAAGAAATTTATTATTGGTAAGAGACAAATTAAATTGATTTTAAAATTATAGAGACATGAGTGTTAACATGTTTATGCCTCAGGGCCATGGTCTGATGTACAAACAGTAGTACATCGTAGGGCACGGTTCCACAGTGTATAATTAATATACATATACAAGGCAATGTTTTCTTATAGGTGGTTATCATTATTATCAGATGGGGTATCTGCTTATTCCTTCAAACTTTATACAACATTATGTTACCTACCTATGCATGCATTCCACACAAGCAATTCATCCTTAGAACTGTTTGTTGTGGCAATAGTATATAATGTGGCTTGCTTGCTGACAGACAAAAATGTGTTTATAGCCGATTGTAACTCTCGTCACTTGTTGATTGTGAAATTAATTAGTTTGAATATTCACAGATGACATAGCAGTCGGTGCAGTAGTTGTCCTAGTGCTTCTGGTCGTCATTATCGGAATTATCATCGGAGCTTACGCCGGGCCCCCTGTAGAGAGGCCTTTGCGTCTCGGCCGCTTTATAACTACTCCCTCTAGTTGCGGACCAGTTGAAGGGTGAGTATAATACTAACTTATAGGTTTTATACCTAACTAATCGCTTAGAGCAATTCCCTTCTTGGTACTACTCCACGCACCAAGTCGTCTTGGTGCGTGGAGTAGTTCTTGTATACTCATACTCATGTAGTATGCTGTGAAAATTTCAGGTGTCACCAACCAGCGGTTTAGGCAGTGCGTTGTATAAATGTCAGTCATTTAGAGCAATGATTCTTATAGTTGGTATAATTTATTGAATGGTTTGTTGCACTCAATTGTCGCGCAACCTCACCTTGGTTGATTAAGAAGACTAATTAATTTGTTTTTTTGTTTTAGGATATATGATGAAGGCGTTTACAAATTCTTCAGCATTCCCTACGCCGAGCCACCAGTGGCAGATAAACGTTTTACGTACGCACAACCCCTAAATAATATATCTCTCTGTTGGAACGGTACACTTCAGGCACAGCAGCAAGGACCTCTTTGCACGCAATTTCTTGAAAACGGAACTATCACTGGCGAAGAAGATTGCTTGACTCTCGATATCGTGACTCCTCATGTAAGATACGATAGTCCTCTTCCAGTAGTTATACTTATCGGCGCGAATTCATTCAGTGGAGGAATAAGCGCTGCTCAACCTTCGGCTTTGTACGCGCGCACTAAAGAAGTTGTCTTTGTCCGCCCTAATTTCCGATTAGGACCTTTCGGTTTCCTTGCTCTCGACATGCTGTCTAATACAAAATACCCTCCGACATCAGGAAATTATGCTCTCAGCGATCTGTTAGCAACACTACAGTGGGTCAATTGGAATATCCAACACTTCGGTGGTGATCCCAACTCCGTGACTCTACTGGGTCATCGCGCCGGGGCGACCTTGACCGCCGCTCTGACGACCGTCAGCCAAGCACAAAAGTTATATTCTCGCGCATGGGTATCTTCCCCTTCGGTTATATTCCCTGGAGAGCCGCTGGAACAATCTCAAAAAAGTAATGAACAATTTAAACTGCTCAGCAAATGTAACGACGCAGATTGCCTGCGGAAAATGCCAACAACCGAAATACTATCCATCACTCCGGATATCTGGTTGGGTAGCAATTTCGGTACGCTACCTCTCTCTGAGGAATTCAAGCGCTCGTGGTTGGTACTCGACGGAGACCTGCTCAGAATGCACGCGTACGAGAGATGGGATGCTCAAAAGCAAACTAAGAAAACGGGCAAGGACAAGGTATTCAAACCGATGGTTTTCGGTACGACTCAGCACTCAAGTCATTCCGATCTCTTGCGTAACAAACACATCAACTGGACCGCAGAAATCGTAGAGAAAATGGTAAACGATAGCGTGATCGGGGAGAAGAACTTGACATCGGCCGTGTTCATGCACTTTAACAAGACGTACGAGGGGTTGGTGGAGTTGATTTCGTCGATTCGTACTCTTTGTCCGTTGGTGAGTCTGGCGCGGATGCGTTTAGCTGTGCCACTATATGTGGTGCTTGGATCGGGAGCGGGCGGCGGCGCAGGAGGTTCGCGTCTCGCGGCTGCTGACGCAGACGTACAAGCCATCCTCGGGACTTTCGACTCGGAGATGCCTGAGCAACGTCGCTTCATGGCCGCCATGCAACAGCTATTTTACTATTACGTATGGCACGGACAACTCGCTGGCCCTGAGACCGGTCTCATTGCCGTCGGACAGGACTTGCTGCCGCAGCACGGTCTGCCCGCCTGCGATCTGCTCATCCGCGAGGATATCGTCCCGAGATACGCACATGTTGACTAATTTTGTAATATCATGTTTATTAAAACTTTGATGTCAAACATATTTTGATCTAACGAAAATGAAGCCCCATTTAAGTAGGTATGTAACAGTTCGTGAAAGTATTGGTGTTGTATGTGCATGTGTCTCTACTCTCTAGTAGATAAATAGGTTTTGAATAGGTCTAAACGTGTAGCTATGTATTATTTTGACTGAATTATTGTTACATTGATTGGCACTTTGAAGACATTTGATATTACTAAAGTACAAAGTTGTAAATCTATAATGTACGGCAGGTTAATTTCTCGTCTCGAATAAGCATAAGACTAATAAATGGCATCTTTTAAAAATGATCTCGAAACAAATGTAATCTAACTCAAAAAAATTCTGCAGCATTTAGTAATATGTACTATTCAACTGTAGTATTTATTTTGGATAAGTTTATTTTAAGTTACCTACCTTTTATTTTTAAGAATTCCATAAGATTGATACTCACTACATTACACACATAGAACTAAGTCGATAGTAGTCATAGATCTAAGGATAGTGTAGGCTTGCTTATCACAATGCTTGTTAGTCACAAATGTAACCGTTTTACCCACCTCACGCTTAAATGTGTTTTGAATAGCATTTATATTTTTATAACTAAGTACTTATGATGTTTATAAACTTGACATCCAGTAATGATAATTGTGTGAATTTAAAGTCTGAGATGAATCCAAAGAAACTCCCACTAAAACTGGGAAGAAACTTCAGGGCATATTTGCTTTATGAATTAAGTAGTTATTTATAAAATTTTGTACTCTTTTTAAAACTTTAATAATGATCTATTACAATTTTAGGTACCTACTCGTCTTGCCAGAATGCTTTGTATTAGTAATTTATTATCATTGTATTTGCGTTATTCTATACAACTTTTGTGATTTTGAAATTTGATCCAAATAAATTTGTGTAAGACTGATATTATGGTGAGTTACTTTAGTTTATAGACCATCTTTAATAGCCCTAAGTTATTTTTACCTACACAGAAAATTGCATATTTTTTAGTTTCCCATAGGTTATGAACAGAATAGGTACTTACAAAAATGTTTATTCTGAATTTTAAAAGTAGTTAGGTATCAGTATCAGTTGGTGGGTTTAAATAATGCTCATTTTAGTAGTTTGAAGGTCTCGTCGGTCTAAAAGTATTCGACAGTCTGTTCAAACTATATCCTAGAGCTTGCTAAGCTAAACCAACCCTTCAATTATAGAATTAGGGATCTGATGTCGTATTGATTTAAGGCCATTTATTTTGGATCAGGAGCCATAACATAATAGTAGAGCTCTTAGTGAAGGGCTCATTGGGGAAAGTACTACCACCATACTAATTTCTACCGCCAAGCAGCGTTACTGAGTGCCGGTTTGAAGGGTACGAGGAAGAAATGTCAGGAACATGAGGCTTACTTAACACTTGTATACCTCAGGATGATGGGCGCTGAGCAAAGCATCGTATTGTAGGCAGTGGCGGATTTACCCTAAGGCACTGTAGGCCCGGGCCTAGGGCGGCTAGATTTAGGGGCGGCCACGACCGTAGGGCAGTATATGGTCGATGCTGAGAAAGGGGCGGCTGATGGCTTGGGGCCTAGGGCGGCCGAGACTGCAAATCCGCCACTGATTGTAGGTAGGTACGTTTCGTACGAACGGAACGCGACGTGAGACACACCTTTGATAAGGTGATCATGGAAGGCACGGCGAGAACGGCTGCACGTATCGCGATTAGATTATGATTAGATAAGCACGCTCGCAGCGACCGGCGAAACACCAAATAATCTTGTGCACTTCAACCTCGATTTTTTGTTTTTTTTTTATCATGTGCCTACTTAACTTAAAAAATCTGTCTAGCTAGAGTCAGGTTGCATTAATACCTAATGGCATAGAATCTCAACTACAGGGTGAAAAAAATAAAATAAACGTAAAAGTCGTAGGGTACGGTTACCGTACCTACCGTTTATTGATAGAATGTAGCTACCAAAAAAATACACACAGTTAAAAGGTCAAAACATTCCGTAAACTAAATAGGTACCTACCTATATAGGTAGTACCTAACTAATGAGAATTGATTCATAGATAATTATGATTTTCAACGCACACAATAAATAAACAAACAAACGCTAAAACGTATTTTCCAGAAATGGAAAGTAATAATTTATAACACCATTCGAATAAATAAGGAACAATACAAAATTGTAACATATCAATAACAGAGATCCATTTTTAATTTGTACTGATTTAACAAGCGTCAAGGCGATTTATGACAGTTCTAAAACTAATGATTACGTTCTCTCAAAGGCGAAACGATTTGCAATTGATTTTCTTTACCGATCTTATGCGATTTACGCATGGTAGACGGTGATTTTGGTAAATAGGGTGATTTTGCTTTTGTCTGCATTTGTTCCATGTCTTTCTTCATTTTATCCATGATGGACGACTGTTTGGCAAGGGTCATCGTGAGCTCTTCATTTTCTTGACGAAGCAGGGACAACTCAACGACGATTGACTGCTGATCATGTACCTAAAAATTAAAGTTATTCATTCAGTTCGGTAATTTCATGGTTTCAGAGTTCAGGCGTACATTGGAACACGCTGTGAGTCTGACGAAGACTAGTCTTCCTCTTCGAACTCCAACAGTTTACAAAGAACGCACGTGAACAGAATTGACGTCTTTTTCCCCTACACCATAGTATTTTTGCTATTATCAATAAAAAGTAAAACTAGTAGTTCCACCATGTATTAAGTTATAGGCTTTTGCTATGTTATAAACAGGATAAGACATATCTGAGAGTAAGTTCAAGCATTCAGCCCCAAAATAATAATTACTGCCCTGCTAGCACCACAATAAAAAAATAAAGAATAAAAAAACCAGTCAAGTTTGAGTCGGACTCGCGCAGTAATAGAGCCCCGTTTTACCCTTTAGGTACGGAACCCTAAAAAGTGTCCAGCAATTTCTTTTACCGTCATATTGGATTGCTGGCGTGTTATTTCGTTGCGTACCGAAAAGAGCCGATTGACGACTTCTTTTTATGTTATACCTAGCGAAATGCGTGACTGAAGTTATCATCCTTTCAGATGATACAATTTTCGAGCAACTGCACGGAAAGAAAAAAAATCTTAAATCAAGAAAATATTGTCTCCTATTCTCGAATTCAGCATTTTATTGTTTTAGTTTATCATATTGTTTTTCATTGAGAATATCATGTTTATTGAAATGAGACGTTATTGATGGTTCAAGCAAATATTTATTTAATTTAAATCAATATTCCTGAGAATAATAGTATGCTTGGCGGAAAATAAATCCCGCGAGCATTTCTTTCAGTGTGGGATAAAATATATGTGTCGACCTCACGACATAAAGTTGGACAGTAAGATGATCCTTACCTCATTCTGATAGCGCTGGTTCTCTGTCTCGAGCCGCGTGATCTCGGCTGCAGCCTGTGCGAGCAGCACTCGCGATTGCTCAGCGGCCGCGGTTGCGTGACCAGCGTGCTCCGTCGCTAGCTCGCACAGCATCCGCTTTTTCTCCACCTGATGTCATTAAATGTTAAATTATTTTTACTAAAAAAAAAATGCAATTAAAACCTATATAAGATATCTTTTGTGTTTTTCCTAAGAGGGTTTATGAGAAAAAAAAAAAATTAGCATCACAACCTTTATTCCCAAGCACGGTAGACATCCCCTCAGATCTCTTAGTATCAAGTACCTTCCCGAGATTTTTCGAGGATGTCTAAGGGGGGACCTAGTCAGAGGTACGTCCAGCTATTACTTTTGATACCTACTCACTTTTTGCAGTAGTTAGTATTCCAAAAGTGATGGGTTGTAAGCCCATACCGGATGCTAGAATACTAACTTGCTTCCTCACGATTTTTTCCTTCACCGTTTGAGAGCGTTTATCAGAGGCACATCTAAATACATTTCACACATGCATACATTTATTTACATATAGGTAGTAAATATGTATAATGTAATAGTCACCACACTACTGGGTTGATTGAATACCAACGCCATTGCCGCCATTGGTGCCATTGCCACTTCAAATGCCATAGGTGAAATAATATTGATTGCAAAAAAAGAGCTTTTAAGAAAATAATTTCTAAGAGTGTGACGTTAATAAATAACAACATTACCTCTTCACGTAACATCTGTATCTGAGAGTTGGATTCCTTCTTCAACATCTCTACATCTTCAATAAGTTCATCCTTGATAGACCCGAGCTCACGGTACGCTTCCTCTTCGACATTTTGCAAGCTCTCTATCAAGGCGACATTGTGGTCCATAATGCGCGTATGTTCTTTTGCCAGGGCTGCCTTAGACTTCAGTATGTTAACCAAGGCATCCTTATATTCGTTACATTCAACCACAGTGTTATTGATCTGATGTTTGTAGGATGAGAGCTCTTTCTCCAAAGCTTCCTTAGAGTTTTTTAATTCTTGCACCTGATCTTCCAAATGCTCTACTTCGTTGTCAGACTCCCTGAGCCTCATGGTCAACACTTGAACGATGTCTCTAGTTACCGAGAGAGACATTTCAAATTTGTTCTTTTCTTTGTTGCCCTTTTCAATGTCCGCTGCAAGCTTATTAATTTCATTTTCAAAGTCTATTCTCTTCTGCTTTGACTCATCTCTCAATTCATTGATTTCTTTCACAAGGATTGATTTTTCAGCAACCATTGATTGATTTGCGCATTTTAAATCGTCCATTTCTTTCTGCAAGATAATATTATTTTCTTCAAACATGCTTGCACTGTATTGCAGTTCTTTGATTTCATTTTCCAAAGAACGTATTTTCATTTCTTGGTGAGCGCACAGGTCTTCTATATTGCGTGAACGTTGTTCGAATTGAATCTCGCAAAGCCTTAATTTCTCGTGAGTGGTCTCGTTTAACTGTTCAAGCTTAGCTTTCATATCTTGATCTTTGGTGATGAGCTGCTGTTCCAACTCTTGAATTTCTTCATATTTTTCCTTTAGCATCTGTTCCTTAATATCTTCCAACACTGCATTATATTTGGCTTTCAAACTTTCTTGCTCAGCCTTCGATTTGCTGATGATTGCTTGCTTTTCATCTTCTAGTTTTGTTTTAAGTGTTTCTAATTCAGCTTTGTATTCTCTGCGAATACTTTCGTTTGCCTCTAGTGCTAAAGCATGATGTCCTTTTACCATTTCAAGACGCTGACGTGTTTCATCCAGACAGCTTTCAGTATTGGTCAACTTGTCTTGCAGGTCTTTGCACAGGCTATCTCGGATAGTGATGATCCCTTCAAGGGAAGACAGCTCTATCTGTTTGCTGCTTGCTTCCAACTCAAGGTGCTCACATAGCTTCTCAAGTTCACAAATTTTTCGTTTCATTTCTTCAATGATTATTTTGTTTTCCATTTCATCAAATTCAGTTTGGCTATTTTGATCATTTAAAGATATTTGGCCCAATTTCTCATTCAGATGTTTCATACCTGATTCAATGATGGCCTGTTCATGTTTTTTTATTTCAAGTTGGAGAACTTTTATGTTTGTTTTGAGGTCTTCAATTTGTTTATTGTATTCTTGAATAGTGTGATCCTTGTTCCTAGAAGAAATTATTAATCTTGAATTTTGCCACACAATGATGTTTTAGGTTGACAGGTTGTAGGAGAAATTAGTGTCGAAAATTATGCTGGTGAAAATATGAGTTATATTGGTCAAGGATTTGTTAAGATACCAGGAGATATGAAGTGGTAAACTTTACGACTGCTTTATTATAAAATATATACAAAAACTCACCGTATTTCTACATCTTGTGCTTTGATAACTTCCTCCTGTTCTTTGGTCCCATGTTTTGATTTAGTGCATGATGCTGGTTTTTTCAAGCTGCTGGGTGCTTTGATAAGCAGCAGAGCTTTCATTGGCTTTGGCTGTTAATTAAAGAAATTGGTTAGTCATAACATGTGTGCTTTAATGGTTACAGTAAGATTTTAATTAGTTGTCTTATCTTAGACTTAAAAGACAGCTTAAGTGGTCACTTTGATTCTATGGAATAAATAAAGATTTATAGTAGCTACCATAAAAACAGTTGCAAAAACGGAGTAGGTAAGAAATTACAATCAAAATAAGTTCTTACAGTAGCAAATGATTTGACACTGCTGCTGCATTGTGACTGGGTATCTGCAGGCTTCTTGATGCCACCTGATTTAGGCTTGACAACAGCTGATCCAGGAGCTTTACATATAGATACTTTCTCATCTTCTGGTTTCTTTGGTGCTTTCTTTACTGGGTCTGTTAAGGAAGGCAAATTGGAATATAAGGAGTGTTAAGTAATTTACTCGAATAAATATGTAAAAAATCACAAAGAGGTATACCTACGCCTTTGTGATTCTTAAACAGATATCCAATTCACATAAATAAATGAATAGGTAAAAGAACTGAATTTAGAAATGTGTAAGTAAACCAACTCACCAACTGGCTCAAATCGCTTCGCTTTGGAAAACATTATTTGTAATAGAAAGTAGCTAGTTTTATTTTGTGTAAATTAATAAATACTAAACTCAGGGCAAAACGTAGCTCTATTTAAAGTGATTTTATTTCATACGACATTGAATTGAATTAAACAGTAACGAACAATGACCTTAGTTTTCAACGAACGACCGTTGCTTTGCTTCTCAAGACTTTTTCATAATCAATGCTGCCAACTCAAAAAGTATTTTATGCTACAATACATCTTTGTAAAATGTCATAAATATTATGTGCTTTTGAAAAGCATGCTATAAAAAAATTGTCAGCATCGTTAACTGCTATGAATCATAGCAAACATAGTTCTCCAACTTCCTCTCTTAACCAACGTCATTATCAAAAAACAAAAAAGTGTTTATTCCACAGCTTAATTGAATGCTAACGGCACATCCGTATCCATCGTACGATCAAGAGATGCTACTTTACGCTAAATGGCAGGTCAAGTAGCGTCACACAAGTCAGTGTAATTATTGTAAAATTAATACTGGGTGTAATAAGACTGCTTCCTATAAGACCTATTCCATAAGACCTTGTTGTAAGTAATTTTACACGTTCCGGAGTATTCTTATTAGATCCGGTATACCTAAAAACATGCTATGCCTAAAATATTTTTCAGGCTAAATCATTTATAAATATGCTTAATTTAACCATAGAAATGCCAAGTTGGCAGCACTGCTTCTTCATCTGGCCCCGGTTGGGCGGCAAGCGAGCGAGAAGAAAGCGCGGGAACCAGGAACTGAAGAGGTGTGGCATAATAAAGTAAAAATAGGTGTTCAACGCCTTTCTCCAAGTGTAATGTTTATAGTAGTACCTACTACAAACAGTAGTTTGTTTGTACAATCATTTAAATAGGTAGGTACCTAAGAATTCAACAGCTAGTACTTGACCTACGCCATGCACAGACTTGATGAATTTTTTTATTTATTTTTTGAGCTAATACTCAAATGCTACCTACGTGAAAAATCCATCAATAAATAACGCTACAGCAAACTTCCGTCTACTTATATGTATATATACCCTTCGCGCAAAAGTCCAATTCGCACTTGGAAAATATTTTTTCTATTCCTTTTCAAACTCATTTTCTAGTGTTTGATGGATTGAGTACAAAAACAAAAAAGATTGTTAGCAATATTTTCTAGAATTTACCTAGATGTGGTAGGTAGGTACTACCTAATACAGAGATCTGAGGGGATATATATAATTATTTAATTAAGTACAAAAAAAAAACAAATAGTAATTCCTTAAATATATTTAGTTTATTAAAAATAACACAACTGTTACCTATCTACATAGATGGTGGAGGTGGTGGCACAGGCAGTAGTGGTGGAGGAGGAGGCACCCCCATCATTGGAGCCCCTGGAGGGGGAGGCAAACGCATTCCATGATGCTCCCACATTTTTGGTGGAGGTGGTGGCATTCTTATTACTTCCATTTTAAATGCAAATTGCAAGAAAAATTGCTTGGTGTCCTTATTCCAATGGGTCCAGAATTTAGAGTCATGCTTTTCAACCTCTCTGCTTGGAACTTTGAATGCAATTGTTTCATAGGGTTCAGCTGCAAATAGCAGGTATTGCCATCTGCGGTCTGGTGGCTCTATCTTTTGTTCGTAAGCTGACATGAATCTGTGCCTTGGCTGGACAGCTTCGGCAATTTCTGTAACAAATCATAACCAAAAAATATATACATGCAATAACAAGTTAAAACAGTTTAGGTCACATAGTCTTTTTCATAATGGGAACCTACCAGGGTAATCCACTTGGAAGAGTAAGCTTTGTTGGCCATTGTCAGGGTCCTTTTGTTTAGTTACTCTGTAACCAGGACGTCCAATCTTCACAAACTTTTTGGGTTCGATCCTTGGCTTTTCAGGCGCTAACTGTTGAGGTGATTCTTTTGCTTCCTTTGCTGCTCGTCTGGCTAGATTAGCCTGATGTTTCTTGCCTTGAGTGTGAGCTAAATAGCTACCCTCGTTGTTATGCAAAGTCAAACATAACTTACACTCGTAAGACCCTGAAATAAAATTAAAACTGTTTAATTTACTAAGTTATTTTAAAATAATGAATTATCTCAATATGAGGTTATGTTGACATAAAATTGTGTCAAATAATTTATGCACAAAATATTTCTCACCCAAATGGTTTTTCATAAAATACGGATCCTTATTTAGATCGATAGTTTCCAAAGCAAGCTGGCGCAGTCTTTCGCGACGATCTCTGTTGCTTTCCGACCATGACGCTACGCCACCTCCTCCAGTCTTCCCACCGGGACGATTTTGAAAATCCATTTTATTCTATTGTATAATCACGGCTAATGACTTACTAAGTAGCGTGTAAAAAGCTAGGTAGCTATTTACTAAAGCCCATAGAATCAATGAATACTATTCACTCGCGATTCCTGGATTTCTTGGCAAACAAAACATACCATCACAGAATAGGTACCTACTTTTACTTTGCTACTACATCGGTTTCGGTTATTATTGTACAACATGGAATACACAACCTGGGAAATCACAGCCATAGAATATGCAGGCAAGAATGCACAGCCATAATGTACACGAAATCACACTACAAATGTACACGAATACACGGCCTGGGAATTGGTCACGCCAGACAGCCCGACGCGCTGCTCGGCCAGCTGCCCCCGTCAGGCAGGCTGTATGGCAAGCGTGGGAACGTACCATCAAGCTTGTCCCGAAGAATCGATTACGAGTAACTAACTGGTAGCGTTGTGTCACTGAGAGGCTAATATGTATTTTATCCTCATTAGAGTTGGATTGGAAGTGAGTTTCTAAAGTCTATTTCGGAAATTTATTAACGACTTCCAACATAATAGCTTTTAAGCTAGAGGAAAGAACGCTTAGTTCAGCTCTTACCCGCACCGCACCTCCTAAGCCAAGACTGAGCAAGCCGTTGATACATGATTCGGATAAAAATGACAAGTCAAAATATTACCAGCATCAGTCATTCTTTTCTTTCTGTCAATGTTATCATATGTGCATAATTGTCAAAATAGACTCTTTTTGGTTGTCAAAAGTAGGCAGAAGGTACTGTCATGAAACTAAATCCCAATTTATTTCGAAAATCTCTTTTCTGTGATACCTTTTGATATCTAAAACTGTTTCGGTGACTATAAATCTTTTATGTTTATAGTTTATTTTGTGCCTAGATGCAAAAAGTGAAAAGTTTATGTGCTAACCTTCTTCGGCTAAAGTGAATGAGCCTGTTTCTTGTTTTAGGTGAAGGATCAAGATGTTGATGCCTAAAGGTAACCGTGTGGCTATCTATGAATACCTCTTTAAAGAAGGAGTTATGGTAGCCAAGAAGGACTATCATGCTCCTAAACATCCCGATCTGGAGAAGATTCCTAACCTCCAAGTTATCAAAGCTATGCAATCCCTCAAATCCAGAGGTTATGTGAAGGAACAGTTCGCGTGGAGGCATTTCTACTGGTAAGATATAGCGTAGTAACTATTTGGCCGAATAACATTAACTCTGATCTTGTTCGAATGTAAACATACACAAAAGTTTTTAATTAATACAAGGTGTGTTTGATAATATCATTATTATCCTAGCTAGTTATGTACTTAGTTAGGTCCATGAGAAGAATACTCAAAGTCTAAAAACCTATAAATTTTACTTACAGTTATGTTATTGGATAAAATTTCCAATACTCTCTTTTTTATCGGAGTAATGTTTTTCGTGCAAACACAGGTGAATTTTTTGAGATTAGTGCAATGTAAAAATTTTTACTGAGACCAGCTGGCAATCAACATTGCTTTATGCTAGAGAAAATGGGCATTGAGTAACTAAAATTGCTTATTTATTTTTGCCCACTGATTGTACAATTCAGAGTGCAGTGAACACTACATTGTTCTGTATTATTACCACTTGGTATAACATTTGTCATGTTACTATAACTTTTGCTCTTTAATGTCACCCCATCTGATTCTAAAGATTACTTGTTTGACACATTAGTATTGAGGTGTAGTTTTTGAAGAAAATGAGAAAGAAATAGCATTACAACTTTAATCCCCAAGCATGGTACACATCCCCTCAAATCTCTTTGTAGAAAGTATCTTCTCAAGATTCTTCAAGGTTGTCTAAGAAGGGATTCATTGGATAGTACATTTAGTACATACCCACATTTTGCAGTAGTTAGTATTCCATATGTGACAGGTTGAAAGTCCAATGCTGCTGCTAGGATACTAATGGATTTCCTCATGCAGTTTTTATATTCTACTTGTCATATACTGTACTGAAAATACAGTTTTACTACTGACAATCATGACATAATACTACTGTTGGATAGCTAGATTATTCTTGAGTGATATAGGCTGTATCTGTGTAGGCCAAAATAAAACAAAATCTAACATAACATATTAAAGAGTTGGGAAGTCTTCTTAAGTTGCGTAAAAACCTATCAGATACCTTCACTGTTTTGTCCACACTGAGGGTTAAATATTAGGTTGGTTTGTATCTGGCATCAAATATTATGCAAACACCTTGCTAACAAAGGGTTGGCTCATCTAGATCAATTAAATTTTCAGGTACCTGACTAATGAGGGCATTGAATATCTGCGAATCTTCCTGCACTTGCCCCCTGAAATTGTACCCGCTACCCTAAGGCGTTCCGTCCGTCCTGAGACAGTACGCCGTGGAGCCGTCGGCAGGCCAGAAGGCCCCGCTCGCTCTGCGGAAGACCGATCTGCGTACCGACGCGCGCCCACAGGAGCCCCTGGCGGTGTTGATAAGAAGGCTGATGTTGGACCTGGATCTGCCGGAGTAGAATTCGTAAGTTTTTCCTAATTTCTTACTGGAGCTAGTGTGAAGTACTATATTTCAACCATATTTCGCCCACATATTCACAGTTGAGTTATCAATACTTGTTATCATTATGTCAGCATAATATTCTTAAAGTAGAATCATATTAGACCTGCCCCACATGTGGTGTCGCGTAAGAACACTATTTGTCCCATACATAAATTTTGTATAGAAATTATTGCATTAGAGAAGATGGAGGAGGTCTGTTCCTGCTGTCTGTCCCATACAAATATCTGAGAAAGTGGACACATCTTTTAGTGTGATATTAATCTTTGCACCATGTCCTTTGCTAGGTCCCCAGATATACTAAGTGTTTTTCGTATTTGGAACAAATTATCAGGTGTTAAAGTAATCTTTATCTAGGTCTAAAGGATCTTTGAATTCAATGAAATTATTGTCCAGTCTGACTTCAGTCACTGCTGTATATTAAGCCTCGCTTACATCATTGTTTTGTTTTATTTCAGAGAGGAGGATTTGGACGTGGCAGGCCTGCACCCTAAGCTTAAGTTTAATAAAATTTAATAATTCAAACAATTAGTTTCAATTATCACTATCAGTCCTACTCTCTTAGGCATAGTTTATTCCATACTGGTAAGCATCTTATTTAAAAAAACTGAATCAACTGTGAAATAATTTATTGAAAACAAATCTACAATGTAGCATAGTAAAGAAAACAAAGGCCACTTCTAAGTGGTGGTTACGAAATTAATTTAGCAAAGTGGTTGAGTTTTTGGATTAGGTGGCCTAGGGAATTCGTCAATTGAATCTTCATAGTATAAGTATGCAGTATAAGGTTTCAGTTCCCATGGTGCTTGGTCTTCCAACTGAGTTAGTGTGACACCAAGGTCCTCCAATGATGGGCATCCTGGCCTGATTACATCTGTTGTTGCTTCCTGCAAATAGTAACTCTTTTAAGGCAATTGTTAGCTAGAGAAGTGCTTATGTGCGTGGCATACCTACTCTAGTGTGCGCTGATAGTACCATTTCGTAATGTAATAGATGCTACTTGAAATAAATGAACACTTACCCTCTCTAACGATTCCCAGTGCAGGTTCCCGAAAGGATAAGCCGGCGATATTAAGTTGACCATGGCCACCTTCAGAGGTAATACGGGGTCATACTTCATGTCGTATCGCCTGTAACCCCACTTCGCGTCTTTTCTCATAACCGCATAGAACCAGTCTACTAGGTCGGCAAGAAGATATCTCTTAGGGCTGAAAAAGTATGAACAGTCATAAGAATCACTTATTCAAAAAATGCGTAAAGAAAACCTTTCGTACCTACCTACTGTACGTAATTTTGTTCCAACAGTCTACCCATATAGGGCGTATAATATTAAATTTACCGTGTGCGTCAAGTTGGAAGGCTCACAATGGATTTTATGGATTTTGAAAATGCTATAAAACTGTATTATTAGTTATCACCATTAGTGGTGCCCAAAGCACAAAAATAGTACTACTATGATCTCGGAGATAGTACACAGGAGGTGTACTATAATCATTGTCTCGGCGGTCTCCAGTCCATGCATCCAGTGCATGGCTCTTCATTGCAGGTGCCAAACACAAGCTATGGCAGTAATTACTGCTGACTCAGGTCCAATTGGCTGAAACAGGGCCAGGATGTCCAGCAGTCATCTTATATTTAGGCTGATTATGTGACCTACACAAAATAAACTTAAATTTTCAATTCGATTGCGTTTGCATAGAGTTCATATCCTATCGACTGCTAAATTTATCGGTTGTAAGTTCCTGACCAAAATATACTATTCGTAGTTTCTTACCCAATGGCTTGATAAGTTTGGCAGCGAGTGTCCTGGTCGCGGGCAGCGTTGACAATAGCTTGGGCGACGTCGGATACGAACACAGGCTGCTTAATAGTCTCCTGGCCATTTTTGTACAGAGGCATGAGTTGTCCATGAACACGCCACTGAGTGGCAAAAGCCCTAAAATATATAATATAGTTTTATAACACTGTCATGCCATTACTCGATTTACCCAACTCTGTTAAACCTCTCAGAGTGCTCACTTCTCAGGGAAACACCTCTCGAAACATTATTATTTTATATGGAGTGACAAGAGATCACAAACACTTTTTACACCATCTTAGTTTACAGATTGCAAGGTAAGCTAGGTTTGTCTCTCTTGTCTTTTCATCAAAGATTGAAATAACTATAGAACAGCTTAGGAGGCATTCATTAACAACGTAAGGCGATTTTGGCAATTTTTCGATACCCCTCTCCCCTTCATGAAGGTCTAACGTTTTTTTAAAAAAAAATACGCGGTAACCAATAAATCACTGCTCAAAAAAATTAACCAAAATTAATCAAAAATCCAACACTGTGTGATATAGACACATCAGCCATAGCTGCTCGTCTATAAATAAATAAATAAATAAATAAAATAAATAAATTTGCAGACCCTTTTCCATGCCTTTTTCACTTCTTTAAGATAAGGCATAAATAACGGAGAATGTGCTAGATGTTACTTAAACAGCAAAATGAAATTTCACCTGATAAATCTATCCTCAGACCCATAGATGTCAGAAGCTGAGATAATGGTAGCTGTTGGAAACTCCTCTCTTACAGCACACTCTCCCCGGTACTTGCTTATTTTCCACGCGGAAGGCTTGCTCATCACCAGGGGCTTAGGATTCTCCTCAGCATTAAGGTAGGACAGGTGGATAAACCTTTCCACTCCCATCTCCCGGCAAATTCTGAAAGATTTTGAAGTATAATGAAAAAGTTTACCTTTACTTTTGTCATCCCACTTTACTCTACAGAGACATAATAAAACCTTGTAGAACCAAGATTCACAATAGAAAGGATGAAGTTTACAGTGAGTTACCAAATTCTTTAAGGAACACTTAAAACTACTTGTAACCCACCGAGCAATACGCCTTGGCCCTTCAACATGAACATCATTGAATTTAAAGTTCTTTGTTTCATAGTCTCGTCCGACTAAGTTGATTACAACATTAGAGTAACGAACTGCCTTTGCAATAGACTCCTCATCTCGCAGATCAAATGGAGTGAACAGAACTTGGCCCAAATCACCACAGACTTTCAACCTTTGGGCATCATAGAAGTCACTTCTGTATGGCATAATCATCTGGAAAACAAATCTGTTTTAAAACTAAAATACTAGTAGGTAATAGAACCATCAATGGTTGTTATGTCCAAACTAACAACATATTTTGGTGAATAGGTTTATTGAGCTTTGTGACTATCTTATTATTTTAACAAAGTTGATGGGCATTACATAAACAACAATGAGCATTCCATGATATGAATAATTTTAACTCCCAATTTGACCTCATAATATTGGAAAACTTTGTCTAGGCATGTTTTGCTAGGTAGGTACCTACTCAATATTTTGTTCTAAAGAAGATTATTCTATGCCCTTATGCTCAAGCTTATGATCTTCTCTAGGTGCTTACCTGAGTGCCAATCTTGCCCAGTTTATTGCACACATATCTTCCTACGAAACCGGTACATCCAAACACAGTTGCGACGATACCGTTGAAGCTACTACGGCCGCCTGTGCCTCTCTTGTAAGCAGCCAAGTTAGGCCTGCCATCTGAACTGTACTGGGCAGACTTGATGTAAACAATGCTCATAGATCCATTTAGGGCTAAAATACAACGCAATATATACTTTCGAGCAATAAATAAACCGCAATGCTAGTTTTATTTTTATGATAACAAGCCAGGGAGTATGTGGAGTGCGACCTACGAGCATTATGTAAGACTATTATCATGTCTATAGTAAGCACAGGGTTAACTTACGTATTATTTTATGCGCAATGTGGCCTGAAAGAGCTGCTGTAGCCATTCTTTGGCCTTTATTCAGCACTTGATGGCGTAAAATCAAATTTTCACTGAGGCGCACAGTGCAATGCGAAATAGATGATTTTGGTAAACTTTGTCCACAGAATACTATATAATAATACCTGTCTTGGTCGGGTGCCGTGATTACACAACCATGGAATACACAACCATGGAATACGCAGCCAGGAATTCGTGTACATTTTGGCATCCTATTCCATGGTCGTGACCCTCTTGGTCCACAGTAACACAGAATAATGAAGACTCAACTACGCCAACTTTTTTCTTCACGCACGTCAGTCAGAAGATTCATTTGATTAGACGAGATAAATCTAACCCAAATCTGTATAAAACAACATTTTTGGCCTTTTTGTTCGACATATTTCATTGGTTATTGTTTGTTAGCTTGCTTAGACTTCGACTTCCGGACTTTTTGGTAAAACATTGTAGAATATACGTAACATAACCGTAGTTTTATATTTCAAACTTCATACATCGATTTGATGTTCTTGAGTTTCTATTCACTGGCTGTGATGTCTTACCTACTCCTTCTTTACTACTTTTCTAGTACTTTTACTTATATTAAATCTGTGATTATACCAGTCTATAAAAAAGTACTCTGTGCTACCTACCCTACGGCTATCTTACCTATCTACCTACCTACGTTTTGTTTTCAATTCAATCACAGAATACCTACTTCTGTAATTTCAGTGAATTTTTAATCTCAGTAAAATAATAATTCTATCCCTTTTTCAATAAACTGTGAGCTAGTAAGTCGTAACAATGGAGGAAAGTGATATTGAACTGCTATGCAATGGGTCTAATGTAAAAGAAATAACTAGGATTCTACATAATTTCTTACAAAATGTAAGTAAAAAGCTATCAATTAAAAAAACTAATCTTGCTGTGTTCTTTTAACTTGATGATCTTCGTGTCATAATAATAATTATTGATTGAATTACAGAATGAAAAAACTACATTCACATTTCCTAGTCTGATGGAGAATAATCAACGTGTTATTCTATGGACAGCCCTATTTCAACTACTTCAAAAAAAGGAATACCAGGCAGTGCATGCAGTGTGTTTGACTGTAATCAGAATCCTGAGGTACATAATAAATATAAACTATATCTACCTACTTATCACTAAGGATAATGATGCCACTTAGGAGTAATACTGAAACACTAATTAAGTTAAACAGGAAGCTATGTAGTTGATAATTAAAATCTTGCTATATTTTTCAGTAGAGACAAAACAGATCTAGAAAGTCTTCTTTGTGAGAGATGGATAAAAGTTCTCATTGAAAAAGCTGGGTTGTACAATTTCAATGAAGATGAAGAATCCATGAGTTCTGTTGAACTACTAGAGAAAGATACTACTGTTGAGGCATTAAAATGTCTCTGCAATCTAACATTCAACAGTGAAGTGTCTCGTACATTTTGTGCTGACACAGATATAGCTCAGAGCCTTGTTGCGAGACTGAGAATCTACAATGACATTCCATTCAAAGATGACATAATGCTCTTTGATATGAAACTGATGTTTATTCTGACTGCCTTGAGACATGATATCAGAGCAAAGATAAAAGAACTGCACGGTATGGATTATCTGACAAGTTGTTTAAATGAGATTATTCATGAAGCATCATCAGATTCTGAGAATGCATCATGTAGCTCCGGGACAGAGTATTTTCTGCAGGTATAAATTATCTGATTTTTTTCTATTATGAACAAGTCTTGCTTTCCTTAATAATAAATATCCTCTAATGAAGCATTACCTTATACTACATCTTAGTGGACTGTTGTTTTACAGGATGAGAAGCATGCCATTGCCTGTGATATCCTGAAAGCCCAGTTCAATTTGATAATGCAAGAAGCTGGGCCAGAAGAGGGTATAGGAGAGTATGAAGAAGCTATGTTTTCGAAATTGATGCCAGTTCTCACTGCTTTTTTGTATTCTCACTCATCCAGTGAGGAGAAAATGTTCGATCTGCATAATAATATTGCTAATTTACTTACAAGGTAAATCAAAACGTATCTTCACTTATAAAGCATAATCACTTATAATATTATCTGAAAGCATAATCACACTAGGACCACCCCGCGTTGACCCACACTAACCGACGCGGGCAATAGGTGTGCAGACTACGCCCACGCGAAGTTGCGCGTGCTATTGTTTTTAACCGACTTAAAAAGAAGGATGCGTATATTTCTTTTAGAACAGTTAGACCAATATCATTTTTGTTTATCTTGATTTCTGCGGTAGTCACTGTCTACCATGTTTCTAGGTATCTAAGTTTTATATGATCTTAACCGAGGTTAAAATTAAAGTGGGTGATCAAGTGGTATTTATAATTTATAGGGAAACTTGGGTGGGTAGGTTTCTCCATATAGTAGCACAATGTAGGTAGGTATCACGTCGACTACCACGCGCCGTACCGTAAAGGCAAAATTAAAAGTTAGTATGGGTGTTTCCACTCATCTCTGTAACTGCTGAACAGATGTATGAAACTTGTAATGTAGATTGTTTTCGACCTGGATTAGCGAATAGGCTACTATTTTTGGGTAAAGTTAAGACCATAACTGATTAATAAAAACCACTATAGACAAAAAATACCTCATAAGATTTTATTTTCAGTGTCCCATCTAAATTCTTCTCTTTCTTCACTCCACCACTGAATGAAGGGGAATCAGCCAGGTACACTTATGATGGTAGAAACATGGATGCACTGCAATCTCTAGTTAATTTGCTGCAACATAAGCTGACAGTTACCCACGTAAGAATTTTGTTTGTGTTTTGGGAGTTGGTGCACATTTCACATAACAGCAGCGCAATCAATGACGACCAATGTGGCGCGGCGATCGAATGTCCGCCTGCAACGCAGGAGGTTGCGGGTTCGATTCCCGCCTGGGCATAAATGCTTGTAAGATCTGCAAATATTTATTCCTGGTGTTCTGGGTATTTTCTATGTATAATAAAAAAGATCTATGTACGTAATATATTGTATTAAGTATATCAGTCATCAGACCCGAAACACAAGCTCTGCTTAGCTTGGGGCTAAATGATGCTGTGTAATTGGAATAAAATACTGTAAATTTGTGATTCTAACAGACAAAATATTTGCAGAATACATCAATCCAGTATGAGAACCTCTCTCCCATTCTGACAGTCATGAACAAATGTGCCCGGATTCGTTCCCAGCGCAAGTACTTGCGGCAAGTTGTTCTGCCGCCATTACGCGACGTGTCTCTCCCTCCAGAGAAGGGCAACACTTTGAGGAATCAGCTGTGCAGACTGTTGACAACCCCTGTCACAACAGTGAGGGATTTGGTGGCGGAGTTTTTGTTTATACTGTGCAAAGAAAAAGGCTAGTGTACTATGCTTGAACGCTACAATATAATTTAAAGTACCCAGACAAAAATAGGTAATGTAATGGTTGAGCGTTCTGGGTCATTCACTAAGTCAACAGTCCTATCCTACTAAACGTCATCATCATCAGCCTAAATAAGTCCACTGGTAAACATAGGCCTCCCATGTTTGTGACTCCATAACGGTCGAACTTATTTGTTTAAAACTTGCAAACAGCACAGAAGACAAAGCTACTAAGAGCTGAGCTTTCAAATTATTTGTTTATTTCAGTTGGTCGCATGGTAAAGTATACTGGATTCGGTAACGCGGCTGGTCATCTCGCGCAGAAGGGCCTACTGAGCGGAGTACGAAGCGCACAATACTCTTCAAGCAGCGATGACTCTGACACAGAAGAGTATCTCGAAGCGCAGCCCAATATAGACCCAGTGGTGGGGTGCACGCGACCACCGCGCGTTAACCCCTTCGAAGGCATGACTGAAGAACAGGTAAAACATTAATCATTTTCAGCACTAAAAGTGGAGTGCCCGCGACACTATTTGCGTGCTTGTAATTCATGCCCACGAATTTCTAAAATTTATTAGTTCGAAACAAAATCTCTGCAAAAAAATTATTTAATTTTAAGGCCCATATTCAGACACGTTACTCATTAATCTTTATTTATGTAATTGCTGATGGAACAAGCTTTAGGCCCACCTGATGTTAAGTGGTTACCATTGCCTATAACAAAGCATTATATTGCAGGTGACGAACGTGCCCTACAATGCACTGCTCTGCGTTCATTAACCTGAGGCATGCAGGTCTTTAGCCTCATGTGCCTGTAATTTCACCGGCACCCACACCTTTCCAACCGATTTGAACTCTGCCTAAGCATTGACGCTCGATATTTAGTCTGTTTACTTATATTTTGAACTGAATCAATTATGACTAGAATCAAAAAAACATCAGAAAGCTGTAGAGCTCTATTACACATTACATTCTAAATGTGAAGTCAGAATAACGTGTAATTGTTCCAGCAGAACTGGATCTTTTACAAAAACGCGGCGTTGATACGATAAAATGATTGTTTTTCATGGCAATTATACTTTTTAAGAGAATCATCTATCATCATCTCATTCGTTTCATCTCTTTCTAAAACCCAATAATGTCGCATTGGATTTTGGACGAACAGACTACGCGACACCCTAAACCTAGTTTAAACCTCAACTCAAGCAACGATTTCGTCTGCATTAGCAATTACTCGGCTGAGCTGAGTTCAGTGAAACTGCGCTCAATCATTGTTTTTGAATAAGAAACTCGACTCAAAACTAATTGAGTAACGTCTCTGAAATACTCTGAATAAGCCTAAGACACTGTGGTTCAGCTAAGCGTTAGTCAATCTAGGCAATAACTAATTCATCCTCCTTTCACAGCATTTTTTTTCATTTTCTTACAGAAAGAGTACGAGGCGATGAAACTAGTGAATCTGTTCGACGCGATGGTAACACAAGGTGTTGTAAAACCGGCCCGCATGGGACCCGACGGTCGACCGCAACCCGTCGATCATGTGCTTGAGTTAAGAGACGACCAGCCCAAACGATCACAATCTTAGACTTAGTACTTCATCATCATCGGATCTCCCCCGTACGTTTCATAAGAACGATTTTTAGCCATTTCATTCCACAGACTTCCCACGGTGGGCGACTGACGCTCCTTAAGGTTAAACAAGTCGGTACGTTGTCCATACAAACGCTGTAAGCGTTTAATGTCTACTATTTATTAACGTGCGTCCGAAGTTAAGTTTGATACTGAATTATCTTGCCGTTATCTAGGCTCGTTACCCTTTATGCTACAGTGAAATCAGATTTCCTTGAAAGTTACAAGCGTCGAAAGATTTAGTACTAAATCTTTAGACCCTTGTAACTTACCGACAACGTACCGACTTGTTTAACCTTAAGGCTCGTGGTCACTATTCGAGAACTTTTACTAACCTGCAGTTGTCGGTTCTAACTTCAACTTTCTGATTCTGAGAGCTATGTCGGTTACCAAGGCCCCGCAGTGTAACTCAAAACGACAATACGAAACATTGTTTATCGTTTTCAAGAATAGACCCGGTAAACGTCATCGTTGACTACGCGCCGCCGCCCCGCTCCCTTTTGCAGGAAATAAAGCAAAAAGGTTTTATTAGCGCAGTAATACAACCACAAAACTTGTTAAGTTAAAATTGTTAAGTCGCTAGTCAATTGTGTTACTTACGTAGTTTTCTAAATAATTGGTAGAAGCTCTAGGCACTAGTACGGTCTGCCACAAAAGTAAATAAACAGTTATATTTAATCAGTAACAGTTTATAGAGTTTAAATATTTCTTTAACCAGCAAACTTTTAATCATAGTTTTGAACTTTATTTAAATGTAACGGACATTTTTCTAGGTATTATTTTTTCTGTACATAAGTAGGTTTTTTTTTAACCTATGCTGTCCCACTATTGGGCTAATCTCCCCATTTCCTTCCACTGCTTTCTATCTTCCGCCGCATTCCACCAGGATTTGTGAAAAGTATTGAGGTCGTCACGCCAACGTTTCCTCGGCCTTTATTTAACATTTGACTTGGCTAGATGATGCTGTGTGGATTGTCCTGCACTATTTATTATATTATTTATTACTGTTGCATTTTATATAAAATTTATTTTTTAACGTAATGATGTAATGTAATGATTATTTCATGTAATTCGTTAACCCATATCAATTAAAATAAATAAATAAATATTAAATAAAATTAATAAGTATGCTAGTAACCTATTTAGAAAAAAATATGTTGTCAAACTATTTATTATAGGCAATAATTGTACGTTGTACGATGTAGATTTAAGTGATAAATGAAGTGGTGACTAGAATAAGTTCTTAGAAAGATGACACCAAAGCATTGAAAATAAAAATAAAAAGTAGGAATAATAACAAGTTATACTTGTCATGATGCTAGTCGGTACTTTGTGGGTGTATAGTATACTGAGGTACACTATAAGTACTAGTTATGGCCCCATTGTTTAGATGAAAAATATCGTTATTCAAAACTGTTCCAATTTCTCTGATCGTTGATTTCAGGACTATTCATTCCGTTCCATCTAAAATTTATTTTATCTCTGCAAGTTATATGTACCTATAACTTGTTAAATGTTTATAAGATATTGAGCAAATTGTACAACTGTACCCTTTTTCATAGTGTTTGAATTTTAAAAGGTATAAGAATAATAATATGATTTTTTTATTTATATACATATATTGCATTTTATGGATCTGTAAGAATTTTTATAAGTAGGTACTTACCTTGAGTATATATCTATATTTTATTTCCGTGTTATATGTAATGAAATTGTGTCAAAATAAAATTCATTAATCACATACACGCTTCGCTATTTACTATATTTAAAACACCTACTTTTACTTACCAACCTTATTACTTTTACTTATTGCCATATATATTACGAATTACGAATCTCTCATAGACAATCAAATGCATAAAAACACGTTCCTCTAATTTGGTACCTATCGTAGTTTTTAAGAAAATATTTTTACACAAATAAAATAAAGTCGGTTGGTATGTACGTGCATACATTTGTATTTTTTTTAAACGTCTTGTTAGAACAAACAGGTCTACATTAAGTATGCGTACTTCATTCCCTTTGTGAAAATAATATTTTCGGAGCAGGAATCTTGAACTAGGACATCTAAATTCATTAATCAATGACCTAAAAGCCTGAAACCCTGGCGAGTCTGAAACCTGCGCGTCGTGGTCGCCGGACCGCGATTCGAACGCGAAGGCTTTCGTTTGTTTGTTGGATGGGCGGCAGTCTGGCTCGGTAGGGCGGCTGGGCATGTTGCTTACGGTTTTCTTAAACGGCCCGCTGCGATATTTTATCAAATGATTGAAATTAAAAGCAGTAAGTATTGCGTATTATTCTCAAAAGCTGGTAAATGAACGCTGACACTTTATTGCAACAACAACAATATAATATTCAATACAGCGCCAACGTTTATATTTATTTGTGAGTCGAAAGTGATAAAGATGTGCACACATTCCTTTGTTTACTTTCTCCGCGCGATGTTTGATTTTAAGCTCTGGTTTTGTTGTTCATTATGTGCATTCTTAGCTTTCATTTATTGAACATAGGTATTAGGTACTAGTCCCGCACTAGACTTCCTAACCTTATTAAAAATACATAGGCTCTTAAAATGAAATACTTAGTACTTACACTCGTAAGTGTACAAAAAAGTTTGTTGCAACTTAAGTAGGTATGTACTGACTTATTCTGCGGCGGTGTTAAAATGGCTCAACTTATATACTTTATAAGGTTCAAGAAACGTTAAACGTGAAACGTTGAACTTCTTTTATCACGTCGTACTGCCTGGACTGACTGATAGACAATTCAACGGATAGCCAAAACCAAAAGTCGAGAGTATGAAACTTGGAGAGTCGCTTCCTGTTATAATATAGGGGTGACTAAATGAATTCCTGAAACACAATCCTAAAGAGGTGCAGCAGGATGTTTAAGATTGTATGAAAGGATTAGTATATTCGATAACTTCGAGTAGGTCATATCTGTTTCGTGTCTGCAAAGTTGTTGCAAAAAATTTGGAAAAACTTTTGTGTTTCCCCACAGATGCAATGCTGATAATTCTAGCGAGTATTCTGGCTGTAGGGCGGTGTAGCTCTACAAACGCTCCCTTTCTCCATTCTCCCGCACCTCCACAGTGCAAGCGCGCCCCCCCTCACGCGCAGCCGGCAGACAGACATTACCGGCTAGAAATTGTTGGTGACCCCGACCTCTTTCTGCCTGGAGAGCTCTATACTGGTAAGATAACTATTCTTAAAGAAGTCTAGTTTTTAATATTTTCGTATACTACCATCTACAACGTAGGTGACTACTTTAAGACTATCTCAAGATCTCAGTCCGGGGTTCAACTACAGGTTAAGTAGGCTAACTAACAAAGCTTTCTTTTCCTTTTAGTATTTCTTCAAGGAGTAAACAGTGGACAAGGACCCACTCCATTTTCAGGCTTCACTATATGGGCTGAGATAAGCAAAGATGCATTGAAAAATACCAAAGTAGAAAATTTAAATTCCACTGGCATTCCTGATATGCCGTTAGGTATCTTCCAAGCTTACGATGCGCAAACTAAAATCCGTGAGATCTGTGCACCCGCCGCGGACAATGCAACTGGGCATCCTAAAACTGATGTTCAGGTTGGTTGATCAATAATAATTGTTCGTAACTCTATGTCATATACAGTAAACCAATACAATTCTGTTTTTGGTTTCTATTAGATAGGAATTTGCTGATACGCCCAGATCCAGTTACAGAACATAAATATATAAGTCCTCTCAAAATTCTACTAGTCACTGGGCTGTATGATAGCGTAGCAAATTTTTTCTAGGTAATTTGGAGTGCTCCCTCAATCACTCCAGGGACATGTGTAAGGATTTGCGCCCGCGTCGGTCCAGCTAAGAACGAGCATTGGTCCATACTGGCCCGTAAACTGTGTGCCGCACCAGCAGCACCTGCTAGTATTGCACGACAACCGCAAATTATGGAGCCTTGTTGTGCTTGTGATGAAGCCAAATACGAGGTACCTATCGAAAGTTGTATTTTAAGATTCTCAGATTGTCAACTTTTCGCTTTGTCACGTGTTGGGCGCCAAATTAAGGAGTGTTATGGTTATTGTGTAACGGTCTTATTTCCAACTAGATTTAATCTGCGGATAGGCTCGCGTAGTGTCCACATAATTAAGACAAACGAAATGCCATACCAGGATACGAACTAAGTATATCTATATTCCAAGTTTCATCCAATTTAGGCACACGCTTGGTTATTACGGCTCTATTGAGCTGCATAAACATCTTCTAAACTTTTGCTTCATTAATATCTATATCTAATGTGTGGCGCAGGTAACCTTCGAGTCTTTATGGTCCCGAAACACTCACCCACGCGAATTTCCACCGGAAAGCGCTCGAGCCCATTTTGACGAAGTAATAGGCGCTTCCCACACTGCACAATACCGAGTTTGGCAGGAAGGGAGGGTCGCTAGCTCCGGAATGAGGAGATTGGCTGATGATGGCGTGACCACTGCCCTTGAGAAGGAACTTAAAGCTGAGGTGAGGTAACAAGGTGTAAATTAGTTCGGTGACAGCGTATTGATGTGCTCGTTTTCTTAGATTTCCTAATAAATATCCTTATCTCATAAACGTTTAATACACCAACCTATTTTTAGGTGGGTGGTCCAACATTTTTAACTGGGCTTAGATCATACGTTAGGCAGAGTTACCTGACAAATTCATCATCGAAGCGTAAACATGTGGCGCTAGGCAATATACAACCTTCAAACCTGGATTTGAGTAGGTACATACCTAATTATTATTTAAAAATTGATGTCGGTTAATTTCTTTGTCCACCCTTCTTATTTTTAACTTTACTCAAGAGCTTGGATACCTTAGACGAGTAAACCAGGGGACACGATACGCTCGAAAATCTAATGAAATCACGATCAACCAATATTTGCGGAGCACGGGAGGGAGGGTCTATTTCTGCTTTACTTCCACAGATAGCGCTGTCACTATCTAAAAGTTCCTGCTGATTTAGACTAGTGCTTGATGCAATCGATGAAATTGTATCGATAAAAATGAATGAATGATAGATTCTCCATCATTCACTCCGTCAAAGTATGAATAGAGAAAGACGCGTGCTGTTTTTTATTATTAAAAAAATCGTTCTTACCTTGTAATAAAGTACTATGGTGTTTTTTTAAAATACCTTCATAAATTACGAAATTATTTATCTTTTACGACATGAACAGTAGAGCCTAAAATAAATTATATGGTTTAATCTAAATTTATCTACTACTACTACTTCATCATTATCATCACCACCCTAAAATGTCCATTTCTATGTTCTATGTTCTTCTATGTTCACTTCCTTTACTTTACAAAACTATCGAACGACTCCGATCCGATCCCAAGACAGACAAGACGTTTCCTACCGCTCTTTCTTATCTGAACGTCAGACTGTCAGCCATCTTGTCTGTCAAGCAGACTACCGTCAATCTCCGTCAGTATTGCCAGTACAATAAAAGAAACTTCTACCAAGTCATTTGCAAAAATGTCTCAAGTAATCAAGTATCTTACAATAACATACCATAATATGCGATCGGTTGATGATGATGATGACTTATAAAATCTGCTATAACTACGATGCTACGACAACAGTTTCACTCTTCACTATAAAAGCCAAGGAAATAAATGAATAAAAAAACAAAAATTGTCTAATCTTCGTGTCGCACCCATACCGGTTGACGTTGACGGCAAACGCAGAGGCCGAGGAAAGTCGATGACTGTAGGTAGCTCAAGATTGTTTGCCATTGCATTCGGTTTTTTAATGACCTTTTTCAAATAGCAGACTTTTAGAACTCGTTAATGATGATTATGATGATGATGATTATAGAGCTGCATGTAGAAATTTAAGCTCTACTTACAAATTCAGGAAAATTTAATGTAGGAACAGCATCTTTATATAATTTTCGCTGTTTCTTAGAATTTGTATTATAGCACTCTGGCTCAAAATGCAAACTTCATATTCTGTTTTATGGGATCCATATCCGCTCTCTACGAATTGCTTTCATCCACTCTATTTTTCGTAAGAGATTAGTTAGAAATCTAAAATCGTGTTGAATTGTTCATTCATTTACATCGATATTTTTTATCGATACTTTCAAGCCCTATTTAGAAGAAGAACGTAGGAACGAATGAGAAATGAACAGTGTGATTCGACTTATTTAGTTGTTCGTCAATTTTGGTTACAATACCTTAAAAAAGGAGTGCTTCTTAAAATGGTGTACTGTTTGCAGTGATCGTATCGCATTTATTGGGTTTTATGAAAAAATAGCCGCTTTGGTGGCATAAAATTGTACTCATCTTTGATAAGAAATATCAACTGTGCGGCCACTATAGTTTTAACAAAAAAGTACGGTGCATTTCGTCATTTTTCTCGCCTTGTGTTGTCTTCAGGAACCGTGGTTACACTGACTGGGTAAGTTCGTTTACCATGGGTTATAAGCACCATACGTGGCAAGAGGGGTAAAGGCAAGAACGGCGTAGTAACGTGTCCCGTGGTTTACTCGTCTAAGTTGGATACTCATCAACCACAATCTGCTTGGCCTGCAGAACCCCTATGAATGTGACTTTTATTGGGCTTAATTTGTGATATAGTTAACATGATGCATATTTACAGAGCGATCGCATCCGCACCATAATCAAAGCTCGCGGGATATCGTGGCAGCAAATAGCTGCAGCCGGCGTAGGCAATCCCAGTACCTTTGCTGTATTCAGAGTTGATCCAAAGAACCACCTCGTATCCCTGGCGTCGAAGCTTGCGCCTTCACCCGACTGGTTCGTAGGGGTGTCAGCACTGGAGCTTTGCCTTGCTAACTGTACTTGGACAACGTCATTTATTCTTCCCCTATATCCCTATGACGCTGGTACTGATAATGGACTTAACTATATGGTGAGCTTGTTTTTTTTTAAATGTTAAAGCTATTTGGGTTTCTACTTATTTTGGCATTATTGGCGTTTAAAGGACATCTGCTGTTCGTGAATAAATAATGCATAAGTTACATATATGCACAAATAATAGTTTTATTATTCTATCTATTTATGCAACGGATTTAGGTTTTTTATGTGATAATGTAATTTGTTTTATGGTAGTCTCGTCGGATGCCAACCATCCCTGCGTCCCCACTGAGGGCGCTCAGACCGGATTGGCCCAAAGATGTGCGCTCGCCATTCTTCAGCACGGTTGGCGAAATGAGACCTTTTGCACTCTTGCGATTCTCTCGTTTACGGCTTTATGAGAAGGGTTGTGAAAATTCAGGTAACATAGTAGCAAAATAAACAACATTATTGGATGGAACCTAGTGTGTCTATTTCAAGTAAATCCTTAGACGGTTGATAAACGTCACACATAAAATATATGCTATTTTATTGGAAAGCAGAAGGCGCTGGCATCGAACAGGACCCTTCAGCCGTCCAACCAGGCAAAGAAGGCCCGTGCCAGAGTCACACGTGGGGTGCATGGAGCCCTTGCAGCGTGACGTGCGGTGACGGGTACCGACTACGTCAGCGCGAGTACATGTTTCCCTCACGCCACGTCGCCGATTCCTGTCGCGTGGAGCTGACGCAGCGGCAACTGTGCCACGGCATTAGACGGAACTGCAGGTAACACTTACAGCGACGGGTGACACCATGAGCCCCCTTAAGTTTCACTAAGGAGCACAAAAACTACTCTTGGATTTCGCTTCGGGGGTCTCGGGCGGTTGAAACACTAGCATACGCTCAGGATCATAGAGACATAATTACCTTCATCTGAAATACTTGTTTCTCTTGTCATGCAACTTTGTATTATAGGTATTCTCAGAACTACATTCCCTTAAAAGCGAAATCATTTCCTCACAATTTAAAACGCTTTTAGAAGTGTTGTCAACTATTGTAACAGAGCTCCATCAGCTTACGAGCCCACACCGGTAGAGGATCACGGCGGCTCTTGCGCCGTGTCTCCCTGGTCGGAGTGGTCGCCATGCGATGGGTGCGGCGTGCGCGCCCGTACTCGGCACTATGTACTGCCGCGCGCGCACAAACGCTGTCACGTGGGGTTCCGAGCAAGGACCGTGCTTGACCAAGCTATGCCGTGCGATGCTGGATCCTGTGAAATGTAAGGGTGTAACGCATGCATGCAAATGGTTACTTCTTTTAGAGGGTATAGGGGGTAGAGTAAGCCTGTACGCCTGAATGACCTAGCCCAGATACCTAACACCGCAATAAGCTGCGATTTCGAGCTTGTACATCTCTAGTTAATAATTGACCCAGATGAATTAAACCGTAAACAGTTACATTGTTGGTACATCTTGTAACAGAAATAAGCAAATTATTATTACTAATATCAGGTATACCTACTGTTATAGTTAGATATTACTGGTCTACTTGTAAATGTATTGATTAACAATACATAATTTTTTTAAATCGTCCAATGTGTTATACTCACACAAACGTGAAATAGATTGACGGGAAGTAGTATAAGAAGAGCTTCTAGTGAAGGGCACGTCCGGGGAAGTACTATAACCATACCCACGCCGCATGTATTAGTAGGGTTGAAATTTTCAAGGTATCTATATTTATCGTGGTGCGTAAAGGTGTACCTACTAAGAATCGCTTTCCCACTTTTGTACAAGTGTATAGCAAAGAAAGACAAAACTAAGCATTTAAATATCAGCTTGCGTATACATTTTTGGCTTTGCTCTACCCTTCCTATCTGCGACACATTCGTTGAACTTTGGATTTGAACTATATACTTACTTGGGTAGATATTTTGATTTTATTTTTCTGATGTGTAAATTAATAAATAATTTTAATTTCAGAAAGCCAGATGCGTATGTAAATATGACTGACTTCGACTGGTTTTTCGTGGTACGTATTATACCATCACATAAAATACTTTCCCATCGCCATTAAATATATCAGCAAGTAAAATAGAATTCTTTTCTGGATAGTTCTGTCCACCAGGTTACCTGCCAAGCATGGTGACTACGGTAAAACCTGGACTGGTTTAGCGGAATTTGGGAGATGTCCATCAGTGTAATTATTAAAGCTATGTTGCGTATAAGCGATGTTGACGAGTTATAATGCCTAGATCTTCTGGAGTGTGGAGCGTAGAATAAATAAAATTAGTGACAAACATTCACACAACCTCCGCTAGCCTCAAACTATTGCTTAGGGTAGTTGATAGAATACCTATATACGTTTTTTTTTGTCACACGTTAAGAGAACATATACAAAACCAGACATACAAAAAACTTATATGCTTACACAAATCTTTGTTCTCAGTGGGGATCGTAATAATAAAATAACCTTACTAATCCTTACTATATTCGTAGGGTCTCCCATCAAGTGCGGAGTGTAAAATAACCGCTTGGGGTCCTTGGTCGCCTTGTTCGGCTCGCTGCGGCCGTGGCAAACGGCTTCGGACGCGGTTCTATGTGCTGCAAGGTGCACACCTTCAGGCCCACATGACTCGCACCTTACTTGCTGATTGGAACCGACGCTTCTCTGAATTGCAGAATATTGTGAGTATTGTGATCATAAAAACCGAAGTCGACAGACAGTTACGATGAAAAAACGTGTCAACGTATATTTCCCTGTTCTTTAATGCATTAGATAACCTTATGAATAATTTCAGGAGTATACTCCAGAAAACGTGACAGTGGATCCTGAGATAGAGAAGACTATCTTGGAGCACATAGAAAACTGTCAGTTCACAATGACAGCGCAGGAGGCGATCTGCGATGGAGACGACGGTAGCTGTGAGAAACAGGAAATACCAGAAGGTATAATCGCCGACATGGAAGTAGATCTCTAATTTAGCATCTGCGCACTGTCAATGAGCTGGTATAACTGTATGCTAGCTATTGCGACGCCGAGTTGACTAATTTCACACAGATCAAACCATTCCACGTTTTCGTTTATGTATTTGTTTATTTCTTGGTTGTACTGGAGTTAGGTCAGTAGCACGATATTACGCTCTGAGAAAGGATCTTCACTTCACTATATGCTATGGTATACTATACCAATATATCTTTATCTGTCATTGCAGTTTTTACCTTAAATCCTGCCTGCCTGGCTTACTATACCTTACAATAATCATGAAAATAATTCTACTTACATTTACTTACGGATAACGATACGGATTTATGTACAATAAGCTTTCAAAGGACTCCTCCTTGCAACATCTTAGTACCTTCCAACTGAAGTCACTTATTACAGAGATTCTTCGCACCTATTCGTATGAGGATACTGAGAATTTGCTTGCGATTGTGAAATAAAAGGTGTATTTAATACGTATTTTCTTATTTTATTCAGTCTAATAATGCACATACACCCATCCCCACACCCCAACACACACCCTCAAAAAACTGTCCACAAAATCAATGTCCTATTGTATCCTATTGTGTCTTGTTTTATTTTATTCTATATGTTATTTGTAACTGTAATATTATTTGTAATTTTTCTTCTATTTGATCCTCTTTTATAAGAAATGTATAATTCAAAATATAGGAATTTAGTATATTATGATTGTATACATAATATAATGCAACAATTTAGGGGGGAGCGCAAATGTCTATTGTACAGGCTTTTTAAGCCTAGTTTAGACATTTGAGGCTTCACTACAAAAAGAAACTATAATCAATGTTTACATTCTATAATAATTTAATTAAGTAACAAATGTATAATATTTTGAGATAAAATAAATTATTATTATTATTATTATTATTATTACTTAATGAACGGTGTCTAAGATATACCTATGCATATTTCCAAACAAGTGTAGGTACCTATAAATATTTTTAAAATTATGCCTTTTCGATGGTCAAACTTTGCTTAGTTTAGTCTATTGAATTCCAGATGTCTGCAGACAGCCGATACAAGTAGGCCACTGCCGGGGCTACAACGATCGATGGTATTACGATTTAAACCAGAATATCTGTGAGCCGTTCGGCTTTAGTGGATGTGGGGGAAACGCGAACAACTTCCGAAGCGAAGAACAATGCAGACTGGCCTGTGCGGACAGAAACATCACGGCACTACCTGATACAACCACTGTTGATCCAACTACTACTACGGAAGAGTCTTATTATTCTCTACCCCCTCTACCATGTAAGTATACCACCTCAGTCTGAAAAAATCCACTGTGGGACATTATAAGCCTACCCATTTCTGGAAAGAACGATTTTGAGCTTTCTTCATCCAACTTCCCGCGATCTTTAGAATGTCATCGAGTATAATAATATGTTTATAACAGAGGGCATTTAGTGTATATTATATAGAGGTGGTTAACAGAGGAAACTGACCACACAACACAGTTGATAGTAGCCTTCTGCGCAGCACAGACTGCGCTGTAGTTTGTGGGTTCGATCACCATCGAGAATAAATATTTGTGTAATGATCATAAGGTTTATTGAGTGTTACTATATTGTATTAATGATAAGTAGTCAATTAGCACCTACAACAAATATATTCGATGTTTTACGGGAATTACTAGTTAGTGCATTATTTAATGTGCATGTTAGCTCTGGTGATAAAGTTCCAAGGTCGTCGCATAAAAGCTCGGTTTATGATAAATGTATCAAATACCTTTTTATTCTGTGCCTAAACTCGTGTTTTTCATAACTCGCAGCGTTTCCAAAGAAACCAGCACCGCCAGTGATTCCGAAAAGGTTGAAAGCTACCCCGTCGACGCAAGACAACGATGTTATGCTCAACGACGACTCATCTCGCTTTATTGAAGGTATTCAATTGAAGTTTTAGTGCTCGTCTTGACCCTCCACTACTATGTTTATAATATTTTTTTGCACAGCAGTAAAATTAAAGCGTAGGTTAAAAAAGTCGTGTCAACACGGAACTGTATTAACGACCGATGTGGCGCAGCGGGCGAATGTCCGCCTGCGACGCAGGAGGTTGCGGGTTCGATTCCCGCCTTGGGATAAATGTTTGTACGAGCTCAAAGTATTTATTCCGGGTGTTCTGGGTATTTTCTATGTATAATAAAAAATATCTATGTATGTAATGTATTGTGTATTGTATTAAGTATATCAGTCATCTAGTACCCATAACACAAGGTCTGCTTAGCTTAGGGCTAGATGATGCTGTGTCGATTGTCCAGCATTATTATTTATTATTATTAAATTGAAACCTCTTAAAAATATTTCGATTATCATAGTTTAGCAAAATATGAGCATAAAACAATGTACTAACAATTTAAAAATGTGAATATGAGCATAAAAGTTAATAAAAAAACTCGCTATAGAAAAAAATTGCCATTAAGGTTTCCGGAAGGTAATTTATCTATGTGTCAAATTTCATCTCATCGATTCAGTGGCTTAGTCGTGAACACGTAAGAAATAAACATACTTTCACATTTATGAACGAGTATGGATGAATATGTCTATTTAGGTTATTTTCTTTGGTTTTCCAAGGTATTTTCAACATAAAAAAATTATATTTTTTTTGTTAATAGATGTGGATTGCAAATTGGGATTATGGCTTGGATGGACCGATTGCATTGGAGACTGCGAATATGCCGTCAAACTAAACTATAGACTGGTCATCGTAAGTTTCGTAGATAAATGTTGCATTATTATTAATAAGTGTAGCTAAACGAACTTTGCGAACTATTATTTATCGACGTAGAGAATTTACTAAATTACTATAAATTTGTCTATCTATACCAATTACAAATACAATGTACATAATATAGACAACGCACTGATTATTCCGCTGCTTATAGAGACTTGTAATTTTCAGGGTATATTGATCTAGGTGTAGAGGTGTAGGTACTAAGAATTCCCACTTTGTGTACACTTGTAATTTTTGATATGATACATGGATACACGATAAGCCTTCCTGTCGAGCGTTAGAACTGATTCGTTTGACAAAATTACACTTAAACCGTGTCTAGTCTAGTGTACACGACGCTAAATGTAAATCGAGGTTCAGTTTTTGGTTGGCGTTCGAGAACCTTTATTCGCCAGTGGTTGTCGGTTCTACGAGCTATATGGCCTGCCCATTGCGAGATTAACTAGCTAATTATGCGTGGCATATAAGTGGCCTTCTGTACTTACTGAAGTGTAAAACCGGATACCTATTAAGATGTGGAGTAACAGTAGTAGTAACAGACCTATACAAAAAAATATACGATTAGTAAAAAAAAGTGTAGTAGTATTTTGCAGTTGTAGGTACTTACTACCCTATCTACGTCTTGGGTTATCTTATTTGAACGTCTGGATAAAGGTAGACGACCCTGGCTGAGTGGCTGATTAGCCGGTTGCGTTGTGAGAAGACGCATGTTTGATAGTCTAAAAAAATATAAGTACAAGTGGAAACGCGCACGGCTTTGTTTGTATAAAACTATTTTTATACTACTACTACTCCCGCTGTACCCTTTTAGGAATTTTAGAAATACTTTACTTAGTACACCCCTAATCACCAAGACCAATATACCAAGCAGGTGTATTCAATAGGAACATAACACTTAGTAAATAAATAAAATAAAGTCGTATTTATTTAATAACATCATGACTTTAATCCCCAATAGTAGAAGTACGTCCAGATATAAAATTTGTTTTTTTGTATTTCCTGCAGCGTCCAGAATCAGGGCAAGGAAAGACTTGCAAGCGCCTAATCAAAAGTCGTGAATGCAGACCGTCGTATTGCCGAGAGCATTTGATCTTACCTGCTACCACTACGCCATCGCCCATCGAGGAATACAGCGAGAATTATATCTTCGAATGAATATAGTGTGTAAGTACTTGTTGAATCTATGTATGTATAATCCGTTTAAATCCGTTTCGTAGATCACTTATTATTATAGCAATAATTATGTCAAGTGTAAAGAAATGTAACAGTGCATTAAATACGAGATATTTATAAGATAATTTATTTCTTACAAAAACAGTGTTACGGGTACAAAAAGTTTATAGAAATTGAACATTGTGCCAGGATGAACTCTGTTCCCTACACTAGGACTTAGGAGCCTATACAGTAGGGTCACAGTGATTCGTCGTGGACTACTTTCAGCAGTATATATATATATATATATTATTATAGTTATTGTACATTACAAGGTGGAGGTTGCTTTCATACACATTTGTAAACTTGTATTTTGGTATGGAGTGTGATATATCCATGCCATTGTCATTTTCACGTCAACAACAAGAGTTGGGTAAAATGTCATTTATGTTGCCAATCGACTTGCGTAAGTATTGACTAGATTTAATTAAACAACTGATTATTTGAACACATGTTTATTTGTTTTACAATTATTAATTACACTCAACATGCTTTGTACATAGACACTCTTATTGTAATACTGTTGAGAACATCACAGTTAACGCTTCTGATAAATTATCTCTGTTGATCCTATCCAATCACTTTTATAAATTCAATACCTAAATATTTTAATAAAAGTATATAAGCCTATAGCGAGTCAAGTCAAGTCCGACTTCGACCAAAAATCCAGCCGACGAATCCAACTTGGATGTGTAGCGTCCAAACGCTACACATCCAAGTTGGAGAACTTATAGCCAATCCTTGGGGATCTATAAGTTCTCTAGTAACGGCTACGAACCGGAAGAAGAAGAGTAGGACGCGGACGGTGGAAGGGCTCACCCGATGGACCGAGGACATTGCTCAAAATCGTTTTTCTCGGAAACGTATAGGGGATGCTTATATGATAGGGGTATGATGATGATCAAGCTATTTTCAACAAGCCCGCTTTTATCTATACTAATATTATAAAAGGAAAGATTTTATTGTTTGTTTGTTTGTATTGAATAGGTTCCGAAACTACTGGACCTATCCCCGGGTGACATAGGCTATATTTGAAAAAAAAATTAGGGATCCTTACTAAACCCGTGCGAAGCCGGGACGCGCCGCTAGTTTTATATATATTTATACTTATGTCGGTCGCCTCGTATCGCATCACATGCCTAGCCTAGCTTTAAGACGATTCTAAGTGATTTTTTAGATTTTAGTGAATAAATGCCATTTTGACGTTTAGGTTAGGAGTTTCAGAAACGTAAGAGTTAATAAAAATAGGCACCAACTGCCTATTGTTAGTATGTTAGTATAATAAACGTACTTACTTTAGTATTAAGAACAATTATAAAAATAATCAAGCTCGAAACGTAATACGCACCGAAGATATCCCATTAAATTTTTTAGTATGTAGGTACAGTCAGCTGCACTATAATGTATACAACTCGTAACATTCAAAACGGCACCAAAACCTTATAGTAAACTCTTAAACAGTAAAAACTAAAAAAAATGTGAAGTTTGCTGATAAGTTCACTTATTTTTTGAGTTTTTGCCTTGTAAATATTAATTGTAACGTTATAAAACTATTATGTAAGTTAAGATTTGTATACATTCTAGTGCAGCTGACTGTACCTACTCTAGATTCTTTAGGATATCTAAGCAGATAATCAGAGCACTTCTACATATTATATACAACAAGCCCACAACCAATTGTCGGTTTTCCATCTGTGACAGGTCGACCCCTGATAGAATACGAACTGGCTTCCAGACAAAACTATTTAACATATTACTATACATATACCTAGGTTTGATTATAACTAACTACTAGGCGAATTCCATGAACATTGAGCTTTACTTTATACACACTATAGTTTATTCTGTACCTAAGTAACACGTTTTATATTTATAAATTAAATTTATATTTATAAATATAAATATTTCTTCATTAATATTCTTAATTTTAGGAATCAAATGCATGATTTTTTAAGCTTTAGTTAATTTTCAGAACTGAATACTGGTAACGCACCTTAAGGTTAAACAAGGTAATCTGATTTTACTGTAGAATATACGGTAACGTACCTAGATAACGGCAAGATAATTCAGTATCAAACTTAACTTCGGACGCACGTTAATAAATAGTAGACATTAAGCTCTTACAGCGTTTGTATGGACAACATACCGACTTGTTTAACCTTAAGACCAGTAAACAAAATTATTGAGCAGTTTTAGGGGTTTTAGTGTGTTTTTGTCGGTTATATACCTACTCATGATGTAAGTACTTCAGTTGTACGTACATATCCATGATAGTAAAAGAGATGATTCTGTTTTATACTGTCTTATTTAAAACTTCTATGAGAAATCGTGTAGTCAATGAAAACCCCACTGAACATGAAACCCATTCAAATATGAATGTACACTGACACAAACAAACATGAGTTTATTCAAGTTTTTAAAATCGGTATAAATACGTCGTTCTTCATTCTTTTATTTGAGAGGAACGGACGAGGAATTATATTTTCTACAATACAATACAATTGTTATAGATAAGTGTTCAAGATATGGGGGTGTATCTCTTAACCATACAATAACGTCATAGTCAAATTTATTTATAAGATGCCGGCCTCGAATGTTTGTTCGTGAGTCTAAAAATGAATACATTCAATGTTAAGGTCGTTACTACTTACTTACTCGAAGAACTGTTTTCTGTTGTATTAAGTAGGTAAGTAGGTGGGTGTATCTGATTTCGATGTCACTAACAAAGATGCCGAGTGCAGTGAAGTGACAATGAAGCCGCAATCATGTTTTTTAACTGCACTTTCACTCTTATTCATAGACTTTATTTTAACTTGCTCAGCTGGATTAAAATTTCTCCGCTGGTTGATTCGTTGCTAGTTTTATTTGAGCCAATCTACTTTACACGAATTCTAGAATATGTTACCTATTCATTTTTGTATTACATTTCGATGTAAAGAAAAATATTTAAAAAGTGTTACAAAATTCGCGTAAACCTTCACGGTGTACAATGTAGAATTTTTTACCCTTACCTACTGATCCATGTTGTCTGTATAGTTGTAGTAGGTTTACTACAACTTCAAAGCACAAGGCCGGAAGAACATCTAAAACTCATCGTATAGCTTATCTATAGAACTAAAATAGTATACTTTAAAAACCTTCGGTTCACCTACGTATAAATTCGTATGGGTATGCTCTCAATACCCTTTTGGAGTTGGCTTAAATGCGAGTAATGGTTGGTTTAATCGGAGCCTCGCAACATTTCGGAGCGATGCATTCCTTGGCACAGGGGTTAGAGCACGCTATATTCGCGAAGTCAATCAAAGCTTTTGTATCCTCATCCGTACCTGTAATTTAGACAATCATATTATATAGCATAGATATATCTGGGAGCTTCAGGAACCCCTGGTTAATGCGTAAGTTATAAAGGAAATGCTTATCAGACAGTATATGAAAGAAACCAGCCAAAGATGAGATTGAGCCAAAGGACGGTCTATCAATGATAAAAAAAAAAGAAGTGAAATTTTGATGTATTTTGGACAAAGCCAAATAAGCAATAAGTTGGGAAGTATAAGGAGATGTTAGATCAGAATTGATGGGCTTGGAGCTATAAAGAAGCTAGGTAGAGTCTGAATTCTAAAACTAAAGTGTGAAGTTCTTAATAACTTACATAGTGCAGCTAGAAGAAATTCTGGTTGCAAGGTAACAAGACCTATGCCGTGTCGTTTGAATACTTCGCACACTAAAGCGGCACTCTTCAAGTAATCCTGTGAAAAATACATTACAGATCACAGTTTTAATGAAGTACCACCTACAAAGTCATATTTTAGGCTATAATTTGTCTGTTAAGGTGATACTAGTCGTCGACTAGAACTCCTCAATGGGCGAGACGAGCGCCTAAAACTGTACTCTGATGGAAAAAGGATTGTGTTTTACAAATATTGTTATTTAAACTCTTAGCTTGTAAATAGTTTTGATATTGTGACTTCATAATAATAATGATAATAATAATTATTATTCTTATTTTAACCAAGTGGATCCACTCAAACGTCTTTAAAAGGTTTTGAGTTTCTGGAGTTATGTCAAGTATCTATGTTCTATTAGTAAAGGTATGACAACCATACATGGAGATTTATGCACTTGCACTAAATTATAAGATCTTTGATCTTTTATTCTTTATCGAAAGCTTTTGTACTGTAGTATTGTTTTCTATTTTCTAACAACATATTAGAATGTGCGGTATTTGTTACTTCATGAGAGTTGTAGCAGACGTGAGCAGTAGCAACGACTCGATCCCTGTGCAGCTGCCACACGTGGAGCTCGTGGATAGCCATCACTCCTGGCACTTTCAGCGCCGCTGTCCGTAATTCGCATGCTCCCAAGCCTTCTGGAACCGTTTGCAGCAGCACCAAACCAGCTGAACGCACTGGGGGATAGGAACACTATTTATCTCGTATGCCTCGAAGTTGACAAAGAGTTTCCGGTCATGGTTTGACAGCCGTCACAGCTCAGTTTGTAGTAGCCCTGCCTTCTGTGCTGTAGGTAGTGGGTTCGATCCCCATCGAGAACAAACTTTTGTGCGATGAACATAAATGTTTGTTCAAAAAAGTATTTACAAAACAAAGGTATATAAGTATTCTATCATCTGGTTCCCATAGTACAAGCTATGTATATTGTGTAAAAATATCCTGAAATATTTATTTATTTATGGATATCGTGGGTATTAGCGCTTCAATAGATGCAGCTAAAACGTTAAGATTACCTACTTATACCTACCCAGTTTCAATATTCTACGCATATTGAGTGATGGGCTTACACTCACATGTAACCATAATCAAAGTGCATGGTAAAGAGTTGCACAATCATGTAGGTAAATGTCAATAATCTTTATAAAAGTAGGCAAGTTGATGACCGTCTATCAAAAGTCATAGAAACTCCGATCAACGGTACCAGTTAGGTACAAAAGGTTTGCGTAACTTTGCATTGTGTAGCGGTCTGCGGCATTTGGCTTAACTTTATCGCTTGTTTTGTTATTTCCACTTCAGTAAACTGCAATTTGAAATCCGTTATGTAGCATTATAATCGTGTTTTTATGTTGGTTTGCAATAACCGTACGTACTACCTTGTGACAAGTCGATCGTTACCTACAGATAGCGGGCAGTTTTACTAATACTACCCCACTGCCTTTTTCTCTTATTTTGAGCTTTTTGGGCTCAATGCTAAATTGAAAATAAATTTGATCTTGAAAATAAAATAGGTACTTAATTAAAAATACATGCAACCTTGGTGGTGGAAAGTTGTGTAGACACTTAGGCGGGAAGATAAAGGAGTAGGAATTAGAACGAAACTTACTGATGATCTTCCGTACAACAGGTCTGGATGTTGCTGGCTGGTTCACACTTCCACCACAAGCACGAATAATTAGTTTTCTCTCTTAGGTTTCACTCTACCGGTAGGTGTTTTACTTATTGGAAAAGTTTTTTTGTTTCTTTTACACTTTTAGTTAGGTATAGCGTCCATTAGCGTAGCGGAGCAGAACGAAGAATGCCAATTTGTGAATGAATGTCCTGCGTCTTCTCTTGCGTCTGGCTATTTCTCGGCTTCTTATTGGTGTTTCGTTCGACAAGGAATGGGAATGAAGGAGAACAAAGGAGAATGAGATGTCAATATATCATCGCTATTGTAATAGTTGTGTAGTTTGTGTACGAATGGATAGATGGCGCTAACATTATTCCCCGGGCTGAAGGGATACCTTCTGAGGAACTAATAATATGGGTAATATATTAACATAAGGTGCACATAATAACATATGGTGAACATAATAACATAAGGTGAACATAATAACATAAGGTGAATATAATAACATAAGGTGAACATAATATAACAGAATTTAATAACAAAATATATATAAATAAAACTAAGTAGGTATGTATGAAAAATAAGTCAATAATTTATTGAAGCGGCAGAGGATAAAGTTTTACTACTGGCCTGACATAAGAACCAGTTTTAGTTTTGATTTTTGCGACTCTACTGATCTGATCTCTACCAGGATAAAGCTCCTCTACAATTGCGATCGGCCAACTCAGCACCGGAGCGTTATCGTCTCTTACAATAACTATTTGTCCTTTTTCGATGGGTTTAGATGGAGTATTCCATTTCTGTCGGATTTGAAGGGAGGTCAAGTACTCTACCCTCCATCGGTGCCAGTAAGATTGAACCAGCTTGTTCAATAACTCAAAGCGTGTAAGCCTATTTTCGGGTGTAGTTAGAACGTCTTGCGCCGGAAGATATTTTAGTGGTGTTATGTTCAAGAAATGTGAAGGGGTTAGGGCCTCTAACTCATTTGGGTCAGAACTCAAAACACACAGCGGACGACTATTTAAGATCCCTTCTATTTGAATTAAAACAGTACTCAGTTCTTCATATGTTAAGATTTGACTTCCAATAGATCTTTTTAAATGCATTTTTACTGATTTTATATTACTTTCATAGATGCCTCCAAAATGTGACCCTAGGGGAGGATTTCTTTTAAATTGAATGCGTAAATCGGCTAAGTGTTGATCAATGTATTTGTTGTGTGTATCTGATGTCAAAAGTGTATGCAATTCGTCAAGTTTTCTTTTGGCGCCTACAAAGTTAGTGCCTCCATCACTTAGGATCATGGCGACAGGTCCCCTTCTACTAATGAAACGTTTAAAAGCAGCTAAGAACATTTCAGTACTTAGATCGGAAACTAATTCCAAGTGCAAAGCCTTTGTAGTTAAACAAATGAACAAACAAAGATAAGCCTTTACACTCTTCACTCCACGACGGCGATAAGGCGTTACAAAAAACGGACCCGCGTAATCCACACCAGTATAAACGAAGCTCTTTACTTCGCTTACCCGAAAGTGAGGTAAGTCTCCCATAAGAGGGCAAGTATTTTTAGGCTTTAATTTGTAACAAACGTTACAATTTTGTAAGCGTTTGCGTATCATATTCCTGGCAGAAAGTATCCAATAGTTTTCCCGTAGCAAAGCTAAGAGAAGGCTAGGCCCAGCGTGCGCATTTGCGATGTGAGAATGATCAATAAGTATATATACAATCCTGTCATTTGCCGGCAAAACAATTGGGTGTCTTTGCGCGAAGTTTAGCTGGGTGTTGTTCAAACGTCCTCCTACTCGGATAAGATTCATTTCATCAACGAATGCGTTTAACCTTTGCAGGGCAGGATCCTTTATTTCGCGAAAATGTTTCCTTTGAATGCTACGTATTATATAGTTATGAGCGATTTCCAAATCTTGTACGGTTATTGCACCGCGTGAATTCAATATTTTTATGAATCTTAAAACGTAGACAACAGCGTGTAGGTATTTATTCCACTTCGACATACGATCAGCTAGGTCGTACAGGACGTCTGAATATTCAATGACTTGAACTGCAAAAGTTGATATTTTTGTTTCGGGAAGTTCAACGACCGGTAAAGGCTTAACATTAGTTTGGATCGGCCATTTATTTCGTTGAAGAGCTAGCCACGATGGACCACAAAACCATAAATCGTTGTTGACAAGCTTGCTAGGCATGACAGGGCGCGAAATATTGTCAGCTGGGTTATCGCTTCCAGGTACGTGAAACCAGTGGCGCGCCGGCAAGTTTTCGTTTATTGCCGAAATTCGGTTGGCGACAAACGTTTGAAATCTAAATGGAGGAGCGCGGATCCATGATAGAGTTATTGTGGAGTCCGAAAAGGCAATGATTTCATTTATTTGCACACGTTCACTAATGGAGTCGCGTACGGCCACGATTAAGTTCGATAACAGCAGAGCCGCACAAAGTTCGAGACGCGGTAGGGTGACAATGTTATTAGAAGAAGCTACCTTCGATTTTGCACAAAGAAGCGTTACTTGACCTATGTCACTTTCGCTCTGACTAACTCGCAGGTAGATAGCAGCGCCGTAACATTTTTCGCTTGCATCAGCAAAACCGATAAGCGATACATTTTGTGAATTTTTGAGTATACCTACATGGCGGGGTATTTTTATGTTTTCTAAAACGTGAAGTTCATTTTGAAATTGAGACCATTGATCTGCAATGTCAGCTGGGACATCATCATCCCAGTCTAAGTCGCGTTTCCAACATTCTTGGACAAGTAATTTCAATAACGCAGTGACCGGCCCGAGCAGAGACAGCGGGTCGAATAGCCGAGCGGCCACCGAAAGTATGGTGCGTTTAGTGCATTTTGCGTGATTAGTGTTGACCTTGAAAAAGAAGTAGTCCTCGTGAGTTTTCCATTGAAGACCTATAATTTTAATATTGTTATCTTCGTCAAATTTTACGATATTAGGAGCTTGCTTATCGATAGGAATGCGTTTCATTAGCTCGGTGCTATTAGTGACCCATTTGACGAGATTGAAACCTCCTGCTTTGAAAAGTTGTGTAAGTTCGTGAAACAGCTGTTCGGCTTCAGAGGTTGTGGACACTGATGATACATAATCATCCATGAAGAAGTGGCGTTCAGCCGCCCACGCAGCAGCTGGCCAGCGCGAGCGTTCATCTTCAGCGAGCTGTCTTACGACGCGCATTGCCAAATATGGTGAGCTGGATATTCCGAAGGCGACGCGGGAGAATGCGTATGTTTCGATTGGGTCGTCTGAATTAAAGCGAAACAGAATGCGTTGAAAGTTATGCTGCGATGGATGTAGTTTCAATTGAAAAAACATTTTTTCAATGTCTGCGGATAGGGCTATCTCGAAGAGTCGAAGATTGACCAAGAGGTCGAAGATGTTTGTTTGTAAGTTCGGTCCTGTGTACAATACGTCATTAAGCGATTTGTTTGAGCTCGTTTTGCAACTTGCGTCAAGAACGATTCGCGTTTTGGTAGTTGCCTTGTCAGGCCTACAGATGGCGTGGTGCGGGATGTAGTAGCACGGACCAGGCGCAGGATTGTCAATTTTATTTAGGTATCCTTTGTCGATGTAGTCTTGTAACGTCGCGTTGTAGTCCTTACGTAATTCTGAGTTAGACTTTAAGCGTTTTTCAAGGTTTAGTAAGCGTGTTTTGGCAGTATTCTCGGAGCGACCAAGCTCCGTTGGTTCGTATTTGAACGGTAGTGTAACCGTATAACGTCCGGTATCATCGCGCGAAAAAGTATCTTTAAAAATGCGTTCGCATATCTCATCGTCCGGACTAAGGTGTTTTTTAGTAGGTACACTCTCCAACTCCCAGAACCGTTGGGTTAGGTCTTCCAGTGTAGGTTCAACGAACGCGTGAAATGATTGGTTGTAATCACGTGGGGGCGAAAACGGAACGCAATCTGCCCTTCCCATTACTACGTAACCTAAAGAAGTCTCAACACCAACGACGGAGGATCCCGGAGCGGTTATTTTGCGGCTTCCCAATAGGAACGGAAACAGTTCGTTGCTGATCAAGCAGTCAAAATCAGCGGGCGAGTGGAAATCATCATCAGCTAACGGTAAGTCTCGTAGATGATTAAGTTCGGAAGTGTCTATATAAGCGTTAGGCATTTTGTCGGTGATTGTATCTATTACGCGTGCCCTTATGGTGTAACTACACCGTGCGTCAAGGCGGGAATGAATAGTGAATTTTGCGAAACCCATGACTGGTTTAATTGAGAGGCCGATGCCTTTAACAGTAGCAGGCGCGTGTGTAACTTTTATATTTAAGCGATCACAACACGATTTTGTGATAAAATGACACATAGAACCACTATCTAGGAACACCCTCATTTTTAGACGTTCACCCGCGTCGTTATAAACGTATACGACGGCGCTTGGCAATAGTACGGTCGTAGTGTTAGAGTTACGCACCGAAGAAGTAAAGGCAACATCGTCATGCATAGTATACGACGGACCTTGCTCGGCCTGGACATGAACATACGGATCATAGTCGCGCGCATCCTCTAGCATCGGCTCGGTAGTGTGCCGCACAGGGGGGGACGCGTAGGTATCGTTCGCGTCGTCGCACGCGGCGTCAACGGCAGCGGCGGCGGCGAGCGGTTGCGCGCGCGTAGCTGTTGGGTGGCCGGCACTCGTGCCTGCGTTAGCGGGTTCAAATCGAGTTGAATCAATGTGCAATTGCGTGTGATGCATGCGATTGCATACAGTGCATCTATTGTATGAGCGGCACGAATTAATGCTGTGAAAACCTAAGCAATTTGTGCATAAATTGTTAGTGCGTACGAAGTTGTATCTTGCGGGAGCGGTCAATTTGAGAAAAGCTTCACATCTATATAGCGGGTGTACATTTTCATTTTTGCAAAAGGCACACTTTGGAAATTGACTATCATTTTGAACACTAAAGGTCTGAGTGACCAAAGATCGCGGTTTGTTGTATTGCGGGATGTATGATTTATTTTGTTGCGTTTTGTTGTGAGCGTATTGATTAGAGTAGGTATTCGTGGCGGCTCTAGTAGATATCCCGGTATTGCGCAGCATGTGAATTTTGCTCTGTTCTTTTATGAATTTAGTTAACGAATCAAACGTAGGTAACTTCTGTTCTCGGTGTGCTTGTTCGAACAAGTTGACGGTTTCTTTATCTAGTTTGGAAATAGCAAGGTGCGTAAAAATAAAGTCAGAGAGATCGTCTATACCAAGCTGTTTCAATGCAGATTGAGCGGCACAGAAATTTTCAATAAATGCGTCCAACGAGTTAGTAGAAGGGGTCTGGCTACCTTTGAAGTTGAGAATCTGTTCTAGGTACATTGTAGCTAGCGTCCGTTTGTCTTGGTACTTATCCTTAAGAGCGTTCCACAAAATATCGTAGTTACTAGCAATCGGAGGGATGCCTGCGCAAACGCTGAGGGCTCTGCCGGACAATTTTCCGATAAGGTACTGTACCTTTTCTGCGTCAGATAAATTTGTATTTTTATGTATGAGCGCGGAGAAATTCTCATAGAACATTACCCATTTATTAGGTGAACCATCGAAGGACACTAACTCCAAGGCAGGCAGTTTGCGCTTTAGAACATCGAAATTATTGGAAGTTTGCGTTGGCGGTTTAGATTTGTCTGATTGTGTGTTGACAGAAGTTAGTTCAATTTCTACGGCTTTTATGTGGCAATACAGTTCATCAAAAGTAATCAATTGCGTGAAATCAACAACGGTTTTCGGATGCGCGTCTAATATTGCTAAATTCAACTGCTCTGTCACTTCAGTAAACTCTTGACGAACTTTTTCTAAAGATTTTATTCGAACTAGGAATGAGCTTGTCACTTTATCGTCGCTACAACCGGTACTCAGGTCATACATATTTTGAACTAGTTTAAACAGACTTTGCTGTTTAGCGGTGAGCATTACTATTTTATTTTCCATTATAGAAGAACTCGATTCTTTTTCCTCTTCACTAGCTGCTCTAGTTAGCGGCATATTTGCAAATTAATATTAGGTAGGTACGAAGTAGGTATATAAAGCAATTAGTAGGTAGGTACCAACCTATTAGAAAAAATATGTATGCACTGATTAAAGGTAGGTGCCTACTGTAGGTAGGATAAGTAGGTATCTTAGCTACGTAAGAAACAAATTGAAACAAATAGAAAGAATCATTTTCAACTCGAGTACCTACCTATAAAATGGCGGCGCGTAAATATAAGTCCCTAAATAGTAGTGTTCAAAGTAGAAAAAATGCGTGCGTGCGTGTAAGTAGGTAGGTAGGAGTGTAGTAAAATGAATGCGGTTTATGTTTAGCGTGTATTACCTACAATAAGTATAGAAATGTGGTTGAGCGTAGGTAAGAGTAATTCGGTAAATGTTTATGCGTTGTTGCGGTGCGGGTGCGTATGCGTAGCGTAATGCGGTTTGGAACAAGAAAATAAATTACACACTATATAGGAAGGGATAGTAGGTTAGGATTGTGACTCGAAGGACCATTTTATGGTGGAAAGTTGTGTAGACACTTAGGCGGGAAGATAAAGGAGTAGGAATTAGAACGAAACTTACTGATGATCTTCCGTACAACAGGTCTGGATGTTGCTGGCTGGTTCACACTTCCACCACAAGCACGAATAATTAGTTTTCTCTCTTAGGTTTCACTCTACCGGTAGGTGTTTTACTTATTGGAAAAGTTTTTTTGTTTCTTTTACACTTTTAGTTAGGTATAGCGTCCATTAGCGTAGCGGAGCAGAACGAAGAATGCCAATTTGTGAATGAATGTCCTGCGTCTTCTCTTGCGTCTGGCTATTTCTCGGCTTCTTATTGGTGTTTCGTTCGACAAGGAATGGGAATGAAGGAGAACAAAGGAGAATGAGATGTCAATATATCATCGCTATTGTAATAGTTGTGTAGTTTGTGTACGAATGGATAGATGGCGCTAACACTTGGGTAGAATATCCATCTCCTTCTCTGCATAGAATATTGCTCTAAAGAATCTTAGGAAAGGTACCGATAGAGACATTTTATTATCAGCCTAAAAATTTCCACTCCTGGACATAATAATATGCCTTACTATAATTCGAGATGTTTGCAGTAGTTATCACGCTGCTGTCCTTCCCCTGGTGTGTGTGTTACATTAGTAGTCACTTACAACATCTACGAAAGGGTTTGGTCGAGGGGTTATCTATGCCAGAAACAGGGTTCTTATTTCATTCGTTTACATATGCAGGAAATATGAGCGTTGGTAACTTACTGAAGGGATAATTCAACATGCATAAAACGACTGCAGCGGTAGCTGATACAGCTGGATCAGCCAGACGCGCGGCGTCTTGTTCCCACTCCAAAGTCAGACCAGCCACCATCACAAACAGGCTACCTGTGGAGAAAATCTTCAGAAGTAACCCATTACCTGGCTGAGAGAATAGTATTAGTGTTGAACGAGCCACTTGTAAAACCTTTGATTTTAGCCATCACAGCGAAAGTTAAACGTACTGTTTTATGTACTGTAGAATTTGTAACTTAATTTACATACAGTTTTAACAATGTTAGAATAACATTCATCAGTTTGCAGCCATTCGATACTTAAGACTATAATTAAGAATGAATAGTCACCTACGTATATAGCTATTAATTATAGAGACGTTGTGTACCCACCCATTCAAATACTTTACTATCATTGAACAAGTGCATCATTCATTCATACAAAATATGCTGCAGTTGGTTTAAAAGGTTAGGTAGGCAGTTTTATCAGTATTATACAATCTTCTCGTAGTATTAGGAGGTAAAATAGTTGGCTACATTAGTTCATTAGGAAAAGCGTAGCAACTCTCCTTTGTTGGTAGCAAATTGACGCTTTCGAATAGGTAAGAATTATATCTAACTAGCTGTTGCCCGCGACTTGGTCCGCGTGGTTCACTTGACTTTTATCGTTATAGTTTGGACAATTCACACAATATCTTTATAAATTATAGCATTATATGTATTATTCTGATGTATTATATACTTTTGTAAAGTATTATTGAAACCCATTCAGTAGTTTTTGTGTGTAAGAGTAACAAATATACAAACTTTCGTGTTTTTATTATTAGTTAGGATATTGATAAATGAGAAAGCCGAAGTTCGTCTGGACCGTCAGGATCACTTTGAAATATCTTAGAGCTAGGGAACCTAGTTGCTAGTTCCACACAACAAATCTAGATTAGGTAATTATTGGTTACTTATTAGTTCCTACCGTTTTTTTTATACCTGTCTACAAATATTATAACAATCACTCTGTATCGGTTGGATGTATTTGGATGTTACTCGAACAGATATACCTACTTAGTTCATTTCCTGGAATAGCATTGTATGCTATTTTTTATAGTTGGTACCCGTACCAAGCGATCACCAAGAGAAACCAACGTCCAACTGTTTATGGTATGTGGCTCTAAAAATGAGGAGAAAACTTACTTGCAATATCGGTGGGAGCATGAGCTAGAATTGGTTCTGCATTTCCAGTCTTTAGTACCACTTCTCCATCTTCGGTCATGCTCAACCGCCGACTGTAGCTTAGTTCACGACCTGGAAAATATTAATTATGCTTTACCTTTCCCAATATTGTGACATACTAGAAGATATTGCTACATAATATAGAGTAGTACTGTGTATACTACACAGTTCTACAAGACCGGCCAAGTGCGAGTCGGACTCGCGCACTAAGGTTTCCGTGCTCATTACCTATAATAAAACCGGCAAAAAAATCACAGAATTCGAACCAACCTTGTATTCTGAGCTCTACACTTCTGGTGCAATATAACCTAACCTAAGACTTATTTGTATGACTTTATTTGAAGTGGCAGCAGCTGATGACAATATTTTGATTTCCACGCTACCTACCCTATTTAATATTGAATCTGAATCCATAATTGACATCGTTTTACTGGTTTATTTGATAAACACCGATCTAATTTACCCATAACATAAACACGTTTAGCTACGCCAGTATAATAGGTTTCACCAAATATTTACATACGGTGACATCTATTCAATGCAGCTACATACCCGACACACGTTCCAGTGGATCTGAGTTCTAGTCACATACCATGCACACAGGCCATGGTTGATCGAACGAGCTTGGTTATAAGAACAGAGTCCCTGAAAGAGTCTAGTCAACGCTTCGAAACCCTATTCGTGTCTATTATCTACCGCCGTTTACATATTATCTAGAATTATGAAAATTGCCAGGAAGCTATGCAACGCCCTATAATTGTTTTCTAGTTTCACTTCTCGAAAGCGACACTGGTATTTCTATGATTACGTAACTTGGTATGTCTACGATAGCCACAATTTCTTGTTCTGCAATTTTCAACTTACCGGCAAGAAGCATATAGTTAACAGCATGCACCAACAGGCCTATTATGGCGCTGCCGATGATGATACGAGGGTGCTGCGGCGGTTGACCGTGAGAGGAATGAACACCGAGCTGCAGAGCGTTCACAACTAATGATAAGGTGAATGACGCGAAAAGCACGTGGACCGACAATCGGCCTAGCACTTCGATGCGAGCCCATCCAAATGTGTTACGGAGCTTGCCTTCTCGTCCGGCACCTTCGTCGGCTCTTTCGTACTACAATAACAAAATTAAATAATTTTAATCTACGTTCTAGCCTCGACGAGAAGAAACCTTCCCTATTAGGTATAGCAATAAGTACCTAAGATAAGAAGCTCAATTTTATTTGACTAATGCCTGGTTCCAATTTTCGCAGATAATCTCTCATCTCATATGCCTACGCTGGTGGTACCAGTTTCTGTTATTTCTACACATTTCACGATGCTAAACTTCAAGTTTCACTTGTAATTCAAGCTTTGCAGGGCCTTCTTAGTTTACGTCGGAAAGTTACTCTACCTACCTTATATGCGATGAGTGTGGTGACTAGTCCAACAAGCCTGCACAGCGAGTGGCAGGTGTCGACGAGGAGTGTTGGTGAGTGCGTTAGATATGATGCGAAGAGACGGCCACTAAACCCAGCTACAGCCAGCAACAGAGCCAGCAAAGAACGGGGAGGAGGAAGCCACTGTAGCCATTCCTTCATCGCCATATTTCCTTTAGATGTTCTGTAAGAAAAAAATCGTTTGAGTGTCCTAGATAACTACGTTTATGCTACAGTATGATGCTATTGTACGCAGGTATTTAGATCAAGGTGGCGCTCTGGAAAACTCTACAATAATTTATTTTGGCGAAATATTAGGAAAGTAAAAAAAACGTCACATATTTTAATAGAATCAGTTTGTTACCTACTTAAATCAGTTTGCGCTTTTTACAACTATAGCCCTGCACCTATACATAACGCTGTACCTATAATAATTATTTAAACAGGTAGGTACTTGCCATTTAGGTATCTTGTACCGATATTCTAGCGATGTGGCCTAGAAGTGAAATGTATCTCCTCTAACTACAAAAGCTAATTATTTGAATGTTACAAAGTAACATGAATGTTACAGTAAATATCTATCGCAAACAATAAATAAGATTGCGTTATGTACCCATAGATACTCTGTTTTGTACGCATTGTAAAAATTCTGTTTCTTGGCCAGCCTCCAATGGAACCTATAAAAGTTCATTGCTCGGTAAATAGGATTCCGCGGCCCAAAATAAAAATAGTGTTTAAAGGTGGGCATATAAGTTTTGTGCTTGAAGATAATTTACATAAAATTAAAGAGCACCTACCTATACCCCCTACCTACCAACACAAACATTATAACCATTTTTTTATAATTTTAGATTATGTACTTATTTACGTGGGCAGTCAGCACCACATTTTAAAGTACCAAAGTACTTTTCGAGGATAATTACGAATTCGTTTATCATTAACTCTAATCACAAATTTTATTTTGCCGCTACCTTTGAAATATTTACGAGTTTTTACTGCTCAATTAAAAAAATAATATGAAAAATGCTATCTTTTATTATTAAAACACTTAAAATTATCTGATCATCATTTGCTTATGATTTTGACAGTACTTGCACCGCAAACTAGGGCGGTCAACTTTGTTTTGTCTCAAAGACCGGTGTCCAAGCGGGTTTTTTATATTTATGTTGTATTTGGTAATGAGTGTGTAGTTTATATGTATACTACATATATTATAATAAGATGATCCCTAACACACTTCCAGTTAGAGGTTAATGAAAGTTGTTTGTTATGACATAGTTAGAGCTGGGTTAGAGTTAATAACGGAACAACCTATACTATACCAATTACATATAACAGTATTTGTCCTGACTGACTGACTGTCATAATAGATAACGCTCTGCCTATACTGTCGTAATGAAATTCACAGGTATAGATAGATGAGTACTTTAAAAATGAATTTCCGAAATTTAACCACTGCATGGGTATAGCGAGAGTTGAAGTTTTTATGAAAATAGCTCCACGGGGCCGAAGTCGCGCGCGGTTTTCTAGTATAAATATAAAAACAGTGATTCATCTCTGTGATAGGTAAGTACATACCTTAGCCAATGTCTTTAGATAATACCGAAATACCGACTTTAGCTTACACACTCACTTTGGGTAGACCTACTACCAATAAGTTAGCTTTTATTTTAGAAAGTGATAGTTACAAAATTCGCAAAGTGACAGTATTGATCATAAAATATTTCGGCACTAAACATTTCCAGAATAAAAATTAAATACGATTATTTTAGTATAAAAATCTACTATTTACTACTGTATTTTAAATATCTATGATTGGTCAAACATGAATTTATTGTTTATCAAAATGTTTTCAGTTTTCCACAAGAAAAAACTAATTTTAACAAATTAGTGGTGAAGTGTCGACTAGGTACCTACCTACCTCAGAACCTGAAACATACAAAACTGTTGTTAGTGGGATACCTTTTGACTTAGAAAACCTTTAGTAAAAGGAAGATGGCACTCAACTTTTTAATAGGCTGTCTCCGGCAATTTGAATGGGCAGTCGCTCGGTGTGGTAGAGGTTCATTTATGATCCAAATCAAACGGTATATAGGTATTGGTACATGCTACAAGTTCTAAGCAAGGTAGAATTTAAATTAAATGTGTGTAAAATTGAGGGAACTAAATAGGTGTTTCGAAATGTTTAGCTTTACTAAGATCGGCTGTAATATCGATACACGTTTATCGTTTTTAATCAAAACCATAATTAAATCCATATTTTTTATTTATGTGGGGAATTACAATTTTGCTATCAATTGTCTATCAAAATGTGGCCACTTTGTAATCTTGCAGTCGGATCCCCTACTAGTTGTATAGACTTCATCAACATCGGCATGATAGAGTAAAATAGTGCTCAGTGTTTGTTTACGCCAATGATTCCTTTGTGAGAATGAAAGCAGCTGTTTTTTTCAAAATCATACTCACTTCCCATCATAAAGGTACTTACCTAATGAAGGTACATACATACTGCGTTATACCTCAAATCTCAGTAAAATTTGAAATGCACAATCAGTTGCACTAGAATGTATGCAACAAGTAACTTTCAATCTGAAGCCTATTCTCTTAACAAAAATTATCAAACTCAAGTTTCGATCATGTCGATCCTCAATGGTATTCTTCGAAACTGGTATTTCAGACAAGCCCAATTCTGACAATCAAATTTTAGTTTCAATCTCGTCTCAGCTCCAAAAATAAACGAGAATTGGCCCTCTGGTGCCACTACAGCGTTATAACACTACATGGTAAGTACCTAATCAAAAAATAAGTAATAAGACATCAACACATCAACTGAATTTCATGATTTTTAGGGTTCCGTAGCCAAAGATTAAAACGGGATCCTATATTACTAAAGACACCGCTGTCTGTCTATCACCAGGTTCTATCTTATGAACCGTGGTAGTTAGAGAGTTGAAATTTTTACAGATGATGTATTTATGTTGCTGCTATAACAACACATACTTACTAAAAAAACAGAATAAAATAAATATTTAAAGGCCGTTTTTATTAGGTATAGATAATGGTACGGAACCCTTCGTGTGCAAGTCTGACTCGCACTTGACCGGTTTTATTTAGATTTTGCTGTGATTCTATTTTGAATATTACGAATTGTAGGTACCTATGCATTAAAGTACCTACATAAGTACTTGTCTTTGTATGTACCTAACATACCTTTCTTCCATTCCATATATAATTATACGCTTACGTAAATTGACATCTAGTCAACACCGTTAACCTCATTCTTTATTCTAAATTTTTCGTGCTATATAAAACATTGCTTTGACCTATTTTTATGTCGGTATCTGTGTTTAAAACGCTTGTAGGATTGGAGCTAGTCAGAGCTAATAATAAAATTGATGATAACCGTGACATAATAATATGTAATGGGAAATAAAACCCATGAAATATTTATTTAATGAGCTCATTAGGTTATGGTTCATACCCTTGAACGACATAAGGTAAGGTTATGAACTTGGACTGAACATCTTTCCGTTTATTAGGTAATTTGGAATCTATCAACATAAATAATTTAGGTACGTACTAGCTAAGTATGCCCTGCCGGGCTAAGATGTGCAACGCGAGATATGTCGCGCTTGACACGAGATACTTTTTCTAATGATAGACATTTTAGAAATTATAGATAAAAGGCCCACAGATAAGCTAAACATTAGCAGAGCGAGATAGATTTTCGGCACTGGCATGTTAACACAGGAAGATATAAAGAGATATCTCTATTTTGCACGAGATAACGAGTAGACAAAATTTTGTCGCGTTGCACATCTTAGCCGGACTGGGTAACACACGGGTATGCATAGGTACAAGCAGTAAATAAAATATTGTAGACATACCTAACCTACCTATATAATACACGCACTTTTTTATCGATCAGATAAAAGTCAATAAGGTTTAGCGTTATCAATATGTATTATTAGTGTAGTAGCAACGTATTATTATACTCCTATTTAATAACCTTCATATTATACCTAGCTAACTCAAGTATACAATTATTAACTTTTAAAATAGTACCTATCACAGCATAACAATAAATTCTTACTCAGAAAAAGCTCAAAAATCATGGATCAGTGATAGGTTCACTTATTTTTTGAGTCATCATCGTCATCAACATCCAGAGTCCACTGGACATAGACCTCCCCCATACGTTTCCAGGAAGAACGATTTTGAGCCTTTTCCATCCATAGACGTTCCGCGATCCCAACAATGTCGTCAATCCAGGTAGGAAATATTTACTATAGTGTTGTGTTGTGACACAATTTGACAGTTACGAATTGTATACATTCTAGTGCAGCTGACTGTACGATAGCTATAACTAGGTATCTAGTAGGTACCTAGTTAATTTGTTAGGATATAATTTTTGATAGTAAAAAAACATTAATCTTCATATCGTATGCTATCAGCCGTTGCCAATAAACGGTGTCTTGGTAGGTACCACGCACGACCAAATTTCACCTAAGATGGATCGGTCTTGCCAAAGAAAGAAAATTGTGTTATCCTCACAACAAAATCAAATGTAAATAAAAACTTAAATGCACAAAAACGCTGTTTTTGTGAATAATAGCTACTACTAGGTAATGGTATTGTAGTAGATAAATAGGTAAATATAACCGATGAGAACAATTAATATCTGTGTGATGAACGTAGATGTTTGTTCGCTGTCTGGGTGTTATATTGTATTCCAAGTAAGTACCTATTTACAAAAAAAGTATATATTATGTACTCTAACAGTCATCTCGTACACATAGTACAAGCCATGCTTAGCTTGGGGTTAGATGATGTTGTGTAAAATAGTCCATAAAAAAACTAATGTAGAGGTACTAAAACAGTGCACTATAACAACACGAGGTAGAAACTGTAGAACATTTCTTCTTTTATCTGTGGTAGAACCAAGATCTTCGGCTGGTTCGGTTACATTTATGCTCAATACATGCGCTTAAGTGGTCAAACTAGGTAGTTAGGTCTTCGATCTATGAAGAGGTAGGTAGATAGATACTTAGATAAGCCACTGCTGGAGGGACATTTTTGCAGTAATTTCCTTTGTTAATGAATGTAAGAGTATTTTATGTATTATAATAAACTTTCATCAAATATCGGTACCAAAATAAAGTAGGTTTAGGCCGCCAGCGCCGTGGAAACAGTGCGAGAGCTCGTGACGGCTTGCCTCCATCTACCCAGTCTTATTTTTGTTTTGTTTATAACCCGGCCGAAGCGGCTAATAGCCCCAAGAACACACTAAAATATATTTTTGCGATAGCGAACGATAAAAAACAGTTAGGTACCAAGTTTATTTACGAAATAGTCGGAAGTAATGTACTCACCAAGGAACCACAAAAAAGTAGTGCAGTTTTGAATTTAACCGCACAATACTATCTATGATACACACTGTTTAATAAACACTTGACAGTTTTGATTCTGGCCCATATCAGAATATATCTGTTGATTATTTGAACGCAGCAGAAGGATGAACGAGTCGGCGGGACGACGCGCAGGCGTGACGGACGTGGATGGGTTGGTTCGCCGGGGCGTCTTTCGCGACACTGGCGAGCTGCGTGCGCGCACACCGTCTTATCGACAGCTCTCGCATCCGATAAGACCGTCCAACTGTTATGCTAGCTGCTAGACCATTATGCCACAGCAAACAAACATTCAGCCTAGTTCCAGCTGCTCCAGCTTCCACACCAGGAGTGATAGATCTCATTCAATGGAGATAATGGACTCAATGAAAACTACTTAGCGCTTTTATATTTTTTCGTCTAAACCGGCCCCGGAATGACCATAAGTATCTAATCTAAATATTCTAAAAAAAATTGAAATTTTTAAAATTGTTTTTTAATAATACACATACTTCACACATACCCCTATTTACGGAATCCTGGTAGTGCCTGAGCTTTGATTTTTAAGTGGTGTATGCTGCCTTACCATCCAATTTGCCTAATCAGCGTTAACGACAGGAAAGACATGGCCAATGCGTGTGGAACTGACTATAAGCCGCGGATTTTCGACTTACCAATATTGCCCTAGGTTGGTAGTAAAATTTCAAATTCGTTATGTTTCTAGGTACATCAGGATAGCGGTTTTTTCATCATGAATAATATCGGGTTCAGGAACACAATGCATACTTAGATAAGTACAAAGTATGGTAATTTGATTTTCTATCTACTATCTACCTACTACTGCAAATCACCGCCAAGATTACGCACAGCACAGTCCGATAATTAAAATTTTGTTTTTGCATGACGGATTTACTTACATAAATTCTTTTAATGAGGTCATGGTCGCTTGTCGGTCGTTCGCACTATTTCCGCAACTACTGAAACCAAAACATGTGGATAATCTATTTTTGTTTGTAATCTTGCGTTCTCTAGATGTGTGAATGTTTTGAACTTTTGTTCAGTTTACAATAATATCTAACGAGTTGAAAAAATACTTGCTAATAATGCAGTTGGTAATGCCTACTATTCGCAGAACGATTCTTTTGATAATTCGTCACGACATACGAAGCATGTTACATGCCTTTATAATACCAACCATTATCTTCAAAAATTACTGAATGAAAATAAATATACATAACACATGACGAGCGATGTGGCGCGGCGGGCGAATGTCCAGCTGCGACACGGTAGGTTGCGGGTTCGATTCCCGCCTTAGGATAAATGTTTGTATACGATCTACAAATATTTATTCTGGGTGTTCTGGGTATTAGCTATGTATAATCAAAAATATACTATGCATGTAATGTATATTAGTCATCTTGTACCCATAACACAAGCTCTGCTTAGCTTACACAAACGTACTAGGTACCATGATGACATCATAATCATCATTAGCCTATAGAATTTACTGGAAATAGGCCTCCTCTATACGTTTCCAGGAAGAATGGTTTTGAAGAAGCCTTTTCCATCTACCGAATTCTCGCGATCAGTGTAGCCACGCGTCGGTCCATCGGGTGGAAAAGGCGTCCAACACCTCGTTTTCTGGTTTGCGGTTGCCATTCAAGCACCAATATTTACCAACTGCGTCGGTTCTGCGAGCTACATGGCCTGCCCATCAACATGCTCAGATCAGCACAGTTCTGAGTGCTATGTGTGTCGGTAATTGAAAGCTTTGCGTTGAGGTGTATACACTATCTATGGAAACCATCGAGCTCTCGTAAAACTTCTGGCTTCGAGGATACAATACTGCCCTCGCCGTCAGTTTTCAGGTTTGTTAACTAGTGAACCCAATAGAAATATCTCTTGCCAAGACTTTAGAGCCATTTTTTGCACTCTATTGCGTTTTTTGTATTAAAAACCCAAATTATTTCGCATGGACAGAGATTTGTTTATTGTTGCCACAGAACGGGTATAAGGTCTATTTTTGAGCTGGTTCTTGACCTCTGACCCAACCGCTTAAACAATTTTCAATAGCCCGTTGTTTAGTTCGTCCAGAGTTTCGCATTCGGTGAGATATTGTCAATTTGAGCACTGCAACAGACTCCTGCAGTTCATGGCCGGAAGGCTTTGCTTGACGGAGGTCTGCATTTTGTAGATATGCCATAATTATGACAAGAATTGCATTTTAGCTGTAGGTACGGGATAGTCTCACTTATAGCCTTGAATTCAAAGTTCACTCAAGGTAACAGATAAATAGGTATACGTAGGTACATAATGGCATATGTAGGTTACATTATGATATTTTTATCAGATTTTAGGTAAGCGCGGTATCACATTGCTATCAATTTGTAATATTTCACTGCACCTAATTACACAATATCCAATAAATGTTTCAAGTTGTTTGCTTACAAGTTTAGTATTTGATAAGTACTTACCTACGTAGGTACTTAGTCCTCGTAACTAGGACGATGATAACGACCTATGTAATCCTCTATTATTGAGTTGTAATTTTCAACTACCTAGTTCACTATCCGATGTAGATACAGCCAGTAGGTACCTACCTCTGAGTAAACCGATAAAATAATTCATCAAACCGTACTGTATTCATAACGCATGTAATCTGTATGTTATTCATAACTAAACTAACTAACTTTATTGCAACTATAATAAATTGGCATAACTCTTTCCTTAGTACACTTCTACCAAGACGAATATACCAACCGTCTATTTCCTAGAGGGTCTCTGAAGTCTCCTTTATGTCTGTTGCCATCTGTCGACGTGAAAGTGACAGTGACAAAATGATGTTATAAAATACAGAGCAAGTTTATTGTAGGTAGTCCCGGGACACGAGACAACCTACAATCAAAGTCCCGGGAATTCCGAGGATTTCGGGATTTTAAGAACTAAAACAGTTTTTTTTAAAGAGGGCTAAGCCTTTTGAAATATATTTAATTGAGTTAAATTCTGGTGAAACGTATTAAAAAAGGCTTAAATTAAGTCTTAATAACTAACTTTAATTTCAGTCTTAATAATTGCTTTGTTTATGTCTTTTAATCACACACAGGTTATCTTTTAAGCAGTTAAATCTCATAGTTATAAAAAAACTAACTTAGTAAAAAGTCATATTAATTCTTAATAACGTTACTACTATCTAGTAATTTTAGTATCTAATCATTGGTCATAATCACCACATTGGTAATTCTCATAATCACAAATTTGTTTCATAATTAAATCATCTAAATGTCTAAGGTATAAAACAAACTTATATAAATCTTTTAAATAATCAACTTACACATTAATTAGACTTCTTTTCTGACTGACTCAACTGACACAGACACAATCATAATCTAAACGCCACAGCTAAAATAACGAAAATTCCCGTATTTCGAGACACGAGACGTCCCGGGACCCAAACTTTAACACGCACTAACTATGCCCAAAACTCACTTGTCTCTCGGTTGCACAGAATCTACAACAAACAGTTTGGACAAGCGGATATTTTTCATAATGACAAACAGTCCTCTATAAAGGAGATTCTAAGAATAGTCAACGAGAGGATTCTTTGAGAGCAAAATATTACGTAATGAGTTACGCCTAATTGAGATTAGGCACTTGTAGTATAGGTTTATATGTATTTATAAATATATGTATCTCTTTATACATTACTAGCTGACCCCGCGAACTTTGTTCCGCATTTTTTTTATTATCCTATTCCGTACGCAGATAATTCCAAAAACACAAATATTATAAAAATTGATTCAGCTGTTCCTTGAGTTATAAGTGGTGTAACTAACACGACTTTCTTTTATACTCGTATATATTAGTTAAGTTTAGTAATAGTCGGTTCTATGTTACATGATATATAAGAAAAATTTAAATCCGTTTTTGGCTATATGATAATTGTACTTACGTATAAAAACATTTTGTATTCTCTATGAGCTGTGAATTTTGTTAAATAAATTAAATAACAAAAAGAGACCCTTTATAATGACTAAGTTTTTATGAAACAGACCGCAAGTCTACGAATAGCGGTCTAGGCTGTGCGTTGTCTAAAATCCCATTTCTAATCTACACAATTTTTAATAGGTATGTACAATTTTTTTATTATATTTACTGGAAATTTAGCAGTAGTTTACCAGTATCTATATCTCTATCCATTATACACAGCTCAACACATCATTAGAGGCTGATTTTCAGTGGCAGATAATACTTAACAATACTTTAGCATAACATCTTTAAAACTTTTTCTTAAAGCCTGTCATTTTTTATAGAGTAGAGTGAAGCAGAGTAACATCAATAACTGTCAATTGCTACCAAAATTACAGAGTTGGTTTTTTTAGAACATAAAATTAAAAAACTCTAAAAAATATAGTTCAGCATGTTGAAGACACTATCTAATGCAACACGTAATCTAGGTAAGATTAAAATAGTTGCGAAAGAATTGCATTAGGTAGCTTTATTTTCATTTCATTTTTGCTTCTGCCTGTATTTAGAAGTCTATCCACATACAGTGCAGCAAACATCATTGAGCGCAGCTTGAGCGCAGCACATACTTGTATCTGCGTGCATTTACTTAGCTCTCTCCAGCTGGGTGTATAGAGCTGGGTGGCTTACTTTTTCAATACTTTTAGCCAGGATTTTTTTATTTAGGTTAACAGATCTATCAATCTCACGCTGAAATTCTTAGCACGATAACGAATACCTACTTCGTTTTCGAAAAATACATTTGTGAAAGCTATTCTAGATGTTATATTTGAACATAAACATACTATGAGGTGAGAAATTATTTGTGTATCCAGAACAAGCATAGTAGGTACCTACATAGAGTATAAGTCTTAGACGAGTAAACCAGGTATAAGTATGTATTACATTTAGGTACCTTGTTACCTATTTAAGAAAACTGTTAGACTGTTGAAATAGGTTGTAACCTAGTTCCCACCTTTGATCATGGTTACGTTTTTCTGATGGTATTTGATGATACGTTTTAGTTTTTATGTGCAGATAACGATGGTGCCAAGAAACGGGCCACCCGACCCTTCAACAAAAGAACCCATTCATCAAGCCCAGTTGCAACTGGTCCGCGACCCCGGGTATGAATATGGACTTTATCTGAGATCCTTTACTCTTTTGTAACTTGAATAGGTATTATCAGCTGTCTAATCGTGTAATGCTTATAAAAGTACTTAGTTCTAGCTCTAGGGGTGTTGAAGTGGTTTAGGAAGAGATAGATGATTTGTAATTTCATCTACTTTGAATTTCAAGTTGTCTACGACCAGTGGTCGTACGTGTCTATTTGTTAGGACAAAGATTCTTATAATTGGTATAGATAGATAGGTATTATGTGTTCTTTGTGAAGGTACAAGTTATCGAATCAATGAATAACAATGCACTTTTAAGACGTTCAAAAACCTACATCATAAATCTTTTATTTCTGTTCCGACGTTTCGGTATGTGAATTATGAGGAATGAAGCTTGCGAGTTTTCTAATTATAGTTATCTTTTTTTATTATTGGTATTCGTAACTTCAATTTATCACATATTTATTCCGGGTGTTCTGGGAATTTTGCATAATAAAAAATAACTATGTATGTAATGTATTATTGTAAGTATTAAGTATATCAGTCAATTAGCTATCTAGTACCCATAACACAAGCTCTGCTTAGCTTGGGGCTAGATGATGCTGTGTGGATTGTCCAGTATTATTATTATTATAAAACCATTGTAAAACTCCCATCTTTCAAATAAAAAAAAAACACCAAAATGGGTTTTCCTAAAGGCATAAGGTATTCAGTAGCGCCTTCTATGGTCTTTTTGGAGGAAGTACCCCTCTAATCATAGCTGTGTTCCGGTTTGAAGGGTGTGGGTGTCGGTCAAATTACAGGCACATGAGGTTTAAAACCAGTATGCCTCAGGTTGGTGGACGCAGGGTAGTGCATCGTAGGGCACGTACCTAACGTGCGTGACCTACAAGGCAATGCTATTTTATAGGTGATGGTTACCACTTAACATCAGGTGGGCCATATGCTTGTTCTACTAGCATTAGCAGAAAAAAAAAACAAAAATCCTAAACGATAAAAAATCTATAAAACCGTAGGTAAAACCTGTGTAAAAAGTTTTGTATAGATCGATTGTAACATACGACCTGAAGCGCGGAGTACCTACCAAAAAACAGGCAGAGAAAAAGTAAATTTTGCCAAACTTGAAGCAGAGACGCTTCGCGCGCTAAGTCTGCTCGGTCAATTAATTTAAATTGCTTATTTTTGATCTTTTTTTGGACCTCCATATCCTAACGACCCCTTCACTGATGAAAGTCTGCTTCTTACCAGCAAATGTTGATAGGCACTAAGTAGCCAACTCACAGCCCACCGAATTCCAGTCATTTTGTTTATTTATGCTATAAACATTGACTTTCTAGTAGCGTTATCCCTATAAGTTTTAGTGGTTTTCTTAGTGCTATTTTTAATTCATTATAATATAGTACTTTTAAATGTAAATAAATAAAAAGAAATTACTTCCGACACTTTTTTATGAATACGCTTGTGCAATCAATTATGGAACAAAAGGTTTCTTAATCATCATTATATCATGTTGTAGAGTCCCGTTGTCGGAAAGAAGTCATTTGAACGAAGATGCCAAAGTTTATCACCATCGGCAGTAAGTGATCAGTTTACGCAAATTTAAATCGTTGCGTTTATCCTTAGATATTAATTATTTTATATATGCATTCCAGCACGCATCAAAGAAATCTCTAGAGAGAACAACATTCGGTCAAGCAACCTCTTCTGTTCCTGATGCGCTTACTTTAGGCCCAAATAACTTTCTAAACTCAAGTCAACTTGAGTCCTCAATTCAAGATTGTAAGTTCAATTAGATTAGAGAATTAGATTATGAAAATAATCTATTGATTATTTTCATAATCTATTCACATTCACATTTCACATTCAGTTTCATTCAGTCATTTCAGGTTCATTCAGTTTTTCATTGACGTAAAAAAACTAATTACGTAGGTACTTACCTAAATATGAATACAAACGTTCCAAACGCTCAATTTTTAGTTTCAGAAAAAGAACCTGTTGTACCGCAGTGTGTTATTGCAAAGATGTTGAGGGTATTGGCTACGAAAAAAAGAGAGTTTATGAAAATGCGAAAGAACCTCATCACTCAACAGGCAAGTGTATATAACAAAGTACTGTCTTCTTTGTTGGGCTATATTAGATGAATTACACGTAAAACACAATAAGAGTCGTAGAGATATACAGAGTGTAACATTTAGATTGGTCAGTATGGGAAAGTCTGAAACTATAAGACATACGAAAATCTGTTCTTAGGAACCATGTCATCGATTTTGGTGACATGGAAAACTGCATTTATACATTTAAAAAAAAACTTGTACTCAGCTCGGGAATCGAACCCGGAAGTTTTAAAATATAAAACTAACACTATTTCTATTTAGATATAGGTTGCGTAGGTCTTAAGCAGTAAATTTTACTTTGAAACATGATGTCTAAAATTAATAAAATGCATTGTTTCGATATATCTGTATCTGTATATCTGTAGAAATAAATAAATAAATAATGCTGGACAATCCACCCAGCATCACCTAGCCCCAAGCTAAGCAGAGCTTGTGTTATGGGTACTAGATGACTGATATACTTAATACAATATTATATTACATACATAGATATTTTTTATTATGCATAGAAAATACCCAGAACACCCGGAATAAATATTTGCAGATCGTACAAACATTTATCCCAAGGCGGGAATCGAACCCGCAACCCCTGCGTCGCAGGCGGACATTCGCCCGCCGCGCCACATCGGTCGTCAAAAAATAGAGTTAGTTTTATTTTTTTAAGCGCCTGGGCTCGACAAGTTTTTTTTAAATGTATAAATGCAGTTTTCCTTGTTACCAAAATTGATGACATGGTTCCTTAGAACAGATTTTCGTATGTCTTATAGTTTCAGACTTTCCCATACTGACCGATTTAAATGTTACGCCCTGTGTAATTATGATACTTGTGCATTAAGAGCACACTCTTTGCCGACTCGAACTCCGCAATGGCCGAGGCTAATATGCATGCTATTTCACCTCACATCATGCGAGAAAAGAATAGCCTCAGTAATGAGCAATACGGAGCTAATTGTGCGCACACATGGACACTCTCCCGTAAAGACATAGTAGCGGCGGATTATGCGCCAAAACTTACAATGTTGTAACCATAAAGGTTAATAATTAAATTCAGTGAAAGTCTAAACTACAACAGCATAACAACAAGCATAAGCAACAGATAATTTTAAAAGTACCTACCTTTCTATGATAAATAATTTTTATGGTGAATAAAAGCTAGTAAGTTAAACTTACTCTGAATGCCTCAGTTTCTATGTCACACAGAACACCTTGCTAGAAACGTACGCTGCGCTGAAAGATCTGGAAACTCGCACCGGCGTGAAAGGCAACGACGACTCGGTGGGCGAAGTGCGAGTTCTATCCGTTAGCAACTGGCCGGCGCACGACCTGCTGCTACTCGTACGAGACGACCTCGAGATGCCCCTTAATTCGGAGATAAGCGGCCTGTTTGGTAAACTGATGCTTCATCCAATCATGTCAATCATGATCATAACTGTGTGCACTAAACTGTCAAGCGTTGTACGAAGTGCGATTAGGTACTTTTCTTACCGTACTCAGATCTCCGCCTTTTTGTTCTAAGATTAGTAAACACTCGACATTCGCAAATTCGTGGCAACTCTCAGCCGCTGAAAAGCCATATAATAAAAGAAGATAAGGTACTGTCTGTAGTAGTCAAAGTTAAATGCAGGCATGTATGCATTGGGCCCATCAGGCCCATGCCATAATAGATGCAATTGTTTTTGCCCTAGAACCTTGGTTTATTATTGTTATAAAGCCAAATTCGACAGGTCCTCAGATCTTGCAACAGTTGCATGGGCAGTTGAATCCTATACCTGAAGATGTCCTCAATATGGCGGCCGAATTAATGGCGCGCCGCATAGACATGCTGAACTTACTACGTGGAAAGTATAGAAGTGACCGTTCTTCTTATGTCACTGTTAGTTTATGATACCGTATAAACACATTTACTTACGTGGATACACAAAATTTTGTTAGTCTGCCTCACATTTTTTATCACAGAACATGGAATGGAAAACAAAAAATAACGAGTTTGATGCAGAAACCGAACAATTACATAGAATGGTAGCAGGTACGGTTGAAAATTTGAAAGCGAAGCTGAATTTCTCCTTGGAGCTGGCCAAGTAAGTAAAGCGAAATGCTAGAACTGTTAGAGTATGATACCTATGTACCTACTTGAAACTTATCTTTACTATTCTGACTTTAGGGTTCCGTGGCTGGACCGTGAAGCTTTGATCAAAAGAATAGAACGTCTACAAAAGGAGATAATGATTTTACAAAGTAAAATAGAAGACATGACTAAGAAGGATACCGAAGATATTAAAGATTCAGACAATGCTAATGAGGGCGCACCTAATTATCAGGTACCTAAACAAGCCAGGTTTTGTGACGTTCTCTAATCCGAGACAAAGAAAGTTACTACAGTGTTATCAGCATTCCTAATTTAGTCTCTTATCATCAACATGTAATTAAGTGTTGTAGGTGGCTAATTAGATCAATGAATGCGTTGTGATAGACATATGCAACAGTTATCACATAAGCAGACGTTGGACCGTGCAAGTATGATAAGTAATAATGTATCAGTAGGTTCTGAAGTATGTAGGTATTAGCATACTACTAAAAATACTGTTCGATGGGTTTCGATCTATTTCCAGGCGATATGCGAAGAGTTGTCCAAGGAGAGATCAGCTCGAGAGGCTCTCAAGGAAGTGGTATCGACGGCAGAGAGCATGTTGCGAGTGGCGCGGGCCCGCATGGCTACGCTGGAGAGGCAGCTCAAGGACACCAAGGCAGACCTCGACGCGGCCAGAAGGAAGCACAAAGACCTCGAGCAACTCGTAAACAGACTCGCACATGAACATTCGCATACGACAGTGAAGTTGTGACTCTACATTAATGATCCGATAGCGACGGATCAACATTAGCTCAAATCCCCTCTCTTGAATATACGTGGACGGAGGACCTTTATGGTCATTTCTGACATTAATTTGTTGAGTCTAGGCCTAAGTCCCAGTTGGAAACCGTCTTGTATATACTTACTATGTAGGTAGGTACTCTTAACCCTGCAAACGTTATAGATCTTATAGGGTCAGCGTGACTAGATTTAGTCATATTCTGAATTAAATATAGTCATGATTACAGTACAGATGAAAATGGTTTAGTAGAGTTATTTTAACCACGACTGTTTTAATGTGATTTTTTAAGCTGATTAAAAACCGTGAAATTGCTTTTCACAGTATCGTCACCGAGAATCGAGTTACGACGCCCGTTCCAAGAAGTTACTTGAAGTTTCGAAAACTGGTGAAATAACCATTGAAGGCCTTTCTCGGCAGCGAGATGCTTTGGAGCTGAGGTTTTTATTTTACTAACTAAGAAGCCTGATGTATGAAATAGATTGGTACATTTCCATTATGAATCCCTGGATATCGATTATTCATACAGAGTGAAGGAACTACGGGAGCAAGCAGAAGCCGCGGAGAGAGCAGCAGAAATTAGGGAAATGGAACAGCGATCACGCGTCGAGTCCCTCCAGGCGAAGGTAGCAGAACAGGTGCCATGATGCTATCTCAAGTACTGCCCTTAGCTTAAAATATGCATCGAAGTTCTTTTGGTAGACAGTTGGACAGCTTGTGAATTTAAGTGCTAATTGTTTTCGTCTATCTTACATACCTAACATTATTGGTATATTTTTAGGAGAAATACAAGAAAACTTCAGATGTGCGAGAGGTAGAGTTAGAAGCAAAAGTCCGAGAATTAGAAGAGCAATTACAAGCCTTAAGAGAACGCTCTGTTAGGCTCGTCGATATGGAGAGAAGAAGATGTTTGGAGTACGTTCCGTCTAAAGGTGCTTACAACATAATACAGATTACACGCTACAAACGGTGGTTAGAAAGATTAAAAATAAAAGTATATATTTGCTACAGAAACTGAACCATCTGACAGAGAAACGGAAGTGTGGAAGGAGCTTCAAGTCACTAGGGTAGCACTTGCAAGGGCAGAGGAAGAACTGCGGCAAAGTAGAGCTGATAAAGACAATTTCTTGGGATCACTTTCTCGAATTGCGGTAAAGATATTGGATTTTTGTAAGTACATAGATGTTCTCCTAATAGAAAAGGTTATCGGATCCAAGTTCTTGTTGGTTTTAGCAAGGAGATGACGCGGAAAGCTTTAAAGATAAAATGGCAACAGAGTTGTTGAACAGAGAGCGAAAGGTTGCGGAATTACAACATGCCTTAGCGGAACAGAGAGATAATGAAAAACAGATGTAAGTTAAATAACTACTGTTTCACACACAGCGTTGATACTTTATGTGTGAAATTACGCATGAAGTTTCATTCAGTACTTTAATAAAAAAACATCATGATAAAATTTATATATATATATATATATACATTTGCTGTCTGTATACTCCTCTTTTAAGATAATTTTAAAGTTAGTACATAATTTTAATTCAAGGGAGCAAACCATGACACAATATGAAAATCAACTAGCTGCATTACGATTAGAAGTTAAACGACTGCGAAATTATGATTGCTACGCCAAAGAAATACCATATCAAGATCTGCAGACTGAGGTAGGTAATGTGGAAGGAGTTTTCTCGCGTGGAAAAACAATGTAAGTATCAATTAATTGCTACGTTTGTGTGAGCTACGTTTGCAAGTTTTATTATCTACTAGTCGTTTCGCCTGCAACTTTGTCCACGTTTATGTTTCTATCTGTTAAGGGCCGCTTGTACTACAATCTGATTTAATTTATTTAGTTCACGTTTACCAAAATAAACGAGATGTAAACAAATAACGCTAGTCGTAAATCCGTTATACGTATCTTTTTTTAAATTATTGTTATAGCGAAGGCTCTATTTTTTTATAGAGCGCCAGTATCCGTATTCTGACTGAATAATTTGAACATAAAACGTTTGATCGATGTCGGTAGATTCTACCAGACACAATATATGCGTGACCTGTAGGTATAATGGTAAATAATAAGAATAATATTGCTGGGCAATCCACATAGCATCATCTAAGCCTCAAGCTAAGCAGAGCTTGTGTTATGGGTACTAGATTACTGATATATACACATGCATAAATATTTTTTATTATGCATAGTAAATATCCAGAACACCTGGAATAAATATTTGCAGATTGTACAAACATTTATCCTAAGGCGGGAATTGAACCCGCAACCTCCTGCGTCGCAGGCGACATTCTCCCGCCCGCGCCGTGCCACATTGGTCTTCAAAGGATAATAGGTTAGTATAAAGGATACATAAACAGTAAGATGTCGTTCTCCGTTATGAAATCGTCGTGAATAGTTATGAAATCTCAGGTACCTAAATGTATATCTAATCTTAAATCTCAATCATCAAAGTCGAATGGGGGGGTCATGATGTAGGCTTATTAATTTTTCTACATTTGGACGTACCTCCGACTACCCCTTTAGACGTCCTTGAAGAATCTCAAGTAGGTACTTAGTACTAATAGATCTGAAGGGATATCTACAGTGCCTGGGGATTAAAGTCGTGATGTTATCTATTTATTTATTATTTATATATTTTTTTATAAAATAAAATGTTTTATAAGTGCCTTATAAACTTAATTAGAACCTTAATTAGACTCGCATTAGCAGGTCAGGTAGGGTTTTCACAAAATGCGTGAATTTAACAGATTAATATTTTGGTTTTAGTTAATAGAGCTTCAAATGCAAGTGGAAACACTATCCCGTGAGCGCTCTGCCCTAGTGACAGCTGCAGCGTCAAGAGCCCTTATGCTGGAGCGGCACGAACGTGCTGCAGATCTTTTTGCGAAGATGACTATGGCGAGAAAGGACCTAGCGGCGCTCATCGACGGCAGGACTGAACCGATTCCCATGGATGAAGCTGCGCATGCTGAGGTATTGCTTGCTTGCATTGTTTCCTAGCTGTTTATGATCTCTAGTGATTTTAATAGCGTTCAAAAAGTGCAGTGGGCACTCAACATTAAAAATATACCTAAGAATGCTGCTTTATCAAGCTATTATTAGCTTTTGTATCTGGTAAACTCTTATGATGTGTTCGATGCAGGTATCAAGATCTTTAACATCGGTATGCGCGAGCGCAGCTGACACGTGGACTGCATTACGTGCAGAGAGGGCTCGCGTGATCCGTCTAGAGAGCGCAGTACTTGCACAAAGTGTACAACTTGAGCGAGAAAACAGAGTTCGAACGCAGTTAGAAAGACGCCGTGCTTTGCTAGACAGGGAGCTCCTGAGGGTACAGCATATGACAAATACCTCGGAGCCTAGTATTATGGCGAAGAACCCAAGTTTGGTACCTATTTAAATCTTCATCATCATTATCTGCTACCTAATCAAACTAGTATTTTAGCCGTCCCAAACTTGCGATTGAATGGTTAATTCAATCCTCATTAAATTTCTTAGCGTAATCTAGTCTGCAACTTCCTTTGTATGAGAGTCCTCAATTACTCACGTACATAACTTTGTGTTTACGATTTGGCTTAGGTAGACATCTATGTTTTAAATCCTTCAGGTTCATATAGGGACATGGGACATTCCGGGTTTGTTCATATTGTCTCACCAACCGCCTAAAGTCCACGGGAAATGGTTTGGAATGGGAATGGGAATGGAAAGCACTGGTTTGTCAAAATTAATTCAGAGGATTCACTTTGCCCACTATTAATGTGGCAGTCATTGCATTTCGTTCAATATCATTCGTTTTATCTAGCTTGTAGCTTTGTACTCATAATTTGTCGCTTCTCGTGTATTTTTCAGTTGGTACTTACGTAGTGAAGCGCATCGACATTAAAGATTATGTCTAATCTGCTCATTTTGTTTTTCAGATTCAAGACATTTATAGGTATAAATGAAAGAATTGTATATTGAGTTGTGCAATATTTTGGTAATTGAGTGTTCAATAAAAAGTGTTTTTAGAGTGCCAATAGTAAAATTTTATAAAATAAAGAACCAAATAGTGCACGTAAGCTTTTTTATTTCACAATTACAATTTAAGATAAACTAACACAAGATAACGACGAAAACAACTCACAAGTCACAACCTATGACCGGCTAATTTATACATTTTGCATTTTCTATCGTCTCTAAATTGGTTTGGAGACATATACTGCAGATTTCTTGTAAGATACGGTAGTTTTTGATGATCTGGTATTTTGATGTTGGGAAGGTTTGCATCTCTAGTAGCAGGTGGGTTATAGGTATTTATGCCAGGGTCAAGAGCAGCCTTCCATTTCTGCGTGTCGATACTAGTTGCTCTCTTACGATCCAAATTATCACCTTCGTAATGCTTGTCGTTAGGAGGGATGTAAGATTTCTTCGTGAAATTACTCATCATCGTTTTAGGGCAATACCGCTCTGGTTCAGGTTGATAAAGAGACTCATTGATTTTTTCCTGAAACTCATGTTTATCTCGTTTACGTTCTCCAGTGTATTTCTTTTTTGATACTACATATTCAGAATCTTTGGTATTGATTTGAGTTTCCATAGGTGAGCCTAATTCGTCTTCTATTATTTTTATCAAATTGTCAAGATTCTCAGTAGGTGCATCGATCATACGCGAAGTTTCGATACGATATGCTTCATACTCAGAATTTCTGTTTTGTAGCATAGCTATTTTATCTTGATCTTTCTTTCTTTGTATACAAGCTTGCTCTTGTAAGGTTAAAATTATCTTCTCAAGATTGGACATTTGCTCTTTTCCCATTTGAATTTCTGCCATAAGTGCATTAATTTTTGTATTTTTTTCGGCGAGTTGTTGATTGACCTGTAAAAATTGAATAAAGAGATATGAACTTAATATTCCTAAGCACAGTAGATATCCCCTGGAGTTTTTAAGACAAGAGTAAACAGGTGAATTAGGTATAGCTAAGAGTGCTCCACCTACACATCTACATCTACACATTCCATTAAATAGACAAATAAATAGACATTTATTTTGCAAAAAAAAGTTGGTACAGCAAGTTACAGAATGTTGGAAACCTGAACCTAAGGTTAAGCCTGTGTTGTGGGAAGGTAGCCTCTTACGTCCATTAGGTGTGATGACAATCAAACGCTTAGCTATCTTACAATGAAAACCACAGTAACTGCACTAGGTACGTTTAAAGTTGCGTTTAAATTTATATCTACATAGCTATGTAAATATTTTTTATTTTTCTATTTACAAGCTTTTATTAACAATATAATTCAATATTATGATTAAATTTGGATATACCTATCAAACTGTGGCGTAAATGACCCGCAACGTTTGTATTGAAAAATAGCGACTAATGTCATCTTAATTATACAAATTGAAAAGGTTATAAAAATAAACTTAAGCATATTAAATGTATGACTTACGTTATTATCCGTATCAGACCTCAATGCTAAATTGTTACGCAAAATTTTTATAATATTAGATTGCTCTTCCTCTTTCTCAGACAATATCTTTATCTCGCATTCCCGCTGCTCAATGCAACTGTCTTGCTCCGCGAGGGTGGCAGAGAACTGTTCAAGCTCTTCCTCTTTCTTCTGAAGAATTTCTGCTAGTTCACCGTTTTGTCGAGTCGCCTCGAGTAATTGTGCTCGTTGGTGATTCACCTAAAAGTATATTTAAAGCCAGTAAAGTGTTAGTTATTCTTAAAAATAAGGCTCATAAAGGCTAACCTTTTCATGAAGTTCATTAAGATTTTCAAACTCTCCAAAGTCTTCTTGTAGTTGGGTGATGTGAGTTTTGAGAGTGGTTAGTTGCTCTACATATGCCTCCATTTTACTTTCACTGAAATATAATACAATACAGCAAAAGTTAGTTCGTTACCACACGGTTTATAAAACTTATGAAGGTGACAGAAATACTTTTCTTGCAGTTGTTGTTTCAGTACAGTCTGTTTTTTCTCAAGTTCCGCTATGTATTCTTCTTTCGTAGACAAGTCACACTGTAGCGTTTGTTGTACACTCGCAGATTCTTTGTAAGTCCGCTGAAAAGTCATAGTGTATTTAATCAGAGATCCTACGCACTATAGTATCAAATTGAATACATGGCCAGGTCACACAATACACACCTCTATTTCTGCAATGACTTCATTTCGTTCAGCAAGTCTATTTTTGTAATCAAATATTTCAAGATGAGCTTCATATAATTCCTGTTTTATGGTTTCTAATTCGGTCTGTGCATTTATAGACTTACCTGCAATTATTAAATTAAATTAATTATATTAAATGATTTTGCTTCTCTATAAATACCAACGATGGCTCTATAAAAGTGAAGTGGTGAAGTTATAAAAAAAAGGAAAAACGTTTGTTAAATTATTTTTGAAATCTAAAATAATCTGAAGAAAGGAACTACGCAGTAAGGCCTTCAACTTATAAAATCTCTCGCTTTAGTTTGATTCCAAATAAAAACCAAAGAAACAGTCCATGTGGTTCTTTTATCTCGTCAAAGTCTAATTTTCTAACCTAATTCACTTTCTTTTTCTCGAATTTGCTTGGTTGCATCCTTTAGGCGCAGTTCAGTGTCTAACAGCTGAGCGCATAGAGACTCAACTTTTGCTTCTAGTTCAGTTTTATCTTCTACTACTTGCTCGTACTTCTTTTCCGTTTCAATAAGCTTCACTACGTTGACATTCATTTCGTGTTTTATAGTGTTTACTGATTTGTTATAATGCTCTGCTATCTCCATCAGACGTTTTTCAAGGTCTTCTTTTCTGTAAATAAATGTTATCATCACTTATTACAGATAATGGAACCTTGGATAAAAGAAGACCTCCAATTTAGTCTTTCAGGTTTACAACATTTGTCCCCCTACAGGTAAAACCATCATATTTCTGGAGCGTTTTGTAGATTATACATTACTTCGATTCGTACCATGCACTTTGTTTTATTACTACGTGTTGTAAAAATTTCATTTATAATTTCAATAACTTTGTTATTCTCATACTGAATGAATGAATAAAAGTTTTGTATTGAACACCTTACAAACAACGATGAGAGAAAACAATAGAAATACAGCAGAGAATGTATAATGGGCGGTCTTATTGCTAAAAAGCGACCTATTTCAGACAACCATGAAAGCCATGGTTTATTTTATTAATATGTTTTCACATTGTATTATTATTTCAGATTAACTAGCTTTTGCTTGCGTGGTACACGAATACTATACTAATAATAATATAGTTAGGTGAGTTGAGCATTTAGTTCAACTTTCATTCAAAATTCGTTGCGACGTGAGTATCCAAGCAACTGAACTTTCGAATGTAAAATAAGAAGTATAATAGGTGCTTTGCATACTCTGTTTGTAGTTTTTCCCTAGCATCTGCAATTTCTTCAAGGTGCACCGTGTGTTCTTTAATCGACTCCGTTAGGTTGCTTAACTCTTTTTCAAACTCACTTTGCAGTTTTTGATTCTGAAAGCGTATGCATAATACAGTAAAAAGAAATTAAGTGAAATTTCTCAAGGTAAGTGGAATGATAAAATGAATACCTGATCATGCAGCTGCTGCACGGTCCGTTCCAAGGTATAGGTTTGCGAGCGCGCCTGTTCCAGCGCCGCTTCCAGCTGCGTTGCTCGCTCTTGGTTCATCTTCACTTGTCCCTCAGCGCGAGACAGTCTGTCTCTTAAAAATATCTTTTTGCATTTCTCGTCTTTCAATTCTTTTTGTAGCTCCTATTAGGTCATAATAGAATTGAATCATTTAATAACGATGCAATATTGCTTACTCGTAGTTGTTCTAATCTCAGTCTAGGTATAATGTTTTAACACTAGCAGCAACCATCGGCAAATATTGATAGCGCCAGTAATATACTGGTATAGATGATTGGTGGAATGTATATTAATAATAATAATAATAATAATAATGCTGGACAATCCACACAACATCATCTAGCCCCAAGCTAAGCAGAGCTTGTGTTATGGGTACTAGCTGACTGATATACATAATACAATACCTTACATAGATAGATATTTTTAATTATACAAAGAAAACACCCAGAACACCCGGAATAAATATTTGCAGATCGTACAAACATTTATCCCAAGGCGGGAATCGAACCCGCAACCTCTGCGTCGCAGGCGGACATTCGCCCGCCGCGCCACATCGGTCGTCAAATATTTAAATACATAGTTTATTAGTTTTTAAAGTGCTTAAGGAAATCACAAAGATTCATTCGAGTCGAGTCATTTGAATCCTCGGTAGGGAAGTTGGTTAGCGCATTCCCGTATCAAGGGGAAGGTCGTGGGTTCAAATCCCACTCGAAGAAATAATGTTTGGGATGATACTAACTTACATACGAATATAAACATTAACTGTTAACTGCCCATACATTTTTCTGTTATAATAATAATAATAATGCTGGACAATCTACACAGCATCATCTAGCCCCAAGCTAAGCAGAGCTTGTGTTATGGGTACTAGATGACTGATATCTATACAAATAAATAAAATTGAAGTGTCTGTTTGTAATATTAAAATAACCGCTTTTTACTACATGCATAGGAATGTATATACGATACATATACCAAAAATGCATTTTTTAAAATTTTTGTCTGTCTGTCTGTCTGTCTGTCTGTCCGTCTGTCTGTCTGTCTGTTTGTTCCGGGTAATCTCTGGAACGGCTGGACCGATTTCAACGGGACTTTCACTGACAGATAGCTGATGTAACAAGGAGTAACTTAGGCTACTTTTTAACCCGAAAAAATAACGGGACCGGGAAATAACTGCCACGCGGGCGAAACTGCGCACGGCCGCTATTTTATGCCGTATTAACGCCATCTGTTGGCGACATCGAGTACTACTTCAGTCAAGATTTGTAAGTAAAAATGTTTACCGCCCAACGAAGTGGGCACGGGTCAGCTAGTACTTAATATAATATTATATTACATACATAGATATTTTTTATTATACATAGAAAATACTAAGAACACCCGGAATAAATATTTGCAGATCGTACAAACATTTATCCCAAGGCGGGAATCGAACCCGCAACCTCTGCGTCGCAGGCGGACATTCGCCCGCCGCGCCACATCGGTCGTCATCGGTGTTATAACTATACTTAGTCCATAACTTGGTAATATAATGAACTGAATCATATCAAATCTATAATCATCTACGTATATAGCTGCGAAACTCAATCCTTACAACGCGTACATTATTACACAAAATTATTTTCATACAACCCCCGCTGGGTTGCATGAAAATAATTTTGCGCAGAATAAGTCGCGCGCGTTTGCTTTAATATCTGGAATGGTTAAATTAAAAGATGCACCTCAACCCGAGTTTTGTTCGTTTGCGACCGGAGGTGGTCGGCATTGTGGATTTGTTTCCGAAGGTCAGCGTTCTGAGAATTCAATTCAGACAACTCGTATGTCATTTCCTCGCTTCTCAGCTGGAGGGCTATTGTATCGTTCACGCCTTTCCTGATAACATAAAATTGGGTAATGCATTATTTTGATTATCAAGCAAATCATTTTATTTTTTAAAACTTGTCTTCCACAATTACCGTTAAAGGAATATTCTCAGAGATTTACATAAAAAAATATTTAGTAGTACAAACAAAATACGCGCTTGTGTACCTACCTCAGAAAGTTAACTATTTCTTCAAGTTCCTTCACAAATTCAGCTTTTACTTGGTCGAGAGAACACTTCAACATTTCATTTTCGGCATTGAACTCATTAATTTTCTTCGAAAGTATTTGCATACTGATGCCCTGAAGATAATAAATAAATAGATTTACCTACAGTCTTCTATGTAGGTAGGTTCTAAGTAGGTCTAAGAAAAGTAGAGCTCATAACCTTGTCACGTGATTTTAAAGAGTCGAACCAGTCTATGATTTCTTTTCTCTTCAGCAAGGTCTGTTCACACGTATCAACCAGCTTTGAAGGCATATTGTACAGCTTTTGCACATCAATAGCTAAAGCATTTTTACACACAGCTTGTCCATCTATAAAAACCAACAAAACACATGACCTACTGACCGAGCGAGCGAAGAATTGGCTTACCTCTGTCAGTTTGTACTCCTCTACAAGTCGTATATTTTTTTGTACTTATTCAAATTTGGCAAAGGTATAATGCAGTAAACCGCCAAGCAGCTTGCTGTGTTCCGGTTTGAAGGTGTGGGTGCCGGTGAAATTACAGGCACATGAGCAGAGCGGTGTATTTTAGGTTACGTTCTAACGAACGTGACCTACAAGGCAGTGCTTTGTTATAGGCGATGGTAACCACTTAACATCAGGTGGGCCATAGGCTTGTGCCATCAGCAAATTGTATAAAAAATTAAGCAAAACGGAATCATGTATTCGTTCGTTGGTATAAATCGTGTAAATCAAAATTATTTTCGAATATTACGAATTTTACGATATAACGAATGGCATATAAGATTTGGCATGATGACTTATGGAACTGAGACGTGGTCGCTAACTATTGGTCTCTTATACAAACTACTACAACGCAAGTCGCACAACGGGCTATGGAGAGAGTGATGCTGATGAGTTTCACTGCGAGATAGAATCAGAAATGAGGAAATCCGAAGAAGACACCGACATAGCCCTCAGAATCAGCAAGGTAAAATGGCAATGGGTAGCCCATATAGCTCGTAGAACCGACAACCGCCAGGGAATAAAGATTCTCGAATGGCGACCACGAACTGGAAGACAAAGTGTAGACCGTCCTCCTGCCCGATGGACTGACGACATTGTTAGGATCGCGGGAAGTCGATGGATGGAAAGGGCTCAGAATTGTTCTTCCTAAAAACGAATGGAGGAAGGCCTAGGAAGGCCTATGTCCAGCAGTGGACTTATACAAGTTGTTGATGATGATATAAGATTTAGTGATATTAGTGAGACCTTGATTTAGTGTTCTGTCTCCAAAGCTTGCTGAACCAGCGCACAATTGTAGCAGTTGCTCCGGTGACATTTTGGTGACATTCATGATACGCAGGTCTTCAATGGGAGGGAGATTCGTCTTCTCACCTAACGAAGCCATTTTCTGATGCGTATTGCGCATTGCCGCGTATAACTCCAATATAGCTTTCTGTTCAAGTTTTATAAATAATTAAGCACAATGTAAACGTTGATCACAAAAATAGTGATGGATCATAAATGAGAAATAAAAAATAAGTGAAATTGTGACATGTTAAGAACCACGTTCAAAGGACACGTGTTTTCATCAATTCAAAACCATTGTTGTGACGTGTTTTTATTTTTTTTATTATAGCAAGAAACAATATTATTCCTACGTAGTAGGTTCAAATCCTCAACCTAATGGTTGAGGATTTGAAATTTAGTTCTTTAAGTACCTACAAGAAAGATAAAAAGTAGTTTTAAGTCCCTGATTCTCTACAGATCCTACCTGTTTATCGGTCAGTTCATGTTTCATCTTCTCAAATTGAACCATTTTTTCTTGCCAGAAAATTTTAAGTTGTGTCGCTTTATCATTTCTAGATGTTATCGATTCTGAGAACAGAACAAAAATTGAATATATAAGATATGGGCACTTATTTATTGATCTTATTATTGTTTGATCAGTATCGGACAATCGAATAAAATTACCTTTATCGTAAAAGTCATTGAACACGTGCGTGGCATCGGAAATTTCACTTTGTCGTAACTCCAAATCCTCATGTTTCATGATAGTCTCCTATTTTTCAATAAAACCGTTAATACTTTAGATATTACTTCTGTAGCACCATAATTATTAGCCGTGATTGATAAAAATCTTAGGCAGCCAGACAACAATTTAAAAGAAAACTGCCATTTTGCTTTTGACATACCTAGGTCTCTACAGACGCTTTGAGAGTAAGATACATGGGCTAACCTGATCCGGAAGGCCGGAGATGTTTTTGATGGGTTGCATATTCTTCCCGACCGGTCTCTGTAAATTATTCACAAGATTGCAAAACAAGATGATCGATCTTAAATTTAGCCAGTACCTAATCCAAATTTGTTATAACCTTACCTGTGTAACGGGCACCAATATGAGGGTCCTGGCTGCTTTGTGGGGCATAACTGCAGTCTCATTTATTGTCATTTTTGGTAGATTAGATCTCTTTGAAAGAAATATAGGTTTACACGTTGCATACCTTACGTTTACGTTTCAACAAAATCTTCTAACTCGGATGAGTTTACTAGCTACAGACTAGAAATTACTTTGCTTAAAATTATTACTTTATTACATATTTGTTACCTACCTATTGCACCAATTTTACATAACATTTTTGTGTACTTATTGGTAATCTAGAGCTCTATAATAACTCAATCTTCCAAATTGAACTGGCATTACATTACTCCTGCTAACACACGTTCATTTGCCGTGCAGTTCACATCATAAAGATCACTGTATTGATGTTTATTTGGTAGTTAAACTATTACATTGCACCTAATTGTGTATTAGGTAAATATAAGCGTTTAAATAAACCGAATTTTCTCTATAAGGAAGCTAGAGGCATGCACATCAAGTTTTGTCCGGCTCCTAGAACGCACTTACGTTCAATAATTTCATATCTAAATAATTTTACGTTAGGTTTATCGTGGTAGGTAGTACCTACTTACTTTTGTAGCAGCTGATAATCTGTCGGTGCGAGGGAACCTTGTGGTAGGATGTGCGGATCTTCCAGTAAAGAGATCATCTTTGGCTCTATTTGCAGACATCGGTCGAGATTGCTATAAGAGATAAATTGATTAGCATCGATATTGCATAGCTGTAAAACAGGTACTTTAAAATAACAAACCTCATCGGAACGGGGGCGTGCTGAGCTCTTGGCAGCAAAGCGAGTGTGTTGCGTTGTAATGATTTCGCACTTTGGTTTCTGTTTTAAAATAAAACAAATTTGTTAGGTATGAGAAACTTAGAAAATTAGTTGATAAGAATGTCAGGAAACTGTACCATAGGTTCGCCTTTGGGTCTTGAGACGTTGTTAAAGGGTGGCCTACTGCGACCAGGCTGGAGTCTCTGAGGTATGCGGCATTTGGTCGAGCCCCTAACCGTATCTATTACGTCTATAACAAAAGAGGTGCTTAGATACAGGTGTGATTGTGACATAATTGAGTAGGTACCCAACAAAAATATACGATGTCTAAGTATGGTGAACTTAGAATAAGCACCTAATAGTTGGAAAGCTTGATTCTTTATTTCTTTTTTATTCTAGTTCCAGACCTGAAATGCAACTTTATTATTGAAGTAGGTACCTACATATAAACATTTACCATTATATGTCCCTACTTCTGGTAGTTGAGGTACCTGCGAGATAGAGTGTGTACGGAACCAATTATAAGTAGATAGACCAATAATTCTCAGACATAGCTCACCTTGTGTTCTAGGTTCACCAGGCAGCAACATAGACATCACTGTATCTGCACAAGAAATCACAGATCAGATACTTAGCTGTTAATATATCAAAAATGGTACAAGGTACAAAAATTTTATGTGATTCCTTCCATATATCCCAAAAGAAATTAGACTTGTCTTTATTTATTGACACTGGCAGTAGATACTAAAAATGAAGGAAGAAAGAAAGTACTAAAAGAAGATTTTTATGTTACAGAAATGAGTTTATTCTAGGTACAGGAGCAAAGGGAGCCGGCAGTACCTATAACCGCTTGCGGTCCCTACGCTACTTGATACAAACGTCAAGTACTAGTTAAACTCCATAGCAAGCATACAGCAAAGTGATGCTGAGGCCGAATCAATCAGAAAAAGTAATAGAAATTGTCCGAAGTTTCATGATGTATATATATTTATATGCGCATGACACACATAAATATATACACCTACTTAAGAAATACTATACTCCCTGCTTCATTTTTCTGGTCTAGTCGTGTTCTGATGAGTCATCTGAACACGACCTAACTACATATATAAACGTTATCTGGTTCCCATAGTACAAGTTTTGCTTAGATCGGGGCTAGGTGGAGCTTTGTGAAATGTCTGTCAGTATTTATTATTATTATCTATGTACACTGTTGCAATCATAGGTTGCAATACTATTGAGCCTACCTCAATAAAGGAAGTCAAAAATAAAATCCTGAAAATATAACCATTAGGTACCTACATTTTAATACTACAGCTTTTATTTATGACAGCTTTTATGATTTTTTCTATATCCATACTCCTTAGTGAATGAATATTTGAAACAAGTTGTCAGTTTTAAAATTTGGAAATTCAAATAGACGTAAAAGTATTTTACAACAGGACTTGCAATCAAAATTCAAAATATTTTTACACCGATTAATTACAGATTAGGATGGCCTCTTCATCTAAAACTCTAAAGGAAAAGCCTTGTGAGTACATCTCGGGCTTAAAATATATAGGTAGCTAGCCTAGCTAATAGTTTAAATAAAATAAATAGCTCGTCGTAGTATTGTGCGTAGCAGTGCGAACGCGTTGATGTCTTTTGCATTAAAAGATTCAACAAATATTTTGAAGTCCCAAATTAATATTTTAAAATGTTACGAGGTACTTAGGGAACAGCCTGTTGGTGATGGTAATGATAGGACTGCTTATGACTGACAAGAAGTCCTCTGCTGGGCATAGACCTCCCCCATACGTTTTCAGGAATAACGATATTTAGCCCTTTCCATGGAGGATCGGTGGACTAACTATGTCGTCAGTCCATCGGCTAAGGCGTCCAACGTTTCGTGTTACGGTACGTCATCATATTACTTACTATATTATATTTATGTTTTATAAATTAGTAGCGTGTACTTGATTTTCACAACATAAAATTATTACGTTACATACTTACAGTAAACGGCTCTCCTCGCCTTTTGCCGCGCCCTACAGCAGCGTCAGCCGCGCGAGCCGCTCGCAATGCTACCAATAGAAACCTTATTCAGACACCTTCGCAACGGCAGTCACCGACGAGGGCATCCTCCTCCCCTGCTCCATCTAAGGTAACCATAAAATGATCACGATGGATTTATAAAGGTTAAAGTATATACCTCATTAAGTAGATTTCTTTGTTTCTAACGTTCCCAGGCAAGAAACTCTATGCAGCGAAAAACTGAGTCTAAAACTGAAATAAGGGTAAGAAATGAACAGTACTATCGTAAAATATTTCAAATGAGTTTATGATGTCACTGAATAGGTAATTCTACTAAAAGTTTGTAAATACGGATGGATGGATGGATGGATGAATGTTTGTTACTCTTTCACGCTCTTACCACTGGACCGATTTGTATGAAATTTGTAATAAATATAGATTGTAACCCGGATTAACATATAGGCTACTTTTTAACCCGAAAAAATAACGGGAACGGGAAAAAACTACCACGCGGGCGAAGCTGCGAGCGGCCGCTAGTAGGTATGTTATAAATAAGAAGTTATAAAAATGGTGTGGTGTTTTACAGGTAAATCCTGAAAACGAACTAGCAATGCCAGAAGTAAGCGTAAGTTATATATTTAAATTAAAAAGTGATTTCTGTTTTTCAGTAAGCCTGTTAAAATACTTATCCTGGAATATTTTTATAGGATCAGCTTCCGAAAATAGATTCATACATTCTTATTGAAAACTCGTCAGTCGTTGCTACCAAAGAGACATCGGACCCACTTACAGATATTTCTGACGAAGCTCATCTGCAGGAGATACATGAAAATTACGTTTCAGGTACTTAGGTAATATTTTTACTGCAATGTCAGTAGTAAAAATAAGTTTATTTATTTATTATATTACTCTGAGTACGTCGTACATGTGAATAAAAGTATAGTGCGAATATGTGAATAAGAGAATTCGGTAGTAGTTTCATAAAATGTCATTGGCCACTAGGTTTCTGTTTTTTGGGTACAAAAGCCCACTATAGGTAAGCATCACGCTACGGAATTTGATTATACATTCATTTTACCTGTCATAAAATAAGACCGTCGCGAATAAATAAAATTAATAATTTACAGAAATGAAAACAGATGAATTAATAGAAGTTCAAGAAGGTCAAGAAGACCTAGTGCGTAAAGCTGGTTGGTTTGTTTTATATTTTGCTGTATTTTTTTAACTGCAAAAGTCGAATTATTAGCTACTTACATCATTGTTCATATTCTATTTATTTATTAGGCAACGTCAACAGCACAACATCAGTAGGAAAATATTTTACAACAAACTAAAATAAAACTTGTTAAACATGTGCCAATTACGGACACACCTTCGTATCTGGTTTCGTTGTTAGTTTCTTATTGGCTTCTTGAATTTTTCTAGAATCTCCACTTTCGACATCACCCAGCAGCCGCCCCCAAACACCAAGAAGCATACCATCAAGTCGGCCACTAACGCCACATCCGCCCAGCCATCCGACCACGCCGTGCGTGCTGAGTCGACCCACTACGCCTGCACACCCGGAGGCAATGGCCCAGCGGCACGGAACGCCTGCCAGCAGACCCAATACCCCCCTTTCTCCTACACGGCCCACGACTCCGGCCAAGGTTTCTTCGCCCCTGTGCCACGTTAATGACGACGATGTCAAAAGTGATTTTGCGATGAAGCAAAAGCAATTCCAACGGATGAAGAAAGAACTCGACTTGAAACAGGTATTTTTCTTTTACTTTTACCGGCTCTTCTCGAGCTTTACTCTGTCGTAAACGCCAATCATCCACTTGATTCTGTCAACCACGTAGGTAACTACAGTTACGCACTGTACTGTTGTTAAGCAAATAACTGCGTCCAATCTTGCGGAATCGAACATCAAGACTGGTTTTTATTTATATATATATCTACATGAAACACATGACTGTACGTGTGTTCTAGATACACTTTACAAGTATCTAGTTTTCTCAATACTTACTTTTTTAATTTTGTTATTTGTTTATGGTTTTCAATTGATGTTGCTTAGCAAGCAGTGCTCGAATTGTTCGACACCCTGCAAAGTCTGCGCGAACGCATGTCCCGCGAGGGTGTCTCCGCATGCGGAGAAGGCCAATTGCAGGAGCTGGTGGTCTTCAACGTAGCTGACTGGACATCTGACGAAGTGTCACAGCTGTGCCGTGATGCCGTTGCTTCATCTGCAACTGAAGGAGCTGAGCTCATCAACACCACTGTTCCAATTGGTAATGTTCTCATCTTTTGTATATTTTTACCAGCCCTTTAGCATGGTGAATGGGCACCTACTTGGACTACTATTTCATAATATAATTTTCTGGACAAAATAAAGGTAGGTACTTACTTAGTGTATTTTATCTCTGTAACCTGGTTCCAATTTCACAACCGGATGTCACTGTAGAAATCAGATGTCTTTATGGTCTTATAGATGAGTGCGCCTTAGCCGAACTCGATGCAAAAGTGTTGGGAGTACCACGTCGATTCGCTGATCTGTGTCTGCAGGCGTTTACGGCGCGTCAAGAACTTATCGATTGGGTCAAGGGACTTATAGAAAACAATGTAAGCATTTTTTTTGGATTTCCTACCTGGCATAAGTATCCTAATACCTTCTATTCCTGATAGCATGCACGCTGGGATTATAAATTGAACATTTCACTTATGATTACAAAACATTCAGGTTATAAAAGAAGAAAATGGTGATGGTGAATGCTTAGAGCGCATCGCTCGTTACAACGCACAGGGGCTCGAATTGTGTGAAGCTTTAAGAGAAGTTAAAAGTCGTGCAGATGATGCTGTGGACACTGTCACACAACTTTCTAGGTGAGCTAGCATGTTCTCTGTATGTCTGTAATTTATACGTAAGTACCTACTATGTACATATTTACAAAAAAGGTGCTAAAATGTAAAAGTTTAATATCTGTTTGGTTCCTATATTTCAAGCTTTGCTTAGTTTGGGGCTAGAAAGTGCTGTATAAAATGTACACCACGGAATATTTATTTATTATTATGTACCTACTAAGTATGTACCTACAACATGCATCAACATAATAGGTTAAGTATAAAAAATACACTAGTTTCTGTCAAACCTATCCAAATATATACTTATAATCTCTAAAATTGATGATAGGTATGGTCCATTAGGTAGCTTATTTATTTTCTATATGCATTTTCTTTTCAGACGGGCTTGTCGTGAACGAAGTGCACTGGTCGCTGTAGGTGAATCGTTAGTGAGAGAAATAGCTAGACTCCGACAAGACATCGAAGCCCGCTCGGCGATCGTCAACGAAACCCGTGGGGTCCGACCTGAAACTGATACAGCCAAAGCTCTTGAGGCAAGTAATATACATTATTTGAAACTGTAACATATAAGCACGATAAAAATAGACGATCTGCATGGTTGTCCAACAGTGACAAACAACAGTGGCTGGCGGATGCCTGAAAATACTGACTTCTTGTTTGTAACCTATGCCTGATTTCCAAAAGGGAAAGCAACTTATGGTTATTTAATTTATAGGAATCACGACGTGAGTTGCAACAAGAAAAGGTAACGCGTACCACGAACAAGGAAAAGTTGGCGACTACCGAATCTCAGCTGCGCCAAGCACGGGCGCGGGTGACCAAGATGGATCGGCAACTTCGAGAAGCCGAGGCTACCATCTCCAGTCTCACTAGCGCTGTAAAATCACTAGAAGATCAGGTGTGGACTTGTACTTCTGTCGATATATCTAGATCTAGTAAGTCTGCATTGTGCTTAAAAATAAATCTAACTACTAATTATCAAACCCGTAGAGTCGCCAAAGAGAAGTACAGTTGGAAGCTCGGGCAAGAAAATTAAAAGAATCATTGAAAACTGGTGAAGTGACCAGTGGACATTTAGCTCAACAGCGCGATATGCTCCAATCACAGTAAACAGCACCTACTGTTTTATTTTCTTATTATTATGTATGACATAGAATACCTACTTTTGTAAACAAACTTTTCTTCTTTAAGGATAATTGAATTAAAAGAACAGATAGAAAGATTGACATCAGAGCATAAATCTGCAATTCAAGAATTGACTGACCAACTAAAAGCTACTAAAACAGCTTTTGAAGAACAATGTAGAGCAACAGAGAAAGAAAAGGAATTAAAAGAAACTGCAGAAGCTGCCCTTGTGGAAAGTCAAAATATTATCGAAGATTTGAAAGCTAAAATAACGGAACTTGAAAACAGTAGACCTAATCCTGGTATAATTGGATCCACCACTTTCTAACTTAATATTTTTAAACAATTTTAATCGTATCCCATAACATATGGACCTTAAGAAATCAAAAATAAATGTATACTTACCTAATATTTTTGCATAGTAGCCTTGTAATATACTTATTGTGTTCCAACAGATTTACCGACAGAGAGAGAAATGGATCTGTGGGCAGAATTGCAAGCTACCAAAGATACTCTTCGCATAACTGAAGATGAAGTAACCGCTTGCAAGCGAGAGAAAGTCAGATTCCTAGAGACTCTCACTAAAATAACGGTAACTGTTTTTCTTAGCTTTATAAGTAATCTTTCAGTCCCTAAGCATGCTTTCCTTTCGTTTCAGTCCTATATACCTGATAGATTTTTTTCTATTTCAAAAAGGTAATATGATTCTACATGAAGAGTCTATTCATTGCTCATTTAATTGTGGTCTTCGAGTAAATGCTTAGCACTTCACATGGAATTATTTTTTTAGGAATCTGACGGCAAAGTAGGAATGCAACAAAAATTAGCCGCAGAGCTTCTCAGCAAAGAAGAAATATTAGGAAAGATGCAGATGCAAATACGAGATCTAACGAAAAACATTAAACTGAAGTGAGCACACAAAACCTATCCTTCCTGAACCATTTTCGTACCTACTTTTTTTTACATCGTCGTACTAACACGTACTCGTACTGTCCTCATAATCAATGGGTTTAATTAGGTACCTACCTACTTACCTGTACTGGTTGAAAGCCGATCGCAGCTGCTGCTACATTAAATATAATACTATAGGTACTAGTGGTTTCTCACGGGGTTTTCTCTTATCGTTTGATAGTATAATCTTTACAAACATAATGCAATCGTTTGGTAAAATTCTGGGACGATCTCGGATCACTTGCATGTGAGACCGACCACTAGACCACAATATAATGTAAGTAGAGCTTCATAATTTTCAGTGAGCAAAAAGTAATCCAATACGAACAATACGTACGGGACCTGCAAGCACACAATCGTGCTGTGGCCAACTGTCAAGAGACCCCAAATGGCATTAGCTACCAGGATTTACAACAAGAGGTACGGAGTTAGTGCATAGGTACCTACTTACTATAGTTCCTTTTTTTTATTGTGAGCTCACTTGACGATGGCTACTTTCTCAGGATATCCTCAACATTGCTATAAAGAATGTCGTTGTTTTTGGATGTATTTTTTGCTACCAATAAACTAGTTTTTTATTTCTAGTTTCTTACTCCTAAGTATATAGGTACCTATCTAATCAATCAAACTTCCAGATAATGAACTTGAAAATGAACCTACTAGAAGCCGAGCACCGTAACGAAGAGCTATCAGAAAGGCTAGTGCAGAGAGAACAGCAGCTCGAGCAGCAAGACAAGACATCACGTGCCCAGGCAAGAGTTATAAAGGTAGCTCGTATCGTAACGTATCGAGCACAAAGAGGTGCTCCAAGCGATGGGTATCGTTCGAAATTGTCGCGTAGGTTCTATTTATCGATAGGTAGGTACATAACTTTATTCTTTATTTTTATTACGCTGATTTCAAACTTTTCAAAACATTGAGTCTCGACAATCATTTGGAGCGACTCTTTCGTGCGTGTCTCCTAATAAAATATTTTTCATTTTATTTTTCTTTGTTTTAATAATTCGAGTAATCCAGGTCCGTGAAGAACTGATCAACATGTTGAAAAATAAAGAGACCGAGCAGAGTCGTGAATTGACTGCGTTGCAGCAAGATCTAGAACATCGAATGAAAATTGTAGATGAAGTGAGAAAGATTTTATTTATTATTAATTTGATTGTCATGAATCGGTTGCAATACCTGCTTGCGTCGTCGACGATAATAATTATTTCTGTCAAAATATTTATAAACGCTGCTTGTACCTACCGGTTTCCTCTGTAGGCTAAAACTAGTGCTAATATTGCCAATCAGTATATCAGTGAAAAGTTAGTAGTTGTATCATTGTATCAATATGCAAACATAACTAAGCAGTTACCTACGTCTGCACCATTAATGGGGCAAATCAGTGGTGCAAACGTAACCGCGGTATATATACGAGTATACCTACAACGATTCTATTCTTCTGATAATATTCTCAATTTTAAACGAAATTTAACTGTGCAGGTAAATAAGCAGATAGCAGCCAAAGCCGAGGAGATCCAAGAGCTGTTTGCGACGTTGGAGAACAAGCAGCAACAAATACACCGGCTCGAAAAGATAGTGCTGGCTTTAGAGGAGCAGCAGAGAAGGGCGCAGGCGCAGCGCACGCGACACGAAGAGAAGATAGCCGCGCTGGAGCACGAGCTCGCAGCTGGGGGCAATCGGAGGGAAAGGTGAGGTCAAAGTCTAGCAGGAGTACCTACCTAATACCGCTTACTTACTTATAAAGATCGCAAGATATCAGTTCGGCGTACCTACTATTGGTAGGTAGGTACCTACCTACCACCATAGAGTAACCAAGTTGTTTTTAGTCACAGACCGTCAAAAAGTTCTCCATGCTGGTACAAACTTTAATCCCGATTCTAACGTACCTACTACTTTTCTTAATATTTGTTGCAGGAAATTCCTGTTCTTCTAAACAAGAAAAACCGATAAGAAGAAATTGTGGCGTCTCAGTTGAAGTCTGAAAATTATGGAGTTTTCCAGAAATGTAATGTACCTACTAACTGTGGTGTCAGAGTATAAGTATTGTGATTATAAACATGCTTGTATAAAAAAGTTCTAAGTGATTTCCTCTAAAACAGTGCGTAGAACAGAAATAGGCCAGAAGGCCAGAAGAACCCTACCTTCCTACGTAGTTTCTCCATGCCTGTCCCTACCTACCTTTTTATGCCTTAACAAATAAATCTATTCGGATGGTAATGCCCCTTTCGCGAAATGTCCAGCGTGAAAAAACGGCCCATTCTCAAAACAGCCCGTTCTCAAATCGACCCGTTCTCATAAGGGCCCGTTCTCAAAACGGCTCGATCTCAAAAAGGCCATAATTCTCGAAACAATTTTCAACAAATCAAAAGGAGTTCGTATGACGACCGATGTGGCGCGGCGGGCGAACGTCCGCCTGCGACGCAAGAGGTTGCGGGTTTGATTCCCACCTTGGGATAAATGTTTGTACCTACGATCTGCAAATATTTATTCCGGGTGTTCTGGGTATTTTCTATGCATAATAAAAAATATGTATGTATGTACCTAATGTATTGTATTTAAGTAGGTATATCAGTCATCTAGTACCCATTACTCCATTACTCACGCTCTGCTTAGGTTGGGGCTAGATGATGCTGTGTGGATTGTCCAGCACATAAAAGTAAGTTTAAGTACTTGATCTTAGATTGAAATATTAGAATATTAGAAGGCGTTGCGTTACTTCTATACATCGATGTGATCGATACCACGTCACATACGAACAACAAAAACCACACGTGTTTTTACCAGCTTAGTAATCTTAGGGGCAGGTCGGGTTCAAATCCCACTCGAGGAAATAGTTTTTGGTATGATACCTATAAAATCTTTGTGATATCTCTCTCTATTTTGCACGAGATAACGAGTAGGTAGACAATCGCGTTGCACATTACATTGACATAATTACCCACTCGTACTAAATTGGCTAAAGTCAATTCGAGTCTGTGCAAACGAAGCATAGGCTATGACGTCATTTGGCATCCAATTCCATGGTCGTGTATTCCAAGGGCGTACATTCCCAACACGTGTCGGGAATGTACGACCATGGAATACGCATTCAAGGAAATCACGACCTGGGATTTGGAAGCCATTTGGCATCCAATTCCATGGTCGTGTTTTTCAAGGGTGTACATAATTTTGTACGGCTTGGAAATCACAACCATGGAATTGGATGCCAAAATGAATACGAATTCCTGGCTGCGTATTCCATGGTTGTGTATTCCATGGTTGTGTAATCACGGCACCCATCTAACATAATGCATAACATAACCTACCTACCTACGTATACGTGTGTTGTTTACTATTCAGCCTTCTCTATATTATTTTCATCAACTAATTAGTTTACTGAGCAATTGATTGATTGATATCAGCTCAGATAGACGGACGATATCTTTTTAACTTTCGCTAAACTACATAGTTTTACAAAATGTCTGAAAGAAAAGTTTTAAACGTAAGTAAACACTGAAATCGGGTAAATTATTGTACCAACCAACTATCTATGTCTAATCTCTCTAAACAATGTATTCTATGATTTTAGAAATATTATCCCCCGGATTTCGATCCATCGAAAATTCCTCGGATGAAACTGGCTAAAAATCGCCAGTACACAGTTAGACTTATGGCCCCTTTCAACATGCGATGTGCCACTTGTGGAGAGTACATTTACAAAGGTAAAAAGTTCAACGCTAGGAAAGAGGATGTTGAAAACGAGGATTACCTTGGCATAAGAATCTACAGGTTCTATATAAAAGTAAGTTCATGAAAGTCATAAATTTACAAATTCCGTAGTGTGAATTTGCAATACCAATATAAAATGTTGAAAGAGTGACTTGGGTTGGCTATAATTATATCCAGTACCCCTTTTTATTAAGTATGATGACAGTTTTATTTTAAACTAGCAAAAAAGTTAAGTTATTACCATACATATTTCAACCCGGCTGGGGTTCAATTTGGGGTTGAATTTTTGGAATTCCTTTCTGAGTACACATTCAACTCAGTATAAAAATTGTGGAGCCACACGGAGATCCTGACTGGAACTATCTAGTTGAGTGAATGAAGAGAACTAAGCAAAGCTTATATTATGGGAACCACATAGCTGATAGAATACTTATACACTTTTATTTTGTAAATACACACTATAGTACAATATAACACCCAGACACAGAACGAACATGTATGTTCATCACACAAATATTTGTTCTCATTGGCAATCGAACCCACAACCTATAGTGCCGAAGGTAGAGCTATTACCAACTGAGCTGTCATAGGTGTTGAATCTAAATAACAATTAACAATGAATGAGTTGAGATAAACAACTAGTGATGTACCCTCTTTCTCCCTTCGCTGTCGCAGTACCCTCTCCATGCCCTCTGCAAGTTACAACTTGAACCGAGTATTATTTCGTATTTAACTAGTAAAGGATTAATTAGAAATAGCTTGCTTTGTTATTAAATAAGGTGATAATTAAAGAAAAAGATGCCTGACAATTTGATTCTATGTAATTACAGTGCACACGGTGTCTTCAAGAAATATCTTTTAAAACAGACCCCAAGAACACTGATTATGAAATAGAAGCTGGTGCGACCCGCAACTTCATGGCACTGAAACTTGCAGAGGAACAAGCCAAAAGAGAAGAGGAAGAACAGAAGGAGGAAGAGGCTAATAATCCTATGAAGTTATTAGGTAAGAGATGGTATTTTTGTTCATATTGAATCTACAATCATGCTTAAACTATGAGCAGGTATGATGTAGGTAAAACCAGACAAACTCCCTGAGTTTCTTTGTAACTTGCTCAGAAATAGGTAAAAAATTAGGAAATGCAGAATCGGTCAGGTTTTAAAGAAACAAAATTCTCTGTACCTTAGACAATTAAATTGGCGAATGTCGGTCCCTACATACATATGTTACCTACATGTGTTATTTTTATTGCATTCTACAAGAGACAAAGTAGGAAGCCTAGTATGCAAATATTGAAGTCAGCAATTGGCCTCACAGACTACTTTGGAACTTAATTCAGTGCAAAGGAATATAGTTCAAAAACATTATCAAGAATGTTTAATCAGCACCGTCAACAACAAAGTTAAGTTATACTCTGTCAAGTACAAGCAGGGCCATAACAACCACCCTAATCACTTGGCATCACTGCAGACCACAAGAAGCTACCCTAAAAGGTTGAAAAGGCATCACATTGTGGAACTGGATACATGATAAAAATACAAAGAAGGAAATGATCACTGGAGCAAATCCCTGACAATGCACATTTCCTACAGCAAACCTGCTTATAGTCAGAAAAGGATGATTGCAGACCAAATTGGAACAAAAAAAAGAATGTTTAATTTGTAATTTCAGAGTACAGAACAGAGCAGTCGAGACAGGAAATAGAACTTCTTGAAAGTTTGGAAGAGCTTAAGGAGCTAAACCGACGACAACGGACCATCGACTACGAGTCCATGCTGAAGCAGTACCAGCCAGAGTCAACTGAGGAACGAAAGGCCAGGGAACAAAAAGAGGATGATGATATTATCAAGTAAGGAGAATGACATTTACAAAAAATTATTAGCATTTAGCAGGAAAAAGTTACAACAAATCTATACCTTGTTCTGTATGGATCTGTGTGTTGGGCCACCATATGACGGATGAAAGAACAGTGCATGCAGCGGAGATACGAACATTGTGATGGATGTGTGAAGTGGCAGGCAAGTAGTAGTAGTAGAGCTCTTTGTGAAAGGGCTTGTCTGGGGAAGTACTACCACCATGCCTATTTCTGCTGCCAAAGAGTGATGCTCGCATTGCTGTATTTTGGTTTGATGGGTGTGGGTGCCATAGAAATTACAGGCACATGAGGCTTAACACCAGTATGCCTCAGGTTGGTGGACGCAGAGCAGTGCATCGTAGGACTCGTACTTAACGTGCGTGTCCAACAAAGCAATGCTTTGTTAAAGCTGATCCACTAAGCCACTTAACATCAGGTGGGCATTCAGGGGTGCTTGTTCCACCAGCAGTAGCATAAATACGTCTGTCAGGCAGAAAAAATCTTTTTTGTTATACAGTGTAACAAAATCGTATTTTTTATCTCTTCCACAGATCAGTAAAGTTCGGGAACACGTCAAAGAAAGTTGTTGCAGAGGAAATCATCGAAGATGTGCCTGATGAAGAGGAACCTCCGACAAAAACCTCAAAAATTGAAGTGATACTTCCAAAAGCGAAAAAAGATGAATCTTGGAATAGAAGTATAGGTGTTCTATCTAAGAAAAACGCATTGGCAAACCTCGTGAAAAGCAAGAAGACTGTTACAGACATACCTAGTAAACCTCTACAAAATAGTGAAGATTTGGACAAGACTTCGTCAAGCATAGCTGCAAGTAAATCTACTCAAAGTGGTATTACAAATACGCCTTGTGCTCAAAGTATTGGAGTGCTCAAGTCTCAAAATGTCTCTAGCACCAGTGGAAGTGTACCGAAACCATCAGGACTGACATTATTGGCTAGCTATTCTGGCAGCGACAGTGATTCACAGTAAGTCATAGACACTTTATTTAAATATTATATTCATCCTCGATAGTCGATACATAATACGCTAAAACAACTTTGTCTCATAAATGTATTTAATGCCAAGTAAACTGCACTTATATTTTCACAAAAAATGATCTTTTTTTGATATTATTAATGGTTATTAAAACCCACAATACCTACCCACCTGTTCCCACCTCGTCCTGGGAAGTACTACCACCATACCTCTTTCTACCACCAAGCTTGCTGTGTTCCGGTTTGACGGATGTGGGTACCGGTGAAATTACAGGCACATGAGGGTTAACACTTTTATGCCTCAGGTTAATGGATGCAAAGTATTGCATCGCAGAGCATGCTTCTACCGAACGAGACCTGTGAAGCTGCTCTATTGGTTGATGGTAACCACTTAAGGCGGTGGTACTCGCCAACGACCTTGAGGAGTCTGTCCATACTGAGTTGCACTGCCGCCCGTCGCCCGCACAGGGACCCGCGCGCATTCCATTTCATATCGCATTCAAGAAATAATTATTTGTAGCCTAATGAATTATTAGTTCGAACTGCCAATTGTTCACTTTGTGATAAATACTTTGACAAATATTTGTGTGAAAAAAAAAATACTAAAAATCAATACCGTTTAGAAGAAAAAACCAAATTTAAAATAAAAATTGCTTCACTTTGGATATTTTTTTCATATAGTAATAATATAGTTAGAATTATTTCAATTGTTCAAATTAAAATTTAGTCTTTAATAAGCAATATATATTTTTTTTGGACATTTATACTCACTCATCACAGAGAAATAACACGGAGAAAACCTCTCGTTGGCGGATACCACCTCCGTAATATCAGGTGGGCAATCTGCTTGTTCCATTGGCGAGTCGTATAAAAGTTAGTTAGTAGACTCGTGACGAGAGTAGGATCTAATTAAACTATTGAATACTAATATTCTATGCATCTAATGGGTTTCGTCTAGGCTCGATGGTCTTTAAAGAAATGAGAATATAGCTAAAACGTAGTCATGTTTGTAGGCATAATGAAAAAAATAAAACTAACACACTTGCTTATTCTACACAGTGATTTGACGCTAAAATACGTTAAAATTGGTACAAGTACAATCTCCATTCTGGCGCGATAGAAGACAGATGGCGTTAGTAGTACATAAAGTGATGCATATTTTGATGGTTACTCATAAACGATAGTGGTAGTGGAGGCTTAGAATTATGTGCGCTGTAGATATTTTCGTAGATATTCAGCCGTTGTGACCTCGGCTTAGAATAGGACCCGTCTATTACCTCCTATGGATGTAAGAGGCGACTAATGGAACGCACCAGAATATATCTGCTACCTGAGTACTAAACACTGCGGTCACTAATACGCCTGCCTAGCTGTAGACTTATTTTTACACTAAAGACTATTACCAACCGGAAACTAAATTGCTTACGGGGGGTTATTTAGTTTTTTTTCTCTAAAAATCACACTTCCTCTCTTACTATCACGGTTTGCCGAAACATGTTTTAAATTATTTTGGTTTCATTTTGAAAATAACGCGTACGTAGCCGGGGCGGTTCACTAGTGTAAAATAATTTTTAATACTATAGCGCCTATTATGCTCTCCTAATCGTCGGCCATCGTCGATGCATTAAACGGCTTTTTCCGATCAATTAATTCTCAGCGCAGGTACTATTGATGAAAAAACGGCAATAAACAGGATGATCTAAATTTTGTTCCAACTTTGTTTTATGAAGCAAAAGTTTTACGTACTTTTGTATAATATAATATTTTAATAATATTAATATATTTTTAATAATATAATATAATATAATTAATTAAAATACTTTCAAATTATATCAGTTGTGGTTCCCATAGTACTAGCTTTTTACTTAGTTTAGGGTTAGATTGTGTTGTTGTTTAAGATTTCCACAAATATTTATTATACCACTAAAATTGTGTAAAAAGTAAAAAATACTTTACAAGTTTACACAAAATATAAATTATGTAAACTACCACCCTTAGATATCCTCTAATCTCGAGTGAGTACTTCGTAGAAAGATATATGAACAGATATCTATTATATCTGTTATTTATTTATATCTACGATGCCTGGGGATTAAAGTCGTGATACTATTTATTTCTTTTCTTTTCAATAGTTATATTCTACTTCGCAATTCTTAAAAATAATTCACATCAGTTGTTTAGGTCTAACTCACAAGTCACTCAACACCAAATACATGTAAAGAGAACGAAACCACAAATATTTATTATTATTATTAGTACTTTCCTATAGTATAGCAGCATTGTCAAAGTTCAGCGTTTTAAAATTTTTAAAGGGTCGGCAACGCGCTTGTAATTCCTTTGGTGTTGCAGGCGTCCATAGGCTACGGTAACCACTTTCCATCAGGTGGGCCGTAAGCTTGTTTGCTCCTTTGTTGTATAAAAAAAAAAAAAAAAAGTTATGCTGTAATTACTTAACTTTATTGGAGGTAAGAAGGATTAGAATGAGGATTATGCATTCTTACTGGGGATTCAATAATATTTCTAAGGATCAACCTGTACATTCATAGATCATTGGAACGAAATAAGAAAGCGCCACGTAAACACGGCGTGTGAACGTACTTGACACCGTAATAAATGGGAGCCTGCGGACAACAAAGGGCGCGGATCGGTGGAATTTGGACGCTTTTACGCCCGACTTAAGCCTATCAACCAATTTATACTGTAGGTTGAGCCTTTTTAGGCCAGTATCCATCGAATATCATTCGATTCCTTTTTGTAAAACGAATCGATAGAAAAGTGGATGGACGTGTCATGTTTCTCTTTCACCCCCACCCAAAGCCCGAGACTTTGGAACTCAGGGATAATCAAACTATCTATCAGTGTTTTTTATCTATATTCTTAAAGTTACAAAATGCACTCTACAAACAATATTATTGCCTTTTGTCCCATATTTTATAGAATTAGTATGCATGCATGTGTCTTTTACATTAAGATCTCTACATGGTACATCATTGCGTAAGCAAACCAGAGGGCCAAGACAATGTTTATTTGCTTTGAACTAATTTTATTTCGCTATTAACATCAGGTGCGATTGCGGTCAAACGTTTACCTATAAAATGAAAAAAACAATATCTATATAACTGTGTCTACAGTCTCGGATAATAAATATATCTTAACTCAGACTATTTTTTCTAAAAGGTAGGTAGCTATCTGGTCTACAATCAATTGTTATACTTAACTCTACATAGTTTGGCTTATGGTGGATACCTGGCCTAAGAGGCTTTATAGTAAGCCGATTGTCAGCGCATCCGCAAATCGGTTTTTGTTATGAGGCTGCGTCTTATTGACTTTTATTATACTATTTTTTGCTTTCGCACGCTTACTGTCACCTGTACCGTTGTACCAGTAATTGAGCTTTGTGTAGTTATTTCAAGTGTTATATGTAACTATAAAACTAGCAATTATACTATTCATATTTTACTGTATATCGTCGAGTCATAAATACAGGTACTAAAACTATTTGGTTTACCAATATCCAGCGAATATCTCGTTTGCCAAATTACATCATTTGGTCCTAATTTTTTCGAATATACATATAGGGTTTATGCATATTTAAACAAAATAGCCTTTACTGCTGTTTTTGTACATTTAATTAAATCTAAACTAGTTCTTAATGAAATATCGGCGTTCGGTGTATGTATTTTCTTTTTAAATAGCTTGTCTTTCAACAGAGGCCTCTGAAAATTTCCATGCGTTTCTTATTATTTTCCATTCTGATCTACTCTGGACCATACATGTATGTATAGGATTTTCATTGTTTTCATGAGTAGGAGTAACATTTTAGCAAACAGAATATGCTAAAATGTTCAGTTTCTGAGTGAGTTTCAATCACTTTTTCTCACAAAAACCTTTTAACGATGAGTAACAGCTCAATGATTATGAAAAATATTTTACTGGATATTTTCCCGCTGATAGTTTTATCAATTGTCTGAAAAATTTACGCATACCACAGGTTCACTACAAACCTTTTTAATAAAAGGCGTTGTCGTGTTTTAGCTGCGGCCTTAATTTTAACAAAATAAATAGACTAACCATGTCATTATGTGTTTAAACGGCACCTAAACACTACTATTATATGTTACATCAAAATAATAGTTCGCTAACAGCCCAAAACACGCCCACCGACCGTCGAACTAACAAACTAATAGTTTTCCACACTCTAGGCGGTACCTGCGGATTCCTGCAAATAGGGTCTGAACAAAAAGAGCTGGTGCTACGTTCAGATAAACGATTCGTACCCCGATTTTTTTATCGACATAAATATTGTTTTTTCATAGATGTAGGTAACGGCTCTGGGCCGCCTCGTCGAAGCTTGGTTCTGGGAAGTAGAGTTGTCGCGGCGCCATTGCCGCCAGGCTTGTCTTACCCCGCTAATAAATAAAAGACTGCTTGGGAAATATTATGTTACATCTCAGGGTGTTTTGGACGAGTGCGTGCGGCGCCGGCGGCTTGCGGCTCTAACGACGACGTGTTCTCTCGCTTTTGGGCACTCGACTCCGTGTAATGGGCGGATTCTGCTAATCTATTTGCGAACATTATAATATTTCTCGGAACATGCTCCTTGTCTGTTGACGAACCAAACTAATCTGTGGACTGCACAAACCGTAATGAGTTTTTTTGCTATTTTGGATGCAGTCTTTAATCTCTATTCAAACGTATCTCGTCTCGTCTCTGGAATCTCTATTGTACCGCATTATCTCGTAAGAGTTATTCGTCTTGACGCAGTTTAAATTATATAAATTAATAATTATTTAGATATCGATTGCGAAAATGTCTGTTTGTACACTTTAATGGCTAAACCACCGGACCAGTAGTGATAAAATTTGTCACATAAGCTAACATTCTGGGGGCGGACACAGGATACTTTAATCTATACGGCTTATAAGGTAGTTTTACAAGCATTTTTAAATTATTTTAGTTTTTTTCATGTTCGTTATTAGCAGACTGTTTCTAAAATGTTATAGTAAAATTTCTATCTCAATTAATATAATAAACCGGCCAAGTGCGAATCGGACTCGCGCACGAAGGGTTCCGTACCATTATCTATAATAAAAGTGGTAAAAAAATTACGTTTGGTATATGAGAGCCCCTTAAATATTTATTTTATTCTGTTTTTTAGTATTTGTTGTTGTAGCTGCAACATAAACATATCATCTGTGAAAATTTCAATTCTCTAACTATCATGGTCAGCAGCCTGGTGACAGACGGACAGACAGACAGACAGCGGAGTCTTAGTAATAAGGTCCCGTTTTACGCTTTGGGTACGGAACCCTAAAAAGACATTTTTGTTTATTAATGTTAATTTTCTGCATGAACCAAATGTACTAGAACTTGAGCTAAATCAATAAATATTTCACTTCATTCGCTACAGTATCCAGTAACATAAGCTCTACCAGTGCGAAGCCGGGCGGGTCGCTAGTTATTATTAATAATAATAAATAATAATAATAATGCTGGACAATCCACACAGCATCGTCTAGCCCCAAGCTAAGCAGAGTTTGTGTTATGGGTATTAGATGACTGATATACGTAATACAATACATTACATTCATAGATATTTTTGATTATACATAGAAAATACCCAGAACACCCGGAATAAATATTTGCAGATCGTACAAACATTTATCCCAAGGCGGGAATCGAACCCGCAACCTCCTGCGTCGCAGGCGGACATTCGCCCGCCGCGCCACATCGGCCGTCGTAATAAATAGAATAAATAAATAAATAAATATTGACAAACATTCACATAAAATATTTCATCGTTATTAAAAACCTAATCCGTTCAAAAAACATTAGCCAGGAGATTTCATATTTTTTAAGGTTCATTTTTATTTTAACTAAATCCTACGAACGAAAACTGTCACTAGTTTGATGTTTTGTGTTAGTCGCCGGATGCTACATAGTACACATCTCTCATGATTGATTAAAAAGCCGCAAGATATTTATCCCACTATAAATAAAGTTGTTAATGGTTGGTTCACTAGTAATTGGACCTTAAAATTCCTTCATTATAAACCCACACAAACGTCTTCTGTTGTTAAACTACCACACATCAAAACCTCACCGCGATGATTCCTGTCTCTCATAATAATAGGTATCCTTTTCTGCCGCCTCAATGTCTTCTTTTTTGCATTATTTTTGATGACAATATTTTCATTTTCTATTAAAAAAAAATCTTAGATAACTTGTTACCGTGTCAGATGTACTATTATAATCGTAATCGCAAAATCAACATTCCAAAAAGTACGTTAGTCTGTTCCGTCGGAGATATAAGTCACTCTTGCAAATATCATTGAAAGCCGGTAATTCAAGCACCACTATCAGATATACAACTAGACTGGGTCTCATAGCGTGGCTTTCAAACGTAGCGTCGTTTTAAATTCTAATTGCAGTTGTGTGTGTGGTAATACCGCGCATGAAAGGTTTACTCACCCACACACATATACGCCCGGCTCGAAGATGTTCCATTCATAATTTTAACAGCCTCTCATTATTCCTGCTGCCTGAGAACGGCATCGAAACTATAGAATGCCAGAGGGCTCGATAAAAAGCCTATATTATAATTTCAATGTATGTGTTGTTTCGACGTTAGGTACTTATTTCTACGCTTTAGTAAGATGTATTGCGTTGCTAATAGTTCTTTGAAGTTTTACTCCTAATGACATTTGTTCGTTCAATGGTAAATATTCATACCAAATAGACAAATAATATACTTATAATTATTTATGGACCTTTTTACACATAATTCTCGTTTTCGCTGGGTTTGGGTACTTACTTAGGCAATACTTCGTAATTAATATTTCATAAAATACACAATATTTCGTGTACCCACATATTAGCAATTTTCGTTTGTAGCCCAAAGCGGTACTTCAACATGTTTTCTTGTTGCTTAAAGTTCATTCAGTGGAGATCGCAGCATAAATTAGTACAATCAATGTACTCTTAGCATCGTGTGTGGTCACAGAGCCATTCATGAGCTAAGTACGTGAAAATTCCATCCCAGTACTTTACGACCACTTATCAATACACCCCTATTACATTTACCCAGGTGTTTAAGGATTCGTGGGGTTTTGTTCATTCATTTTCCGATAAATCAGAACAATGTGGTAAGTATGGATTACACATGTAGTGTAGTGAATGTAGGTTTACTAAACTCCGTATCTTGTGACGGGTATCATTCAGCTCCTCGTGTGTGTATGACTCTACTCGAATATAATTCCATTGAATATTCAGTACGTGTCCACTATCATGTCCGTAGGACGTTGAGATACTGCCCATTAAAATTATGACAGGCCGACTACATTCCTGGACAACAAAGCCGACCTACGATTAAAATAATACCTCCTTCGAAGAACGTTATATCCATTTTACTTCATAAGGGGCCGTAACGTTTCCGCTGGGGTCCTATGGTCCTATATGATGCCTTTTTTCCGAACAACATTGAAAAAATCTTGGCGTTCCATTAACAATAAGATCAAAACTAGCCGCGCACCACAATGGACGCTCAGCGCCAGCCGACCGCTCGAGATACGGTTCCAGGAATCGTGTCCTTTTAAAAAGATCCAACTCATGTTGGGCGTGTGATAGTTGGCGAGCGAACATTCCTGCAGCAGGTCTGCCCTGCCAGCGGCGACGACCAGGTTGCCGCACTGTGGGCTCAAATCGTGCGTATCGTGCCAAAAACATGTATGTTTCTAAGTTTTTGATATGATGAAATCAAATTTTGCACACATACTATATAAGCTGCAAGCTGCAGTATACATTTCTTTTGATAAACTTTGGTTTTTACTTTTCATACAAAACGGTAAACTTTGGTGCATCTAATACTTTCCTGAAAAGACATGTACAACATTAAATTTTGGTGAAGTAGCATGAACATGAAAAGCGAGAAAATAAACACAATAGAGTTTTCGATAGCATCTTGACTACGCAAGAGTCAGAAGTTGTAGTTATTATTGATGATAGAATTGCACAAATCATGTAAACAACAAACAAACCTACTAAAAAGTAAATGCAGAAAAACACATTTTAAAAAAGTATATTTGTTTGTAGGTAATGTAACTTTTAGGACCGCAGGAAGTCGATGGATGGAAAAGGCTCAGAATCGTTCTTCCTGGAAACGTGTTGATGGGTAGGCTGTTGATTACGATGATGATGATAAAAGTAGTGGGCATGTAATTATTTCAATAAATTTAATACTTGCAGACACTGATAATTAAAAAAAAGGGGGGAAAAGTTTTTTCTTATTCAATCTATCATACTGTTGATAATACAATTTTTTTTTTATCCGCTATTGGCTATATGGTATGTACGTATGAAACGTACGTTGCATTCGTTAGGTGCTGTGGATTTTGATAAATAAATAAAAGAAAAAAAAAATACGGCCATATCACTCTGAAAGTTTTATTACGTATCTTTGATTTAGCTTAGTACATATAGAATTACGAATAACGTGTCACAAGCTAAATTAGTATTTGTACTCTTAAGTATACCTGTCCTACTGTCTTGATTTGTTTATCTGGTTGTGATGTATACTTAAATCAACGTAAATCAAACTAGCCCTCCACTCAAAAACTGCACGAACCCATACTGGTGATGCGCCCTTACCTTTCGCTACGCAACAATTCAACAATTGTGCAAAAAATGTGGACAATATACAAAAGTAATAGGGTGATTTGGACCGTCTATTAGTGAAAGCCACCATGACGCTCCCACGTTCAATTATCCAGTGGCTTGCAGGGTGGTTTCTCAGCCAACCTCCAATTTATCTCCAGATAATATAAAAATATGTAAGTTTTTAATCTAAAGAAAATATTAACATTATTTTCATCACACATACAAAATAATTTCTAAACATAGCTCTAACTAATCTAACGTAGTCATGTTAGTACTAAATAAACGATCTTTATGTGAGGCCCCCAGGAGAGATGCCTTTTACTTTTTATCAAAAAATAAAAAGGATTTTAATGTTTATGGATTCCGTATGGGCAATGTAAATAAATTCGTTCAAAGTCGGGAGCTTTGAAAGTGAAATGAAATGAATTATAGAATTAGATGGAAACGTACGTGTTTTTTAAACCATTAATAGACGTGTGAATACACAAATTACATTCTTGTAAATATTTCAGAAAAGAGTAAAACATTATTTTTAAATGTTTACTAACACCTAAAGAAATATAAAGATTTTACGTGAACCCAACAGTTTAGAACAAAGTAGAATTCGAACCCACAACCGTTCCCGAGATACGGAATGGTGATTCGACTGACTCTTACTTCGCGTCAAGTAAAACATGCTACGTACTCTATTAGTTATGTTGTTCTATTGATGAAAATTCCAACTAGCTATGCAAACACTACTGCGTGGCACTTAAAAATAACACCTATGTATAATACAGCGCACACTGGTCGGGAATGTCGTTTTCAACGTTTATCATGCCGCATGTGTGCGTTCAGGTGCAGCATAGTATTTGTATACTTCAGTTCAAACGGTCGCAGTATTGTCATGGGTACTGTACTGCGTCGGCGGATCTAATCTAGGCAATCGTGAAGTTAGCCGTGGAACCGCAAAATTGTCTACCACGTTGCCAGTTAGATACACGATATTCGTCTAATAGTTTTTTTTCAAGATAGACAAGCATGTCACTTAGCATCTAACTCTGGTACTAATAAAGTTGGCGTAACATTAAAATAGTTATCTACACTGTGTCTTGTCTTCTTAATGGACAGGAAATTTTAAGCATGATCGAAAGAGACAAAACACGGTGTAACTATTTCGAGGTTACGCCGAGTTTATTAGTAGTAGGGTTATTATACTACCAACATTCCTATTTCTGCCGCCACGATTGCCGTGTTCCGATATAATGGGTGTGGGTGCCGGTGAAATTACAGGCACATGAGGCTTAACACCTGTATGTCTCAATTTGATGAACGTAGAGCAATGCATTGTAGGGCACGGCCTGCACGGTAACGCTTCGTTATAGGTGATGGTAACCACTTAACATTAGGTGGGCCATATGCTTGTTCCATCATAAATCGCATAAAATATATACCCTTAGTTATTAACATAATATTATCCTTGGCATAGTTGCCTCGTTACTCATATTATTGTCATTAGAGTAACAGTCCTTGACATGTAATGACATCAGCAAACACGCACGTTACATAATCATTCGGGAATCACAGCCTGCTATGCAACAGGCAGGAGACATAACGGACAAGAGACGCGTGATAGCCCCATGTGAAATCACCGCGACTCTGGGATGGGAACTAGGTGATGTGAAACATTATTCGCTAACTATTTACTTTATTTGATTACACGAAGCATATCATTCTGAGTAGGTAAAATTCACTTACAAGGTCTTTACAAGACCTTCGTATCGTTACTTATTAGTGTTATCTTTCTCAATAAACTATGAGTCTTCCCACGATAAGGTGATTAAATTGTTCAAATTTCGTTTACGGTTTTTACAAGACATGCAAGTGGTGAACTGTTTAATCACCTACTTATATTTTCTCAGTTATAGTTCACATCAAAATTATGAGGGTACCGCCGCCAGCCCTTTTGTTTAATCTGCTATCGCCCAATCACAATTTATCTGTATTAAAACTGTCTCCTCTAAGCTCGTTTCATGTTACGAATCTATGTAACATAATAATCACATAATTCCATTTCGCTGATGAAGGGGTCCTGTGATGAAGCAATTGTGGCGAATCTACGACACGTGACCTCTATTTGCCGGCGTAAAAGTATCGCCACCCAACGTTACATTTAGTTAAGTTTATTAACGGTTCAATTATGACATGTCTCATGCGGGTTCGTGCGTGCGATGGGATGACTAGTGCAAATTATAAGCTCTGTGAGAATAAAAATGAGTTGAAAAGTCATCTCGCTAGAAACAGTGCCGGTCGTACAGTCTAATATGTATGCGCGACCTTTCAACAACAGGATGTCTCAAGTCTCGACCCAACACGTAATTTGAAGTAATGGCATATTTATACACATAGGTAGTTTTTATGATAACAACTGACAACGCGACGATAAGTCGTATCCGGGCTATGAAATCTTGATAAAATTCATTTCGAACTTCATCATCGTCATCAGCTTGAGAAAGCCACTGCTGGACGTAGGACTCCCCTATACGTTTCCAGGAATAACGATTTTGAGCTATTTTCATCCAACGACTTCTCACGATTAATGTCATCGGTTCATTGGGTATTAACTGCCTCTAATATCCTCTAGTGTCAGTAAAAAAACGGTGACTTCCTGAGACTAACTTCAATTCTATAGAATACTAAAAAATACTAAATGGCACGTCCAACTCTATTGAATCGCCACTGTCTAAAACTCTTTGTTTGGGAAATCCCGGGGTCTGTTATTTGCTCAGTTACCTCCCGGGAAGTATTGACAAATGGTCATACTCGGTTTCCTATAATAGGTAATAGACAGTTCACAAAAGAATAAGGATATCTGGCGCCAGCGTTGTGGGCAACAACAACATAACTGTCCCGTATCCGAATAGACGATTGTCAAAACTCTTAGTACCTGTCCTTTGTGATACATTGATCAGGTACTTCTGGGTCCGTATTTATTGTAGGCAGTGTGCAAACTGAAAGTGAAAAGCGCAGGAAGCGATACTATCTCTTGAATCACAATACATAATCCCGATATAACGCTCTGCTTCACGTACTTTATCCTCGAGATTGACAAAGAATTTCGCTGTACGTGATCAATATAGCGGCCACGAAACGAAACATTTTTACAATCTCGAAATGTTAAAAAGTTGATGAATGAAAACACTGGTGTACTTAGTATTCTTTTGTAGATATAAAATGTCAAGATACTCTATACATACACGTTATAATTTTATTTTATTTTATACAACTTACTGATGGAACAATCAGATGGCCCACCTGATGTTAAGTGGTTACTATCGCCTATGTTTAAGTATTGCCTAGGTAGTCACTAGTCTAGGTAGGTCACGCTTGTTAGGAACCTGCCCCACGATGCACTGCTCAGCGTCTAGCTTGGCATACAGGTGTCAAGCCTCATGAGCCTGTAATTTCACCGGCACCTACCCCCTTAAATCGGAACACAGCAAGCTGCTTGACGGTAGAAATAGGTGCGGTGGTAGTACTTCCCCGGACGAGCCCTTTGCTAACAGCCACTAAACTATTTATATTTATCGTACCATCATTCACGACTTTGAAATCTTACAAATATCCTTGTTATCAGTTTAGAATACTTGTCTGCTTACAAAAAAAAACCTATCAATCGTCAAAATAAGACTTCCTGTAAAGGTTCAAAGTGGCAGTTTTAAAGAAGTTAAACCGTAGATTCCACGAAAATTTTCGGCATACCTACTAAACGGCCATTCTCTGAAGTCACAAATTAGTGAATGAACGTAAAGTCGTCCTTTTGCATAAGACAATGTATGGGTGCACCATGTGGCCGGGTGCCGTGGGGGTAGCGGGTTGTCAGTTTGAAACATGTGTCTTTACGCACTCATTCATTTATGCTATTAATGGGTCCATTCAGCATTGTCTTGCACATGCACCGGAAACTCGCAACGGTCGGCCTCAGCCTCGGCAGTCTGTACTCACGCACATGCGACAAATTAGCAGAAACCATTGTTATTGTATGATGCATGCGGGAATATTCACAATCATAAACGGAATGCAAAAGTACGATCAGATCTATATCGGACCGAATACGTTAGTACGGATCAACTACGTAAGGCTATCTATGAACAGTGCACCCAAATCCGAGATGTTTTTGGGGTTCCGTACCCAAAAGGTAAAACGGGACCCTATTACTGAGACTCCGCTGTCTGTCTGTCCGTCTGTCGCCTGGTTGGATCTCATGAACCGTGATAGTAATTTTCATAGATGATGTATTTCTGTTGCCGCTATAACAACATATAAAAAAATATATTTAAGGGGGCTCTATGAGAGCCCCCTTTTTTTGCCATATAGATAATGGTACGGAACCCTTCGTGCGCGGGTCCGACTCGCACTTGGCCGGTTTTTTTTTAGAATAAAATGGTAGTTAAAAACCCATTCAGTGCATTTCACGCAGCGAATAAGTAGCGACTTTTTCCAACAGAACGTTAATATGAGTACTATTATACACTAAAAGGTACAAAATAGTAGTCCACAAAGTAATTTAGTGATTTAGTCCAGAATGCAATGCCTTTTGAATTCGCATATTCTTATTCTTCTTTTACTCTAAATAGTTTTATTATCTAGTGAGGGTCAGCCTCCAGACACAAGCCTCTTAACTCGCATAATAGCTATGCTCTATAAAAAATAAGTAATGTTTGTACTTACGTATCGTTAACTTCTGTTTTTATGTATTTAAATGAAGTAAGTCCATCCAATGCAACAGTAAGCCTATGTTTAATGGTTAGATGTTACGCACGTTAGTATTTTTTGTTTAATTTTTAGTTATGTTTTTCCTTACTTATATAAGTACTTATTCAATTTTAATGCCAGCAAACACTAAGCAATCTACTTGCAATTTTATTAACGCAATTATCTGTTGGCTGGTGTATGTATTTGTTGTTTTTTAAACAATGTTGATGCAAACAAAACAAAATATTCAATGTATCTAAAAAGCCGTTTTAATATAAAAACATTAGCTGTACCTTTCAAATATCACAGAAACACCATAATTTCAAGTAGTTATTTGTGTCACATGCCCATTTTTATATGACTAGCGAAAACGCGCCCGACTTCGTCCACGTGAAGTTATTTTCATACAATATGCAAATATATACAATCCCCGCTGTACCCACTAAGGATTTGCATTTTGGGAATACTCTACGCACCAAGACCCTGCAAATGTCAAGTCTCTACAGCCAGATGACTAGACCGCGCAGTGTGCGTAGAGTTCTTATATCATCATCTGCAAAAAAAAAAGTATTGTGTTGTTTCACTTTTTTTACTGTAAACATGGATTTCTATTGCATTACATGCCAAAGCAGTACTTGCGTCATTAGATGTTACCTCGAATACCTTGAATAGCAATAAAACGAGCGCCGACGACGACAGGTAAAACTGCTACGATTTCGTAGCGCCGCGTAGCACTTGTGCTACGAAGCAGATCGACTGTTGCGATTATCAGCTTATCGATCCATGCATTCTTAATTTCTGTGCTTAGATTATTTCTTTTTTATCGGTTGCGAGTTTATACACATTTTTATGTAAATACGTTTGCTAGAGAAACACTTTAGCGTAGTAGGTATCGCATGTTGTGTATTCAAAACATAGACAAAACGATAACCAACTGATGTGAAATTCCACCCTCGGTGTATCGATACCACTAGCCATAAATTGTTAAGTTAAGATCGGTCGCCCTCGGCATCGCCACCCATCGCGGCTTTCAGGCGGCGCGGCGGCTCCAGCGCAGAGCTGATAATTGACTCGTCGAACTAGTCCTCGTCCGGCCACCCCTTCCATAAATATTTCCCGATCAAATTATTATGCGTCCAAAAAAATGCCACGAGCTCAATTCTGAGAACGCTCGACCGAGGGCGGTTCTACACAAAGCTGAGGAAGGAGACGCACAGAGTAGGCTGCCCGCGCGCGCGAGCGTGACGCGTGCTCAATGGAATGAAGGCCGGCGCGGACGGCGACGCACCAACTGTGAGAATTACAAGGAATGGATTTATTTATTGATCTTGCTTGTTCCGTTATTATGGGTCTACGTTTTGGTAAATATCTTGCCTCTATTCACATTATCTGCCGAGCTAAGTTAGAAAGTAGGAAGCATGGATCACATGTTCGACGTTCCCGTGCTAAACAGTTACATCCGTATACGAAACTAACTTTTCACTTACACCTTTATCTAATGTAGACCTTATTCCTGATAAATATGGAGCATGGCCACATACTCCCCAGAAATTTTAAAATGATACTGACCTCAATATTCGCTTTAAAGTAAGTTCGTATGACCTAGTGGCCAATTCACGAGACAGTGTTATATTCTGCCGACCGTAGGCCTCCGTCTTGGTTTAGCGACTAGCTAGAACCTACATCGTAGCGTGCCCTCCGGGACCGATATCGTCACGTAATCCTAACGCACAGAACGCAACTAAATATTCGTTCTAAAACAAATGTATATACATATGTATAGTTTAGTTTAGATGGAATAGATTGAGAAGTACTCTCATTTTTGAAGTTTCGCTTTTCAATTATCTTAATTTCAGTGTAATTAATTTAGTTCTCAGACCAATTAATGACACGATCTCTTATAATAACATCAACAATTGAGTTGGAATTATGAACTCTAAAAAGATTACATAAATGTCCGTCAATTAGGGTCATACTCACTACTAATACGAAACTCACGGCCTCATCTCGTTCGTACTCGTAGAAGCATGTCTCATAGGCATTGGCATCTACTTTCATTCAGTACAATGCACTGTAGCTATGAGTGTCACTAAGCCGAGATGCGAGAGGCATAAACAGAACAATTTCTATTTGCGCTGTGCCTTCCAGCCGGGTGCTAATTACAAACCGGCCGGCGACATTTTTGCCCCAATCTGTGAATAAGGTAACTGCAAAGCTCAATACTTCTTTACCGAACATATGTCTTTGTAGCTTACTTGTAGTTTTGAGTCTTGCAAACAGAAGGCTGAGGTGGGTTGTATTTTTGATTTGAGGGAGCAAAGCGAACGCAGAACTTTGACTAATCTGCGTTGTATTTTTGTCCGAGCATAACTTTCGAGCTATTTGTCCGATCTGTAGAGAATTTGTGTCATTTCATTTAATTATTTGCAAAAAAATATGGTAGAATAAATAAATAAATATTTGTGGGCATTTTTTACACAGCATCATCTAGCCCCAAACTAAGCATAGCTTGTATTATGAGAACCAGATGACTGAAAGAATACTTATATACTTTTTTTTTGTAAATACATACTTAGAATACAATATAACACCCAGACACAGAACAAACATCTATGTTCATCACACAAATGTTTGTTCTCGGTGGGAATCGAACCCACCACCTACAGCGCAGAAGGCAGGGCTACTACGAACTGAGCTGTGACGGCTGTCATATACAATAAATACAAAGATGTCACAAGTGTTTTAGATTCACATATTTTTTCCAACTATTGGTGTGCAAAAAATTTCGTAACTAAAATATTACAATTTTAGGTTCTTACATTATTATTACATTAAATTATTATTATTGAAAGGTAAAAATAATATAATATTATTTAAATACTAAATTAAGCATTATGATATGTTTGTAAATACTTTTATCATCGCATTTTATTATAGCTGTATCAGCAGCAAATATTACGCAATCGTGGTCAAAGACTTTTGGTAAAGCATTGATGTAAACAAGAAATAAGAGTGGCCCTTGTGGAACGCCTCTAGGATTTATTCTTATATCGGAGTCAAAGATTTCTAAGGTTTTATTGCTCAATTTTGTCACCCTAGTAAGCTGCTTCCTATTACTACTCCAATAGGAGCTAAATCAGTTTTCAGCAGGACCTCTTACACCATATTTACTCATTTAGGCAAGTAATATCTTATGATCCACAAAATCGAATGGTTTACTGAGATCTAATAGCAAAGCTGCTGGAGTTATTTTATCATTTAGGCTATTCAAAATATACAAATACAAATATCCAGAAACGTAAGCAACATTATTATTATATTATATTATTATTATTATATTATTTATGCATTACTTTTTCATACACCTTGGAAAGTATAAGCATCAAAGCAATCGGGCTATAATTATCTATGTATGGTTTTGAACCTATTTTATCTAATTTATCATAAACTGCGTGCCTCTGACCGTTTATCAGGTCAGTTGTCAAATGTAGTACAAGTACAAGAATGAATTAATCGACCCATGTTCCCATGAATCATAGAAACATTTTTTTTTTAACCTATTTCGTTCTACTGCTGGGGAAAGGTCTCCCCCAAATCCTTCCAATTCTCTCTATCCTTTGCTTTACTCCACTATTCTCTATCATAGACATGTTGGTCGTCCCTGCAACGCTTTCTTGGCCGACCCCGACTTCGCCTTCCGTCCGGTTGCCACATAGTTGCCACCAAGTTTGATCATTTCTCGGGATGCATTCGACTGACATGACCAATAATAATAATTTGCAAAAAAAGGTTTACATGGTTTACTCGTTTTATACATTAAGTATTAAGGTAAGTTACGTCACTATGAACATGTTTGAATAAATAAAACTCACTTGTCGATATGATTAGCAAGAAGCGACCTTACCAAACAATAAGACAAATATAATATTATGAATACAAGCAATCTATAAAAGCAATAGAGAGTAACCCTACTCGCTCTAAATAAGTGTAAACATGTACTTAGACGCGAGGGATCCGTAAAACACCTAGGTTAACAATTTAACTTTACCTAATTAATAAGTAACACAACAATTTGGATCTGCGGTTGTTAAAAGGCAACCAAAAAGAGAATAACCAATCAGTTTTGAAAGGCGTAAAGTGCAGCCTCGCCGACGAATGAGCATTCCTTAGGTAATGGTGGCTGGGTAAATGTGGAATAAGCTTTTTAGAGACGTTAAGTTGATTACAACTAAAAAATAATATGATATTTTTATATCTATGATTGCCGTTTTATCACAGACTTCTCGGCCTACTGAATTTTAACTAAATCAAAAAAAATACTATAGGTGGTGTTCCTAATACATTATGAATTTTATAATTATGATTTTATTGTTGAAATGCAAAAAGAAAAAATATTGCTAAACATTGTATAGGCCACCTTAAAATTAGCTAGCTAACGTTTGTTAAATGATATTATTGGTTATAGTTTGCTAAATGATATTAAACCAGTAATGATCACTAACCATAATGAACCTCATTCTAAAGCAGCAATGTGTCGAACTCCATACAATGCTTGATGTTTTTGGTGAAATTTAACCGTTGTTTATGGAGAGACAATGTATCTATTGCGTTAAAATTTTGGGAATTTCTTTTTTTACCCCATTTTGGGTCGTGAGAATGGATCGCGAGCAACCGACACATTTCATTAGGTAAACAATATTGATGTTTGTAGACACTACTCAACTAATTATGTAAACAATACCTAATGCCTGCTTTCGTTTAAGCTGACTTTTTTCAACTTTAACCTGCTTGTTGTTTATTCAATAGTGATTATCATCACAATTAATTGATGCTGAATAAAGGATTCTCGCGTTTTGCCGATAGTCTTACGATAGAGTAGTTGTAGCCTTAATCCGAGTAGACTATCGTATTAAAAAAATAGCAACCCTATAGTTATTTATTAGGTAGGTAATAAGGTATACATGTAACACAATTTTACTTTGTGTTACTGTACATTGTTGGCATTGAAAAGTAGGTGATTAACTCAATCGCATCATGGATAATTGTAAAACAATACCTGTGAGAGATCAGTGACATTTCCCAAGATTAATTTCGCTAGTTCCCATGGATTTGATTTACAAATCATAGTTATCTAGTGTACTACGTCTGCTACCATGGTCCACATATTTCTACACTAGCAGCCGCCACTAGCAGCCGCTCGCAGCTTCGCCCGCGTGGCAGTTTTTTTCCCGTTCCCGTTATTTTTTCGGGATAAAAAGAGTAAAAACCACTTAACATCAGGTGGACCATCTGCTTGTTCCAGCAACAACAAAAAAAAAGAAAACGTTAGTATTACATATGCGTTCTATAATTCTTTAAATTTTCTGCGTATATGTGTTCCTTTAATGGTTAGGGAAGTAGGTACAATAACAGTAGTACGCCGGAAATGAGAGCATCTACGTAACTATTTAATGTTGTCAGTTCCCAGGCAGGGATGATATCTAATCAGCAGGATTTACATTCTATGACGATTGCGCGCGCATTCCCTGGGATCACGGAGCAACTGTTAAATAACCTGTGCATGGGATATGGCACTGCGTTACACGCGTTTTCCAGCTAAACTAAATATTTAGGTAGTGAAATAGAAGAAAGGAAGCTGTTTAGATAAGAAACTTCTCACGAGTGTATGCACTCGTACCTAAGTATTGCGGGATCAATAAGACTGTATTGTGCTATTAAAAATCTCATTACGTTGTATTTTATGTGTTTAGTAAAAACCTTTTAGTGAAGGGCTCGTCCGGGGAATAACTACCACCATGCCTCTTTATGCCACTAAGCAGCTTGCCGTGTTTAAGTTTGAAAGGTGTGGGTGCCGGTGAAATTACAGGCACGTGAGGCTTAACATGTGTATGCCTCAGGTTCATGGACGAAAAGCAGTGCATCGTAGGGCACGTTCCTAACGAATGTGACCTGCGAGGTAATGCCGTTTAGGTGATGGTTACAACTTAACATGAGGTAGGTATACTGCATGTTCCATTAGCAAGTCGTATAAGTAACAAAAGAAAAAAACATGGGTAGACAGAGTATGATCGTAAGAGACTTTTTTTAGTTACAAAATTATAGGTCCGCCGCAACTCAACTGAAGTTATGTGCATTATAAAACAGGCAAATAAAAATAACTCCTAGTAACTAATAATAAACTCGTCATACCCGTGTTTTGTAAGTTTCAAATTAGATCGAAAGAGACGAAACACGGTGTAACTATTTTAACGTTACGCCGAGTTAATTAGTACCAGAGATAGTGTTTTACGACATTCGCTGTGGATTAGATTGTTTGCTATGATGTAAAGAAATACCAAATCCGGTTCATCAGCAAAGCGTTACCCGTGGTTCCGTGTTAGTTGCTGGCGATAGACATTTTTCAAATGATAAGAAGACAGATCCTGGAGGGTGGTCGGTGGCGGCGCAACGCTTTGTCGCAGCTATGCGTATTGTCAACACGGAGCCTCCGCACACTACACACATCACACAGTTTTTTATGCGCACATGTGCTTCGGTACAGACCGCCCAGACCACCACCGACAAATATTTATCTTCAATTCTAAAACGCTTAGAACCTCACAGCTCTACAAATCAATAATAGTAAAGACGATGCACTCTGACTGGACTGACCGCGTGATCTGGACTGACTGAACCAAATATTCAGCGTCTTAGTTTTTGGCTTGTGAGATGTTTCTTGGTTTTTACCAATAAAATCGTTGAGCAATTATAATCACCTATAAGCAGTATTAAATTCCTTTTAAGAATAATCGGCGATAAGAAGGTAGCATTCCTTTGTGCCGGTGATCTGCATCATCCTAATGTCTTGCCTGTCAAACCCTTCGAATAAAATAGTCGCTCTTAATGCTAAGCAGCACTGGTACCAAAAATAAACCAAGTAACGGCGTAACCATTAATTGACTGGACCTGCTGCTGAGCCAAAAAAAATCTCTACCAGATAAAGCGGGTATAGGTAAGTGTTTACGGTTTCTCACGAGTCTCGGCCAACCCTCAATGGCGCCTTACTGATTGATAGTAACTAAGTCGACCTTAGCACCTTAGGAGTTACTATCAAAATTATACCTTAAACGCTTTCTTGAAAGTTCGAAATGCCAGACGGTTCTGTATTTATGGTATCTCCGAAAGAGACTGGCCGTTGGTAAACAACTTTAAGGCTTATCTCATACAGTGTAAGTTAGAATATGAAATATTACCAAAGAAAATAATGTCCATTCACGGAATTCTGCACCCTCATAGCCTGTACCTGTCCGCGGCCACCTCCAAAAGAGGCGACAAAAAACATTATGATAAAATGTAACATCAAAGCGTTATTCATAGTTGCTATAATAGCTTTGTTATGATTATCCTATACATTCTCGTGTAATTTGTCTGAGGTAAACTTCTTTCGTATGTTAATTTGTTCTAGAATGCATTTCATGCCTGTCAGTGCAGTACTCTGCCAAAACACGTCGATTATTTAAAAAATATCAAGCGAAGAACACAATAGGAACAAAATTATTCGTATCTCTGAATAGTCCGAATAATAAGGTATTTATTTACGACTAGATAACAATTTTCGTTTTTGACTCGTAGTTAGATCTGTTTTGAAGTGGTACCACTGGAAGAGTCTATTGCAGCAGAATGCATCGAACAGCATAACGAGCAAACGAGCCGTGACGAGGCGAGGTGAACGCAGGCGGGCGGCCTCGCTCTGTAATCCCATCAGCGGTGTCGGCTTACGGCGCCTCATTTGCCGCCGCAATTATCATATTCCACCTAAACACATAATATTGTGCACGCAATTTTAAAAATAACTGACGTCCGGTCCGACCGCAATAGGGCCTGATTTATAGCAAACGCCCGCAAGCAAGCCACCCAAACATTGCATTCCCCAATTCCTCGCATGAAGCGCACAAACTTAGCCAATATTATTTTTCAAATGGTAACCGTTCAAGGTAATTACATAAATAACAAATAACTTCATTCTACTATGATATATATACGAATAGGATGATATAGATATGATATTATTTAATGATTATAGGATTCGGGAAAAAAAAATTACTTTATATAAGACTAGCCAATAACTTACGAACATAGTATCCGTGTAGCTTAATTCAATCAAGTATACAATATATTTTTCATTTATATTTTTTTCATTTCTTTCGGTTACCTATTATTAACAGAAGTATAGGGTATTATTTTATAGGATCCTTCTATCTGAATGTAGTTGATATCCTTTTAATTATTAGATAGTTATAAATACCTACTGTTTAACTACCAATTTCTTATAATCTGTGTACGTTCTAACGAAGACAAAGCGAACAATTTATGAATCGAATGCATGAATGAGCTCGCGCCTGGTGCGGCCACGTGTCCGCGTTCTCACGCCTGTGACTTTGACTGCTTTTTATCAGTTCTGTTTTTCGAGGCGAGATGTCGCGTGGGTTACATATGCTGATCTATAGACATCGACCCCCTCGGCGCAGCACATGGCGCCTTCGCTAATTACTTCATCGTGTACAAACTCAATACATTTTGACGTGTTCGATTAGATAAACATCGTGATCGAATCAAATCAAGCTGGGATGCTCTGGTGAAAATCTTCAGGGAAAAATCGTTTAGAGTTTCATTGACCGAACCAATGTCATTCAAAACCGTAGGCAGATAGGTAGCTACCGAAATAATGACTGAAAAACTAGACGGAAATAAAAAGTAACAACAAAAAATACCTCTTACAGATAAATTAGATAGGTAGGAAAGAAACCTATTTACGTTCGCGCTTGCAAGTTGCTAAGTCAACAGTCGAGCGTTTGAACGAATGGAAGGCGCCTTTATTTTTGTTCTGTAATAGCGACAAAACGAGTGTCACGACTTGGGGCCATGGGGCCCAGACAGCGGTGGCGGCGGCTGCATTGTCGGTGCGGTCGAGATCGGGCGAGATACGAAAATCACTATAGGTATCACTATAAAGTGTATCAATAACATACCCTACCTTACCTACCTAGTCTACTTACCTAAGTACCTAACCTTCTTTATCCTTGGATTTGGGTATCTAACCTAACTTAAACACATATTACCATAAATTTTTATATTACGTTTCATTCATATGCTTGATAGTATTAACGCCTTTACTATTCTATGCAAAACTTGCCTACCTACACACTTCTACAATATACATTACCTACCTACTTAATTAAAAGAGGCACCTCCAACCACTTGGTTATGTTCGCCATTTGTCATCTCTAACATCCCAGTCATTGAACTCGTCTAGTACAATGTTTTATTATTACTATGGAAAAGCGAATGTAAAGCCTATCTAATCGCAAAATATTCTATACATGTGGCCGTTATCTGACTCATGCGAACATTTTTATCATACTTTAATTGCTCGAGTAAAGTATTTTGGGTTTAGGCAAAATAGCCGCCATTATTTTGTTAAAATAATGAATTATACTATAGCGAAATAAAATGCCTAACACCAATAAAGATCGCTCTACCTTTATTAACTTTGTTGGCTATTTTATAAAAAAACTTCAGTGAATGTTCTCAGCTTGTAATGTTCATCTGTGCGCATTCAATATTTCCGTCCGTACTCATGTCTAGTGTCATATTTGAATATACAAAACAATTGGTCGGCACAGGCGCAAGTGTCACGATTGCCTCAGGACTCTCCAGCTGGGGCAAGTTAAACAGTGGCCATATTTTCTGCGAAAACGGAGATATTTTTTTGTTTATTTATTTATAAAAGTGCGTTAGTTAAGCGAGTAAAACTACTCCGTCTGAGGACAGGCAGACTGACGAACAGGCGACATTAGTTAGACATGGAGACATGGCAAGGCTTCCAGACTTCGGAACCCCAAATATAGAAAGAAAGAAAGAAATAAGTTTGTTTGACGCACACACACAATGGCATGTCCATTGTCCATCCTAATCTATACATAAAATAAAATATTTATCTATACGTAAAATAATAATAATAATAATTATATGAATTATTTTACTTATAAAACCTACTAAACCTAATAATATGAAATTGAAGTCAAATAACAGTTAAACATATTACGAAGCATCGAGTAGTAACAAGCACGGTTTTCCTGTTTAGTTTTTTCGACAATGTAAAAAACAAGACTAGGTATACATTTCAGTACAAAGCACTCCATTTTGCCAATTCATGTTTCTTTCTTTACGCGAGGTTCTTGAATATCCACTTGTTTTACCAAAGTTCGTTTTCAGCTACAATAAAATACGAGTTTGAAATTAAAAAATTGCCAGCATGTTTTAAAAAATAGAAATAAACTCCACAGTTTATTTCTTAAGTAGATACCTTTAAAAAATATTTTGTATTGCTAGAAAACCCAGGTTTATCACATTCCTACAAATCCAATTTTTAGTAAAGGCTCTGTAAAAGACTAGTGTAACGCGTCAGCGTTGAGTTATTTTCATGCAAAAATCCGCCGCTGTACCCGTTTAGGGGTTGAATTTACCTTTTTGAATTTTACCTGAAAATTTCAAGTCTACGACCAGCGGTTTAGGCTGTGCGTTGTCTATATGTCAGTTAGTTAGTCAGGACAAATTCTTGTAATTGGTACATAAGTTAAAGATATATGTAACATTTTGTAGTACCTATGTAGTACCTACTACTACTCATTCCTTTTTTTTATCAAAGTTGGTGCATAAAGGTCACCCTATTGACGGTCTGGAACCGTTACTTCCTGCGGTCTTACTCAATTAAAACTCATTGGTTGGGCGTGCGAACTGACCAAGAGATGGTAGTGTCATCGTCGCCATCTTCTTTCTTGGTCCAATTCAAAGATAATGTCTCCATTTCAGTCTTGTCGACTTCATAGTTTTATGCAGCATTTTCGTGGCTTCGATTGTGGACGTAATTACGTGCTGTTTATTATACGTTAAGAAACTATGCAAGCGCGCACTTTTATCACTTCTTCACATTCGTTCTTTCACGGTCACAAAACCTTCTCAAAGGACCACGATACAAACCTGACAAGTAACGTGGTCCTGAGTGACCAATTATGAACCAGTGCTTGCGTTTCTTGAATAGTTTATTGCTAGATGGCATTGTGTGAAATGTTTGCAACTATTGAAAGAAATAAATTCTTAACCCTGAATAACGTACCTTTAAAGTAATTAAAGTGCCTATTTATTTTGAGAACTGAAGTTGGCATTAAGATATTTTATAAACTATTCATCAAATATTATTATGTAAGCAGGTTCATAGGTAAATAAAATTGGTATGCTAAATATTTATTTATTTATTTAAAACTTCCGCACAGAACAATGATGTGCTAGGAGGACTTAATGCTAATAGCATTGTCTACCAGTCATCCTGGACGTGTAAAAAGATGGTGTGGCGTGTTGATAAAAGTAAAACTACTCGAATAGAAACTCTTACTATCAATAAAATAAAAGTAAAGAAAAAGTAATAAATTATATAAGTAGTTTAAATGATATAATAAATATATATATAGTATATATATGTATATATAAATAAAGAATATAATACATACATAAAACATAGAACATATACCTAAAATCTAGATATACTATTAAATTTTTAAGTATAATACAATACGTAAAGCAATGTGAGGAAATAATATTACTAGCTTAATTGCGGTGAGTTCAAAACGTTTAAGATATCTTATTGAAGAAGTGTTCACGTACTGACTTTTTGAAGGAGTCCTTAGACTCAGTTTGCTTTATAGTTAGAGGAAGTTCATTCCAGAGCCTAACCGCCACAAATATGTAATATTAATAAGCATTACTTAATTTAAAAATAAAAGTGCCTATGTGAAATACCTCTAATAATAATAATAAATAAATAATAATTGTTGAGCATTATGTGTAACATTATGGTTTCATCTATATGTCAGTTAGTCAGGACTTGGCGAATTCCTACCTGATGATTATAATGTAAACACGTAGTAGTCTTCTAAAAATAATAAAAGCTGAACATGAAACAAAGTATAGGAGGAGGAATAATATAGGAGATAGTAAGAAGTAGACGATGAGGCCCGCAATTTGTGTGGCGCAGGCGCAAGCTCAAGGTCCGCGAGTCATTGCCACGCCCGCGGCGGCGTCGGAGGCTGCGGCTGCGAGATCACCGACTGCTAGCCCGTGACCACCAATTGACATCGTCTTAAAATCTCCTACTCAAACCCAGTCTTATAAAATAAGCCTGTTGATTACCTATTTATTCAACAAATTTGCAAATAAATCAAAATTGTAATGTATTATGAAGTGAGCACTACAGCTTCTGTAATCAAAATATTACTAACATGCAAATGCAACTATGTAACTACTGACTCGTAGTGGCGTAGATACCTAGAATGGTGAAAACCCGCAATAGAATTCTCCAAACACTACTTACCACATTAACCATTCACAGGCAACTTTTCAATTTATCACTCAACCGCTTATTTGTTATCATTTTATAATATAAAATTACATTTTATTTATTACTTTAGAATTGAGTAATAGCATTTTCGTGACATGGCGTGGTCACTTGATGTTACGCATCATCCAATCCGTACCCATAACGAATTGGTTACGAAATTACAAGTGTCAATGACTTAACATTATAAAAGAATTTCTATCGTTACTCGTAGAACAAATTTTCTTCGTATATTGTAATCGAGCCCCGGTGACACCGGAAATATGTTTCCCTAGTTTCCAATTCTAATTACATATTATCTAGCCTTGCAGCTCAATTGGTATGTAGGTGACATTGCAGAAGGCAAAACTACTACCAATTTGAGTGAGTTTGATATCCACCAAGAACAAACCTTTGTGTAATGAACAATATGTTGGTTCTGTATCTAGGTGCTATGTTGTATTTTAAGTATCTATTTACAAAAAAAAGTATATAAGTATTATATCAGCTACCTGGTTCCCACAGTACAAAGCTTTGCCTAGGTTGGGCCACAATCCTCAGCCATTCGGTCTAGATAACCAAGCCAATGAAGACGGTCGGCTTAAGATTTACCGATGATGTTGAGTTCAACTACTAGCTCTTCCACCTTTTAATACCTTTCCCTGTATTTCCATTCTCTCCATCTTCATGCGTGTTGGCTTCAAAATCTTTCAACGAAATTTGTTTCTGAAAATTCTCCCTTGCCGTTCAAGAATTTATATTTTCTTTCATATTATTATCATATCTATATTTAGTACGTGAAAATATTTTTACAAAAATGTTGTCACTACTAAAAAGTCCTTACATAGATGCATGTTGTTATATAGTCTAAATAAAAAAAGTGAAAAAATCACCATTGAATTTCTCGAAACATTCCTCGCTACGCGGCGTGCCTCTTTGGTCGCATTTACGTAGGAAGCACGTAACCTGCTCAATAGGTTTATAACGTATGAGTAATATTTACCTACCTAACTACCTACCAACTTATTACATAGATAAAAAATCTAAGCACAGCTTCGTTTGTTTAGTATTGTTTTTACTGTTATACCTACTTTAAAGCGGTAGAGGTGCTAAGCCTTAGACGAGTAAACTCGTCTAAGTGCTAAGCGCTTTCCCATGAGTGAAAAGATATCCTTGCCGATGTATACATTTTCTAGGCTTGGTAGCAAGATACCGGCGCTAGACTCATAAAACTTAAAGATGTTTCAAGATGATCACTACTGATATTACTGAATAAATAGTTTTAGATTTTGAGTTTGATCTACAATGCATGCAAAGTTCTGTTGTGTTGTGCTTCCCCGGTAGTCATTTGACAAAAATTCTGCGCTCAATACCATATAATTATCCAAAATCCAAGCATACGAGTTCCTAAAAAATGCAATTCAGTTAAAAGCAACTGCTAACACCTAGAACATTTTTTATTAGTTGTCTAGAAGAGATACCGCCCATTATACCTCTGGTTTCTTCATTCGTTTAATTGTTCTACTCTTGTGTTTTAACGGTGTAAGTACAACAAAGCTATAATCTATCTAGCCATCTAACTTGTATGTATCAAGATTAAAAAGTAAGCTTTATTTCGAACACCAGTATTTTACGTAAATGCAGGCGGTTGGGTTGTATGGTGGTTCCGAGAGGCCCGATAAGGACGAGACGGTAGACGGTGTTCCCAAAATAGAGGCAAGTATTTTATTGTTCAACGAAATCATTCAGACTGGTTTTATGGGAGTGAGATGGGGCGCCTACCTACTAATCCGGAATCAATATTTCTTCTTCAAATAGGTCCAGATACAGCATCCCTTTAGAAATTATAAAATAAAAAGCTTTTAGTTGAAAATTTATCGGCACGCACTGAAAATATAGGATACAGCCATTTATTCCGATCACAGCGTCATCCGTAGCAACAAACGAGTTAAAAACGTTAGGTAAATATACTAATATGTAATGCCTGGTTCCAATATCCTACGAGCGTCCACTACGCGTAGTACTACGGGTCGTTTGTTACCTGTCAGATAAACTCCCCCCTCCCCTATCTCATTTTCAGTCTTAAAACTCTAAATTACGAGAAATTCAAGTTCTTTTTATAAAGTTATGATACTATCTGCTCCTTACTAGCTAATCGCGCTCGACCTCGACCGCGCTGTTTTTATACAAAATTCAACCCCCGCTGTACTCGTTTAGGGTTTGAATTTAAGGAATTCCCTTAACACCTCTACGCACAATGAAAAATACACCCTGAAAATTTCATATGTCAGTCGGTCAGTCTGTCAACCAGTCAGTCAGGACAAAAATTCTTATAATTAGTATAGATTATTATTCTGAATAGATAGCATTCTGGCTATAAAGGAAGAACAACAAATATCCACTCAAACCTGTTGTTCTACTATGTGCAGATTCACTGTAAGTACCTAACCTACTGTACTTCGCAGTTTCAAGTTATCAGCAACGCTTTAGTTTGCATCTGCCGAAACCATGACTTCTGATAAGTACCGACAGATAAACATAATCCTTTGGGTTCAGGGCCACTATGCGGGGGCATACGCAGAGTAACAGACACAGAATTACACAGAATCATTGGTATTATAGAATCATCTACTAATTAAGGACAGTAGAATGTTATAGGATATTGATAGGACACGTATGGTTAACGTAAACATAAATGAAACGTATTTTAGCGAAATAGTTACTTTGACCTTAATTGCCTTTGAGCTCTAAGTATTATTTTATAAGGTTACTTACTAGCAGTCCGTACCGGCTTCGCACGGGTTTTTGTAAGGATGTTTAACTTTTTTGAAAATATAATATGTATAGCCTATGTCAGCCGGGGATTTCGTTCGTAGTCGATCCGTATACATATTTGTAAGAGATAACCCGGATAACATCTGTGGTGTATTGTAATTAAGAAACCTTAAAAACATGCATCCAATTTCATATTCTCTTGGAATGATTCCAGTTGGTTCTATCAACAGAACAAAATGTAGAACTAGTGGGAATAGGCCAAAATCTCGATATCATAATACTTGCAATTGTCGGACGGATTATTTATATTTTCTAAAAGTCGAAATACTTAATAATTCATTCAGTCTGTTGATGCATACTCTATATCTATACATACACTACAGTCGCATAAGCTTATTTTTTCATTTTAAAATTTACAAAAGGTATCTTATTAGCACAACCATGATGGTAAACTTCTAGAGCTAAACACGTTTTTTGTTGACTCTACCTCCATATCAATCAATTAGGTAATTAAATAGTAGTTCGTGTTATATTCCCACGATGACTGAGCTATTAATACATACCTACTGAGTAGGTAAGGTACGTTATTTATTACTCGCCTGCGCCTGCGCCGTCGCGTCATCGATCTTTGTTCGGATTGGTTCTTTACGCAACGCAAAGAACGTAGTGATATCACATACATTGTGTATTACATACAGTCAGTCTCTGAAGTTGATGACTTTTTTAGAACTAAGTCGGTTATTTGTCTCAGAAGGCACTGACAGGTTTGAAGTTAATTCAAAATTTAAGATAGGTTGATGTACTATCTTTTATTGAAAATTATACTAGTTATAAAGTTTCATTTATAAATTCATTGTATTTATATATAGGTTTACTGAATTGTCATTTACTTTTAATGTATTTTGCTGACCGTACCTTACTACTGGCTCATGGAACCGGTCTGACTCACTTAACAATGCCTACATCAAAGAAATATCCGCATCCGATATAATTTACAAGTAGGTAGACGTCAGGAACACCTCTTTTTCACATCATACGATAAAAAATCAAATTCAAATTATATATAACGGATGGCACAAAAGTAAAGTAACTTCCGTTTTTTATTATTATATCTGGGTCATGTCAAATTTCTGTCTAGCGTCTGCATCAGGTGGCGGACGTTCTGTCCGACAATTTTCTTGCAATCTGCGGGATTTAGTGTAAAATGTATGTAAGGCAAAGGTCTTCCTGTACGCATCCGAAATTTTCTGACGGACCTTTTCTGATAAAGTGTGCAGCCGCCGCGAGGTCTTAAATGTAAATGAAAATAACTCTTGACGATTTTTTTCTAATAACCGCAGTTAAAAACATCCATTACAAATATTCAAAGCATTACTTTTTTACAAGTGAACTAATCGAAAGACCACAATACCTATTACCTGTGCGCGATTCCGACAAGCACTTTACCGATTTAGGTATCAGTGTGTAACTACACTTAGTTACATTGATAAGTTAGGCAGGTACAGCTAGCTGTACAATCCAAAATATGTGGTATTTATCAAGAAGAATAAAAGTTTTACTGCCAAGATCTGTGTTTACATGAGGTTTAGAATTAGATTGAACCATGATATATTGGTCTGTTTTTAGTCATACTAACTCATTATTACCTGCTATTAGTACTACCATAATTAATTGTTTTTACGTTCTTAGATAACACATATTGTAAAAATTTCTGGTACGCCTATCGAAAAGGACCTAGGCAGGTATAATATTTTAGGAACATTGACTAACAATTTGACAACTGCTTTTACTAGTTTTCGAGTAACATCCAATTAATATCCAATATCCAATTAATATCGAGTAATAGCAATAGGGTAGCCAATTTGTGATGCTTACCGTACATAACAGGTTCCACAAAAACTTGATTAGATTATAAAACCTATTAGTGGTTGTACGTATGGCTATTTCGTAACTCGGTACGAAATAGCGCATCAGGGACGGCATTTTTAACTTTACCGATAATCATAAAAATTGGGTAGATAGGGTGAGTATACTAGATTTTTTCGATTATTATACCTACTCACAAGATTGTTATTATTGTAAATGATCGAGCATCTATGTATTAGGTACACATAATTATTATTTATTTTTATTTAGTTTTTTAGAGAAACATTGAAGCCCAAACTATAAGGGCCGAAAAGGTTAAATAGATATGATAGGATAGCTAGGTAGTAAGGTTTTGTGGCAATTTCTAGCTAGATTTTCTTTTTATACCAGCTTATTAGCCCCTCTACGATACAAACTCGTTAGACAGCCATACAATTGCAGCTTAAAATTGCCACAAAACTAGCTCGTTTACAAGCGCAATCAGAACATGCAGTTTTTTTTTCTGAGTGGTATGCTCGTAATACCTGTTATCTACAAAATAACCGTTACTTTAGAACATTGAAGATTATTAAGGTACTTACATGTCCTATTAAAAATCAGGTAGAGGCAAAAAAAATTAGATGCAGCAATAGTAGCAAAGGTGTATAATAAAATAATACTTAGTTCTAAAGAATGTGTGGATAGTAATAGTTACGTCAATTACCAGGCAGGGATCACAAGGTAATTAATCGATTAAATTATTAATCGAATAATTATCGGAGACAAATATTTAGGACCGATCGAGATTCCCACGGGGCGGGTGTCGCATGCCGCCGTTGACAACCGGCGACCATTCCGGTTTTTGCCAACTTAAATGTTTGTTGTCAAATTAATCTGAAATGAGTTAGTATGCGCCTCTCGACCTGTCGAGCAGCTATTCATTCATAGCAGTTGGATGGAATGCTAGATCGCTCGTGGCTTGCCTCGACCGACCTTCGCCGTTGGCCGCCCGGCAAAAAGTGTGTGAGCCATCGCATGCCGTCTCAAACTATGTGGATGTACCAGTGCCGTGCCTTGTCCAGTCTAGTCGCTCTACTGACTGCTTGCCATACCTGCTCTGCGCACCTCTAGTGTTCCACGTTCCAAGCGAGCGTCCACTAGTGCTTTTTCATAATTTTCCCAAGGCATCGACTATATGTAGCTATTTATGCTTTTACAGCGGCTAGGTTAGGTTATTTTATATGACTATTAATTCTGATACAAACTGAGTTTTCTAAATATTTCACTATGAGGAAAATACTAATACTTTAAAAAATAAAAGTTTTTATCTCTCTGTTAAAACCATTTGTTTTATTGGCAAGTCAAATATATTTTTAGAAGAAGTTAACTCTACGGAAACCTGTCATGATTCACCTAAAGCCATTTTTACCAGTCTCGTCTCGTATACCTAAACTAGGTATGTATGTATTTTAATTCCCAATGACAAAGAAGTCAAATGGACTTGCTATAAAGATACATTTTTAGATAGGTAGGTACCTTTCCACCACATTTTAATGTATGGTTATCATAGCAGGTAGGTATAAAGGTAGGTTACATGCAACAATTTATGAAGAACGCAGTCGAGTGAGTAAGATGTGTGTGGTTACTTACCAACTTGCTCAGCCATTAAGATGTAAGTTTAGAATTCATGAATCAGGACTCCATACCTGTAACTAGGTTCATAATTATCACCGTAAACAAGTTCACTGCTGGACATAGGTCTCTTCATAGATTTTTCTCTATTCAACCGACTTTACGCGATTTTCACAGTGTCATCGGTCCGCCGGGGGCAGGTTAGTCTACCAATTGCTGTACGAGAACCTTTATACATATTATTGACTGCATCTCTATGTAACTGTGTACTAAATAACAATATAACATCTACAACTACAGTAAGTCACTATTAAAAACCCAGTGGTAACTCATAGTACATGTTATAAGGTACCCATAATATAAACCAACTACAATGTTAGTCCTTACTACTTCCTTCGATAGTGATGATGATGTAAGAATAATAATTGAATTATAACGGGTGTAATAGGACTACTTCCGAAAACTAAGACAGACCGTGACTCTGATTGCAACAAAAAAAAATCGGCTATCTTTGTCCGTTTTTTCCGTGTTTTCTAATCATCTTATTTAAAAACGACATTACACCAAAAACAGCAATCTAAAGGAAATCGTGAACCTCTGACCGGTACCCCACGGCCGTTGTCATAACGGAATACATTACATAGCTTGTTGATAAATAGGAATTTCAGCAATAATACCTACTCTAAAATATATTTGACTATCAGCCTTGTGGCAATCTATAAGACCTTATTGTAGGTAACTTTACACGTTTCGGAAGTGGTCTTATTACACCCGGTATGCTTACTATATTTAGGTTTTATGTCAGCCTTTGAAAATCGAATTCGATTATTCTAGTCTGACGTCATGTGCCTAAAATATCTAAGATAATTTATTTTAAACGTGTCATTCATTTATGTAGCACTTAAATAAGTCAAATTCAAAGTAAAATAATTGATCCAGAGCGAAGCGATCGAAGATCTCCGAGGCAACTTGGGTGGTGTTGCTTTGTATGTTTATATTTTTGTAGGTTTGTTTGTTCTAGTATCATTGATTCTAGCACATTTTTCGAACCGTTCATGTGATCTTGTACATGTAATTTGGTAGGTCTATAGGTCGTTTTTGAAATCTATAGTGCTGTCTAAGTCTACTTAAATCAAATCGGACAAGGTGTTGTACTATTTCTACTGTACTTTTTCTTTGTATATTTTTTACTGGATTAGGTACTTTGTACATAAATAGGCAGCAAGCTTGATGCTAATTTGATGTATAGCATTTGATAAAAGATATCGTGTAATCTCAGTTAGGGATTTAAGGCGTACTACTAGCGTATTAAGTGACTAACTCTAAGTACCTACAACACAAATGTGCTTAAACCTATTTCTAGTTCGGCTAATATATTGAAATCAAACAAATAATCATGTCAAAACTTAATTTTAAGGAGTAATAAAATTGGTTTTAAAATTGGTATCGAATTTATCCTGGGTTTGGGCATAGTGATGTTTCGGTATCGCCATATCCGCTGAGCCCTCGGTCCGTTGCTGAAACCCATCGGCACCTCCGCGGTGACGTCAGTCCGGACGGGCACTCCGCCCGTCGCGCCGTTCGTTGATCAAGGACAGTAAACATTACCAGGTCAACGCACGCCGCTGTCTCTATTCGCGTTTTTTCAATTCGGCCATGACTGCCTTCCCTACCAACGGCCATGATAAGTCCAGAGGCCCAAATGGTAGATTAGATTGGCGCAGGAAATAGAAAAGATTCATGACATCCGTTTGCGTAAAAAACAATGAAACCGGGAAAGTTCTGCATCCACTAATCTTCTGATTGTTCGATCTAAGATAGCACTTGTAAGTGTATTTGTCCTGACTTCCTGACTGACTGGCTGACATGGCCGTGGTGGTCCCGGCTTAAAATTACTCCATTACTTCCCATTGTACACTAGGGGGATGAGCAGCAGCATCTCCTGAGAACTGCATACACCTGCGTCACTAATCCAAGCCGGGTGACTACGGCAAACCCCCGCTTTCACATATGAAGGAGTCATAACGACTCGTTATGCCAGTAGTGGACTAATTCAAGCTCACAAGAAGCCATGGCCTAAATCGCTGTACATTGATATTTAAAAGTTTCCAGTTAAATCTATATCGATCTATCTTTATATGTATATATTATATATATATCTATCTTCTACACTAATTATAAGAATCTTTGTCCTGACTGACTAACTGCCTAAACCACTAATCGTGAGACTTGAAATTTTCAGAGTACATTCGTCTTGGTGCGTAGAGGTGTACTAAGAAAGGATTTCCTGAGATTCAACCCTTAAACTTGTACAGTGGGGTTTGAAATTTGTATGAAAATAGCTTCACGCGGATGAAGTCCCGCGCGTTTCGCTAGTACTAACATATTTGATTTGGTGCATTTGCATAGGGGTGTACTAAGAAAGGGTTTCCTTTTATCCTTTAGCAAAGTAAACGGGGGTGGAAGTCGTATGAAATAAGCTTTATGTGGCAAGTCGCAAGCTTTATTCGTATTTTAAGATAACTTAAAAATGTGAACTTGCCACAAACAAATAACTATGATCTATTCTATGGAACTCGCCGTGCTAGACTTGAATCCTTTTAAGACTAGGTATTTACTTTAGACCTACGTATTGGTTGGCAGTGGTGGTCCAATAGTGAAGTGCTAAGCTAGTAGGTGCTGAAATAACCATTAAAAAAAATACGGTGTACATTGAAATCCAGTTTGAATTTAATACTATTTTTTACTTAGGAATCCTGTCTGGAATATAAGCACAACTAGTCCTAATAATTTTTAAAACTGCTTCGAAAAACATTACCAAAATTACATGTTACAGATATGGGAATTCAGTTTATTACTTTTAGAGTCGGTGGTTCGGCCGATGAACGGTGCCGGTTGCATTCCATTTTGCCGCGTTCCATTACGCAGTGTCGTGGTTCTGAGAAACACTGATGTGATGTGATGTCCTGCTCGCACTAAGCATTCCACATTATTGCCTTGTTTCGGAATTCTATTCATTGTTTGTGCCCAATGGTGCTCCAAGCTCATGTATGCCCCTGCTCTGTGCGTTAGGAAACTAAACACGTAGGTTGCCGGTCAAAGGTCTTAAAAAATAACTTCCTTCGTAATTTAGATTTACATATTTGCAGAACGCATTGAATGTTTCACCGCATCGCCGTCGCTGTCGTTACCTAGGCATTGAATATTCGAATGCTTAGGTAATTACTACTGGGAATGGGTAAAGTTTCTAGGTGCCTACCTAATAAAATAACAAGTGAATTAACCTGCGCATTACTCTGAGATTATAAAATAACACGTAGTCGATAGAACCTACAGCTAAGTACATACACCTATATTCAATTCCAGAATCCTTTTTCAAACACGATGTTTCTGTTTTTTAATAAGCTCAAAAGCTACATTTACATAGAGCTTTAGGCAGTCAATCACCAACGTAAATATACTTTTTAAAGTATAAGTACGCTACATGTTGATCGAAGGAATTGAATGGGTGAAGCCAACACACAACTTGTGGATGAATAACAACAACTCGGTTATTAGCTTACTTCCTGTGCACCCTGTCCTGCATGTGCAGACCTCCGGCTCTTATTTTGAATTAACAAAAAAACTGTAAAGGAGTTGATCGACCCGCGACTCATATTGCTACAATTGACTGCCTTTACGATGCCATTGACATTTAGAAACAATGCAAACTTATCGATCACTGGCTGTGGCTAATCCGGTCTACGTACCTACCATGGGATAATAATTATTACCTATATTTGGCACAAGCCTTTTACATTTCAATCTCATTATTGTGTTATGTACATCCACTTTGTTATTATTATGTTTGGTTTCCAATCACACACTCATCAGCACCCCATGTAAATTACACATATGTAGTTCATTCCATCCTAGAGATCTCTGTTTAGCGATAAGACCGTACCTAATACTAGAGTTATTAAGTTTTTCTGTAAATTGCTAGTCTATGTTATGGTGTGCAATAAAGTAGTTTCTATGCTATTCTATGTAGTGTAGGTAGGTTAGAAGAAAATAATAATAATAACGCTGGACAATCCACACAGCATCAACTAGCCCCAAGCTAAGCAGAGCTTGTGTTATGGGGACTAGATGACTATACCTACCTGCAGAGCGACTAGTGCGAAACTAAACTGGTAATGCGAACACCGCACTGTTATTTGGTTGCTACGCCACCTATCTGCTTTATTTCAAGCAAACTTGGAAGGGGAGTTATGAATTTTCATACTTTCTTTTTCCCATTTGTATATTTTACAAGATCATTACTACGATACATGTCTCTGCTATCATGAAACTTTATAAAAACGAGTGCATCTTCTAACGTCCTTGATTTAACAACATCATCGCGCACTCATGGTGTCATCATCATAATCGTCAAACCCAAATAAGTCCACTGCTAGATATAGGCATCGGATGGTGGAGGCGTCATACACTTCGTCTTCCAGTTCGTGGTCGCCATTCGAGAAACATTATTCCCAAGCGGTTATTACTTCTAAGAGCTATATTGCAACTTTAACTGACTCATTCTGAGAGATATGTGACAGTTCTTATGCTTACCCTACTTTAGTGATCATCCAGTCATCACTCAACGCGGTGTTGCCTTGTCTACCAGTGATGATTAACTATGAAATATCGTTGAATTCAAGGTTTATGCGATATCTGACTGAATTCCCTAAACGCTGCCGGTCCGAGTTGGATTCGTCGAATAACCTCTTTTTCGTTGAACTTACCGTTGGAGATGATCATGTGCTGTCTTTTTTCCGCTTCAGCTTCAGACCTGGACACGATGCTAAACGAGCATAACATGGCAAGCCTGGAAGTGGGACAGTATGAACAAAGACCAAGTTAATGAAAAACATAGCACATATTTTGTAGGGGGAATAATTCATTGACTATTAGTATCTGAGCCAACTAGTATTTTTGCAGGGACGACAGACAGCGGCAGGACCTCATAATCGCTAGAAGTGCCTATACGTACAGGAAAGGTACAGGGCCGTGAAACACCCTGTGATGAAAGACACACTTCTGGGCTGATGACATTTCACATCCTACGGCCGTCTCCAACTAGCTCCAAACTAAGCATAGCTTGTATTATGGGAACCAAATAACTGATAGAATATACTTATGTATGATTTTATTTAAATACATATTACGTAATTAGAATACGATACCAAAAGGCAGACAGAGAACAAACATTTATGTTCACCATACAAATGTTTGTCCTCTGTGTGTGTATTAAAGCCACAACCTACAGCGCAGAAGGCAAGAGTTACTACTAACTGAGCTGTTATGCCTGTTAATACAAACACGACATATTTTCACATTCTTTAAATTCTCTAAGATTTTTATAAAAACTATCAGTTACCTACCTATTTAGTGCTGTGCCCACTATCTAGACCAACCCAGACATATAAAAACCATTGAGTTTTTGTAATCAGCCAGGTAAAACGGTAGGCGTTTTTTCGGGTCAGAAACCTGCATTTGATTTAGCGAAACACGAATGGCCTTAATTACCTATAAAAATCTGTCAACTGGTTAAATTAAGTAACAATGTTTAAACTATTGCCATCTTTTATCAATGGGTACTGACAAACAGTGACAGGTGACGCTTTAACCAATATTTAAATTTATAATATAACATATTTTAAATAATACTGGACAATCCACACAGCATTATAAGCCAAGCTAAGCAGAGCTTGTGTTATGGGTACTAGATTACTGATAATTACATACTTACATAGATATTTTTTATTATACATAGACAATACCCAGAACACCCGGAATAAATATTTGCACATCGTAGGTACAAACATTTATCCCAAGGCGGGAATCGTAACCGCAACCTCAACTATAACAACCAATACTAAATAACAGAATACAATTAATATTTAAGAGGGCTCTCATGCAACAAACGTTCTTATTATAGATAGGTAATGGTACGGAACCCTTCGTGTGCGAGTCCGACTCGCACTAAGCCGGTTTTTTCTATAACTTGTTGAAAAAAACATACCTACAGTACCCTACACTATATAGGTACCTACATGCGCAGAAGTTTTATCAAAAACAGCTAACTTTATGTTTCGCGTTGTGTTTTTTTTTCTCACCTGCTTAAGTCCGGCAAAGGGATGCCTGTGATACATAAAAAAATTGAGTTCTAATAATATTTTGTTTAAAGTTGGTTTACTTGAATATTCAGTTTTCAGGCCGAATAATCACTTTTTCGCTTAGACGAGTAAACCAGCTTTTTCGGTATTGGATTGCTTTGTCATACGAATTTTTCAAATAAACCTTTCAATAAAATCATTGGAACATTAAATATAAGCGGATGACCCATCTGAAGTTGATCGTTTACCATACGTAGGTAGGTATATTTTTTATTTCCACCCTAAACCAGACACACTAACCTAAAATCAGAGTGATTGGAATGAAAGGCATTCAAATATTCGCTCCGCATTTAGAATTAGGTAGGTGCCGTTAGAATACCTACCTACCTACCATATAATATTATTAACTTAGGTATATGGTTAGGCATAGTACCTACCTATAAGCCAACTGTATAAGTTATCCATAGCACGAAAGTTTTCATTAGGTAAGAAATACAGTAAGTAGGTACCTACCTACCTACCTACCGTACCTATTTCTTTTAGTCATAGTAGGCTACCTAGCTCTCTTCCTGGTATGAAATTATTGAGAAGGGGAAATTATTTTAAGTGACCCTATTACAGTCTTGTCTAGCAGAATCTAGTGCTTTTTTAAATACGGATGAAGCACTGATAGTAATGTAGGTAGGTGGTAGATGCCTTTATATGGTTTGGATATGAATGAATGAAATAATGATGTACCTAGTAGGTAAGTACATAACCTGATATTTAATTTATTTATTCTTTGGTATACCTAATCTCCGTTTTTTGTAAAGCTTGGACAGAATAAAGTTTCGTTCCGAGAGTGAGCAAGCGAGCGAATAGTAGAACTGACTGGGCGAGCGAGATGAAAGAAAAGTTCGAAAATAGTGTGAGCGAGCAAGAGAACCACAGGAACGTTTTTGAACGTCGTCGAGCGAATGGGAGAAACCTGCGTGCGGCCTCACGGGGCGCCCGCCGCCCGCCGCCCTGCCCCGCGCCTGCGCCGATCATATGTTCGCTTCGTTGGGACGACTCGCGTGCGCCGCAGCCGTACAGTCATTGCGACTCGGGCACTCGCTGTCGTCGCAGCTCCATCTGCGTCCCCGACGCTCGCTCTTGCACGATCAGCTGTCCGCGCCGCGTGACGTTAAGCCACCGCCTCCGATAACCGCAGTGCGGTGCGCCATGGAGCTGCTGTGCGCGGAACGAGTGAGCCCCAGCAGCAGCGAGGGAAGCCGGCCCACAGCCGCGAGCGCGGTCCGTGCGCCGGCGGCCGCCAGGCCCGACCCCGTGCTGCTGCGGCGCCGCGTGCTTGACAACCTGCTGCGTACCGAGGAGCGCTACGCTATCACCGCCAACTACTTCGGCGCCGTGCAGACCGAGCTTACTCCGCACATGCGCCGCCTCGTTACCGAGTGGATGCTAGAGGTGAGCGCCCCATCACCACCGCGCGCCGTACCGGTCGCATGTCGCCGCCGCCGCACCCACTGCCCTGCCAGTCTGCCGACCGACCTCAGCGTTCGCCATCTTGTCTTGTAATCGGCCACGTGTAGGTAGGTATACCTGCTGCCGATACTGCTCGCTTCTTATGTTCTGCCCCAGTCTGCCGGCGAAAATTCGCATTTATCACGATCACCGCCTGGTTCGATCCCGGGCTGTGAACTGTGAACAAATATCTTATCAAGAGTCCGGTTTTAAAATATTGATAAAAATGTTAATCGAACAGAACAGCTGTGTTGGACGCTGCGCTGCGACATTGTTTACATGATCAGCTGATTTTGTACCGCGTGTTAGATTCCTATAAGATGACGTTCTGACTTTTCAAACGGCTAGTCGTGAAGAAGTAGGCGAATTGGGTAGGTAGGTAGGTACCTACTTCGATTATTTTATAATAAGTTCCAGGTAGGTCGGTATGTAGAGATACAAAATATTGAGCAAAGTGTGGTCCGGTCAGAGGGGAGCGGGCGAGGACGGGCCCGGACGCTCGCGCTCGCGCTCGGTACTCGGTACGCGGTGGTAGCGGTCGCCGACCGACGACGACGCGCCACCACTTTGCTCGTTCTATTTGAATAATCAGCTGATTTTGACACGCACACAGCTGACGCTCTGTTGCGCACTTATCTTCTTATGGATATTTGCTATCCAATACCTACATAAGTAGGTAGGTACTTACTTACTTTAAAATAAGTTATGGAAGAAGCATGTAGGTTACCTACTTATCGACCAATCCGTAGGTATTAGTAAGATGCTTACCTAGTTAGGTTAACTGTGGAATGTGATTTTATGCAATTCGTGAGAAAACTTGGTAGGTAGGTAGGTACCTACTTAAGTAATATTTCTAAGGTAGGTAAGTATACCTATTATTATAGGTATTTCAGAGTTAGGTAGGTATGTAATAAAGTAGTCATCTGTAGGTGCTGTGCCCGGCCACGTGGAAGGAAACATCGCCGGCCGGCGGCGGCATGAGGCCGGAGGCGTGGATACCTACCACTGACGTCATCGAACACAGGCCGCCACTCACTGCTCCTAACACGACTAATACCTTCCTTACCTACTTACCTTCCTACCTAACCTAGGTAGGTAGGTAGGTAACAGAAAGTGTACTGGAGATTTTCTGGTCCCTCCAAACCAGCCCCCTCTAGGCATTTCAGTAACCAGACCGAAACGATTGTCGGGATCAACGACATGATCAACGTGCCTCGGAGTAGACGTTTAACCGTTGAGTGCATCCAATCCAGCTCGCATGGTTTAATGGGACTGTTACGTAACTTTTAATCATAGTTAGGTGTATTACATTTTATATTTTGGCACTAGCGCTGCACTCATTTTACATTTTTACACATTTCTAGAATACTTACCTAGTCAGTCAGAGGAGTTGAATATCAAATGACCTAGGTATATAACATAGAAACGGTAGAACGGTAGAAAATAACCTCAATCCTCTATGTCTATATACCTACAATTGAATGATCATATTATTTCGTCCATGTGAATTACGACATAGGTAACGCATAGGCTAAACCGCTGGTCGTAGAGACTATACCTACCTACCAGTAGCGGGGACGAGGGATATTCTTCTTGGTGCGTAGAGGTATACTAAGAAAGGAATTCTCAAAACATAACCCCTAAGCGAATAGGTAGGTACAGCGGGGGTTTGTATGAAAATAACTTCACACAGACGAAGTCGCACGCGTTTCACTGATTAATAAATGTTTAAACTAAGTTTTTCGCTTTCGAAGATTACAGAACATGCTTAAATAAAAAATTTTGAATAAAAAATAAATCTCCCCTTCAATATAATTAGTTTTGATGTTTTCAGCCCCCGTTCTTGTAACTCTGTTAGTTAGCATCAAAATCCAGTGGCATGTGTCAAATATGACAGATTTTCTATAGCAAATATGTCATATTTGACACATGCGACTGGATTTTGATGCTAACAGAGTTACATGAACGGGGGGCTGGTCACTCACACGACCGTTCGATCTGGCTTTATGTGATGATATCATTGGTATCATGATTAAAAGAACTAAAGCCATGAAACAAATTTAATTTAGTTTTAAATTGGCACTCATGTTTTTCGCCCAATCCATGGTGGATTGGGTGATTATTTGGTGGCTTAGTGTTAATATGATACACAGATAGACGAAAATTACTCAACAGGTAGCCGAAATCTTGGAATTTTTACCTAGTGACAGAGAATCAGCGCATTTAGACAAATTACTTATTATTTTTAGAATATTATTTTCTCGCATAAAATACATAATATAAAGCTTGACGGTCAGCCCAGTTCCGATCAAATATTTTGTTCATCACTGACTGTACCTACCTACCTGATATTCAACTTCACCGTAATGCAAAAAAATATTCTCAGACTACTCTATTTTAGTAATTTGGTATAGGTACTAGGTATATGTATATATATATATGAATCCAATGAAACCATATTATGGTAGATAGATAAGTAATGTACCTTCTCTAAAGGCATGGTAGGTAGGTAAAGTAGCTGCAACCACTGCCGTACACCACCGTGGTCGTGTTACAGCGTGCGAAACTATGCCAGAACAAACTGTCGCAACCACACGTTCTCATCATTCAACACATTTAACACTAGATCTAGCCGCACCGCTAGACCTATTTGTATGACTGTTTTCGCTCTTTCATCTTATACATATTTTGTCACTGAGAACCAGTTATAGGTCGTCGTTTAACAGACTTCACGAAAGCTTATGAAATCTTTGGGTTGTAAAATTGATAACAAAACGTATGGCATACGTTCGAACAAACTAAACGGTTGTATAAAACGCAAAACATGCTAACATATTAACTGCAACAGGAAATAGTATGCTATTATATAGCGTTGTTTATCGCGCTAAGTGTGTATTTCCATTTTATATATAGGTTATCAACTATTCCGGATGATAAAGTGTGCGGTTTGGGTGCGGCGTTCTATGTCAGTGTTCTCAGAAAACGAGTTCGAAACGTTTTAAAACTTCAACCGTTTTTAACGAAAGCTTTTTTTTCAGGTTTGTGAGGAGCAAGGTTGCCAGGAAGAAGTTTTTCCGCTGGCGACATCGTATCTGGATCGGTTCTTGAGCATCTGCACGGTGGGAAAAAGCCAGGTGCAGCTGCTTGCCACTACGTGTCTACTGCTGGCTTCCAAGCTACGCGAGCCGGGTGTCAGGGGTCTTTCCGCCGAAGTTCTTATCTTTTACACCGCAAACAGCATCACGCTAGCGGACCTTTGCGTGAGTAACTGCCACTATTATTTCCTCTGTAGGATATTTTTCTGTTGATCGTGTTGGGCTATCATCTATGTAGCTTTCTTTAGTCTACTTCGCTCTTAGCATAGTTCAGTAGAAACCCGTTCGTGGAAGATTAAACAGAAATAGGAATGAAGTAATATTGTTTTAATTAGTATCGTCCGGAGAAACAGCTGATATCATTAGTCATGCGGTATCGTGTTAGGTTTTTGTGTGAGTATGGTTTCGTAGCTGATTGCGTTCGTATCGTTCTCTCTGCTGATTTCTAACTAAGTACGGCCGCATGGCCGCAGCAGAGCATCCACGAGAGATTGGAATTTCATTATGTATGAAGGTGATCGATGGAGTAATCCATGGCACGCATCGCATCCCATCTACAGGGACTGTATAGGGTTTCAATAGAATTCCTTTTATATACCTAATGTCAAAATTGTGAAACTCGAACATAGGTACCTCTGTCCTCTATTCGTGCAATACTTAAAAATACGAACTATTCCTCTAAAATTCATCATAGTATGAATCTGTTCGTAAGAAAATAGAAACCTGTAGGTGTTTTGATGTAATTTTAGAATTAGGTGAACATCATCTCACGAACGTTAGCTAGGTAGGTACATCATTTGCTGGCTCGTGCTGCTCTGCACTGATGCAGTTTACTTTTCTGTATGGAAGACCCCCTCTAGCCCCTATATCGTATTTAAATTACTAATGCTATCAATGCCTGTACTAGGTACTCAACATACGAATGATTATGAAGTAGGCTTAATAAAGTTAAATTTTATGTGGTATTGTAACAAATTTTAGGCGGTAGGTTTATTTCTATCGTTCTCAATCTTTTACTCTCTTATTCTTATTTATTACAATAAAATACTTCTTATAATTAATACTGCCTACCTACGTAAGTAATTCGATTAGAAGTATAAGTTGGATATGTCGGTTTGTATTGTGTTTGTTAGGATCATACATTATATCACCATATTAGGTATACTGGTACATATGAATATAACAAACCACAAGCTGCCTTGCCTACACTTGATCACATGAGACATGCATTCAGTAAATAGAAGTACCTAAAACCTCTACCTTACCTACCTACCTCCATTTGACAAGCCAAAAGTTGTTTAAACCAAATATTTAGCCACACCCTTTCAAATTATACACGTAAGGGCGGTGTCTCATGTTTAAAATGTTATATCTAGAATAGTTGGTAGGTGCGTAAGATTGATAGAACTAGAAATAAGAATGTATAAGAACCTACCTACCTACTATATAAACTACAGACCACATATCCTGATAAAATAGTTAAGCACCTAGGTAGGTTACCTAATATGCGGTCTACTTTTCGATGCAATTGTAACTAAGTACCTACCTATCTCGCATATATTCAAGACAGTTGTTCTAATAGTGTGTGGAGTTGAGAAATAAATAAAATTGGAGTAGGTAAGTATAATATTTTTATAGTGGTAATGTTAGGTAAGTAATTGTAATATCGGTTGCATTTCGGGCGCGACGGGCGGCCACCCTGCGGGGCCTCGTCGCAGCCGCCGCCGCTGTTCGCCCGCAGCCCGCACTGTCCCGTAGATAGGTAATAAATGCACGGCACATTCGCGCGTCATAACAACACACAACTCGTTTTTGCTGCGCAGCAAGTGCATTCTTGGCTCGTGCATTTTGATGTTTGTGCTCATTACTTATCATCACTATAATTAAAGGCAAATTGGATTGACCTACCTACCGCAGTATGCCTAGATAGGTAAGTACGTACCTACGTATCTTTATTCTGTTGCCTTGTGAGATTTTTCCCGCAACCTCTTAGCGGATAAAATAAACACACGTGTTTCATATGCATGGCTTGGCTCTAACCTCAAATCAGAAGCTCGAAGTTGCGCTTGCGACTGTATTATTATACAGGATACATCAAATAGGTACTGTTGTAATAGGGTACCTACGGTAAACACGATTATTTTGAAGTCTTATCACGGTAGATAACCCGTTTGGAATTTCATGGCAATTATATTTAGAATGGCTTCCTTGATAGAGCTTTAGTTTAGGTTCACCTTGGAATGGATGGATAGGTAGTGTGTGTGTGTATTGGAGAAAATACGGCTTCGGCGAAAGCTGAAGAGTGAACACTGTAAAGTTGTACACATTGCACAGTATTCTGTGGCTCGGTCCAGCGCCGGCGCAGGGCTGCGGACAGTGTCCCCTAACGAGACGGCCCGGCTTCTCGGAAGACCCGCCGAGCAAGCTCGCGTTTCAATCAGACCAATTAGGTACAGTCGGAGCAAGCGCATATTTTTTTTCTCACGCCGCCCGCGACTTCGGTGCGCCCATCACCACACTACTCGCCACCAGTCAAGTAATGAGATCACTCATTTGTTTGGATATCTCATAAATAGCGTTAGTCATGATCAGCGTCTCACGTCCCTCTCATTCCGGGATAAACACGTAGAACGACAACGTACGTATAATGTAAGTCTTCGTGTACTAGGAAAATTATAGTCTTGTCACAGATTGTGTCCAGTGAAAATAATTTAAGCAAATATCTTAAATTGAAAGAAAAATAACTTTGACATTGACTTTGACTTTGATAGGCACTAGAAAGTATCCAACACGGATAAGGTTAGAGACCCACCTGATGTTGAGTGGTTATCACCACCTATAACAAAGCACTGCCTCGCAATTATCATTCGTTAGGAACGTGCCCTACGATGCATTCTCTCTGCGCCCATCGCCTTAGGTATACCGTATATAAACGGTAAGAGCAAAAAAATAGATAATTTTAAGACTCACGTACGCGCATAGCATCTAACCAAAGCATAGGAAGCTGGCAGAAATAGGCAGATGGTAGTAAATTCCGGACGAGCTCTTCACTTAGAGCTTTATTACTACAGTTTTTACTCATTAAATTATTGTATCAAACATAAATCGCTTAAATGAGTACCTAACTAGTATAATTTCAATAAACCGCTTTACTGCGTATATGTACACTCATATCGCCCTCGTCTGTAGAATGAACAGCGTGCCACATACAGTGCCGCGCGCACGCGTTATTTCCGAACATTAAATATTCAAGTTACCACCCATAAGTGTTTACGAGTTTCTACACCAAACAGGATAATTTACTAAGCTTTGACTGGTTGGAATTAGCCGCTTGCGTACCCGCGGACACGTCCGCCTCCGCTTCCGCTCCATCAAAGCCATAAGCGGGTTGGACTATCAGCGTTTGTTCGTTCACTATGCCATACCATGCTATGTTAACGTAATTGGCCACTTTATGTCAATGAACTTTAGATATAATCAGTACAATCACGTATTCCAAGTGCGCATACAGTGTAACAAAAAAATGGGAGAAAAATTGATATTATAAACTTTATAACGTATTTTATTGCAGTTTTAGTTATGCGTGTTCATATAACATCGTAGTAATTAACATGAACCATGTTATATTGTTCATTTGCATGTGTTTGCACATCGCATGTAAGGTGATCGGCGTAGCAAGTTCGTAGAGCCTCTACGCCAAACCGTAGCACAACTGTGTTTTATTATTTTACTTATTTGCCAATTACCATTGATGTTAAACTGATTTATTTTTGTGTTTTATTTGTAGGTGTTATTGTAATTCAGATATATCACAATATAAGACACTTAAATGGACAAGTATGAACTTCTAATATCAATAATAATTAGGTGGAATGGACTTAGATAGGTAACTCAAAACATTTTACTGGATAGTAAAAATACTGGCACGATATACGCGAACCAGGAGCGTTTTTGTGTACACCTATTTTTTTTTTAGATTTAGGCTAGGTTTGCTACCTCAATTAAGTTAGGTTCAGATAGCTAAAACCTAGCGTTTATCCAAAGTACTTATGTAGACAGATATTCATAGAAATAAATACCCACATTTGTTCGTGTATGCTCAATAACGCCGTTGGAAATCGCTAGACGATACAGCAGCAATTTAGTTTGTTCGAAAAAAAATTCAATGCTCATGCATCACACAGTAGGTACAATTGGGTACTTTAATTATATAATTCTTCTGTAAATCTAGTAGGTTACTAACTGTGCGGCTGGTGTTTCAAGCGAGTGCGCAAGCTTTAAAACGATAAAAACACCCTCATCGTATATTAATTATCATGTAATGAATATAATCATGTGTTGCATTTTTAAAGCCCGGGGTTTTTTTTTTAAATTACACACGTAATGTCGTAGAAATAAAGTTCAAAACAACGTACTCTCTCAAAAATGTAAGAAAATAACAATGTTATGATAAACGAAAACGTACAGTCAGCTGCACTTGAATGTATACAATTTGAACGTAACTTATACAACGGTATTACAGCACAACAATAAACTCTTACGCCGCAAAAACTAAAAAGTCATGAAATTAGTTGATGACCTCAATTATTTTTTATATATTTGTATACATTCTAGTGCAGCTGACTGTACCCACAGAACGAAAACAATAAAGTCTTAGAGCAGAAAAGTTGTCTTTTAAAATGTGTTATTTAACTTTTTCCAAATGTTTGTTATTAATGCAGAAGTCTTTCAGAAGTTGAGTCAAAAACAGCTTTTCTGCAGATTTATATTTCACATCATAGCGTAGGAATTGAAAACCATTGAAAATAATTGTATGAAACGGTAAGCTTGCGATTATGTGTGGTGCACATTGCACCGTCTAGTCTGGTCCACGCCTTGGCGCAGCGTGTAGGCAAGCATCTCGAGCTTGCCAGAGCCGGGCTTCGCGTCAAGCAAAAAGAGCACGTTCTGGAATTCGTGGAGAGTTTAATGCAGGGTTCCCGCGCTCGCCGCCCGCTGCCCGTCCAACCATAAAACCTTGCGCGTTCTCACATCCACACCACCACCGTAAACGTTTATTATAATTGAAGCATAAGTTTACGACCGCGGTTCCAGTTTGTCAAAAGAGAAAATTCAATATTGCAATGAGTGAAAAAACAGCTCTTTATTTAATGACTGATCTCTTTATTGGTAACCTTTTTCCCCTCGTAAAGTACCTTGTAGAAATTGTTCTAGGTAGAACAAATGGTATTTAGTTGCACTGTCAAAGGTTATTTACTATACTAGAAGTTTTCCGAACAGCAGACCTCACGAGCACAAGCTTCCACTGGAAGAAATCAAAAAGTTAGCAGTTTATTGCAACTATTCTCCGAACATCTTCGTCAGATCTTCACCAATTTTCTATAATACCAACTAAAAGTTCCTACTTTTCAAATAAAATGGACCATCAAAATCGGATCTCATCAGGATAGTTTTTGAAGGAATACCTCTCTAATCAAAAATCTATGAAGTCAAAAGTCAAGTTAACATTTATACCAGGTTTTATCTAGATCGGTTGTAAAATACAACCTCTAGAGGAGTACTTAACAAATAAACAAAGGCAAATTTTGCCAGACTTGAAGCACATACCTGTGTAATAAGTAATATCGTGAGCGCGTTGTTACACTAGTGGTATGATGTTTCTTTTTATCTTTCTCGGTCGACACCGATAAACCGCAATGGCGCTTGTATTACGATTACTAGGTGGATGCATTTACTCATAGGAATGTGAGGGGCTTTCATTATAAAACAACTGTCGTTAAAAGCATCGAAAATTTGAATAACATATTCAACTAAAATATAAATAATCTATAAGTACAGTATACAAGTTCAGTTCAATCAACGTAAAACTTTCTATTGTTATTTTGCCAGTACAATAACTATTGTAATCGTTAAGTTCTGTGACATGTAAAACCTTTTTAATAAAACACAGTAGTCCCTTACCTCTACAAAAGTACTTGAAAAGAGTGCTAGCCATAACAATATACATATCAAAAATGCTGGGCAAATAAACTGAAATGAAAATTATTGTTTAGAATTATGAGGAATAAGCAAATTAGCACGACTGGCTGTTGTTTGCTGATCTCACGACTGAGCTGTATCCGGTGCAAATGAAACCTCGGCGAACAAGTCGGGAACGCGACAAGACAAAACGAACCAAACAAAGTATGTAATGCCAGTCGAACAAAACTATGCATATATTTTTACCTTATTATTATTAAGTATGTTTATTTTACTGACAATACTACTCTAATTATCTAAACTAACTAAATAACTTTACAAAGAAAACTCGCCCAAGTAGCCACATAGATTTTCGAGATTGATCGCTTCGCCTATTCGATCAACAAAAAACACTCGCGTCCAAGTAAAAAGCCCATGCTTGAAAGACCTAAACGCCACAAAAAAAAAAAAATTTCGATTCTTAAATACATTTTAAATAGGTATGTTTAGTTATTTTTGTAAAGCGAACTTGCAACCTGTCACGTATAATAAATGAACTACTGCAAAAAGTGAACATGTGGCATAATACAATGAAATGTTGGATTAACCATGCCTCTACTTCCCCCTGAGACATTCTCAAGGATCTTAGGTATGTAACAAGAAACCTAAGGCGCTGATTAAACGATTTAACGTCCATTGTTAAATGTAACGGAAACATAATATTGGTACAGTTTGCCAGGCAGAAGTTATAAGAAATAATCAACTCATTCCAAATAAGATTAGATGTGAGAACTAGGTGTGCTAAAATGCATGCCTTTGTTTATCTACTCGTACTAAAGCACTTATGCACCTGGAACTGTAGTGGTATTACGGGTGTAGTTTTCCGATAGGTCTCATAAAACAATACACCGCGCCGCCGATAACTCAATACCTAGAACGTTCAATACAAGATGGTCGTGCAAACTAATTTCAACATGGTAGCTAATAATCTTGGAAATGACAGCATCAATAGCACTATGACTATGAACCAACTCTCGGCTTTGCAGCATTGAAATTTGAGCTTCCGTTTAGAGCAAAGACGATACCACAAACAATGTCTACAATCTACATGTAAACATCCGCAAAGGACACACGAAGGCCTCAAACATTCAATACTCAGTGTCGGTCAATGATGTGCGGTACATTAAAAAGCATTATGCATTAGTTTGAAGATAACTGACGAGTATAAAACGCTTCTTTGTCATATTCCAACTAGTCAAGTAAAACAGATCGGAATATGCGGGCAGCGCGCACGGCACTCAACAGAAGGGAAAAAAATGAAAATTCAGTGGTTAGTGGAATCGAGACGTGGAACGCGGTTTGACAAGCCACCATTGTGCGGCCTTCGCTGTCCTATCCGCACAACCACTGTCGTTAACGTTCACCACACACATGCACTGTTATAATAGTATGCATTTATAAGTTTCTAGTGTCCTACATGTTGCAATTGGCCATTTCACATTTTAACAAAACTGTTTAACTTCATTTTTCAGGAATTCGCTGATGTGACGCTAAAATAAAGCGTTACGTCAGAAATTAGGTATGAAGCATCAAAGCACATACCTACATAATTATTTATTCACCTAATAGAACCTCTGCCTATAGCGTGCCATAGCTACTTCGGCAATGATACAAAACATTTTTTATTATAATTTTTTGCTTTATATCCTTTTTAGTACTTAGGTACGCACACAATTTCACTGTAGATCTGTTTTTTAATGTATTTATAGTTTGGTAGATATATCCCCAAAGGGTTCTTAATGAATGCTCTCAATTGCATCTGGAAAATGCCAAGTTGTTTAGTCTCGGAGAGTTTAGTGGCGGGCGACGCGACACCGAGCTCATTGTTTGATTCTAATAGCAGCAGCGCAGTCACACCGTTCGATGAAATTGGATAAAGCATGGGAACCGAGTGTGGAATTCAGCGAGTGTGTCGACTGTTTGCATAGCTCGCTTTATTAGCTGTGACGACGACGTGCCGTGGCCTGCGCCCGCGCTGCTCTGCCCTCACGACCCGTCCATTGCGGCTTACTCCAACCGCACTTAAGTTTCTCCTAGTTACCAATCATCTGACATTGCGATTCAATACCACTAATAATTCGTAGAACCAGTTGCTTACATTCAAAATACGTTAAGTGCGAGTATGCACATCTAACTGCCATAACGAAGATCGCCTGCAGCGGCATCTGCGGTGGGTGTTTTATGAACTTATTGTTTCCGAGCTTTTTAACCGGTGACTGAATATTATACGCTGACAATGGACCTATCTTTTCATTTGCGGTTGACCCGCATTACTAACCTTACCATTCATCGTTAACTGCTTTTGCTTACCTAGTTTTTTCAAGCGCGTCCATCTAAACCTACTATCTTAAGTGTATACATTGAATTACTTATGTTTCTGAAGCAGCGTTATGCCTATGCATAGTTACCTACACATTAATTTAGTGCTACGCACACTTCTGGCACGCACACTTGTACGATTTCAAGTGATGATACATACTTCATTCATTCATAAGCAACATCCGTAGATACGACAGGGACTAAGTACAAAACGCTGTTGTCCAATAGAGAGCCATGAAACTGTCGTATCATGAGTTGCTATCGAAGCAGCGGATAAAACGCAATGTAACTGCCTGCGCATGACCGTTGATTAAGTTATGTAAACATCGAACATTTTATCTGTCAACGGACGTGCATTGACGATTCATACATTAATAAAAATAAATAAATCGCAAAAAAGTGGTTTATAGTTATCATCAAACGTGTGTGCTAGTGTGAAACCTATCATTTTGTTAATTATTTTTAACGTATGTAGGTCAGAGATAGACGAGTAGGTGCCACATAAGATAAAGACAATGTGAGATGTGGAATTAAGTAGTACCTATACATATTTTATTAGTCGAACAAACTTACCCAGTAAGTGATGTTCGGTTGGATTTTGCCAAGTGGTATCTTGTCTGATAATATTTAGATGTATATATTATAGTCAAATAAAAAAGCTTGATATTTAAACAGAATAAAGTTAGTTTTAGAGATGGCAACAAGGACAGCGGTGTCTCCGTTTAGTTTTCTTCAGTGGCTTAAAAAGTCACTGCAAAAAACTCGATGACAAAGATAACATAATACTTAGAAACATCTATGCATTTTTTATCATTATACTTCACACCCAAACTACTAAGTTACTATTTATTAGATTTACATAATATGGTTCGCTTCACTGCAAATAATTTACCGCATTAAATTAGGGATATACTTACATCGGTTCTATATTCATCACTGTTTTACTTTTGTCAACAGAGTTGGGAGCTTCTCGTGCTGTCAAAACTAAAGTGGGACGTGGCTGGAGTGACAGCACACGACTTTCTACCTCTGCTCTTGTCAAGATTGCCGCTGCGGGGCGTCGTCAACGTCGAGATGGTCCAGAGGCATGCACAGACCTTCATTGCACTGGCCGCTCGAGGTAACTAGTTTCGCAATTACGACGCTTATCCAATGACCTGTCTACAAATTCCTTTTTAACCTCCGGCTAAAAATAGGGGTGTAAGTTTGAGGCCTTAGTGTTATCTATAGTTTGTAGCCATGTTCCGTGAAAATTGATGCAGTTATTTTCAAACTGATCAGTTCCGAACACTAAATCATCTGGATTTGTACAGGGACCGTATGACGCAATGACGCGACGCCTTGTAGTTTTGTGTTGTGTTGGTCGTGGATGACGTAGCAGACTCTAAAAGTCACTTTTTCTATTTTCCGATTCGGATCCAGTCACTTCTTTGGAATAAATTACAAAACCGAGACTTTATTTGCAACGGCAGACGGTAATTAGCATCTAGATACCACGTCATGTCACGACAATGTGGCCTCTCTCGCACTAACCGCGTTGGTCTTGCCACCAAGTGTCACTGAACTTTTACATTTTTTCTAACAAAACTGCGGTATTTTATGGGAACTAAAATTTTACACAACCTGTCATAGCCGTAGGCGATACCTACATAATGTTACGACTGCGACTTCAGGATAGTCCGGTTCCTTGCTAATTAGTTAAAAGTCTGTATATTTTATTTTAAAAATTTTTGGAGCATTAATGAAAAACCAGTACTTAATTTTTACTAAATTGGTGGTGTCTTTAGTTACTATGAATTCTAATGCTGTACCAATCAATCAGCTGTGAGCTTTTTCTTTTTACGCCAGTCGAGACATTACTTAGCGAGATGACATCGCTTATTTGGTACTTAGCTGGTTGAAACTGGGGTTTGTTAGCGCTGCGGCTGCAGCAGACTTGCCAACTAGCGCAATGTGAAGGTGTTGTTTACAATGAGGCAGACAGTGAGGGTAGGGTAGAGTAAAGGCGAGCGAGCGCAGCGGCGCGGCGTGTGTGTCCCGGCGGTGCCTCCCACGCCGCTCGCCCGAGCGCATTCCAGCACGCCTCGGGACTCACCCTCCCCCTCACTACCCCTCTACCTACATGGGATCATATGTTTTTGTGCAACGGTTTTTGTTGTTCAACGCCGCGCCGCCGCTCCGTCGTGTCTTGTTATTTTTTGTTCATGAAGTTCACGCACAAGCTCTTTTATTTAATTTGGATATCATCTCTTGTCAGACTAATGTCTTAATATTTTAGTTAATTGTGACCTCTAATTTTTTGCCCGAGTCATACTCGCGAAGGCGCGGGGCTGATAACGTCCTTTTTAAAGTCGCGATGTTCTTCATTTCGTGAATCTCCCACACTGTTTAGTACTTACATCATACCTACTTTTAAAACTTTGATAAATCGTCCATACCACACTGCCTATTCTATAAATAACAATAAGTTTAAAAATCCGCCTGAGCGCCCGCCATGACCAGACCGCGCGCCGTAGACGTTACATTTCGCATCGAGTGAGCCCGCATTATGTATCATTATTTGAATGGTGTTATTAAATTTGTAATGGCTTATTTTAAGGCTGGCATCTGTAGGTACATCAGTGATGCACTGGTGATTTTGTTAGTGTGACACACGCAGCGGCAGCATTAAAAATAATCTACATTGTCGGTTGATTGGTTTAAGTGGCAGTCAGCAGTGGGTGGGTGTCTGTCGTGGAGGGCAGATGCAGGTATCTTATCAGTACCTAGGTGTTTCCACGTGTGAACGGTTAGGAGCGCCAGGAAACGGCCGGTGAGCGGGTGCCACATTAATAGCTGTTTGTTCCAGTTGACATTCATCACGATTCTAGTTTATAGCTTATCGTGCGTGGGTACATTCTCTATCTTATCCTATAAATAATTTCATACTATAACTTCATGTAGGTAAGTATTACCTACAATAGAGCAAATAACTACTAAGTAAGTATATACATACTATATTGTACTCACTAGTACGTAGGTATGTTTTAGTACTAGGGTACATATTCCAAATTCTTCATCACTAAGCAGGCAGTGTGGCCTCGCGGGATCGTTAACCTCGCGAATAGACCGCCCGCACCAGCCGCCGACTATTTATTGACGTTATATCCATGCCTCACTCAAGGGCAAATGTGATTATTATGTCAACAACTCACCATTAGAACTATACTTACTGAGGAGCGGTTGCCTCTGGCTTGTCTCGTATGAAAACAATATTCTACATAGGAAGACTAGATTTACGCATATTATTATAATAGATATACCTACAGTATGGCAGGGTAGGTTGTATAGTTTGGATAAGTATGTACTATCTGAACGTACCTCTGACTACCCCTTTAGACATCCTCGAAGAATCTCGAGTAGATACGTGGTACTAAGAGATCGGAGGGGATATCCACCGTGCTTGGGGATTGAAGTCGTGATGCTAATTATTATTTTATTTTATACCTATAGTTATTGATCCATATAAGATAACCTTTCTTTAGAATTGACTCATTTTACATAGTTATGGTTTTTATTTTGACATATGCACCATTTGATCAACTAGTTGACAAGGTTCATTCAGGAAAATTCCTCTACTTCCTCTGGAATGAAAGCTCACTATTAGCTTTGAGCGACCACGGGTCCGTCGTCGGGTGGGACTAATAAGGATGGACACCGTATCCGCTACGTGTGTGTCCTGTCCATGCAGTCATCGGCCTTTGATAGCACTTATCGAATTCGTTACTTCGAGTCAGTATTTCTTTCTTTGCCAAACTGGTGGATGGTAAAAGAATCGAGGACTTCTTACCTTCTTGGCAAAATAAGGTCCTGTACGTCCATGTCATATTATTTAGCAAAACAGATTACACAAAAAAACGGTAGAAATCCAGCCGTAAGTTTCTTGCCTGCTTTTCAAGGCTTGATCGCGTGGAACTGGCGGCGCCTGCCTTCGCCTTCTTGACCTTGACTTATAAGAACTCTGTTCACACCTATGATTTGAATGTTTGATCATGAACAAGCTAGACCGTAGGGCTGGACCTCGGCTCGGTTCAGAAGGTTCGGCGCAGACTGGGCCTCTGATTAACATCAGATTATGCAAATGCTGCGAGCGAGCGGCCGCTCTGGTTGTTTCATCTCTCTTTTTATTCGTTCTCCTGCCGTCCCCTTTATCTCGATTATGCCGACATGCAAATTGAAAAAAAAAGTGAAAATAAATATTTTAAATGAGCTGAAAGAGTATTCGATATCTATACTTACCTATGTACGTTGGCCGAAATAAAGGAGTCTTCTTATTAATGAATGGAGGACCCTTGAAGGCTTCACTCGCATTGTCTGGCCGTGTCCTCGCTTTGGGTATTTGTTGTGAGAGCATGTGGGACTTCTTATAAGTAAACTCGTTTTAGCGTGGGAAGCTATCTGAAAACACGTCTAATTTATGTAGAATATTTCTAAGAGTACCTACGCTATGTAGCGGTATTCTATATGACTTCAATGCAGTGCAGAGTTTGAGCTATAGAACAATACAGTTGGAGAAACGGATACGTTATATTTTTAGCCGCAACGTAGTCTTTTAACTAGCTGACCCGCTCGGCTTGGCACAGGATAGACAGAAAGTAGTTAGATGCATACCGCTGACTGTTGTGTAATCCTAGGACTAATAAAGTTACCTAGGTAAGTAGATAAGGTACCTACAATTCTTATAACTTTTTTCACTTCAAGTTTCTGCCCATTTAACCACTAAGTACGTACGTCAACATTCCCACACGTATAGCTACTGTAAGAAATATGCTTTCTGTCCGAATCTGGTGCGTTGTATTGTAAGTGCGTATGTAGGTATAGGCAGAATGGTTTTGCCAAAGCAAGTCCGTGAGAAACATTCGAGTGAGAGGGGCGCGGACGCAGGCTGTGGAATGCGGCCGCGAGGGCGGGTTGCCGGCTCCTTTGACGATAAACTCTCCGGGGAAGACTGACAACCTGCGGGAGTGAGAGGGAACATTTCTCCGGATGTTCACTCTTTTGATTTCGTGCTTACACTTTCACGCAAACTTACTTAGTCGAAGGCTCTACAGAACATAGAGCCCTAGTCATGTTTTTCTTATGTAGGCCTCAGTCTTACAATGCTTAGGTCCGATAACGTTATCTGAGCTTAGTTTCCCGATAGTTACTGTTCACACAAGGATGCAAAACAGGAAAATTGTTTCAAATTCTAACGTTTGGTTGGTAGGTAGGTAGGTACCTAGGCTTACCTAAACGTACATTACCTACAGATAAACAATATGAATTACCTGAGTAGGTACCTACGTAGGAATGCAGCCTGTTATTATGACTGACCCGGATTTGACTGATGCAGTCTCATTGTTTGGTCACACGTTGGGGAGAGGCTGCAAACACTAATGACGAAAAGGTCATATGTAGTGCTAAACCCCATTCTATCACTACGAATATTTTACTAAATAGAACATTTATTTGATTAGATTTTATAATAGAGGGGATATGATTTTCGGAGTGATATGCTTTGAATTTAATGCTGTGGTAATCTAGGTATCTAATTTTAACTGAAAGTTGTATGGCTATTACCTAGGTGGGTGAGTACTTACTTGCTTACAAAAAGTAGTAGGTTTGTATTATTCTCGCAATGGCAGTACAAAATAGGCTCAACTTGGTTCAACTCTTAAAAAAAGGAACTTCTAAAAAAATCCAATATTATAGTACCTTCTTCTTTGTTCTAGATTACGAGTTCACACTATATTCTGCAAGCACGCTAGCGTCTTGTAGCATCGCAGCAGCTCTTAGGGGCTTGGATTTAAATGGTCATTTGCCGCGGCTGCATGAACTCACGCGCATTGATTTGGTAAGTTACCTTATATTCTACATATACATAACCTTCACTGTTTTTTATATCTTCTTTTAAATATATCGCTAAATATCAATTTCTAATCGGAAGTTTTGTCTGTAGGATTGCCTTCAAACGTGCCTAGAACAGATCGAGGAGATGGTAAAGACCATGATAGCGGAGCGCGGATGTGCTATCCCAAACGGGCAGCAGCGGGAAGCGTGGACGCCTCCCCCGATGCAAGGCAAGACCCACAGTAGCGCAGCGACACCCACTGACGTCAGAGATGTGCACTTCTGATCTCGAATCTCTGCCACTGGCCCACAGTGAAGGGAACTGCAAACGTGGAGACACTCTATGTACTCCATCGACAGTTCCCTTAACGATATTTCGTTACGGTGCATCAGTACGAAAATACTATAAACTACATTTGAATGCGTTCGTAATCGAGGACTGATATCAAGACTGACAACTGCATGTCTCTTACTTAGACTTTACGATTTCGTACTTTATAAGACCTGCGTGCTACTTGTAATTTGCCTCTAGTCTATACGATTGCTACCTATAACTCTGTCATAGTAGAGCTGGTAAAACGGCTCTAACTGTTCTAGTTTGTGTTTTAAATTACAATCTACCTCTTATTGTTAAGAATAGTTACAGTTCCGATCAGTCTACCATCTATAACATGTTCATTTTATGATTCATACCAACACTAGATTTTATACAAACCTATCTGTAAAATACATAAGTACATGATATGGGACCAAAGCTACTCTAATTTTTCTGATTTGTTGTTGTCAGACTTGCTTGCTTTTAGTACATTTCTTAGGTACTTAACTTTCTTAAAAATTTGAAAAACCTCTTATAAAAACATTTTGTATTTAATTCAACTCAGTAGGTACAGTTAGGTAAAATAATGTATGTTATGGAGTTCTCGTATTATTGACTTGTATATTTTCTGGATTATCTTTAGTTACTTATATCGGGGGAAGGCAATAAAGTACGCTTTTAATTGTAGGCAACACACATTTGTATAAACTACATGTCTTTTCACAACATTTTTTAAGTTAGCAAGTTACTATAACTAAACATTAATTTGCATAAATACATCGTGTAAGTTCGCTTACTAAACTAACAGTATAGTAATTATGCATGAAGTCATACGCATAAGTCTCTAATTAAAATTAAGGAAACACTCTATTGGTACATTTGTTTTTTTATAATGGTACATTTGAGTGCTCCCTCAACGTTGATTTGTCTTGAACTCAACTGTTATGTAAACTTACTACAAAGCAGGCAGATGGCTGAGTAGACCTGATCCATTCTACTGATACCGGTATACAATTTTGCTACATACCTAGTTGATTGAATATATTAATGTTGTTCCTTTTTATTAAAGTATCAATAGTTTAGTTTATGTATAATATCATAATGTGATAAGTTATTAAGTTTGATATTTCCTATCTTAGTCACTTCCAGTCATAATATGTTAGCGTAGAAGTACTATTGAAAGAGAATTTGAGTTTCGTTGAAAGTAAAAAATATGTGATTATGATTAAGATGTATAAGTTAGTGCTTAGTTGATTAAATTCACTTCAAATCGTTCCTATTTCAATAAACCATCATCGGTAACAATACGGGCACTTTCCACTATGATGTACTTAATATTATCTCTAAATAGTTCTGGTGACAAGGCATTTGTTAAGCAAGTAATTATTGTGATATACCTTTCAATTAGAATTAAAGTTATATAATTATAAAATAAAAATATTGTGAAGTACGGGTGGTGTAGAAAGATACAAAATAGTTATTATAGAAATAATTTACTTTAGATTTAAGTAATTTTATAAATAGCATATCCTGAGCAAAACAATTTGCTTAATAGATAAAAGTGCTCATTATATAGGTGTATCACTAAAGTCTTCCATATTATGAGGTAATCAGGAAATAAGCGTTTTACCGTTATTTCCCTATTGTGTGTATTGTTATCGTTTAATTAATTAAGAAATATTTACGTACCTCCTACCGTTTTAAGTTATCAAACCTGGTATACCTACCCACACAGAAAAAAATTATTATACCTACCTACTTTAATAAATGCTAAAAGCATGTGGTGCCATAAAGTAACACTTCTATAGAACTTTGAAATACTTACATAAATAATAGATTTCAATAATATAAACCTGTATACAGCATTCATTTTTGAACAAAGATCATGAGTTTGCCATGCAAAAAAAAACAAAAAGAAAAATATATAATTTAAGATATAATGTGGTTGTGGAACATAAGCACATGATCTATAAGTACATTATTAAAATATTGACAAATTACTGTAACTTTTTTATTTATAATGATGTGGGAAAATATACGCATTACAATTAGTTTTATTTTGCTTGTTTGGCTTTTTCGAAGTACATAGTATAAGAAATTTAGATACTAATTTAATGGAATAGTATATAATTTAGTTGCGATGAAGAGGTGTTTAAATATAAATAGATTATATAAAGTTTTGGGCTTTGCATAGAGGTGATCTTTATAATAAAATTAAATAAGAATCTTGCTTCTCATTTTAGTGAAATTCAAAAGATATAAAAATGTATGCAAATTTGCGTAATTTTTATTTTATGTGATTTATTATTATATAAGTTTCTTTTGGATTGTATGATCGTTACACTGTTCAGATGTAAATACGTAATATTTAAAAAGATAAATAAAAATACTAAAATATTTTTTGTATTTTATTTGCATGGTTTTCCCTGTCATTGCCACTAACAGCTGTACTTATAGAATAATTAACACATTAAATATCACGAACTCTTTTATCACTACTGGATCTAATAAAAGTTCTTCATATCGATAAAACTTGTACTTAAGCATAACTTTTACTACTCGGCTCTGAAAATAAGATAAAAATTACTAATTTTCAAAGAGTAATCGTCTTATACTTTTGATACTAAGCAAAAATGTCTAAACAGTTTTAACGTAGATAATATTTTAACACGGAGTTCTGGCGTTGGCGCTCTAGAGGGTAATCTAGATAGATAGATTAACTCTTTTGTACACAAAGAAATAAAGACATAGACATAGGTAACTATAAACACTGAGTACAACGGGTAACTCACAAGCTTCGTAAGAAGCAGTTTATTTGATGTTCATATTATGGAAGTGTTAGGAATTGTGTTTTATATGTATTTTATTGGCAGTGAATATTTATTAGATATTTATGGAGATTAAAGCTCTAAAATAATAATAAAAACATGACACTAGTAGTTTTGCTTCTAATCTAATAAAAAGTTTTGCTTCTAGTCTAATAAAAATGAAAGCAGGAAATTGGCTGAATAGTTTAATCGAAAAACAATTTACAATTTCATGTACAAGGGTACTTAACATATTTGGTGACCCTGTTTATATTATATATATACATTTACTATACACACTATTATAGAACAATTTTCGTTGATTCGATTGCCAACTACAATAACATTTCGATATATCTATTGAAAAGGCACGCCTCAGAGTACAGGTTAGATGTAAAGGGGCACTTAAACCAAGACGACTTCGCTTGTCTGCCTAATGCTTGTTTCTAATATCTCACGAGTGTTCGTCAGTATATCTAGAAATCTTTGCTTCATCCCATTGCCAAATTTTACAGTGACAGTTTACACTAGCCAATGCAGTGAGAGTTTACCTGACAAGCAACGCCTGTATTGCTACTAACAAACGGTCGTAGGATATTGAAACCGCACATGAGGCGGTAACTTTATTAAACCTGAGGGCTAGCCAAAGTTCGTTCGTCATTTTGATTTGAGGTGAAATGTTTATTTGCGAGAAACATTGTCAGTAATTCTTGAACGTTTGACATGTCAGTCATCCTGGTGTAAGTGAGCCTTAAAGTGACAACGTTTTATTAGCATAGTAATTTATTGAAGAAACTTCTATTACCTTCTAGACTATAACTATAAGCAAGGACAAAGTGAAAACTTAATCACACCTCAGGTATATAACAAGAAAGTGCATTTCCATGTGAAAGCATCAATATTAAAGTATTTTTTTTTACAGAATAGTACCTACCAAAGTTTCCTCAATCACTACTATTATAAAATCAACACGAGTAATATAACATTAAAATTTCAAAAAATTCTTAGTATTTATGGAAGTTATTACTTTATCATGGCAGTCAATCCTACTGATAGATGTAACCTAAAAACATAGTATTAACTAAACGCACCAATATTTCATAAAAAGTTCAGAGTTCAGGGTTACAAAAGGAATGATTATAAATACATAATTAAGATTTATTTTAAAACTATCATGGTTTCGATCAATATTTTGGATAAAAACGAGATATTTACAATGACTTTTGAGCTTGATTGTTTCCCGATATTTCGGCACAGTTGCATGCGCTATGATCACGGGTCGAACTCACACTCAAAAATCATGGTAAATATCTCGTTTCTATCTAAAATAAGTTAATATTTCGTTCGTTCGTCATCGCTGCCATGTTGTTATTCTAGATATGCTCAATGAAAATCACCACAAAGCGTTCAATTTTAAACCGTATGAAAGAAAAGAAATAACTTCACGACCTTCACCTCAAGAGTACCTACTCGTAATATTGGATACTTTGTGGTGCTTTAAAGTGTTTTAAAATTACTAAAGTGACATTGCATATTCATTTATGACTCTATCTTAAACATAAGATTTGCCAACAGAAAAAGATAAAACTATTATGGTTAGAAGAAAAGAAAAAAAAGTTAGGTTAGATGTAACAAAGGAAAAAAACATAACGAGAAAAGTGTTGGCAAAACTGTTGACAGCACATCTCGTAGGCAAGCTGTCGAGTACAACTTAATATGATATTTGTTTACGTACAAACATTAACAAATGGTTTTGGTGGTGGCATTATCTTTACCCCACTGCCGAGGGTTATTTTAATAAATGCATCACATTACTATATAAGTACCAAGATTATTGCTTTTTTTGTTATTCTATACTTAAAATGGCGGTTTCACAACACCGGGAGAGCTGGACGTGAATTGTGTGGATCACCGCCTTATTTTTAAATTCATTATAGTTATTCCCTTGTCACTTACCAGCGTTATGGCAATGACTTATTTAAATTAATTATTGGAAGTAAAGTTCGTATGAGCTAGTACCCAACTCTAGTGAGAGACTGCCGTCATCGGTTACTAGAGTCGAAACCAATTAATACCATCTCCGGATTGCAAGCTATCATACCCAATTCATCGCGATTGGTTTAGCAGTTTAGCGTAACAGACAGACACACTTGCGCATTTAAACGTGCCCTTCCTCAGATGTAAATGCCACCAGCGGTCACCCATCTAAATGAAACAGCGAAGAACGTTGCTCAGCTTAGTCTATCGGTTAGGAATGAGCATGTAAGCTACATCACGAGCCATCCTGATAGGAAGTTGCAATTATCCTGATAATTTCACTTGCATACAGTCGAATTTAAGTTTAGCTTTAATTTTAGTTTAGTTTCGTCGATTGGTGTACCAAAAATTGCAAACAACCAACATTTCGCCGACATGGATAGGGCAAAATGTTGTGCACTCACATGTGCACTACTTTCGGTGTACTCTTCCCTCGAAGCCAGTTTAGCAGAACAGTAGACGTGCTTTGGGAATCCCGAGCTGAAACAAAAGTTAAAACAAACAATAAGCCACGTTTTATTATGTTTTTCTAGACCAGAAACGTCACAGCAAAAGGTTGAGAAGAACTATCAGATCGATAAAATAGCGCTTCGGTATAGATAGTATGTATAACAATAAATACTAATTTAATCTCTAAAACTAAGAAAGTAAGTGTGTAACTAAGTGTATGTGCACCACAACACTAGCAAATAACTCATCAAACTTAATTTCGAGTGTGTGAGTAGGTCGCCCTTCCACTCGAATCGGCAACCTGAAGCATACATTCCTAGATGATAAAAGTCCGTCAATAAAAGCTTTACTACCTCACTGAAAGCTTCCCGGACCGTAATGGAGGCTTATGCCTAGCAATTAAGTACTTACAGAGTGTGTGGTGCGCTTGAGTGAGTTGCTCCACGGCTTCGGCCGGCAAGTTGGCAACGTCACGCTGCAGCAGCTGCATGTCCAGCTGTCGTTGCTCACTCTCGTGCCTCAGCCGCACGTCGCGACTGTGACGCACACTACGCAGCTCCGACAACCTGCACATACAATATACACCCTTTGATAAACTATCGGAAAAGAGCGCAGGGGAAGCAAGATGCGAGTTATGGAAGAGCAAACATCCCCCTCCACTGGACTTTGTTACCCCGGCGGAACACCTGCCCCCTGGATATGATCTTCAATGGCCAATTTGGAAGTCGCTCAACAGACTCCGTACCCAAGTTGGTCGTTGCAAGAGCAACTTAGCCAAGTGGGGTATAATAGATCCCTCCGAAGTCCAGTGTGAGTGCGGAGCCCCAACGCAAAATATGCCGCACCTGCTCTCCTGCGCTCTGTGCCCATCCACCTGCACCCGAGCAGACCTAACAAAAGCAGCGGACAAGGCCATACTAGTTGCTACCCATTGGAGCACATTAATATAACCAGCCATTGACACGAAGAATGAATGAACTATAGGATACGAGGTATATGGAGAAATAAAAAATAATTGACAGAGCGAGCGAAGCGTCTCTGTTTCAAGTGTGGTGTGACAAAATTAGCTGTCGTCCGTCAGTTTGTTGTTACTCGTCTACTGGCCGTATTTTACAACCGATCTGAACGAAATTTGGTATACAGGTTTTATAGCTTTATGGAGTTATTTTGTCGTCAGGGATTTTTGATAAGGGGTAAAATAGGGTCCTGTTGGTACATTGCATATAAGAGGGTATTATCATGAATAGAGTGACTTACTTGGCTCGTAACACTGGCTTGTCTCCGTCAGGATCGCTCATGCTGCTATTTCGGGAGCCTTGGCGATGGGTATCAACAAACTGCTGTTCTTTCTCGACGGTGAAGACAGGCAGCTCCGACACGGTTTCCTGATTAGAACTGAACGAGTCCTCCAACCCAGCCGCCTTGTACTTCGCCTTTAGTTCCTCACTAAACCGTAGGCTGTCCGAAAGACGCAGCTGTAGCGTATCCCTCTCTTCTAACAACTGTGTAAGTTCCATTGTCAGCTCCTCGCAACGTACATCTCTTTGGTGCAGCATGTATAAAGCCAAATCTAACTCCGGCTTTGGCACAACATCCAGAAACTCCTTGTTCATCCATTCTGCCTTCTCATCGTCACTGGCGAGTTTGGTGTCTGCAGAAAATGATACATGCTTTTGTATTTTACTAGATGACGCCGACAGCATCGCTTGCAAGCTATCGATTTCATCTTTCAACGTTACTATCTCTAACTCTTGATTCTCCAAAGCAGCTTGTAGCTCGGAACTTTTGATAGCTTCTTCTTCTAAAGTCTTATTCAAGTCCGTGAGCTGCTTGTTAAGACTTGTACACTCACTTATTTTAGCGCCCAACTCTTCAGCTAGAACTGCTTTCTCATTTTCGAATTCATTCTGTACTTTTTCGTAGTAACTACTATTTTCGTGCATTTTCAACCTGAGAACTGCTAGTTCAGACTCTTTTTCATAATTCAAATCTTCAATTTTATTTTCGTATTGTATTAGTTGCTGTCGGACGTTTTCGAATTCTTCGTTTCTTTGTGCTAAAACCATAGAGTACTCATTGGTTTTCTGGTATAATTCTCTATTTTTACTATGAACTTGGTTGTTTAATTCTGCTACGGTCTCCTCTGAAGACTTTAACTGCTCTATCAAATCTTCAAGTTTTTGGTTCAATGTGTCGGTTTTTGCTTTAGAGGCAACCAATTCACTTTGGATATTCTTAAATTGTATCTCATAGGTATCCGACTGTTTCTTATGTTTTAGATTGAGCTCTTGGATAAGGTTCTCATACTCTTCTTGTTCTTCAAGTACTTTATTTTCATGGGTTATCTTTTCATCTTGCATTTCCGAACGCAGCATGTCTAACTGACTCATGACTTCGGCGTACTTATCTTGAATATCACGCAGATGCTCTTCTTTATCTTGGATTTTATTTTGCAATGAGTTGACTTGTTCCGTAATTATCATTTGGTTAGTTTCCTCTTGGCTGGATGACTGTATACTATCCAGCAACTGTTCATATTTAGCCTCGGAAGTATTTAACAGAGCCCGGAGCTCTTGTTCTGATTTTTGAAAATCGGCTTCTCTTTGGCTAAGATGTTGCTTCCAGAGTTCAGCTATCTCGAATCCTCGCTGATCAACAGCGCTGGATACAGACGAACGTAATTCTACTATCGTCGACAGTAAATTATCATTTTCGGCTTCCAGAATCTGAGCTTTAGAGTTAAGGTCATTTATTTGTTTACTATTATCAGTTGGTTGATCTACTAAGACTGTTTTATTCTCTAGTAATGTTACTTTATTGTTAGCTTCATCCAGTTGATTTTTGACCTGTGAATATTGATTTTCTAGGTCGTTTAATTTATTTGTTAGCTCCAACACCATGTTATCTGGTTCAGTGAATTCATTCGGCTGTTGCTCTACAGTATTCTGATGATATTCGGTTTCTAGTATGGCTATTTTATTATTAGCTTCTTCCAACTGAGATTTTAATTTATAGCAATATTCTTCACAATGATTATATTTATCTGTCAACTCTATTATAATGTTATCATTTTTTTCAGACGTTTGTTGCTCTTCATACCACACCAATTTTGTTTTATAACTTTGTAAATCATTTAAAAGAGCTGTAATTCTAACGTTAGAATCGATTTCTAACTGCTGGTGAGATTTAATGTTTTCTTCTAATTTGGAAAGCTTCTCATCTAGCTGTTTGCAGTCAGATTGTAATTTTACGTTTTCAATCTTTACGGTGTCATAGATTTGCATTAGTTCATTGTAGCGAATTTCAGCGTCACGTATTTTTTGATCACTAATTTCCACCAATGCAGAGTTTTTAGTCTCCAACTCAGATATTTGGGATTGTAATGCTTCACAATTTTCACAACTTGGCGACTGCTGAAAAAGCTCTTTCTTGACATTTTCTAATTCAATTTTTAATTGATTTTGTTGAGTCAGCAGTTCTTCATTTCGTGAAGTCAATTGATCAATCAATAACTGCAATTCATCATTTTCTTTTTCAATTTTCATTATTTCTTCGTTATATTTAACGCTTGAAGCATCTTTAACGGGTGCCATTGGTTTATGATCCGGCGAGTCTTTGGTATCTGCACTCCACTGTAAAGTGGAAACTTTATCATTGGCATCTTTGAATTTATATTTCCATAACTCGATCTCATTTTCCATTTTTTCTTTGATCTCTGTTAATCTATCATTGGCATTATTGAATATTTCATTTTGTTTACGAAGAGACTCTTTATCTTTCTTTTCTTTATTGACTTCAGTTGTCAATTCTTCCAATTTCTTTTCTAGTTCAAGAATGTTGAGGCGTAACTCGTCTTCAATAGCTGAATCTAAGAATGTTGATTGTGACACTTGTCTAGATGTTTTTATCTCATTGGATAGAACATCATTGGTTGATTTTAACTCTTTTAGTTTTCGCAGAGCTTTTACTAACTTAGTGTTGCTAGCTTCAAGGTCACCCTTTAATTTATTGTTTTCACTCGTGATATATTGAATTTGTTTATTGAGGTGTGATAGGCCAGGTGTAACGTCTCCTATTTCTTCACCTTCGTCTAGACCCCATCCTTCTTCCGAGTTGAATGGATCTGTTTCAGCAATATCATCATCTGTCTTATAACAAAGATAAGCCTTTTTGGGAGTGAGAATAGGTTCCAAAGGTTGGTCAGCAGTGGGACGATTATATGACTGCTTTTGTATCGATTCTTCCGTTTTCTCTGTGGTCGTCGGATTCGACGAGCCTATATCGTCAACAATTATTTGGGATACAAGACTTGACATATCAAATGGTTTTGGTTCTTCATTCATTGCTTCTATTGTAGATGATATTATCATACCTTCTGTTTTTGGTATATTCATTTCAAAAGTTAACGATTTTATATCTTTTAGTTCTCTAAGAGACTCTTCTTTTTGAGATACGACATTTTGTAAATATTCATTATCTCTCTTGAAGTTATCAGCTTCTTTTAGTGCATTTTCTAGCTCCAGTGTTTGAGTATTTACCTTGGAGTTTAACTCAGATATTTTGCTATCGAAATGGGCAACAGAAGAGAGGTGGTTTGATTGTAACTCCTGTAGACTCGTAACCAAATCCGACACTTCTTGATTTTTTGTATTGATGACAGCGTTGAGTCTATTTATTTCATTGATGTATTGCTCTGTGTAATCAGGAGTAGAAGAAGAACCTTTTTGTGATTTTTCTTCCAGCGATTGGTTAACTTGATGGAGTTCTTGCAGGTTAAAGCTAAGATGTTCGTTATTGGTTTTATATTCCTGCAGTTTTGTCTCAAGTTGAATAACACGTTCGTTAATTTTTTCAAACTTTTCACTGAAAACTTTCTTTTCCTTGATCGCATTTTCTATTTGAGTGTTGAACTCGAATTCTATTTCCTCTATTTCTTTCTTCTTCTCGACAATCAACGAATTTTGCTCTTGTGTTATTCGTTTTAAATTTGTTTCCACCTCATAAAGCTTTGACTGATATTTAGTTATTTCAGATTCAGCTAATTCAGCTTTGCTAGCCTTTTCAGTTAAATTGTTAGAGTATTCTTGTATGTCTGATAAAGATTTTCTTAGTCTTTGATTTTCCTCATTAGTTTGTTGAAGTTTATCCTGTAATTCTTTATTTTCTCCGTCAATCTCATGTAACTGTTTTTCCACAACTCTATCGTGGTCCATAAGAACTGCCAATCTCCCAACCAGCTCATCTTCTTGGTTGGTATATTCTGAGTAAGCTTTTTGCTTTTCTTGCAGTTGGCTACCTAACTGATCTGCTTTTCGTTCAAGAGAGTGTCTGCTATCTTCCATAATAGAAATACTTTCTTCAAGGCGGCATATTCTGTTCTTATATTTGCTTATTTCAGTGTCCATACTTTCAATGTATAGATCACGTTCTTGAATTTTAGCGTCATATCCATTCTGGGCTTGGACACCTTGTTGTTCGTGCCGCTCTAGTTTGTTTAATAATTCTGAAATATAATTTTGTTTTTGGTTTAAATCAGCTTCTAAAGTTGACACTTTTGTAACAAAGTTGGTGTTATTTTTCTGTTCTATTTCATGCTCAATAATTTTTTTGCTCAGACCATCAGTTTGGGTTTTGAGATTAGTATTTTCTTCGCGAGCAAAGTGTAAATCTTTTTGTAAATTATTGGTTGTATCTTTTAGTTTTGTAATTTCTTCGGAAGCCATGAGTAAATTTTCTTCTAAGGATTTGATTTGATTTTGTAAGACATTAATGTCGTTGGTTTTTTGTTGGTCCATGGTAGTTTTTAGAGATTGAAGTCTGTTTATTTCTTCTTCTGCATTTTTTAATTTATCCTGTAATGCTGGTAAGGTCTCAGCGATCAAAGAGAGCTGTTCTTGATTGGCATTATTAGCTTGTAGTTCTTTTTGAGTATCAATTAATTGATGTTCTAAATCGGCATACATTGCTGACTTTTTCTTGATGTTTACGGCAAATTTCTTCAGTTTTTCCAGTAATTCTTTATTTTTAGTTTCTGTGGCAGTCAATTGTTCATTTAAATGATTTTTTTCAGCTAACAACTTTTGATTCATCGTTTCGATCGTGACGAATTGGTCATGTAGATTACTTTTTTCAATTAGTAAACTGTCTAATTTTGTTTTGACTTCATCAAAGTTCTGAGATAACTCTTCTAGTTCCTTTTCTTTATCCTCTAAACTAGTCCGTAGCTTTTCATTTTCAATTGATTCTTTTCTGAGTTGAAGTTTGACTTCATGGATTTCTTCATCCCGTTCTTTAGTTTCTAGTTTTACTGCGGATAATTCATCAGCATGTTTGTGTTGCTGAGCTTGCAAATCTTTTAAGAGATTTTGTTTTTCAGCAAAAGATTCTTGCAAACGTTTTAATTCTGTCTCAAGGTTTATACTTTTATTTTCTAAAACACTTTTTAATGAAAACAGCTGCGCTTTCTCATCTTCTATTATCCTGGTTTTTTCCTCATTGTCAGCCATCTTTTTCTGGTACGCGATTATCTGCTTATTGAGAGACTTAATAAGATCTGCGTTTTGGTCTTTAGCTTTTTCTTCTTCAAGTAATTCAATAGTAGACCTCAGTTTAAGTGAGACGTCGTTTAATTTAGTGACTTGATTTATATATTCAGCTAAATCTTTATCTTTCTGTTGAAGGGTATTGCCATAGTTAAATATTTGTTTTTCATATTCTACTAAAACTTTTTCTAGCTCGTTGATCCGATTATCGCGTGCATTAGTAGAGACGGCATACTCTTGCTGTAGTTTCTGCAACTCTTGCTGTAATACTTCAAGCCTTTGCTTGTATTCTAATATTTGTTGTTCCGAATGTTTATTATTTTTCAAATGGTCGAGTTCTCCTTTAAGCTGGATGTTTTCATCCATTACAGCCTTCAGTTTATTTTCAACGCCGACGTTAGCCTCCAAAGTTTCATTTTGTTTCTGTTGTTGTTCTTCCAAAGACAATATCTTCATTTGGCAGTCACCTATTTCAGCTTCTCTTTCTTTGATAGTGTTCTTTAACTTCAGTATTTCTTTCGTCAGTTGCTTGACTGATTTGGTTCTATTCATTCCTTTCTCACTAGTTGTTTTATCATCCTGTGGAACTTCAGCAGTCGGTTCAGCGGTGTCTTCTGTTATTGGTTTTGCGATATCAGCTACTTCTTTGACAATCTCAATCCTCTCACGTTTTAGATCTTCTAAATTGCGGTTGATCTCTTGGTTCAATTCCTGGAGTTCATATTTTTCTTTAGTGCACTGTTCCACACTTAATTGCAATGTGTTACATTGATCTGAAAGTTCGAGTAGTTTTTTATGAAGAGATTCGTTTTCTAAATTGATCTTGTTCATTTTCTCCATAACTTCCTCTCTTTCTTGTGTAAACAATTCGATTTTCTTATTAAGTTCTTCACGTTGTTCAATTAAAATTTCTATGTTTTTATCACTGTTACTAGCTATATTTTCAGCATCGCAACCATCAACTTTCTCACCATGTATGCCTTGACTGTATTCTTCGAGTTCAAGTTTTTCTTGGGTTGTCAAAGATTCTACAATTTCAATTGACTCAGCAGAGCTAACTTTTTCAGCACTGAGTTTTTCAAGTTTATCCGTTAGATCCATATTTTCCTGAATATAATTTTCAAGTTTTTGGAACAATTCATCTTTTTCTATATTTAAGTGTTTTATTGTACCACTTAATTGCTCTTTGTCATGTTTTAGATTTTCTATTATGAGCTCGAGTTCATTCTTTGAGGCAGTGAGCTCGTCAATTTGCTCTTCTAATTGAACAGATTTAATTTCAGTAGTGACTTGTTCGCTTTGTATGTGCGTGATGTCTGCTAGTTTGTCTTCCATCTCGATGTTCTTCTGCTGGAGTGTATGTAATTCTAAAAATAAAAACTTTTGTTATTTTATGTAATCCTAATTACATACAATTATTATGCCTGTTTACCAAAGGTTTAGGTTAGGCGGAGATGAGACCACGGATAACCGGTCACTTTCTATGTTACCAACACACCTATAAGAAGAATATGGTCTTCACACATTCTTCAACCGGTCCTCCGAGCCTAAGCCTGTTTTCGGAGTGGGTTTTATGCAAGAGTAAGTAATCTTTAGCTACTTTAGGGACATGTTTTGAGCAGTCGTTTTGAGAACTTTCGTGTCGGTCAGAAAACGGACTCGCACTACAAAAACATTATGTATGGTACACTACCTTGAACCAAGTCGAATTTCTGTGTTTCCAGCGAACTTATAGCTTTTAGCCTTGTTTCTGCTAAGCTTTCCATTTCTACTAATTTCTTATAAACATCTGATTCCGTCACTAAAACAAATAAGCAATATAATATCTTTACCAATTATAAGAATCTTTGTTCTGACTGACTGATTGGGATATAGACAACGCACAGCTTAAACCACTGGTCGTAGTCTTGAAATTTTCAGAGTACATTCGTCATGGTGCATAGAGGTGTAATTCCTGAAATTCAACCTCTAAACGTGTACAGCGGGGGTTGGAGTTTGTATAGCAACACGCGGACGAAGTCACGCGCATTTCGCTAGTATATTATAAAACTATACATAGTGCTAGTACCTACGTGATTTTAGAAAATAAAATGGATCTAAGTTTCAATACATAAATCTAAGTTAAATATCAATTTATAAGAATCTTTGTCTGAAATGACTTCACAGCTCAGTTACTAGTAGCTTAGCTCCGTCTTCTGTGCTGAAGGTTATGGGTTCAATCATCACCATGAACTACATATAGTATTTGTAAAAAAAAAATATAAAAGTATCTATTATCTGGTTCCCACAGTATAAGCTTGACTTAGTGGCGTTTTGTGAAATGTCTGCAATATTTATTTGTCCTGACGAACTGACTGACATAAAGATAACGCAAAGCTTAAACCAATGGTGGTAGACCTAAAATTTACAAATTATTTGTCTTGGTGTGGAGGAATGTTCTAAGAAAGGGACTCCTGAAATTCAACCACTTTCTTAAAATATCTCTCACGTGATCGAAGTCACTCGCGATTTCACTAGTTTAAGGATATAACTTACGTCTCCCACTGTCATAATCTACAAGATGAAGTTGCAAATTGCCTTTTTCTTCCTCAACTTCTGCAACTTTTTGTGAAAGCTGATGTAACTCCTCGTTCAATCTCACGATCTCGGAGTTTGAGTCTGACATTTTGCTGAAATTGTCGATGGTTTTTTGCATTTGTTTCAATTTCAATTTATGAGTCGACTTCACTTTTATCATGTTCTTGTTGGCTGCTTCGATATCATTGGTCAGTAAGGCGATTTGGTCCTGAGCACTTTTTAATTCATTACAAAGTTGGTTTATATCTTTTTGATTTTCGCTGGTAGACTGTGCTGGTGCGTCATATTCATCTTCATTAGGTAGTTCAGTTTTATGTGGGTTGGTTACTTCAGTAATAGTACCAGCATCCACTGTATCAGCACAAGCAGAAGTTTCAATATTCTTGAGTTGTGTTATTAGTTCGTCTTTCTGTGATATAGCATATTCCTTGTCTAGAAGGTCTTTGTGTAGTGATTGTACTAACATTTCAAGTCTTGATATTTCACCCTTGGCTGATTTTTTGTCAGTTTCTTGGGGTAATGATTCTGAAGATAAATGACTCCATGGAGATTTTAGTTTTGATGCCGTATTTCTACCGCCTTTGCGAGCAGGCAAGGGGCTTCCTTTTTTGCTTGGTGAAGCAACGGCAGCAGCTTGTTTAGCTTCTGTTATAGTTGATAGTTTGTATTCAAGTTCTTTGTTAGTTTGCCGTATTTGGCAGTTGAGTTGCTCAAGCAATTCCACTTTCTTTGTTAGTTCTACCATGTCAGCAATCTCTCTAGAGCCCTTTTCTTCATCATGGTCATCTTTTTCTTTCTCAGAGGGTTTCTCTTCTGTTATTAAAGACAAACTTTGTATCTTTTCCTCGAGCTGTGAAATTTCTTTAGTTTTTAATTCTAATTCTTCAAGTAGTTTTGAGTGCTCAACACTTATTTCAAAACGTGATGTTTCTAAGATTGTATTAGCTTCCTCTAAACTTTTGATCTTTTCCTCTTTTATTTCAATGTCTTGTAGATATCTTTGTTTTTCTTCTTTCCACTCCGTTTCCATTGTAATGAAATTCTCTTGCATTTTTATCATTTGCTGTCTTGTATCTTCAAGTATCATCATCGAGTCTTTTTCTAGAACACATCAATGAACATAATATTATACTTACTTTATTACTATGATGATCAAAAATAAAACATATGTTTTAATCCCACTTACCTTTTTTACTCAAGCTATCTGATATAAGATTAGTGGCCTTATTTTTAGCTTCGATTATTTGGTCTTTTTCGCTTATTTTCTCCTGTAGTTCTAAGATGGTTGTTTCCATAGCCCTCATTTTCACTTGCATCACACTAAGTGCATTCTCTTTGTTTTTTAGCGTACTGATTAACTGCTCTACATTTTTTTCTGTACTCTATAAATAAAAGATAAATAATGATTACCTAGTTTAAATGTATTTTAAGAATCCGTGTATCTGCAGCTGGTAATAATATTACCTTCTTTATGTCAATTTTAGAATCAACTGTTGAATCTCTGCGTGTAGTCACTGTTGATTTTGCGATAGGTCTTTTACCTATTTCTTTGTACTGTTTTATTCTTTCCATCAATATTTCTTTTTGCTTAAGTGTGTTGGCCAAACTCTCACTAATTCCAGGTACTGAAATACAAAAAATATTATTTTATCTGCTATAATTTATTGAAACTTGGGCACATACTTTGGGGGTTTTAAGAATAAGAGTCATTTATATAAGTTCTTAATTTAGTTGGATACTAAAACAACTAAGTTCTACCTAAGGTAGGTTGTGACAGGAACATTGTATTCAGTTAGGTACTTGAAATTAATATGATAGATATCAGATACCTATTTTATTAGTAAAACTTACTGTTGAGTGCATCTTGAACAGACATAGTAGTTGAGGTCTCGGTAGCAACTGAGTAACCTGTTCGCTCACTCATGGTGGATGCTACCTCAGAGGCAATATCTCCAGCATCATCATCTTCTGAAAATAATATATTTTACCATCTAAGGATCCACCTACATGAATACTTATAAATTTTAAAGGATACCCAAGAAAACCCAAATATTAAAAAAAATAGTTTCAGAACTGTAACCATAGATACCATATCTGAAACTGAGGGTTTAAGTCTCTCTTAGTATTAAGATATCTAAGGGAGTAGTTTGGAGTATGTCCAAATGTTACATTTTGCAGTAGTTGGTATTCTAACTTGACCGGTTGCAGGCCCATCATCAACTTTATATAGTAACTAATTTCTTCATAATGTTTTCCTATTAGTATTTAAGAGCACAGACATCAAATACAATTGGAAAATACATATAAATCCCAGTAATTTTAATTAATTTACTTAATATTATAATTCATCTTTTGGGTGTTTTCTATGTATAAAAAAATTTATTTTATTAAGTCTATCAGTCACCTAGTGCCCATAACACAAGCTCTGCTTAGTTTGGGGCTAGATGATGCTGTGTTGATTGTCCAGCATTATTATTATTATTATAATATTTAAATATGTATTTACACAAAGAAACATACAAAAGTATTCCCTCAGTCATCCAGTTCCCATAGAACAAGCTATGCTTAGTTTAACGGTAGATGATATGTAAAATGTCAACATATTTCATCATTATTCAGACAGCAATAATATAATACGCTAGAATGGAAGGTTAAGCTAATGTTTACTTACCAAAAGGTCTTCCCAATAACTCAGCAGTTGCTTTTCTGTGTTCTTTGATTCGCTTTGACACAAGTGCTGCATTTTCTAAACACTTTTGGGCTCTCTCAAACTTGATTTGTCTTTCAGCAGATGAGGATACTCGACTAGGAGTTGTCTAAGAATTATAACAGATAATATTTGGGTACAATGACAATATATGTAAATACTAGGTATTGCTACCTACAGGGGTTGACTATAGAATGCTCTTGCAATCAATAATAAAGTAAGGTGGCGCGTGGCCTTGTCTTGAATAAGTAGTCACGCAATCTACATAGCGAGTAACAAACGACGACATATCGAGAGTACGTGCGGGCGCTAGTATGTAACAAAATTGCTTGCGAAATAACAGGGTCAATAACATACCTTTGTATTTTTCCCACTTTCTGCAACACTAGATACTTCATTAGATGCTATATTATCGTCGACAGGGTTGTATTTATCCATTTCAGGGACAATATTGATGTTTTTACTGTCCGACATAGCTTGCTTATCCTTGTCAACATATGGACTAACTAATTTAGACCAGCTACTGGCGGTTATAATTAATAATCTTAGCACATTGAACAAATACGGGTTTGCAATTAATTACTATTACGAAAGCTAGTCACAGTTATTTATTAATTTTATTAGGATTATGATAAAAACCACCACCACTCGACACCTTGTCAAATACCATTTTCTTTCTAGTATCAACAAATGCAGTCAATCCACGTCAGCTGTACGCTGTCAGTTGATTTGACATAGACATTTTAGCTATAGTCGACAATGACAAATAGAAGACTTATACTTCTGACGTAAAGCAACGTCGATTTGTCAAATGTCAAATTTGATATATTTTGGCAAATCAAAAATCGTATGAATGAAATTATTTTCAATAGGAATAGTTCCGTGAATTCAGTAAAATACAGGCTAGATCAGCACCATTCTTTATTTCAATGGCATCATCTCGCATCCAGGTATGCTAGTTATTTACTGTTCGTTGAATGTTGCATCACTTTTCAATCTCTTGGCTTTGAAAAACACCTTACGACCTTACTGGTGTAAAAATTTCAGGTTACTGCGCATAAACTATCGAATACATTCAAGAAACGGAGCAGGTTTGACATTGGCATAGGTTCTGAGCTTCCTGCCGCGTATAAGAAGTTCTGGCGTGAATGGAAAGTGCTGAAGCCTGCTGCAGTACATTTCGTACCACAGGAGGGCAAGTGGAAACGCGACGATCTTACTGGCGAGACTCTGCCTGTACAGAACATACCAATTCCTCTTAAATACCCCAGGGAGTTACATGAAGGAATATGGGGAGGAGAAGCTGTAGTCAAGGGTATCTAATATTTATTTTCAATATCTATATATTATTTACATGAGTTAGAAATACATACTTAGTCCGTTTTCTATGTTTATAAGTTATCAATTGTGAATTGTCTACAGGTTTCCAAAAACGTGATCTACGTAGGCGTAGAGTACCTCACTACTGGGTGCCTGTATTGAAAAGGACTGTTGTAAAATCGGAGGTGTTAAACACACACCTTTCAGTCACTGTCACTGACAGGACTATAAGTCTTATCAATGACCACTATGGTTTCGACCACTACTTGCTCAAGACTCCAGCTTGTGACTTGGTGTCAATGTTGGCACTGAAATTGAAAAAACAAATTCTAACAGAACTTGTGAATGGATGTCCAAGACATGCCTATGATCCTGTGAAGCAGGGAGAGATTTATGAAGAGTATAAGACCTATTTATCTTCAGTAAGTATTTACCATATCTTAGGTCTCCTTGTAATGTCATGGTTTGACCAATGTATCTTAAAAATACTGAGAAGTACTATTTTTATAAATAAATCTATATTCATCACACAAATGTCTGTTCTTGATGGGAGTTGATACCACAACCATGACATAATGGCTGAACATCCCCTAGATGCAAATACATGCTGTTATAAACAATCAGTAGGACAGTAATGATCTTGCCAAGAATAGAATTGATAAGTTTATCTTTTTCCAGTATACTCCTGAAGAAATTGACTGGTATGGTCTGACATGGTATGAAGCATTGAGCAAAGTTGCTAAACAGAAGGAAGCAGCTAATAGACCAATTCCTTTAAAAAATGTTTACCGAAAGAACCTTGTAGAGAAACTGAAAGCAGCCGGTATAGAGGCAACTACCACTCCGGATGATATTTCGTAAGTCATTCTGGATTCATGGTTATGGATGATATCTTACAAATATACTTTTTTATAAAAACATTCAAAAATTACAAGCATCTTGCTGGTTGTGACCTAAATAATCTAATCTATAAACTATTACATAAAATAACGAGCTAAATAGGTACCTACTGAATTATTTAATTACAGATCAACCACATCATGGCTGTCGAAAATGAATCCGTTTGGAAAAAAAGATGAAGCATAAGTAGCAGAAAACTGTGTAGAAATCCAATTTATTGTTAAAATTGTTTTGTTTTAGATAATATTTGAAGTAGATGAGTTACTCCTAAGGATAATGTGTTTGGTTTACCTCTTATATCTTACCAGACCCACTTAGTACAATTTGAATAAGTTTTTTTACTATATTATGATTGAACTGTGTACTTGAATGAAACATTATATATGTTTGATAATACATTTTATTCACAACTAATTATTTCATCACAATACGTCAAAATAAATCAAAAAATACTACCTATGTGATTATAATAAACTACTAATTCAATAGATTTAGATGACAATTATAAATCAGAATTAATTCAAATTCTGGTACTGAACCATAACTTCAACTATTGTAGATTATGCCAAGACATTTGGCACGAGCTTTTAGCTATACTATACCTAGCAAGTAGCAACATGATAAAATTACCTTCTAATGCTTTATTTTGGCAAAACTTACAGGGTTGATGCCCTCTGTTTATAAATGTTCAATAGTTGCCTGCTATTTACACTAACCGATCTTAGGATTGTGGCTATGGTCTATGTAATAGTGCACTCTATATTATCCGTAGTGCCGTTGGTAGCAAGCATAGCAGCGACTGCCCTGGCTAGGTACGTCATAGTTCCGTAGCTGCCGCTAGGAGCGCTATCGTACAAGTGCTGACAAACACCGGCCGCGCCACCGCAAAGCAAAGTATCACCGCCATATCTCTCCGCCTTCGCGCAGCAAAGTGTGGCATCTCCGCTGATGCGAATCTGAAAGCAATTAAATGTATAACAATGTACAGTATTAAACACATTGACACCATGAACCAAAACGAAGAGTAAAAGGACCTCTCCTTGCTCAAGCTAGTTAGCTGGTACAAGTAACCCAAACCGTGTCGTTGATCTTAAGAATAGGCTGACCACAAGACTTGTTTAAGAAAATCATGTTAACATTGTCCTGCCACGGGAATTAAATCCTTTGGGTGTAAGTGTGTTTAAACTTAAGCGGGTTTCAATAAAACCACACTTTGAATCTTTTTATAAACTAGGTGAATCTAGGCGTATCACCCTTGATGATGACACAACATATAGCTAAAAACACTAACCTGATCTTCCAAGAATATCTGATTAGCGGAGTGAACCAGCTGTTCAACATGTATAGTACCACCCAGGTTCGCCACGGCTTTGTATTCCACCACTAAAGTCAACACCATCAGTGCTTCAACCACTAACTGTCTGTATTCTGGCTGGGGTATCGAATTTAGTACTGTCTCGACGGCGAGCGCGAATTTCAACTCTCCCGATGTCATTTCTTGGGTCAAATTCGGCTGCAGCACCTTTCCTTGGATGACTAGACCCTGGCACTGGAAGGGCCCATAGAAATGTTAATACATATTATTCAAATTTGCCAAATATATTGATCGGATGTGCGTCGACCCTCTTTGATATCTTCATTATCAGGGGGATGTCTGTCTAACGTTCACAAGAACTTGCTAACAATCGTGAATCTATTTCATTTTTAACAATTTCACTGATAAACCTAACAAGCACCTAAAAATGTGGAAAAGGTGCTGTTATTTTTTTTTCGGTAATTTTTATTGTGACCCATTACTACCTTTTCCAACACACCCCAAACGCGAGGGTAGAAATCCCGCGGCACGCGGTTTAGCGCACCGTCAAGGCGGCGCCTGCGCAGCCACTGACCTTGTCGATCCGGCTCGGCTATTGGTGCTGTGACTAAAAACAATATGTAATCATTTTATGCTGTTAAAATTCCTAGCTAATGAATAGCATAAGCTTTTGGGTAACCCAAAAACTAGTTCTTACGAATTCAATGCGGCTTCACAGCTTAGGTTGGTTTAAGTTGCGGGTTCGATTCCAAGGATACGCTTTTGTGAGATGAACATACATAGATGTTTGTTCTTTATCAGGATGTAAGTTATTAAATTATTTGAAGCATAAATACATACGTATTTATTAGTCCGCATAGTTTTGGACTAGATGCCGTTGTGTGAAAAGCTCGCCAATTTATTAATCATAATCAGCAACCTGTAGAAGTGCACTCCTGGACATAGGCTTCCATACGTTTCCAGGAAGAACGATTCTGACCTCTTTCCATCCATCGACTTCCCGCGGTCCTAACAATGTCGTCAGTTCATCTGGTAGGAGGACGTCCTACGCTTCATCTTCCGGTTCGTGGTCGCCATTCGAGAACCTTTATTCCCCAGCGGTTATCGGTTCTACGAGCTATATGGCCTGCCCATTACCACTTCAACTTGCTGATTCTGATAGCTATGTCGATGGCCTTGGTTCTTCTATGGATTTCCTCATTTCTGATTCTATCTCGCAGTGAAACTCTCAGCATCGCTCTCTCCATAGCCAGTTGTGCGACTTTGATAATTATATAATGATTATATTTATTAATTAATTAAGCGAACATATCTTACTGCGGAAAAAAATGTATAAGACTTTTATTTAAAGTAACAAAATGCTATACAAACGTTCATCAATGGTGCCACCCTGCATAGATTGCCCTTCCAGGATGATCTGAGATTTCTTCCCATATCGGTTCGACTTATTGCTCACAATAGAAAAGTTGCCGCGGCCTGCTGAAATAATTTGGATACATAAAAAGTACTGATAGCTCAATATGATGAATATGATAACTGAACTAGACTTTCTACATTTAGTAGTTGGGTATTCTTAGTAGGTATCACACAACATGAATGGTAAAATGGCTTCTTAATAAAAATATATTCTAAGGAGGTATGTATTTACAAAATAAAGTATATAAATATTGTCAGCTATATGGTTCCCATAGTACAAGCTTTGCTTAGTTTGGGCTAGTTGGCGTTGTGAACGTATGTCAATATTTATTAATAAGTAAGTATTACCTATATATTATTAGGTAGTGACGTTCAACTATTACATTTGGCACCTAGCCACATATTGCAGTAGTTGAAATTTTATTCGTGATAGGATTAAGTCCATCGCACCGGGTAGTATAATACTAACTGGTTTCCTCACGATTTCCCTTTCAGTTTTCGAGAGCAATGGCATAGCGCATATATATATTTTTTCCAATAGAAAAAACCGTTTGTTCACAACCGGATTCGAACCCACGTTTTTAGACGTGGTCACGCCTACTAGACCACATCATACTTGAAAATAAGACAAAAGACAGCAGATCATTAATTATCATTATCCGGCTAATATTAAAAATAGATATGCGTGTAACACTTTTTTTATATTACAGGAACCAAGTAAAAAACCAAATAAACTCTAGAGGAAAGTTCAAAACATTTTGATGATAGCAAAATGCCTAAATATAGATGTAGCAAAATTACCGCCATTACGTGAGCGAAGCCGCGGGCAGTTTCAAGAATTTATATTTGCAAAAAGTTACGATTGGCAAGGATTTAATATTGATAGAGATGGATTAGAAGTTTTTGTAATAATATATTGGAATTCTTGTGAAACAAATAAGTTATTGCTAAATGATATTTTATCCCACAATGTGACAAACAATACTAGGATTGGTTTTAACACAATTCATACCACATCACTTCAGGGCAAATAATACAATACCATTCAATGTGCATGAAGTTGGCTAAAATTGCAATTATGAGTAGCGGTGCATGAATGTTATACATAATTCATTTGAGGCAGACAAGTGGCACTCGAGGGTCACCAAATATTTCTTTCAATATGAAATGTATAAATAACTACTGTCAAATTTATGCATCTAACGGAAACGCTCGCCTGTCACTTGTCTTGTGGCATGGCAGACGAATTACACAAAGGAGTATCTGAAATGCACAAAGCAACATTTGATGGCAACTCGTGGACTCGCCTTTACTTTTATTGTATTTTTCCTTTAGACCAAAAAGTGAAGTGGCTGCAAAAAAACGGTTTACATTATACAGTGTCAAAGCAATGTATTTATTGATTATAGTCTTTTCACATCGAGTGCGCTGTAGTTTTTTCACATTTGAACGATTTCTTTAATTGATTTAGTAACATTAGATTTTCTCGATATGTTAATCGAATTAAGAAATAAATCGATTACACTAGTAATACGAAAGATATAACTAAGAATAAAGGTATACAATGTATGTAAGTATACTATGCGTAAAACGTATTGTTCATCCTATGTTAGATAAGTATATTATTAAATTCAGTTCTTCAGAGTAGACAGCGCACCGACAACGAGTCCAGCATTGTCGGTGTCTTTGGGCAACGGTGACCACTTACCATCAGGTAAATAAAAAGTAAAAAGAAATAAAAAGCCGATTTTAGCGTTTAAATAATTGATGAGTGTAAAATGTTACTACGTCCAAATTTGAAGATGTTGACACTGAATTATCTTACTATGGAATTTATCTCGCAATCATTTCTTGTAGTTGGTTATTATATTTTCGGATTGCCATCTGTGCAAATTATAACTAACATATTTTAACTTAAGCACCTCAAACTAAAAATAATATGGTTATGGGCTCACCACTGTTGATAGCGAACTCCTTTCCGCTCAGTATGTGATACAGGAGGTTCTTCATTTCGAAAGGTGACAGATTGAGCAGATGCTCCGAGGCCTCTTCGCCGCCGCACGACAGGGTGCGTGATAATTCAGTTGCCATTACCTAGAATAATTTGTTATTAAGGATACACGTACTAGTTATTTTCAAAACGGAAACGGTTTATAGTGATTCTTAATGAATTTTGTACAAACTTCAGTCCCTGCTAGGTATTTTTAGGGACCCCTTTTTAAATTTCAAGAATTCTTGCCAAAGATAATAATAATAATAATAATGCTCGACAATCCACACAGCATCATCTAGCCCCAAACTAAGCAGAGCTTGTGTTATGGGTACGAGATAACCTAAAATGTTATGTATATAATACTAACTAAATACTTTACACGATACACGACCAATTCAAAAGAAAGAAAATTATTTTATTTATGACGGCACACAGTATACAAAGGGACGCACAGCCATTTTTAAATCGAACATAGATAATAATAAAAATAATACAACTATACATACACAACAAACTAAAACTAACTTAAACAGAACAGAAAAGAGATAAAATTAAAAATAATTAAGGTTCGTACAAGCTATACTTAGTTTGGGGTTAGATGGTGTTGTATAAAAATCTCCACAAATATTTATTTATATCAATACTTGTATGTTAGTATTATTTTCATTTTCTCACCTGAATAATAAGACCGACTCGAAGGCGCAACATTTCCATGAACAGCTGTGGTTCGGTTCTAATGAACATTGCGAGGTACACTAGCAGTTCTTGCGTCAGCATCGCGGTACTTTCATCATCACCGTAGGCCTGCCAAATCACAACATTTGCTTATTCAAATAAATCAGATTACAATCAACCTATTAAACACTAGTGGAAACGTGCGCGACTTGGTCTGCATTAAGTTATTTCATACTAGTAGTCCGTCCCGGATTCGCGCGGGTTTTAGTAAGGATCGCTGATTTTTTTTTAAATAAAATATAGCCTATGTCACTCGGGGATAGTGTAGCTTCCCAACGGTGAAAAAAATTTCAAATTGGTCAAGTAGTTTCGGAGCCTATTCCATGCAAACAAACAATCCAATCTTACCTCTTTATAATATTTATTATAATATATATTATTATTATTGTTTTACAAATTAATAATAATGTAAATTATGAAGCTCCAGTGTGGTGCCAATTCAACTTAATACGGTGAAAGTGACACACGCTTAAACTGTGACATGTGGTGCCAATCCAAGTTGTGTATGCAATATAGAAATATATAAAGGCAATCATACCAAGGATACACCCTCAGCCGAGATTCAAAAAACAGCACACGCCATGCTTCAAACTAATAATGATAATGTTACCTTATTGCTTCCATTTTCTTCTTTTTCTTTACGAAAAGACTGCATGCAAACATTCAACATTTAATTTAATAAGTTAGTAAAAGTATAGGACAAATAAAACTCGAGCCACGTTAAACGAGTGACGTTGTTAAATCGGCACCAGTAGGTTTTTAATGCCCGGCTCCAATATCTCTGACCATTAAACATCCACAATAAATCTTGAGCCGGTAATACTTGGTATAGAGATCTGAGGGGATATATTGTGCCATTTTTCTTTCCGAAATCTTACAATCATACATTATGTACAGCACATACATATATTAAATCACGCCTGTTTCCCATGGGGATAGGCAGAGACCACGGATTTCCACTTGCTACGATCCTGACATACTTACCTCTTTGCTTCATTCACGTTTTACTAAGAATCGCTGTTTATACCTTCATCTTATTGGCTAATGTAACAGTGACAGTTTACACTAGCCAATGAGGTGAAGGATTTACCGACAAGTGACGATTCTTAGATTTTAGTAAATAAAGGACGGAAGGAATACCTACTAAAAGGCACTTGGTATTGGGTATATCCACTAGCCAATGAGGAGAGATTATCTGAAAGACAACGACCTGTAGTCCTCGTTAATACTAACGGACGCTATTAGGGTTGTTTGATTCTTTGGAACCGAGCATTAGGAGCATACAATGCTGATGTGAGGGTTATACACTGCATGTCTTTGATGTCGTCCTACTGATTCGGTCAATCTTTGCTCTCGCGTAGCTTACCCATGCGTAGAAACATTCTCTACATTGGAACAGTTGCTATTTAGTGCTATTTTTACTTGTTGAAGTAAAACTTCTAATGCGACTTCCAACAAGGTTGCGTTAAACATTTAACGCTACCATGGAGGGGGTATGCCAGTTACGTTTCGTATATTAAAGAAGTTTTACTTCAGTCTTGTGGTCTAAAGCACACACTTTTTTTAATTTGTTTTATTTTTATATGAAAAAATGATGGAAAAAGCAACCAGTCCACCTGATGTTAAGCGATTAACAGCGAGGTAACATCTTATTACCTCAAAAGGCACGTCTAATAGCGATATGACCTATGCGGCATTGAACTGCGTATACTTATAAATACAAATCAATAAAACTTACATTCTTGTGTTATAATATTGAACTCACCAAATGTATCAACTGCCTTAGCTCATTCTCCGGCAAAGGCGCGGTTATCGTATGCTCATTATTAGGCGGCATACCCACTGTTATTTGCTTCTGTCTAACAAGCAAGTCTGTTACAGCCTTTGCCAGGTCTTCGACTCGTTTGCCTAACATGCCAGCGGTGTGACGTACTAAGCCCCATAGTTTCTGCGTGCAGGCTTTCTCGTAGAGAACTTTTAAAAGATCTTTCACTGTAACTGTTTTGCCGTTTTCTTGCATACCTATAACATAGCATAGTTGGTTATTTGCTGCAGTGTTCCTAAGTGATCCAGGTTCAAATAGATAGTCAAAAAGTATAAATAAAAACCTCTACACGAAAGAAATCCCTAAAAACTGTTTATCAGCTAGAAAATAACTGATGATAAGTGACATTTCAAACTTAGTAGTTAGTAAAAAAAACTTTGTGAAAATAGGCTCATCTGTTTTGGAGATACGATGATGCCACAAATACAAAAGGTACACAACTTTGCGTCGGAGGTAAACATTTTTTAATTCACTTTATTCTAGAATATAAAGGATTTTGAGTCGCTGAGCGAAGAAGGTAAATATGATTCATTGATTAAAACTAAACTTGAAGTGAAGGAATCCATAGAAAACCCAAGGTCACCAACATAACTTTCAAAATCTTACTTTCAAAAGTTGAAGTGGTAATGAGTAGGTCATTATCTCGTAGAACTGACACGCCGGGGAAAAAAGAAATTAAAGTTTTTGAATGGCGACCACGAAGCGTAGCGTAAGACGCTCTCCCACCCTGTGGACCGACGATATTGTTATGACCGCGGTAAGTCAGTGGATGGAAAATAATTCTTCCTGGAAAGGTGTAGAGTGGCCTCTGTACAGCCATGGAGATAAGGCTGATGATAACTTCGAAAATTCCGTCCATGATAATATATTTTTATTTAACCTGTAGAACCTCTTGAATATACCCAGTTAGTTAGTTAATAAATATTCTGTATAAGAATACGTACCAGAGCCAAAATCAAGTCCATGCGTATCGACCAAATACTGCAGTATATCGCCCTGTTCGTCTAAGCTTTCAGTCTCCCTTAGCATAGCGATTAGTTCGTCAGTTTCTTGCTCAGCGTATACAAGGTTTTGAGATTCGGACGTTGTTCTGTTTCGGATGACTTGTATGTTCTTGCTTACTACTCCTGAAAATTACCAATTTATTTATTTATAAAATTGTACACACATTTATTCATTTCATTCCAGAATTTAAAGTATTTTAAAGGAGTCGCTGAGCGAAGAAGGAAAACATGATTGATTTAAAACTAAACTTGAAATGAAGGAATCCATAGAAAACTCAAGGTCACCGACATAACATTCAAAATCAGCAAGTTGAAGTGGTAATGAGGAGGTCATTATCTCGTAGAACTGACACGCCGGGGGAAAAATCTATTGTAAATATCTGTCCTAAGATCAAAGGTTTGAAATGTAATCATCTTCTCACTGCCACTGTCATGACAACAAAAAGATATGGCCACACACTCCTTAAGCTACAAGGACATTCATAGATTATTAGAAATAAGACCATTCAAATTTACCTTCTTCTTTTGGCGGCGACGGCGTTGTTTCCTTTGTGACCTCAATAGTTGGCGTTACAACACCTAAGTTAGTCGTTGAAGTACCCCTAAAAAAATATAATAAATAAATGTTGACAAACATTCGCACAACTCTCTCTAGCCCCAATCTAAGCAAAGCTATGGGAACCAGATAGCTTAAAATACTTATACATTTTTCTTCTAAATACAATATAGCACCAACACAGAACAAATATCCATGTTCATTACTTTTCTTATCAATATCAGAGAGACGTTTCCACTAAAAGAAAGCAATAAGATATGAATCTATTTTTGCTCGAATTCAGTACAAGCCTACTCATGTGATAAACACGGTACATAGCAAACAGATAGTTTGCTAGCTAATGTAAGTGTCTTACTTAGTAAAAGCTTTTTTCCTTGCGTTATCGGGTGAGGGGCTACGGCCGGAAGATGTGTCGACATCGAGCCAGGACGCCTTCCGTTCCAGCGACGGACCCACATACTCTCCCTCCATGCCGAGTGTATCCGCTGAAACAATCCGAAACCTTTTTTAAGGCCGAGAATATACATCCGATTTTTTAGTATTCCGATCCGATATCCTAAACAGACTACTAGAAGGCGTTTGTGCAAATACTATAGAATATACTATATACTATTATACTATAGGATCGGACGTCCGAATCGGAAAAAGTGCTGAGGCGTTTACGATTTTATTACCAATCATTATTCTCACGATAGTACAGCGGGTAGCACGGCGGCGGGATATACCGTTTTACCAACTTGAAAAAAATGAGTAACGAGCCCTGCCCTACCAACCTGGGGCATAAATAAATAAATTATGGGGGACAATCCACACAGCATCATTAAGCCCCAAGCTAAGCAGAGCTTGTGTTATGGGTACTAGATGACTGATATACTTAATACAATACATTACATATATAGGTATTTTATATTTTTTATTATACATAGAAAATACCCAGAACGCCAGGAATAAATATTTGCAGATCGTACAAACATTTATCCCTAAGCGGGAATCGAACCCGCAACCTCCTGCGTCGCAGGCGGACATACGCCCGCCGCGCCACATCGGTCGTCAAATAGGTAGGTCGCATATAGGTGTTAAGCCTCATGTGCTTCACCGGCACTCACACCCTTCAAAACAGCAAGCTGCTCGGTGGTAGAAATAAGTATGGTGGTAGTACTTCCTCGGACGAGTCCTCCACTAAGAGCTCTACTACAACTCCCTTACATAGTTTTTAAAACTGTATTCCTTGAGTCTCCTCTTACTACATGCACGCGAAGTTATGGAAAATTAGTTTTTATGCCGAGCTAAATAAATAAAATAAATAGTGTAAATTACTCACAGTCCACATTGATAGATCTAGTTTTCTTGATAGCGCCGCGCACCGACATGCGCCTGCGCAAGGCGCGTACGTTGCGCACTCCTGACGGACGCGATAGGAAACTGATCTTATTGCTGAACGACTTTAGTAGGTGCTCTTCTAAGTAGCTCTGTACTTGAGGATTCAATTCTAAAAAATAAAACATTTCTTTGTTAAAATTATCCCTACACCACCGAGGCAGAACTTAGTTGGTAAAATTACTCTTTGTTCTGCGCTGTAGGTTGTGGGTTCGACTCTCACTTGTGTGCTCATTTGAGATGATGATGTAAAAACTAATTATTACACTATAGTACTGTGTAGCATATTGTATACAGTCACTGGTACTGTGGAATAATTAGTTTTTTTGCGCTGCATACAGTATACAGTGCAATTACGATTTGACGGATACCTAATCTTGGTATCTTACAATCGTCCGTTAGTATTACTAAGACCGTTGCTTGTGTAAGTCTTTATCTCATTGGTCAATGTTAGAGTAACAGTTTACACTGGCCAATGAGGTGAGAGTTTGACTTACAGGCAACGGCCCGTACCTACCACTACTAACGGACGCTTGTATACAATTTACAATAATCATTATAATTAAAACTGAGTGAAAATAACATCACGTTTTGACAATAGCACTGCGAAATAACGTAGAAGAATATGAACTTACTATCAGGATACCCCTCCTCTTGACTACCCAGAAAACTCAAGTTTGTGATAGCGGAGGTGCTCAAAAACTCTCCCAGGTTTCCAAGAGTCACTCTAGTTCCATTAATGTATCCCGATTTGAGTTTTTTCATAGTTGTGATCATCGCCATCGGGATCTTGCCCTGATCTAAAAATATGAAGCTGATTTATTTGTGGCAGTTTTATGTATTTAGATGTTGATAGCGTAAGCAGATGATAACAGACACCGATGATTTGCTAGATAAGAGATTTTAAGCAGGAATTAGTCAGTACCACGTGGCATATTAAGAGTCACTGTTTTCTTTTTAAATTGATGCAAAATAAGGTTGATTGTGTGTGTCTTGTTTGGACGAGTCTGGCTATCCTTCTAGACCCTCAATCTAATGACCAATAGGTATGAGGGGATGGATACCGCGAGTAGACATTGCAATCCTGCGCATATATCTTTTTCCTTTTGGATACGTGTAATTCAACTTTTAATGTCGAACATTCAAATACTTGTAAATATCCGAGGACAGATAGCGACGTTCAACTGTAGGTTGGCGGGACCATATCGATGTTACGAAAAAAAGTGATGGAAAAACGCCATACGCCAGGATTTATGAACCGTTTTGGAATAAACTAATTCCCGCAGGAAAAATAAGGTTAATCTGTATATAAAGCTACATTTTAAAGCATCTAAGCTACAATTTAGTAAGTTCCCATTGGTTAATGTTTGCTTGCTTGTTAGTACAAAGTATAAGAGTGTTTACCTAACAAGTACTGGGTAGCGAGTAAAGTGATCGTCGGCCGCCCTAGCATCTGTTTCCAGCTCATTCCGAGAAATGCGACGTTCGCCATGAAAGTGCTAGCGAGCAGAGCCGGGTCGCGAGACATGTAGTACTCTTCGTAGTCGAAATTCTACGGCACACCACACCATGCAATGTTAATATATATACAGGCTAGGTTTGAAGGATACTGTTACAATACTATTGGACTTGGGACTTACTATATGGGTACACGTACAGTACCTCGTCAAATATCGTTAGTGCTATCAAAATCAATTTACAGGTAAAAAAATCAAAGAGTAGTTTAGTAGCTTAAAAATCCCGCTTTCTTCAACACCTACTACTTTTTTTGTGAACATCTTTTTAATTAAGCATATTATTTTAAATTATTATACACTTTTATTTGTGTTAATACGTAAGTACCTACTTAAAATAAAATTTAACACCCAGTCAGAACAAACATCTATTTTCACCACACAATTGTTTGTCCTTGGTGGGGATCGAACACACAACCTTCAGTGCAAGAATCGATGCCCACCGAGAACAAACATTTGTGTGATGAACACAGATGTTTGTATATGTCTGGGTGTTATACTGTATTCATAGTATATTAAATAAAAAGTATATATAAGTATTCTATCAGTTATCTGGTTCCCATAGTGCAAACTTTGCTTAGCTTGGAGCTAGAGGGCGGTGTGTGAATATTTGTCAACATTTATGTTACTCAAGTAGATCATTATATTTGGCGTTTGGCGTGTATTGTACATATTAATCTAAATTGAGTATACATTCTTGATATTTTTTATCAACTTAAATTAATCGAACCTATCCCGTATAAACACAAACCAAAGGAACTACTCAAACTACATAAAAAAAACTTGACCAGAACATGTTAGACATGGTGGAAACAGCAAGCGCAACCAAAAAATAACACAGTAATACCTAAGTGCATTTCACTCAAACTCAACACAACAAGCGGCCGTCCGAGAAGGTTTTGCCAAGAAGACTTCAAGAAATTAATTTCTGCTTTGAGCGTATCAACCATCAGTTCATAGTCGGAAGCAATGTAGAAACGCTGCATATCAGAGAACTAAACGAAACAAACAAAATAGTTTATATAACGCTGCTCAAACCAACGCTAATCGTAACTTGAAACGTGGTCAGAACAGCCCAAAAGTTCCTGCCGTTTTTATGTAATGATTCTTCTTACAAACTGTAAAGTTTCAGTATGGTGCCATTTTAACTAAGGCGACCGTATATGGGACGCGGGGAGAGGGGGAGTCAACATTGTACAAAACAAAATCAAGGGGAAATATCGCGTTAATTGTAAATTGACCATTGCCGTGGTAAATATTTAATAATTTATAAGGATTTATAAATGCACATAAATGCACTTCGGTAAATGAAAATATTTTTTATAAAACCTTGTGAGATTAGGCTCCGTAGGTAGTAAGAGCATCTTCGTATCAAGGGGAGTGTCATGGGTTCAAATCCCAGTTGATGCCTCACTTTTGGGATATCATAAAATCTTTGAATATTTAATACTTATCCTTATTAGGTATTGTAGTTATGTCAAATCAAGACTGTAACAATTCGCGTTGGTTTGAATATCGTCAAATTAAAACTTAAATAATATTAAAAAAAAACATATGTTAAACCACTAAACCAATTGAGACTGAGAGGATGATAAAAGTAATTTACCTGTGGCGTGAAGGCAAATATGCGGTCGTTCAATGAATACAATTTACTCGTGCTTAGTATACCGACGTCGCGGGATTTTCTGCCAGATAAACCGAGCTTTTTATTCCTTCCTGTAAAAATAAAAAGTCAGTCGCATATCTCGACGGATGACATGTAAACTTTTGTGATTAAAAAATCGTCCAACATACATTAACCATTAACCATAACAAAAGCACCGGTGGTCTAGTGTGAGTGACCCCGCCCTCTGATCCTTAGGTCGTGGGTTCAAGCCCGGTCGTGCACCAATAGATTTTTCCGTTCGAAACATTTATTTGCGCAATGCCAGTGCTCTCAAACGGTGAAGGAAAACATCGTGAGGAAACCAGTTAGTATTCTAGCAGTGGCGATGGGTTTGCAACCTGTCACGTATGGAACACTAACTACTGCAAAAATGTGGGTACTTATGTATTAAATGTACTATCTGGACGTACGTCTAACTACCCCCCTCAGACATCCTCGAAGAATCTCGAGTAGATACTTGGTACTAAGAGTTCGGAGGGGATATCTACTATGCTTAGGGATTAAAGTCGTGATATTTTTTTTTACAATAACCAAGCAAATGTTTTTAAGAAACTTTGTAACTATGTACGTTTTATTCTGAAAACAATATTGACTTAGTAATTGTTTCGACTAAGTTGTCCATAGAAGTTACGTAATTCATCTAAAAACAGGACAGCCGAATTGAAGATCTTAAAGCAGCTCATATTCCATAACAATTGCATAATAATTACCCAAATATGTGTATAGATGACTGAGAACCCTGGCTGGTTGAACTTCAATAGGTGCAACGTCACTAATAGTCTGCACATGAAGGTCATACTCAAGTAGTTTGTCTCTGATCTCATTGTCTTCTGCTAGTATGACAATTTGTACCACCACATCAGGTTTTTTTTCGGAGCACAGACGTCTATTCAGTGGATCCAGTTCACCCACAGCTAAGAAGCCCTGTAATAAAAAATCCATAAAACATGCAGAACATCTATGCGATAATAATACTAATAATAATGCTGGACAATCCACACAGCATCATCTAGCTCCAAGCTAAGCAGAGCTTGTATTATGGGTACTAGATGACTGATATACTTTATACAATATATTACATACATAATATATATTTCTTATTATGCATAGAAAATATCCAGAACACCCGGAATAAATATTTGTAGATCGTAAAAACATTCATCCGGGAATCGATCCCGCAACCTCCTGAGTCGCAGCCTAATATTTACCGGCCGCGCCACATCGGTCGTCATCGATATTGTGTCGTCTGTAACGTTATCACGGCTAAACCACTGAACCAATTGGAAACGATGTCAGGAACGACAGACGGCGGCCTTAGGGGCTGATGTTCGCCCACCTATCGGGAGGTATCACCTATAGTCATAAGTAACCCAACTATACTATTAATATATTCAATTCATACATACAATCATGCTTGTTTCTCATTGAAAAAGACTCTTGCAAATGACCATAATAATTAATATATATGTATTGGATCTATCTTTCTTTCTTATGGTGGCAGTGTGGACTTGGCTGGGTTCATATTACTTAAATAAGATCATAATTCTTACCTCTTGCAACAGCTTTCCTAAAATATACAAGGACTGGCCCCAAATAAAAGGGCATCTACCGAGAGGAATACGCTCTTGGCTTCCAGGATCAGACTTCTCTAGATCTGCCTTGTCTGCAGGTACAGCATAAAGTTCCGGTACCAACTTGATACCATCATCTTTCCGTATCATAACTTTTTCTAACTTCTGCATGTAGTCATTTACATTTGCTTTGTCTCCTTGGAAACAATAGTCTAAGATGAGGTAAGAGAAGAAGAGAGGCCACTCACATTCAATGTTTTCAAACATTCTTAACTCCCATGGCTCATAGTAGAGCCTGTTTGGGTCTTCTCTAGGCGTTTTGTGACCATCTCTCAAGAACCTCTTGCAACCATATTTACCCTGCATTTTGGTGACAATTGTGTCTCTAGTCTTGGCTATTAGTTGAGGATCATCCACAGCAAATGCCGGGTAGCTGATGATAGATAGAAGTCCTGAGTCAAGCTCCTTACTGTTAGATTCTCTGGGTAACATTGATTGTAATACAGCCTGACATTTTTGAGCCTCATCAGCCAGTACATGAATTACACTAGAAGGGCCTCCACGAGCACCAAATAGGTCTAACTCATTCATGGCTTCTAGAGCAGCTTTAGCCATGCCGATAGAGCTGGCATTTAACTCAGGTAAACCATGGTTTGTTTTATCTCCTCTCTCCCAGATTCCATAGTCAGGTGTGCAGTATGCTGATTCAATATAAAAAACTAAATTTTGGATGAAAGCTACTTCATCAAGTGAAAATACAATTTGTAGGCCAGATGCTGTCATCTGGGCAAGGATAAGTAGGTAGAGGGAGATAGCATCAATCTGTAAATGCCCCCATTCATTGTCTTTGACAACGGTGCGGCCAGTGGTGGAGGAGTACTTGGCATGAAGGGCGTCTAATGGATGTTGAGTACTTTTAAACTTTTCCACTTTATCTTTTTGCTGCATCATAGCCATAAGTAGACCTGTAATTGTAAAATGTTGGGTAATTATAAAAATTTAAGAGATAGTTACAAATTTCAGGGTAAGGACAAAACTTTTAGGCTTGTACAGTCAGCTGCACCAGAATGTATATCGTCAGTGGAAAGGAAAAAATGCTAAAGCGTCAAAATGCTGCTTGTGGGAAATCAAGTTTAAAGTATTGATTTCCCACAAGCAGCATTTTGGCGCTTTAGCATTTTTTCCTTTCCACTGACGATATGATTTTTAACTTTTAAAATGGTACTGCAGTATTACAATAAACATTTATGCATCAAGAACTAAAAAATTATGAAACCAGTTGATGAGTTCACCTAGTTTTTTGAGTATATGCCATGTAAATGTGTCGTACACTGCGATTCCATTTTGAAGGTAACAAATTGTAGACAGTATACATAACTGTTTGACTGTATAATAATAACTTCACAACTTCAGTCTCCAGGCACGATAGATATCCCCTCAGATATCTAAATACCAAGTACCTACTCGAGATTCTTTGACGATGCCTAAGGGGGGTGGGTGGTCATAGGTATGTCTAAATATTACATTTAAAACATACCAAAAAACATTTTGGCTTAAGACTAACATATTTAAAAAGAGAAGTAAAAGAGCATTATCTCTCCTTGTAATATAATATATGTATGTAATATATATTTTTATTTTATATAAGTACTTATTTATTTATATTTATTTAGTTAGTAAGTAGGTATATATTTAATTTTGTATGTATATATATTTTATGTAGGTATTGTGTTCTAAAGTAGTCATAAAATCTTTTCCTATTTTTACGTTTTAGTTTTATATCACATATAAATTTTCTCATCATCTACTTTGTGTTTGTACACCTACCCACCACTACAATCTGTTCTCTCTATCTTCTAAGTTTGCTGGAAGAAAACTCTTTTTAGGGTTAAGCTCGCCTTTGTACATGACCGTTGTAAAATAACTATCTGTATAATCTGTGTGTACAATAAAGAATAAATAAATAAATAAATATTTTATACAAGGCACATAAACCTAGGTACTTATTAAGAAGAACAATTGAATCACACACCTCTCATTAGCTTGACACAGCTTTGTTCTAGTTCATACGTTTTGGCACGGTCTTCATCTTGGTCGGCAATTTTTTTGAAGGCCATTGAAAGGCCCCATACTGCCAAAATGCAGTACAGATTGTCTCTGATCCACGCATGATCATTGTGAGGGCTGGCAGGAAAGAGTCCTGTGACTGGCTGCTGATGATCTAAAATTAACTTGTGCACCACTCTCTGATAGTAATCTAAGCGGACTCCCGAATTACTTCGGGTTCTCATTTTGAATACACTAACCAACAACTGATATCATTGCGGTAGACAAGACACCAGTAAATAAATTACAGATTTCTCCTGAGCTTTAGTGGTTCTACTTATTTTCTTGATGTTTTTTTTTGGGCAGTCATTTGAAAGTCGATAGTGTCAAAACTGTCAAATTTCGTAATGTCATCATACTGTCCTAGGGTCATGGAAATGCGTGCCAGTCATGTGTATGCCATGGAGGTCCATGGCTGTGATTTCCCGTTTTCGATGGCCGTACAATCACCCGATTCTGGTATATTATAATAGGCGTTTACGTATAATATAATTATATTTTCGTTTTTTTTTATACATCCAACGTGTTCTTGTCACTTGTCAGTGGGAGCTTTTTCTCGAAACTGGGGAAAAATCCTTCTCTGCGGATGTTTAGGGTGTAACTAGGATAGCGCTTTGGAATTCGTTCCATACTGCTAATTTATGTGAATAAATTGAAATCTATGACATTGTTTCAATAACATAATTTTAATACAACTTTCGTTCAGAGTAGAGAGCGAGAAAGAAAATCACAGTATCTTGTATACTGTGATTTTCTTCTGCCTATATAGGCCTGGCTACATTTCTTACGTTCAGTGTGGATTTTATTGTATTTTAGGAATCTTCAAATTAAAAAAAATGATTGTCTGATAACGTCTTATGAAAACAACGTGCCTCTCTATCGCTTGTTCCGCGCCCTCGCTTGCACGCGCGGCTCAGGCGGAACGTGCGAGACACTTTTTCGTGCGTGCAGCGTCACCGATTAAAAGACGTCAATAAAAAAACTTAGAAGAGTTGGAGGAAGATATAGATAGATAGATTATAGCTTTTGTACACCATTAGAACACAAAATAGAAGAATATAGAAAATATATGCTACGTTTAAGTATATTTTTTTAAATAACCATGTGTATGTCTGTAATTTCATTATAATCGTGTATATTAAATCATAATGTAAGGGACTTTTAAAAACCAATTTTGGCAACACATTAACTTTGTTTGTTTTTGTGTCTGCGTGAACTCTATAAGAAGTAATAAAATAAAACAAGCAAAACAAAACCAAAGCAACTATTCAAAAAACAAACGGAAGAGGTGCAAGTACTTACAACGCTCTAACTCCAAAAAACATTGATCCTACCTTAGATTAGACTTTCTTCTCTTTATTTTCCTAGTTACCGAACCAAAACAGTGATCGACAAGACGGGATCTGCCTCGAAGTGGTCCATAAAAGTGCTTACATAATGTTGTATTTGTGTATTCTTAGCACTTTTATGCTGCCTTTAGCCTACAGTGGAAATTTGGCTTTGCCTAACTCCAGTGTACATGACACTAATGAAAAAACGAACCTTTTATTAGCTAGTGAAGGTGGTACTGTGATAGCCAGCAATCCTGATGTATCACTGCCAAAAAATGTGCAGCAGACCAATCTATTCATGTTGGATGAAGAGTTGCAACAAGAAACAAACAAAGGGGCACCAGTTAAACCACGGAAAGGAGTGGGTAATTTTACAGATGTAATCAAACACAATAATAATACTGAACTACAAAATGGCACAGACGTGCAATTCAATAATTCAATTGTTAATGAAAATGCTACAATAAAAAATACTACAGCTCCAAATATTATTAAACCTAGTAGTGAAGTGCCCAAGAAACCTCTAGTTCTATCATATGAAGCACTTGTCAATGCTGACAAAAATATTGAAGATGTCAAGATTTTGGCCACAAATCCATCTCCAAAGACATTGCCAAATTTGGCAAAAAGTCAAATACCTTCACCTAACGATGATATTGTTAAAGTGTATCCAATGAAAGCTAATAGTCATCCAGGAATGATAATGCCCATTGTAATAACAATACTAGTAGTGCCAATGTTTGCACTTGTTGGTTACATGGCTTTGAAACGAGGCAAAGAGGCATGGAAGAACAGACATTACAAGAGAATGGATTTTTTGCTTGATGGCATGTACAATGATTAACCAATCTTGGTATGGATATTATTATTTATTAATTTAAAATTAAATCTTTGTAGAGTTCTAAAATGTGATAATAACTATTGTTAGAAATAACTGGTGCTAGCTTTGTGCCTTAACAAAGATATAGTTTTTGATATTAATATACTAACTAGCATATTTTATAGCGAGAATCAAAATGTCTTCCTAATAGAACAATGCTCGTTGCTTATCTAGGCCATTTACTTACGATTAATAATTCTGTGCCAATAGATACATAAGTCAGGCCAATTACTCAAGCAGAATAAATATGATAAGACAATCCCAAACATTCTTCATTCAACACAACTTTGAATTTAAAAGGGTAGGTATTTCTTATGAAAAGAAGGGTGTTTGAGTTGGCCTAGATGTGCAAGCTGCACTATTGAACATTGGAATCAATACATACATAATGTGATATTTAAATTATTTGTAGAAACGTAATTTTGATACATGTTTTGATATTACCTATAGGTAATTAAGTAACCTATTAATACAATAAAAATATTTTTACTGCTTCAATGTAAGAGTTTTTATGTGATAAAATAGTGGCAAGTATATAGTTTTTTCTTCAAACTGCAGTGGGGTAATAGTAATGGGGTAGGATATCTGAAAATACTAATCGAGTAAAGAAATATACAACAGTTTGAAAAATATAGGAGAGTGGGTTTGTTAACCATCCCATGTTTTCCACAGCTGCTAACTGTTTATTTATTTTTGTCAACCGATGCGGCACGGCGGGCGAATGGCCGCCTGCGACGCAGGAGGCTCGGGTTCGATTTCCGCCTTGTGATAAAATTTTGGATCTGCTTATATTGAATACGGGTGTTCTGGGTATTTTCAATGTTTAATAAAAAAATATGTATGCATGTAATGTATTGTATTGAGTATATCCAATAGTATAGTATATCAGTCATCTAGTACCCATAACACAAGCTCTGCTTAGTTTGGGGCTAGATGATGTTGTGTGGATTGTCCAGCATTATTATTTACCACTGAAATTACACACCAAAACTTAAAATAACTTAAAAAGTCATGTTTTTCCAAAGATGGCAGAAAATGAAGTTGCTTCAGTGTTTAGCTAATGACGGTAGGTACATCCGGTACATGCGTAGCACGAATATATTTGATATTTATTCATGGTTGCGTAATGACCGTAGACGAGTAAACCAGTGGTTAACTCGTCTAAGGTAATGACGGAAGGCACCCCAGTTTTAATAATTACCTTTCAAAACTCGGAACGAATCGGTCGTTCGAATTAATGTCAACTTTGCTCGTGCAGTACTCCATGATGTACCTACTAGGTAGGTAGGTACTTAGGTACGTAATATATCTCTATGAGTAGGTATGCTTATATGATATCTACGGGAAGACAGGGAGGTCATTTATGAAGTCATTTGACACTTGTAACAGGAATCTGTTAGCAACAACACTTTTGTACACAATCACCCCTCTGCTCGCGAGTCGCGGCCCACAAATGCGGTAGGTGCAGTAATTGAAGCAATTGCCGGTAATACGGCAATTTGAAGCCGAACACAGTGGTACCTAAGCTTAGTTACTCGTCTAAGTACCTAAGGTACCAGTATAAAAGTTACTTTATGGTACCACTGTGTTCGGCTTCAAATTGCAAAAGATCCAAGCTCAACAAAACATCGCCATACGAGTGTGAACGCATATCGTTTTCGCCAGAATAAATAAAAGTTTTACAATAGGTAAATGACTCTTAGGCTGAGGCTACATTAGGCCGCGACGCGACTTGCGACACATGAGCGATTGAAACAAATACATTAATGCTCACGTATATGGCTACACCGTAGATCACATATTTTGCTTGAAAATCATTTCGCTCTTCCAGTCGCATCGCAAATCGCTGCCTAGTGTAGCCTCAGCCTTACTCAAACGTTCGATTCTTACCCGCACTTCCCACTCAGGAGGCGGTTGAAGTATAGAATTCCGTCAGGATATAAGTGTTCTGTGTATAAAATATGACTGAGTTCAACAAATAGGACCTACCTACCTACGTTGTCTTTAGTCTTATGGTCCTACTACTTACTACTCCTAACTCCTCCTTGAATAGGTACTACAGCCGACTTTACACATTTGTTTTAAGTCGGCTGTCATTGGGTTTGAAGAAAAGATGGCGTTTTTCCTTCAAAAACTCTAGGGAAAAACTTTTTCGTTCATTCAACTTTACCTACCTATTCGATGAAGAATGACGGTTTGATAGAAATGACAAATGATGGAACAAAAATAAAGAAGAAGGGATTGAAGAAAGAAGCACAGACTACTAGGATGGAAAGAAGGGATTTTTTCATTCGTCTACTATTTCGCGAAAAATGTTTTCTACGTTTTTGGGAGTTACCTACCGCTGGTCGTTTTATTGGGTTCAGTTGCTGAAAACATAATTATAAACTAGTTTCATTTATTTCTAATATAGGATTTCAGTGTTTTACATACACATCTCTGCACTAACCTTGATCACTACGTACGACTATGAATTGGTAAGTACCTAAATACCTAAATTCTCTCAAGATGTAGCTAAGTAATGTATCAAATCAAAATTTTATAAAAATTAGAATGTTGGTAGGAATCTTACAATTTTGCACTTAGATAGGTAAGTAAGCAACATATATTTTTTATATCTAGGCCTAAATTTTATATTAAAATCAAAATCCTATTTGGTTTCAAAAAAGTAAAATGATAGAATTATCTTACTTAATTCACAATTCTTACTAAATTCCTCCCAATTTAGGTTTCTTAGATGTTATGTTATGTTATTCTCACTGGTGCTTGGAGAAGGCATCTGATTACTATAATAATTACAGTACCATATCCCCAAGCATGATAGGGATCTCTTGGTCCTGGGACAATGTCACAGCCACATTGCTTATGCTTACATATTACATTCATAGTCATTAAATGTTTGTAGCTGTTTCCAGAATAAAGTAAATATTCCCACTGAGGAACCACCCACTGGTGTTCTAGTAGTAGCAACTCATTTCAATCTTAAGATTGTGGGTTTGCACCCAGTGATGCACTTTGTATTTTGAACACATGCATTCCAATACATGTGAATGAATGTTTGCAATGCTAGTGGTCTCAAATGGTAAAGGAAAACATAGTGAGGAATCTCAAAGCTTTGCATGTATTGTCTTTCCTGTGGGTTAGGCTGACATAGCTGTAAAGATAGAATAAGTGATTGCTGGGTAAGCCTAGTTCTTCTAAAATTCTATCTGACGACCGATGTGGCGCGGCGGGCGAATGTCCGCCTGCGACGCAGAGGTTGCGGGTTCGATTCCCGCCTTGGGATAAATGTTTGTACGATCTGCAAATATTTATTCCGGGTGTTCTGGGTATTTTCTATGTATAATAAAAAAAACAAAATATCTATGTATGTAATATAATATTGTATTAAGTATATCAGTCATCCAGTACCCATAACACAAGCTCTGCTTAGATTGGGGCTAGATGATGCTGTGTGGATCGTCCGGCATTATTTATTTATTTATATTTTATCCCTAACTACTATAACATCCCAAAAATAGGGGTAGGTGATTGTTTATACCGTCTCAATGAGCCGTATATACCATCTATAATAGATCAAAGGTTTGTTTACGTGTTTCCCACAATTTAGGTATAGAAAGATGTATCAACAGCCACTGTTTATTAAATATTGCTGAATAGTGCTAATTATACTGTATAACAACCTGTCATGTCTTGATAGCTTCCTAAAGATCATAATGAAGTTATATAAGCATCACAGGTTTTAAATGATGTTGCCAATTACCTTTCAAAAGATCACTGTCCCATTTTCTAGTAATAATAAATATAAATGTATATAAAAACACGTTTTTGGTGCAGCATATAGTATTCAATCAATAGAACAAAGCAATATTTAAGCAAATAGTGTTATAACTGAAAATGAGATGAAAAGTGAAATGAGACCTTTGCCCTGCAGTGAGAAAGTGCAGGTTCCTAATAAAAAATAATAAAACCTCCAATAATCAAAAATAGATTCAATAGATCCTCCAGACCTTCAACATCCTACTTCAATCATTATAACTTTTGTATAGAGACTATAATATATAACTAAATAAAATGAATTTGTTATTTCTAACAGAATCAACAAAACTATACAGACATTGTTATGATGAAACAATTGAATATAATACAATGAGTGCTCCTAGTGGTTGTGTCACCTGCAGTAATGGCTCTCAGCATCAGTTGGATAGCAAGCATGACACTAACTGCTCTGAGGAAGAGGATGCACAGATACAGATGGCGCCTCACGTGCAGGCCTATCTGGCACAAAACAACTCAACCACAAACTGCTGCGGTCTTGCCATACCCATCGCCTTCGAAAGAGCAGCGACTGGCACATGGTGGAATCCTAGATTTGATTCAGAAATACTTGAAGGCCAATACAGAAGTAGTTCCTTTAGACAAATAAGACTAAGATTTAGGTAAGTTCTCTTCAATAACTATTTGATGTGAAGTCCTGCATGATTTCGATTTATATATCTCCCCAAAGACACCTTGTAATTGATGTTGTTATTTTTCTCCTTTTTCAGATTTGCACTTTTATACATTTTGATATTTTCTATATCGTGGTTTATCTACTTTGTGGTCCTTGGCTTGAATGGTGTGACAGTGAAATGGCCATTTTTGTGTTCTCTATTTGCTGGAGTCCTATTGATAACGTCTGTAATGCTATTTGTTACATTTACGAATATATATAAGGTGTATACTTTCAAGCTGTCTCTCGTTATGGCGCTAGCTCTCTGCACCCTCAGCCTCTCGCTCGTGACACTGACCACGCAGGCGGAGAGCATGCCTTCTCACGCAGCCGACATCAGCCAATCCGGCCATTTCACCATGTGCGTAGAGATACTGCTCATCATATACACACTGACGCCATTACCACTGTATGCCTGTGTCATTATTGGCATTTTATATTCAGTAGTGTTTGAAGTCCTCAACATAGTCCTACACCTATCGGAACAAGAATGGCAATGTCCCGGAATGTTTGTACGAATATTACTACAGCTCTGTGTGCACATCATCGGTGTACATATTTACTTGATGACGTTCGTGAGGATGCGCGGAACTTTTATGAAAGTTGGCCAGAGTTTGTTAGTCCGCCGTCAGTTGGAGATGGAGAAGCAACTAAAAGAGAAAATGATACATTCGGTGATGCCGCCCAAGCTGGCGAGCTGGCTCATGGAGGAGCAGGTGCAAGAGGCCGAGCCCAGTCTCAAACCTCACCATCACAACCCTTTCGGACCGCGGAGCTCCAACGCCGGAGCCTCCGACATCAAATCTCTCTTTAGGCCTTTCAACATGAGCTGCATGGATAACGTTAGTATATTATTTGCCGACATCGTGGGATTTACCAGAATGTCCAGTAAAAAAGGTGCTGAAGAATTAGTGAATATATTAAACGATTTATTTGAAAAATTTGACGAGCTATGTCAGTTGCATGGATGTGAGAAAATATCTACATTAGGAGACTGTTATTATTGCGTGTCTGGTTGCCCCGAGCCGAGGCCTGACCACGCTACGTGCTGCGTGGAAATGGGTTTGGGTAAGTGATTCAGCATTAATCTATGCCCGCGGTCGTTACCTCACTATCTGTCATAGAAACGTACCTATATTAAATGCCTATTAATTCTGATTACTTATTGTCGTTTTAGGTATGATCGATGCTATTCAGGAATTTGATAGAGAGCGCGGAGAGGGCATTAACATGAGAGTTGGGGTCCACACCGGAACCGTTCTGTGCGGAATAGTGGGAACGCGCAGGTTTAAGTTCGACGTGTGGAGTAATGATGTGTCGTTCGCCAACAAAATGGAGTCGTCAGGCAAACCAGGTCGTGTCCACATATCTGAGGAAACTAGCACTTTCCTCGAAGGTTCTTACGTCTTAGAAGAAGGCGAAGAAGTATTTGGTAAGGCTTGCCTGCTGATACTGCTGAGTTTACTAGTTAGGTAGCCATAAAACTGTTATTTGATATCGTTTTGTTTTTGTGCAGGTCATAAAACTTACTTCATAGAAGGTCGCCAACTATACGCTGCTTACGACCGCGAGCATTGTCTCAGCCCTTCCAATCCCATAAACTTACGCCTTATTATATCTCCCGCAGCATCTCCACAATCCGTCCTTTCCTTCAATCATTCCTCGACTCCCGCGGCATCGAAAGACAGTGGCTTGTTAGGTGATGAGAAGTCCTCTAAGAAACCGGAGTCCAGTAATTTTCTTTCGCCTGGCACGTTTTATTTCCGGAACAAAGCCAGTTCGTTGCCTAGTATACTGGATTCTGACACCGAGCTGGATGAGCAGCGTGATAAAGGATTCCCGGAGCGTACCGATAGCTCATCAAAAAGTCCAACGTCGGTTGGTAAGTTATATTTATCATTCAACAATCTGTTTCGTGACCTCGGCTATCATGAAACACGTGAATCGTAATGAGGTGATAGGCGTTTACAATAATAATACAAACCTAAAGGGTAACGCCAGTATCTTGTATAGCACATAAAATATTGTAAGAAGTAAGTGTCTAAATCATCTAACTGATTAGGCTTATAAATATATCAGTTAACGGTAGCATTGATTTTATTGTTAAACTGTACAGTAGTATTATGAAAAAAATTGTTAGGTATCGATAGCCGCTCAAGTTTCCGATAAGATACGAAGTTATCTATTTAATGAGGTGACGCTCGCTCGTCACAAATGTCACATCAAGTCAATTCATTTCGCGATAAAAATAATTGAATGCGCTTAGAATTAAGCTTTAGCGAAAATCGGCTGAAAAAAATGATATCCTGACCTTACCTCGGTGATAGCAACTATGTAAAATACCTGACCCTCCTTGGCGGTCAGATAAAAAAAAAATTGTTTATTTACTGAATTGTTACCAATTTGCGCAAGATAAACCAAATGAAGCGAGTTTAAAAATACAAATGCTTTCCGACGGCTGCCTCGTCGAATACCTCGAGAGTTTGCACACGGGAAAACTATATAGAAGGCACGTTAATCGATTTTATTGTCGCTGACTATACTAATAATAGCTAGAGAATGTTTGTTTATTTACTGCTTGAGATCGTGAGCAACCTTTTAACTACGCGCGTGTGCTCTTAAATTTGTAAACTACACCCTATTTCAGGATGTTACCAGTAAATATGTATGGGTACATGTAATAAGTATAGGTAGTTTTAACTGGTTATAGCTACAATGATAACTAGCGCTGTGTATTACATTTGTATTCTGACGTAGGCACAACAGAAAATATTCATTTCGGAACCTCTGCCTAGGTAGTTGGTAAAATCAGGACAGGTTATTATTATAGAATCCTAGTATATTTTTATCTGTAATTGGTCTTATACGTAAATCCTATTTATAGCGGCTGTATAAAATATTCCTGTAATTTTCATGTCACCAAAAAGACGTGGCAATATACAAATCAGCAATTTGAGCCTGCCAAACATTTAAATCATTAGAGCCTGCAGTAACCAATATGACCACATTTTACATCGAGTGAGGTTGGTGTTTTGCAAAATAGTCATCGGAAACACCGTTGTCGTCATCATTCTCAGCTCATGGCAACCCAATGATGACGAAGCTAGCTTAAAAATAATAAACATTATAGTAATGTAAGAAACACGATTCAGGTTTAGTATATTATTCATTTCATTTCACAAAATTAGCACCATTTCTAAATATTATTTTACAAACATCGACGAGTCAAAGTAATAGGTAGGTGCGATTTGCAAATACCTACGTGTACCTTTTGTATAATATTTAAATAACAATGAATTAAATGTGCTTAGATACACGTATTGTTCTGTTGTATGGTATCTCGTTCAACTTGTTATTTCGTAGGTAATAAATACCCTTTGATCAATGATACACCTAGATGACAGGTCACATTCAAAGTCATAGCTAGAAGATAGAAAAAATGATAAACAGTTTCAGTTCAACCTTATAACAAGATATCCTAGTAAATACTGTCACTAATTATATAAGAGCTCACTTGAGAAGTGAGCTCTTATTTTGTTTTGACAATTCAAATTGCAAAAATGGATTTTTGTGCCGATCATATATCTAGGGGGTATCATTGATCGAAGATAATACCTGAAAACCAGTGTTCTGCTCTTGAGCACCATTATGCTCTGAGCATGCCTTTTTGTCTGGTTGCAACACACACAGGGATAACTGGATATATTTAGTAGGTGCAACATTATGCAACATGTTTTTTTTATGCGAATTTCTGATAGAACGAACCTGATGTTAAGTGGTTAGGTACCATCACCTATAGCGTAGCATTTTCTCGCAGTTCACGCTCGTTAGAAATATGCTTTACGATGCACACAAAGCGGTGCACCGTTTCAATGTTTGTCATTGTTTATTTTTATTTTACATTGTTATTTTTATGTACCTAAGCTACACACCAACATAAGTAACTATGTGTGTTGAAGTTTAGACAAATAAACGTTTTTTATATCGTCGTTTGACGAATAAAACATTATTTTAATTCAAGAAATCTAGTTTATATAAAAAATTTGCAGACATACAATTTTGTTTGTAAGATTAAAATCTAGATAAAGTCAACCATTTGTCAAGCGTTTATAATCCACCTACAAATTCAATCAGTTCCTTATGATTAAAATTTCTAGGTCATAAATAAACGTAAGTGTTCTGTACATCCAAATCAAAAAAAAATTTTGTTTGAACTTTTTCAGGGAGCTACGGAAAATATACAAATAAACTGAAGAATTGGAAAGTGCCTAGATTTTTAAGGAAACATTCGGACACTCCGCTTCACGAAATAAAGAAACGTGAATTGAGCGATAAAACTATACATTTTATCGAGAGAGGCGAGACAGGGAACCAGTTAAATAACGGTTACCATCAAGTACCCATTGTTATCGAATCTCAAGAAAGCAACAGATCGAAGCCAATACAGAGTAGTAGCAAGCTGAATGTTCCTATAAGCCGTGAAGTTGCGTCGTTTGAGAAAGAGATAATAGACATACGTTCATACTTGAGCCAGTCTAGAAGTAACATGTCGCCTTTCGCGAGAAGTAGCAGCTATAGATCTCAATACGGAAGACAGAACACCATTGACGTAAGTGTCTCGCCATTACACATTGCTCTTCGTTCACATGAAGTTATTTTCACACGAACTTCAACCCCCCGGTACACGTTTAGGGGTTGAATTGACTGACTGACATTAGACAACGCACAGCCTAAACCGCTGGTCGTAGAGACTTATAATTTTTAGGGTACCTTACTTCGTCCTCGTGCGTATAGGGGTGTTCAACTGGGGTTGAAGTTTATATGAAAACAACAATCTGATTGAATTTCTTCTGGTAAAATGTTCATGTCAGAACCTTATTTTATTGTGTTTTTCATTTATTTCACAATTGAGATATTTTTTTAAATACTGTTTATAGCCTACACTGTTGATTCCCGTTATAAAACAAGCATCAATATTTTTTCCAAAAAAGCGGGTATGATTACAGCGTATAAATTTTTTTCAAAAACTTGAAATGCAGTTATTATTTGTATCGAAATTGGTGGCGCGATCTCTTATCGTTTAGGATTTCGATTATTTCACTGACCTATCTCAATGAAATATCCAGTATATTATCTTATTCTGACCTATGTTAATAGCCTGTAAGGCCTTTGGCAACGCACTCTAAAACCGAGCTAATTTTGAACCGAAAACGGGTTGAAGTATGTATTGAATTTTAGGGGTTACTTTACTAATTTTAAAGTTATTCGTTAAAAAAACAACTTAAACCAATTATTATTCTAAATTTACCCGTTTTCATTAAAGAACATGTTCTCATTTTCAGGTGCCAGTATGTCGCGCCCGCAGTTCGACACTGGCCACTCAAGGAGAGCTGGTCCGTCCCAAAGACCGCCGACTGAACTTGCCAATTCCTTCGCACACTCTCCGCTCTCAGGATGACGCTATCAGCCTATGTCCTTCCGTCAACAGTCGCAAGGACTCTGGCATCAGAAGCACCAGTCGACGATCTAGCATTCAACAACAGGTAAAACAAATATAAACATAATTCAAACACCTAATATAAAGCTTATCCCATCATTCTTATCTCAACAGTGAATTATTATATTTCGGGTTGAATTTCGAGAATTATTTTTTTAGTACACCTTTAAGCGCCATTTAGACGGTGAGAGTTTCTCGCCTCGAAGATACGATTATCGAAGGAATATAAAACATTTCGTCTAAACAATCGCTCTCCTCGCTCGTTGCCTTGGGCGACAATTGCTTTGCAATGGAATATTATTATGTCCGTGTAGACAGAATTTCAAAGCAATAATCGTATTTCGAGATTTTATGCCAGCTTCCCCCGTTGCACCTCATGCCCCCCGCCGCTCGGACCCAAAAATCGACTTCTGCGCATTCAAAGGTCAGCATTCAATCCGCGCCGATACCTATAACTCGACTGACAAATCTCGCACTAAAAACGATTCAAACTGATTTGTACGATACTCGTATCAACTAGAAAATATGTCACGGGAGATCGTGTTTATACAACACGAAACGTACGAGAAACTCGCACCGTCTAAATGGCGCTTTAGGTACAGAATATACCCTCAAAACGTCAAGTCTCTACGACCAGCGATTTAAGCTGTGCGTTGTCTATATGTTAGTCAGTCAGGACAAAGATTCTTATAATTGGTATATATATAGATAAATGAACTCAAAAAGCCACAGAAACGCCATGTTTTTGATGTTTTTCAATCAAAAAAAGTGAACCTCTTAGGATTTTTACATTTACCTATAGAACCTAGAAGAGATTCTGCCATATGAGATCTTCACTGTATTTTAAAATAAATCATTTTATATTTATTTACGCTTCAGAGCCAGTCTAGGTATTAGTGTATTTTTCAGCGAAGTGGAAATTAATCGTAAACAAACTTTTAATAACACTTTGTAAACACAAGATTCAAAGTTATGTGCGGCGGCCATAAACAATACCGATCGTAATGATACTTTCGCGTTGCTTTCGACTATAGGCTCTAAAGCGTAGTTATAGCGTTGGTTTTCGAACAAAGCTGGTCATAAAAGTCGGCTATCTTATCTAAATAAATGGGTTGCCAAACTCCAGATAAAACATATAAAATTTGACCGAAGTGCTCTTTCATTTCAGATCTTCGTGTTGAATCACCTTGCGACGTCTCAAAACGATATTATGAACCATCGGGTGTCCGGTTACTACACTTCGAGCCAGTCTTCTATCAACGAGCTCAACTCGCGGAGTCGTCTTCCACCACCTCTGAACGAACAGCAAGTACAGTCATTACAAAAGTTGCGTAAACAGTCAGACCTCCAGCTGATCCGTTGTGTGCAAGACAACGCGCGCTCGGGAATCAGCTACTTTGTCCAACCCCCGCTGAATAGATTCACGCTATTCTTCAAGTCATTCGAAATGGAGCAGCACTACCGCGACAAGGCTCACAGGAGCGACGATTGCGAAGATTTCCCCCCGACCCTCACAACCTCAAGATTCAACACCGCTTTAGATATTCTAGTATCGGCTATAATTTTTCTCGCCGTTACAGCTGCGATATTAATACTGTACAACGATTGGTACGCCTCTGTAGGCTGGTTCGTGCTCTTCAGTCTCGTAGAAGTAATAGCCATGGCTCTGTGCGTGTACAGACATTACCTAAAGTGGAAAACGAAACATGACCCTATAATGGTCGCCGCTCATCTGAGGAAATCCATTGGGGTATTCAGAAAACTGACGAATTGGCTGCCGTGGCATTTTTCGGGAGGTCTGCTCATCAGCTTACCTATTCTGGCTATTCTTATAAACTTCTCATGTGAAAACACGACAATGACGATTCTCAGAGGCGAGCAGTCGTTCTATGTGTACCTTTTATGTATAAGCATCGTGCACTTTTGCAATTTCACGCAAATGAACTGGCTCGTAAAAAATACTCTGATGACGCTGTATGCCGGTTTGTTCCTATTTTTTGCCGTGCTCGGCTGTCACGAGGCGAATACTCAACTTCTAGATTCGAATGTTTTAAAACTAATTCCGCAAAATGTTGCTCACAACTTCACCGATTTTAATAGTTTAGCGAATTATTCTGATTGGACAACCCACAACGGCACCTGGATGGAAGAAACCATGAGCATACACAACAAGATGCATCTGATTGAGCTGTACTTAGATGTAGCATTATTGCTAATATTAGTTTGGTTCCTAAATCGCGAGTTCGAAATCAGCTACCGATTGAGTTTCTACAGTAACGTCGTAGCAAATCGTGATAAGCAAAGGGTGCAGAATATGAGGAATCAAGCCGATTGGCTGCTGCATAATATAATCCCAAGGCACGTGGCCGACCAGCTCAAGAATACCGCCAAATACTCTGAAAACCACAAAGACGCGGGCATCATATTCGCCAGCATTGTCAACTTCAACGAGATGTATGATGAATCATATTTGAAAGGAAAGGAATACTTGAGAGTTCTGAATGAACTCATCGCAGACTTTGACGAGTTGTTAGAAAGGCCTATATTTCAACACGTTGAGAAAATTAAAACTATCGGCAGCACATTCATGGCAGCTAGTGGTCTCAATTCAGATTTGAGGCATGCATCGCGCGGTACTCACGCACATCTTTACCAATTGATGGATTTCGCGTTAGAAATGCAGAAGGTTGTTGATAATTTCAACCAGGATTTACTCGAGTTCGATTTTATACTGAGGATAGGTTACAATTTCGGCGATGTGACGGCTGGAGTGATCGGCACCTCGAAGCTTTACTACGATATATGGGGTGATGCGGTGAACATCGCGTCCCGAATGGATTCGACCGGAGTGCCAAAGCGGATTCAAGTCGGCGAGGCCTGCATCCCAGTTCTTGCTGCTAGATACGAGTTCGAACCGCGCGGTAGCGTCTACGTAAAAGGTAAAGATGATATGAACGTTTATCTTGTCATTGGTAAAAAAGCGGTAGATACATAAAAATGTTTTTAAAAATGAAAAGTAGAATCTGTGATTTAATTATATTGGTGTATATGAAAATAGAGAAATACCTATTTATTATATTATGTAGTAAAAGTGAGCTGTAGGTAGATTTGAAGAAATACTCGAGTTTTAAGCTGATAACTTATTATACATTAAGCTTTCTGTATGTTGGAAAGCGCGCGTGTGAATATTATACACTGATTAGATAAGTTGTAATTGTAACATTACCTTTACCTATTAAATCTCCTTGCCTAATATTGAAATATCTGTGAGCAGTGTTCTAGTCGTAATATTTTTTTGGAAATGGTCCAGTTTTTAATATTTTTGTTTTATTACTTGTATTGTAATTCGTAATGCATGTACGTAAAGTACCTGTAATGCAATCTTCGGTAGCTAATTCTTTTGAATAAATAAATATAAAAAATTGGATCATGGTCACTTTTATATCTACTTATTGCATAGTAAGTATACATTTTTCTATACAAATTTATATTTGTAAATAACTGAGGTTGTAATCGACGACCGATTTGAAGTAGTATATTTGTATTTATTGAGGATGTTTTGATCTATGTAAATGGTACTAATATGTAGTAGATAAATTTTATTTAAAAGTGTTTGTAGTGATTCGCTTATTCATGTGATTTTGTATATTTTTATGTGTGTATTTCTACTTGATACGATACTTTTGAGGACTTTTTTTCACACACACTATTATACAGATAAATTAAAATAACTCACTTTTTTCGGCACTGAGGTTATTTACAATACAACGAATTGCTGAAATCCGGTTCTTTTTCACACCACCTTACGTAAAGTAAATACTTTTAATTAACTCTGTTTTACAATTCCGAAAATGTATCTGATAAATTTTGTATTTTTTAACTCCATTGATTTAAATATTGTGTGTGTAAATAAAGCCAAAAGGTGTACTTACAAAATAAAGGCCGAACCACGGTAGATCTATTGAACATTGTGCATAAAAATGTGATAGGATTTTGCTATGAGGTATGATTTAAAATATTATTTTTAATTCCAGTACTAAAGTCGTCCATAAGTCGAATAAGTCCGTATTTTTTACGGATTTTTCATTGGACGGTGACATTAGACTTTATTCACGGTTTGCGGGACAGTTCCGTGAGTCGGCTCAGCAAGTTTTTTAATCAGTGTTTGTACCATCTAAAACGTTTAAGTTAGTACAGAATCAATAATAACACTATGTTGGCAGGCACCTAACTAATAAATTAAAAAAAGACTACATCTTTAATCCACTGTAGATATCCTATGAGATCTCGTAGTACCACGAGTCTAGATTCTTTGATGTATAATGGGGGTAGTCAAAGTACGTCCAAATATTACATTTGGTACATACCCCACATTTTGCAGTAGTGGTATTCCATACGTGAGTTTCTAAGTATTTAGGCCGTGTTTTGTCTATGTCAGTCAGTCAGAACTAATATTCTTTATAATTGGTATACATTTTCGTACATGACTTATGTTCGGTTCATCTATCGTGTTCTAGTCTCTATTTGTATTAAGATATGACTCAAATACAACGAAAATATGGTAGCTTTTTTTAAAATGTCTGTAACGTTACCATTTCTTTATTATTTGTGTAAAGTAGCGGTAGTTCGAAGAAGCATCAAATGTGTTTCTCAAGAGTGATGTTTCTAATAAGCATGTTATTTTCTTCTCTATCATAATACTATTAGTTAGATAAACCCCATCACGCTCTTTGCTCATGAAATCGTACAATAATAGCACAAAGTAATGTGCAAACGAATCAAATTGCAATATTATTTTTATATAATAGTTTTTAGCTGCAATATAATATATTTATTTATATTCTTCGAACCCGAAATTATTATTTTGGTGTCCAAATTATAATTAAAAAATATGACCCTGGTTGAAGTATAACGACATTTAGATAAACTAGATTTGTGACATTGATTGAACATAATATTCTTATAATGTTAGTAATACTTCAAACTTATGATAAAAGCCTTAAATACTATACATTCCACTTTGTATTTAAACTATATGCCTTGGAATGTCTATTTTCTATATATAATGATTGAAATATATTGAAAATGCAGAATTGCGAGTGAATTTGTATTATGTAATACAGAAAGTTGGACCAAACCTACTGGTGTAAGTGGAATTAGCTCTCTTGTTCATATAAATATATTTCCCTATTTATCTAATAGTATATTTGAGACATACAAATGTGATAAACAAAATTATGTATACAATATGTTCTCATAAATTATGTCTAAATACGTGTGCAGTTTACCACGTGAACCTGTACGTAGGTTTTTAGGAATGTCCAGATTAGCATAATTAACTCCAGATTTACCTTAAGTCCGATGTAGCGTACATAAAAGACTACATAGCGGTCTAGTAAAGATACTATAAATATTGTATCCAAGTAGACTGTAAAAAATATTTAGATAAATGGTCTTAAACTTGAGTACTGTGACTTGTGATGCTTATATAAAAATTATCACCATCATCAGCCTGAATAAAGGCATGTACTTCCTCCATATATAGGCGGCAGGCCATAGTCACCACGCTTAGCAGACTGATTGGTGACCGCAGTGTTGGTATGTGCTCAGGAGAGGCTGCTGTTCGTTCGTCTCCAGCCGGGCTATGTTGTGCAACGCGAGATATGTCCCGCTTGGCACGAGATACTTTTTCTATTGTTGGACAGTGGACACTTTAGAAATTATAGATTAAAAAAACCCACAGATAAGCTAAACATTAGCATTAAGTCTTCATTTGACAGAACGAGATGGCGCTGTCATGTACAGGATTTGAAAAGATATCTCTATTTTGCACGAGATAACGAGTAGACAACATTTTGTCGCATTGCACGTCTTAGCCGGGTTGGTGCGTTGGCTTGGTGACGACATCCACAGGAGAATATGGGGGATCCAAATCAATGCCAAGACCACTACGGCCAAAGATAATGTGTTGAGGTAAAGTTAAGCAGGGAAATTGTATGGCTACTCGAATGAGTTTATGTGAAATATTGTTTTGTTTGCGATGTGTCAACCAAATAGCTATAGCAAGTTTTGTAATTGTATCAATTAATCAATACGATCGTAGCACCTTTAATAGATACTAATAAGTACCTACTTTTATTATATTTATACCTTATTCCTGACATCACGGTTTCGAATTTCAAATTGTTTCTCCAGAAATATTTTTCCTGCTTTAATACCTACGTATTAGAAATGTCGAAGTTATTATAACCACTTATAACGAATTATATTTATTATAACGTCAAAATAAAAAATAACTATGGTCTTTCAATTGTTTTTATTTTAAAATCTAACAAAACAACATAATTTAGTTTTTTGTAATTTCTAAAAACAAATATATAATTTGATTATTAGGTATAATTAGCACTAAGAAAACTACTAAGGTTTATATGGATAAACAGTGCTAGAGTGTCGGTAGCTTGTACAGTTGGTGACAAACAAGAAAACAAGTTGTCCTCTGACATACTCACGTGACTAAGCCGCGTATAACGCATTTCTCATATAAATTTTCGCTCACGTGGTGCGTCCGTCAGCGGACAACTTGTTTGTCGCCAACTATACATAAATGGGTTTATTGTTAGCACCTATTCATTTATGATTATACATTATTATAGATCAGGAAAATTACAGAAAAGCACTAACGATGCACTCCTACATAGTCTAACAGCGTCTACATTATAAGCTATATTATACATGGTTACAAAGATAAATATAAAATTAAATTTATCGACCGTTTTAGCCTTCTGCGACCAATCACGCGGATTTATCAGCTTTGTGTTGGTTCGCGGAGCTCTAACCCTGGTATTAATAAACTCGGCGTAACGTCGAAATAGTTACACCGTGTTTTTTGCAATGACAGAAAGTTTCAAATAGATCGAAAGAGACAAAACACGGTGTAACTATTTCGCGGCTACACCGAGTTTATTATAGTAGAGTATAAAACGAGAAGCGTGTAGTGACGCATCACGCGACTACATAATAAGCCTTAAAATTTTACTAAACTAAGATCCCTAGAAAAACGTGACAAATAAAGCCGAGTTTTAATGGGAAAGTGAGTTGATAGGATTATCGCTCCAAGCAAAATCGACACTAGAGAAAGCGTAGATCATCCAGTAGAAGAGATTGAGCAATGCAAACGAAGCCGGGAACATGACGCGGGCCGCCCTGTCGATATGAGAGACGCTGTTGATGTGACCGTGTCTGCCTGTGGAATTGAACACAAGATCATTATACTAACACTAGTATAAGCTTGCTAAACAGCTCGTCAACGATTTGTACCTTTGTACTTATTTATTTTATTTTAATTAAAACCATACACCATTACCTATAGTTAAAACGATGAATTTCCTTGAATCTAACACTGACAGAATTTGTAATAAAAAAAAGTCCTAAATGCGAAAGTTTGATGTCTGTGGTTCAAACGACCGATGTGGCGCGGCGGGCGAATGTCCGCTTGCAACGCAAGAGGTTGCGGGTTCGATTCCCGCCTTGGAATAAATGTTTGTACGATCTGCAAATATTTATTCCGGGTGTTCTGGGTGTTTTCTATGTATAATAAAAAATATCTATATATTGTATTAAGTATATCAGTCATCTAGTACCCATAACACAAGCTCTGCTTAGCTTGGGGCTCGATGATGCTGTGTGGACTGTCCAGCATTATTATTATTATTATATATTAAACACGCTCTGACTACTGGACCGATTTGGATGAAACTAAAAATAAATAGGTATAGTTCATATCCTAGATTACCATTTAGGATTAAATACAGGAACCGAATGAAAAGGACCGCATAAGCCCTGGAGAAAAATGTCTCTTACTATAGCAAAATGCTTAAATATTGATGTTAGCAAAATTACCTCTACCCGCTGCTAGTGTAGGTACAGTTTTTAAAGTAAGGCGGATTTTATATCGATATTACGTTACTTATACATACCAGCGTCAACCTGTCGCTTGCGTCGATATCGGTCGTCTCCCGCCAGGCAGTAAAGCAGCTGTCTCCATCGTGGTACGCGCGTTTCAGTCTGTGTTGTGCGCTCCATCGTCAGACGCACCACTACAGGCTCGGAGGCTTGCTCGGAGTCGCTCAGCTCACTTCGATTCCCGTGCGAATAATTCTGGAAAGTAAAAGTGATGGCACAATCTGTAGAAGAACCGACAACCAACGGTGGATGGCACGGTGGGATGTCGGTTAACTAAGATAAAAAATACACTGTCAGCAAAACTTACGTAGTTGTTGGATCGTGCCGAGCTTCGCCTGCGCACAGCCAACTCATGCGCCGCGTACGCATCCCCGCCGACTTCCTCAATCAGCTCCTGCCACTCTGAGTCGTCCACTATGATCTCACCTGAACCAACCTGTGGATAAAGGCAGAATCACATTAAACCGCGTGTCGTGATGCGTCAGAACCCTTTCGGTCACAATGTACCCATACATTTTGTATAGACGTGATTACACTAGAGCAGATGGCGCGGGTCTGTTCCGTCTGTCTGTATCTGTCTCAAACAAAATGTCTGAGACAGTCGACGCAGGTCCAGACTGATCGTGTAATGTGAGTCAGCTATAGCAAGAGTCAAAACAGTATCGGGCTACGAACTGGCAGCTACGTTGCTACGAAACCTTGCAGCAACGTAGCTGCTACGAAGTTCTACACAGTGTATGCGTAGCTCTATGTTATTACGTAGTTTTCGTTTAGGTAGAAAAAAATATTGCCATCAACCAGCAACCTAGAGACCTGGAATCTATGCCAAGATTTAGTTATGATTTGTTAGTGCCCAATACACTACATAAGTTTAATTTGAAGTTCAAAAACTATTTATCATGGTCTGAGTGGGTGGTATGGTATGGGAAATTGGGGTTTTGAAAAAAAATAAATATTGATTTTTTTATGTACTTTAAAACATTATTATTAATAATGTTGATATTTAATGAAAAAAACAACAAAAAAAAAAATTCAATTAATAATAAACAATTAAAAATTGATAAAATTTAGAAAAAAACCACGTGACTAGAAACGCGCCATGATTGATCACCATAGTTGTGACGTCATAATTTTATATCTGCAGTACGGCGTTGCGGCTTTGAGTGAAAACTAAAATAATGACGTCACACGCGCTCGGGTTTGTTCGGCGTGTTTTCGGTACTGGATTCAAAAATAAATTTTTGTTTTGAAAAAACTTTTGAATTATTGCTAAAAAAAAAATCAAAAAATAGTTTTGTTATAAAACTTATAAGTGATCTTTCCATTTACCGCAAAAAAAAAAAATTCAAAACCCCAATTAGTAGATCAAGTACATTATTATTATATCGGTGTTACGAAAGCGAGTGCTCTCGCACATTTTGCTAAAATAATAAAATAACGTCATAACGCTATAGAAACGTTGTGTAGATCTGTATAGACAGATCTACACAACATAATCAGTGCTTCTTAGAGTTTGTAGATAGTACGTAGAGCCTCGTAGCATCAAACTTAGCTACGCAGTTTCGTAGCCTACGTTACACATTGAAGTCAAACTTATTTATGATAAAAAATAACAAGAGTGTTGTATGTCCGGCTGAGACGCAAACGGTGGGGGTTCAATTCTTGTTACAAGAAAAGTATCTACCGGTACTTAAGTAATTTTATTCATATTTCACATCAAGCATTTTTGTTCTACCTTTATCTTACGAACCGCTAAGAAGTAGAATTTATTACCTCCATCTATTGTGCCTATATAAGCAGAAACTCTTGGCATGAGTGTATAGGTTATTGTTACCTACTTACCTACTTTATGGTAAGACTGTATCTAAAGTATGGTCATGATAAGAAGTCTAGATAAGTTTACCTTGGTAAAATAATGCACTCCAGCAAACTCAAGTAGTGTTGCGATGCAATAGAAAAAGCTCATCAGTAGAAACCAATCCAGGGCTGTTGCATAGCGCACTTTAGGGAGGTCTGTACGCGAGTCCAGACTTATCGTAGACAGAGTCAACACTGTTGTTATTCCCAAACCCACACGATCAGATGTTGCCTGTAAAAAAACCTGTGAGATAAACTTGAACGGTTTCGAAACAACTCATGCATTTAGGCTATATGCAATAATAAATAATCAATTTATTTTTATTTTTCTGATTGGAAAATGTGTAAAGCACCTAGTATGTACGAATTTTATTAATCTGTGAAAATAACTGTTAAATCCCGAAGATATACCTACAGTGCTTAACTTATAGGGTGTAAAAGAACGAAAAATGGAAGCGATCAATTTTGTTTAAACATTGTCAATTTTAAAAAGATTTACGGTAAGTAATTTTAGAGCAGCAATTTCCGGATTTTAACTTATTTTTTTAAAATTGAACTCCTGTAGTTTTAGTCATGCCAGCGACCATTTAAAGGTAGGTACATAGGTAGGTACACGTAAATAAGAAAGCTCGGACTGACAGAAACAGACAACGAAGTATCAATCTAATGCTTTTACCATTTGCTAACGAGATCTTAACCTATCTTACTTCTCTATGGATCCAAAATGACACCCACGACAGAACAACGATCAGAATACACGGCACATAAACTTGGATGAGGAAGTATCCAGTATGGCGCTGCAAGTTGAACGAAACTTGAAGCACTGAGAAGTCACCTGAAACAATTATTAACTAGTTACTCGCAACACAGTCAGCGTGGTCTTGCTTCTCCACCGTACTTATTTACCTACCATTTCGGAGAAACTCACTCATACTTAAAACCTTGATTTTTAACCTGTTAAAATGCCCGGTTGCATAATTTTGACAAAAGTTCGATAGGTAGTTATTACAAAGAATCGCTGCTTGTCTGCAAGGAATACTTGAAATTTCGTATCTGCCCGATTCCAATATCTTGCAAGTGTTCGTTAGACTCTTCGCTTGTCGGGTAAACCTTCGTCTCACTGGCTCATGTTACTGAAATAGTTTAAACTGGCCAATGAGATAGGCTGTGCGTTGTTGGTCAGTCCATCATGCACATGCCCGGTTTCAATATCTTACAAGCGCCTGTTAGTAACACTAAGAATAAGCCTTCATGTTATTGGCTAATATTACAGTGACAGCTTATACTGGCCAATGATGTGACAGTTTACCTTACAGATACCTATAGCAGTACTACTAACGGAAGCTCGTAGAATTTTGGAACCGGACATTAGTCTGTCAAGACTTAGGATAATTATTTCTGTTTCCAGTGCTGGTATTTGACAAAAGTAGATTTTCGATTTCTATTATTCAGTGCAGTGTTTATCTTGATTTAGCAAAGGTTTTTGTAAATATTAGACACTAGCGCCCCGACCACGCTTCGTACGGGTTTTAGTAAGGTCAAGTAGTTTCGGAGCCTATTCAATGAAAAACAAACAAACAATGAAATCTTTTCTCTTTATATAATATTAGTATATATATAATACCTAGATACCTACAGAAATAAACACTAATGTTTGTTCTCGGTGGGGATTGAACCAACAACAACAGCGCAGTAGGCTGAAACCGAACAAAAGTTATTACCGATGAGCTTAGCTTTAGCTTAGCAAGTCAAATTACGCCCGGTTCCAATAACTTACACGCGTCCGTTAGTACCAGTAAGCTTGTTGCTTGTCAGATAAGCCTTTATCTCATTGACTATTGTTACAGTGCCAGTTTACACTGACCTATGAGGTGAGAGTTTATTTATCAAGCAACGACCCGTACTACTAACGGACGCCCGAAGGTTACCTACTGGAACCGGGCTTTAGATAGATATGTCACATGAATATGGTACATAGGTATAGGTAATCTAATGGTGTTAAAACTAAATTACTATGCTTGAATGCGTTTTTGACGATATTCGACTTAATTATTTTTGTGATTATCGGTGTTTCTGTAAGTCAAATAAACGTTTTTCATCTAGTAAATTACTTTCAGGTTCCTTGTTACAAAAGCAATGCTTTATAGTGTTCCAAATCCTCTCGACACCATTGACTATTGAGGAACACAGGCGACATCTCCATGCCATTTGAGAAAATGTAAATTCTCCGAAGCGTAAAAGCCGAGTCGTGTTGTCGCTTGACATTATTTCGTATTTGCCTTGGAGACGAAAAAAGCAAATCATATTTCGGTACGTATACCTATCTCTAAAAGCACTTGAGATTTTATTGAAAGCCATTTAAGATAAAAGTGCTAAACGCGTGTTTGGTAAATAAAAGGTTAAAATAATTGATGATTCTGTGTCTTATATTGTGTTGACCAATATACACACAAAACCCTGGAGATATTATAAATGCGAAAGTTTAAATATTTGACTTTTTGTGGTTCTTCACTGTTACTCAGGTCGAGTAGTTTTCCTTCATTGTTTGAGAACATTGCCGTTGCGGTCATATATTTTCCGAATAGAAAATACATTGCTTTACAATCAATTGCAAACGACGACCGATGTGGCGCGGCGGGCTAATGTCCGCCTGCGACGCGGAGGTTGCGGGTTCGATTCCCGCCTTGGGATAAATGTTTGTACGATCTGCAAATATTTATTCCGGGTGTTTTCTATGTATAATAAAAATATCTATGTATGTAATGTATTGTATTAAGTATATCAGTCATCTAGTACCCATAACACAAGCTCTGCTTAGCTTGGGGCTAGATGATGCTGTGTGGATTGTCCAGCGTTATTACTATTATTATAATTGAAACCCAAGAAGTCGGTTGAAATCATTCGGATTTACTATATCGAAGGTGCCTTTTTTTATTTGTATATTTAAATTTGTTACTTAAGTATGTTTCCACATACAATGCAATTTGTTTTTTTAATGGAATAAATAACTATGAACTATAACTATCAAATATGGTTGGTTTACCAGACGATTTTCTATCACTTAAAGTCAAAGTCAACAAGTTTTATATCAATAAAATTACAAGAACTTTAAACCGTCTAGGAAACTTGGAATAAGAAAGTCCTTTTTCTATACATGACGATAGCTAAAGTTTGTTCAAAATAGCTGTATGGACTACATTTTGCCCGAATACACCCGCTTAGGTGCTACGCAAGCAGAGCTACGAGGGATAGATAGTAGTTCGATCAAATATAGGTAAGGAATTCGGAAAATGTGTCTACCAACATACATAAAAATGTATTTACTATACCTACTCATAGCCTGTAGAAGTTCACTATGACCTACTCATACGAGAAAATGACCTCTACTCATCGTAGACTACATTAATTTTATCGAAAATGTAATAACCTAACCCATTCTTATTTCACATAAACATGGCTATCGTAGCTTCATTTCCTAATCATGGGTCCATAGGATAGAACATTATTGACTTCATATTTTTCTGTTTGCACAGGCGATGTAATAAAGAGAGGTTAGGTACTTTTGTTTGTTCCGAAACTTCTCTACTTATATGTATGTAAGTTGTCTGTAGTTATTTAGGCGAGATACAAAGTAATAGTTACGAGAATGTTAACTATTACTTCTTTTGCACCGTCGTACATTATGGCCTAATGATATTGTGATGTCTTTTTTCTTTGAGTCTATTAAGATGTGGTATAGAATTAACGTTTGTTTAATTCTTAGTGATGTGATGAGTGAGCTATAAGTAATAATGTGGCTTTTGTGGTCAAGAATACACCCACATCAAAATAAGTCTAGTAGGTATTTAATTAGAATTGTAAGTAGGAATATTTGGAGAAATTCAGTGTTTCTGTTTTTTAGTCGTGTAGGCAGGGCATAAAAGTGGCATATAACCAGAGTGTTAGGCAGTGGCGGATTTACCCTAAGGCACTGTAGGCCCGGGCCTAGGGCGGCCAGATTTAGGGGCGGCCACGACCGTAGGGCAGTATATGGTCGATGCTGAGAAAGGGGCGGCTGATGGCTTGGGGCCTAGGGCGGCCGAGACTGCAAATCCGCCACTGGTGTTAGGCATAGATTTGGATGGTTGTAAAAGTCGAAGTAGACCAAAGAAAGATGGATGGATTGCGTGAAGGATGATATGGGTAAGAAATGAGTGAACACAAAGATGACGACTAATAGAATAGAAAAAGAAAACCTGCTGTGCAGACCGTGCTTCGGGATAAGGCCAGAGTACAAAATATAAGAAACCATTTTGTAATTATAATAGAAACACTTACCTTCTCTTCTAGTAAAAGTGAAGTTCCTATATGGATAACTGATGAGGTCGAACTGGGAAAGCGTCATACCAGGCACGAAGTTCACGCTCTCAGAATTCTGCCACTGATAAACTAGCTGCTGGTTTGAATATGCGTCTGTGTAAGAAATATAAACATGGATTAATAATATTAGATACTAACAAGAACATAGCGTCGCGTTTATGCTCATAATAATGCTAATAGTCTAAGAGCCCGTGGCCGCCAGACGTTCGCCAGACGATGTAAGAACGGTGGCCCACTATGAAATTTAGATTATGGTGGCTTTACCAGTGCTAGAGGCATGCACTGACAAACTTTCGGCTATTATAAAAAAACCAAGCTATGGCGGCCACAGGCTCCTGCTCTATAAAAGATGTCAACACAATAAACGTCGCACGAAAACAAAAGTCTGCGCTGATTTTAAACTGCAACTGTTTACTTTAGTAGGTGTAACGCCATATTATTTGACAGCTGCCGAAAACGGCGTCTATGTAGTAGGTAATGCTTGAACGATCGAACAGTGGATACTGAGCATATCAACCATCACATTTAATAACTCACAAGACCTTCAAAATAGTAAAGTTTTACGCAAAGGTAAAACACATTAAAGTTGATGTAGCTTAGATGACGGTAGGTACCTTATAAGGATGAAAGCTATACCTCGTAGAATAAGTGTCTATATTTCCTTCTCCGAACAAATTAATGGGTATAGAAAAAATAACAAATCAAACATTGAGTCTTACAGCTTCCCAGAATCAGAGGACATGATTGTCGATCCATCGGAAAATTACGCAGCTCCATCGGACATTTCGCCTTTATTGTCAATCTGAAATAAGCACAAAATATATTTTGTAGGTAAGTACAAATAAGTTACAAAAGAAATAGTAGGTTGGTGAGGGCTGTTGCTTGTTTGAAAAAAACTAAACATATACTTTTTAAGAGTAGACAGAGTAGTTACTAGAAATTGATGACGATACCTGACTAGATACAGTAGGAAGGTGCAATGAGATTTAAAGTTCCAAATAGTGTTCATTCAGGTAAGCCTAACTCAATAAAATAGTTTAATTGAAAACGTGTTGGTTCACACACACTTTACACTAAAGACATTTCCATTTAGCCTCCAGTGAGAATGCTTCAAACTAGTTTGAATAGTAGAGATAGATTGAATTCTAATACGATCGGAAGTTTATTCTGTATGTTGTATTCATAGAAGCACCGAGCGCGCAATCCCAACTAAACCGATTAATAGGCGATAGAGGTTATTAGCCTAGGTTTCTAGACTGATAAGCTGGTTTTACTATTTGAGGTAATTCTTTAGTGCCTTCAAATGCGTCAGTAAAGATAATGTCCTAAACTCTGCATAAATCCTCTACGTACACTCTTAGAACCATATAGAATCAAATAGACTGGAATAAACAAACTGCTAACAACATTACGACCGTGTGAGTTTTCTAAATAACGATTACTCATGGTAACGTGAAAGCCTTTTATTTAAGAGTAGGTATCCATAACAATTTGCGTTGAATGAATAAAGTAACGAAATCGGAGCGCGCTTATTTTTCATTCTGCCAATTAAAAATGCTGGACGTTATGTTTGTATAGCAGCTATGAAATTAATGAACCGCTCTGCCTGACTCAGATTGAAATTGTTTCTTTGTAATTTATCTTAGCTTTTTACTTTGCAACATCACACCTACCTAAAATCTGTTACCCCGTGTAGGTCCCGTGTAGTTGTCATCGATATAGCCGTCCCAATTGTATTAAGGTATAAAACTATGAATGTCTTACCTTATTTGTCACGACATATACCTATCTCATTTCAGTACTCTAACTCGTATGTTTAGCTTTTTGAGGTGGTGACATACATTCAGTCACCATAACTACCTACTCTAAGTGTTACGGTACTAAAACAAAGATCTTCGATAATAAGCACATACCTCATAGAATATAAAATGTCTCCATGTTGGCTGATTCTTAGCAATTTATTGGGCACCGTAATAGTGTGAACATACGAGTGTTTGCCGTTGTAAAAGTATGTGTCAGGCCGCCAAATCCTTTCAAGCATCTTAATAGAAAGGGAAAGCGAGCGGATGGGACCGAGGAATGACAGCCGGGTGTCCCGCCAATATTGTCTGAAGTAGCAGTCCATCGAATAATCCTAAGGGAAATAAAATGTTTTCTTATATTTCGTGAACTATAAATAACATGTACGTACTTAGAGTAGTCTGTAGTAACCTACCATGTCAAGCTCCGATACGGGGCCCATACTTCTAATTAAAATATTTGTTTGAACAACTGTAGGGTAACCTGAAATTTAGATTTATGTAAATATATTAGCTAACTCACTATAGGAGGTCAGGCCAGTCACGATTACCTTTGCCGTGAGTGGGCAATTGCGAGTTCTCATAATTTTTGAGAAGGTTCTCCAGCACTAACGTAATATTTTTAGACACTGCATCGTTGATGCTCCGCTTGTTTTTCCACATGTAAGTGGCATCAACATCGTCGTAGCTCGAGTTAACGTAATTGGAAAATAACATTTCGTCAGAGCTCTCTCTCCAGAAATCTTGGTCGGCATCCTGTGACAGGTTTTTAGCGGTCGCTGACAGAATCTTTGGAGTGTGTGGCTGTGTAGTGCCATCCCGAGCTTTCAGGGATGTCAGCGTTATTGGAAACGTTCCATTTTTAGTTGTCAAGTAGATTGCTCCTTTCGCGTCAGCATCCGAGCCCCTGTGCAAAGAGATTGAAGTGTTACTTGTGTTGTATATCAACATTTTTTACAGTCATAAAACCTATTAGTCAGGTATCGGATGAGTATCAGTAACTATATACGAAATAGTACCTAATACGTTTGTTCAATATGTTACCACAAAACTGACTTCATAATCGCAGAGTTGTTCCGAAGGTTCCCGCTCTGAAGTCATTTATTCCGCAAAAAGATACTTAAGACGAAAGATATCTTGGCAGAGAGCCATTGTACTATTTTTTAGTTCACCTGCGATCGCTTGTAAATCAAAACAGAAGCGTTGATATTTGTTATTCATACAATTTTAACAATGTCTATTTTCAAAGCTCCGCATCAGTGTTCGTAATTGCTTTCAGCCCCGAGATATGCTTGAAATCTGAGAGCGTTTCCTACTAATCTGACATAATCGGGGAGCCGTCGCCTTTACTGGCCGCGTAGTACCTACTCATACTACCGTCGGATACTCTAGCTAGACTAAATTTAAATAAATCTCCATGGGAGATTTAGTGAAATGGAATCGTAAATATTCATAGAAAAATATTTATATCCTATTCAAAGATAAAATATTGTAACCATTGCAAATAGTCTGCAATAGTCGCTGATATCTTCGACGTATGGGACGCTAATTGCAAGCTGACGTCTGATTGCGCCTTGTCGACATGACTGATTTGATTGCTGGCTTGCTTCCATTTCTAATCGAGGGTTGATTTACCCCTCACCCATGTCCCAGTTTGCAATTTACAGCTTGATTTCAAATGCAATAATTTTTACCATTGAAATAAAGTTACATTATTATTTATCACGTCCGAGGATACAACGAATTTTAATAATTTTACGAAGAAAAGTCCTGGATTCAACTTCATAACAGGAACTTTTCTTCTAACGAGCAAGTTTGATTGATGGACGAAGTTAAGGTAGCGGTCTACAAAGTTCTTTTGCTACCAAAACCCAATAAAATTTTGATGTAGGTATCTAGACTGGTGCAAATCCCGAGTGCCACTACCACACTACCAGGAAATACACACCCGTCTTTTGTAATGTCTAAAACCAATGCCAAAGTTTATATAAGAATACTAGAAACTAGAGAAACGAGCGCGACTTCGTCTGCGTGAAGCTATTTTCATACAAACTTCAACTCCCGCTGTACCCGTTTGGGTTGAATTTCAGAAATTCCTTTCTTAGTACACTTCACGCACTAAGACTAATAAATACCCTGAAAATCTCAAGTATCTACGAACAGTGGATTAGGCTATGTGTTGTCTAATTATATGCCAGTCACTGAGTCAGTCAAGACAAAGATTCTTATAATTGGAACTTATAGATAGTTAATTTTCTTATATACAAAGACGAAAATAAAGTAGCTACATTTTGTATTAGTTTAAAAACTAACTTACAAAAGATAGCCTCAGATCAGATATTGAACACTTATATTACACGGGTATGCTTCAATAGATCTTTTGACTGAATAGAAATATTTAATAAGTATTAAAACTGGATAAAGTTTTCCGCTTAGAGGATTTGTTGAATGTGGATTTGTGAACAGTTACCGAGGACATTGTTCGGTGCACTGCAATGCCTGCTCGTAGCAGTAATGAAAATTAGTTCTCAGACGGGAAGGCTATTTGTCTAGATAACAGCTGTTCTGCCACGGCGGGCGCATCATATTTCTGCTCTATCATCGTTATATAATTATTTAACTTATAGTAGTACTAGCTTTAACTTATAGTACCTACCTAGTAGTAATAGTAGTAGTACACTGGACATTCACATCCTAGTTGGGTCCTACTGGATCTCATCCTGACCTCACACGGGGATACTCTGTCAAAGTCAAAGTCAAAAAGCTTTTATTCAGTATTATCCGCAGAGATCGTCTTGAATCTATATCAGACGAGTTCTGTTTTACCATATAAAAAATTACTTCAATATTTTCTTAGTTAAAAAAAAAAATTACTTCACTTTCTAAAATTAGGTAGGTACCAAATTTTTCCACATACCTATATTTTTTTGTAAATATAGGTACGTACTTAGATTATAATATAACAGCCAGAAACAGAATAAAGACCTAATTTCCATCACACAAATGTTTATTCTCGGTAGTGTTGGCAGAGCTGCTACTGAACTACGAATCCTAGCCTACTACGTCACGAATCAGTCGGCTGTCTAAATTATTTCACGCCGCTGACCCATAGAAAAAGATGTATGGAGACTTTAGATTTCATATCCTTGGCTTTATTGTGGGGTACTGAATGTAACTAAAATTACCAATACCTTTATATTTTATAGGATAGGTATAATATTGAAGTTGTTGCTTATTGCTGGCAAATCCTGTTTTCTTGTGTGTTAAAAATCCGTACTCATTTTCGTATAATTTCTTTAGTTTTATTTTTAAAAACCTTAATATTTTTTATTGTGTTAGGTCAGTTAGTTGGTTTTTAAGCAGCGTCAGTTTAATCAATTCTTAATTAGTTTTATTGTAATTTAATTTGAGCTTAAAAAATGCCTCCTTAAAAAAATGTCTTTGTTTCAGTCTGTCTTAACAATAATGTATTGAGTTAAAACTCAGCAAGTCACGGCCCAAGATGGCAAGGAGACGGTATTACTTGTAAATTATGGTGACAGTGATACTGCCACCCTGGCCAGTGCTCTAGAGAGAAATGGAAAAATACGACACTGCGTTAGCATTTAACCTAAGATAAAAATGTGCTGAAAGAATATGCTATTTAGATTTTTTGTTAGAACGAAACTCTTTACCTACTCGTGCCACTCGTAAAATGATACGAAAAATTGTATTTTGCAATGTTTTATAAGGAAATAATGTCAAACGGTCAGGTTCAAACTCAACCAGGGCAAAACAATATGTTTATTTAAAAACAAAATCCTTTAAAAACTGATTTTCTCAAATGCGTCTTAACTTTTCAACTACTTCCAACTTTTTTTTATCACATTTTGAACCTCGTGGTGCACGTAAGCGCCGAGGGAGAACGTATGCTGTTTTGAGCTTTATTTCGAAAACATTATGTATGTAATTTGAAATAGCAGACGTCAAAGTGCGTGTCAGCATACATATTTCGTCCACACTGAAACACAATGAGGATTGTAAGTAAATTAAATCATTTTATGTTTTGTAATTTACTATAGTTTACTTAAAAATTATGTACCTACACAACTATAAATATAAAATTGTGAAATGTTGAAAAAGTCTAAGCACATACGGACTATCTAATAGCTTTGTGAATCGTTGATATCGGAATTCAGTGCGCGTAGAACTATAGACAATGTATTTACGATAACCATTACTTTGGCTAAAGTCAGTAATATGATAAAAGCCTCCACTAATTCGACGTGAACTCCACTATTCTGCAATTAACTTATGAGTATGATTTATTTTCGTAATATTTCCTACTAGCAATAGCAACAAACAAAAGTATATAGGTACTCATTTAATACCTTTGTAATATTGTTGAACTTCAGGAATAACGAAGTCGGATCAAGTGACCTTCAATAATTTTCTCTTTGTGGAAGGGAAGGACAAAAGCCGATGATTTTGAAACCTCATTGGCGGAGGTGAGAGCTCTCATTGGAAGGACCCTTCGCTTGTTACAAAATGTACCAAATTGTCAACTCAGATCCCGATAGCACCCTTGATGCTGCAATGTATTTGCCTACGCGTGGTTTTTCTTAAGTTTGTAATTAAATCGAAGGATGGTCTAATAGAAAAGTAAAATTTAATTAAGCATTAATAAAGAATTAAAATAATTAAAATAAACTAAGCGTTACGTAGAGATAAGAAATATTTTATTTTCGTAAATTGTTCAAAGAGAAAATCATGATCCGAATTCGCGACCTGAGGATCGGAAGGAACTATGCTACTACTAGACCATTAGCGCTCTCTCGTAGTGAGGCTTTTTCATCTTAAAAACCTGTTCTAAGCACTATAACGTTCCATAAATAGGGGTATAAGGGAAAATTTTCCCTGCCGCTTTACAAATACTCTACAATAAGATGCAAAAGATATGTTTACCTTGTCTTACTTATTTTCGTTATCTCATTCACAATACACCATATTATACCAGTGATTTCAAGTCGTTGGGTAAAGGTGCAGCACCTTTACCCAGGTGCTGCTTTTACTAAAAATAGATTCATGACCACAGTACAATTTAACTATATGTTAATTAACACCTAAGTAGAGAAAAAACATTTTCTTGTTGCTAAGATGCTTTATTTTAGTCTTTGCTTTGTCTCAGGAAGAGTTTTAATTTTCTTGCGCCAACATCATCACGTAGCCAATTAAAATTCTCTTATGACTAAGCCCTGCTTCATTAATTATTTGTTACAAAAGCTTTATTTATTGTTTCATAATTTGACTTGTGGCTTTGGTCCACCCTTTCTTCTATTATGTGAAATATATGGAGTGTCATCTTTCACAGCCAAACAATGGCCTTACATTTTTCTCTCCAACTGAATATGTATAGGTATAGGTACCTAATTATTATCCTGCAGCTTATGAATTTCCTCTTCTCTTAGCATAAATGTCGTCTGGTTTTATCCCATGTAGTGATCGAGCTCATTGATCAAAGGTACTTGGAAGTGCAAAGCTACGACGGAGTCGTAAATAAAAACTAGGATGTTGCTGACCAAAAATATAAGGTTAATAATCTGCACTCCTGGCTTATCAGGAGAAAGCGTTCGAGGGTCTGAAAGGACGCACAGATGGCCGACCAGTACAACGGCACTCGGCACCGGCGGTTCGACACTCTCTAATTGTTCCAGAATGTATCCCAGTGCCATTACAAAGTGTCCAAAGTACGGCAGGTATAGCTCCAGGGCAGCATTGAAGTCCAACATTTGAAGCTTCCTATTTCATACTGTTCAATTATTCCGTATCGCCTCCTATTTCATACTGTTCAATTATTCCGTATCGCCGATTTCAGCTCCTGATATTCACCGATGACCGATAAAAGGTTTGCTACTACAAAGAAACGGTTTACGCTGAGGTCTCGTTGATAGTGCTTAATATAAAGTAAGTCTGCTACAAAGGTGCAGACATCTGATACTAATGCTAGGATGTGTCCGAAGAGAATTAAGAAGTTACTCAAGAAATATGGACTGTCCTCTGCATAGATTTTCCCGCACAAGTATCCAAGTAGCACTAAGCAATTGCCAATTACTGATAAGTAGAAATCGATTGCAGACATGAAAAACTGCGCCAGCAGTGATTGACAGCCGATTTCCTCTGCCTTTTGACATTTTAAGAGGAGTGATTTTGGAGTGCAGATCTTCATTTTTCCATCCTTCCATATCTTTAATGGATTAACACATTCCTTCCAGATTCGGTACGATTGTGAACAGTGTGCACAGGAGTTTATAGGCTTTGTTATGTACAAACCAGTTTTATAGCTTTTCCTATTATAAGAAAAATATCAGTTCAAAACATTTAATGGACATAAATTAGTCATATTTACTATTATCATCCGGCTCGATTTCATAATAGTCTACCATAAAATGTAGGTATCCCATCAGAACACTATTTTAAATGTGCGTTCATTTTAAAACTCGGCTGGGATTTCCATTTGGGGTTATTTTTATTTATTTTGCAACGATTTCAACATTGTGTGTCAGGAAAACAGACAGGTGTCAAATCTGATAGATGTCTATAAATATTCAACGTTCAAATTCAAGTCATCTATTCAACTCAAATCCATGAAATCTTTTTCTCTCATTTTGGGCTCCTGCCTGTGAATATTAAACTACTAGTAAATATTACCAGTGGACCGTGGTAAATTTTACCAGTGTCAAGTAAAGTAATATTAGTAAGTAAATATAAGTAAGTAAATATTTAGTTAGACTTGGAATAAACAGGAATAGTGCAAAGCAGCGGCACGTAGAGAATTTTAAAATTGCCAATGTGATTTTTTATCTTACCTTATCTTACTCAATGCATTCTAAATACATTGTTCTGACACTAAAAATCAAATTATTAAACAAATACTACCTATGTTTCAACATCGTTTTAATGTCAACGTCCTATTTTTTTCCTGACTCCCATAGGAGCCGATGAGGTCCTCAAATCTGTTAGAGTTATTAGTTATTTTAAATATATATAAATTATGATTATTATTTTAGGGACTTAAAATGTAATTGATTAATATAAATATAGTTTTGTACATTTTGTTAAGTTTAAAAAGTAAGGAAAACAATAACATTTGTCGTTGGAATATTTAATGGAAAAGATTATTATTTTAGAGATTTGTCAACCTGAGAATTGTTTTAATGTTTTAGTTTATTTTAAAATCTTTATTTTTATTTATAACTAATCAGAGGTAGATGTTTTTGTTTAATAATATGATGTTACTTGAGTAAAGAAAAAGATGGCGATGGTGGTGTGTTTTTGACAATCAAGCGGTTGTGGACACAAAAGTGACAAAAAAATAAAAGAGGATTAAAACAACTACAGTTTTTACATTTCAATATCTGATTTCTTACAAATCAAAAATCTTTATTTGATGAAAAGTTAAAACAGACGGGCTTTTGTCCAGCGTTGGTACTTGTTTGAGTACAGACGAGGGTAAATTCTCTGGCAAATTCCACGCGGCAAGTAGGATTATTCTATATTTAAGATTCTTATTACTGAAATATTTTAGGTAACCTACGAGTACCTATGTGATAGTTTTATTCCGCGGTAGAAAATCGTAGTAGGTATGAGTCGTATAGAATCAAAAGCGGCAATCAGTACTTATGATGATTTTTGGAAATTCAATAAAAACGTTTTATTAAGTATATTTTGATAATAATACTACAGTCATTTTTAAAATAGTTAGATAATAGCTGTAGTAAATTAATAATATCACAGGATATAGCTTTTATTAAATAATATAGTCGGAATTTAGATAATAATTTTGCAGAATGCCGGGTTTGAAACTAAATATCAAAGAATGCCGTATTTGTTACTAAGCACTATGCACATTGCCATGTTTGACGCCAACCTATTGACAGATAGCCGTATTTGAACTTAACCAAATTAAAAAATATTCAGGGGTGTCACACTAGGTAAGAAAAATATCTCTTATGAAATTTAAGATATGTTTCATATTAGGCATGGCTTGCGGACTTATCATGCCTATAACTTTTTGGCGTTGGCATACGCTAGCGCTTTTGGCCAAATCACTTTTGTAGGTTTCTCCTCGGACAAGAACGTTTCCTTCTTCCCATAGGTGACAACCCTGTACAAAACTTACTTGAGTTTTTTTTGCAAAGTTCGTTTCCATTTTTCTGCGTTCTTTTGCCGTTTCCGAGAAAACCAGTTAGTAACAGGGGTAGGATAATAATCCATTGTTCCAATTATTGATAAAACTCTTTAGTTGCAATACTTAAACAATTAAAAATCACGAAAAACAGAGACCCACTTTTATGAAAACTTCAACCGACGCCACAACCGCTTGGACGCCTGTGATTGGTTCTTCTTCTTCTTTTCGAGTCAAACAAAAAACTCACTCACACCTTCCCTGACCAATACGTTGCCACCTCAACGGCTCTTTCTGTCACCACGTTCAGGTCCTCCCAAGTGCAGGTGGTCGTGCACAACGGACACAAAAGCAGGTGTGGCATATCCTGTATGGGGGCTCCGCAATTGCACGATATACTGGCCGGGTCGATTATACCCCACCTAGCCAAGTTTTTTTTGCAGCGGCCGACTTGGGTTCGGAGTCGATTGAGAGATTTCCATATCGGCCACTGCAGATCGTGCCCAGGTGGCAGGTGCTCTGCTGGGGCAATGAACTGTAGAGGGGGGGGATGATGCTTTCTCCACAGCTCACATCTTAAGTTCTTGGGAGTTTCTGTCGAGGAGATCGTCTGTCTCAGGAAACTTCTTCTGCTCTTTAGGCGGGCCCGTGGAATATGGTACCCGTACAGAGGATGACGACTGTCTGCTTCCTGATTTCTCTTTTCTATACGACTGGCTGTTTCGCGTCGGACGTCAGGTGGGGCTATTCCTGCCAGTGGGTACAGCATCTGAAGAGGAGTTGGTTTCAAGCATCCGGTTATGATGCGGCAGGTGTCGTTCAGCGCAATGTCTACCTCTTTAGCATGAGCGGAACGATGCCATACAGGACACGCAAATCCCCCAGCAGAATAAGCTAACGATAGAGCGGTTGTTCGGAGTACATGCGGAGTTGCTCCCCAGCTGGTTGACGTGAGGCGGCGTAGTAAATTGTTTCTTGTGCCAACTTTTTGCTTTGTTTTCAAACAATGGGACCTATATGTTAGCGATCTATCTAATGTAATGCCCAGGTAGCGTGGTTGACTGCAATGTTCTATTTCAACTCCTTGCTAGGATATATTGAGAGTCCTCTTAGATTGACTGTTGCGGAGATGGAAGGCACAAGACTGGGTTTTAGACGGATTTGGGCGTAAAGCATTATCTTTGTAGAAATTTCCAAGTTCCTCCAACGCTTCCATCAGTATTTTTTCGGATTCTTTAAAAGTAGGGGTTTGAGCGGCAAATGCGAGATCATCGGCATATATAAATCGCTGGGCTGGCAGGGAGCAGGGTTGGTCGTTCGTGTATATATTAAAGAGAGCCGGAGCCAGCACACTGCCTTGAGGGAGTCCGTTTCTTAGGCAACGCCATCTACTTTTATTGTTATTGAGGTGAACCTGGAAGCGACGGTTACTCAGAATCTCACTTAGGATGTGAACGAAACCTATATCTTTCGTGAGGTCGTTGACTTTAAGGAGGAGTCTCCTTATATTGACTGTATCATAGGCTGCTGAAAGGTCGACGAATACAACACCAGTGACATTATTTACCTCAAAACCATTTTCGATGAACTGCGTCAACTTGAGGTGATTGGTTGACGGAGCCAGATGGCCGGGTTTGAATTTTAACTACCAAAGATTGCCGGATTTGAAACTAATGCTGAATTTCGAAGTCGATTTTGGACGACATATTGCCGCATTTGATATAGATAGATAAAAATATGTTACGTTATTTTAAATTCCCTAAACGACCATATCAATGTCATTTTTCAAAAATTTTACAGATTGCCGACTTTGATTCTATACGACTCGTATGTACACAATGATCTAGAAATTCTCCTGTAAAATAAACTTGAGGTAAAATCGGGTCGAACGTTCGTACCTACCTAATAACTTTTAAAAATTGTTTTGAATAGCAATTTTCACTACTGCTGAACGAACTGCGCGTTCCGATTGAGGTAAGCTGTGGCCGAGTAGGTGATGCGACATCAGTAGTGTAGTTTATCAAAGGCTAGGCATCAAAGGTAGGTACAGTACATAGTAAGTTTAAGTATAAGCAATAAAGGTTTAAGTAAGTATGGAGATGGATACAAATAATTTTGTGTTGGTACACCGAAATAAAATTGGATTAAAGAATAAATCCAAACAGATGACGAAGCTGAGAAATCTATCGCAAATTCCAACATATAAATATGTAAGAAAGAATTTAGTCCACAAATAGGTAAATCGAAGCGGAATTATTCGAGGAGATTTGTTAGTGATTTTTGTAGGGTGCGGTGAAGGGACGTGAGCGTTTATTTTCAATAGCTTTGAATAAGAATAACTTTGAAGAAAAACCCTTTTTGGATGAAATAAATAACCGTTTAGATTTCATTGATAGGATAAAAATAACTTTTAAAGGTTTTACAAGTACCTATTTCGATACACCAACCGTTATTGAGCAAAATATAAACCAATTAAAAGTAAGTACCTGCGAGGATATATTGTCTGTGAATTTAATGGTACATCGCTGGTACATTATTTTACATTATCACTTAATTTTTCCGTTTTTCTTTAGCCTGAAAACGACAGCTTTCAGCTGTTGAAAGCACGCTAAACAAAAGAAATCACGTTGAACAAACAAGCTATGTCAAGCAATGTTGAATGCAAGGCATTCAAAGTTGAATCATATTAGTGATAACTTTAGAAGTAGGTATGTATTCATAAAAAAATATAATTATTATATATCTAACAAAGTATAGATATAACATAAGAGGGAATAAAACTTTTAAATAAATTTAACCTTTTAAAAAAATCACGTTTGTTGTATGAGAGACCCATTAAATATTTATTTTATTCTGTTTTTTAGTATTTGTTGTAATAGCGGCAACAGAAATACATCATCTGTGAAAATTGTACTCTCTAACTAGCACGGTTCATGAGATACAGCCTGGTGACAGACGGACAGACAGACAGACAGCGGAGTCTTATTAATAGGGAACCGTTTTACCTTTTGGGTACGGAACCCTAAAAAGACGCTATTTACTTTGGCTTTAGAGCTCTACTAATCAAAATTCTAATACAGATATCTATATAAACAAACAAGTTTTGGGGTAGTTTTGATCCTACTTTTTTGGTCATTCGTGTAGATATAATATATATAGGTGTTATGTACCTATGTATATGTATGTGTGTATGTACCCAGCGTGTCTATGTCTAGGGTACGTTTTCGTGTAGAAGGGTTGTAGGCTGCAGAATCTCTAGCAGTTAATAAGATTGATGGAGCTTTGCGATGTCGCGCCATATTTTTGTGTCGAGTGGAAAATATCAAGCCATCGCTCACAGACGACAATTTGCAAGTCGCCCGCTGTCACCGCTTGTGGCCCGATAACTTGACAATGAGTTTGAATGATGCCTTTCAAAACTTTCAAATAACATTGCATGGATTGTATTCTTAAACGATTCGTTTTCTTTCATCTTTGGAAGCAACATAGCTTTTTCATTTTAATTGTTTTTGTCTAAAAATGTAGTCTTCCTATGCTATGGTTTTTGTAGATTTAATAGTGTTGTTTGACAGAAGTTGACTGACTTGACTTTTTTTTTTTTGTTGGTTGAATAAATTTTTTTTAGTCAAGTCGAGTCGGTAAAAAAAGTAAAGTCAGCCGTCATCGGTTAAAAACTGATTCATAGAATATAAATTGTCTGTCGAATGACGGACAGATTCCATAGAGAAAAGAGAGAAGAATTTAGTTTTGTTTGGAATTAAACGAAGTCTGTGCAGGGTTGAAAAAAAAATCTGATATGAGACGAGTAAATTCTGCTTGGTAAAATTATCGGTAATATATGTATGAACTAGCAGAATGCGTGCAATTTAGTCCGCGTGAATATTTTCATAGAAACTTTTGACCACCGCTGTATTTGTTTAGGGGTTGAATTTCAGAAATTCTATTCTTAGTCTATTCATCTTTTTCTATAACCAATAGATTATGCTGTGCGTTGTCTATAATATCAGTCAGTCAGTCAGGACAAATATTCTTATAATTGGTATACATTGATACATATCTATTACGATTGAATACACATACTTCACCTTTTAACGCAACATGTCAAAAAAACCAGTGGGTAGAATAAAAATTAACAAATAATGAAATAACATTATGATTTAAAAATGTACTAAAATAGTTAGGAATAAAAAAAAAATATCTAAAAAAATCTTTAACTGTTCATTGATTATGTTTGTATCATAAGCCTGAAAAGTCTGAATGCCAGTATTGCGAATTTCAAATCTTATAATTTTGATCGAAGATTGTAAATTAAAAATGTTATAGATTCTATAAAAAGTATAAGGACTATAAAAACCCTAACTGAATTTTACCTAAATATGTACATAAAATGTTTCAGATTAAATGTTTTATGTCTTGTAAGTTTTGCATAAACCACATTATTGGAATCTCTATCACAAAGTTAACGTTTCAAAGGCTAAAGCGGATGATATAAAAAGTGCATTTTCGTTTTATTTGGAATATAGGTTACATAATTTCCTGTACACAAACGATCCTATTTCGCTTTACATTTCTTTACAACTTTAACCATACCTACACATGTATGTATAAACAAAAATGTATTGATAAATATTATAAATATATACTTATAACAGGTTGGTTTTATCAGATAGAGGAGCAAGAGCAGATTTACCCAAATCTACCCGACAGAAAACATCTTTTACACATTGAGGTAGTGTATCCATATCATTAGAGATAGAATACCCATTCACAGCTCATAATAAATGAGAAAAAAATTGTAGTTTTTAGATTTACAGCACAAAATATTTTTGCTTTGTCTAGGAATAAAAAATTGTGAAAACACCTGATAGGGATGTATAACAGCACCTGCAATAAAGTTAATATTTTCATTAAGATGCTAATATGAATGTTGTAGGAGTTGCTTGCGTACCTTTACAATTTTTTAGACTTCTAGGGATTGAAGGGCAGAATAGTACTATGTTCATCTATTTTATAGTTTTATCGAAGAATTAAAAGAGGTATGTACCTATCTAGTTACACATTTGTACAACGGTGTTAAATCCAGCATATTTTTATTGGAATGAAGGCCCCTTAGAAGGCCATATTATTCGTTCTGTGTTTTAAATAAACGGTCTAGTGCCTTCGTTGTGTTAGCTGGGGTGTTAAACTCCACGGAGTTGTGCAGTGGGTGGTTTGAGTACCTACAGTTTGTCATGCTTCACCTCGTAATTTCATGATCCGATTTATACCTAAGCCAAGGCATTTTACGAGTTTTCTTCGACGAGGTAATTTCATAGGAAAAAATATTGAATTGACAATAAGAGTTTTCGGCGAGCGGAATTCCAACTAGCGAATGTTCTGTTTTTTAAGAATTAGTTCCACTCCACGCATATTTATTTTATTTAGTCTTCTTTATCGTATAGCTGGGCAAACGCCTAACATCTTTCTTCCACTAATACCAGCTCTGTGCCTAATTCTGTCAATTCTTGTAGAATAAGTCAAAGAATAAGTACTTTCTGGTCATGCTACCATTGCTTCTTCAGTCTGCCTAGACCACAGAGTACTTTTTTATAGACTGGCCTAGACTGTCTTTTGACAAAACGTTTTTTGTAAGCGACTGGTAAAATGTTCAAGCGTCATTGCGTAATCAATTGATTAAGTTGTGTGATTTTCCACTTTCGTATCGTGTGTGAAGTGATAGACATCCAGTGCCTAAATAATTTGGTTGTTTCCTTCGTATTCCTAAATATTTTGGGGTATAATTATACCCATAACGTTAAATAATTAAAAATAATTCACATTTTTCACATGGTTTTTACCTTGTTTATAAACATGCATCTTCAATCTGAATACCAGCGCAGCGCTTGTCGAAGTGGTTCGATTTCGAGTTGGATCGAAAGTAATTGAAATTTCAATATTGCTTAAAATTATTCCTGTCACTATTTCTCATTAGTAATGAGAAATAGTCAACAGCCACTTGCATCTCATTAACGATTAGCAATTTGCTATTATCAAACTACTACCTATTTTATCAATAGGTAATGAGTAAAATTGATTAAATGGGTAGTAGTTTGATCATTGTTTATCTTTTAAAAGGTTTTTATAAGTAAGGCCGTCATAAAGCTTCAAGAAAACTGGACAAGGTGAAGAAGACGCGGGCAAAAGCTATCCGCATAAAAATTGCTAATCGTTAATGAGATGCAAGTGGTTGTTGACATTGACGGCCGGCGTCGCTAGTCGAGTCGCTAGTTGGCAGACCGTCAAGAGCGAGACGTGCCCTTGCGCAGACTACTTGATACTCTACAATGTTGATGACATTACTTTCCTATAAAGGTGAGTGGTAAAGTTACATTCCATGGAAAGATGAATAAAATAAACAGAGTTTACTGAAAAAGTTACGTAAAATTATCAACAATAAAGAAACCTAATAAAGGCATACAATATAATTATATTAGTATATTATATATATAATATACGCTCAGCGCATCAGTACTGCCATTCAGCGTAGCAATGCAGCCAGCGTTTTGAAGACACTGATTAGCACTGATTTTATCAGTTGTAGCTATCTCTAGATCGTTTGCATGGGTCTGTGGATAGCTCAACTGTTTCATATGTATTTAATACATACCAATTATAAATACTTGTATTAACTGTAATTTTCTTTGCAAATAAGTTTTAACCTACACAATCTATTTATCTTAATCTATGTCTACGTCAAATTTAAGAATCTGACCGAAAGAAGACCTGACTGACTGACATATAGACAAAGCACAGTCGCACATCATATAAACCGCTGGTCATAGAGCCTGATTTTTTACAATATATTCGTCTTGATGCGTAGATGTGAAAGACATTTTCGAAATTCGACCCCTAAACGGGTATGGCGGAGTTTAAAGTTTGTATGAAAATAACTTCAAGTGGGCAGTCACGCGCGTGTTCTCTAGTAGAGATATATAATACTTGATCATCCGGCACAAAATTAGAATAAAACACTGTTACTTGTTACTAAAAATTAATGGTGAAGAGTTCCATTTATGAACGTATAAAAATCTAAATTCCCTTTACATTTTAACATACGTTACGAGCACATACACACCACTGCGCAAACACTAAAAGGCCACTCGTAAATCTTAATACTCTCAAAATGTATACGGTCGAAACTCTTCAAAAGACCTTTCTATACCATTCTTGGGTACGATAAGCACGTAGGGGATGCAATATTTCCAGTTAGCACCCTTCGTGTGTGACGAAAGATACCGGCCGTTTCAATGAAGACGTAATCCACGAATGAACTAAATAGCGAGAGATTACTTTCAGTTGTCCCATTGAATTTAGTTCCTTTTTACGACTTGTGAATAAAAGTTATCGGAGTTTGGTGGTCAGGTGATAATGAACGAATTGGTCGAATTGGTTCGGGTAGGTACGGAAAGGACAATTTTTGCAGCAAAAATAATAGTTAGGAAAGTTCTTACAGAAAACACGAAAATATGGCAGTTGAATCTCCTGTGTACTAGGCACCCGACACTGTGGTCATCAATCTGTCAAGAGATGTGACTATAGCGAACGCACTTCCCATTTAATATGAAGGCAGTGGACTTATTGATGTGGCTAATGATAACGAGGACGAAGTAGTTAGATTGTACTATGTACTTATAATATCTATAACATTAAAAAAAGTCGTTCAATTAGAAACAGTTTAAAGGCTGTATCTATAGATGTAAAATAAGAAGACTGGAAGCATCCATAGTGATCTTATTAAATAAAAACTGTTCCGAGTTTGATGGCCGGTATCATAGACAGCTCTTGAAAACAATAAACGAAGTTTCGGCACTCCGGGGCCTCGGTAAACCCATTCTACAGTCAAGTTCCCATTCCCATTCCCACTTCCCAACCAACAAGTACCCATTCTACACTTCGTTTGTCGTTTCAAGAGTAAACCTGCAGACGAAAAAACCTAACACAAATTAGTGTTCATCTATGCCGCTCTCAATCGCAAATCCATCATGCCCGAAGCATTATTAGTTTTTGAATTGGCACCTACATCGGGTTTCAAACCTCCGAATTTTTTGTCGTTTTGAATTTCGCTTTGAAACCTTAGTATTGAAAGCATTTTTATTTCAAAGCTATCTTTGTCGTATTTAGTCACAGAGAAAGACAAAAGCCGACGCGTAAATAAATACACCTTATTGATATTGAGTTCATGATTTTATCGATTTTTGAATTGTTTGTTGTATAGAAAACATTTTTGATTTAAGCCTAGAGTCCGAGATTTTTATACGGTTAGTGTGAACCTTACACACGACACTGACCATGTACACAAGAATCTGGTTTGGGGCTTTGTCTGTATCACAAAATCAAATCCGCAGGTGCAAACTAGTACATAGTATACTTTGCTTAAAGTATTTCTACAGTAAAATTTACATAGCTCCATATTCTACCGCAGGTGTGGTTTAGTGGTAGTAGTGACCCCGCCTTCTGATCCTATGGTCGTTGGTTCAAATCATCAATGGGTTTTTCTGATCAAATAATTTATGTGCGCAATGCCAGTGCTCTCAAAGGGTGAAGGAAAACACTGTGAGGAAACCAGTTAGTCTTCTAGCAGCGTCGATAGGCTTGTAACCTGTCACGTATGTAATACTAACTACTGCAAAATGTAGGTATGCACCAATTGTACTATTTGGACGTACCTCTGACTAACCCCCCTTAGACATCCTCGAAGAATCTCGAGTAGGTACTTGGTACTAAGAGATAAGAGGGGATATCTACCATGCTTGGGGATTAAAGTCGTTATGCAATTTTTTTCCCATGTTCAACCACCTAATAATTTACCTACCTAATTGGGTTATTAGTACAGTACGAGGTTTTAAACTATAATATGTGTATTTTTGTATGCAAGCATGTATACCGTGTACTTTTCGATAATGTTGTTTTCCAATCGATCATACGCGTAGGTTAGGTATTGTGGTCCAGGGTGGTTGTGGGGTAAGACAGCGTCACTCAACGTACTCCTACATATTCTATGTCACTGGTACGACAATGAGCGATGGATGATATAAGCAAGTTTTTTGGCGCCCAATGTCTCAAGACATCCTATCGACTTGGGAAAAGCATAAGCAGATTTTTAGATTGTCTATCTATAGATTTGCTGTGTGGTGTGTCAATTTCATTTCATACTAGCGTCCGGCTATGGCATCGGCCGGATAAACAAAGTCAAAGAGAAAGTCAAAATGGCAAAAAGAAAAATCTTGCCAGTGCTAAATGCAGTAATGTATCTTTATAGTTGAAAGCTATTCACAATCTTGTCTATGCTTTTTTTTATAATACTTGCTGATAAACTAAGCAGACGGCTCACTTGATGTTAAGTGGTTACTATAACGAATCACCTATAACGAAGCATTACCTCGCAGGACACGTTCGTTAGGAACGTGCCCTATATGCTGCTCTACGTCAATCAACCTGAGCCTGTAACTTCACTTCAGTAATCATATTCCTAATTACCTACTCCAAACATCTGAACTTTCACATCAGTAGGATTTTAGACAGAAGGGTAGCAAAATAGTGTAGACAAAGTATAGTTTATTTACGCCTGAGGCATATCTTTATAGACTTTCATCTCATAATCTTATAGCAAATGCCTCGTTTGTAGCTTACAGCCACTGTAGAGGAAGCGGTACTATCAAAATATCTTTCTCGTGAAATGTCGGTTTTCGGTTGACCCGAAATATTACAAACTACAACGCAGTAAAGAGAAATAGCAGCACACTCTCTAGCTACATAGTGTGTTTTAAGGACGTTTTGTTATATCATAAATACCGTAAGCTCTTCCTGTTTTCTCCAAAATTAACTTTATTTTCATAATAATTCAGTTTGCCAAATATAAACACTACCTTCAGAATTTAATGAATATCAAATTCCCCATAGGAGTAGGCAGAGACCACGGATTTCCACTTGCTATGACCCTTGCATGGCTCGTTTGCTTCATTCACTCGCATAACATTCTTCTTACATGCTCGTCGGGGTACTCTTGGCCTACCCTCCCACCGTAAGCTCTTTTATCACGATAGCAAACTGAGAAAACTGACGCCAAAATTGCTTGCTAGCGTGCTTGACAGATACCATATAGTTTGGTTATTTTAAATTACTATGTAGTAGAAGACAATAATCGCGTATCATGAACTTTCAGTTATGGATTCTGTTTTTTTTTTATATAATAAATTTGTACGTGGATGCCTTCGTATCCATTGTTAGGCTCTGTTCGGGCCTATTCGGGTCTGTTCAGGGCTGTTTGTACTAAGCCCGAGCTTCGAGCTCACGGTTACTTTTCTGACCTCTCTAAAACGTCTATAATGTGATGGCAAAATGCTAGATTTTTGATTTATGTCTCCTAACTAAATGATTTACTTAAGATCAAAACTATCGCACAATTACTTACTTACCTTTGAGAAATTTTGAGACTAGAAACTTTGGGAAAGCTAAGCTTATTTCTTATTCACCAAACTGTACTTACTTACTTATCAAGATTCGCAAATCATGTTATTTTATTTTGAGACATAAAGGTCAAACTCTAAATTTAAGAAAACTTAGGAACGATTCTTTGATTATATATAATGCCAAAAGTTTTTGCCCCAAGTGGGAATTGAACCCGATCTTCCCCTTGATACGGGTACCTATGCACAAACTAACTGCGGCCACCGGGAGCCTAATCCCACTTGGGAAAACTCTTATATTTATTATAGGTACTTGTTATTATTATTGTTATATTTATAAAAGCTTTGTGGTTTTCCTATAAAAATGATACTAATGATTTTTCTAATTCGTGATTTCAATTAGTTAAATGTGTTCTGAACACACATTATCCAGTAAATGTATCTATATCTTTTATACCAATTCTAAAATTCTTTGTCCTGACTGAATGTCTGACTGACAACGCACAGCCTAAACCACTGGTCGTATAGATTTGAAAATTTCAGGGTATATTCGTCTTGGTACGTAGACGTGTACTAAGAAAGGGATTCCCGAAATTCCTCTATACGGTAAGTGGGGGTTGACCCGCTGTATAGGACCGTACTACTTATCGATATGGGGCTATAGGGCGTACACGGCATGAGTTTGTATATTCACATGGACGAAATCGCGCGTGTTTTACAGTACAGAATAAAAAAATATCAAAGTAAAAAAAATATCTAATCCACAAGGATCACATTGAATCGTTATAAAAACTAGACTAGATGTATGCAAGTCTTCTATGCGGCCAAACCTAGATTATTTTGTAAACTGGTCTAGCTATTCTGTGAACTAGCTTCAATGATAGGTAGGTACGATCGTAGTGCCGGAGTATTGAGGTTTCGGAATACGTTTGATCGGATGTGCAACTCAAGGCGGTTGACAGTAATGGAATATTCACGTATTGAGAAAATATTTGCTGCCCGAACCCTATGTACATTCTACCTACCGAGATGACAGCATATAATTTTGTATCAGCTATACTCTACCTTCATAAGTGACCTATTTACTTGGTACGTTTTATATTTGATACCCTTTTCCAATTGTATATTCTTTGACTGGTTTACAGCTCATTTGGCAGTCGGAAAAGCTGGATGGAAAAGGCTCCAATGTTCTTCTTGGAAGAAAAGTATAGGGGAGGTTTATATCCAGCAGTAACCTTCTCCAGGTTGATGATGGTGATATAAATATTAGCAAATTTAAACGCCATCTAGCCTAAGCAAAACTTGTACTGTAGGAATAGAATCAGATGACTGACAAAATACTTTTGTAAATACATAGGAAGGTTAGTTAGAATTCTAAGACCCGCTTGTACAACGATCACTTAAAGTATTTCAGCGAGCCCTTAAATGCATTTAGGCAGCTAATACATAAATGCTGAATCTACATTATCAACGTTAAACAAAGGGTAAGCATTCAATAAATCGAGATGAAGCTGACTGATCCAACAAAGCTTACCAGATATAAACATCAGTCCATCGCCATGATAACCATTGTACAAACAGTGCCGTAAACGGCAAAACAGGCTGTTCGATGTATTCAAAATTGAAAGAGAACCATTTGTTTAGATTATTTTATGTTTTTATTAGATTTTGAGAAAATATTTGCTCGTTAAATGAAAAAAGAGAAGGGAAAACATTATAGAACATGATTAGCTACGTAAGTATAATATCAAGGGTGGTAACTACTGCAAACTATACTGCGTGCTATGTCTGTTAGGCTGTTGATAATATTTTCTTTTAGAAATAATTTATATTTTTCTTACGTCTTGTCTTATTAAGTTGAATGGTAACTATCATTTATAACAAAGTATTGTACGCACATTAGGCATGTGCCCTGAAATGCCCTGGCATGCGTCTATCAACCTAAGACATACAATTGTTATGTAGGTCAATGCTCATGTACCTGTCACACTGGGACACATCAACTGGCTTGGCGACATATTAGCAGAAATATGGTGGTACTTCTTCCCCGGACGAGCCTTTAGCAACGGACCCTACTAAGGCTACTAAGTTTCAATATGTAATAGCATAACTCCCCTTCGATAGTCGGGTAACAAGGTCAAACATCGTTAAGCCAGCGGACCTTCAGGTATAGTTAATCTGTAGCACCACGAGATGAGCTAATTGCCTTTCCACGACATATAATATGTGTGTGTGTGTGTGCGTGTAACTTAAAATTTTTTTAGAGCCATTTTGTTTGAATTTTTCATCAACATTTTATTTAAGTAGTTATTTATTTTCAGTATTTTTACCTTTGTTCTCCACAGTACTAGCTGTACGCACATTTGTGTATTTTACCGAATACCTACAACGGTGAGTCTTAAACGTTAAGAAACAATTTAATCTTTTGTACTTTTGCCCAAAAAGTTCAACTTCTTGACTCATAGAGATGTAGCTCGTATTTTCAAAGTAAATTGATTTCCAAAACAGTGGTATTGTATACAAATGTGGAGATCCTGACAATAACTGGCAAATTGGCGACCCACCCACCTGATACAATTTCATTTTGTCTGGAAAAATGGCACAGAACGACTGGCGTTGAATTTTTCTGGCTTATTTAGAAATAATTTTTTTGTTTTTTTTATGTCTGTAATTTTTGCCTACCCACTAGGGCACAGCTCTATCTAAAATTGTTAGAACAATTGTAGCTATTGGATAAGGACGTTCTACATTCTATTCTTTTAGGTCCTATTACCATAGTTTGTCTGATTTTTTTTAAGTGTTTCCTTATCTGACCTCATTCGATATATAGCTGTCAGTCAGGATAATAAGTCATCAGGATAGATATCTATATTAATAATAAAAACCCTTTGCCCTAACTAACTAACATATTTTATAGTTTATGCACAGCCTAAACAGCTGGTCTTAGATACTTGAACTTTTCAGGGTATATCCGTCTTGGTGCGTAGAGAAACTGAACTAAGAAAAGCACGAAATTTAACTCCTAAACGGGTACAATGGGTTTTTATAAACATTATCAAAATATGAATTTTAATTTATTTTTGTGTATTTATCTTGAGTCCCGTCGGTACTCTCAATAAACCTAATTTGTCTATATAAAATTTCGTATAAAATATCTGAAGTTATTAAAATTTTGGACTAATATTGACCTACTCATTTGAAAACGTTAATTTCGTTTCAATGTTTACAAACGTAAATACTTGTTTTTACGGTCGAATTTATAAGCTGCGGCAAATATTTTTAGAAGCTCGAATATTTAATATTTTTTCATTTATCATTATTTTAAGCAAATATCTTAAGCTACCCTTACTAACTGGTATAATCTACTTTAAAATAAACTAACAAGTGAAAAAAGTATGTGTGTATGTTTAGTAATTTCGCAAAAGGGCAGAAACTACTTTACATAGATTCAATCTACAGCGAAGGTGAGAGTAATTCCAACTTGTCTCAAACAGTAAGTTTCGATAAGATGTATACTTACCAAAGAAGCAATTAAAACTTTAAGCGACTTAAGCATGACTGGTCAATCACTTTCGAGGGTTATTTTTAAATGCTTAAGATTGTGACAGTATAGTACACGTTTCGGTGAATGAAAAAACCGTGAGGAAACCCGGGTTTTATTTAGCACGTATTGATGTGTCTTTTCTGTGGCTGACAGCTGTGATGAAAGGGTGCTTGGGCAAGCCTACTCCATCTAACCTGCCCCGAGCAATCCAATAATTATATTAGTACTTTCGTCCGTTCGTATAAATATATATCTTGCATTCGATGTGAAAAAAACACGCATCATAATCAAATTATTCTTACAGACCTAATTATTATAAGTAAATCCTTTGAACACAATACAATATGTCAAACTTTACTTAAAATAGGTAGAATCATCATCAGTTCAAATGAAAATCAAAATATGTAAAAATAAACAAGGAAAGTGCGTGTATAAGATTCTTATTTTTAAAAGTATTTTTAGAAATCATAACTTTTTCCATCTATATTTTTTTTTATAAAATACATCGACTATTTGTCATGTAATTAAGTTGGTCTGTAATTAAGTAATTTGCTTATCGTACGTCATCAGCCTAAATAAGTCCACTGCTGGACATATGCCTCCTTGAGGGACTTGCCACAGACACGCATGGTAGGCGGACTGGTGACCGCAGTGCCGGGGCTTAGTAGGTACTCAGGAACTGCTGCTAATACCCTGGCACGTTCTCTTAGTCGTCTCTTAAGACATCCTTTTTACATATTTTATATATAGACAACTCGTTTCCAATTTCATCAGTGTTTCAGTGTTATTTTAACTTCGTGCGGGGGCCAGTGTTAAATGTATTGTTGCCAATCAATTGGTATTAATAAATATCCAAATATTTGTAACCATGGGAGGTAATGAAGAGAGTCATATTCGACACTGAGCCAACGGTTGATAGTACGGCTTATTACAGTTTCCAATTCCAGGTTCATTTCTTTTGTCAAATGGGTCAAAATTATAAAAAAACACATGTTCATAACGTGTTGTCTAGGCATAATCTCTAAACATTTTATTTACCATCGTAGCGCATATTTACAGTAACATTGGTATAAATACTAGCATATAGTATATAGTATATATATCTTCAAGAGTATTTTCTCTTTGTGTACCTAGTGTCATTTACAGACTGAATAACGACACTTGACGAGGGTTTTTCATTACGCAAATAAACAATTAAATTCACGATACATAAACAAAAGCCGAAAGATTTTAGAGATATTTTTCTTTGCTGTGTTAAAGAAAACAATTTATAAATCAAACAATAGTACTTATGGTTTTTTAACATAGATACTATTGCAAAATATATGTAGCGTGCTACTAAAAACTTCTTTTATAATTATTCAACATTGTTGTATGAATCATTTTAGCCGTATCCCTTCTAAATGATAAACATTTAACAAACTTATTAAAACAATTGAAATCTATAAAAACAATTCAAACTCACTTACCGGAGAAAGCAGATGAAGATCACGGCCGGTATAAGTATTTTACGACACATCGTTTAGGGTATTTACATTGTTAATTTGTTGTTTATATGCGCGTGAACGCGGCAATTGTCTTGCGCGTTCGTGGCGGCTCGAACATACGTTTGTACGAAGTTGGTGAGCTAAGGTAGCTTGGCGGTTGGTGGTACAGCGCATGCGTCCACAGACGAAAGTTAAACGGAAGGCGGTTAACTCCTCAATTTATCGTTTGATAATAATGTGCTAACTATTTTAATCTGGAATTAAAACCCTTTTTAGTTAGCTTCATTAATAGTTTGATACCCTTCTGTATTTTAGTAGAAGGTAACAGAGGTCAGTAATAAAAAAAAGGTTACGAAATATTAAATAACAATACTTTTGATGTTTAGTTATTTCATCATCATCAACAGCCGTAGAAGTCCACTGCTGGACAAAGGCTCCTCAAGAGGCAGATGGATGACACTAACGACCAAAGAGCGCTTACCTTGCTCAGACAATTAGTTAAGTTATCCAAAGAGATAATGTTGCCAGCTTTTCTGGCACCTGCCTGACTACTTAAGCATTCAGATAAGCATCATGTACCTGCAATTGCATGAATCTATAAAAACTGGGTTATTCAAGTCCAATTCACCGCTAAGAATAAGTAAGAAAAAACTTACTTACTTAGGTACTTGAAAACTTTCCCAATACTCATCATGCTTGTTTACGAGATCCAACAATGATAGGTTAAGTAATATTGTTTCTAACTTAAGTGTTTTTAAGTTATTTTCAACGGGAATAGTATGTGTATTGGAATAGTACGTATAAACTGGCAACTACTAGGCGATGTGTGATAGAAAACCAATGTTTTTCTAGTAGTTCTAACAACATTCAACAACTTTCTAAAAACAAGCATCCGAATTATCCATTCATTTTGTTTTTAGATGATTATTGAGGCCTACTTTTGGAACTTTTCTATTTGTGTAGGCATCACAGTAATAAAATTTGTAGAGCGGCAAGAACAAAATAATTATTTTAGCTAATAGTATGTTTATATGACGACCGATGTAGCGCGGCGGGCGAATGTCCGACTGCGACACAGGAGTTGCGGGTTCGATTCCCGCCTTGGGATAAATGTTTGAACGATCTGCAAATATTTATTTTGTATTCTGTTCTGGGTATTTTCTATGTATAATAAAAAATATGTATGTATGTAATGCATTGTATTAAATATATCAGTCATCTAACCCATAACACAAGCTCTGCTTAGCTTGGGGTTAGATGCTGTGTGGATTGTCCAGCATTATTATTATTATTATATTATATTATTATATTCAGTGGTGTTCTGGTGATCGAACCCAGCACCGGATTGCAACTCCTAGATCTATCTCTCACTGGAGGTATCCAGTCGGATACAAATATTAAAGACAAAAAATATTTATTGTATAGTCGTCTTCTTACAATATACCATTACAATTTTAACATAAGTCCTAGAAAATTCTTAAAAAACCAGAGACTGACCGACGTTATACTTTTAAATCCAGCGCGTCCATTCCAGCACTGCTGGAGTAACGTAAATAACCAAGTCAGTTTTAATTTTTTTTTAACGTTCTGTGCTTGATTTTGATAATTATTTATTACAGCAACCAAGGGTAGTAGACTAAAAGTTGTAACGAGTCAGGACGAAGCTAGACTCGTCACTATTCACAATTATTACAAAAAAACATTTAATTAATTTTATGAGAACTTTAAAGAGACTATTTTGTAGACTTTGATGGGCGATGAATATTTATTGCGCGCCAAAAATGTGGCGGAAGACATACGTTCTAATAATTATTACTTATGGATTAATACTAATTACACAGTGGGATTTTTATTCATCAAAATATTTAGAGGTTTTTATGTTTATCTAATCTCTAAAAATCATTTGCACCACTTTAGAAATATAGTCGAGTTTTAGAGTTTACTGATATAACTTTAATTTATGACTTCCACTGCGATATGGTAATTTATTGTTTCTGTCGTTGAAGTGCAACTAATAAAGAATCCTTGATTGCACGTCGTCACGATCAGGGATATGAAACTGAATATTGTAATGGGTCGGTTACAAGATCTTAGTTGTGTTGAAGGGATTTATTTCATAAAATTATGCGCTTTCTCATTTTACCTGGAAAGTCTTAATTCATTATTAATCATGGATTTTAGCACATAATACTTTGCAACGAGAGAAGTCTTTATACGGCAAACACATTGAATGTGGGTTTAAAATATTTGGAAGCGAGCGGGCCGGGAGTTTTATATGACTGCTTTAGACCACTTAGGCGAATCGACGACAGATTTTAGCTAGTCCGTGAGAAACCATTTTTGGAAATCCCCGATACATATGAGTATTATGTTTAGAAACTGTAAAATTAAATGTTCGTTTAGATGGGACAAGTTCTCGTCTAAATAATGCAAGTATCGTAAGAATATCTGATGAGAAAGCAGTATTTGAAATACACATTAATTAGGATAGATACTATCAAATCTAAATATTAGGATAAACTTAATTAATAACACTCGTAGTAAGTTTCACTTTCCAAACTATTCCAACTAAATTATGTGATACTCGTATGAAACTGAAAATATCATACAAGAGCATGTTTCCAAAGTCAAGTAACTGTAAATAAGTATTGACTTACTCCGTAGCATGTATTGTCAAAAATATGATAATATTGACAACTATTAGTATGGCATGAGATTATAATCATGAATTACAATTTATTATTTCATATTTAGTTAACATCTACGGTAAATACACGTACATTCTCGTCACACAACGAGCGAGAAGCTCTTTGCGTGTAAATGCGCCTTAAAACACGCGGGACTAGCTAGTAAAGAAGAAATTCAGGGACTTCCCTGAATTTACACTTGAAATCTGAAAGCATAAAGGACAGTTGGGCCGGGGGTCGGGATCAGTTTTTGTTTGGGTTTGCGCGTGAGACGTTGAGGAGGCAGTCGTAATGCCGAATTAAAAACGCGATCGTTATTCGATTTGTAAGCTGTCGGATAAACCTTTTGTTTCGGTATCGGGAGTGTTGTTTTTATTAATTATTTCTTAATAATTATGTAGAATAGTTTTTGATATAATACTTAGTTTTGTAGAATATCGTGTTTTTCTGTGTAGATTATTATAGTAGATTTTAGTGTTAATTTCTAGTTTAACTTCAGTTTTAGTGAAACAGGTAAGTAGGTAGCAGATAAAGTAGCAGTCCGGGGTGAGTGGTTAGATATAGTTTAGGGTAAAACAGATTTTATCTGTTAATGAATCGAATTATACTCAATCGAACTTATTTAGTTCTTAGATTTTATAGAACAGATAGAATCGAGTAAATTGATTAAGCAACGAGCTTAAGGATTATTATTCCTGTTTACAAAGCAGTCTTGGACAGACTTGATGATGGTGTTTAAGAATCGAATTAAACTCAATCGAACTTATTTAGTTCCTAGATTTTATAGAACAGATTGAATCGAGTAAATTGATTAGGTGAAGAGCTAAAGGATTATTATTCCTGTTTACAAAGCAGTCTTGGACAGACTTGATGATGATATTTATGAGTTGAATTATACTCAATCGAACTTATTTAGTTCTTAAATTTTATTAAATCAATTAAATTGATTAAGTGGCGGACTAAAGGATTGTTATTCCTATTTACAAAGCAGTCTTGGACAGACTTGGTGATGTTTTAGAGTTGTATCAAAACTCAATCAAACGTATTTCGTTCTTAGATTTTATACAATATACTGTATCAAATAAATTGATTAAACAATGGACTAAAGGATAGTTATTCCTAATTAAATTACAGTCTTGGACAGACTTTACATTATTTTAGAGTTTATTAAACTCTTTAGAACTTATTTAGTTCTTGGCTTTTAGGCCTGACTACTGATTGAATCAACCTATGTTCTTGAAAGAATGTATTGAAGCAAAGCCTTTCTACAGATTTTATTTTCGTGTGGATACTAATGTTCATACTCTAGAGCGTGTGTCTCGTAATTGTACTAAACCTTAAGTAAGGGGATGTGCATTACCTTAGAGTATTATGATATATTATATTCATACAGATGTTTATTATTTACCAAGAGGTACATTCGGTCAAAACTATTGACACAGTAGTTGTCGAGCTTTTCCCAAGTTTATGGAAAAATGAGGGAGGTTCATTTCTTTAGTTTATTGACCAATATACTTCAATTACGTTTACTAAATGAGAATGTTCTCAAGGTTTTGATTTTGATCATCTGGAAAGACAGAGTTTGACTGAATCAGATAGATTAAGGCAATTACTCATTGCACTTATTGCAAGTAACTAATAGGGGCTGCCTTCACTCTTATAGTGAATGTAGTTCCGCAGATAACAGGTGGTGATGGATGGAGGAGACTGACCAGTCCTGAGTTGACAGTCACTGTTTGGTGCGGGGTGGGGTGCCGATCCTAATACAGTATATACAGTATTAGCCATTTCATGACCTTATATAATTTTAATAGTTTTATTATTTCATGATTAATTATATCTATTCAGAAAATAAAAGTAATAATATTGTAACGTAACTAATCCAAATGTGTTACCAATCTATGTCCAGAGTTTAATCATATTTATTACGTATGTTATTACGTATGGTACGTATACATTTTCCTAGGATGTATTTATTTACAGGTGCTTTATCTAGGAACATTCTGATTACTACGAGTATCATTTCTATTTCTATAAAACAAATTGAATAGTTATTGGTAGGTAAAGTAATCATTCGTCGTAAAGTTAGGTTAGTGTAAATTATAGGCTTTTCTATTATAACAAAAATAGGGTTGTTTTAAATATAAATAATTAAATCTCAACATAATTCCTTCAAAGGTTCTGAGTTACTATGCCGTCACAACGTGGGTTCCTAATAAACCGCTAGACATCACAAGGCCAAACGTACATTGTAGGTTTATTTATTTATTTATTCTAGATTTATATATTATAGTTAGGAGGGTATTATTATTATATTATTGTAGGGGGGGGCGGTTACAAAGTAGAACCAAAATGGCATGATAGCTATTTGCATAGTGAGTTTGCGGTGAATAGTTGGTACTATTGTCACGATAGTCTACAAATAAACAGCTTTAGAATTATGGAATATTGAGAACGATGCCTTCCAGTCCAGTTCAACACTGGATCGATTCACTAGATTACTTGAAAACCAAATTCTAATTATTTGAAAAAAGAAATCGTATAATGCAAAAACTACATACGACTTTTACAATTAAGCACTTTCAGCAGAAGAGCTCGTTAAAATGCATTAAATTTCTCACCATTGCAAATAAATTTGTATCAGTGGAATCAGTCCTTTTACTACTAAGTAGGGATTTCTTTTCCACACCGCGTTAACTCAAATAACTTTAGTGGTATACAAAAATTCTGCTCGCGAGATCTATTGTTCGTAGAACTACTAGTTTATTGATCTGTACGGAACTCCATTCATCCGTTCATCATTTGGTATACTTGATATGTATAGCAAGACCATTTTGCCTCACTGGCATGGGGTTCAGAATGAACAATGGCAGGCAAACGAGATCCCTTAAGGCTTGTCTGATTGTTTCACCGGTTTGCTCTACCTTTTAATAAGATTTCTCAATCCGCTGAGCGATGCTGCTATTACGATAATCCCCTACCTGGATTCAGTTCAAATAGGTTTTCAAACGGCAGAATAATAAAATTTTTCAGGTCAACATCAGGGCCGAATTGCATAATAAAGTACAGCAACCTACACGATTCACTTTATGCGTTGTTACAGTTTATAGTTTCCAAAGCAACTTTGTTACAACTGCTAATATGTGTCATTATTATTGTATCACGTCTGACTGATCTACCCGATACAAAATAATTAATAAATAAATATTGACACACATTCACCTTTAGCCTCAAACTAAGCAAAGCTTGTAGTTTGGGAACCAAATAGTTCATAGACTACTTATACACTTTTTTGATGCAGTTTAGAAAATATTTATTGCATGCAAGCTACTGTACTAGTTTGCATCAGTATTTAGTAGTAGAAAGGCTGTTGTGAAGGGCTTGCCCATGCAAACTTTTACCATCCCTTACCAATAGGTAAAATGTTTGAAAAGGATTGTTATTAGTATTGTTATGATTTTAGGTGTTAGTAGAGTAAAGGGTTAGTAGGTACCCTTTACTGAAATGTTTAATTTACTATACAGCCAGTTCAAGGTTTTTGTCTTTGATAAATACACAAATTATAAAGCAAATAATATATATAGAAAGAAAGGAAAACTATTCGATAAAATACTAATGATCTCAATCGCGTATTAATCGAAACTCATATTGATGTGATCGCCAATCCCTAAGTTCTGCAAATCATAATTGCTAGCATCTGTGGGATGGCGCTGCTAACAAGAAATTACGTAGCAATCAGAATCTGCCAACGTACTACGAAACCATTACGAGAGTGCTACGAAGGGCTACGAAGTGCTACGCAGAGCTACGACATGCATATTCATATATGACACGAGTTATTTAGAGTTGAGTTTTGGGTATAAAAAAAGTGTGGGAAGACTTTTGGGGGTCGAATGCACTACACATAACCAAGATAATACTTAATAATAATAATAATAGCCTTAGACGAGTAAACCAAAAAGTAGCTGATGAAATACTTATAGACTTTTTTCTATGTAAATATATACTTAAACTAGTTTTTTTAGTGATTTTAGTGACGTTATAATGTTACATGATGTATACGAAAAATCTAAATCCGTTATTGGCGTATGAAACATTTTGTTTGCTTTATGTGTATGAGTGTTCTAATAACAAAAAAAACAATAAATCCAATTCAACAATATTTTCAATAAATTCAGAATAAATATCTATTTTCATCGCATATGTTATGTTTTGTTGAGGAACAAACCTCCAACTTACAGCGCAGAAAGCAGAGCTACTACAGCCTGTCAATAAATGCCAGATTGCAGTTTAACATGTAAAACATGTATATTGGCCCATACTAAAAAATGATTTCATAAACTAGGATAAGAAACTAAGGAGGCTCCATTTGCAGGGATTGAAAAATGTTAGATATAGCAGCGGTTTCCTCGAGATTGGGCTACGTAATGACGGTGATTTGAAGAAGACGTGCCGTATACAGTCACAGCAGATAACCCCTATCATTGTCCGAGCTACATACCTCCATCCTGGGACCCAATTCTCGTATATTTTTTGAGCTAAGATGAGATTGAAACAAGAATTTGATTGTCGAAATTGGGCCTGTCTGAAATGTCAGTTTCAAAGAAAAGATTGACACGATTGAAACTGAAGTTTGACCAAATTTTGTTACGAGAATTGGGTTTTGTCTTTGACATAATAAGTTTGATTGGCACCACACTGGAGCTTCATTGACCCGTATCCATTTCGTTGGGCGGTAAACATTTTCAAATTTTATTTTTCAGGATAGTAAATAGCCTTTGACACTAACAAACAACTGGCTTTCTACTGGTAAAAGAATTTTAAAAATCGGCTCAATAGATCCAGAGATTATATAGCCCCTACAACTCAAAAACTTACAAAATTTACCTCTTTATAATATTAGTATAGATAGATTCTATTGTCTTTGGGCTAGATGATGCTAAGTGAAATGGTTAACAGATTTATTTTGTTTATTATAGTTATACTACTTACTGATTGAACAAGCATGGAGCCCACCTGATGTTAGGATTTCACCTGTGATAGTATTTCCTCAGGTAAGCCCTTCACTGAGGGTTCCAAACTTTTAACTTTTGTCTCTATTTTTTTACGGGACGCTGCGCTAAGTTTCATGACAAGAACCCAGCATAGGATAAGATTGTAAAACCCTTCAGTCTAGTCGGTTTAATTAATACGGTAGTACTATGTTTTTTTTTACTGTTTGAGAGCACTAGTATGAATCATTTTACTTAACATTATCTAAAGAACAGTGTTTTTACCATAAATCAAAATTCCTACTATCAACGGTTTCAAGCATAGCATCGAGTTCTTTCAGCTAGTCTACAATAGTAGTCTCCCAACATACATTACACTTGGAAATGTGTGGATTCTATTTCAAATCACCACAGTTCGAGGTGGCATGTACTGTTTGAACCCTCGGAGGCTTCGAGGTCACGTGTCTGTGGCTTTTTGAAGATACTTTTTTGCTTTGTCTACGGAATTTAATGCTTCAAAGGTTTCACGAAGTTCCTTTTGGCGAGGACTTTGTCCATAATATGAAAAAAAGGAAAATATTTTCTATGTTATAACCTTTTAAGGCTGTGGTATTCGCCAACGACCTTGAGGATTCAGGCGGAGTGGGATAATTTCCCCGCGCCGACCGCGTGCCCCCCGCTATATTTTTACGCTCGCAAAGCGCAACACGCGCTCCTTGTTTATTGGCAAGGAGCCGCGCTATTATCGTGCTCTAAAAATTTACTCAATATAAAAGAAATATTTTAGTGGTGACACTGGTTTTCCTAAAATAAGTTATATAAATAAAAAGATAATACTAAATTGGCTAAAATAATATTTATATTCATTATGAAATGAAATGAAATTTATTTGGAAACAACATACATGACTATTCATTGGTTAGACAGCATTGGTACCCAAACTGAAAAACCTGTATGATGGCGTACCACTGCCCTCCGCCCGTTTAGCATATGATCATAACAATTTGAAATAATAATAAAAATAATGTTCATACAATAACTAATAACTAACTATGTACTAACTACTAAAACAACTTTTTATAAATTTTAAGCTATGAAGTTAAAATAATTTCCTAAAAAGCTTAATTAAAATTGTATAATCATTTCATTAAAATATTAATTTAATAATTTCATTTATATTTACTTTAATGTAATACGTGTTTGTGTTAACTTAAGAAGTAAAAAAAACACGATGCAATAAGTTGTATCCTAGTAACAGGGCGTCAAGTTTTTATGATTTATTTGTCCGTTCAATAAAGGCACAAGTATTCCTAAAATAAGTAAATAAATAAAAACATAGGTAATACTAAGTTGGCTTAAAAATATTTATATTCATAATAACACGATGCAATACGTTGTTTCCTAGTAACAGGGGCGTAGATTCGATTGTGCCTTTCATAGCATTTTTTATTTTTAGCATCTACATACCATTTTACATAATTTCAGTTCAAAAAAGTATAAAAAAACATGTATATATTTTAATAATCAAGTTTTTATGATTTGTTTGTCTGGTCAATAAAGGCACAAGTCTTCCTAAAATAAGTAAATAAATATGAAGATAATACTAAGTTGGCTAAAAAATATTTATATTCATAATAACACGATGCAATACGTCATATCCTAGTCACAGGGGCGTAGATTTGATTGTGTCTTTCATAGTACTTTTTTATTTTCAGCATCTACATACCATTTTACATAATTTCAGTTCAAAAAAGTATAAAAAAACATGTATATATTTTAATAATCAAGTTTTTATGATTTGTTTGTCTGGTCAATAAAGGCACAAGTCTTCCTAAAATAAGTAAATAAATATGAAGATAATACTAAGTTGGCTAAAAAATATTTATATTCATAATAACACGATGCAATACGTCATATCCTAGTCACAGGGGCGTAGATTTGATTGTGTCTTTGATAGTACTTTTTTTATTTTCAGCATCTACATACCATTTTACATCATATCAGTTCAAAAAAATATAGAAAACAACATGTATATTTTAATAATCAAGTTTTTATGCTTTATTTATTGCCTATTATCACGCGCGGAATCAGATGAGTGGTTCATTTTGCCCGGTGAAGAAAGGCACACAAGCTGCTACTGTCAACTAGGGTGACTTTTATTTCCAAACTACCATGTACTGTAGGGTGTCCCTTATATGGACGAATATAAGTCCCTTATATTTTTTTTTTTGGAAATCGAATTGTATACCCCGTATTTCTTTTTAAACTATCAAGACTTACTTAAATACAAAATTTTATCTGTCTACATTTACATTAACCCGCGAATTTAAAATTTCTGTTTTTAACATTTTTCTATAAGCATATAAATCAATTGAAATATATAAACTTTTTTAACATTATGATATCAGGGCTACTTGTGATTTGGTGGATTCTTATTTCAAACACACATTTTAAAACAAAATTTGATTTTATAAATTACACTATATTTTCTACTCTGTGTGCAAATGCGTTGAATGGACGATTTTTTTATCAGGAAATCATCACAGCTAAGATCTAGTGCTTTTGCTACAGCCTGAAGTATATAAACAGAATTCCTTGTTTAATTGACATCTGTCTAAAGCTGCAACTAATTTAGGCGTGACAAAGTCTTTCCTTCCTCTTTTTGTAGTAAGTAGTTCCAGAACTTACCCTTTGAGAGGTGGATGGCAAGGGTTTCTAAGGTTTTCATCAAGGCTGGTAGGTTGACCGTGATGTCCTTGCATTTTTATAAAATCTTGTGTTGTAAGAGATGACGGTAACCGAAACATATCATCAAGCTCATATCTTTTTTTGCAAATCCTTCCAAGCACGGTGAAGATCCATAAGTTTTTTACACAGGTAGGTATAGCTCTGGTTACAGAGGTTCTAGCCTTTTCCCAAAAAATTATAGGTACAGTCGCCCAAAAAATTGGTTTACCACCCTAAGGTTGAATGCCGCTTGCAGATTCATAGGTGATAAGGATTAGTTTCGCTTGCAAACCGATTTGACAACTTCTATTGCCCTCTTTATCTGATTAAAGATAACGATGATTACTGTTTGTTACGCTGACAGCTGTTCTTAGCTTGAACTTGATGGAACCAATAATCATAAGCTACATAAAATTGTAAAGTTCTGACACAAGGCGAGTCCACCTGTCGGAATTTACAAATTATGTACACTTGTTACTAACAATATGCGTTCAATAAAACAGTTTATTTCGGGATTCGTTTTTATTATATTGTCAGAAAACAAAGCTAAAAGTAGATGTATCCTTTTATTAAATTGTCACAATCACAAGCATCAACGACGCCGCAGTCATATGGTGAAATTTAAATATTACGGACTGTCGGTAGCATTGCATTTTGAAGCGCGTCGTTATAATTTACAGCCGTCGCTCGAGGAGATAGAGAGCATAATTCTCCTACACCATCCATAAATCTATGTGGATCTATGTGATCCACATAGATTCTCCACATAGATCTATGTGATCTATGTGTGAGTGCGTATATTTCTCCCTCATAGTGATGAGGGAGAAATATACGCACTAGTATATGTCTGGACATGAATAAAGACAATCGAGCACCGTATTGGCCATTATTCGTATTTGACCACCCATTCGATACAGCCAATCAAATGATGCTAGTTCGATAACTTGAAAGTATTCTTACCATGGATTTAACTTGCCCTCTTGGGAAGAAATTATGATGGAGTTCTACAGGAAGAAAAAAATATATGTGCAAATCTTTTATTTCTTACAGAAATACAACAAAGGCATGCTAACTGCTTTTCACGTAGTTTAATTGCAGAATATACAGACCAGATACAAGGGCACATTTTAAGACCTAACTAACTGCGTTACTTGTGTTGAGCTGATTATCTAAAAGATTCCCATCTTTTTGATAATCAGCTCAAGCAATAGCTAATATTCTTTAATAATGTAGGCAGGTATATATAATGTAGGTGTGCTCACTTTCCAAAATCTTGCACACGCAAAACTCCGAGGTAAAAAGGCCCAATGGAGGTTATAACTTCTTTCGAGCGATAATCAACGGGCAAGAGGGGCACAACCGATAGAATAAAGGGAAAAAATCGAAAAAACAAGAGTAAATTCCATTATTATAATTTAAAAAAATCGTAATACATATATATCTATATTTTTTGTATATATAGATATATATGTATTAAGTAGTTTAGAAGTGGTTTAGGAGCAAGATAGGATAGTCAATTTAAAAAAGTATTTATAATATTAGCATAATAATAATAATTTGTAAATCGTACAAGCATTTATCCCAAGTCGTGAATCAAACCCGCAACCTCCTGCGTCGCAGGCAGACGTTCGCCCGCCGCGCCACATCGACCGTGCATCATATCGGTGGTTTCGTAAATTATTATAGAATACTAGCGGCTCGTCCCAGCTTTGCACGGGTTTTAGTAAGGAACCCTAATTTTTGAAAAATAATTTAGCCTATGTCAACCGGGTATCCTAGGATACCTACGACGAATGCTTACAGGGTGTATACGACTACTCCCGCCTACTTCGAGGGGCTAACCTATTACTGTGTGGTTTATTATTCGAGTATAGTTGTGAAACTGTAGGTATCCTGTACCGTACGTAACTTTATTTGCCATAGTAATGAATAAAGAGTAATCTACCAAACTTATAAAGAAGCGTGAAGCGCGAAAAATTTACGTAAGTGCCTTACCTACGATTTACAAAAAAACGAAATTAAAAAACTAACACTAAATCGTCCATGCGCGAATCGGAGCAATGAGCAGCACAACCTCCCCGTCCGACAGTCTGAGTTGCACTGCCGCCCGTCGCCCGCACAGGGACCCGCGCATTCCATTTCGTATCGCATTCAAGAAATAATTAATTGTAGCTTAATGAATTATTAGTTCGAACTGCCAATTGTTCACTTTGTGATAAAAACTTTGACAGATATTTGTGTGAAATAAAAATACTAAAAATCAATACCGTTTAGAAGAAATAACCAAATTTAAAATAAAAATTGCTTCACTTTGGATATTTTTTTCATATAGTAATAATATAGTTAGAATTTTTTCAATTGTACAAATTAAAATTTAGTCTTTAATAAACAATATATATTTTTTTTGGACATTTATATTCACTCATCAAAGAGAAATTACTTGGAGAAAACCTCGAGTTGGCGAATACCCCCTCCTTAAGTGAATTCAGTCATCTGCATAGATACAATCTGTAATCTTGTAAATTTTTGATTAAAAAATAAATCTTGTATTCGTTACAGCAATTGATCTAAGTTCAATTATTTTACAAAGTAAAACATAATTAGCTGCTCAAATAAAATGTGATAAAAGTAATTGAGTAAAAGTGATGATCGATTTGCTGCTTCTACGGTTTACATTACAGTCAGTCGTCTTTATTACAATTAATTACTTCATTTTAGTAGTTACCTCTGGTAGATTATCCCAATAATTTCAGTCACGTCTGGTTGCTCCGTTAGATCAGAGATGTCAAGCCTCACGTGCCTACTCTTCAAGCCGAAACACAGCATAGCGGCTTGGTGGCAGAAATAGCCATGGTAGAACTTTCCTGGACAAGCCCTTCACAGAGCCCTTACTACTCAATTATTTTGAAATGTAACCAACTCATTGCAGACGAGTGTACACCTCATGTACATTTCTGATGAAGCAGCAGATAAGCATATTCATTTGTTCATATTTTCAGAAAATCGTTACAAAATAATTATCCACACATTTTGTATTATCTCAGTAGTTAGGAGTGTAATAGGTAGCTGCGCCATAGTACTGCGTACCTCTGCGTTCATAGAATATCAAAGCGTGCGACGTAGAGCGTGCGGTGAGCGGAACATGCGGAAGCAACGAGCAAAAGGAGCTATGCGAGGAATATGGTACACAACCGGAAGTACAGTGTGTCAACGGTTTCAGTATCGCACCGTACTCGAGATTAGAAGAGATTAGAAGCCTTGGTTGCATATTTACATGCATCTACATATACTATTTTATCTCATTCTATAATGTGAACTGTGGGTACCACAATCTAACTAAAAATATATATATCTATAAATAATGTTGAACAATCCACACAGCATCACCTAGCCCCAAGCTAAGCAGAGCTTGTGTTATGGATACTAGATGACTGATATACTTAATACAATACATTACATACGTGCATATTTTGTATTTATACATAGAAATATCCAGAACACCCGGAATAAATACTTGCAAATCGTACAAACATTTATCCCAAGGCAGGAATCGAACCTGCAACCTCCTGCGTCACAGGCGGACATTCGCCCGCCGTGCCACATCAGTCACCATCAGCAAGGCCGTCTTAAACTAGGCTGGGGCCCTTGGGCACACAAGAATTTGGGGCCTTTTTGGAAAGAAAAAAAACTAGTTATAATAACATTTGTTTACTAAGCATGACCATTTATTGTAGGTAATCAAATACAGTATGAAAAAAAAACGTGTCAACGTGGAACAGATCTGGCGTAGTATGGCCTTGTAATAAGATTACTGATTTATGCAAAAAGTGTAATGTGCCCGACAAAAATGTTTTGAGAATAAGTGTGAGAGAAATTGTCGGTCCTACGGGGCCCCCTGAGGATGGGGGCCCTGGGCACGGGCCCCGTGTGCCCTTATGGTAAAGACGGTATTGACCATCAGTCTCAATAAGACAGTATATGAGCCTTTAGAATAGAGAAGACTAAGCCGAGCACGTGTCCCGAGTACGATACCTAGTAATTCTATAGATAACGTTTCAAGATGACCCCTGCGGATATTACTGAACAAATTATTAAAAAAAAACTACTCTGACAAGTTGCGGTATTATTACCAGCAGCTGTACTAGGTTGCAGGTGACAGCGGAAGTTATTTGCCGGCGACGACGCGTCCGCTAGCAGATTGCACTCGAGTTGATGTGAGTTAGATGTGACACGCTCTTATCATAAACTGAGTGAAATCTGTTGATTCGACAAAGTAATACCAACTTTTTTCATGACATACATAAGAACACATAAGAAACAGGCGTGATTTATATTACGTATGTAAAAGTGATGTAGTAAACATTTACAGACATAATTTTACTGCTTACGGGGTCTCTATATTATTTAAAACTTTATTGATGAACATATAACATTACACATTATGAGTGATAACATTGATTGGACGCCCGTAATAGATGCTGTGAGTATTGATGACAAAGTTTATTTTTTCAATTCAATCATCGTGAGACTATTCTAGCTGTAGCACTAGCAACTCGTAAAAAAATATTATTCAATATTCTTATTTTTTTTTGCAGATACAACTCATTTTCTATTGTGTGACGGAATACGTGATTGCGCAGACAATAAGTTAATAAAGTATTTTCATGCTGAGTTCACCTGAGTATGGGACATGACGTGTCGAAATAACTTCTGACAAAGTTCAGTCTTTAGCTAGAGATGAAGTTGCGACACCAAGAAGAAACATTTATCATACTCGTATTTATTTTTATTTACTTTAGTTGTTTAGCAACTTTCTTACGAATACTTTGCTAACTTGTTATTTAAGACATTATTTTAAGCGCTTTTGCGTTGTGCACTTGAACTATTCAGAAAACCTTTAGAAAATTACCTAATTATGTAATTGTTATAATAAATATCCTTGTATTATCGGCCATAACGTCGAGGAGTTCTATACTGATCCTATTTTCCTAGCTGAAGGTTCTTGGGAGATACAAACGAAAGAAAAAAAGAACGAACGTTGCTTCAGGCTATGTGTTAACTGGCATTGATTTGAATTCGAAGAAGTAATCGTTCAAGTTGGTAAGTGGAGAGCGCGCCAAGACGAGCGAGCAGCTTGCGAGTAGCGCACGCGCGAGGCCACTCGACACGCCGCGGCCGCCGCGACCGCTCATGCCATTCATGAGGCTATACTTCAGATCGTGATCACGATACTGAGCGAACTAGTTTATACTGTTGTTTGGGGTATGTGGCTGGAGGTGTGGCGGGTACGATGAGACGCGGCGCGCGTGGCCGCGCTTCCGCCGCGCGATGAGCGCGCGTTGCACGCTTCGTCTGCTGGACGTGCTACTTTTCATGCTGCCGCTGGTCCTGACTCTTGCTCAAGCACAGTAAGTTTATAACTATAGAAACTACCATTAAAATGCCTATAAATCCCATAGTCTCAAAAGGAACTCAATATACCATTAAATTAGACAAACATTTTTACTCATCTGTCTTTAGAGTTGGTCACTAATATATTATATACCTTTTATTACCTCTGTGATATACATAAAAGAAATAACACATTTAAGTATTTTGATGTTTCACAACCAGGATAATCATGAACTCATAGAAAGTTTAAGCGCTCCAAAAGTTTTCGCCGGTTTTGTCTCGAAAAAAAGTTGAAAGTCATGTTTTAAACAATTTAAGTGAGACTATAATTTTAGGGATCTCAGATTCAATGCAGGTTTCATTAAATCTGAAATAACTAAAATTATGAAATAAATGTGTAGAGGCATTTTGTTAATTAAATTATTTTTATAATTGACATAACCACTCAATAAATAAATAAAACATTCGTCACACCAGCCATAATGAAATCATCTGGCGGGCTTTTACCATCGTGAAGGTACCTTCCATTTTCGAGCCGAATGGTCTGCGGCGTGACGCTGGTAAACGACCTAATGTATGACTCCTTTGGGAAGTAGAGTGGCCCATGGTGCTGGAAGCTACTTGTATCGACACCTCTTAGTGAAGGGCTCGTCATGGGAAGTACTACCACCACGCCTATTTCTGCAACCAAGCAGCTTGCTGTGTTCTGTTTGAAGGGTGTGGGCGCCGGGGTTATTACAGACACGAAGCTTAACGCCTCAGATTGATGGACGCAGAGTAGTACATCATAAGGTACGTTTATAATGAGCGTGACTTTCGAGGCAATGCTTTATTATAGGTAATGGTAACCACTTAACATAGGTGGGCCATCTGCTTGTGCCATCAGCAAGTTATATAAAAAAAGGTCTCGAGAGAGTCTACGCATTTGCTCTAAACAAGTATCACTGTAGAAGTTTGTTTATAAAATAACTTTGTGTACGAATTTTGTGTACGTTTTTGGAAATTAATAATAAATATTGGCAGACACTTCATAAAACGTCATTTATCCTCAAACTAAGCTATGGAAGCCAGATAGTTGATAAAACACCTACATTTATATAGACAGAAAAAACATTCATGACACGAATCATGGTCTTCTGCAGGAATCTAACGCGCAGAAGGCATAGCTCCTACCAATTGACCTATGGTGCCATTACTCACTATTTAAATAAATGTTAAAATTAATTCGCCAAGAGTGCGGGTACAAGACCCACTGTGGTGTAATTCGCACTGTAATAAACTTTTTGTTACATTTTAAAATATTTTGTCGATTTCTACACCCATGGTTTAGGGGTTTTACAGGCTTCACTGTTCTAAATTTCAAGTCTGTAGCTCTGAAAACATAGCACTAAGAGAGACACAGAGAGACGGGAGATCATATTAGTATTCTGTTTTTCCATAACTGCACAGGAACACTACGAAACAGCCATTTATTATAAAAGAGAATAAAGAAGTTATAAGAATTTAAGCTATGACTATTCTAAGTAATCACTTTGATTCCATGGAGTAAATACCTTTTGACTTTGCCTATGTTATATCTGGGCATACTTCTGACTACCCTCCTTAGACACATCCTCAAAAAAACTCGAGTGAGTACTTTGTGCTAAAAGATCTGAAAGGATATCTACCGTGCCTGGAGACTTGATGCTATTTCTATATATTTTTTTGCCTTGATATATAGAGTAACCATTTTAAAACTTTGTAATAGACACGAGCGCAAGGCGGCGGCTGACCGGCTCGAAAACGTGACGCACACCGTATCGCGAATACTCGACGGATACGATATTAGATTGCGTCCCAATTTCGGAGGTAAGTCCTTTCTGTTTCATAGTTTATTGAATTGTTTTTTTCTTCTTCTGATAACATGGTGAAGAACAATTGTGTACTGTAATAATAAGATATGCAAAAAAATACGCTATTGTTAAATCTTTTGTTACCCAAAATCCTTGAGAAAGTTTAAAAGGATGTCTTAGAGGTACTTGGCCATTCGGCCTACATTTTGGAGTTTTTTAGATAGCACTCCAAATAAGAAATTGCAAGCACATCATCACTGGTAGAATGCCAACTGATTTCTTCACCATGTTTTTGTTCACCGCATGTGAGTAATGGAACTTAAAATATTGGTCACTACCACGTATGATCCCAAACTAATCGAGAACAGACAGACAGCATCAAATTAATTTTATCAGCCGTGTTTGAATTCAAACGCTTCAACCCAAATTTGTACCATGCATCCATATCATCTTGCAATATTCGTGATATAATATCTGCATCTAGTACACGTATTAATGCTACCTGTTTGCAGACTTGAAATTATATTTGCTTAGTTGTGCATTATGAATTTAGATTCAAATATCCCTGGAATTTTGTAATAAGGCACTGAAGTGACTCCACTACGCGTTGTACGATCTGTAGACCATAAAAATTGAATATTGTATTGAACTCGCTCCGTAAATACCTATATTTTGATTTGTCAGCGGTTCGCTGCCTAGCCCACATATGCCACTGATGCTTCGTTGCATAAATGTTATTGCTTTTCAGGAGATCCGCTGTACGTCGGAATGGATTTAACTATCGCTAGTTTCGATGCCATATCGGAAGTAAATATGGTAAGCTTGCCGACATCTGCGGGCACGATAACATTAAAAGCTAAGTCACTCGATCATTATAACGCGGTGTATTGAAGACGACAAAATATTATTTGATCTTGAGACACGATTGATTGATAACGCTGAAATTCGTAGCTTCGCCAACGAGGACTGTAAGACGATATGGATACGACCTTGCGCGTTCGATGATTTTGGACTTGGCTCTCCATCGGTTCATATAAATTCATTTAGCTTTTAATAGCTCGGAAAGGGGGGCAAGGCCGTTGTCACTTGACACACATCGCGTGCCACTGGGGGCGGCGTGCTGCGTCAGCCAATCGATGGAAGGCTTTACTTTCCGCCGCCAGTGGCCGCTTGCCATAGCTGAGGTCACCGCCCACTCATCACGACTTAGGTATCATGTATACATATCTACAACCATATATCATATATATACATATATTACATATCCTATGTAAAACACTTCCCTTGTAAATTGTCAAGACCTCATCTTGGAGCATTCATGTTATTCACCGTTAAAGTTATAGTATTAAAAAAAACTTATTCATAAGCCTTCTAAATATTTCCAATATTTCAATATAGAATGGATTCGCAACCGGACAGTTTCAACACATGGTATATTTCACCTAATGCTTTCAACATTTTCATCTGCTATAGTACATTAGTTTCAAAACCTAACAAACTTATTTCATTACAGTGGATGTAGTTACCTTCGTAATTGATTTATTTATGCAAAAGTTTTTCTTTGAGATGTAAATTCTGTTTCAAAAATGCAAATGACTTTACCCATCGTAAACTATGCAAACCTTTTATTATTTGATGAACTGTGAGTTAAGAATTCACTACAGTGAGGTTTCTTTCAGGATTATACAATAACTCTCTACCTGAATCAGTATTGGAAAGACGAGAGGCTGGGGTTCGGTTTGCCTGAGGATGTACTCACTCTGTCTGGAGATTTTGCTGATAAAATTTGGGTGCCTGACACCTTTTTTGCTAATGATAAAAACAGGTTAGTTTACTAACCCCATAAACACGTTTTATCATATAAATACCTATGTATGTTATTAGAGTTTATAAGCATTGCAGTGCTCCGGTTTAGGCTTACAACTGTACCTAGTCCTTGAAAGTTATAAGTTCAAACCTTTTGTTGCCTATTATATCCAGCATCATGAGCATGTGCAAAATATTATAATTGATTCAACCTAAAAAAAAATGGTTGTGCTATGCTGGTTTGTGGTTTTACCATCCCTTACGATTTGTTATAGTTTCCTCCATGACGTCACGGAACGGAACAAATTGGTCCGACTTGGCGGCGACGGCAGTATCACTTACGGAATGCGGTTCACAGCCACGCTGGCCTGCATGATGGACCTCCACTACTACCCACTCGACAGCCAGAACTGCACCGTCGAGATTGAAAGCTGTGTGACTCTTACACTTAAATAGATCATCAGGCTTGAGCTTTTGGCTGACTGATGATAGATTTCATGCCTGGGTGTTTACTCTGAAAAATGATAAATGATGTGTCGAATCGTCGATTTGAGTCACACTGCGCGGTATGCTAGGCACCAACAACTTGACTCTGGAATAGATTACCGTAACCCCGCAGTGTAACACGAAACGGCAATACAAAACTTCGCTTATTGTTTTACCGAGTAGTACAGCTGGGTCGCTGTCATACGTGATTCGTTATTGGTGTTAACGGTGTTATTTTTTGGCCACGCTTCCGTTAATAAAGTTCAAATATTTAAAAAAAATCTTCCTTCCATGTAAAAGTAAAGTAAAATTTAAAAACCAAACTCATCAACCTTAAAAATTGTCTTCGATAGATTTATTTGTTGTTGTATTTGTATTGTAGATCTCTTTTTATGGAACGCTATAGTGGCTGAGACAGGATTTTACATGGAGTACCTAGGCTTGCCTAGGCGTGGAATTAACTATGCCAGGAATTTCGTCAGTATGTTTTCCTTCACCATTTTAGAGAATTGCGCGCGTACATTTTTTGAACAGAAAAATCCATTAGTGCACGTCTGTATCCTAGTCTGATTCTATGGTCGTGGGTTACCATAAGCCCACGAATCAGATAGGATAGGATCAGAAGGCGGAGTCGTTTCCACTAGACCATCGGTGCTTTGTTGTATGCAATCACTAATTTTACAAAACTTAAAGTCACATAGGTACCTTATTCGCAAGCTTTCCGTGCTTTTGCAATGCATCATAGATATTGAACATAAAATTATCATTTACTTGTTGAAAATTTAATTATGCTAATGGGTATTGTTTAACATTTCACACAAACTACGCAGTAGTCCATAGTGACGGTTTGATTCACACGATCGAGCTATTAGTATATTGTGTAGTAACTACTACAGATTAGTGAAATACCTGCGTACTCGTTCATGCTGGATTATTTACTTATAAACTTGAGCCCCCGCTATCAAGTTTTTGTAGCAAGGGGTAATAATCTATACCAATTATGTGTAAGAATCTTTGTCCTGACTGACTGACATATAAACAATACATAATCTAAACCACTCGTCGTAGAGACTTGAATCTTTTAGGGTTTTTTCGTTTTGGTGCGTAGAGGTGTACCAAGAAAGGAATATCCGAAATTCAACTCCTAAACGGGTATAGACTATACCCCCCTACTATACCGTATGGTAGGGGTTGAAATTTGTATAAAAATAACTTAACGCAGACGATGTCGCCCGCGTTTCGCTAGTAACTTAAAAAATGCAGTAATTTTCGGAAAAAAAATATTTTAAACATCTCGGTGCTGTGTAATCAAATTATAAAACAGATCAGTATGCTAACGTAGGTAGTATTTGTGTTGCAGATGGGTACACAGTTTCAGACGTGGTAATGTATTGGAAAGAAACGCCAGTGCGTGGGGTAGAAGACGCTGAGCTGCCTCAATTCACCATACTAGGGCACGGGACTAATGATAGAAAAGTAAGTACTTACCTAGACGACAAAAAAACTTACATTGCAATAAATAGCAGAAGTCGTATTTAAGATAGGTATAGTTTTAAATAAGTAGTTGTATCTCACATGTACAGTGCCAATGATGATTGTTAGCAATAAATTATAATGTTAACTTCATTTCAGAGGATTCGTTTTCTGTTATCTTTGGAAGCAACATTGTATTTTCATTTTAATTGTTTTTCTAGTGTTATTTTAAGTTCTGATGGATAATTTTGGTGGTATTTTAACCATCATTACTTGAGGTCTTAGCACAAGTGTGAACAATTGAAATGAAAGTGTGTTATGAGGCATCCTGATTTGAACGAAAATGTTTCCCTTTGGTTTTGAAGAAAAACGCCATCTTTTTCTTCAAAACCAATGACAGCCGACTTTACTTTTTTTACCGACTCGACTTGACTAATTTTATTCAACCCACCCACTTGACATTGGCAAAATTGTCCGCAAGACGGACACAGGCCATAAAAAAAAAAAAAAAAAAAAAGTACATGCTGTCACAGATGTACCTATGCTGCATAAACACCACAAAGTACTTTTTATGATAAACACAAACCACGTCTCAAGGTCCTAACTTTAGCGACAAGGTAATAGTTTCTCAAGTTCACTTAAATACTTGAACATTCCAGGAAAAGTTGGCGACAGGGATTTACCAGCGGCTCTCGTTGAGTTTCAAGCTAAGGAGGAACATAGGATACTTCGTGTTTCAGACATACTTGCCGAGTATACTGATTGTGATGCTCTCTTGGGTGTCTTTCTGGATTAACCATGAAGCAACGTCTGCCAGAGTTGCTTTAGGTAAATCATTTCAATTATTTTTACCTCTTCATAATTTTATTCCATTACAGTTAAACAAATCAGAACAAAGACAGAAACACAAGTTAATAAAATGTAAAGTAATTTTGTTAACCTAAATATTGTACACGGCATTATACACAAAATTTTGAAAACAATACAAGATCGAATTAAATCAATAATAAATATAAGGCTAACAGTTTATATAATAGAAATGTCATGCTGTTGATAATAATAATTATAGACCTAAAACTGATCATATTTTGATAGCTATAAAATACTCGGTGTGTTTTATAGTTTTTTATGTTTTAAATCGTATTATTACATGCAAGATTGAAATAAGCAACCCTTTACAGGCATAACGACGGTTCTCACGATGACCACAATTAGCACAGGAGTACGTAGTAGTTTACCCCGCATCTCCTACGTCAAGGCCATCGATATATACCTCGTGATGTGTTTCATATTCGTGTTCGCTGCATTGCTCGAATACGCTGCTGTGAACTACACCTATTGGGGAGCGAGGGCAAGGAAACGGGCTAAATTAAAGAACAGAGATCAACTGTCGACTAGCACGAGCGTGGAAAAGGACTTGAAATCTAGTGGTATGTAGCCAACTTGGCGTATACTGCAAATCCATAGCCTTGATCAGCGAATGATATTCCTTAGAATCTGGATAAGAGAATTAAAATTAAGAGGGATATAGTTTGCTGGAACTTTTAGGCATATCGCAACCATCTAATATACAAAAACTGCCTGGCCATTGCGCTATTTGTGTTTTACATTTTACCGCTATGCTCAGGCACTAGTACTGTTGTTATCTAATAAATTAATCAAAATATGAATGTAATGTTCTTAAAACTTTGGATACCACTTCACTAATAATAATCTATTTCAGGTTGCCGTTCTCCCGAAGAGATCATAGCACTTCGCGAGTGCACAGGTGGTACAGGGCGCGTGTCTCCATTGCTCGGACTGCGCTCGAAGCCACTGCCAACCACGACAGCAGCGCCCCCATCCCTGCGTCTACAGCGCGACCACACAACGCTGCGGTACCGTACTCGCCCGCATTCCAGAACCTCGCGAAGTAAGTAGGTAGTTCTTAGTATATTTAACAAACGCGCTAAGAAAGTATCGTCAGAAACCAGAACATCGAACACCGTCGCAAAGTAGCATGCCTAATAATCCTAGGATGAGTATACATACAGCTCAATACCTGGTGGTATTTCAACCATGCACGACAATCACTTTGGTTCAAACTGCAGTAAGCTAACCACTAAGGAGTGGAACTCATTGCCATCGTCCGTTTTTCCTGACCAATATAATCTAGGGCAAGAGTAGATGGCAGGATAGGTGGCTAGACCGTTCTTCTATATCATCGGCTTCATTGTCACTTACCACCAGGTGAGATTGTTGCCAAAAGACAGTATATTAATAAGAAAAGCAAAAAAATATAGAGGTTACGTTTGGCACTCGATTGGAGACAGTGGAGTGAGGAGAGTGTCTGCATACCCAGTAGTAGGAATATGGGGTGATATGCGAAGATAGATGAGAAAAAATTATCGCAGTGCATCAGTAAAAAATCAAATAATCACTGAATTAGTAAATGGCCGATGTAGTCGATTAATTTATGGTATCTATAGTCGCATATATTCGAGGACATTAAATTGACTAAGAAATGTACTCACACGACTGTAATCTTCGGCACGAAATATAGGTGTTTTTTTTTTCAGATGGATCCACGAGCAAGCCAAAGATGATACACGCACTCCGTCGTGGTGCAACAGTGATTAAGTCTTCAATGCCGAAGATACGAGATGTGAACGTGATCGACACATACAGCCGCGTCATATTCCCCGTCTGCTTCCTCATGTTCAACGCAGTCTACTGGACATTCTACATATTTGATTAGATGTCTGAAAATAATTTAACCTTTATCGGCTCCTAGATAAGCGACAAATATGGGTAGACACGCTGCATTTCAGACTAAATGGAAACACCGTTTAGTTCATAACTTTTTTCATTTTATATTTAAGTCACTGTCGTAATAATAATATCCAGGTACAAAGTGTGTAATTTTTTGTCGCTTTCCTAGAGCATCAAGTTACTTGTTTAGTTATCCGAAGCTCCAAATTTGGTTAACCAAATTTTAGGAAAATTAAAAAATACAAATAATTTGTAAAGGTCGTAGGTAATTTCAGTTACTACTAAGTTCAGTTGTTTTTTTACCAAAATAGTTAAATTATTCCGAATTATGAAATTTTATGAATTTTGACGATTTGTTTTCACAAACTTATTGGACCATTTTTATATCATCATGATATATAAGATGCCAATATTTTATGCGTTATCAAAATATTATATTGTAAGTATGTGCCAAGTATTTCTTAAAGTTCAAGTAGTTCTAAAATATCAGTCAACTAGAAAATAAATAACATATTAATTTAATAAAACTGCCAATATTTAAGCCGAGTAGATACCTATTGTAAAATGCGCCATAGTTATAAATAAATATAAATTATATTTTGCTGTCCATTTTTTAGGTTTTAATAAAATATAACCCCCGATCTGATATTAATTTCAGTGAACGGCTTTTGAATCATCATTCTCATTCGTATAAAATTTTATTTAATATATAAATAAAAAATATGGATAGGTATAAAATGTATGTATTTTCCGTTGTTAATAATAAGAATGAGGTAGAAATTTTATTGTTGTTTTTTCCTATATTTCATAGTTTAAAGTGGTTGCAACCTATTAGTCAATAAATTATTTTTTAAGTAAAAATAAACTTTATTACAATACCATAGGATGTGTTTTAGTATTGCATAGCCAACAACACCATCATCATCATCATAACCGGAAAAAAACACATTTGTGCATATGCCTCTACAATACTTTTGAACCTTCTCTATTCCGCGACTAATGAGTGTCGGCGGCCCGTCGGGTGGGAAGGCGTGCTACGCTCGTTCTATGAGCTATGTAGCCTGCTCATTGCCACTTCAATTCATAAATAATATCCGATTCGTAGATCTATGTCCTTCTTATCTTGATTCTTCAACGGATAGTTACTTCCTGGTGCTTCTGATACTACCTAGTAAAACTCCCAGCACAGCTCTCTGCATAGCTCATTGTGCGACTTACAGCTTATAAATGGGGCTAATAGAAACCACGCCACTGTTTTATATTTCATGACTGGCAACACGTCCTGTGCTTGTGTGTTGTGGTGACTGACTACGATAAACCCCCAGCATATATAAATAAGTAAATATTGACACTCATTCACACAACGTCTCTTTTTTTTTATTAAGGAATTCCCGAAACTCAACCCCATGATGATGAATCATTTGTATTAAACCTTACAAAAAAGTATGAAAGTATGTGTAATTTTAATAAGGGGCAAATGGCAACAGAAAAAAACATACAAAACGTGGAAGTCATTTAAAAGTCTGAGAAAGAGACTGGAGACGCACCTTTGCTTAAAACCGTTTTCAGATTTTTCTAAACATGTAAATTTTTTTCAGAGTTAATCGTCATCGTCATCAGCCTTAATAAATACAGCGCTGGACATAAAATTTACCCCATACTTGTTAATGGAACAAGCAGATGGCCCACCTGATGTTAAGTGGTTACCATTACCTATAACAGAGCATCGCCTTGCAGGTCACGCTCATTATAAGGACTACTCTGCGTCCATCAACCTGAGGGTTACTGGTGGTAAGCCTCCTGTGCCTGTAATTTTACCGGCATTCACACCCTTTAAACCGGAACACAGCAAGCTGCTTAGCGGCAGAAATAGGCATGGTGGTAGTACTTCCCCGGATGAGCCCTCCACTTAGAGCTCTACTACTATTAAATTAAAATATGTATATGTTTCCTCGTCAAGCTTAAAGGCTCTGTTTTGACATTATGTATGTAGGTACTTTTAGTGTCTACTGCGCCATCTAGGTGCTAAAACCTTTACTGAATAGACACTCAGTTCTTAAAGGTTCCTAACGAATACTTTCTACTTTCGACTGACTGACAAACTGACTTCTCTGTTTATTTACGTGAGTCCTAGACAGAACACCCAAGGTTATGTATACGTAAGCACAGACCACTAGATGGCGATAGCGTACAAGCAATGAGAAAGTAAGAACCTTTCTGGGATGTATTTGGAGGGGCTTCGGGACAATCCAAATATGTCTGCCGAGATCTGACAGATGGCTGTACTGAATAAAACTTAGCGAAGAAACAAATAGACGAGTACGAAGACATAAACTTGTATCCAAAAATATCCCAGAAAGCTACGAATCCTCATTCATAACCTCAACCACATTATTTTCATAATCTGATTTAAAAATAGCGCTAAGCCCCAAACACTTGCAATGAAAAAATGCAAGTAGGTTACGCAATTGTAAAATCAAAATGGTCAGCGCAGATATATGAAACTGCCATAGTACTTATAAACAAGATATAACAAGCATTCACATAATCTATTTTCATCGGGCTTCATACTCAAGGTGAGATACAATATAAAATGTATAGGAGTCGTTTAAATTGTGTATATAAAACTATTGTGGTACTGATCGACAGTCTGTCAAAGTCGTACACTGATACTAATAAACTCGGCGTTATCTCGAAATAGTTACATCCTGTTTTGTCTTTTGCATTGATAGGAAAATTTAAATTAGATCAAAAGAAAAGAGACAAAACACGGTGTAACTATTTCGAGGTAACGCCGTGTTTATTAGTAGGTACCTAGTAAGGTATGTCTTCAAAACTTGGTATGGACTTAACGATCATCGTTTACGTATGCACTGAGAAAGAAGTTCCCGATAAATAAGAGTACCCTACTCTGACTAACCTCCTTAGACATCCTCGAATAATCTCGAGTAGGTACTTGGTATTAAGAGATCGGAGGGGATATCTATTGTGCTTGGGGATTAAAGTCGTGAATTTATTATAATGTTCTGTAGTATAGGTAAAAAATAGAAATGCGAACCAAATCGCGAGAAATACTAGTGTTGTACACGAGGGCGAGTCCCATTCATCTGCTGCTGTGGATTGTAGACTGCGCGGGCTCGCGGCGCGGGGACCGATTCCAGATCACCTAGTACCCATCGAAGTCTCGGCCCGGTCACATGTACGTACATATGCTAAGCAATAAAAATAGCAATAGACACTAAGTGAAGTGATTATAGTTCAGTGATAGAGCGTAGTAGTTGAGTAAATAAAGTGTAAGCGATTCTTGTGTGAAAGTACTGATCTAAGGAATGTTCAACGTTTATTTTAAGTAAGTACTGTAGCGTAGGATTAATTTTAGATATATAGATAGTTCAGTGTTTTGTAATCTTGCTTGAATTTGCATGTAAGTCGAGAAGATGTAAGATATATAAGTTTTCGTTTTTAAAAAAGTTGTATGGTATATCTGTGGGCTGACGGGTGGGGCCTAAAAGTATTGAAATTCAAATTCAGACCCTGCCGGGGAAGTGCGGGGGAGTCGCGCCCGCGCCCTGGATCGCGTGGGCGAGAGCCGCGCAACCCTCAATATTGATCGCTCAATTCTTTTCTTAAGTATTTGCTAAATATGTAACCAAAACACCATGTTGGTGACCCAAAATTGCTAAGTTTAAGTTATTAATCATTTAGGTGCTAATCTCTCCCCATGGATGACATCACCGAGTTTCAAGAGTTCCATAATGTATTTTAAGATGTTTTGGCCAGTTCCAAATATTGCGTCGTTTAAAAATGTTACATTACTAGCGAAACGCGCGACTTCGTCCGCGTGAATTTATTTTCTGTACCCCGTTTAGGGGTTGAATTAGGGGAATTCTTTTCTTAGTACATAGAGCCTTGATATATAGAGGATGTATCAAGCCAAATAATCCCTAAAAATTCCATTCTCTACGACCTATGATTTAGGCTGCATATTGTCTATATGTCAGTCAGCCAGAACCAATTTTATAATTGGTATAGAGTATTTTATTTTGGTAAATTTTTATTTAAAAATCCGGCCAAGTGCGAGACGGATTCGCGTACGAAGAGTTCCGTACCAATAAAAACGGCAAAAAAACACCTTAATATTTTATTTTTAGTACCTACTTGTTGTTATAGCGGAAATACATCATCCGTGAAACAGATAGACAGACAGACAGACAGTGGAGTCTTAGTAATACTTAGTAAACTTTATTACTTTAGGGTTCCGTACCTAAAACAGGGTAAAACAGGACCTTTCCGTTTTACCCTTTGGGTACGGAACCCTAAAAATTATGTCTTTGATTGTGATAATCTAATCGATATAAATAATATAAATCTTGTGAATGACATTGACAGTCTTGGCATAGCTCAAAGATGTTCCATAAATATTGATTACGTTAGGTATCCACGCCGATATTGATAGGTCTTAAAATGAGATGTGATCCCGGATTAAGTAATCTAAATGCGTAGGGTGACCCTGTGAATCTTGAATGAAAACTTGCTCAACAAGTACGTCGTAGCGCCGCACTGCGCATGCCCAGAGATTCGCGATTTCCAATAATGTCCGCCCGTTTTCAACGGTTTCAGTCAGTATTGCTAGGCACATTGTATGAGTGATATTCCAGTTTATTTTTAAAACAGCGAGAGTTGATACATTGTGGCTCGCTACTGAAATAAAATGTGATATTCAAGCATAACATTTGCGTTCATGTTATAAACCAGAATTTAGACATTTGTGCAACTAAAATGGCTACCTATCTGAGAGTGCAGGTAATTAAATACGACCACAAATATGGGTTAGCTACCGCGGCAATGGCTAATTAAGCTAACAATTAAAATCTGAATAGAAACATGCCATTAAAACATACTACTCACAAAAACGTAAGTTAGAAATAATTTTTGAAAACAATTATTGATGGCTGTTTCCAAACTTAAATTACTGATGGGTTCCTAAGTGAGAGTATCAATAAATACTCTTTTTAAATAATGTCAAGTTTGCTTTGGCTTATTGTTTTTTGATAGATCATAACAGTGCCAATGTTGACCCAACAATACCAGTCATCGAGATAACCAACAGCCTTGTATCTTAAAATTAGCTGACCACGCGAACTTCGATCTCCATTATTTTTATTTTGATTAGGTACATATTATCCTATTTCGATAAATCAAAAAATCATAAAAATTGGTCCAGCCGTTCTTGAATTATAAGTGGTGTAACTAACACGACTTTCTTTTACATATATAGATAGATAGACGGTTTATTTAGGCAAAGTATCAATAATTCACAGTATATTTTTATTGTAGGTTGATTGGTTAGGATTAGGAATGTAATAAATGAAAATTTGCATCCTAAACCCTAATTCAAGTATTTCTAATATGTAAAAAATATATATGAAGCAGTTGAGCTATATGCAAACCGTTACAAACGATCTAGAGATAGCTCAACCGATCTGAATCAGTCCCCAAGGCACTGGCAGCATTGCCACGCTGAATGCCAATGCTGTTGAAATGAGCCGAATGCTCAGTTTTCAGGAGGAATCATTATGTATATGATTTGCAGGTAACCTGTAACCTGTAAGACCACGCCATGGTATCGTGGAAGCGTGTTGGAAACAAACGCGCGATATCTGCGCAGGTCACCTAGGACTGGTGTTGTGACTGTTGGCGCTCCGTCGCTGGGCCACCATGCCTGCGCCGGTATTTGTGTATGCGACATCTCTCGCATTACTGTGGCTATTAGGTGAGTCATCATCATCTTCTTACCCTGGGGCCGTGCAATATTTATCCAATATCCATTTCCCTCAATCAGTCGTAATATTATTATACCCATGTTACCTTTACTTGTACTTGACATCATAATATTTTTCAGTTGTGGTATTCCATACGTCATGAGTATTTATTTGAACAAGATAAATGATCGTATAGAATAATTTCTGAAACACAACACCACAAGCTCAATTCGAGCCCACAGCTTGAACATAGGAGGACATAGACATTGAGGACATAGGTCTGCCCCATATTTCGGTCAGTTTGCCATAGTCACCACGCTTGGTGGGAGGGTGGTAGGTATAGCATTTTTTTTATGCTACTGCTGGTGGAACAAGTAAATGGCCCACCTGATGTGAAGTGGTAACCATCACCTATAATTAAGCATTGCCTTGTAGGTCCACCGACCTGAGGCATACTGGTACTACTATGTACCGTAACTATACCATATTGATAAAGATAAATAAATAAATATTGATAGATCTAGAAGATCTATAGATAAATTTAATTGTTATTTATCAACAGTAAGTGCAGAAGAGCACCCATCTTTGGGGGCTCCTCGTTCCGCGAATGGTACGGCTGACTCACCGGACCCCCGGTCACCGGTCGGACGTGTGCCCCCCTACCAGCCATCAGGGGGCGCGATTGGTGTTGGCCCTATCCCTATGCAAGTGCCTGTATTCTGGCCCCATAACCCACATACGCGAGTGGACATATGGCACCGTAAGTAAATCAACTTCTGGTCTGAATCTATTATTATAAGAAACTTTGTCCTACCTTACTCACTGACTGACTGACAACGCAGTTAGTTTAGTAGTTGGTGATAAATTTAATATAAACATTGAACTGCAGTTATATTTACCATAAAACTTGGAGAAAGGTCATCCCCAGTATCAAGTATATTGGTATAGTGGTTACAGTATCATTTTTTTCGTCATATAACATACTTGAATTAATATTTTGATTGCTGTTACTCGATTGAACAAGAATTTATTTTCCGTGACAGACCACTCTGGATTAAACAAGCAAACCGATTTGACGGAAGATTCGGATCCGGACGAGGTGGACGATGGTGGCTGCCAACAGCCATGTCTTATTCACCAGTTTTCCTGTCAGGTGAGCAATTAATATATTGCTAGAACTTTGCTACTTTAACTCAAGAAGAGTAGACTAAATATTTTTTTTATTTTTTAGAGTTTTCAGAAATTGTATATTGTTCTAAGTATAGGTAATATCGTTGAAGAAAGTATGTTGCGAGAAAATAGGTTTAGCAAAAAGATATTCCCAGATATCCTGTACCTGCATACCGATGGAAAAGCGCTGCGACGACGAGGCAGACTGCGCGGCGGCTGAAGACGAGGCTGGGTGTGCTCACGCGTGCATAGAACAAAAGAACCGCACGCTGTGCCATAGCACCAACGTGTGCATTGCCAACGAGTGGTTCTGCGACGGTGATAACGACTGCGGGGACTTCACCGACGAAACTCACTGCGGTACGTGTAGAATAAATGCTTATAACCATTCGTTTATCAGAGTTAGGTATATTCCGGCGAGGAAGTTGTCTGACAGTTTCCTGGTTTCCAAAAGCAGTGGTTGTAATAGCTAGAATGGACTACTTTATACATACCTACAAAAGCCTACAGCAAAAACCAAATTTTGAAACGGTTACCCTTTTACTTAGTCCTTCTGGTTTAAGCTTAGAAAAGACCTTGCAAGGGTAAAAAAATACCTGCCATACAAGTAGTAAGGTCAAAATCTATGTTAAGGTACCTTAAAAGTTAATATTCCTCTTCAGCAATGTATAAAAATAGCTTGAACTAATAAAAGTATTGCATATTTTTAGGGGGAGATATTTTCTTATGCGACCTTCAACAGCTAACCGTCGATACCTTTTTTTTAATAAAGTAACATAAAATAACCTTGACAGGTGGATCAGCCAACTGCACAGCGGATCAGTTCACATGCGAGAATGGACTGTGCATTCATTATAACTGGAAGTGCGATGGAGACAACGACTGTCGTGACAACTCCGATGAGATCAATTGTACCAAGGGCGAGTGAGTATTACTTTAAATTCTTATAACTATCAAATATGATAAGGATGAGTTTCCTGAGAAAATGATAAATCATTTTAAAAGAGAGCGGTCTGAGGTGTCTGGATATTACAGTTGTGACTCTGTATCCATTTTTACAAAATATATTGATGTAGTAGGTACACGAGTACATTTTTATATATACATACACATTATTTTTTTGTGAAAATAATTACCCTATTCATTTTCCTGTTTTTTAATATTTTACATCGGATTTTCTTTTCTCATTGGTTTCGAGTTTCACATTTGTATTGTGCCTTGACAAAAACGTAACATCAATATCAGAGAAAACCCGTTTTCTTTTTTGTTCATCTACTCCAAGTATAAGTGTTTCACTATTTATTGCCTCCATTGAGTCAATTTGGGCCAATTAGATTTCCCTGTATAAGTCTTGTGACGTCATAGCAATCTACATTAATAGTTTCATTGAATAATAAATTTTTGTTGTGCTGTATTCCTTCAATCCATAAATGTATTGGTTTATTTTACTACGTGAATGCAGATTGCTATGTGATTGTAGTAGTAGTAGAGCTATTAGTAAAAGCTCTAGGACGATGATAGTACGTCCGGGGAAGTACTATCATCATGATTAGTTCGACCACCAAGCAACTTGCTGTGTTCCGGTTCAAAGGATATGGGTGTCGGTGAAATCTTTTTTTAAATAATAAATATACATAGCGCGCAACAAATCTTGTACTACTGGAACCTGATAGATGATAGAATACTTATTTTTAAAAAATAACACAGCCCTAACATTAGAATCCCAGCTATATTTTATCAATCAAATTGATTACATTTATAAATAGGAAGTTTGATTCAGAGGCGCTTAACTCTAAGTAATAAAATTGTTTTGAAAAATATTTGAGTAACTATACAATAAACCGAAACGAAACGAACGACGATTTCACAACGATTTAATTTGATACGATCTTTTGACAGAGCGACTATATGGCCCACATCGTGTTAAAGTGGCAAAACCTTGACATCGCAGGTCACGCACGTTAGGAATATGCCCTTTTACGATGCACTTCTGCGTATCCATTAACGTGAGGCATAACATGTGTAATTTATTTGAGACTACGCGGATGTGTATTTTCTGTATATTTTAATTCATTTTATGTAAACTTATTCAAGTCTTATTTTATCCCACCCTCACGTTTGCGAATCAATGAGATTGCGTGTTATTTTAGCTATGATTGTTTACGAATAAAATAAAAACGTTGGTTACTGGAAGTTTCTTTATGATACGGGCTCTGTATGCGAGGCTTGTAACGGGCTGTAGATCAATACTCGGTCAAGGGGCTGGGGAGAGTAGGAGGGAAGGTTTCCATGGAAACGCGCCTACGCGCAGCCTGTGTCTCGGGCTCTTGCCTTGCCCAATATATTTCATAGACTGTTGTAGCAATTAACACCAGCGCATGAAGAAATTAATGAGAAATGAATGCGTAAGCAAAATTAAGCCACGAATGCCTACGCAGTATTGACTGCAGTATTTATTTTAGGAGTCTATGTTGATGAATGAAATTCTGTTTATTACTAATTTAGGATTGAAAATCGGGTTATAAATGGCGTGATATGCCGATATGACGCACATTCGTTAAACGCGAACGCCGCAATGTATTGAAAAACTTTAAAAGCTCTGATACGCTCGTAGAGGTTCAATAGCTGAGCACTGTGATAAAACTAATTGAACTGGTCTTCTTATACTATGTTCTGTTTATTTGTGCTCTACCGGCAGTAAACGATAATTTCTGCGCATTAACGCATCTACGAAACCTCTACGACGTTTTACGTAGAGGTGTCTACGCAGCTTCTACAGATACAAAAGACACATGAGGTTTCATTAACCGTCCGATGTTAGCTTCAATAAAGCAAGAACAACAATGCTAAAACCAGTGTTAAGAAAGAGTTCAAGCTTATTATCTAGGCTTAATCACAAGAAATTGGCGCCTAGATTTCTAAAGGAATCCTGGATTTTAGCGAATAACTATTTTTTTTACTTTGAATTACGGCACACTTAAGATACATTCCGCGCGATTGAGATAAGTCTGCGTTTATTCGCAAAAAGTTATAAATAAACATAAATTATCTCGCATTTTCGACCTCGCGGCGATCGTGAACGCCAAGGAAGAGCAAGCACGTTTTTTGAACTTTATTTCAACGTTATTAGCACGAAGTTAGACGCGTTGAAGTGCTCGTTTAACATTAGACGGCCCCTGAGGAGTGGAAATACGGAAGGTAAATTCGCTACCACTAGGCCACGAGTGCTCTGAATATTAAGATTTGCAATAGTGTTATGTACCTATTTCGCAATATCCTATGAATGAGAACGCCTACGCTTTTGCGTGGGCCTGTATATTTTTAAACCTTGACGCAAAGACTCATGTTTCCTATTATTCTGCATTTGTATGGAATAATATGTTTCTCAAGCGACTAATATATAAAAGCAAAGTTATTTTGCTTCAAAAAATAAATGTCCCGGAGCTTATCATAATAACTCGAAGTGAATGATAAAATGTAGGTAGGGATTTTTTGAAATGTATTCGTAATTGTATAAATTTGATAAGAATGTTTTTTTAACTTAGAGCAAAGAGTTCGGAATCTAAAATGACAGTAGTATTTTTTATGAGATTTTTTTATGTAGTTCTGAGTAGTATTTTAACATTTCTATATTTTACGGTACGAACTTCTTTATTTTGAGAGTTACCTACTTTTATTTTCACGCAGATGTGGACCGAATCAGTTCAGGTGTTCTACCGGGGATTGCATTTCAAAGCATTGGAAATGCGATAAGGAAACTGATTGTTCTGACAATTCGGATGAATCTGAGTGCCGTAAGTATTTTGTCTAACTACTTATAAAAATGTATTTATTTACAAAAAACTTTAACAAGATATTTAGCAGCTAGCTTAGTATTTCATAATATTTCATAATAGGTTTGTAGTATGTATTGTAGGTTAGTTTGTAATATTTGTATGTACTTGTAGCAATTAAAATAGATCTATTCGCGCAAGTAAACCTTACATAGGCAAGTGTTTGATTCTTTGCTCTAACTAAATAATACTTTACTTACGTACTTTAGTGTTATTATTTTATTTTTAGAGGAATTTTGTAAATCTAGCCGCTAGGCAGATGATTAAACATTAAAAACCTTTCGAGCATGCAAAACCTTTTTTTGGTTTTATGAAGCACAACTTACATACACGTAAATAATAATCCGATAACAATACCTAATTAAAAAGAAAGCTTATTTTCAAGTATATAACTATGTTTTTTAATTGGCAATGATTAAAAACATTACAACTCCAGAAAGTTCCACCATCGATTTTATTTTGTTACTAAATAATGTGCAGTTCTAACTTTTTCGGTATTATTTATCATAATCGATTGTATTTATCCTTTATGCTCAGCTGTGGACTTGCTGCGCTGTGGGGAGCATGAGATCCAATGTAACAACAAGAAGTGCGTGAACAAGGAGTTCCATTGCGATGGTGACAATGATTGTGGGGACTGGAGTGATGAGGATACTTGTCCTATGGTGCCTGGGATCTGTAGCGCTGGAGAGTTCAAGTAAGATGTTCATATAGCCAGAAAGTGTGCTTACTACGAAAACCCGACTTCACGCCTTTTTAACGTCAATATTTTATTGAGTTCTTCGCGTGGAAAACTGTGAAATTTCATGACCTATTTAGCTAGTACTATTTATTACCTAGTACGATTTAATTATTTTTGCAGATGTAATGACGGTAAATGCATTCCGGAGCGCTGGCGATGCGACACCGAGCGGGACTGCTCTGATGGAGGAGACGAGCTTAACTGCGAACCCAATAAGATCCAAAACTGCACTTCTGAAGAATTCGTATGTGCTGACCACCGTTGCATACTGGTAAAGATATTAAGTGAACAACAAATTTAGAATGTTTGTCATAACTAAATTATTTTTGAAAAATATAAACTTTTTCTTCCAACTTTTTCTTTTTCCAACCGCTACTGGTTCGAATCGGCTCTTATCGGTTCTTGTCTGATTAGCTTGTTTCACTTTGTTATGTACATTATGTACTCAGTTTCTTTTTTTTATAACAAGTTTTTTAGAATTAAACATGCGATAACTGTGATTAATATTTTAATTTATTTTATTTGTTTATGTATAGATTTTCAAATAAAATAAAAATTCTTCCAGAAAACGTGGATATGCGACGGCGTCCGTGACTGCACAAACGGAGAAGACGAGTTACATTGCGAAATCCACTGCGAAGAAGATCAGTACACGTGTAAATCTCTTGAGCATCTTGCCAGTAATGCCTTTAGAAACTGCGTCAGTAAAAAACACGTGTGTGATGGCATGAAAGACTGTCCAAAAGGGGATGATGAGGAAAAGTGTCCAGTGCATAGGGAGTGTAGGCCTGAAGACAGATGTGAAAAGAGTTGTATCACCACGTGGGATGGAAAGGCTGCGTGTGCTTGTCCACTGGGTTTCCTACTGGCTGAAGACAAGTATAGGTAATATTTATTTTATCACCAATGTCGCATTTGGACCTTGATTTTGAAGAGTCTAACCTTATTTTTTATACAGGTGCAGAGACATCGATGAATGTATGTATGAGCAAGACCCAGTATGTTCTCAAACTTGCTCAAATACAGTTGGAAGCTTTCTCTGTGGCTGCATGACTGGCTACATCTTGAGACCTGACGGAAGATCTTGTAAACCAACCGGAGAATCACCATCGCTCCTATTTTCCAATCGAATCGGAATCAGACAGGTATTTCTATAATTGATCATATAGCGAAACAAATTAAATATTTGAATTAAATAGCTTTTTTTAAATAAATTAGATACAGTTAGTAAGATGACTGGATTAAAAAAACTATGCGTAGTATTAACATATTTATATTTTCAGGTCTGGCTAACCGGAGATAATTACATGTCAGTTGTGAAAGGTCTTCATAACGCAGTTGCACTGGACTACCATTACGAAAAGAAGCTCGTCTTTTGGTCTGAGAACAACTTGAGAGTGATACGGGTCGCTCAAATCAATGACAACAACATTACCGGTAAACATAATCTTAACTTCTGTGATTAGCCGTAATCATAGATGATTTCAGAATATATATCAAAATCTTTGATGTTTCAGACGTTATACGCTGGGGCCTTGAAACACCAGGTGGAGTGGCAGTGGATTGGATACACGATCTTCTGTTTTGGACAGATTCAGGGACTAGAAGAGTGGAAGTGGCTACCCTTGATGGTTCTCTGAGAGCAGTACTCGCAGCCAATGACCTGGACAAGCCTCGGGCAATAGCAGTACACCCGGGAGATGCTTTAGTCTTTTGGACCGATTGGGGTGAGCAAATTTAACACACTATTCACCAACTAACCAACAACCAAAATAAAATTTCACCACCAACTAAAATTTTGTGTTTTCATATCCAAAATTTTACACACGCAGTGTTTGTAATTTTTAACGACTTTTACTCTGCCGTATGCTGTGTTGGTAAACTAAAGCCTGATTGTTTATTTACTTACAGGCCCTAACCCGAAGATAGAGAGGTCAGATATGGATGGCTCTAGACGGAAGAGCATCATTATCGATCAAATCTTTTGGCCTAATGGATTGACGATTGACTACACTGAATCTAAGATATATTGGGCTGATGCCAAGCATCACGTAATTGAGAGAGCTATGTTTGATGGACAAGATCGGAAGAAGGTAAGACTAAAGATAATAATTTATAAATATGTTTTATACGACTTGCTGGTGGAAAATCCAGATGGCCCCCTTGATCTTAAGTGGTTACCATTACTTATAACGAAGCATCATCTCGCAGGTTACGTTCATTAGGAACGTGCTTTAAAACGTACTACTCTGCGTCCATCAACCTGAGGCATTACGCCTCATGTGCCTGTTATTTCACATGCACCCATATCCTTCAAACCGGAACTCGTTAATAGTGCGTGAGAGACGCTGTTTTTAACCAATCTTTTATTTTAGATAACAAGCAAAGGGCTTCCCCATCCATTTGCTCTGACATTGTTTGAAGATGCAATTTACTGGACTGATTGGCATACAAAGAGCATTTCCACGGTCAACAAGAAAACCGGTATGGGTATTCAAACGGTTCACTCTGGGCTCAACGTTCCTATGGATATTCACAGGTAGAAAAATACTACTACTGCTGTTAGTGCCAAACTATTACACTTGATTAGGTACACGGTATTTTTTTTTTGATAAAAACGTTGATTTGCCTACAGTAAATTGTTTTTATTTCAGCTATCACCCACTGAGGCAAATACGGAACTTCAGAAACCGTTGCGTCAACAATGGAGGTTGTTCTCATTTCTGTCTACCGAATAGCCGTGGTCATAGCTGTCGCTGTCCTGTTGGCTTTAATCTGAACCTTGACGGGTAAGAAGGAAGTTTAAGTCAATGCACAATATTCTCACTGGAATCACACTAAAGTATTATATATTTTCACTATTTTGCAGACGAAGCTGTGACCAATCGCCCGAAAATCTAATTTTGTATGCGCGCAAGAGGGACCTGCGTTTAAAACAGTTACAACCTAAAAAGCAAACCGATTCTTTGGACATGGTTAGTTTCGTGATATTATTTTTGTTTTTAACTAGGTATACGAGAACCATGACAACATTATGGACTAACGAACTATTGATATCGAGTCGGGGGATGTCATTGGATAGACTCGTATATTGCCAGCAGTAGACTCCTTCAGGCTGATGATAATTAACTATGTATTTATTATGTTCTAGGTGATTCCAGTAGACACGATAAAACAAGCGGTAGCTTTGGACTGGGATGTGAACACCAACTCTATTTTCTGGACGGATGTGGATAAAGACACCATCAACCGTGCTTACTTGAACGGATCTGGGCAAACCATCATCGCAAAAACTAATCTAGGTAGGTTATATAAATTATTGATGTTATAATTTTTTCATACAACTTGCTGATGAAACAAGCAGATGGTCCACCTGATTTATACCTACAACATGATGATGGAACAAACAGATAGCCCTTTTGACTTAAGTGATAACCATCACCTACGACAAAGAATTACCTCGCAAGTCACATTTGTAAGAAACCCTACGGATGTACGGTCAGCTGCACTAGAATGTATACGGATCGCAGCTTCGCTGCTTGGAAGAAGCTCTACTACTACTACATCATTTACTATTTTTTATCTTACTAATTACACTGAACGCTATAATTACGAAAGTTCGCAAGTGAGTGGATGAGCTTATTAATTCTGCAACATCTTTGCTTATAATTTCTAGGTTGGCCAGCAGGATTAGCTTACGATTGGTACACCGATAAACTGTACTGGACTGACGCTGGAACAAATAGAATTGAAGTGGCGAATGCTGACGGTAGTATGAGAACATTACTCGTGTGGGACAGTATCGACAAGCCTCGAGACATAGTTGTAGATCCAGCAGGTAAGCCTGTCACAGTTTTATATAGTGTTTACACTGCACTTCAAAAATTACTCAGTATTTACAGTATTCCAAAAATTATGCAGCGAGTGGGAATAATATATTATATTAAGAATAATACTTTATTTTTACCAAATTTCAGGTGGACACATGTACTGGTCTGACTGGGGAGCAACTCCTTGTATTGAACGAGCTGATATGGACGGAAAAAATCGTAAACGCCTAATTTCCAATGAAATGACTTGGCCGAACGGTCTAGCGCTTGATCTCGGACACAAACGTATTTACTGGACTGATGGCGGGAACCAGACCATCGAATATGCTAACCTGGACGGTACTGGGAGAACTGTTCTGATAAGTATGTATAACATCTAAAATCAGTTTCAGAATTACTTGTAGACATTGTCCGTATTTAGATTTACGTCCATAGTCTATTTTTATATTAATTAGTAATTTTTCTTATTCCATAGATGAACATTTACCTCATCCATTCGGCTTAGAAATTTACAAAGATGAAGTGTTTTGGACTGACTGGGAAACGCAGTCAATTCAGGCAGCTAATAAATACACCGGTAAAAAGCGACGAACTCTGGGTGCTGGCTTGCCAAATCTGATGGACGTCAGAGTTTTTCATAAAGAACGAGTTGTTGGAAACAACAGGTCAGTTAATATAAAATGATCGGTTTCCTTTTGTTGTTTATGAATTTTTATGGTAAACTAATGCAGGGAATCTACTTACAGGTGCGCCAAAAATAACGGTGGCTGTTCGCATCTCTGTCTGCTGAAACCGTTGAAAGCAGGTGGTCGGTCGTGTGCTTGTCCGGTCGGAATAAAAATAAGTGTAAGACATTAATTATTTTCGCATTCTAATAAATATTATTTAGGAAATCAAAGTGCATGTCTACTAAAAGACATGGTGATATCCGCAAAAGTGTATAATTTTATTTTGCTTGCAGAAGGACGGAAGAACATGCGCGAACGGTCCCATAAACTACTTGATATTTGCTCATCGTTTAGATATAAGGATCGTGTCCCTAGACGTACCATATCTCACTGATGTGGTATTACCGCTGCCGCCACTGAAAAATGCACTTGGTGTTGATGTCGATATCGAAACTGGTTAGAAATGTTATTTTATCTTTAGTATTTAGTTTAATTACTTACTTTATAACAATAACACATTATGATTTTACATTTTAGGTCTTATCTACTGGACGGATACTGGAGAAAAAAAGATCCAACGAGCCACTATAACTGGCCAAGAAATGACTACAGTTATAGGCAAAGGATTGCATACAGTCGATGGGATTGTGATTGACTCTGCTGGGCGCAAGGTTAAATAAACATTATTTTATTTCTTAAGTTGAGGTTTGAAAGGTTTATTTGATTTATTTATTAAATTCCTAACAACAGATCACAATCGAATATAATAAAAATAATATTGTGTTAATTCATAAGATCTAGGGCCCGCTAGCACAACAATTTGATTTCATTTTAATTAGCTATTTACCAAGATAAACATGTTTAGCGGAAACGTAATAGCGATGAAATTTTCCTTGGGCAAGATTATGTTTAACGTAGTTAGCTTCCTAAATGCATTTAGGGACTCGCTAAATACATTTAGTGATCGTTGCATAAGCGGGCCCTAGATTTGAAAATGTTGGGTTGTTTGACAGATTTACTGGACAGATGGAGGACGCAACAGTATAGAAGTTTCTGAAATAGATGGAAGAAATAGAAAAGTTTTGGTATGGACGGGATTAGGTAAGAATTTACAGAAGATAGATGACAGACCCCTAATTATTATTTTTTGTTTTGTAGCACTTGTAAAATTTATATTCATTCGTAGATTCTCCACGAGCTATTGCTTTGCATTATGAACACGGGCACATGTTTTGGTCAGATTGGGGAACGTCAGCGAAGATTGAAAAAGCTGATATGGATGGCAATAACAGGTCGGATGACATAAAGAAGCAACTGTCAAATTACAAAGAAATAATGTATGTCTTATAACAAAATTTTACTTTATTTTTCAGACGCATTATAGTGGAAAACAACATCAAGTGGCCAAATGGCCTTGCCATTGATAAAGTCGAAGGTCGTCTTTACTGGAATGATGCTAAAATTCTAACTATAGAAAGCTCAAACTTTAATGGAGAAGACCGACGAATAATCCGTAAATCAGTGCCCTATCCATATGGTATAGTAATTGTAGGTGCTTATATTTACTGGACGGATTGGAAGACGCAAAGTCTAAATAGAGCTGATAAAATTACTGGAAATAACTCCGTTGAAATTAGGCAAAATTTGGAAGGACTAATGGATATAAGGGCTGTTCAAGTAAGTCGTTAGGATTTTGAAGTCTTCTCGCCTTGTATGTGTAATCAGCGAAATTAAATATTCACGAATGGCATCAATTTTCAGGGAAAAGAAAATCTCAGTGACGTTTGCGGTTCAAACAACGGCGGCTGTTCTCATCTTTGCCTGAGAAAACCAAATGGTTTCTCATGCGCTTGTCCTACTGGCTTGTCGTTCAAAAACATATCTGAGGCACCTCCAAAAATTTGCAAGAACCACCCCGATAATTTCCTGGCATTTGCCACTAGAGGCAGCATAGCAATTATATCGCTCGATACACCAGAACAATGGGATGTCACTTTACCTCTAACTCAACAGGAGGTTCAAAATACTATTGCTGTCGATTTTCATTGGGAACAAAAATTGATATACTACACAGATCTTAACCTAGACGTCATAAGGTAGGTATAGATTATTAAACTTTCGAAAACGCTGGAATTCAATTAGGTATTTTTTTACTGTAAATATTTAATTCATTGGTTTCAGGTCAATCAATATGTCGAACATGAGTGATACAAAAGTGGTAGTACAAGGAGGGATGGACACTCCAAACGGCTTGGCAGTTGATTGGATAGCTAATAATCTGTATTGGACCGATAACGAATATAAAGTAAGATGATTTGCTAAAAAAAATTGAGACTGCATATGTATGTCACTGTTATAATTTGTTTTATGTATATATTACAGGTTATCGAGGTAGCCAGATTAGATGGATCTTCAAGGAGAACGTTATTACGAAAACTGACTGAACCTAGAGCTATTGCAGTCTTTCCAGCCAAAGGGTAAGCTATTTTATCATTGAAAACAACCACGCTTGTACTTTATGGGTCGAATTTACACATTCCGAATTACAGGTTTTTGTACTGGAGTGATTGGGGTGAAATCCCCAACATACAAAGATCGTTACTAGACGGCACCAAGGTGACAATCATTATACAGCAAGATTTGGGTTTTCCTAACGGCATCACCATCGATTACAAAGATCGACGACTGTACTGGACGGATGCTTTGAAAGACAGGATTGATACTTCTGATTTGAATGGAAAACACCGCGTTCAGTTGATACCAGAGGCGAAGAATCCTTTTGGCATGACACAGGTACATTATTTATGTTTCAATAAATCGCTACACTAAATATAGTACAGTGCTCTTAAAAATACATAAAGATCCAGTAAGTTTATGTCATGTATTTTTATCATTTCAGTATAAAAATTACATCTACTGGACAGACTGGTACAAGAAGTCAGTGATGAGAGCAGATAAGCGAACAGGAATGAACATAGTGGCAATAAGGACTGACATGGAGATGGCAATGGAAATAAAGGCAGTATCGTCGGAGAAACAACATGGCTGGAACCCGTGCAAAGAAAACAACGGCGGCTGTTCACATCTCTGCCTTTTCAAAGGACGTAATTACATTTGTGAATGTCCAAATAAGCCAGATTCTGTACCGTGTTCCACAGGTAACGCAGAAACTACATCATGTATTAAACTTAACCCATAAAATAATGTTAAGGGATTTATCATATTTAATCTCATTCTCTGATTCTTGTTGTTGATAAGCTGGCCGTTGTATCAAAAGTATATTACAATTATTTATTATCCTTAACATTTTCAGAGCCAAAGGAGTACGTCGGCTACAAATTGCCATCGCACTACCCCTCGTTTTATGACTACACTGATATCGAAGCTGACGAAGAAACAAAGAACGCCCCTAACCCAACAGTCGCTCCGAGCCGTAGTAATCTTGGCATAATCTTGACTGTGGTGGGAATATTCACATTTTTCATCTTAGCCATTGCGGTTATCGTCTGTGTTTGCAGTAAGTAAAACATTTGGAACTTTATCCCTATAGTTTTGTACTCGAACTTAAGTTTTGAATGGTTTTGCTGTACAGTGAGACAGGCAAAAGCTCCTGGACGAGTTGAGAGGAAGGAAGATTTTCGGGAACCTGGTGGGCACATATCATTTTTCAACCCTAACTACAACGGCTCTACCTGCGTTGTCGGTCTGCCAGAGGCGCCACCCAAGCCTACCCGTTTCCAAAATATATTTAAATACGACAAGGGTCAGGTGAGTGTCCATGAAACACTTTAAATGCTTACTAGGTAGGTCGGTAGGTGTAATACAATCTGTTGAGTTTGATGATGTTTGTATTGTTTGTAGGAGCGTGTAACTAATGTTTACATTCCGGAGGGTACGAGCCTACTGCCGCCACCGCTGCCGCCGCCACCTCTCCCGCCACACCGCTCACGACTCCACGACGACGATTTTGAACCCGTCACTTTGCACTCTTTCACATGAACATCACGGGGAAGACTGCATAAGGACAAAGACGGCCAAACAATGTTTTCACGTGCTGGATCACTCGCTTGCTGGAACGGTCAACTGTGAGGAACTATTAGTTTGCGTTAGAAGGCACATGTTGAGTGATCCAACAAGAAACATTGTATGACAATGGACATGATTCTTAGTTAGTAGAACACGTAACGTAGTCAATGGCAATAATCATAGATGCAAAAAACTATTTTTATTTGCATATCCCTTCAAGTGTAAAAAGCGTCTGAATATTAGTTTCGTGAAATGTAGAACACTTATTGTGAATATAGTAGGCATTGAAGCAAAGGGATGCCAATTTGACTGTGTATGTATGTTTGTGGATAGACGAGGTCAAGGCGGTGAGCTGGTACAAAAAAGGGCTTTTTGCCACAGATCTATTAAAAAACAAGGACAGGTTCGAAACAAAGTTAGAGTAGAGCGCAACCAAGGTGGGTTTAAAGAAAACGTGGCAGCTTTTCTTAACAGGCTGTGGAATTGTGTATAAGATGTCGATGGTTACGAATAACACTTACCTTTTTTAAAATAACACTTATGTGACTTACTTATGCAACTGTGTATAAAAAACAGTATCATTCAAAATATACAGAACCTATTATGCATGCATTGAATAAATAATTTTAAAGTAATCGAATTTTAAAGATAATATTTCGAAATCATTAGTATTTGTAGTATAACTGGTCAATTTGATTCCATTGATTCAATGTAATATTTAATGTAAATAAACTTAATTTTATTTAATTTGATTAAACTCATTCCGAATTATTCCGTCATGAATACGTTTTATTATGAATAGGGCATATTGATCTAAATACCAATTTTTATTGTAATGACGTTCTTATTGAGAATAAGATAATTAATTATAAAAATAATGAAAACTGTACATAGAATAATCATCTTGTACTTTTAAAGTACACGGTAAGTACTTGGGCCCGTATCATCAACCTTTTACTTTTACTATAAGATACAACTTTGATAACACGGTATGAAAAATGCTAGATGATAGATTTTTGTATGGCAATTAAAATGATTGAAGATGAGACTACAGAGATGACGGCTCATAGAGGGAAATAAAGGGAAACCCCTACGTAAAGTGGGATAAGGGCAGGAAAATGATGATGAATTAAAATGATTGAAGATGTTCAGAAAAATGGTTTACATCTTCTTTTGTGTGTCACTGATGTTAAAATGGTAGAGATGATGTATAGCCGCTTGTTGGTCTACTCAACGTCGCAAAACTTATCATATAAATGGTAGTTTACCCTTCGTATACTTACCTGTACCTAATTTTTATTCCCAAAAGCTAATATCGGACAAATTACCTGGTTTTCTTCCAAGGCTCAGGAGGAGGACGAGGTAATCATAAAAAAAATATCATAAATGCCATGTAGGTACCTAATTACCTAATAATTATAAGTACCTATCTTACTAATAAAGTTGGTAGATTCTCTACTGATTAGATTTCCGTCTGAGAAATTATTATTCATAGCGTAAAGTTGAATGTGCGAATAAATAATATTTTACTTACCTACTATAAATGTATAAGACTTTTTTTCTAATTTTTATTATGTAAACAAGTGACTATAGACAAAATCACCCGCGTGGACCCGCGTATTGTCTCAGACATTCTGTATGGGACAGACCAGCACTGTCTTTTTAATGTAATCACTTCTAGACAAAATGTATGGGATCGATAGCCTTGGGCGCGGGTATTAGGTGATTCTGCCTTTAGTGATAGTTTCACTGTTATTTACGTAATCATAGATATCGGTGTATCTAGGTACCGATCATAATATATACCTAAGCTTCAATTGATGTTCGCAAATCTAGTTCTGATTGTGTCCACTAAAATGTACTTACCTACATGTTGTCCCGTATGTTTCTCACCAGGTTAATTATGGTGACAATAAAATATCAGTGTATATAGTTAATTATTAATACTTAAAGTTATGACTATCTTGTCAAAAAATAATTATCTGTGTAAATAATTTATACTTTTGAAGTCAGAGTATAATTTAGTTTCTTTCATTTTTCAGATTTAGTGATTTGATTAATAGAATGTTAGGAGTGAATTTGCGGTACCTATGTGAATTTCATATCATTTATCACTGTGAATTTAGAATTTACTAAACGTGCAACAAACAAAATACAAATCTTTATTTTGAAACAGTGTACATGACATAACTTTATGTAGGCACCACTGTTTCTTGAGTTACTTTTTGAAGCAGTCCGTAACTTCCACAGAACAGTTGGCATTATGGAATATTAAGTACCTAGGTAGTTGTTAAGAAGAAGAAACTTGCCTAATGTTTCAGTCAAGCCTATTTAAAAAGTACACAAATACATCTAGTTGGTTATTATGTTATTGGTATCATTATATTTATTATAAATAAAATATTTTGAGTATGTATTTACAAAAAAAGTACCATAAGTATTCAGTATGTCTTTGTTTGAGGCCAGGTTATTTAGTTATATAGATTATTTTTTATGCTGGTATAAATGACACTTTCTTTTACGGGGTGATCAACGACGGTCCTTAGCACGAATAAATTCGTTATTTTTTTTTTCTTGACACTATCCTGATGATATAATCTTTTAGTAGTAGTAGAGAGCTCTTAGTAAAGAGCTCTTCCAGGGAAGAAGTACCAGCATGGCTATTTTTGTCGCCAAGCACCTTGCTGTCTTCTGATTTTGAGTGAGTATCGAGTTGAGTAGTTGCTGTAGTTGAGTAGTTACCGTCACCTATAACAAAGCATTGCCTCGCAGGTCACGTTCGTTAGAAGCATGCCCTACGATGCACTGCTTTGCGTCCATCAACCTGAGGACAGGTGTTAAGCCTCATGTGCCTGTAATTTCAACGGCACCATACTCTTCTAACCGCAACACAGGAAGCTGCTTGGTGGCAGAAAAAGTCATGGTGGTATACTTCCCCGGACGAGCCCTCTACTAAGAACTCTACTTCTAACTCTAAAACTATTTGTAGCGTAAACGTATCGTACCAACAGCGAGTTACAACCAGGTAACACTCCACAGTTGAGTTACTTATGCCGTACAATGTAATGTAATTAAAATGTCAACATATATTACAGCATACCAAAATATGACGTAGTCTGTCAAAAATCTACCCTACGAATATTGTTAAATCATTACGTAGGTACAGTCAGCTGCACTAGAATGTATACAATTTGTAACTTTCACAACGGTATTACAGCCAAATAATGAACCCTTACACCTCAAACACTAAAGAGTCATGAACTTTGTTGATGACCTAACTTATTTTTTTTAATAAATATCGTGTAAATATTTTTAGCACTGCTGTGAAACAATTTTGAAAGTTACAAATTGTATACATTCTAGTGCAGCTGACTGTACGTATTTAATAATATCAACAGCGTACTTATACAAATATGTAACTATCAGTCAGGTTCCAAGCACTGAACCTAGTGCAGTTACAGTACAGGGGTAGTATTATGCTATCATAAGACACTACATTCAGACATATAGAAATAGGATCGTTTAGATCGAATGCAGCATCTGGGCTTGGCCTTCAGCAGCAACATAGGCTACCAACGTTAGCGGCTATATTAACAAATATGAATATGTATTTAAAATACTAGATTCGTATTAGGAACGATTTGGTACCAAACGACGCAAGACAATGCTATCTTACATCATATTCATGAAGCCATAAATAGCCCGTACATACCGCCCAGCCCCTTTTTATCATTTTTGTGGTTTTGTGGCGTCGCTAATCAAGAAAACACGTCAGAAAACGTCGACAGGGTCTTTTAAACTAAGGTAGAGTTAGGACGGAATTCATTGGAAATAGAATGTCCAAAGAAAAAATGATTGGAAACATCTAATGCCGGATTAATTTGCATTTTGTCAAAATAACTTTTTTTACAGTCACATTGTCACTGAACTGTTAGCGGCTGTAAATAGTGTAGTACATTTTAGCCGATTTATCGAAGTTCATTGATTCTGACGTAGGCATATTTTATAAATTTAATTGTATACCTACATTCTAGTGCAGCTGACTGTACATAGTAACGGGTATTGCGAAATTTACATTAGACAGATTATTTTTTCATCATAATAACTATAATAAACTATATAGGAATTATTTTTGTATTAAGTATGTCTAAATTACTCCAAAAATTGGACAACTAGATTTTTCTGTTACCAAATTACCATAATGAATGACGTTAAGTAACTAAGGTGGCATATTTTACTCAATAAAATTATGCCTTTGCCACACCAAATAGCGCAAAAAGCGACGACAGAGTGACTTATCCCCAGTTCCAATATCATACAAGCGTCCTTGAGTAGTGCTAAGAATTTGTTGTTTGTTCCTCGTCGGATAAACCTTCCGCGCATTGGTTAATGAGCTGAAAGTTTATCTGACAAGCAACGACCCGTAGAACTTCTAACGGACGCTCGTACGATCTTCAATGCGGGCATAAATGAACGAATGCTACAAGTAAACAGTGTCTTATTTAATCTAGAGGTTCTAATTATCCTCTAACTTGCAAAGATTCCATACAATATAAATAAAGATATCCACACAAGTCGCTTTTATCCGCATGAATATATCAAAGCTTATAAACAGCTAAATAAGTACTTCAGTTTAGTTAATAACTGTTAGTAAGTACCTCCTTATGTAATAATTATGTATTTACTAATTTGTTACTTAGCTATAAGAAATAAGATTTTATGTATGAGGGTGCTGTGATAAGAAAAGAGATGGGAGCGAATGGAATGGATTGGATTCACCAACGGTGTAGTTTTCGGCATAGGTACTTGAAATATAGTTTTGTATTGTACCTATATTTTTACCTCAATTTTGAGCTTGTTTGTTTTGGAAAGATATGCATGTACTCGTCATGAGCCATTTTAACTATTAGGTATGACGCACATGATGTAACTGCATAAGCACATTCATTATAAGTGAAGGTATTTAAGTTTACTTAACATTTTAAATAACTGAATCTTAAATCCTGCAATATGCATTCAGTGACAGTGCCAAATAAAAACGGTATGAAAATTAGTTTAAGGTTTAAAAATTAGGTTGAATAACATAACAGTTTTGACATCTCTAATGCCTCCCTCGTTGGGAAGAGGTGCCGAAACTGTTGTCCAATCGATTATTGTACTGAAAGTAAATTAATATAGAGATTACTCAATTAATTGTGTTTTATTTCTAGACCTTGCCAGTAAATTCCTTCTTCCCACTACAAAGCATGCTAACGCAATAAGCAGATGCCCCACCTGATGCTTAATATTATATATAAGATTCCGCACGTAAAACGTGCATTGCCGCCGTGTTGTTAAAACGTACAACCATAATATTTTTTGTAATTATTATACCTATTCGAGAGAGATTTATTTAGAGCAGATTTAATTTATTAGAAAGAGTTCGTCCACACAAGTTCGTTCACAACCGTTGCTATGTTCCAGTTTGAGATGGGTCCGGTGCAATTACAGGTACATGAGACATAACGCCTGTATGCCTCAGGTTGATAGACGCAGGGTAGTACTTCGTAAGGTTTGAACTAGGTATGCCACGCTGCGCTGGTTCAAAAGTGGATGGTGGATGGTAACCACTTAACATCTGGGGTACAGTATATTTGTTTCATCAGCAAGATGTATTTTTAGTACCTATTAGTAGCGTGGATGGTCTAAATAAAATGCATTTTTCTTATTTAAGTACATTATATTATTTATTCATTCAATCGTAATTCTTACATTTTTAAAAGACAGTTTTATATACACGTGTTTATTTTACACATAGGTAACAACATCAGAAATAACATTTAACAACTCTACTCAGACATATAAAAGAAGTTGCTTTAGTAGAAATATCAGGGTTTTTTTAGAAAATAAAACATTTTTATAAGAATAAGATTTTTTAAGTACCATCCAAATTTCTATTGAGTATATTATTTAAAATTTGTGCAATGAACGGTAAAAGGTATATTTTTTTTAGTTTTACAAGGCGTTTCCAAAATAGCATCAATTTAAAAAAATAAATAATTGGGGTTTTGAAAAAAAATAAATATTGATTTTTTTGATGTATTTTAAAACATTATTATTAATAATGTTGATATTTAATGCAAAAAAACTTAATAAAAAAAAATTCAATTAATAATAAACAATAAAAAATTGATAAAATTTAGAAAAAAACCACGTGACTAGAAACGCGCCATGATTGATCACCATAGTTGTGACGTCATAATTTTATACCTACAGTACAGCGTTTGCGGCTATTGAATGAGTGAAAACTAAAATAATGACGTCACACGCGCTCGGGTTTGTTCGGCGTGTTTTCGGTACTGGATTCAAAAATTAATTTTTATTTTGAAATAACTTTTGAATTATTGCGAAAAAAAAATTCAAAAAATAGTTTTGTTATAAAACTTATAAGTATGTGATCTTTCCATTTACCGCAAAAAAAAAATTCAAAACCCCAATTATCAATATTTGATATTGGATCCATGGATTATGGATTAATGTTAATAAGTATTGGTGATACACGGCATGAAAAAATACCTAAAGATTTGTTCTAAATACTTTTGAATATAAACCTTTTAGTTTGTAAGTTCATATTGTTTTTAAAACTGTAGAAAATATCAGAGACTCATTACCAAATAGTTTAAAATTAAGTACGAAACAGGCAACGAATCGATTCACTTTGCTTTACACAGCCAACGGCAAGCACAATTTCTTACCAAAACGAGCATATACTACACATACATACAATATGTATAAATATATACATTACAAACGTAACATCCCACTTAACAATGTCAAAACTTACTAACAACTAAAACCTTTAAGTTTGGTTTTACCCGTGGTTATGGCGCGCAATCATCATCATAATTCGAATTTTGAAGGAAAAATAAAAGAATAAGCATTATATTCAACGAGTGAACTCTACTGCAAAATTAAAAACAAAACTACTTTTTCAAAAAGTCTGTACAAGAGGGCGACCTTAACGATACCACAGACAACTTTAAAAATAGCCAAATATAATTTTTAAAATATTGATTGACACGAAATTGTCCCGATTTATGGCAAACTATACTAATAACTAACCTGACACTAACGGCTCTATAAAATATTCTTGTCTTTTCACGTCAACTTAAAGAAATGGCAACACATTTACTTATATAATTTACTTTGGCTTAAATTTTAAAGTATATTTTTAAAGCGGCGTAGTTCAAAATATAGGTAGGCTTAATAATAAAAATAAGAGATTCATAGGTGGGATATAAAATACTTGAAATCCCATTAAAAGTAAAAAGTTTATCAAGTGACCTTCCCAGCCTAACATTAAGTAAATAGCGCAATTTTATGAGAAATAATAATGTCACTCAATGTCAATAAATAATTACTGTGTACGTTTATGATATTTTAATCTTTGGCACATGTTCCATAAACCGAAATAAGCATTTTTTCATATTCAAGTATTACAAACATGAGATCAGAGAGATTCTATATATACTTATAACAAAGCGCTCCATATAGAGACCTATATACTTTTAAACCAAGGATATTGGATATGAATACCTACAAAATATTTCCATTTCCATCCACTCGTCCTAACATATTGAACAACATTGAACACCTAATATAAAAGTTGTTATATACCAGCTCCAAATATCATATGATACATACTATATTTAGTTTAGATAGAACTATATATTCACAAAGCATTTCAGAGTTACATTCGGTTGTAGAGAGAATATAGCTTTGGTTATTTAAAAGATGTTAAAATATTTTGGTATGGAGCACAGTACAACAAATAGCTCTAACAATAATTATAAATGAATACTTAAATGCCTAAATGCCTGTAAGAAAATAGAATGTAGAAATTCAGGAATGTTAATTAGACCAGTTACATGAACGTGAGTCGAAAATCTAAAAATTGCCTATATTAATAAGATAACCCCCCCGAATATTCAAACGCATCTTAAATTTATGCTCGTCTCAAGTCGCGATTTTTTGACAGGTTGCAATGAAAATCTGTCCAAAAAACGTCACTTGAGACGCGCTTAAATCTGGGATGGGTTTGAGTATTCGAAGGGAACATGACGCGAAATTCGCGCGTCAAGCCGCAGTTCCTCGAAAAATAGAATAAAAAGTATCTTACATTATAAATCTTATCACGAATGTTTTTCACAAAAACAGCAATACTGGGGTCCTTTAAGATAGCACGACCGTAAACTTGTATAAATATAGGAATGTCTCACTGAGTTTAAAATACCATTGGTAAATAGATTGTGAATCCCTTTAGGAATGAGTAGTTATTTAATTATGATAGTCCTTATAGTCATTATATTATTACCTTACCTAATGCTATTCATTGGTACCGCTTGATTTCTGGAAATACTTCTAACAGTAGAAGCTCGAACAGGTCCTGGAAATAATAGAAACAAGACGCTCTTTTAAACGTTCAGCTCTAAGTAAAATAAAAAATATCTATGTATGTAATGTATTAAGTATATCAGTCATCTAGTACCCATTACACAAGCTCTGCTTAGCGTGGGGCTAGATGATGCTGTGTGGATTGTCCAGCATTATTATTAATCTTATTATATCCGTAACAGCTTTAAACCTAACCTTAACTTTAGGTTATAGCTTTAGCTGTAACCTTTGGACGAAATTTACGTAGAAAAAAAAACTTTTCTTATCAACATGCGAAGCCGCGGACGGTCGCTAGTATAAAATAATTTCTATAATATGAAACATAGACATTTAAAATATGTATTATCTAAAATAGAAACTTCAAACATTCATTTAGTAGGAAAATTAACGTGTAATTAAAAAAGTTGGTATACTGTAAATTTTAGCAAATTGGCATGTCCGACAACCAAGTTTGCGAATAGATAAACATTTGTCGCGCTCTTCTCATCTATCACTTTACAAATGGTGACAGTTTTAGCGTGGAAGACTGAGCATCTCGGAGCAGTGTAAATGTAAATGCAGTGTTTGATCTTAAAATAATAATGTCTTTGGCCAGTCACATGAAAAAATTACTCACTAAAAACGCGTTACCTAAACGCGCGAAAATCTGTGTGATTTTCTCAAGTGCAGGTAAGCACTTTAAAACTAACCAAATTTTTAAAAAGCTAGCGGCCGCTCGCAGCTTTGCCCGCGTGGCATTTTTTTCCCGTTCCCGTTATTTTTTCGGGATAAAAAGTAGCCTATATGTTAATCCAAGTCTTTAGTCCGATTTTTTTGTCGATACTACTTGGTACTAATAGATCTAGGGGAGATCTGAGGGTATATTAACCGTGCCTAGGGATTAAAGTCGTGAAGGTATGTATTACTGTTTTGTTTAAACATATCTGGAAACTTGTTATTTTAAACTTTATTTAGCTCTTAAGTTTTTCTAAAATTGTAAAAATAAAATCTGTATGTTGTGCTTAATCATTCACGCCACTGTTGCGATACTGGTTAAAGTTTTACTGTTGCTCAAGGAAGTAAATATAGAATGATCGCGATATCCACTCGCATTCGATAGTGTGAAAACTGTTTGCGTAGGCGCCAAACATTTTGTAATGTAGAGTTTAGTATCTGAATCGAAACGCGGTACACGTTGTGTCGGAAAGGAGTTTTATTCAACTTTCGATCAAAAGTTTTTAAAAGTGTTACAGATATTTATCAGTTTAAGTTACCCTTTTGATAATTACTGAGTGAATTATGTGATTGTGAAAAAAAGTGTTTATTTTACCTTAGTTACTGACAAATAAACTATTCAACTGATAATAAACGGTATATCAGTGTTTTCAGAATCACAGCCTTCACAATGCCTATTTTATTTAGTGTCGTAGCCAAAGAACAAAATATCGTAGCAAATTTCGCCTCATGTGATGGAAACTTTATGGAAATATCGCAGCTAATGCTTTCAAAAATCCCTTCGAGTATTGATAAAATGACTTATTTTCATGGATCATATTTAATTCACTTTATAATTGAAGATAAACATTTATATTTTTGTATAACTGACAAAGTAAGTATCTATACAGATTTTAAGAATATTTGTCGTGAGTAACTGACATATAGACAGCACACACCTTAAACCGCTGTTCCTAGAGACTTGACAATTTCAGAGTATATTCGTCTTGGTGCGTTGAGGTGTACTAAGAAAGGAATTTCTGAAATTCAACCCCTAAACGGGTACAGCGGGGGTTGAAGTTTGTATGAAAATAACTACACGAGGACGATGTCGCCCGCGTTTTCGTCAGTTAATAATTATTTGTAAAAATATTTCATACTTTGTAGTCGTATCATTTTAGCTCAAACAAATATTATAAGAAAATAATTAAATCTAATAAAATTATTACTTAATCATTTTCAATTGCAAATAATTTTACCCTACCTACTCGTACGAATCTTATAAAATGTAAACCCCATTTGGACCGATTTTAATGAAGCTAGGAATCAATAAAAGTTTAGACTTTTATCCGGTTACAACCACACCAACAAAGTCGCGAATGGCAACTAAGCCTACAAATCTGTAGATACACAAACAAACAACCCTCCCACCTTGCCCACGCTATGGAGTTAATTCTGCTACATCAATAATAAAGCGCTTTGCTATGATCCAAATTAAAGGCACTTTTCCTCAAAGCTTCTTTATCACTAGGGTCATGTATTTTCAGAATAAAAAGTAGTCTAATGTTAATCCAAGTTACGAACTAAACTTATACTTTTTGTTTTATCTAAATCGGCTCAGTAGTTAAAGCGTGATCGCATCACAAACATCCAAATATCTAAACTTTTGCATTTATAATATTAGTTTGCCGGTGTAATTTCAGGCACACGAGGCTTAACACCTGTATGCCTCAGGTTGATGGACGCAGAGTAGTGCATCGTAGAGCACGTTCATAACGAGCGTGTCTTATGAGACAATGCTTTTATATAGGTAATGGTAACCACTTAACATCAGGTGGGCCATCTACTTGTTCCGTTAGTAAGTCACATAAAAAAAGTATGATAGGATAATAGTGATCAAGTCGCTATCTAGCCTCTAATGATGTCTAACAACATTATAGAATACTAGCGAACTACCGCAATTTCGTCCACTTGAAGTTATTTTCATAATTGCACCAAGACTAATATATCCTGAAAATTTCAAGTCTCCGACCACTGGTTTAGGCTGTGCGCTGTCTATATGTCAGTTAGTTAGTCAGTCAGTCAGTCAGTCAGGACTAAGATTGTTATAATTGGTATAGAAAATTATCCTAACAATATTTTCCAGACATGCCAGCGGTCTAGAGCGTTCTTATTCCTGAACCAAATCCACAGAAGATTTATCACAGAAGGCAAAGCGAACTTCGGGAAGGTTTTAGCAGATGAAATGTACAGATACAGTGAAGATTACAGCACAATTACAATCAGGAAAGGAGAATTAGATCAGTTAAACAGCATTGGTGTTGAAAGTAGTGGTAGGCAAAATAATCATCTTACTAACTAATCGTTTTATGAGAATACCTCGCGGGCCCTTATAACCATGCAATAACCGAGTTTCCCCTTTCCCAAAATTTAAATTGGTCCATATTATATAAAACTACAGTAAATTTACCCCCACCCACATCCTTCTTTTAGATTTTTTACGCAACACATTGTATAGAATGAAGTTTTCAAGTTTTATTGTCTGTAGATATTCCTCCCTATTTTTCCCGAATCGAAAGTCGCAATTGACTAAAAAATTTAATTAATCAACCACACAAGTTCCTTGATTAACTAAATTTTTTAGTTTTTTTTTAATTTTTTATACGGCACACAACCAGTTTTTTTTTAAATCGGTTAAAAATGTGACCTGTAAGCGAGAACAGACAGACTGAAAGACTGATAAAAGCATTTGTTGACCGATTTCGAAATTGAGACTCGCTTCGCTCGCTCGGTTAATTAAAATGCGACAGGTTAGATTTTGCTTGTCTTTTTTTTTACAGTTTTATAGGTAAACGTTTGACCGCAATCTCACCTGATGTTAAGTGATGATGCAGTTGTCTATATAAAGCCTAAAGAAATAGCAAGCTGAAGTGACAATAGACGAGGAATAGTGATACCTCAGGTTGATGAAAGCAGAGAGTGCATCGTAGGCCACGTTCCTATCGAACGTGACGAAAGGAGGTCTATGTTCTATTATGTATGTTTTTTAGTAGGAGTAGAGCTCTTTGTCAAGGGCTCGCCCAGGGAAGTACTACCACCATGCCTATTTCTACCGCCAAGCAGCTTGTTGTGTTCCGGTTTGAAGGGTGCTGGCAAAGTTATAGGCACATGAGGCTTAACACCTATATGCCTCAGGTTGATGGACGCTGAGGAGTGCAGCGTATAACCACTTAACATCAGGTGGGCCATAAGCTTGTTCCTTGAGCAGGTTATAAAAAAAAATACATATATTAGACTCATCTGGCTGATGATGATAAAAGTTATAACTTATTTGTTTACAGAAACCATCCTCGGAGAAAAAGTATTATTTGTAAATAATGCGGAGAACTTATCATACGCTGTAAGTTATGTACTTATAGAATGCTGGATTATTTTTAAATAGTGACATTAATATTTTATTTTTATCTTCCAGAGTGTGACTTACGTGGGCAAGACTCCAGAACGAATATCTGTATCGAAAGAGAAATCCAAAGTATATGTAATAGTTATTATAGGCGTGCTATTGATTTTTGCAATTGGCATGTTATATATTTTTGGGCCGGTGCCTTGCATTATATTTTTTGCTATAATAGCATACTACTTTTTCACAAATCTAAAAAGTCAGTCTGATTTTTAATGTTCGTTTATGAATAATTTGTACTATTGCAAAGATTTAGTTCGTTCTTGAATGGAAAGAGGTACGCTGTAAAGCATTTACATTACTCATTATGTAATGTATATTGTACATTTATTTTGAGAATAAAATTCTTTAGCAACAATCTCGCTGCTAAATAATAATAATAATAATGCTGGACACTCCACACAGCATCATCTAGCCCCAAGCTAAGCAGAGCTTGTGTTATGGGTACTAGATGACTGATATACTTAATACAATATATTACGTACATAGATATTTTTTATTATACATAGAAAATACCCAGAACACCCGGAATAAATATTTGCAGATCGTACAAACATTTATCCCAGGGCGGGAATCGAACCCGCAACCTCTGCGTCGCAGGCGGACATTCGCCCGCCGCGCCACATCGGTCGTCATTAAATTAAATGCATTTTATGTCAAGTTAGGCATGTACTCAGCAGTGTACTTTAACTAAAACTTACATAGAAAAGTTGTTTGTTATGCGTTGTATTCTGTAGCGTGTGAAATAGTTTGTGAGCGCCGCGAGCCGCTGTCTGAGCACCGACCAGAGACGAGAGCGTATCAATGATGCTCTCACTCAGTTGCTGCAACGCCAACGTCCTCGTATGTTCTGTGAATAAAAATAGCAAATGTAATGGTTATCTTTCATCAGAAAATGATTCGTTTTATAGTACTTCCACCATACCTATTGTTTGAAGGATGTGGGTGCCGGTGATATTACAGGCACATGAGGCTTAACACTTGTATGCCTCAGGTTGTTGGACGCATGACAGTGTATCGTAGGGCAAGTTCCTAACAAATGTGACCTACGAGGCAATGCTTTGTTATGGGTCATTTGCTTGTTCCATCAGTTTTAATCGACTAAAAAAAGCTAATGTAAATCTAAGATTTATATTATCTTAAAAGTTATGCACCAAGTGGGATTTGTTGGGTTTAATACATATATCAAAAGATAAACAATTGTCATTTCTTTCCAATCGGTATTACAGAGTATTGTTAACTACTTTCTCTATCAGGTATTAACTTTTTATATACAAATTTTGACGTCGAACAAATTGTAACGCATATAGATACATACGATTCAGATCAACTTATTTCTTTTATATTTTAAAATTTTATTGATGTGGTAAATCAATGTAAATCGATGGATTCTGAGCTTTCACGTTTTTTTATGTTAAAAAACTGATAATAATAAATGTTAATATACAATTGAATACCTTTATCCTGGAAATTCCTGTTTGAAGTAGATTCAGATAAAACCCCTCCCGGCCACCACGATTTCAGGACAACGCTGATGTAGTAATGCAGCATATTTTCAGAAAACAGCCAGGACACCGTCTCTTTGATTTGCCTAGAAGATAAACTCATCAAGGAGTCGGTAGATGGACATATAAAGTATAGACTTCTGTACGGGTTTATCTGTATGTTCGCGTCTAGATTTGGATAGATTTTACTTTTCATATTAGTTTTATTCTGATCATTATTGTCTTTAAAACGGAATATTTACAATAGTGAGTTTGATTGTTACCCAATATTTTGTCACCGGTGATACCGTTTTGCATAACTAAGTCATAGTGAAAATAAAGATTTTACTTAGGTTCTCATTTCACTAGAATAATTTCAGGAGAAGTGAGCGCCGCGCTCAGTAACTTCATTGGTTATAACTTATAGTTCTTTGCAGCATTTATGGTGGCTTATGCCCGATAATGTGAATTCTAGTAGAAGTCTCTTGAGAATATATTTAGAAAAATATTACCTATTAATTGTTCTTCCATATGTGATTTGTACAAAAGTGACTAGTGTTTTTCTAAGCCATCGGAATACACCTCTCATATCAAAAACTTCACTCAGTAATGCATATAGAGGTTCCGCTATGCTATCTCTTTCTTCTGCGAGTATGCCAGTACCTGAAAGAAAGAGACGCAATCAAATACAGTGATAATACAAAGGTCGTAAGCTCTTATGAGCCAATAGCTAACTCAAGTAGCTTATCTGTCTTCTTCTGTTCTAAGTCTAGGTCTAGTCAAAAAATCAAGCTTACTTTCATAACCATTTTTTTTGTACCACCTACTCGAAATATTTCATTCTGATAAAATGGCATCGCAGGACATTCGTTGTTGAATTATATACTTAACTAGCTGACCCGTGCCCACTTCGTTGGGCGGTAAACATTTTTACAAAGGTACTATGTAAAAATAAAGATGCATGGTGGCGCTAGTACATAAGTACTGATGATTGTAGTCATTATAAAATAACTGAAGTAGTACTCAGCGTCGCCAACAGATGGCGTTAATAGAGGGTATACGGCATAAAATAGCGGCCACTCGCAGATTGCGTGGCAGATTTTGCCCGTTCCCGTTATTTTTTCGGGATAAAAAATAGCCTATGTCTTATTGGTATATGTACCGTATATACATTCATATGCATGCAGTAAAAACCGGTTATTTTAATATTACAGACGCTTCAATTTTTTTTTTTTTTTTTTTTTCCTAGCCTATCCCGTCCCACTGCTGGGACATTTATTTTTATTTATTTGTATAGATGAAATAAACATTTTTATCTCTTTCAACCAGCTGCAGGGGTTGTTTTTTTGAAATCATGAAAAACTTGTGTAACAATATCGTATTTTGAGTGTCCGAACCAAAATTGAAAGAAATCAAGTCACGCATTTAAGGTACCTACAGATTTTCCATATATGTATGTAAATGTTGACACCCGACCTTCCCCTTTTCGATAAGGTAGTTTTAAAAAATGTTAAGCGTTGTTATTTTATTGCTATTTTTGTATTTTTAGAAGCCAAACTGAGTTTGAAGCAAATCGCACCATGCATTATAATTTTTCCATACAAACGCCTTTTCGCACCCCTCATAAGGGTAGTTTATGAGTCCTTCCCAACGCGTGTTGGTAATGTACAACCATGGAAAACACGACCTGGGAATTATTGACCATTGCTCTGATTGGTCGAACCAAAGCTTATGCTTCGTTAAGACGCAACTAAAGAGTCAAGATAAGTATAGGTAGATCATGCAGCTTTATTTCTGGCACTTCGGTGGCTGCTGCCGTTTTATGCCGTTGCCGTTTTATGTTCTAACCTAACCTAACCTATCCGAGTCGGATCCGCCCTAGAAAGCACTCGCTTTCTCTCTTGACTTGACTCTTTAGTTGCGTCTTTTGCACTCGCAAAAGACGCAACTAAAGAGTCAAGTTGTATCTTGGTATAGGTAAATCATGCAGTTTTATTTCTGGCGCTTCGGCGGCTGCTGCCGCAGCACAATCGCTCCGCTCGCTCGCCTCGCGCGTTATTTTTATGTTCTAACCTAACCTAACCTATCCGAGTCGGATCCGCCCTAGAAAGCGAGTGCAAAAGACGCAACTAAAGAGTCAAGATGTACCTAAGTATAGGTAGATCATGCAGCTTTATTTCTGGCACTTCGGTGGCTGCTGCCGTAACACGCTCGCTCCGCTCGCTCACCTGGCGCGTTTTTTTGATGTTCTAACCTAACCTAACCTATCCGAGTCGGATCCGCCCTAGAAAATGAGTGCAAAAGACGCAACTACAGAGTCAAGTTGTACCTTAGTGAAGGTAGATCATGCAGTTTTATTTCTGGTGTTTCGGCGGCTACTGCCGCAGCACGCTCGCTCCGCCCGCTCGCCTCGCGCGTTTTTTATGTTCTAACCTAACCTAACCTATCCGAGTCGGATCCGCCCTAGAAAATGAGTGCAAAAGACGCAACTAAAGAGTCAAGTTGTACCTTAGTGAAGGTAGATCATGCAGTTTTATTTCTGGCGTTTCGGCGGCTACTGCCGCAGCACGCTCGCTCCGCTAGCTCGCCTCGCGCGTTTTTTTTATGTTCTAACCTAACCTATTCGAGTCGGATCCGCCCTAGAAAGCGAGTGCAAAGACGCAACTAAAGAGTCAAGTTGTACCTTAGTATAGGTAGATCATGCAGTTTTATTTCTGGCGCTTCGGCGGCTACTGCCGCAGCACGCTCGCTCCGCTCGCTCGCCTCGTGCGTTTTTTTTTATGTTCTAACCTAACCTAACCTATCCAAGTCGGATCCGCCCTTGAAAGCGAGCGCAAAAGACACAACTAAAGAGTCAAGTTGTGCCTTAGTATAGGTAGATCTTGCAGTGTTAATTCTGGCGCTTCGGCGGCTGCTGCCGCAGCACACTCGCTCCGCTCGCTCGCCTTGCGCGTTTTTTTTATGTTCTAACCTAACCTAACCTATCCGGATCCGCCCTAGAAAGTGAGTGCAAAAGACGCAACTAAAGAGTAAAGTTGTAGCTTAGTAAAGGTAGATCATGCGGTTTTATTTCTGGCGTTTCGGCGGCTACTGCCGCAGCACGCTCACTCCGCTCGCTCGCCTCGCGCGTTTTTTTTATGTTCTAACCTAACCTAACCTATTGGAGTCGGGTCCGCCCTAGAAAGCGAGTGCAAAGACGCAACTAAAGAGTCAAGTTGTATCTTGGTATAGGTAGATCATGCAGTTTTATTTCTGGCGCTTCGGCGGCTGCTGCCGCAGCACGCTCGCTCCGCTCGCTCGCCTCGCGCGTTATTTTTATGTTCTAACCTAACCTAACCTATCCGAGTCGGATCCGCTCTAGAAAGCGAGTGCAAAAGACGCAACTAAAGAGTCAAGTTGTACCTTAGTATAGGTAGATCATGCAGTTTTATTTCTGGCGCTTCGGTGGCTACTGCCGCAGCACACTCGCTCCGCTCGCTCGCCTCGCGCATTTTTTTTATGTTCTAACCTAACCTAACCTATTCGAGTCGGATCCGCCCTAGAAAGCGAGTGCAAAGACGCAACTAAAGAGTCAAGTTGTACCTTAGTATAGGTAGATCATGCAGTTTTATTTCTTGCGCTTCGGCGGCTACTGCCGCAGCACGCTCGCTCCGCTCGCTCGCCTCGTGCGTTTTTTTTTATGTTCTAACCTAACCTAACCTATCCAAGTCGGATCCGCCCTTGAAAGCGAGCGCAAAAGACACAACTAAAGAGTCAAGTTGTGCCTTAGTATAGGTAGATCTTGCAGTGTTAATTCTGGCGCTTCGGCGGCTGCTGCCGCAGCACACTCGCTCCGCTCGCTCGCCTTGCGCGTTTTTTTTATGTTCTAACCTAACCTAACCTATTGGAGTCGGGTCCGCCCTAGAAAGCGAGTGCAAAGACGCAACTAAAGAGTCAAGTTGTATCTTGGTATAGGTAGATCATGCAGTTTTATTTCTGGCGCTTCGGCGGCTGCTGCCGCAGCACGCTCGCTCCGCTCGCTCGCCTCGCGCGTTATTTTTATGTTCTAACCTAACCTAACCTATCCGAGTCGGATCCGCTCTAGAAAGCGAGTGCAAAAGACGCAACTAAAGAGTCAAGTTGTACCTTAGTATAGGTAGATCATGCAGTTTTATTTCTGGCGCTTCGGTGGCTACTGCCGCAGCACACTCGCTCCGCTCGCTCGCCTCGCGCATTTTTTTTATGTTCTAACCTAACCTAACCTATTCGAGTCGGATCCGCCCTAGAAAGCGAGTGCAAAGACGCAACTAAAGAGTCAAGTTGTACCTTAGTATAGGTAGATCATGCAGTTTTATTTCTTGCGCTTCGGCGGCTACTGCCGCAGCACGCTCGCTCCGCTCGCTCGCCTCGTGCGTTTTTTTTTATGTTCTAACCTAACCTAACCTATCCAAGTCGGATCCGCCCTTGAAAGCGAGCGCAAAAGACACAACTAAAGAGTCAAGTTGTGCCTTAGTATAGGTAGATCTTGCAGTGTTAATTCTGGCGCTTCGGCGGCTGCTGCCGCAGCACACTCGCTCCGCTCGCTCGCCTTGCGCGTTTTTTTTATGTTCTAACCTAACCTAACCTATTCGAGTCGGATCCGCCCTAGAAAGCGAGTGCAAAGACGCAACTAAAGAGTCAAGTTGTATCTTGGTATAGGTGGATCATGCAGTTTTATTTCTGGCGGTTCGGCGGCTGCTGCCGCAGCACAATCGCTCCGCTCGCTCGCCTCGCGCGGTATTTTTATGTTCTAACCTAACCTAACCTATCCGAGTCGGATCCGCCCTAGAAAGTGAGTGCAAAAGACGCAACTAAAGAGTCAAGTTGTACCTTAGTAAAGGTAGATCATGCAGTTTTATTTCTGGCGTTTCGGCGGCTACTGCCGCAGCACGCTCACTCCACTCGCTTGCCTCGCGCGTTTTTTTTATGTTCTAACCTAACCTAACCTATTGGAGTCGGGTCCGCCCTAGAAAGCGAGTGCAAAGACGCAACTAAAGAGTCAAGTTGTATCTTGGTATAGGTAGATCATGCAGTTTTATTTCTGGCGCTTCGGCGGCTGCTGCCGCAGCACGCTCGCTCCGCTCGCTCGCCTCGCGCGTTATTTTTATGTTCTAACCTAACCTAACCTATCCGAGTCGGATCCGCTCTAGAAAGCGAGTGCAAAAGACGCAACTAAAGAGTCAAGTTGTACCTTAGTATAGGTAGATCATGCAGTTTTATTTCTGGCGCTTCGGTGGCTGCTGCCGCAGCACGCTCGCTCCGCTCGCTCGCCTCGCGCGTTTTTTTTATGTTCTAACCTAACCTATCCGAGTCGGATCCGCTCTAGAAAGCGAGTGCAAAAGACGCAACTAAAGAGTCAAGTTGTACCTTAGTATAGGTAGATCATGCAGTTTTATTTCTGGCGCTTCGGTGGCTGCTGCCGCAGCACGCTCGCTCCGCTCGCTCGCCTCGCGCGTTTTTTATGTTCTAACCTAACCTATCCGAGTCGGATCTGCCCTAGATAGCGAGTGCAAACGGAGCATAAGTTTTGGCATCCAATCCTAAGCTTGTGTTTTCCAAGAGTGCAGTAAATTTGGTATGACCTAAAAAGCACAACCATGAAATACACGACCATGAAATTGGATGCAAGAATGTAAACCAATTCCTGGCTGTGTTTTCCACAGTTGTGTATTCCATGATTAAGTTTGAAGCTAGTCGCAATAATCAATATGATTTTTCCATACAAACTTTGACGTCTCATCACACCCTTTATAAGGGCAATTAAAAAAATCCATAACGCCTTTTAAAATAACATTTATCCTAAATTTAATTTCAATACGATCGCTAAATATGCATACAAACGTTTACACCCTTTTTCAACCCCTTGGGTGTAAATTTTCGTAAATAGTTTATTAGTAAACACCTAAACCTTTCAAAGAATGCCTAAGCCAAATGTTTATAAGTTGGTGTATTTATGAAATTAATATATTAATTCCTTTTAACCAGCTGTAGGGGTTGTTTTTTAAAATCATGAAAAACTTGTATAATTATAACGTATTTTAAGTGTCTGAACGAAGGTTGAAGTAAATTAAGCCACACATACAAATTTTTCCATATAAATGTCCCCCCCCATATACCTCCCCTTTTCATAAGGGTGGTCATGAAAAATTTTAAACGTAGTAATTATTATAACTACCGACCGACGTGGCGCGGCGGGCTAATGTCCGCCTACGACGCAGAGGTTGCGGGTTCGATTCCCGCCTTGGGATAAATGTTTGTACGATCTGCAACTCTGCGATCTGATTCTGGGTGTTCTGGGTATTTTCTATGTATAATAAAAAATATCTATGTATGTAATATAATATTGTATTAAGTATATCAGTCATCTAGTACCCATAACACAAGCTCTGCTTAGCTTGGGGCTAGATGATGCTGTGTGGATCGTCCGGCATTATTTATTTATTTATTTATTATTTATAACTGAGTTTGAAGCAAATCGCACTACACTCATTATGATTTTTTCATACAAACTATGGCCTTTCATCACACCCCTAATAAGGGTAGTTAAAAAAAAACAATAATGCATTTTTAAAATCTTGACATTAGTAACATTTATCCAAAGTTTCATTTCAATGTGACCACTAAATACGATTCTGCATACAATCGTTTACGCCCCTTTTCAACCCCCTAGAGTGCGAATTTTCAAAAATAGATTCTTAGTAAGTAATCACTTAAGTTTTTTAAAGAGTGCCTGCGCCAAATGTTTTTATGTTGGCATAATTTTATTTTGTACGAAATTATTGGGGTAAGGGTAGTTGTAGGGGTTGTTTTTTAAAACCATGAAATACTCGTTTAGTAATATCGTATTTTAAGTGTACGAACAAAGACTGAAGTAAATCAAGCCAAGCATACAGATTTTTCCATATAAATGTTGACACCCGACCTCCCCTTTTCGTAAGGGTAGTTTTGAAAAATTTTGAATGTAGTCATTATTATTTTTGTATTTTAAGAAGCCAAACTGAGTTTGAAGCAAATCGCAACACGCACTATGATTTTTCCATACAAACTTTAACACCCCATCGCACCCCTTAATAAGGGTTGTTTAAAAAATAAACAATGTTGCATTTTATAAGCCTTGCTAGAAGTAACATTTATCCAAAGTTTCATTTCAATACGACCACTAAATACGATTTTGCATACAAACGTTTACACCCCTTTTCAACCCCTTAGGGTGCGAATTTTTAAAAATCGTTTCTTAGTAAGCACCCAAGCCTTATAAAGAGTGCTTACGCCAAATGTTTTTAAGTTGGCATAATTTTATTTTGTACGAAATTATTGGGGTAGGGGTAGCTGTAGGGGTTGTTTTTTAAAACCATGAAAAACTTGTATAGTAGTATCGTATTTTAAGTGTCCGAACAAAGATTAAAGTAAATCAAGCCAAGCATACAGATTTTTCCATATAAATGTTGACACCCGACCATCCCTTTTCGTAAGGGTAGTTTTGAAAAATTTTGAATGTAGTCATTAATATTTTTGTTTTTTAAGATGCCGAACTGAGTTTGAAGCCAATCGCAACACGCATTACGATTTTCCCATACAAACTTTAACACCCCATCGCACCCCTTGTAAGGGTTGTTTAAAAAAAAACAATGATACATTTTATTAGCCTTGCCATAAATAACATTTATCCAAAGTTTCATTTCAATACGACCACTGAATACGATTTTGCATACAAACGTTTTCACCCCTTTTCAACCCTTTAGGGTGCGAATTTTTAAAAATCGGTTCTTAGTGAGCATCTGCACCCTCTAAAGAATCCTTATGCCAAATTTCAGACTTCTAAGCCTTGTAGTTTCGGAGGAATCGTGATGAGTCAGTGAGTGAATGGTCTTTTTTTTATATAATAGATTATTGGGGTAGGGGTAGATGTAGGGGTTGTTTTTTAAAACCATGAAAAACTTGTATAGTAATATCGTATTTTAAGTGTCTGAACAAAGATTGAAGTAAATCAAGCCAAGCATACAGATTTTTCCATATAAATGTTGATACCCGACCATCCCTTTTTGTAAGGGTAGTTTTGAAAAATTTTGAATGTAGTCATTAATATTTTTGTTTTTTAAGAAGCCAAACTGAGTTTGAAGCCAATCGCAACACGCATTACGATTTTCCCATACAAACTTTAACACCCCATCGCACCCCTTGTAAGGGTTGTTTAAAAAAAAACAATGATACATTTTATTAGCCTTGACATAAGTAACATTTATCCAAAGTTTCATTTCAATACGACCACTGAATACGATTTTGCATACAAACGTTTTCACCCCTTTTCAACCCCTTAGGGTGCGAATTTTCAAAAATCGGTTCTTAGTGAGCGTCTACACCTTCTAAAGAATCTTTGTGCCAAATTTCAGACTTCTAAGCCTTGTAGTTTCGGAGGAATCGTGATGAGTCAGTGAGTGAATGGACTTCTCTTTTATATAATAGATACTTATAGTTCCTTATCGACGTTGAATAGCATAAAATCAGTTTTTTTCCGAGTACGACGTGTTGCGTTATTTACTACCACCACGCACGTTAAGCTATAGATAGGCGCGTAGAAATAAAAAATCTTACCTCTCATCGAACTGGTCATGTTTTTACTTGCGGCATCAGCTCCATTGCCGTCCAGGTAAAGGGAGATTTCGTCCTCATCCGCTGATAAATGTGTTATAGCCTCTCTGTCTGTTGATGATCTATTTGTTATTTCACTACTCGTGCTAAAACAATTCATTCAGTTATTCCCTAACTTAAGTAAGGTTGGCAAAGCTAACCTAGCATTTAAGGCACATGTGTCATCTATACTGCGGTATGGATCAATAATATGGGGTACTGTGTAAAATACTACTAGTTGAAATAACATAGTTTAAGTTGTTATGCGAGTGTATTTCGTGAAAGTTAGGTACGTACTGACCTTTTAAATAAAGTGGAAAACGAAAACTTATTTTTCTTTGGTTCACCTTGTTTTAGATACTCCGAACTGGGATTTAGGAATGTGTATAAAGCTTCACTTTGGTTTAACCGGTCGTCTTCTAAAACGAACTGAAAAGACAAACAACGCATTTAAAACTTACAGAGGTCTTTAAAATGAGTTATTTATTTAAAACAATCCTAGATTAGTGGTACTTACTTCTAGATACTTTTGTATTAGAATTTTCGCTTTTTCTAAAGATGACTTGTCGTTCTTCCCAAATAAAAATTTAAATGAGTTTGAAGGTAGTTCTATATTTTTCAAATCTGAACACAGAGGCCTGAGTTTTCGATGAAGATCCTGAAAAATAAATAATTATTATGTAGTTAGGTTTAATATCGTCAGAACTTACGACTAGATAGGTTTTGGTGCCAGTACATAATATACCCATTAATAGTCGTGGCGGATTATAAGGGAGACAACAAACGCAAACGCAAACGCAAATTCTTTGTCTTAAATATTAAAGATCTTTTTTTGGGTGCAAACGATAGAAAACATTATTCCCAACGGTTAAAGGAGGGTTAAGCTTGCCTTCAACCTTGCCAACAAAGGATTAAACAGTGGATAATCATTTATTTTTATTATGTTTTCGATTCTATATATTTGTAACGTGTTACCTGAAACTCATTTAGATTCCGTAACAGCACCCATCCAGTGGAGATCTGTTCAGGTTTATCATTGTTCTTAGTCTCTTGTTCTGCCATGTGTACTACCACAACAAACTGAGGCGGTTTTGATTCGTCCATTATCTGAAACATAAACTCACCTTTTATTCATAAGGTAAGCATAGCTTCGAATAGTAGTAGTTTCCTATTTAGACTAAAACAATACATAATACTCAAAATCTATTTTCGATCCTGGATTAGGCCCAGTGAGTTAGGACCTCGATCAGTACCCTGATTCTGAGTTTTTTTCGTTTTCAGGATATCGAATGTCGGTTTACGAGCTTAATTTTTTTGATAAGCGCTCCTAGCGGCCTAGCCTAGGGGGGCACTAGCGCATCTCAATACAAATTCGAGCTCGCAAACCGAAATCCGATATCCGGAAAACGAAAAAAACTCAGGATCAGCCTAAAGGTCCTTCGAACCAACAAGGATGGTCTATGTCTACTTATCCAGCAGTGGACCTCTTCAGGCTGCTAATGATATTGATCCATCCATACCTCAGCACTGTGCACTGTAGCACGCCACCTCCCCAAATGCTCCGCCCAAGTGTCGGTCCTCGCTAAATGAGCTTCTAACCGCATCTGTTCTCCGGCGAGTTTCTCCACTTCGTTTGCCAGCATTGATAACGCGGGAGATTCTGGTTTGAGGGATGCGCGGAGTGCTGCTAATGCCTGTTAATAGGAGTTAAGTGCGTACAGTTGTTAGAGATAAGGTAATTTGGTAGCACTAACAATCTCGCACAATTCTTCTCTTTAGAATTCTTTTACACATACAAGAAAGAAATTTGCAAAATTTAACTGTATTCGTGTTGATTCAGTCAGTCACTCAGTCAGCCACGCGGTAGTTTATTTATGGCGCGGCCGTAAGGATATAAAATCAAAAGAAAAACATGCAATCAGATATTTCTTAAGATCGATACTGTATGAGATTATTGTGTATTAAATTTATACAATTAATATAATAATAAAATACAGGTGCGGATACTTACCTGAATTTTGTTATTGTGCCGTTCCGACAGTTGATCCAGTTTTCTTCTAGCGTAGGTAGAGTGTTCAGTGAGATGCACTCCACCACCAACACTTTCCGCGGACGAAACAGATTCGTTTGACAGTTGGCGATCTTCTATTGGTGAACGTTCAGAGTTTATATCTGAGACAAGTCGAAAAATTAGGATGATGCCATTATAACTTACAGTAAACCACGGTAGAGATATAGAACCGGTGGTGTAGTGAGGAAACCTGTGATTTAGATAGCTCCACACTTCTTGTCTTTTTAGCAGTTAGTTAGTGCTAAAAAGACTGTTTACTAAGCTGAATAGAGTGGAATAGGTGCTGGGCAAGTCTAATCTATCTAAAATTTTATTTCAGCGTCCCGTAAATAGAGGCACGATTGAAACAGTACCTTTATTAGCTTCTTCGGTGGCAAGTTCGGCGATCAACGCCTTATAGTGATCGCTCATAAGGAACGACTGGTAGTATTTATCTTGAATCGTGTCAACGACAGTTTCTTGCACTTCGTAAAACACTTCTGGTCCTTTGTCGCCGAGCAAAAACGATTCCATTTTTTTTCTTGTTTCCTGTTAAGTTTGAAGCATTGAATTATTAGGCATTTGTGTACAAAAAAATGACTAACCATTAGTTTTTCATATACATGAGTTACAACTGTAATGAAACTTGACTATTCAAGTACCTTATCAACTTTAATTTCGGCACTGGGAGATCTAATGTAAGTGTAAAATATTTCAGCCCCAAGCTGGTGCCAGCTGCTTCTAGGACTGTGCCTCAATTCTTCCACAGACATCCAGAAACCAACTAAGCCTTGTGAGCACATTGTCTCTAAGAACATAGACAGATATTTTCTTCCGAGCACACTTTCCATTACTGTGTGGAGAGGTAAAGTCTGAAAGTAAAGACATTTTGAATCTTGAGGTAGGTAGATTTCTAGTTACTAGTATTAAAGAAGTTAGCTATAGTCAAAGAAGTGTTTTCTTTATTGCATCCTACTGGCTACGCCAATTTGGTAGATTTCAGATGTAAAGATAGTGGGATTATGGTAGGGTGATAGGATATTATGTCACTACCAAATTATAATTAGGTTTTTCAATCTTACCTTTCTGTCTGACTCTACGGTCGGAAAAGCCCCATCCCATCCCAATGCGTTCAGCGCTGTTTCACATTCAGCCTTAGCAATAGTCAACTGTTGAATGTATCTTTTAAGCTTTTTAGCATCAGTTATTTGTTGGCGACTAACATTGTGGATGGCGCCACTTTTTTCCACCGTATCTAAGTCTACGCCTTTTGCGCGCTTCACATTTTGTAGTGTTGTAGCTTGCATTATTTGAGTTACAATGTCATACCTAAAAAAATAAACATTCTGATTTTTTTTGTTCCTAATAAGTGCCATGAAAGATAAAAGAGTGGGTAGGCAAAAAGTACTCATGGCCAAATCGTGATAATTTAACCAGTGCTCCAATTACCTAGTTCATCATTTGAACAGCGAAAGTGTTATCAATGTTCACATACCGTAACCTCTTCAGTGTGTCGACATTGTTGCAATTATTTATCAACCGTATGTAGTCTTCAAATGTCTTAGCATACTCGTGGGTTCGGATATGCATTGCATTCACTTCCTTTTGAGCTTCCAAATAGAGTACAATTTTCTGATTTATGTAATCTGGCTCCGTAAGCAAATCAATGGCTGGTTGCAGTACTGAAATTAATTATACAATAAGTATGTTATCCTGAAAATAGTTTTTGCTTCAAACTAGGTATGCAGACACAAAATAATCCAGTGATAGTTATAGTGGAAAAACAGTATAAGTTTATATTCATAATATGAAATACTGTGCTATATTTTTTTTTTTAATGATTACTAGATAAGATTATTTCTTGCTTGTTTTTTTTTTTTTGTTTTTCTTTTGTTTTTTTACTATTAGGTTGTGTATACTTTACTAGGAGAATGCACTGTCTACTGTAACACAGTTTATTCATAAACTAAAACAGGAGACAGAGTCGACTTTTATCTTTGTTAACACTTTCTTTTGAAAAATAAACATTTGTATTTGTATTTGTATTTGTTTGTTAATATGACGTGCTGATGAAACAAGCAGATAGCCCACTTCATATTGTGGTTACCATCACCTAATTATATTATTACTATATTATTATTATTATATTATTCATGGTCACTCCTCAAGCTGTAGCACAACCAGCTGTTTTATGGCAGAAACCGGTATGGTAGTAGTAGTAGGTAAAACCAAATACTTTCCTATAGTTAAAGAATTGGTCAGGCTTATAAAAATTTTAACTTATATAAATTTACTAAATTAAACCCTATACAGGTTACACTATACCAAAATAAGTATACTTTTGCAAGCCAATATCTCTCTCATGAGATGTGAAGCTGGCAGCATAGAGTAGCATCCCGGCATCAAGAATACCACAATCAGTTCACTGATCTGTCGTAAATAATGCAGTTCTGTGTCAGCTGCCATCAGATGCGGAGAAAGAGCAAATACTGGTGCTTGGTTTAGCTCCATCCTGCAATATGATAATAATATATAACTTTATGCTATGAAGTGAATACAAAAAAATTGCATTCATTGAACAATTCTTCCAAGACAATAAATCATCAATAAATTTTTAGTTAGTCAGAAAAACTCAACTGTTTTGTCTGGTCTGTTTTTGAGAATTTGCTGACTGAATACTTATCAGAATCTCTGGCAGCCTATTCCAGAGGTCAACGACACAGTCGGACAATCAGTAACAGATAGTGTTTCCTTCAGGTTTTCCTCAAATTCAATTGAGGGGAAACTTGGATGATAATGATTTATCATCATCATCTGCAGCCTATCTTAACACATTGATGGGAAAAGACCTCATTTTGATCTTGGGCTACCCTCATCTCATAAATCTCAGTTCTCCGGTTCTCCCTCAGATGTTAATATTAGGAGCTCATACTAAAGCTTGATAATAATTTTCTTACACACAGTCATGGACATTATGAAACATAAATAGAAAATAGATACTAACGCACAGTCTTTGGCAATTCGAATTCTTTCAAAATGCTGTGTTATTTTCATCACCATATCACTTGCCAATAATTTCTCAGCATCAACTCTTATCAGTCTCTCGTATAAATTTTGAATAGCTCCCCAGATGTGTTCCTTCAATTTGTCTACCACTGGCTCTGGTTTGTGTGCAAGCTGCTTGAGCCATCTGGTGATGAAATCCCGCAATAAGTAGTCAATTAGTAACTGCAGCTGGCTGTCGACAGTCCTTCCGAATATGACAGGCAAATGGGTTTTCTTGGATGCTTGAGGCCAATTGTTTTCCTCTTCCTAAAAATAATTTCAAGTAACTGCACTAATGTGAGTATCTACCGTTACAAAAAACTAAACTGTGTAATAATTTACGCACCTTAAGAATTTCGTCAAGTTGACGCACTTCTTTTTCTATCGTATCCACTAAAAATGAATAGGTATGATGGGGAGATGATAGTGAAACATGGCCCCATAGAGTGAGTGCAAACGCCAGTACCAGTATGCTTATTGTGAGTAATGAAAGATGAACTATTCCCCATAAAAATGAGAAATTCCAAAGCAGTACAAATAATACAGGCAATAAACAAATAAATATCCACTTCATTATGTATGTAGGCCTATCTGGCTAGTACTACCATCCTTCATCGCGTTTTAGCTCACATAAATATTCTTATTGTTGCACATTTTCTTCTTCATAGTAAGTTTTATCTAGATATTGAAAGGAATCCAATAAATATTTTAGAAAATATGAAATTTCCGCGTAAATATCTACGAATATCTTCGAATGCCAGAGGAAATGGAGTAGGGGAGGTAAAGGGGCACGGGTCCGGTTAATGTACAACCATGGAATACACAGCCCGGGAAATCACAGCCAGGAATACGCAACCAGGAATACGCAACCAGGAATACGCTGCCAAAATGTGCACGAAATCATGGTTGTACATTCCAAACACGTGTTGGGAATGTCCAGCCATGGAATGTACAACCTGGGAATACACGGTCAGGAATTCATGTACATTTTGGCAGCGTTTTCCTGGCTGCGTATTCCTGCCTGCGCTTTCCCGGCACGTGTCGGGAATGTACACCCATGGAATACACGACCTGGGAATTGGCGACCATTGCTCTGATTGGTCGAAAGCTTATGCTTCGTTTAGATGGTACCACAGAGTATTGTTGTACTGTCCTGTTTTTATTCAGATGCTGAACACAGATTATATATATAATAAAACAATAAGTCTAGCAACACACGAGCCTAGTCACGATTTCACAAGTTCTTATTTTTTTTAGGTATAGGTATTTTAATAGGTAAGTAGGTGCCGAGCACTGGAGCAGTGCAGTAGCGCGGCGATATGCAGTAGCGTATCGTGATTTATATAAATCCATAGTTTTACACCACAACATTCTGCATGATAATTGTTTTTTCAGTATTTATTAACCGTGACACAAATTATAGTTAAAAGTCTCTCAGTTTGTTTTAGCCATTAGGCATCTTCGATTGTGGCTGAAATTACTGAATTAGCCGAAAACTTTTCAAAATCTTACCAACTCAAATCTAACCTACTTTAAGATCTCACATTTTTTTTAAATAACAGCAATAGAGTTTAATACTTGTTCATAATAATAATAATAATAATGCTGGACAATCCACACAGCATCATCTAGCCCCAAGCTAAGCAGAGCTTGTGTTATGGGTAATAGATGACTGATATACTTAATACAATACATTACATACATAGATATTTTTTATCATGCATAGAAAATAACCAGAACACCCGGAATAAACATTTGCAGATCGTACAAACATTTATCCCAAGGCGGGAATCGAACCCGCAACCTCCTGCGTCGCAGGCGGACGCTCGCCCGCCGCGCCACATCGGTCGTCAGTTATGTAATAATAAAGGAGTAGGTAGGTACATTCGCTACCGAATTTCGTGGTTTTCAGGAACCTTTGCCGAAACAGGAATCACAGTGGTATATATAAACATGGTATAAAGTTATAAATAATATATCTGTCTTTACAGATAGCGCATAAAAACTGGTCGGTTCCATGCAACATTTTCGCATAAATACGTTTTTACCTTCGCAAGAATCGCTGAAAATTTCGGAAAACGTGTGTCTGATGAGGTTTTTTTTTCAATTTCAATTTATTCACATAAAATAGCATAACAGAACTAATTCTAAAGCGCTATTCTACTTATTTAAAAACTAGCTGACCCGTGCCCACTTCGTTGGGCGGTAAACATTTTTACTTACAAATCTTAACTAAGTAGTACTCGATGTTGCCAACAGATGGCGTTAATACGGCATAAAATAGCGGTCGTTTGCAGTATCGCCCGCGTGGCAGTTTTTTCCCGTTCCCGTTATTTTTTCGGGATAAAAAGTAGCCTAAGTTACTCCTTGTTACATCAGCTTTCTGCCAGTGAAAGTCCCGTCGAAATCCGTCCAGCAGTTCCAGAGATTACCCGGAACAAATGGACAGACAGACAGACAGACAGACAGACAAAAATTTTAAAAAATGCTATTTTGGAATATGTATCGCATATACATTCATATGCATGTAGTAAAAAGCGGTTATTTTAATATTACAAACAGACACTTCAATTTTATTTATTTGTATAGATTAATACAAATATCACGTGACATTAGTTCATAGTTCATAGTTATTTATTCCATTAAAAAAACAAATTACATTGTATGCGGAAACATAAGTAATAATAATAATAATCCCACCTACATGTTCTTAGCATTACTTATATACAACATAAAAATCTACAACTGAAAAACTAGAAATAAAATAACAACGTTAAACAAAAAACAATAATCTAATATACCTAGGAGATCAGTAGGAACATTACTAAACAGACTAAATTTATTGCACTAAAATTCACCGGAGTCAACTGACTACCAAGGAGCCAGTGAACTGGGTTGCTCACAATAGTATAGGCAGAAACTTGCAATCATTGACCACCTGTCAGCGAATATGTCACAGTCTGGGTAAGCGTGTACTAGAGCGTTGAGATGGCGCTGTGCTCGACAAACTGGGGATTGTTGTCGCGCTACAAGTACGCGCGGTTCTCGGGGAGAACAGTAGTACTCGGCCAGGGCGGAAACGGATGCGATTCTCCGGCACATTCAGTCTACTGAACTCAGTCAGTAGACCAGGGCAATCGAGCAGCCCACGTATTATGCGACACATGGTGACAAGTTGATCACACAGTCTTCGCGTTTCAAGTGAGTGGAAGCCCAGTGTACCCAGAAGATATTTGGTAGGGTACATGAAGGGGTAGTATCCGTATACTTTTTTGTAAAGAAAGCGCAAAAATCTTTTTTGCACTTTTTCCACCATCAAAGTATACGTTGCTTCGTGGGGATTCCACACACACGCGCTTGACTCTAGCTTCGATCTTATAAGCGAAGTGTATAAAAGTTTGATAACACCATAGACAAACAAAACATGAAGTCCCTGCAGTTTATTGTTACGAACCCTAGTTTCTTAAAGCTATCGACTGCAAGTTTCCTATAATGGTCGTGGAATGTAAGCTCTGGATCAAATATAACGCCTAAATCCTTAACAGTCTGAGGCCTCATGAGAATCTCCCCATTTATATTATACGGTACGATAATAGGGTTCGCGGATCTGGTAAAAGTCATAACCTGACATTTGGAAACATTCAAATTAAGTCTATTTTCGGAACTCCAAGACTGTACTGATACCAGATCCCTCTGCAATGCTTGACTGTCACTTAAAGATCTTATGAGACAGTAAAGCTTGAGATCATCAGCATAAAGGAGGCACTTTGCAGTAGTAAGCGTTCTTGTTGGATCGTCAATCATCAAGGAGAATAACAGTGGGCCCAAGGACGAACCTTGGCTGATTCCTGATCTGGTATTAAATGACTGCGAGTCATAGCACCCGAGCCTCACAAATTGCTTTCGATCGCGGAGGTAGTCAGCAAATAATCTCAGTAGCTTAGGGGTAAATCCGAATAAACTTAACTTATTTAAGAGCACGTCGTTATCTACGTGATCAAAGGCCTTTTGAAAATCTAAATAAATCACGTCTACTTGTGTATTCGAGTCTAGTTCTTTTGAAATATAGTCAACGAGTGTTAGCAGATTCGTATTTACCGAGCGACCCTTCCTAAATGCATGTTGTGCATCGTTCAGAAAAGGTTCTATTTGTCTGTACAGTTTGTTGTGCAATCCGCTTTCGAAGAGCTTTGCAAACGATGACAAGATAGCAATCGGTCTATAGTTATTGGCTTTAGTTTTAGGTACATAAATAGCTAAATCTGCTGCATATTTTAACTTGAAAACTATATGAACTTGTTGTATATATAGTCCTTTTAACAACCAGCATACGTTTTTGTACTCAAATATATGACTTGTTCTTAAATGAGAAAGAATAGAGAGTATAAAATGCACTGAAAAATGTTCATACATTTTTCTATGGAGTAGGTACGCGGTCTTGCGTATCTACGTTTCGGTTCGTCATTCCGCGCCACAGAGTACTTTTTTATAGACTCGCTCAGACGCGGTCGCGGAAGAACGGGTGCATCGCATTTTTGCAAAAAATTAGAGCGACAAGGTTCCAAGGCGACGTGTTGTATTCTACGGCTGGATAGAGTTGATACTTTTTGTACAGACATAAAAATAAGAGCACGTATCCACATACTCATCATCATTAGCCTGAGGAAGTCGATACTTTTTGTATCAAAATTTTAAGTAAGTACCTACGTATCTATCTACTCATCATCATCATCAAGCCTGAAGAAGTCGATACTTTTTGTAACGAAATTTTAAGTAAGTACGTATCTATCTACTCATAATCATCTAGCCTGAAGAAGTCGATACTTTTTGTATCAAAATTCTAAGTAAGTACGTATCTGCCCACTCATCATCACCATCATCATCATCATCATCATCAAGCCTGAAGAAGTCGATACTTTTTGTGTCGAAATTTTGTAAGTACGTATCTACCTACTCATCATCATCATCATCATCATTATAAGCCTAAAGAAGTCCACTGCTGGACACGGGCTTCCTCCATAGATTTCCAGCATGAACTATTTTGAACCTTGTAATAACCACCGATGTTTTGCGATCTTCACAATCTCGTCGTCGGACCATTATCTGTTGGTTAATCGCGATTTTTTTTTAATACGGTTCGTCTTTCGGTTCAAAATATTTATGTTTTTATTATAGATAATTATAATTATTGTTATTATTATTATTTTGCCCCTAGGGTAAATCCAGGCCTGGGCCTGTTAGCGAACAGATACCTACTTACCAGATAACATCAGATCAGAATCAGAACAGCTTAGCGAGGATCAGGGTGACTGACTATAGGGGAGGTTGGAGGCCACACCCGGGCAACAGCCCCCAATACCCAGAGAAGGGGAACAGCCCTCTGGAACTGAGAACAGCTCAGTTCATCAGGAACTGAGAACAGACTCAGTTCATCAGGAACTGAGAACAGACTCAGTTCATCAGGAACTGAGAACAGACTCAGTTCATCAGGGACTGAGACCAGACTCTGTTTGTTACTTACTTAGTAGACAGAGCATCAGTACCTACAGCACATCAGCTCGGACATTCGTCGTACCTACCTCTCATTGTAATAATAATAATGCTGGACAATTCACACAGCATCATCAGCTAGCCCCAAGCTAAGCAGAGCTTGTGTTATGGGTACTAGATGACTGATTACAATACATTACGTCGGTACATAGATATTTTTTATTACCCGGTATAAATATTTGCAGATCGTACAAACATTTATCTCGAGGCGGGAATCGAACCCGCAACCTCTGTGTCGCAGGCAAACATTCGCCCGCCGCGCCACATCAGTCGTCACAATTACGTAACAGTTACAGGTATCGGCGGCGCGGAATAAGAATGCTGACCTTGAATGCGCCGAAGTCAATTTTTGAGTCTGAGCGGCGCCGGCGGGGGGCATGAGGTGCAACGGGGGAAGCGGCCGGCGCCGGGCGGCGCCTCACCTCATTGGTCAATCAGCCGTCCTTCCCCCGTCTCGCCGCGCTCACGCGTCTCGTGTCCCATAGGTACAGTTGCGTGGACAGTTTATCATAAGTGTAAATGATGACAGCTCAGAGAGTAAGGGCGGTTTCAGATTAGCGTTTTATACGTGCGTATAAGCTCGTTTTTGGAAGCGCATGTAGGCGCGTATAGGCGCGCCTTTTGGCACATGCGCAACTCGTATGAGCGTTAACGCACTTCTAAGCTCGTATAAATGCGGTTGATACTAACACGACACCACCGGTTCGAGCGAACACGCCGAAATATGCCCGTTTACGCGAGTATAGTTTTTAGAAGCGCGTAATGTAGCGCGCGTGTAAGCGTGTATACTGAAACGACCGTAGACGCGCAAAAAATACGCTAGTCTGAAACCGCCCTGATGATAGTCAAGTTGGGGTTGAAGATGACGAAATCTCTTACGACGACGAAATGCCTTCTACGAGTTCTTCCGTAATGTCTTCTTCGATGACTGTATCAAACGATGATTTAATGGAAGTAATAACTCAACTGCCATCTGATTAGACATTAGTTAGTTTTATTAGTTTAGGATAAGTAGGTACTTGCAATACATAATTTTACATAAAACTGTGTTCTTCTTTCTTTCTAAGTATATTAAATTTAGTGACTATATTGTTTATTTATATGATGATAGGTTAATGTGCCTGAACCACACAGTATTAAAATAGGCTATTTAAATATCTATTATTCTCAAAATTTTAACAAACAAATTATCCAAGTTCAAATCACTCTTAGTAATTTTATGCGTGACTGTACACATGCGCAAATCACCCCACCACTTTCTCCGAGCGCTCTTAATCCGCGCCGATACCATACTTGGCGACAACAACCAACACGACGACGTCGGTACGCAGTGTCATAGGTAGGTAACATAAAATTTTCTGTCGCTCTTGCGTTTTTACTAATTTTTGCTTACTCACGTTATGGGCCTCTGTAGCCCGGAGGCCCCGTATCATTGAATCGGCTTATACGGCGGTAGCTATGCCCTAGTTAATAAGGCACCTGCCTACTTACTTTAAACTGTTTTTCAGTGTGTGATAATAATAATAAAAACGTTTATTCAATACGGTCTTAATTTTTTTTACAGTGAACAAAGATATAAGATGGAGGTTACCGAGATAGAGCCCTTCAGGGAGGGAAGCAAATGGTTCGCTCGTAGTGGTCACTTTTATGTGGCCGCACGGACGAGAGACGCCACCATTTCACTTCGATGCCACAGCAACAGGTGCCCTGCCCGCTTCCTTATTAGGAGTGGGCACCCTGGACCTGTCGCTGGCGAACATGATCATGAGCCAACACCATGGATTCCTAACAGGTAAGTAAATCTGATACCTAATCGAGTTGACTTTGAGAATATTGAAGTACCTACCTATATACTTAGGTAGGTTGGTAAATGCCGCCTAACCAAGGCAAGTATGTAACTATACCTAGGTACCTACCTACTAAGTAGGTAGGTAGATCATACATCACATAACACGTACAACGTTACTAGGTACCTAGTAGGTACCTAGTTCGTTACAGAGCGTACGGATCGTTACAGAGCGTAGGTAGGTAGGTAGGTATTAATTAAGTCACAACAATTAGAATGATTCATTAAAGGTTTGTTAAAAATAGATATAGCTAACTACGTAAAAATGGCAAGAGACCAATTTAATTAGATAAAATAGGCTCACGCCATAAATCCTAGGCACGGTAGATATTCTCTGGAATAAATTAATATCAGTGTTAGAAGTTCTACTCAATAAGTAAGCTAAGTTTCGAAATGTCTTTTGTTATAGGGAAAAATACTTAAATACAATAGGAATAAGGTCGAGATCAGACATTCGATGAGTTGGGGCGCGTCATCCGCGAGCGATGCATAATATCAATTATTATCTTTGCCGCGCGCTTTTTGAATTCGGAACGGTTATAAACGCGCCACAATTAGCTTTGCCGCGCATTATTTGAATGTGGAATATCTTTGTGTTGAGCGCCAAAGAAATCGAACGTAAATTTGGCGGGAACGAAAGATAGAGGAGAACGTCGGCCAATGGGGTCGCCGCGGGTGATGGAAGGAAAAAGGGCGGGAAGGTGAGCCCGCGTTTTTGAATATTTCATCTATATTTTTATATATATTAAATCCTTTATTTCGGGGGGGGGGGGGGGGGGGGGGGTTGTTACAGCTCTTAATAGGTTCCAGAAAATACCTACCTACCTACCTAGAAGCATAATTTTGTAAAGAAAGCGTACTTACTTTACCTACCTACTTCTAAACGTGGTTTACTCGTCTAAGTTCTAAACCTATGTGGCCATGTTCCGGTCGCTCTAACCATCACCGGCAGCTGGCATATAACTGGTACCTAAGTACCTACCTACCACACTGGAGCTTCATTATTTACATTAAATAAGTAGGTATTTGTAAAAGGATCATACAAAAAAAATCTATAGATAGGTAGGAACCATGCCGTAAATTCTTTTATGCTTGGTTGCTACCTATTAGGTTTATGGGCAGACAGGTAGGTATAATAAAAGTCATTATAGGTCATTATAAAAGTTAAGCTTCCTGACGGAGTTGTCTAAGTCGGCAGGTATAGGTATAGGGTATAGGTAGGTACATACTACTTACGCTACAGTCCTTTTTTTAAGTGCAGTAATGGCTTTGGAAAAACTTACCTAAAAAAACAGGTTTTTTTAGATACTTACTTAAAAACTACTTTGGATAATTATTTACTTAGGTAGGTAAGTAAGTACTCACATAAGTATTCTGTATGTACCTAAGTACCTACTTAGATTTTTGTTTTAATTTTTTTATTTTACAGGAATGCCATGTTCCAAGTCCTCAAAAGGAGGGCTACAATGGAAAACATTCCATTGAATACCATTTATGAGGAGGAGGTATCCAGGTATATTTTAGTGTGAATATTTCCGCCATAGCACAGTCAGTTGGTGTAGAAAGGCGAAATCGTAATGTGTGCTTCTGTGCGCAGGTATCCGGACGCGGCGCCCCACTTACTCTTCGAGTCAGTGGGTTCATCAATGCGGAAGTGGAGGAGAGCGGCACAGCCTCCTATCCCAGGGAGTTTAGAGGGTTTGGGGGCAGCGCTCTCAGAGCATCCGCGCCACAGCGAAATGCTGTTGGCTACGGTCTCCGCAGGCGGTGCCCATGCAATTATTTTACATATGTCTGGCTCTTCAAGCTGTCTGCAGGCTAGTAATAGCGTGATTGTAGATGGCACATTCTCCACAGTGCCGGCAGGTATGCCAGCCAGCCAAGTGCTCACACTGCACTGTGCGATAGAGGGCCACTATTTTCACCCTATTATTGCGCTCATGCAAAATAGGAGGCGCGCTCTGTATGAGGCTGTTTTACAGCGAATCTGGCAAGCGGCGGGATATCCACGCCCCGCTCATTTGATCACCGATTTCGAGCCAGCCCTTCAGGCAGCGCTCGAGGTGGTCACTGGAGGACAGGTACAAGGCTGCCTGTTTCACTATGTGCAGGCGCTGCTCAGACGCGCGCGGTCGATGGGGCTCCAGGTGCAGCGTAACTCTCCGGGCTGGCGGCTGGTCCGCCTCTACTGCACGCTAGCACTGTTGCCAGCGGCACGTGTGGCCCTCGCTTTGGCCGAGATCCCGCACATCGCCGCTGGCGGGGGCCTACCCTTCAACGACGCCTTCAACAGCTACTTTGTGTCACATTGGATGGGTCGCGTAAGCACCTAGGCTAACTATGACTATATTAATAACTAGCTGTGCCCGCGACTTCGCGGAATTTTACAAAAAAGGTATTTACCTTTTTTTCGTTTTGCATTATATTTTATTTATTGTTTATATTAGTCCTTTGTATTAGCTTTATTGAAATTTTAACCCGCGCGATAGAAGAGGCGCCCGACGTGGCATGCGCGCGGTATTGGCAGTGCTTGGACATTTTATAATTTTCCTAAAATAAAAGTAGCCTAAAGTTACTTACAAACAGACACTTCAATTTTATTTATTTGTATAGATAATAATATAATAATAATGACAATGCTGGACAATCCACACATCATCTAGCCCCAAGCTAAGCAAGAGCTTGTGTTACTATTATAGATGACTGATATATTTACTTAATACAACACATTACATACATATTCTTTATTATTATTAGAAAAAACCCAGAACACCTGGAATAAATATTTGCAGATCATACAAACATTTATCCTAAGGCGGGAATCGAACCCGCAACCTCCTACGTCGCAGGCGGACATTCGCCCGCCGCGCCTCATCGGTCGTCAAATTAAGACTAGAAGTAGAAGGTTTTGTACCTAATCGGTAGGTACATATTTACCTACTTACTTCACGTAATAAAATTGCACTTCCCTGTGTCCGGAGTTCCAAACCTGCTCAAACTGACAAACACGGAGCCCTACCATGTAGATTATATTATCAAAACGTGTGTTATAGATGATTTTGGGGTCTGTGGCCTATTCCCAGTTTGTCGGCACTCGGAAGTTGTCACTCGCTTTACTTCCATTTTTTTTTAATTAGGTCACTCCTGAAGCATTCAGTGTGCATGGGAGTGCCCACCGGACATCTAATGTGGCGGAGAGCTTTCATGCCTCCTTGAAACGCTCTCTTGGGCCAGGTCCACATCTTTGGCGTTTTACAGGTAGGAAAAGGCAGTATATTTGAAAAGTAGACATTATTCGGATTATTTGATCTAGGCACTATAGACATAAATTTGTGATGGCGCATACTTTCAATTGTGATTTGTGGTCTGCGACTAAATTGGCCATGCACTAACAGAGATTAGGTGGGGTAGGTATTGGTGCCTTTGCCTTTTTGGGGTGTACCCCAAACATGCACCCCACAAAAGGCAAAGAACACAAATTTATTGTAGTTTGCGAACATGGACGAAAACAATTTACAATCGATACCTAGATGGCGCTATACACAATATCAATACATGTGTATTGATTTACAAATTTTACAATAGTAAATCTATGAGTAAAACTTTTCAATGACCATTATAATAATATGATAATTCATATTATCGCAATCTCAATGACAGATGTTATCGCGGAGAAGTTCGCCGTCAGCGCATCGCGTTTGGCTGCACTACGCGCTGGAGAGCACCCACCGAGGAGAGCCAGGGAGAGGTCGTATGTTAGGGCCACTACTTTAAGAAGCAACGAAAGGGCTCTCGAAAGAGGACAGATCACCCTCAGAGAGTACCTAGTTGCAACAAGCCAACTACTACGTGTAGATGACATAGGAATCGTCGTTGACGATGTACCGGAAGTCGCTGAGGAAATAGTCCTCGGCGTAGATGGCGGCGCTCTGGAACAACCGGAAGTTGTTCCTGAGGTACCTCAGGAACATCAGGCTGTCCCAGCAGCGCCGCTTCTGGTAGCGGAACCAGAAATAGCTGAAAGGCCACAGCCACTTCCGGTTCCATTAATGTGCAACATCTGCGCTGAGAATCAACCAACATTGATTCTCCGGCCATGTGGACACCTTCTGTGTTCGTATTGTCGTGAACGTGTAGTTGATTGCCCTTTCTGTAGGTCCCCCATCACAGAAGTCTTCCGCTTCTATTTGTAGGCTCTCTTTTTACAGTAGGTAGGTAGGTATCCACCTTTGGTTGTTACCCGTAATTACACATGTGTAATTACGGGTAACAACCAAAGTTTTTTAGGTTCCAAAAAGGAACCCGAATAACTTTAGTCAGTACCCGTATAATTCTAATGTTTTTCAGCGTAACTCCGCCACATTACTTCTAAACCTTTATGTTATCCAGAAACACTACCTATATTGAGTTTGATGTGGGTAGTGTGATAAGCTGGTAAACGTTATTTACAGGCTACAACAATGTGTCGGTCCTCAGCCCGAAATAAGGAGGAAGGCGCTATGAAACATTTATTACTTACCTACCTACATGGTGATACGCAAAACGAATAATAAGCATAACTTGTTATTATGTATTACTAGCGGCCGCTCGCAGCTTCTCCCGTGTGGCAGTTTTTTCCCGTTCCCGTTATTTTTTCGGTATAAAAAGTAGCCTAAAAGTTAATCCAAGTTGTAATCTATGTATTCTAAATTTCATCCAAATCGGTCTACTGGTTAGAGCGTGAAAGAGTAACAAACATCCATCCATCCATACTTACAAACTTTTATGTTTATAATATTAGTAGGATTACAGATGAAATTACAAAGGGAGACACATCCACATATTACATATAGGTACACATACCCACAGCTGGTATTAAAGGACTGCTAGAATACATAAAAATAAATAACTAATTTTAATACCATGTCTTCCTTCACGGTTTGAGAAGACTGGCATTGCGCACATCGTTTTTTATAATATAATATACTAGTCCTGTTTTATTATTCTTCTTTTGCCAATCAAACAATTGAGTTGCGATCTGCAAAAGTAGTCGGTAGAGTAGATATAAGCCTTATCATTATTACAATTTCTTCAGGATGCTGATGTGGCTGCCTTGCTTTTGCAGTGCTTTGGGGATTTCTGCGCAGGCAGGTAATGGATGGAGTCCAAACATTATACGTAATAAAGTGGCCTTCCTGCGTCACCAGCACACTCAGACATTTTACATAATGTTTTTCTTCTGGCCTGATTATCCCATCCAAGACAGTTTGCTGAAAGAGTCTATGGGTTTAGAATAACTAAGCGACTTTATTTTATTTTTAGTATTATGTAGGTACATGATTTTATTTTAATTATGTGACATTTTTCGTTTTTATGTTTTATTTTAACTGTATGGAATAAATGTAATTTTAATAAAATAAAATTTATAATAAGTAATAATTTATAAAATGGTTTTAAATATGCTTACAAAAATAGTGTGTAGTCTATTTTATTCATGATTAACAAACAATGATATATTATTATTATGTAAATTGGGATGCAAGTGAAAAGTTGCCCCCATGGTGCTGTAAAAATCATCAAAAATATTTCATATGCTAGTGATAGGATATAAGCCATATTGTTGTTAACTTTACACACAGATTCATTAGCACAATTTTTATTTAATTAATTTAAGCTCCCAAGTCCATAATAGAGTCCTGTTTAATGATATTGTCACATCAAGCAGTGGTTTCCAACAATTTAAGGAGATATTATTATGAAAACTCTTCAAATTGATGCATTACTGAAAAGTAAAGAAAATTGATGAATAAAAGTAGATAATAGAAAGTTATAAATTATTATGAACACTACGGGTTAGCCTGTTGTTTCATTTCAAATATAATACACTAGTAAAACAAATAAACATTTTACATAATAATAATAATTCAGCTAAAATCCTTCTCTACACCCACGTAAAAGATATATACAGTTAACCGTTTGCAGTGGCAAGAGCAATAGAATTTTAGTAAATGTTCTTTTTTGCCGTCAAGACATTGATATGCTGAAATTACCGTATTCTATCGTACGGTCTTCCTTCCCTTTATTAAGAGCTCTACTACTACTAAAACACTGTGACTGTTAGACAGCGCGATTCCAGCCCTCCAAAAGATGCTCCAGCCGGTTATAATAACCAATACCAATAATATTCATTCGATCGAAGGATTCAAAGCACTATCTTGAACAAAACAAAAACAAACTAGCTATATAGGTAGATGGCTAAAAGTCTTCTGTAGTCTGTACCTACCTATACTGCTTTGCATTCACCACAGCTCTCATAAAAAAGGGCAAGATACACCGTTCTAGTACTACTTCTCTCACTCACAGAGTAAGAGTATTATTCATATGAATATTGTGACAATGACATAATTACCCACTTGTACTAAATCGGCTGAAGTCAATTCGAGTCAGTGCAAACGAAGCATAGGTTATGACGTCATTTGGCATCCAATTCCATGGTCGTGTATTCCAAGGGTGTACATTCCCAACACGTGCCGGGAATGTACGACCATGGAATACGCAGTCAAGGAAATCACGACCTGGGATTTGGAAGCCATTTGGCATCCAAATCCATGGTCGTGTATTCCAAGGGTGTACAAAATTTTGTACGGCCTGGAAAACACAACCATGGAATACACGACCATGGAATAGGATGCCAAAATGTACACGAATTCCTGGCTGCGTATTCCATGGTTGTGTATTCCATGGTTGTGTAATCACGGCACCCAAGGGGCACAGACAGAATCACAGAATACCAACTATTCACAGAACACTTTGAATTCTATTACTCTGTGTAATCTGTGGGAGGGGTCTTCCCCTCAACATCAACACTACCTAGGCGACACTCGAAAGTACTAATACGATGTATGAAGTTTGCAACCAAAAAACTACGTTTTTTATACGGATATTCTACCAACATCAAAAACGAAAAAAACGGACACAAGAAAAGAAGCTCAAATATATTACCAGGCAATAGCCAATAAAATATTTCTATTCGGAAACTTACGGCTACCGTTTTTTGTTTATCCTGTGCACGATCCGCTAGGAGTAATAATAAAAAATAAATATTTATCTATTCTATTCAGCCTGTGGCATGGCACAATCACATGCAATGCAATGCAACACATCACAATCACAAACAAAAAAAATTGATCGATAGTGCTGTCAGCTGTGGAACAATACAATACAAATAAACAAATAAAGTTATCTAGTACATGCGGACAATTAGCTACAAAAGAAAAGTAAGGAAATAAAGGAGCGATTTTCTTATTCACTACCGCTTTTAATAAAAAGAGTAGAGATGGATGAGTTAAAAACCACATATCTTATCGTGGGTGGCGGTATTGCTGGAGTTACCTGCGTTGAATCTTTAGCAATATTGCATCCAGAAGAACCGCTTGTAATAATGACCGCATCATCTTTAGTAAAAAACGTAAGTAATGTAAGTTTCTATGCTAAAACTATTGTAAAGTTTGACGTTCTTGAAACAGAAGCAAGCTCCCTAGAAAGGATACATCCAAATCTGAAAATCGTCTATGCGTCATTAAAACACGTAGAAACAAAAAAACTAGTTGCAATCACCGATAATAACATACGAATTCACTATAGAACACTTTGTTTATGCACAGGTGGAATTCCAAGATTGATTTTGGATGCAAACAAAAGTAAGAGAATACTTGGTATTAGAGACACAGAATCTGTGAAAGAATTTCAAAAAAGACTTGTGACTGGCCGTAAAATGGTTATTGTTGGTAATGGAGGTATTGCATCTGAAATAGTCCATGCTACCTCTGGAATTCAAAAGATTTGGGTCATCAGAGATGATTATATCTCAGCAACTTTCATAGATCCTGGAGCTGCAGAGTTCTTTCAAAATACTTTCAAAGTAAAAACAGAAAATGAGAAACATACTATCATGAGAAGACACATATTTACTGAAGAAGATGCTGTAATATCTTTGAATAAAGATTTAAAATCAGCAGCATTGGGACCTGATTGGTACAGAAAACTAGAAGGAATAAAAAATAAAACCGGTGAGCAAGAGCTTGAGATCATTTACAAAGTTGAAGTTAAATCTGTCTCTGAAACTACCAATGACTATCCATTAACTGTTGAACTTACCAATGGAAAAGTAATCCAGTGTGATTTTCTTATATCAGCTACAGGAGTAGAACCTGCAGTAAACTTTACTTGGGATGAAAAGCCCAAGACAGGCCACGATGGGGGATTGGCAGTAAATGCATTCCAAGAAACAAGCATAACAAATGTGTTTGCAGCTGGTGATGTGGCTTATGCTTCTTGGGAACATGCCCCTCATTGGTTTCAATTGAGGCTATGGACTCAAGCAAGGCAAATGGCAGGAATGGCTGCTAAAGCTATGCATGCAAAAATTACTAACCAAGAAGTATTACAAGATTTTTGTTTTGAACTTTTTACTCATTGCACTACCCTTTTCGGGTACAGAGTTATATTGCTAGGAAAGTATAATGGACAAGGACTAGGCACAGATTATGAAATTCTGCTGCGGACCACACCTAACCAGGAATACATCAAGTTTGTCCTGAAAGATGGACGGTTACAAGGTGCTATATTAATTGGTGAAACAGATCTGGAAGAGATGTGCGAAAATTTGATTTTAGATCAAATAGACTTGACTCCATTTGGTGATGATATTTTAAATCCTGATATTGATATTGATGATTATTTTGACTAGAAAAATGTTTAGTTCTACTACCTAAGAATATAATATTTATTTATTTAAGTACTATCTTTAATTTATTGTTTAATTTTATTAAAGAAGGTGCGTATTAAATTAAATGTTTCATAATAGTATTAAAATATGTTTTTATGAATGAAACCAAAGTAATAGTAAAATTTTATTGTTCAACCAGTTTATGCATTTTTTTATCAGATTGTGTAAAGTTGCTACTATCAGGGTGATAATGTGTTTTCGGAGATTCCATGGTTGTGCATTAACCAGATTTGTCTAGGCCTTCGGGTGCCGTGATTACACAACCATGGAAAAGACAATTTTTGACATACAATTCCATGGTCGTGTATTCCATGGCTGTGCTTTCCGGGTTATACAAAATGTACCTGGAAAACAAAACCAAGGACTTTGATGTCAAAATCCCCCTAGATTTTATCCTTGATTATCCTTGATCGAAGTTTTTGATAAGTTTTTACTGCTTTCTGACGGAACAGGTATTCCTCCTGCGTATTCCTGCCTGCTCTTTCCATGGCTGTGATTTACTGGCTTGTATTTCCCATGGTCATACAATAGTTGAACGTAAGTCAGTCAAGTCGCAATCGCAAATCTAAACTTTTTCGATTCTTTGGCGAGCGAGCACAGGCAAAATTATTGAAACGCGTCGCGATAACAAGTTATTATTACTCAAAAACATTGGTTCAATAGAAGTAAAACGAATGTGCATAGGTCCTAGCTAGCATTGGAAAGTTGGAACATTTTGGATTCCGTTGTGAACGTTTCTACATCTAGTTTCATAAGTTCTTTGTTATTGTGAATCATCCAGTTATCATCACAAAATGCCGATTTTATTCAGCGTAGTATCCAGGGGCACCGTTGTTTTAGCTAAATATGCAACGTGTGCCGGTAATTTCACGGAAGTAACCGAGCAAATATTGTCCAAGATTCCGCCCCATGATGACAAGTTGACATACTCTCATGGGAACTATCTGTTCCACTACATAGCGGAAAATAAATTGGTTTATTTCTGCATAACTGACGATGTAAGTACCAACTTCCTGCCCTATCTATTATTCTATATTAATACTGTTTGTTTTGTTTACTCATATATTGTTTTTAGAAATTCCAACGTTCAAGAGCATTCCTGTTTCTCAATGAAATGAAAAGAAGATTTAAAACTGCGTTTGGCGACACGGCTCAAACAGCCATTCCATATGCAATGAATGGAGAGTTTGCACGAGTGCTTGCCACAGAAATGAAACATTACAGTGACTCTCGGGACCTTGAGACCATTTCAAGGGTTCATGGAGAGTTGGATGAATTGAAGGATATTATGGTTAAAAATATTGGTAAGCACTTCCTGTATTGATTGAGCAGTATTGGGCGTAATTATTGTCAGCTACATACACACACACATATGAGTTGTAGAAATGTATGAAATTTTCATTTGAGGGTGTTGTATGAATGTGTTGAATTGATTATTACTATTAATAAGTAATTAGGTTAGGGACTACCTACATTACATAGCCATTTTCAGTTATTGATAAAAAATAAACAAGGTTTATCAACATACTTATCTGAAATGAACCTTTGTGTTCATTACGTAGGTAGGTACATTAATTTATTACAATAGGTTGTTACACTCATTGTATTGATGTTAACAATTTGTATATGTGGAGAAACAGGAAAGAGTACAAAGTTGTTTGTACTTAAAGTGTTGGTAATTTACACTCGTTAAATCTACAGAAAAAGAAACAGACTCACAACGCTAATCCTTAGGCATGGTTGATATTCACTCAGATCTCTTTGTACCAGATAATAACACGGAAACAAGATTACTTTATGATGTCTAACGGCTGAATACTTAAACGTAACTTAGATTTAATCACGTCTTAAGTGAAGATTTTTAGACAGTTTACGATGAAAGTTTGTCAAAAATTCGTCACTCGTTAATATTATATTTAACACATACTCACACTCTGCAGTAGATGGTATATTATACGCAATTCATTGCAAACCCTTGGCAGTACATGCTAGAACACTAACTAGTTGAACACAAGAAAATGACAGTGACAAGAATATCTTGTAGATCGCATAGCAGACATAGAATAAAGACTAAAGTAAGATAGCAGATGAGAACCATCTCCTTTGTTTTATTTTGAATAATACAAATCTTCACAAATTACACTGCAAGGTTAGAGTTTCTTAAAATAAATGCTTCATAAATTAGCTTTGAGTACATCCTAGGCAATTTAAGTTCTAGTAATTCTAGTAATGGTCTGTAATAATCTGTAAATGAGTGGCAATATGGTGAAGAAAACATCATGATGAAACTAGTTAGTATTCTAACAGCGGCGATGAGGTTGCAATCTGCCACATATGGAATACTATCTACTGCAAAATGTGGGTTGTGGGTATGCAACAATATTATTAATACAATATAATATTGTTGCATACCCACAACTATGAAACTATAAATGGAAATACGTAAATCACAGTGACCTTGCGCAGTTAACTAGAAAATGAAATGAATAGGCCATGTAATCACCCATCGTTATTGAGATTGTTGGGTTGCTAATTAAAGCAAATACTGGTCTGTTTGATTATCTTCTGCCTTTTATGTATCGCCGATTAGTCATGGCGAAGTCACTTTTAATTACAATAAGCTTACTTATAAAATATTTATTGGTACAGTCAGCTACACTTTTAAATGCTATCACAACATTACTATAAACTTTTAGTCAGTAGAAACACAAATACCATGTAATCAGATGATGAGTTCACTTATTGATTTTTGCTCTGAAAATATTAAATGCTACGTTGTGACATTATTTTGAAAGTTACGAATTGTATACATTCCAGTGCAGCTGACTGTACATATTATGTTTGTCTACACTCATAGCTCTGCCTTCTGGGCTGTAGGTTGTGGGTTCGATCCTTGAACATAGATGTTTGGTCTCTGTCTTGGGTGTTATTCCCATATTACGAATATGATTTTGTGCAAAAATGTCCACAAGCATTTATTTATTTTCACACATCTAACCTTATCACTTTTACAAAGCAAAGCTTGGTTTGGAGATAAAGTTTAGTTTAGTTTTAATTTTTTGTTCCCATGTAAATCAAAACAACAGTACGAAACATTGTTCACCGTTTTTCGGTAAACCCACAGTCAACCTAACACAATAACCTGTCATCTGCGGGAATCAAATATCATAAACCTATCTACCTAAGCATATACTTGTAAATTTTACAGATAGTATGGCGATGCGTGGAGAGAAACTGGAGCTACTTGTGAACAAAGCTGACAATCTTGCAACCAGTGTAAGTATTATTCAAAGTAACTATAGTACGCTCCAAACAGATCTCAAAATATTTTTTTCATGGTGTATTGGTCTAGTGGTAGGTAGCAAGACTAATATATAAAAGTACACAAAAAAGTTTTTATAAAAGTACACAAAAAATTAAATAATAACAGAAGCACTAGACATATACAAATCGCATCAATTATAATATAATAGTTTAGATATTATCTAAACTACAAAGTCATTGGAACTCTTAAGAAATAGAAGCTCAACTTTTTATCGTATCGCGGAAATTGAATAACTCAAAATCAATTTGAAAATTGTATTAAAATGTTTACAAAGCCATTTAATTTGACACCCATTTTACACATTAGTAAAAAAACCCTTTCATTATGATCTTTACAACCCTTGTCCGATGTTTTTTTGTCTATCTCTACTCTCTACCTCTTCTATCTACCAAATTGTATGCAGTTCGTATCAAAGGTTAGAAAGTTATTCTAGAACATACATAAAAAACTAAATCGCCCAAATCGACAGAGAAGACTCCGATCGCTTCACTCGACCAATAAACAGGTATCTAGGACAAATAACAAGGTACCTACTCTTTCTAAAATTCTATGTATCGGTTGTGACCTTCAACTCAATAATAATAATAACAGACCTACTTTAATTATTTATTTCATTTCATAGATATCTTTTATTATACATAGAAAATACCCAGAACACACGGAATAAATGTTTGCAGATAGTACAAACTTTTATCCGAAGGCGGGTATCGAACCCGCATCCTCCTGCGTCGCAGGCGGTCATTCGCCCACTGTGCCACATCGGTCATCATTCGGTTGTGAAATAGAATTCGGCGTTATTTCAACAATTTCTTCTACATTACATCGTAAAATATCATTAGGTTGTAGTGTTTAAAACCGGATTAAAATGCCTGTGAATGTGTCTGTCCGTGCATGCCAGAATAATATCAAATTTATAATAATCTTGTATCTTTTATCTTCTATCTATATAAAAATCAATCCCTGTGCGTTTTAGTCATGTTAAACCTAAAAACCGGCTAGACCGAATTGAATTTTTTTTGTTTTGTTCCATCTTACTCAAGCATAATTTATATATAAAAAAACGTTGGTGATACGAAGATCAGCTAGAAAGTAATAAAAATTTAAATTTGTTTTCTGTTTTAAATATGTAAATTCGGTATAGACTCACCACACCAGCCTAAGTAGGTAACATAGGTAATGGGAATCGCAACTGCCATAGATTTTGTTATTGTACAAACTGAAAGCTTCTACGGATTTCCTCATTTCTGATTCTATCTAGCAGTGAAACTCCCAGCATTATATAGGTTCAGTAAATCAGACCGAATATGCCGTGGTGGTCGTGGCTTAGAGTGACCCCCGTTTATATCTATGGATATCGTAAGAGGCGACAAAGAAACCGTACCAAGAGATGGGCTTCAAAGTCAGTAGTAGTCCTAGATTTGAGGCAATGTTCAGTAGTGAACTTGTTTAGGCTTATGACAAGACCGGACATGTTTTTAAATAACAAAGGTAGGTACATAGCGTATATCATATCTTCCAAATTTGTGAATGTTATGTTAAACATTTACACAGAGCCATTTGGCCAGCTGTTTATCGTGCCTTGATGCGACAGAATAATTATTATATAGGTAGGTATAGGTACGTATATTATGCTGGTATAGCATTGCATAATTTAAATCGATATACTAACAAGGAATTATGTTTTGCTATGGATTACAGTTACACAAAATATTAGTCTAGATGAGGAGTGAGTTTATTTTCATCAGGCGTGGTTCCGTATTCCGATTGTCGATTTTATTTACTTAAAATTCACATAACTTTCTCTGTTTTCAGTCAGTTTCATACCGCGCGACCTCGAGAACTTTGCAGCGATCTCTTTTCTGGAAAAATATCAAAATGTACGTGATCATAGCTTTGGTAGCTGTGCTGGTCGTATATTTGATTGGCGCCATGTCATGCGGTGGACTCAAATGGAGCAAATGTATCGCATAAATATAAATGAAAACTGTCAAAAGGTCTGTTTCTATATTTTCCGTGGGCATAAACTTTTGATTGTGTACAAAGGGGGTAAGTGTCAAATACAATATAAATAAAAAAAAGCAAGGGTATATTTAGCTACTTTAACAGTTTAGAAACTTCGCAATGTAACCTGCATAACAATACATCGTAGAGGACGTTCCTAACGAACGTGATTTAAGTGATGGTAACTACTTGCAAGTTGCATCATGAAAAAAAAGTGTATGGACAAGAATGCTTAGGTCTTGAGTAAAACAGGCTACGAAGAGTTTTTTTATGTGACTTTCTTTTGGAACAAGCAGATGGTCCAGCTGATGTTAAGTGGTTACCATTACCTATAACAAAGCATTTTCTTGTAGGTTACGCTCGTCAACGTGCGTAACCTCGCACTATTCTGAGTCCATCAACCTGAGACCATAGAAAAAACTTTGTCAAATGGAAAAAAATGAAGTAGGCAGGGGCCAACTAAATGCTGTATTGGAATTAAGTGTACAGCACACAGTAATAAAATCGAGGAAGCGGGAATTTTACTAAGATATGTGTATGTATGTCGTTGTAGGAATGTTAAGGCCGAAATATTGTAATTACACGAATGTTTGTCAATGTACTGCCACCATGCCTATTTTTGCCGCCAAGCAAAAATAGGCATGGTGGTTGCTGTGTTTCGATTTGAAGGGTGCCGCCGGTGACATTAGAGCCACATGACCCATGACAACTGTGTCCTCAGGTTGATGTACGCAGAGCAGTGCATCGTACGGTACATTCGAGACGATATTTGTATCTCCATTTCAACTGTGCGACTAACACTACGGAACAAATAATAAAAAACTACGGAACTCCATTTTAAATATGTTTTAGGACTTGCTTCTGATTTTTGCTTAGACATATCCTCATAAGAAAGTCAACAATGTGTATTACAATCCTGCACCTACCATAGATGTATCGATGATAAAATTTGACATAGGTACATCCTTTTATCGTAATTTATCGAGGCAGCATGAAACTTGGCTAACGCTAAGTCGATAAATTCGAAAAGTTTCACCGAATTTATGGACATGCTGGCCATAAAGAAATCACTCGATAAAATTTCGGAGTTCTGTGCTAGCGGGTGTAGATAAAATTCGTAAGTAAAGACAGTGTGTCGTTACGGCACGTTTATCGACCGAAGTTCTACCATCATCACAAACCTGACCAAATAACGTCTAAGGTACTTTTAATCAAACTAAAACATTCCTGAAACTATATATTAAATGCAAGTTAAATTTATTATATTGATTGTATTTGGTGAAGTTTTTGTGCGTCATTTATGTATTTTATTATATTGAATGTAGTATGATATTATAAAAATATGAAACAGACCTAAAAAAGTTATATATCCGATATGTAAGTTTAAACTCTGGCGAAGTAAAAGTATTATCCGAGCTTACAATCAATACTCGTCCATGTTCCAAAAGCAACTGGTACTGTGACACAGAGTTCAACTTCCATGCCGACTACCCTAATGTTATGCCCATCATAAATTTATTCGTTATAATGTATTAAAATAAATATATATTTTTATGTATTGTTAGAATTAATTATTCGTACTCTTTGTTTCTAAATTTGAATTTTGTTTTAAATTAAGCACGTGTAGGATATTCCAAGAAAAGGGAGTTACAGTTACTTATTTTATGTGGTTATAGTCACGCATTTTCATGTTAATCAGATCTTAGAAGAATACTATGAAAAACGATCTACAACAATAAATGTTACCAAATTATGCATGATGATTGCTTGATGCATGCCGTTGAAATGAAATACATGGTGTTTCACAATATGTTTAGTATCCGAATTAAGGTCTATCATGCCCAATATAATAATAAAACCTAAAATCAGCTACACAATACTTGCAAAAGTTGCGTAGCGCAACAATCTATGTGAATACTAACATAAATTAACAGTAATGTACATTACATTGCTGACAAAGTTATGGTTGACAGAAATTATGAAATAAATACATTAAAATTATTTTATAAAATGAGATTTCAGCGGAATTTCTAATATCTCTGTTAATTTTGTGGCTCCAATAACTCCATTACTGTTAACAACTATTATATTCTGAAACACCTTGTATAATCAAATTTTAGTATTGTTGCTTTATCAAAGTTATGCATCATAACCGCCTTTGTATGTATTTAGTTGGGATGCCTATCGCAGAGCATATCGATCGGTCTTCATCAATCACCATTTATTATTTGATAAATAGTTGTAGTCGGAATTGTTTAATTCATATTTTGACCCATTTTTTTAAACTATAAACCTCGAACAGCCACAAAACTGTGGCGCGCGGCCTGTGTGCGACGCCTCTATAATACATTTTTTGTTCAGTTTTGTAAAATACATTAGGTAGGTACCTACACTATACTTTTTTAACTATATGATATTTATGGGTTTATGCATGTTTTATTTGACTACATATTTTGATATCCATACACTTCCTGGTTTCGTTTTGAAATTCATACAATTTTATTTTGAAAATATCTGAATTTTCAGTTCTTTCATTGTGTTTATAGAGGTTTTAACTGTTGTTTATTGATCAGCAAATAATGTTACCGAAATCAAAACCATAAATCCTCAAATGGTTTTACATTTCTTCTTCTCAATTCATTAAAAGACCGAAGGTTTCATGCGATAAGTGAACTTTAATAAGCAAGGAACACATTATATTTTTGTGATGGCTTTTTAGACGTATGCAGTAATAGAAAGTATTAATCTTTTGCCTGACATAATCGATTCAATTATAAAACAACCTGTTGTTTAAAGACTAAAGTATTGTGATATGAGTGTTATATAATTATTATAATCAACTATGTTAGATCAATCCTATTTGTTTGTTTATGTATAAAGATATGTTATAGGTAAAAATTTCGTTTCATTTCGTACATCACTTTAACAGACTTTGAGTTTGCGAGACTGCGTTTGAGTAGGTATTCAGGGGTGACCCCCGATTACTCAAACGCAACTTAGATTGCATCACGTCTTGAGTCACGATTTTTTGCTATGAAATTCTGTCAAGAATTCGTCACTTGAGACGTGCTTAAATCCTAGATGCGTTTGAGTAGGTAAGTATTCGGGGGTGAAAGAGGGTAATATAAAAATTGCGATTATGCGAAAAGAAATGGATTAGATTTTGTATTTTGGATTTTGTAAAAGCAGATGGGTGAAAAAGACGTAAGTATGTTCAAATAAAGTTCAAACGATTACCGAAATGCTGACTTAAGAAATATTACAAAACGTTTATTTGCTTATTTGTAGGTGCTCTAGTTATGAGTATTAAGTACCTATTATTAGAAAAAACTTTAAAGGTAATCTGCGGTAATATATGCATAATCTGTTATGATGATGAACGAAACAATGAACACTATGATCGGCTCGGATGAGTAGGTATCTATTTATTTCGAACCAGCATCAGTTAGAGATAACGACGCGTCACACGCTACTTGAACTTTCCTAATCCGGCCAGTTTTAGCCAACGACACTGTAATATGTCAATGGCACTGTTTCCCAAATATCTGACTACCGGGTGTAAAGAAGGATTGATCCCCATTCCTAGGGTGCATCCCCCGCCCTTCCCGCTCACGATGGGATTCAGTTCCCGCGTCAATCGCGCGCCAACCTTCGCCGCGAGAGGTCGCGCTGGTCTCGTGTCGCGACGCAACGCAAGTGCTAACACACACCACGCCGAAGTGTGCCGGAGCTGTGTGAGTGACCGCCGCTGAATTATTCCGTGTCAATACGCCGATGCGTGCCTAGCATAGGAATCGCACGCATATACGTTGACTGCGAATGAATATGTTTATCCATGGGTATTATTGTTGTTCCCGAGAGACAGGCGATTAATATCGCGGCATAAATAATGACACGGAGCGGCTTTTTATAAATCAAACGCATGTGTAAATTGCCTAGGTACCTACCTTTATTAGTAAAAGCTTATACCTAATAACATCTTATTGTTTTAAATTTTGGTAGGTAGGTACTGCGTTTATGATCTCACTTGATATCTATTAGGTATATTAAAAACATAGGGGTTTACTGGTCCCATTGTTTATATTTTAGTAGGTGTGTAAATATATCTAAATAGTAACGAGTCGAGTCGTGATGGATAATCATTACCTGCATATTCATTATTTTAGTTGTCTATTATGGAATTGAATAGAGTCGCGAATATTTAATGAAGTGGTCTCAATTGGGCTCTGTGTACCCACTCCCCTGATTTATAGGTAGGTAGGTACTTACTCCACACGTGTTAAACGTATAATAATGTGCTGTATGTGTGTGTTCACAGTTCACACTGAGCGATTAGTTCGGTCGACAGGAAGCGAGGAATCGGTGTCGATTTTAGGGAAGGTTGCATTAGGAACGGTTCACAGGTCATTGTTCTTTTTACGCGGAGCTCGTTTTTGTTCTACAAGATAAATTACCGTTGTTAGAGTTTGAGCGCCTTTTTTGTTTGCGACATAAAATATTGGAAACGACATAATTGATTGTATAGATAGGTAGGTACTTACGTATTTGTAACAATAGGAATAGAAGTTACCTACTTACTAGCGAAACGCGTGTGATTTCACCCGCGTAAAGTTATTTTCATTCAAACTTTAATCCCCACTGTACCTACTTTCGGGAATTCTTGTAGGTAGGTACACCTCTACCCACCAAGACTAACATATTCTGTAAATGTTGTACGTTGTCTATACCTATGTCAGTCCGTCAGGACAAAGTTTTTTATAATTAGTAACTGATATAGACAGGAACGTAGGTACCTGTGTAACCTTCCCGTCGTTTTATGCTAACTCTACCACAGTAGGAGTGAAACAAAAACTTCAAAAGCTACCGTTCAAAATGAATCAGAAGAAAATAAAAATCCCATTTTGAAGCATCGGTGAGATTGAAAAGAATCCTCTAAAATGGATGACTCGTCGCCTGATCTGTCGTTGAAACTACGACGGGGGTCTAGTGACTCGAGGGAGTCTTTCTACATGGACTTCGCGCAAGGGATCGACTCCGATATCGAAGAGGTCACGACGATAGAGCGCGTGATCCCGGAACATCCTGGAGGGAGAACTGAGGGTGATGCAGACACTTTGGCGACGCCATCTGGACTTGATGAGAATAAGGAGCTAGTGCCATGGTAAGTCCTTTAAATTTTACTTTAGGTTTTCAGATTTCTTCAGAAACAACAAAAAAATAGGTTTTTGAACCTCTAGCAACAACTTGAGCTACACTAGACTGGTGGTAAAAGAACTCAGTATCTTCATTAAACTATAGTGTGACCTTTTGGACTCGTTAGAATACGTATATTACCAAAACAGAGAAGCTATACCATCAGAAATACACCATACAGGAACTACACGATCTAATTCCACCATCTCCTTTCCACTTTAGGACGAGTAGGCGCACGGCTCAGTACCACCCTTACTTGGTTAGCATACCACCCATTCGCACCAAGCGTTTCGGTTCCACCTTCATTATGCGAACCGCTAAGGAGTGGAATTCATTGCCAGCTTCTGTTTTTCCTGACCACTATAATCTGGATCTCTTTAAGGCAAGAGTGAATAGGTGTCTTCTAGACCGTTCTGCTTCATCGTCGGCTTCATCGTCACTTACCATCAGGTGAGATTGAAGCCAAAGGATGGTCTATTTTATGTAAAAAAAAAAATACCTATCTAAGCTAACGGAATACAAATTTCTAGTACGTACATACTACAAGAAATTTGTATTCCGTTTGTAACCAAATAAAGCAACACTTTACAGGTTAATTAAAAAAGTCCAGAGGCAGTTTTTCGACGTTCGCATGTCAGCGATAAAATAATAAATCCACCGTGTGGTGGAACTCGAAACCGTTTAATTGGATTCGTTGGTTAATTATATTCAGCGCAACGCGTAACCCGCCTGCTACATACTCTAATGTATTAACCTACCTACTCATTTATTATAGCTATACGGGTCCTGTAATTTCTGTTATGGATTTTATATAAACATTTCCAGATTTTCAGTTTGATGCGATCAGCGTGCGTTAGGTAGGAATTTTATTTGTTAAGCCAAGCTCTACAAGCCACAGGTTACTCTTTAAAACGATAAATGAAGTTTCGTATTGTCGTTTTGAGCTACACTGCGCGGCATGGCAGGCAGCGTGAACTCAACTATACATATAATGGGTTAGCGAGGCCCCGCAGTATAACTCAAAACCACAACTGTAGATTAGGAAGATAAAACTTGAAGAGTCATTGTGTCTACTTAGGTAGGTACATCATTATAGTATTAATACTATGACTTAAAATTTTTGAAAAAAATGTAGGTACCTACCTACCTATGAGCTTTACCTGATTTTCTTATAGCCTAAAGTAAGCAAGAACCTATTAGGAACCAGCAAACTAGTCTACGAACCGCAGCTAATAAAGCACGTGAACAATAAGATCAGATCATACCGGACTAATGTGGGCCAGCGGGACTCGTCAAACGGGTTGTAAATCGGATCTAAGGAAGCTTTCTCTCCATAGCGGGCACCCTGGGGTCAGAGCTATCACATGTTGTGGCATTCCTGCCCCTGTCAATTTGATTCCTAGCTTGTTGACACGAACCAATTTAAAAATTATATTAGGAAATCACTTCAAAATTTATAGATTACTTTTATTTTGTTCGCTTTGGAGCGCAGCACAAGTTTCTAATGGCCTCTTCTTTGTTTTTGTAGGTGCCACGATTGTTTTAATGAGAACTTAACAGCTACACGGACAGACGTATAACTTAGTATAGATTTCTAATTTTACCCTAACCTGATGTCACAGAACACACATGGCAGACATTATTACCTACGTTTCATAGAAAATATATAGCTACAGGATGTGAGTAGATTCCAGCGGCAAGAACAAAATCTTCCTACAGTAAATCAAAAACGCCGAAATATCATTTGCATATCTTAGTGGAACTGTAGGAAATCGTAGCCTAAATACTGATTTGGACAGCAATAGTCACGTTCGATGGCCGGAAGTGTGGATGAACTTCTGAGCTGCGATGTAATGTTATCGAGAATATTGAGAGTTGATAACTAAACGAAGTTGGTTGTGTACCTATATACACCTACATACCATGCCAGTGCGTGCGAATTGCGTTGTTTGCCTTTGTTTTCTTTCAGTCGTGATCAAATAGTTTTATTATCAGTTGTAGTGTCTTATACAGGCTTTTCTGTGAGCGTCACCTGCCCAGCAATATAATTAGTTTTTTATTTGCTTGAAATCTCTTCTCAGCATTTACTTAGATACTCCTCCATCCCACATAATGTAATCTATTCCAAGATTTCTCTAATAAAACCTAATATAGACCACCAGCTACGAAATTAAAAGAGCGTGAAAACGAAGCGTTTTTATGTCATTTTAATGTCTTCTCAACTAAGCGATAACGTCGCTTCGTTCCGATCTTTCGGCAGCATTTTATGGCCTCCTCTTTCATTTTATTCTGCATTGCTTTATTTCGTCACTGGGAAGTAATTTGAGGAAGCAAAGTACAAGAGACTTGTATGTATAATGTACCATGTATTTATTTTAATTGTATGTTCTAGATTTTTAATAATTTCAGTGCAAAATTTTGTATAACAAGCCCAAATTATGTTTTCTTAAATAAATAAATACCACAAGTATTTCTCCATATTTATATCTGTTGCATTGATTTAAATATTAGCTAGGTGTAATGCCCTCATTGGCATCTCGCGTTACCTTAAGTAACTCGATCAAAAGGGGTTTGTTCGTTGCCCATTGGTAATAGAATCTTACGACAGAATTTTATAGTATGGCCGAATAGTCTTAATGCGCCGCTTTAATAATCAGATAAATAACTGAGATAGTACGAGTATTATGTGCCTTAATGATGACGAGTCAAAGTTTAGAATATCGAAATACCTATCATATAAATGGCACAGTATCAGGAAGTAAAAACCAGGAGCTAACATATCAACAAATCATTTGCTTAGGTACTGATTTAAAATCCCGACTGCACGATTCATATTTGTATTAACACGGGGGTGATGACCCACAAACCGCTGTCCATTAATCAAACCGTAACGCTGAGTGCTGTACCTATTTAAAGGGAAATACTTGCAGAGTCATAATGACACCGCAAAATACTTTACGTTCGTTGATGTAACTCATAGTAATCCACGATACTACGTGGTACTCACTATGTAGCTAGGAATTAACATAATTATATTCGAGAACTTTATTGTACACTTTATTAGAGATAATATATGTTCTCACCAACAAAAAAGAATAAAGCAAGTGTGTAAAAAAAATATTCCCGAAAATAGAAAGTCATCATCTTCCTGCCCTTATCCCACTTTATGTGGGGTCGGCACAACATGTTCTTTTCTTCCACTCTCCTCTATCAGCCGTCATATCTGTGCTCACTCCTTTCTTATCCATGTCATCTTTCACACAGTTCATCCATCTTTTTTTTGGTCTACCTCTACCCACATATCCATCACCATTCATGTTCAAAAATGGAAAGTGCTTACTGTATATGCAACTACCCGTAGGTGCTTACCGCCCATATCGAGACTAAATGATTTAGGTAGGTACCTACCTACCTAACCTCTGTATCTAGCTAGAGCTACTCTGGAGCCCTGGTCCTGCTATGAGTTTCAATGCTGACTCGAGATAAACACAACCCAGTAACAGTGCAGTTTAACTAAAAAATATTACCTACTACCATTCAAAAACTGCGAACAATTTTTTTTGTTTGTATACTAAGGGATAACTAACGTGAAGCTAGCATTACTTTTTCACTAAATATGTTGCCATCTTCCGCTAGTCACTGACAACGACTTCCCACAAACATTGTGTGGGCTTCGCTCGTGGTTGTTCCGTCGGAAACTACGCTATATTCGGTTTCATTTCCCAGTAACAGCGCACAGGCATAGCGCCATTCCAAAGGCGATAATCTTTCAACTGTGCCGCAGATAATGCATAGTTTGGTACCATTATTTAAATGTAATGTGTTTTCACTGTTGTTATATTGTCTAATAATTGATACGTTATGCGTATACGGTATGCAATATATTATAATGTGTAGACTTGATCTCAGAAACTGTCATTATTTTTGCCATCTTTTACCACTCATTCTTGATCTACTCTACATTATTGATTGGATATTTTACCCAGTATTTGTCTCGAGTTGAGTTTAAAGTCTTTTACGCCGGGTAGGGGTTAGGCACTGACAAGAACTGGTTTTGCTAAAAAAACTGAATAGATTGCGTAATACTTTTGACTTGATTGTGCCCCTAAACATATTCAGTATCAATACAATCTTGAATGCCAAGAGTTTTGGGGGTGTGATTACCGTGTCTGGGAATTACAACCATCAGCCCTTTTTTTTGCTTGAGGGAAACACTCTGAAGAACTTGACTTCCCTTGGAAAGCACATACCTTCGTTACTTATGCAGTTCTTATTAGAACAGCTGGCTCAGTTTTGCAATAATTTTAAACTATATAAAAGCAAACAAAGCATTGGCATAGGTTCCCTAAAATATCCATACAGTCATATTTCAGATGTTCTCTGTTTTACAAAAACTTTGATTGTCCGGCATTATTATTATTCATATTCAACAACTTATCTTGTACCTAATTACCTTAAAGTTTCCCAGCTTTTCTTCCAAGTCTAGCCAGGCATAAATTGCTAGCAGTAAACTTAAACGATTTAATTACATTCGGTGGGTTTCGTATCGTTCTACGGCGACTTTAAATTAATGTAATGCTTTAGGATCTTGAGAATCTTTACAAGTTGATATGATATTGGCAACGTAATTAAATATTCCAAGGTAATTATTTTTCTTATGACTTACAATACACGGGTGAAAATGTTGTTTTATATTATACTACCGAAACACGCGCGACTATGTCCGTGTGAAGTTATTTTATAGTTAGATGATAGTGTGTATTAATGACCGCACATATTTATTTATTTATTTACATGTAGGTAAAATACCCACAGATAGGCTAAACAGTAGCGATAGGTGAAAAATATGGGTTTTTTTGGCACCTTTTTACCATACATTATTAGCACAGACAAAATAATCTCTATTTTGCATGATATATCGAGTAAACAGAATTTTGTCGCGTTGCACATCTAACCCTGCTTCCTTGTACATTGATGTCCTCCACCTTTTTTATACAATTTGCTGATAGAACACCATCATCTTGCAATAAAGCATTGTCGCACAGGTCACGCCGTTAGTGACGTGTCCTACGATGCACTGCATGCACTGCACTTGCGTCTATTCACATGAGGCATACAGATTACTTCATGTGCATGTAATTTTACCGGCACCTCCCATAAATACGAAAAAACAGCATCTGCTTGGTGATAAAAATGGGCATGGCCCGCCACTTTATACCAACTAGGTATAATGTTTAATTAGTGAAAACTTAGAGCTTGCGTTGGAAATGCCAATTAATATTTTGCGTTCGTAATCGCTTCTCGCATTACATAGGTAATTCATTAAAGTATGCCCGTAATACCAGTTGACTTATTTACTAATTGGTGTTAGTTACCTACGTAGAGTATACAGTGAGCACCAAACGCTGACGTTTTCACCAGTTTTGGTTATGAATATATATTTCACTGTAAATGTTTTACTTTACTATTTCTACAACAGTGTTACGTCATCAGACTAAATAAGTCCACTGCTGGATAAGGCCTTCCCCAAATTAAGGTTTGCCATAGTCAGCACTATTGGCAGGCGGATTGGTTACCGCAGATTCGGTGTTTAATTTGTTGGTGTTCCCTTAGTCGTCTCTTACGGCACTCATCGAGTTAATGAAGGAGTTTTATTCTAAGCCGGGACCTCCACGGCTACAACAACAATTAAAAGCTTTTGAAACTATGTAGAATCATCAAAATTATCTTGTTCTATAAGAGGGCTGCTCTTGTGTATAACTTTACCAGTCTAGTAACTTTACCAATAATCCTGGGCGTGGAGGGTGCAATGATTGTGTGGTTGGTGTGTGATTTATGATGATGTCTGTACTAAGCTAACGTGACTGGATAAGTGTCCAAAAACTAGGCTTACGACTCTAATTGACCGACCGAGCAAAGCGAGCGAAGAGTCCCTGTTTCGAGATTGGCTAAAAATGCGTTTGTCCGGCTGTCTGTTATCGCTTATAGGTCGCATTTCTCAACTTATTCTAAATAAAATTGGCACACAAGTTCCTTGAGCTATTAAACATTTTAAGTCGATCGCGATTTTTGGGGAAAAATAGGCGGTAAAGAGATTTTTGAGATCTTTCTTAACCGATCAAATATGTAGATAATGTAAGATAAATGAAAGTTCTAGTACTTTTATTATATTGCATATGTGAAAAGCAAGTATTTCCCTCGGAGATAAAACTGTCTTAGCCTCGGGCAAGCTTGAATTTCACACCCTTGACGCTTTATCCCCTTGGTTTACAAATTACTTAGGTATCTACAAAATGTATTCGTTCCTTTCTAAAATAATCGGAAACTACAAAGACAGCTATAATTTTTGCGCAGTGAAAATAATGCAACAGATTCGACTCCATTAAACATCTATACGTAGTTATTAAGCACCTAGGTACATTATTTACATGCCTAGGTGTTTGCTTTTCGTATACAGCAGACTGCTCAAATTGCACAAATAGCTACAGCCGCTGCGGTATTAGCATAAAATGAGCCTTTACTGCTTGCTGAAACTAAGCAGACCAAACTTTTAGTAATACTTGAGACTCAGTAGGATAAGAGTTTTTGACTACCACTAACAACAGTAACAAAATAAATGGTTGTCTTGATTCATGCATGAGCGAGCATTGTTATAAAATTATTTGTTTGAAAAAGTTGATAGGTGTAATGTGAACTTTTTAATTGTCAATTATGTGGAAAAAAAACTGGCAGCACCTAATACTTTCTTCTTTCAGAACATCTATGGCTTTTAATGTTTATTCCTGGCGTAATAAGGACGCAATGTGCTTAGCTATTATAAAAGGGCAAAAGAAGTTTCGGACAATAAATGTATCTCTGTTAAAACCCGTAAAGCTGGCCTACTGAAAGACTTGATCAATACATAATAGTAGTGCAAGATAATACTTGCGCACTACAGGTAGCAGTAATATTGTCTTGCATTCCTATTAGGAATATGTAAATTTTATTTATTTAAAGAGAAACAAAATCCACAGCTCTTTCAAAACAATAAAAATACTTAAGATTTATACATATAGCCAATAACGGATTTACATTTTAGATAAATAAAATAATGTCCTCAGCAAACCATATGAGGTACATAAACTTCTAAGTTCATGATAAGTGGCTATACGAACATTGATACTAACAGTTGTGAATAACGTTATTTAAACTTCTTGCAAACGATACCAAATTAAAGTTCTTGTCCTAGAAGTACCGTAAAGCTGGTGGCCCCACATTTGAACATTGACTAAAGTGCAGATGGTGAGTAGCGAGTTGATATATTTCAGTGGGGAATTTTGAAAATTACCTACGCGCCGGTAAAGTCATGTAAAGCTTGAAGTTATAAATATTTGAGGCCAGATCCGGTTCTACCTAGAGTGTAGGTAGGTACAGGTACACATATTTGAATGAGATCGGCCATGTCTCAAATATATTTTCTTATATAATAATTTCATGTACGTAGTGCAGTAGTATTGCAAGACTATGCTGTATGCTACCAGTCCTTATTCAAAGCAGATTTTGCCCCATGCAAAAGTGGTATCTCTTAGTTATTTTATTACTTATAATACTAAGACCATGGAGATTTTGTAAATGGTTTTGTGTACGATAAAGAACGAAGGCTGTCACAGTTTTGTCATCGTATTAGCCACCATTTCTTCTTTCTTTCTTTTATTTCTTCGTTAGTTGTCTTGGGACGGGTTGCACTATAAATAAATCATAGATTCAAGTTATCAATATTAATGCTTTAATAGTGTAGAAATTCACCGAAATCTTTGTTTTCGTTTTAGATTAGGTATTTAATTTTTGATTAGTTCGAACTTAGCTCGACCAAGCTTCCTCGTTAAATTTTAAAGTTTACATAGCTGAGGCCCAATTCACTAGATTAGAACTAGAATTTGATTAATTTATGTGATGTTCAAATTAGGCCTGCCTAAAATGACAGTTTTGGAGAATACCATTTGGAAGCTTTTGACTGAAATCTTGTAAATTTAACCTAATTCAGATGAAATTAACAAGATTTCAGGCACGAGTGCGGTATCAGTTTCACTAAAAATCAATCAATTCGATTTTTTTTACTTTCAATTTGATCTCTAGAAAAGAAAACCTTCTGAAAAATGTTTGCTCTAGAAAAATAGTGATTTTTAATGTCCGTGTATATTATTTCGATGCATTGAATACTCTACCTTTCACAATGTTTCTCGCGAGACTATTAAACACCATAAATCAAACATGGTGGCTAGACCCTCAGCTTAAAATGGGGAACTCATCTATTTATACCGAGTGACTAAGCGAAGTTTTATCTATAGAACCAACATGGGTTTAGTCGTCACGTTGACATAGAATTCAGTGTGCTACGTATCTACAATTGCAGTTTTCAGTAAATTCACCAGAATAAACGTAGACTATTTTTACTGCGTCGGTACTAGTGAATGAAGACGTCGACGCAGACACCCAGGCACTCTAGAGCGCTTCGGGAAGCTATAACTAGTACTTACCTACTAGCTACGGAGTTTTACTGCAACTTCACAATCCCATTAACAAAAAAAGAAAAGAAATAGAAATGCACCGGTACAACATTATTAACAAAAGGAAGTATATCATCTATTCGTATCAAGAATTTATCCTATGATACGATTTCTTATACAATCTACTCCCAATGTGAGGTAAAGAGTAGTATACGCTGATTTTTGTTATTAAAATGATGCTGACTACTATTTGTTAAATTCAATATTTTATTACTTCGACCCGCATTCCAGTGGGATCACAATTTAATCGACGAAAAATGGTTTTGTGGCGGCCATAAAATGTTTACGACCCGGGAATCCTTTTCTCTGCCAGGCCATCCACAGGATTTCTTAACTTTTACATAGAAAAGAAAAACTTTGCAATCCAACGTGATTCAAAATCAAATCAAGTTGATCCATGTCGATAGATAGTATAAGTTCGTTGTCTTACCAAATAAATTGATAATCCAGTCTAATCTAATTGCACTACTGCGCTACCCATTTTCCATAAAATTCAGAACGCTTATCATCCGCAAAAATATAAATTTTCGTGATATTTTCATTTATTTGGAGGAAATTTTGCGAGAAGTCGGAGCTATGTAGCGTAGTAGGTACGTTGCAAAGGCTGTATTATTGCAAAGATCATTGTATTAAACAAATAATCATTCGATTGCTCTATCATGATTGTTCTATCTATGACTAGGTGAGTTCTCAATGAATTTTCTTCGAGCTTTCAAGTAGGCACGCCCACTCACATTTCTTACGCTACGTAGTACGATACGGTCGATAGAGGCACCCTCTGCAGGAATTTTATGTACCGGAAACCGATTCGCCCCATGACACTGCCGCATTGTTTTGCTACGAAAATATCTAAATGGTTTCCAACAATAACTGTAAAGGAAATTCTTATTTAGTCATAAAGTCTTACTCATTCTAAACAATATGCTGAGGCACCCCTTCGTAAAATAGGTAGACACTAAGGAACCTACTATTTATGTATTGTAGAAGTTTCCAAATAACTTAGTAGTTACATAGATATGCTATAGAATACCTAACGGGTATAAAGTGTAGGCTCAATTCCACAGTGTTTTAGAAATATTCTAGTTTTTCTAGTATCTATCACTGTAGGTAAGTACGTATCATAGGTAAGCTGATAGTATCGTTAGTTGTAATCTGTGATTCCTCTGGCACAGATCATAAATATTAAATTATCCTGTTAAAACTGTTCTTTGGCCAAATTAGAAAAACTTTACCTACACCCAATCATTCCTATCGCAGACAACTTTATCATTCCAAAGTTTCAAGCGCATTATTTTATCAACGAAACACCGACACCGTGCATATTTGGAGGGTTGTCTACCCTCCACTTTCGACTTTTACGACTTACGACAAATTGCTTCCTGTCAGTCCGGGCTGATGTCTGGTAGACCAGTAGTCTACCTTACCTGTGCCGAGACAATATTGTTCCAATTTACTTCAATCTTCAATTTCCACAGCAGCAGGAATCGATTTGTCTACAACATTTTAGTCGAGAAAAACAACTTTAGCGTCTTTTTTGTGATTTATTTTGAAGCTTGTTTTACTTTGAACAGAGCGCCTTCGAAAGCCAATTGTCGCACCTGATTTTGCTTTGCAAATATTATTTTTGTCTCTTGTATTTTGTTTTCTTATCTTTCGTCTTGAAACAATAGTATTTTATTCTAAAATTAAGGAGGTTTACTTTTCTTTCTAGATAATTCCATTTGGCTAGAGCATACTTTTCAGAATCTGTGTAGGTAGGTACCTACCACCTAGGTAAAAAGCAACAATTGACTTACCTACGCAAACAATTCAATTTAAGTGATAGGGCCCACTATGAAATGTATGTTAACCGACTATGTAGTTAAGGTTTTAGTATTACTTATAAGTAAACAAAAACATTTTAATTAGGTTTTCAGTTCCCCCAATATTTGTAGGGACTTTTTTCACTCAGTGGAATTAAACAGAGAGATGGCGTGACGTTAAAAAAAAAAGAAAATAACCCTTTATTTCTACTACATGCCACCCTCAAAGTTTTCTATTATCTATAATTTCATTTCTGTTAACTGTATCTTTGTGCTTATTATACTATATTTATTTATTCATTTCTATAGTGGAGTCGCCTCCTTGGCGTAGGCCTCCCCCATTTCCTGCCCATGACGTGACGTTACTACGTCTTAATGCACGTGGATTCCAGATAAGTTTGTTTTTTTTAATGGAAAAAGTGACAGCAGATAGCTTAAGTACCTCTTATTGTCATCGGGTCATGTAAATCCTCGATAGCAATGTTGGTTATCGCATCCCCATATCAAGGAGAAGGTCGTGGGTTCAAATCTCACTAGAGGAAATAAAAACTAACAAATAAGGGGTACCTCTGTCTATACCAATTTGCTTACCGTGTTATAGAGCATGTCGGCGTATGGTATTTGTGGCATTGCTCATCATTCCGAGACGTAGGTAGGTAGAAAGATGATATACCTAATGATACTTCTATGTTTTTAAGTTATACATAGAGACAAACCAGAAAGGCTTTGCATTGTTCATTTAGTGTACAATTAATATCTGACCAAACAAAATAAATACCATGTAATATAATGCTGGCAAAATAAATTTTTATTCTTTTCCATATCGATTCTGTGTAAACTTATAAAAAACATGGCAAAAACTTTAGCGTTCATAATCTTTTCGCAGTTGTATATTTATATATTTTAGTATATACAATCTAGTATAGTTCAATAACAAATCAATATAGTATAGTTATATACAATCTTAAACGAACAACACGTATTCTTCCGCTCGAACGAACTAAGACGATTATGTTGTTAGATACTAAACGAATTTCCAGCAGACTTGCTTTTGCTTTTAAAAGTTTGTAATGATGTTTGCTCTTAGCTGAGTTTGTTTTCTACCTAGAATCATTTAGTAAATAGAGAGGTTTTAAGCCTTCGATCAAGCTCTTATTTTGTTTTGACAATTAGAGACATTATTTATTAGGTGACATGGTTGTAATTAGGTTAAAACATAAATAGGTATGGTGGTAGTACTTGCCCTTCACTAAGAACTCTGCTACTCTCACTACTAATTTGGTTTGCTTTGCGAATATAAATTGGTTGTTTTCAATAGAAAAGTCAATGGATAGTCGATCGCATCATCAAAACTGTAAAAAAAATTGTGATAAGTACTTAAGTACTTCCTACCTACGAATAAATTCTGATTGGATCTCAAAAAATAAAAGAACGGTGGTCATAATATGTTTTAATCAAAACTCTACAGTATACTCTACCTGTTACCTCTGGTCTCTACCCGCCCCTGCCTACGTCGTAATAAAGGATTTTGACGTTCGCGTACCGTAATTAACCTTCCATGGGTTGAATGTTTGCACTTTTCCCCCGTGCTTACCGCTATTCAATTGGTTAGCGGAAAATCCTGACATAAAGGTTTTTAGCGAGAGTAAAACAAAAGTAAAACAATAATATTATAAATGCACCGAGTGAGTGCTTATGCCATTTATTCCGTAGGGTTCCGTACCCAATGAGTAAAACGGGACCCTATTACTAAGACTCCGCTGTCTGTCTGTCTGTCTGTCACCAGGCTATATCTCATGAACCGTGATAATTAGAGAGTTGAAATTTTCACAGATTTTCTGTTGCCACTGTAACAACAAATACTTACTAAGAAACTGAGTTTATTATAGTACGGAACCCTTTGTGCGCGAGTCTGACTCGCAATTGGCCGGTTTTCGTATAATTATTTCTGTTCTTTGTTTTCACCTGTTATTTCGAGTTCATAAACGAATAAAATACAGTTGTTTGATCGTCATTAATCAGGTTAGTTAGTCCTGCAAGCCTACTCTTACAAACGATAAACGAAGTTTCGTATTATCATTTTGTAAAACATTGCGGGGCAACTGGGTAGCCGTTCAACAGTCAAGTTGACGCTGCTTGGCGTATCGCGTAATGTAACTCAAAACGACAATACGAAACTTCGTTTATATTTCTAAGAGTAGATCTGCTGGCTATGGTTTGCTTTAAGTTGTAATAATTCGATTAGTTTGTGTATAGATGAAGTTTGAAGAGACTCTACCTGAACTCTTTCTCTTTTCTTTAATATTAATAACGGTAAGTGTGAATCGCAGACGCTGAGGTAACTAAAAAGTTCCTTAGACATGAGGCGACCTGTTTCTAAAAACTTGCAGTTATCGCCTTCTCTGGTTCTTTATTATGTAGAATTGACTAATTATAAGTGTTGTTATAGCTATTAAATAAACGTGTATGTAGAGAGCTTTGGTCGCATCTGTTCATTCACTTTTATCTAAAAGCTATTTTATCTTCGACTTAACAAGAACGTTCTAATATAAACAAACAATTAGACCAGCAATAAAAAAAACAAGTGCTGACATTTATTTGAGTGTGAAACGAGGGTGAGGTGGCGGCGGCGAGATTGTAAATTGGATTTCTATGAGGTTGTACTGTACCTTTGTAATCATTGTATTTATGATTTCATTAGGTCAGTAGGGTTGGAGGTATATATCTAACTTTATTACTCTGACCGTATTTTCTTCTGAGTAAAAAATGAGTAAGGAAAAAATCTAAATAATCCCTTTTGGATTATATATTTTATATAAAAAGTACTAGCTGACCCGTGCCCACTTCGTTGGGCGGTAAACATTTTTACAAAGGTACTATGTAAAAATAAAGATGCGCGGTGGCGCTAGTACATAGGTACTGATGATTGTAGTCATTATAAAATAACTGAAGTAGTACTCGGCGTCGCCAACAGATGGCGTTAATAGAGGGTATATGGCATAAAATAGCGGCCACTCGCAGATTGCGTGACAGATTTTGCCCGTTCCCGTTATTTTTTTGGGATAAAAAGTAGCCTATGTCTTATTCCAGATTACAATCTATATTTATTCCAAATTTCATCCAAATCGGTTCCCTGGTTAGAGCGTGAAAGGCTGCACGCGATATTGGGCAGTACCTACTTGGACATTTTCTATTTTTTCTAAAGTAAAAGTAGCCTAAGTTACTCCTTATTACATCAGCTATCTGCCAGTGAAAGTCCCGTCAAAATCAGTCCAGCCTTTCCAGAGATTATCCGGAACAAACAAACAGATAGACAGACAGATAGACAAAAATTTAAAAAAATGCTATTTTGGTATATGTAGGTACCTTATAAACATTCATATGCATGCAGTAAAAACCGGTTATTTTAATATTACAGACGCTTCAATTTTATTTATTTGTATAGATGAAATAAACATTTTTACCTCTTCCAACCAGCTGCAGGGGTTGTTTTTTTTTGAAATCATGAAAAACTTGTATAACAATATCGTATTTTGAGTGTCCGAACCAAAATTGAAAGAAATCAAGTCACGCATATAAGGTACCTACAGATTTTCCATATATGTATGTAAATGTTGACACCCGACCTTCCCCTTTTCGATAGGGTAGTTTTAAAAAATGTTAAGCGTTGTTATTACTATTTTTGTATTTTAAGAAGCCAAACTGAGTTTGAAGCAAATCACACCATGCATTATAATTTTTCCATACAAACGCCTTTTCGCACCCCTCATAAGGGTAGTTTATGAGTCCTTCCCAACGCGTGTTGGTAATGTACAACCATGGAAAACACGACCTGGGAATTGGTGACCATTGCTCTGATTGGTCGAACCAAAGCTTATGCTTCGTTAAGACGCAACTAAAGAGTCAAGATGTACCTTAGTAAAGGTAGATCATGCAGTTTTATTTCTGGCGCTTCGGCGGCTACTGCCGCAGCACGCTCGCTCGCCTCGCGCGTTTTTTTTATGTTCTAACCTAACCTAACCTATCCGAGTCGGATCCGCCCTAGAAAGCGAGTGCAAAAGACGCAACTAAAGAGTCAAGTTGTACTTTAGTATAAGTAGATCATGCAGTTTTAATTCTGGAACTTCGGCGGCTGCTGCCGCAGCACGCTCACTCCGCTCGCTCGCCTCGCGCGTTTTTTTTTATGTTCTAACCTAACCTAACCTATCCGAGTCGGATCCGCCCTAGAAAGCGAGTGCAAAAGACGCAACTAAAGAGTCAAGTTGTACCTTAGTATAGGTAGATCATGCAGTTTTAATTCTGGAACTTCGGCGGCTGCTGCCGCAACACGCTCGCTCCGCTCGCTCGCCTCGCGCGTTTTTTTTATGTTCTAACCTGACCTAACCTATCCGAGTCGGATCCGCCCTTGAAAGCGAGTGCAAAAGACGCAACTAAAGAGTCAAGTTGTACCTTAGTATAGGTATATCATGGAGTTTTATTTCTGGCGCTTCGGCGGCTGCTCTCACAGCACGCTCGCTCCGCTCGCTCGCCTCGCGCGTTTTTTTTATGTTCTAACCTAACCTAACCTATCCGAGTCGGATCCGCCCTAGAAAGCGAGTGCAAAGACGCAACTAAAGAGCCAAGTTCTATCTTAGTATAGGTAGATCATGCAGTTTTATTTCTGGCGCTTCGGCGGCTGCTGCCGCAGCACGCTCGCTCTGCTCGCTCGCCTCGCGCGTTTTTTTATGTTCTAACCTAACCTAACCTATCCGAGTCGGATCCGCCCTAGAAAGCGAGTGCAAAGACGCAACTAAAGAGCCAAGTTCTATCTTAGTATAGGTAGATCATGCAGTTTTATTTCTGGCGCTTCGGCGGCTGCTGCCGCAGCACGCTCGCTCCGCTCGCTCGCTTCGCGCGTTTTTTTTATGTTCTAACCTAACCTAACCTATCCGAGTCGGATCCGCCCTAGAAAGCGAGTGCAAAGACGCAACTAAAGAGCCAAGTTGTATCTTAGTATAGGTAGATCATGCAGTTTTATTTCTGGCGCTTTGGCGGCTGCTGCTGCAGCACGCGCGCTCCGCTCGCTCGCCTCGCGCGTTTTTTTTTATGTTCTAACCTAACCTAACCTATCCGAGTCGGATCCGCCCTAGAAAGCGAGTGCAAAGACGCAACTAAAGAGTCAGTTGTATCTTAGTATAGGTATATCATGGAGTTTTATTTCTGGCGCTTCGGCGGCTGCTGCCGCAGCACGCTCGCTCTGCTCGCTCGCCTCGCGCGTTTTTTTTTATGTTCTAACCTAACCTAACCTATCCGAGTCGGATCCGCCCTAGAAAGCGAGTGCAAAGACGCAACTAAAGAGTCAGTTGTATCTTAGTATAGGTATATCATGGAGTTTTATTTCTGGCGCTTCGGCGGCTGCTGCCGCAGCACGCTCGCTCTGCTCGCTCGCCTCGCGCGTTTTTTTTTATGTTCTAACCTAACCTAACCTATCCGAGTCGGATCCGCCCTAGAAAGCGAGTGCAAAGACGCAACTAAAGAGCCAAGTTCTATCTTAGTATAGGTAGATCATGCAGTTTTATTTCTGGCGCTTCGGCGGCTGCTGCCGCAGCACGCTCGCTCCGCTCGCTCGCCTCGCGCGTTTTTTTATGTTCTAACCTAACCTAACCTATCCGAGTCGGATCCGCCCTAGAAAGCGAGTGCAAAGACGCAACTAAAGAGCCAAGTTCTATCTTAGTATAGGTAGATCATGCAGTTTTATTTCTGGCGCTTCGGCGGCTGCTGCCGCAGCACGCTCGCTCCGCTCGCTCGCTTCGCGCGTTTTTTTTATGTTCTAACCTAACCTAACCTATCCGAGTCGGATCCGCCCTAGAAAGCGAGTGCAAAGACGCAACTAAAGAGTCAGTTGTATCTTAGTAAAGGTATATCATGGAGTTTTATTTCTGGCGCTTCGGCGGCTGCTACCGCAGCACGCTCGCTCTGCTCGCTCGCCTCGCGCGTTTTTTTTTATGTTCTAACCTAACCTAACCTATCCGAGTCGGATCCGCCCTAGAAAGCGAGTGCAAAGACGCAACTAAAGAGCCAAGTTCTATCTTAGTATAGGTAGATCATGCAGTTTTATTTCTGGCGCTTCGGCGGCTGCTGCCGCAGCACGCTCGCTCTGCTCGCTCGCCTCGCGCGTTTTTTTTATGTTCTAACCTAACCTAACCTATCCGAGTCGGATCCGCCCTAGAAAGCGAGTGCAAAGACGCAACTAAAGAGCCAAGTTCTATCTTAGTATAGGTAGATCATGCAGTTTTATTTCTGGCGCTTCGGCGGCTGCTGCCGCAGCACGCTCGCTCCGCTCGCTCGCTTCGCGCGTTTTTTTTATGTTCTAACCTAACCTAACCTATCCGAGTCGGATCCGCCCTAGAAAGCGAGTGCAAAGACGCAACTAAAGAGCCAAGTTGTATCTTAGTATAGGTAGATCATGCAGTTTTATTTCTGGCGCTTTGGCGGCTGCTGCTGCAGCACGCGCGCTCCGCTCGCTCGCCTCGCGCGTCGCTCGCTCGCCTCGCGCGTTTTTTTTATGTTCTAACCTAACCTAACGTATCCGAGTCAGATCCGCCCTAGAAAGCGAGTGCAAACGGAGCATAGGTTTTGGCATCCAATCCTAAGCTTGTGTTTTCCAAAAGTGCAGAAAATTTGGTATGACCTAAAAAGCACAACCACGAAATACACGACCATGGAATTGGATGCAAGAATGTAAACCAATTCCTGGCTGTGTTTTCCATGGTTGTGTATTCCATGATTAAGTTTGAAGCTAGTCGCAATAATCAATATGATTTTTCCATGCAAACTTTGACGTCTCATCACACCCTGTATAAGGGCAATTAAAAAAAATCCATAACGCCTTTTAAAATAACATTTATCCTAAATTTCATTTCAATACGATCGCTAAACATGCATACAAACGTTTACACCCTTTTTCAACCCCTTGGGTGTAAATTTTCGTAAATAGTTTATTAGTAAACACCTAAACCTTTCAAAGAATGCCTAAGCCAAATGTTTATAAGTTGGCGTATTTATGAAATTAATATATTTCCTTTCAACCAGCTGTAGGGGTTGTTTTTTAAAATCATGAAAAACTTGCATAATAATAACGTATTTTAAGTGTCTGAACCAAGGTTGAAGTAAATTAAGCCGCACATACAATTTTATCCATATAAATGTTGACGCCCGACCTCCCCTTTTCATAAGGGTGGTCATGAAAAATTTTTAAACGTAGTAATTATTATATTTGTATTTAAAGAAGCCAAACTGAGTTTGAAGCAAATAGCACCACTCATTATGATTTTTCCATACAAACTTTGGCATCCCATCACACCCCTAATAAGGGTAATTAAAAAAAACAATAATGCATTTTTGAAACCTTGACATTAGTAACATTATCCAAAGTTTCATTTCAATGTATGTGATCACTAAATACGATTCTGCATACAAACGTTTACGCCCCTTTTCAACCCCCTAGAGTACGAATTTTCAAAAATTGTTTCTTAGTAAGCACTTAAGCTTTTTAAAGAGTGCCTACGCCAAATGTTTTTATGTTGGCATAAAAAATTGTTTCTTAGTAAGCACTTAAGCTTTTTAAAGAGTGCCTACGCCAAATGTTTTTATGTTGGCATAATTTTATTTTCTACGAAATTATTGGGGTAGAGGTAGCTGTAGGGGTTGTTTTTTAAAACCATGAAATACTCGTTTAGTAATATCGTATTTTAAGTGTCCGAACAAAGATTGAAGTAAATCAAGCCAAGCATACAGATTTTTCCATATAATTGACACCTGACCATCCCTTTTCGTAAGGGTAGTTTCGAAAAATTTTGAATGTAGTCATTATTATTTTTGTATTTTGAGAAGCCAAACTGAGTTTGAAGCAAATCGCAATACGCATTACGATTTTTCCATACAAACTTTAACACCCTATCGCACCCCTTATGAGGGTTGTTTAAAAAAAAACAATGTTGCATTTTATAAACCTTGCCATAAGTAACATTTATCCAAAGTTTCATTTCAATACGACCACTAAATACGATTTTGCATACAAACGTTTACACCCCTTTTCAACCCCTTAGGGTGCGAATTTTCAAAAATCATTTCTTAGTAAGCACTCAAGCTTTATAAAGATTGCTTAGTACACCAAATGTTTTTAAGTTGGCATAATTTTATTTTGTATGAAATTATTGGGGTAGGGGTAGCTGTAGGGGTTGTTTTTTAAAACCATGAAATACTTGTATAGTAATATCGTATTTTAAGTGTCCGAACAAAGATTGAAGTAAATCAAGCCAAGCATACAGATTTTTCCATATAAATGTTGACACCCGACCATCCCCTTTCGGAAGGGTAGTTTTGAAAAATTTTGAATGTAGTCATTAATATTTTTGTATTTTAAGAAGCCAAACTGAGTTTGAAGCAAATCGCAACACGCATTACGATTTTATCATACAAACTTTAACACCCCATCGCACCCCTTATAAGGGTTGTTTAAAAAAAAACAATGATGCATTTTATTAGCCTTGTCATAAGTAACATTTATCCAAAGTTTCATTTCAATACGACCACTGAATACGATTTTGCATACAAACGTTTTCACCCCTTTTCAACCCCTTAGGGTGCGAATTTTCAAAAATCGGTTCTTAGTGAGCGTCTACACCCTCTAAAGAATCCTTGTGCCAAATTTCAGACTTCTAAGCCTTGTAGTTTCGGAGGAATCGTGATGAGTCAGTGAGTGAATGGACTTCTCTTTTATATAATAGATAAAATAGACAATTTATATAAACCACCACATCTATCCCTATAAGTTCAAAAAATTGTAAACGTATACATATTATATGCAACTCCTAAAGTATCTGCAATAAAGTTAATATCTTAATTAAAACCTGCAAGCGTAACTACGTAAAAGCACTTTGACTTCCGCAAATTTACGCCTGAATCAATTAACTGCATATTTAATGCTCACTTTACAAATATTTATTAGGCACTTTATCAAAGTTGTAGGTATTCTCTGTTTTAATATAAATGCGAACCCTTGGCGTAAGTGATTTTGTCCCGTCATGTCACGATATTGGTCTACGGACATACTGACTGGAACTCTAAACAAAGTCACTCAAGAAACTGGCTCACACAAAACACAATACAGGAAGTGACAATGGAATTATGGGACTGATGTTGAACTTCTTACTTATGAAATAAAATTTACTCAAGGGCGTGTTGAACCACGAACCGAGAAAGCTTCCGAAGTTAGTACCTACAGCTTTTGGTAGAGCATACTTCTTTTGGTATTTAATTTTAGTTTTAAATACCAAAAGCATGGTAAACACCAGGTGGTAACAAAATTATCCCTGCATGTCTAGGCTAGGGTTAACCCAAAAACTAAAAAACTCATTAACCTGTGAAAATTCTTCAGATAACATTAAGCGGTATGCATATTTTTTCAAACGTCTTTCTGATGGAACAAGCTGATGGCCTACCTGACGTTAAGAAGTTACCAACGCCTATAACAAAGTATTGCGTACAAGAAATATCTACAAAAAGGAGCTTAATTTTATCTCTTCTCCTTCTAATTGCCATTTGGATAGAGGTAGCTCCCGCATGGTGTTCCTTACCATAGATAAACTAAAAGTTAGTTGATAAATTGGAAACATATGTGAGCTATACATCTTGACATGAATGTCGCGTGTTCGTGAGAAAATAGAACACATGATCCGAGAGATAATTGTATAGAACATTTTTGAGGTAATACAAAAGTGCCCATGTAAATTTAAGTAGACATAACAAGGTATAATAATAATAATAATATAATAATGCTGGACGATCCACACAGCATCATCTAGCCCCAAGACTGATATACTTAATACAATACATTACATTTATAGATATTTTTTATTATACATATAGAAAACACCCAGAACACCCGGAATAAATATTTGCAGATCGTACAAACATTTATCCCAAGGCGAGAATCGAACCCGCAACCTTCTGCGTCGCAGGCGGACATACGCCCGCCGCGCCACATCGGTCGTCAAAGTATTCAGGTTAGGACTCATCGACGTGAAGTTCGTTTAGGATTAAACTTCATGCATTTAAAATAACACTTTATGCTCAAGATCACAAAACTTATTGCCATAGAAGAATGCCACTGACGCTGCCGATGACAAAATAAAAATAGAAACGTATTTTCGATTAAATACTAGAAATTCACCAAATGTAATCTGCTTTGTAAACGGGATTTGAGAAAACATTTATAAATGGAACCTTGTGAATATGTCTTGATTTATATTTTCTCTGCGCGCGTGCGTCTTCAGTTGTTTTTTTTCATTTGTTTCGGGTTGTTCACTTACTCATTTTACAGTCAATTAATGACGGCTTTTTCTTTATCTTTAATAATACTTGCTTGACAAAGACATCCGTCCATATTTGAGAGGATTTGCGGAAGTCACTGCGCTTGGCCGACATATTGGTGACCGTAGTATTGGTGTACAGTACGCTGCTGCCTGTCTCCTGACGCGTTTTTCTAGCCTGTTCGTGCGACATTCATAGTAAGTGATAAAGGAGTTCTATTCTAAGTTGGGACCACCGCGGCTGCATAGTGCATAGTAATAACAAAAAAGGAAGTAGTATTATCATTGTTGCCTGAAACTATCACCTATCCAATGCTATATTATCCTGCGGCAGATGTGAGTGTTGGGAGTATACCTCAGCGTTAGTTGCTAGGTAGGGGAGGAGTGGCATGAAAGGGACACGTATTGAAAGGGACAAAGTCAAATTACCGGTAATTAAAAACGATTTCGAGACAACACTACTTGTGTCTTATGGCAGCTTTGATGCAAGTTCGTTCGCGGCTAACTTCATACTTCTGTCATTTCAAACATGGCGAATACATGTGAGTGTTGTTATTGGCATTGAATAGTATTTTTTCTGTTATAATTGTGAAACTTTTATCGAGTACTGCGTGTTACTTATTTATGTGTGAACCACTGTTGCAACTAGGCTGGACATCCACAGACGCAAGAACATAAGGTCAGTGAACTTTAATTTAATATTGTAGATTTTGTGGTTATGTTTTAAATTTTTGTAAGATATTTATGAAAGGGACACAACAAACGGTTATGAATGGGACACTTTTGCACTAGGATTGTAATATTTTTTGACTTCTTTTCAGATTAAAAATGGCTCCTAAAAAGAGAATTCGTGTTAATATTGAAGAAGAAGTTAGTGAAGTATTAAAATAAGGTTGATTATATTAAAAAAACAATTATTATTTTTCAAGTGCAGTCTAAGTCTAAAAAGTGATATATGAAATTGTAAATTAGTCTTTAATTTTATATTAGTGTTAAATTTCTTGTTAATTATAAGGGAACTGATTATAAGTGTCTTAAGAAAAGCTATTAATATTTTTGAAGTTTGTTTTATTAGAGAAAAATATTTAATTTTGATATTGTTGATTTCTATTTACTTACATAAAAGTGTGTATTATATTATTAGCCTTTAAAATGAATACGATAAGATTTATAATGACAATAGTTCCTGCCAATTTCAATTTGATTTATAACATATCTAAGTAGTTATTGCACACATATTTCCTCGAAATTAGGTACTGTCCCTTTCATAAATTGCTGCGTCCCTTTCAATACAGTCCATTTATGAAAGGGACAAAATACAAAATTTTTAGAGATGCGTAAATAAATAACTTAGAGTTGATTAATGACAATTATTGCATTACATTTCAATTATTTAATAATAAACGCTTCCTATTTGACTCTAACCTGTTCCAAATATTTTCTCAATCACTTACTAGGACCTCAAATTCAAAAATGTCCCTTTCATGCCACCTCTCCCCTACCTACTTCTTTGTCACTAAGCCGCGCACCGCTGCGCTGTACAAAACTACTACTTTAGGTTAGTACAGTCAGCGTCTACAGAAGATGACGATTCAATAATATTCCAAAACTGTTTACGAAATAAAATTGATTTAGAGATAAAACAGCATAGAAACTGCTCTTCAACACCTTCCGTGAACCGTGAGCTCTTATAGTACGTTTGCAAATTTTCGAAAACGAAACCAAAATTGTTGTTGTTATCATGCTTGACAGATAACATTGTTTTTGTTTTTTTGTGTGCTAGAAGACAATAATTTATAACATGAACTATCGGTAACGGATTCCGGATTTGTAGGTAGATGTCGTATCCATTGTTCGGGCATGTTTAGACTGAGCTATTTGGTAACTCACGGTACGGATAATGATATGACGAACCATCGAACAAACTATCGAGCTTACGGTTAAACCTCTTATAAGAAAACGTTTATTTTTATTCAACTTGCTGCTAGAAGCAGATGGCCCATCCACCATCCATGACAAATATATTTTATAACATATCGAAAAGATAGATAGATAGATAGATAGATTAACTCTTTATTGTACACAAAGAAGTAAAAACACAATAGAAATAATTATAAGCACTGAGTACAACGGGCGGTCTTATCGCTAAAAGCGATCTCTTCCAGACAACAAAAAAAACAAAACAAGAAAAGGTTTTGGGCTAGTAAATTAAAAAATACATTTTGTACCTAATGAGGTAAATTAGTAAAAACATACTATCTCATGTCTAAAACAAATCAGCACTATGGTTCTGAGTGTACTATGTTTGCCAGGTATTGTGCTCCGAGAACCCTAGACTAGACGTGCGTCGACTAGATACCTACCCGGCTTGTTACAGTCAAGGAGAAAAATAACAGTTTTTTTATTTCATTTCTCTAACTAAAATGCAATAGCGTCTCGTGGAACGCTGGGATTCCAAAAAATAAAGACTACTTAGATACTAGAGTGGCTATGGGACTAGAGATAAAAACAAAATTTCTTCTTCTTCTTTGTTGAGGTAGTGCTGATGCTTATTACGGGTAATACTTTTAGGTGATAGATGAGGTAGATTGTTGATAGTAGGTACCTAATAAGGGTTGGATAATATTTGTTTTTGTTTCGAAGTCATGATTCATGACATGATGAACAGTCATTAATTATAACTAAGTTATACTGTAGGTATAGCGTGTATAGTTTTGGATTTTCGACTGTCAGTTTATAAAAAATATCATAATATATAAAGTAAACCCGTTATTAGCCGAAAGTTTAACGCTAAGATTTAATTGTATTAGAAAATAGGCTGTTGATTTTCTTTACCTAATAAATAAAAAATATTGTCCAACTCTGAGAAGACGACTTTTGAGATAGTCACAAATTGTATACATTCTAGTGCTCCACTAGTGCTTACTGTACCTACCACAAGCAAAGAAGCAGGTGGAAGCAGTGAGGAATAAATGCCTACTAAAGAACAGCTTCGGTCACGGGATGCGGGACGAGAAACGCGAAGCGGGAACACCTACAGATGTGCATATTTGCAATACAGTTTATCCTGCGGTGTTGTGTGGCAAGGCTTGTGTCAGTTTCTAGGGCCCTGTATGTAAATGATAATGTTTGGTCTCATTATCTCTATGAGGATGTATGAACTAAGGATGGAAGTTTACTTACGGAATGAATTATGTAAACCGGTAGCAGCCATAATTAATGTATCCTCGTTGCCCTCTCTACCTCGTTGGAACTCTTTCAGAACTCGAATCTTTCAGGACATACAACTTCTAAACTCTTGTCTGAAACGTCTATAAAGTTAATATCTGCAGCAAACTTCCCCATTACTGACTTTTACTACCTAGTTTGACTTTTACTGACTAAAAATATAGCATAGACCCATACCGATCAGTACCACGGGAACCCATATCCTGAGCACTCTTACACGCAATTACTTACTCATTGGCCAACGCCAACCGTGTGACCACAACCAATATTGATCCTGCGACACCGCTGTAACACTCTGTATTTACAATTACCTTCAACGAACTCTGTGGCCAGCTAACGCATATCCATATGATAATAATCTATTCACCGCTACAGTTTCATTCCCCATTTTAAGCCTCCTTCACACAAAATAACGGTCATAATCTTATGTCTTGTGAAGGTCGTCTTTGATGACAAGAAAGGGAGGTTCGTACTTACAATCACTATTGTTCTGACGTATTGAAACTTCTATTGTGGTGAACCCCTCAAACATTTACGAAGGACAGGGAAGCAACTGTTCTAATTGTGATTACCTACGTTGTTCTTCGTAACTAGATTCCAATTATTTGTACGTCTTTGATTCTATTTATGTTTCTCTGATTGTAATCAATAATAGTGGTTACTGTTTTATTACAGGGTAACTTAATTAAATGGGGATCAATGGGGATAATTTAATGAACAACTGAGCATAGGGTGACTAGCTATTTTTTGTGAGTGACTAGCTTTGGTCCAAATACTATGTTGGAGCAAAGTATTTTTTTAGTGACATAGTAAGTATTATAATTATGGGGATTTACAAAAGGTCAATGATGAAGATATAGCACTAAAAATGCAAAAAAAATATATTACAATGGCAAACATTTAAAACCTGTAGGCTAAATAGGAGTTTTTCTGATGTCAAGAAATATAACATTTTATTGTAGGTGTCAATTTTCCGTTATAAATCGAAAAATAATCGTCATCCTTCCCCCATCCCACGTTAAGTGGGGTCGGTACAACAGGTTATCTTCTTCCACTCTTTTCTCTCTGTTGTTATCTTTGTATTCATTCCTTTCTCGCTTATATCATCTTTTACACAGAAATCTTTTCTTTGGAGTTCGTTTATTGTGCTGTAGATCGAAAAGTGATACTTCAATTTTCACTACTTCATACCTGTTACTTCTAAAGTTTGTTTGTAAACTTTATTACATCAACAATTTTTTAGTTCTTTGTAATGTTACTTCGATAAACTTTAGTTCGAAGTTCATTACACTTAAGAATCGATACATGAAAGTTATCTATTGCATATTACTCTTACGTTATTATTTGCTTGTCCTTATTCTAAGGTTGTAGTATTTAACACATAAGTCATGACAATAATGAGGTATCATCCACAGTATTCTTTAAATATGGTCGCATTTAGCTTGATTATAATTTCTGAAAAAGTTTTTAACTCTTCTCACCGTTTCGTTCGTAAGCTGCATCTTTGGTAGACTTTTGCAAGCCAATTATCTGTAGGTAGGACGGTGTAGCTGATGTGCTTGTACCTAGAGTCCCGGCGGTGGCGGTTATCGTTGACTTCCTCTCGCCTCCTGCGGTCCCCTTCGTCCTTCAGTGGTGTCAGCGTGCCCCTGCACGTGACCGTTTCGTGATCAATCAGTAGGTACTCTCCCCGAGAGTTCGCTTTAGAAAACTGACAGTAATATAGCAACTCGTTTTGCGGCTGTTGTTATTTCTAAACTGATGAAAAATAAACACCTACCTTATACCAATACACTGTCATTGAATTATGTACCTACCATAACATTGTATTTTTTTATTAGTGGATATTTTTTCACATAAAAGTTTCTTCATATTTGGGGGAGGGCGGGGAGGGGGACGGTATTGTGACCGTAGGATTAGTGTTTAGCTCACATCCTCTGCCATCCTCTCTCCTTTGATGAAAATACTCTATTCTATACCACCGTTTCTAGACCACCACGACTGAAAAATGCACAAAACACGTTTCCAATATCGAGTAGGAGCTTTGTTTTCAATTTAATTTGACTTACCATCCGAAATCAAGGATAATTTTGAAAACGTAAGTAGGTTGTAATGTCTTTATGATAAGATAATGCTCAATCAGCTAGACTCAACAAATAGTAACTAGGTACTAAAATTTTTTGTAGATCTATTTTTAGTAACAGCCCATCATATAATCTAGTTGGTATGCCTAATACGTACCATAGAGGGGTAAGTATAACGTCCGGCAGGCCAGCCTGTTTGATTACCTATGTCTATTTAGCAATTCGCTGGAGAGCTCGTCTCCTGTCCCGCCCCCATGCAATAATGGCACGAAATTGCTGATTGCTGCAATCCAGTGTGTTTCACGGAGTTAGATCAGTTTAAACCCTGGGGTCCCTCGGTAAACTGCGCTTGCGTTGTGGATTTATCAATGTGTAACTGTTAAAATATGCTATTAAGTGTATATTTTGCTCATTGAATGCTAAAGTTTTAATTACTCTGTGCATTGCTTTTGTACAGAGGTCTATAGAAAAAGTGTTGTGATGGAACTTTAGTTGCAAACACAATGAAAATCACAGAGACTGCGTCCATTCAAGATGAAGTGGCTCCTGAAGAAAGGTTTGCTAACTTTTAAACTTATTGGACAGCTAAAGCACCATCTGGGACTGGATTGCGTTATGTCAAGTGCATGTTTATATTTATTGACTTTCTATTTCAGTATCTATAAATTTTATCCTTGTTGGTATCCAAACAAATTACAAACCTGCAGCCCAAATGACAAATTGACTAGAACAGGAAACCAACCCCATAATGCTGTGTGGATCGTCAAGCATTATTTATTTATTTTATTATTTTATTTTAATTTACCTTGGATTTAAGTATCAACGATAATTAAATTCGTTGCCGTTTCAAACCTGAATAAGCGTTATTCCCTATGTCCGATAAACCTCGACTGCTTAATCCCTCATTCGTCATACCAACGGGTACCCACTTACCGTTTCATCAATCCGCAACACTTGTTGGCGTCAACCGGCATGTCAACCCTGCAATTGACATCAACAACAACACCTCAACACGATACGACATACCAAAATGTAATTTTACAAAATTAATGAAGCAGACCCTCGCCCTATTTCCTTGAATGTTATAAACATTACTGTCCTAAATTTCCGGGGTCGTCGACCGGTTACCGCACTCTTTAAAGGGTGGCAACACTGGCAACTGGTAGGTAAAACTGCGACCCGATTAATTTTAAAATGCAAAGGTATGTGGACATCGCACGCGACTCTTGTACGTTGCGTCAGTGGTATTTTAATGTTTAACATTTGTTCAGTTTCTTGCACTGTGTTAGTTTCCAACAGATTATAACAAAGTATTAGTTAGTTAGCTAATGTTAGCTAAAGCGATAGCATCGCACTACCGTCACCGCCGCACGTAAGAAAATAAACAATGTAACCGTTACAGAGCCCAAACATTTCATTATTTACACTTCAAAAAACATTACAAATCTTAATCCTATTGTTTTTTTGTAAGCAACAACTATGAATGAATCTCACATTAATGACTGCGTTCTGCTATTTTTCTTATATTATTAATGAGAAATCGACACAAAAGAAACTCGATCTATTTTATTATTTTTTTTATTTTTTACTTGGTTGAGATTATTCTCTAACAAAACCGCTAAAAAAGGTTTTATCGTCAGAGTAGGTAGGTACCTAGCTTTTCTGTAAAAATAAGAGTCTAGAGTTATTATTATTATTATTTAGTTACACATAGAATCTCAGAGTTCTTCAAATCGTTAAGTCTAAACATCCACGTGCAAAAACGCGGTCGTACATTACAAAAAACTAATAAAATTTTTACAAAACTTAGGCTTACTAACTCAATCGTCTTCCAGCCTTATATAATAAAAAAATAAATGCGAGGTATTATCATTTTACTCTTGTACGAAGTTTCTGGGCTGCAAATTAGGAAGCGTGGGCTTGAAGATTCTTTGTCTCTTTGTTGCACCGAAATAAACAAAACTGCGAGAAAATGGAAAAGCTACAAAAGTGTTGTGAGGCACAAGAAATAGCGTCGGTAGCGACACTGTAGTTTTTTATTTTGCCTATGAACAGTGCTGTGCTGGAAGCTAGACCTGCCATGTTTAGAGCTGCACATGTTTTTGTGCCTTTGTTTTGGCTGCGAGTTTTTAAACTCAAGTTCTTTGACGTTTTAGTAAGTATATTTTATAAATCATTTATTTTTATAAAACTTTCTGGTCATTCGGTAAAGCCGAGGTCACTAGTCGTAGACAACAAGGTGCTATTTAAAAAATAAGCTGTGTCTGGGTGTTATATTGTAAAGTACTTAGGTTAGTATGTATTTATATAAAAATATTTTTTTTACGGTCTCCGTTTTACAAGCTTGGCTTAGTTCGGAGCTAGATGGCGCTCTTTTAAAATGTCCCTCAATATTTATTTATTCTTTATATAACAGTAAAAGCAAAATACAAATCATTAGCATTCATGAAACATTCCTTGACTTTTGTCTAGGTATACAGCAAAACGCACCAAAGGCTAATAGTTTATCAATGAACGGAGTTTATTTTATGTTTACTACGTTAGTCTAAAAGTAAAACGGCTCCGAATTACGCTCGCCGTGAAAGTAGTCTGGTTGTAGACATTCATTGATCAGGCGGGGTTACCGCTCAGTGCCAACGAAAGCGAGTGCTAAAGCTACTACGAAACGATACTACACACACAGTAGCCTTGATTGTTTGCCATTATATTTATAAACGGTATTGCTAGAACAGGCAGACAGACGGACAAAAACATTTTGGCCTATCTCGAAACTGAGACACTTCGCTCGCTTGGTAAATTATAAACCTTTTTTTACAGTTGCTTAGTATTTTGATCGACATATCTTTTATGAACTATGTAATTTAAATCTGAATTTTTAATAAACCACACATGAAATTATTCCCAAACCTTGTTCGTATGACACTAATGAATATTGGGTTGCTTGCTACCTACCCTCAAAACTTGAAATTAACATTCTAATTTCCCTCCAGAGACGGCTTGACTCACGAGCGAAAATTAACTTTTGGTTTATCTTCTGGTGTAAACATTATGTGATATATTTTATGTTTCCAGGAAAAACGATTTTAAGCCGTTTCAATCCACTGATTTCTCGTGAAATTCTGAAATTCATCGGTCCATCGGGTGGGGCTCTACATTCGAGAACCATTATTCCCCAGCGGTTATCGGTTTGTCGAGCTATACGGCCTGCTTATTGCCACTTCAACTTGTTGATTCTAATTTCTTAATTTCCATTTTCTATTCTCTCTCCTTAGCCTGTTATGCGACTTTGAGTTTGTGTATCAGGCCAATAATTAGCGACCACGTTTCAGTTCCATTAAACATCACGGTAACACGCACTGGTTATCAATTTTCGTCTTGAGATCTTGAGTCTTTCGTATGCTGCCCGAGTTGGATTCGTCAGCTGACCTCGAAGTCGAACTTGTCGACTTTTAGTTGAATCGTCAAACCGAAATAAATATATTGGTCCACAAATTCGATGATATCGCTCTCAATATGCACCGTCACAGATGCGATATGAGCATTTGACATGATTTTTGATAAAATCGTAGGCTACCTAATTATGTTCAACTGGTATAAAACCAAACGAAACTAACAAACGTAAGCAAAACCGCGGTATGGCCATATTTCACTCGCACCGAAAACGTTCGTGCTTTTTCACGTATGAATATTTTCGACACACCGCCCAGTGTATTTTTTTTTTTCAATTACACTACTGCTACAACTCTGTGTGAAACTCTGCTAGTCTCTACATGTTTTAACAAACTACTTTTTGCTTGTTTCACTACTCTTTAAACATGATCCGTTTGAATAAGAAGCGTCCCGGTGTTCTCATTTTTATGAATATTAAATTATAAAAAAAACATTATTTGTCTTCTCTATGACACAAACGTTAACTCTGCTTGGGCAATATTCTTATTCAAATATTGAAACATACTAATCTGATTTATTTCACAGCGGAATCGATAATGGTCAGTAATCCGGAGATCTCCGAGGGCATTGGTCTGATGAAAATAAACGATCCGGTGTAATCCGTAAGCCCCGTATATGGTTCAGGAAACATCGAGAGACTGAGTCTGATATTATTATACGATTCTACAGAGTAACGCTGAAAATTATAAATTGGAATAAGTACCTAGGTACCTGACCACGTAGAGTAAAATGGGAAAAAATCGAAGAATTGATAGGTGTCATTTTTACAAAGTACCTAGTGATCTAAAAATGTGTAGTTGAGCTATCTAAACTTAGATTGTTATTAACGGTCTTACGTTGAATTAAATTGATATGTGAGTACCTATGTGTCAAATGTAATATTTAAACGTACCTCTAACTCAGTCATTATAACTTAATACTATAAGATCTGAAGGGATATCTACCGTTGTAAAATATTTCCTTTTGTTTCTCACGTTGACGCTATGACGTGTTGAATGGTTATTTCTTTCTGTGTGTTAAAGTTAGAGTGGCATATCCACTAGATGAATAATTTGAGCAGGAGACGATTCCGGAAATCGAACGCAGCCATATTTGATCCGGAAATGGCGCTGCTGGTCTCTGCGCGTCATTCAATTTGCACCGTCTAGCGTCTGCCCATAACGTTGCAGGGGTAATCAAATTGAGGCACACTTTCAACTGAAACGCTGACTTTCAGCTGAAATCGATTAGAAAATTGTTGGGACTAACGTCATCTTAACTGACCTTAAGCTGGAGATTTTTGGGTGTACTCGGTATGTATCGTGTACACGGTTCGTGTTTAATTTTTTGACTAGCAAAATCAGTTTCCTAAACGCCCAACAGGAGCGCTCATCTTGTATCCAAATCACTCAAAAACCGTGTGCAAATCTCAGACTAGAGCCTCTGTATCACACTGGCGCATGTGCGTTATAGATCTCTTGCTCCGCTCAGATGCTGGAACGGATAGGGACTGGACATGCAAATGATCCCGATCGCTTAAAAATGTTGAATACTTTGATATGTAAGAACTAGAAGTACGGTTCGCCCCAAGCTGAGATCTATTTATATAGCTATTTTTTTAGTACCCAAAGGGTGAAACGGGACCCTATTACTAGAAAACCGTTTCACTCCGCTGCCTGCACTGAGAAAAATGAAGAGCGGAAAGAAAAAGTGGAAGAAGTTTTTACTATAGATCATGGTACGGAACCCTTCGTGCGCGAGTCTGACTCACACTTAGCCGGTTTTTATATATAAATTAACCCTGAGTCAGAGGCAACAAAGCAAAAAAAATATATTCAAATCGGTCCAGCCGTGTTTAAGTTTTAACGACGCTAACGCACAGAATTTGATTTATATATATATATAGATAATAGATAGAAAGATATGTTTACTTATTCGTTTTACTTAACCTAAACAGTACATTTTCTTATATTGTGCTCTGAACAATCGGAATAGTCCTTTAGTTTATTCATTCACGTCGACATTGTGCTTGTTTGCGGAAGGCTTTAATTTATAAACGGCTACGATCGATACAACCATTGTTTTGCTTTGTGTCGCATGTTGTTCCGTTTCCCCGTGGAAACGGACTTAAGTAAAACAAATATTAGCTTTTACTCGTTAGCCGTGTCTTCGCGGTATAATTTGTGTTATATAAAATTAGTTTAGTTATGTAAAATAGTAATGATGTGAATTTTTTGAGTACATTCAGCTGCATTGGAATATAATACAATTTGTAATTTTCAAAATAGTATCACAGAATAGCAATAAATACATACCTACACAACAAAAAATCAAAAATAGTGAAGTCGCTTGTAGTGAAGTGTAAATATTTATTAACTGCTGTAACACCATTTACCTACAAACTGTAAACATTCTAACACTGACTGCACAGTTGCTATGATCACCTTCTACTATAGTATACTACGATACTATGCTACTATACTATACTACTGTACTATACTACTATACTATACTAGCGAAACGCGCGCGACTTCGTCCGAGTGTTATTTTAAGTTCTGTTGTGTAATTTCACTACTTGTGGCCTTAGCGCAATAGGTGAGCAATTAGCTTTGTTATGGGTTATGTGAAAGCTACATAGTGAAGTCGAATAAAAAATTACAAATTATTACAAAAATGCCACGAACGTTTTTGGTAGCATTGTATTTATTCGCTTGCTATTTTCGTCACGTAAACCCATTATAGTCAGACAGCTGTGTATTTCCGAGCATGCTTGTTAAAGTTGCATTGTGATCTGTACTGAAAACTGTTCCCTATTGGCTATTACGTTTCCCCACATTTTTATCTTATTTTATTCATCGAGCTGAGATTTCCCAAGCAACGTGAAATTGATGATGCGTGTCTTTATATATTTGTCCGAACAAAGGTTACTAACGAACTGTTATTACTAGTTATTTTTTATTACACAAAAATATATAACTTAAGCACAATAGGAGAGGTTAATGCTAAGGTATTTTCTATCATCCATCCTAAGTGGTAGTGTAGAAAAGGCAACGTGCGACAAACATTTAAAGTAAGATATACCTAGCAATAACAATACCTGAGTTATTAAAAACTTAATTAATTAATATTTACACACATTTACACATCGCTCTCTGACCCCAAACTAAGCAAAGCTGGTATTAAAAGAACCAGACAGCAGAATACTTATACTTTTTTTGTTAATACATACTCAGTAGGTACTCAGGGTACATAACACCCAGACACAGAATAAACATCTATGTTCATCACACAAATTTTAATGTTTGTTCTCGGTGGGGATCAAACTCACCACCTACAGCGCAGCAGGCAGGTCTACTACGAACTGAACTCTGACGGCTGTCACAGAATATAAATATACATTTACCTATAATATACTTAATTTTGAAACGAAAATAGGAAAATAATGAAACATAGAAACGTAGAGCACGTCCGTGTTCTTTCCCTCAAGATAACATAATTTACCTGGCGTTGACAGGTTCCAAAGAGAAAATTACATTATAATAATTAATCGTAAGAGCAGGCTTGAGGGAATTTTTTTGACTCTAGAAACGTAGTAGACCTAGCAATCTAGTTGACGCAACTGTACAAACTTTTATCTTCTTTTTTACTGACTCGACTTGACAAAAAACTATTTAATCATTCACCTGGTAAAATTGTCTAGCAAATGACAGTAGGTGCCGAAGGTTTTTTGCATAGAATTAGGACTTAAAGTTTTTTGTGGCATGGGTCCGTAATTTGGATAATTTCGTCAATGTGTGTGTAAGTTGACAGTTTATATTAAAGTACTCTGTGGTTGACAGCTGCAGTTTTTAAAAGCCTTACCCAACAAGCGACAAACAAGTTGTCTGTTGTACTATTTTTTCTATGATTTTTTGTCATACGCATGCAAAGCGCTACTAACAACTTACAAGCTAAGGTGCTGCTAAGGTACTTACATAAAATATATTACTGTAAAATCAAAATAATAACCCTTGTTTTGTGGCTGTCTATTACTTTTGGTACTGTGTAATAAAAATTTGCTATTGGCATGAAACGACGGTAGCACCTGCATCCTACTCGTATTTAAGGTACAGCCCTAACGCAAGCAAGTATTAATGAATCCAAATATCGATTGTACGTTAAGGACAGGTAACGTCGGCGTCGGCCGTGTCGGATGAAAGTTTGGAGCTCATCCAAAATTATTATAAGAAGTGGTTTATATTTAAATCGAGTTGGGGTGAAATTGACAGCTCCAAAAATATTATGTTCAAATCTGGGGCTTGATTCGGGACGACTTGATTCGACTGACTTAACGAATCGATCACAGAAATCCATATCTATTAACTTAAAACTAGATGGAACTAAACACTTTACTTAAATACATTGAGGTGATAACTTGCATTTACGTGTAATCTATAATCTATCTTTTTTAAAGTTCTTGTTTTAAACGACTTGCTTACGGAACAAGGCCCACCTGATGTTAAATGGTAACCATCGCCTATAATAGAGCATTGCCTTGCAGGTCACGTTCAATAGGAACGTGTCCTACGATGCACTGTTTTGCGTCCATCAACCTGAGGCATACAGGTACAGGCTTTTTATGCCTATATTTTCACTGGCACCCGTGATATAGACATATTGGTAGTAGTTCCCTGGGCGAGCCCTTTCCTAAAAGCTCTACTAATACTAATAATATTGCTATAAGATTTTCCACATGCCTCTACTTTAGTGACATTTTAGTGAATTTATGATCAGTACCTAGGTACTAATGAAATACCCGTCATAAAAGATAAAAGGTAAAACCATATCAATTACTAACCTCCGTATCAGGGGCTGGAAATCAGCATGATTCGTTGTGAATTTGGAGCGGGAGGGGAGCTATCAATTTGTGCCTCACTTGCTCCAGCCTCCAAGAGTTTGTTGGAGCTCGATGAACCGTGAATGCGAACGAATTTGCGGGATTATATTCTTGATTTTTGAGGAGCGAGTACCTACCTACTGAGCGCAAAACCGTATTTCCTTGAGCTATTTTAGGGTTCCATTTCCAAACTCACACTTTATCGATCCTTCAACCAATCAAATTGAAGTAATATTTAAATCCACCTATGCAGTTGTATGAGCACAATGCGTTCTTAGCTTTTTTTTGTGCAGTCTTCTGGATGAAATATGTCCTCCGAGGTAGTCGGACAAAAAAATGTACTACTTTTAATTAAAAGAATAAACTAAAGTCTTCTTAATTAACGCGATAACCATAGCGACAGTGTTAGCTCAAGATTACATGAAGTGGGAACAAAGAAGGAAGGATGAATAAGGAACAAGTTTATAATTAAGTTGGAAGAAACGCCGGAAAATACGATAGTCACTGAAATGAAGTAGCCAATACAAATGATGATTTGTATGAGCTACATTTATCTTCCCCAACCCTTAATCGTATTACTAGGCGGGGTCGACGCTTGTTCTTTCAAATGAGCGGCGATATTACAGATGATTAAATCAGTAAAATGAATAGTTTTCGGTGTTTAACCTCGTTGATTAGCGATGATGCATGCGTCTTAAAGTTCATACCAATTTATAAATTCGGATGTTTGCTTGTATTTTTGGCGCAGAGAGAGCGTTCGATCTGAAAACGGACATGTACTACTTTTTACTTTTATTGAGTTTCAAAATCTTGTATCTTATCTTTAACATTTTTTGGATGATTCCAGTTTCATTTTGACAGTCACACTTACCGGCTGAAAATATTTGTTATATTGTAAATCTGTAAACACGTGCGTAGCCGATGCGAGGCCACTTTTAAAATAATTCTCAATAGTAATTTCTATTGTTTCAGCTGCTACTCCATTCCTGCGAACAACATATCTGGAGGTTCTCACGTCTCTCGGCACACTCTCGACCGCTATGGCGCAGAATCTGAGGTGTCTGCCGGAAGCGCGCCACCTCTACCAAGTCCTGCGTCCGCGGGGGCTGCGCTGGTGTCGCCTGAGACCCTGAGTCGCCATAGCAGTCCTCCACCTCTGCCGCCGCATCCGTCTCATCAACCTGCTCCGTCATGCTCGTCTCATCGAGTTCATATGGAGTCACCAATGAGGTAGATGAAACCTGTCAGCTTATTTTTTATATATCTTGCTGATGGAACAAGCAGATGACCCACCTTATGTTAAGTGGTTACCATCGCTTATAGCGAAGTATTGCCTCGCAGGTTACGCTCGTAGTTTCACACACATATCAAACCGGAACAGGAATAGCTATGATGGTAGTGTTTCCCAGGACAAGCCCTTTGCAAAGAGTTCTACTACTATTTCAACGGTTTTTGAAGTTCTATCTAACGACATTTCACAACTAGACTAATAATAATCATTCCCTCCCTCCCTCCCTCCGCTTTGTAATCAGCATTATAATGTACGTAGCTAAAAAAATATTCCAAGTCCAATCCAAATCTATCTGCGAATTGTTTGCCTAATTTTGTTATTCAAGATACAAGCTGCTAACTTACTAACTTCTAATTGTTGATCTAATGATGATAATAATTATTATAACTGTAGAAAGGGGTCGAGGAAAGTGAAAACGTGCTTATAAACAGAAACCCTTGCAAATTGCAAAGAGCTTGTGAAGTTTGGAGTGGGATTCTTCTCGTTGACGCCTTGCCAATTAAGGTTGTAGTGAATGTTACAGCTACAAAAGGTACTCTTCTGTCGCGAGCTTTTCTAAAGAAATCAAATTTACCGAGAGTGTGGTATGCTGATGAACCAAGAGTATTGTAATCAAACACCAAACAGGTTGATATAACTTTAGAGATTCATGGATAATGATTATTTAGCCTACTAGAACATGTAGGGATTCTTAGTGAAATTACGTTGCCACGATTGTAGAAATATGTAATTAGTTTTATAATAAAAGTTATCCCTATCTGATGACAACTTCATCATTTTATAGTATCTATAAAAATAATATTTGATTTGGCTGCGTGGAATAGAAAAAAATTACTATGATCAAAATCAAAATCTGGCACATTTTGCAGTACCTAGTTGGTTATTCCATATGTGACATGTTGCAAGTTCATCGCCGTTGCAAGTTCATCGCCGTTGCTAGAATACTAACTATAACTGAGAACACTGGTATTGCACAGATACATTACAATACATTATTGCACGACCAGATTTGAACCCACGACCTTAGGATCAGAAGGCGGAGTCGTTCCTACTAGACCACCGGTGCCTTAGATCGTTATAATAATGTGATGTGATCGTTATAATAATGACGACCGATGTGGCGCGGCGGGCGAATGTCCGCCTGCGACGCAGAGGTTGCGGGTTCGATTCCCGCCCTGAGATAAATGTTTGTACGATCTGCAAATATTACCCATAACACAAGCTCTGCTTAGCTTGGGGCTAGATGATGCTCTGTGGAGTGTCCAGCATTATTATTATATTATTATTATTAACAAAGATAAGAGTGTACATTTTGAGATTTTCTTTCTCAGGATACCGAGTACTCCTTCGATGAACCTGGCCGGGTCGCTATCTTTGCAACCAGTGGTGTACGGCCATGGTGGACTTGGCCATGTGCCTCTGCCGCCTACACGACGATCATCTCGACCCTCACCGCTGCAGCATGTGCACATCATCAGCGCGTAAGTGAACATTACTTAATTAGTAATCATTACTTCACCTGATGGTGGCCTTTTTCCACTAGATTTTTAATGATGATTCATCTGTTGGAAAGAGGTCAGAACTCATCTTTTCAGGAAAAACGATTTTAATCTTTACCAATCAATTACTGTCACTATACCACAAAATTACCTTGCGTTGCGGGTAAAACTGCGGCGAAAGCTTTTTCATTTATCTTATTATTTTAACCCACTGCAAACACATTTTGACGTCTACGCTCGTTCATGAATATACAGACAAATTTACTGTTGCTTTTATATTGTAACAGAAAAAGAAAACAACGAAAACCTTGAAATCCACTGAATATTATTCCTGCAAATTTTCTCGTGCAGACATATGTAAACATATAGGTTATGCACGCTGTCGGCTTGAGGCAAGTCAAATATTATGTGACTGAATATTCAGCTCATTTTATACGGAAATACTTCGTTCCATTTCTTACTTTCCAGAATGTTGGGTTTGTTTTCCGTAAAACTTTAGGAGAAATCTGTGCCGGTGAGAAAAAACTTTTGCTTAGAAAAACATGGGTACTTACAGTTCTGTTACATTTAAGAAATGTCACTGAGTACTGCTTTACTTATGCTTTTTTCCTACTGTGTATTCCTCAAATCCTCATTTTCTACGTAATTTTATGTAATGTAATTGGTGAATATAAGAAATTGCTGGGACCCAATTATTGGATGGTGAAATTACCACTGTGAAAAATTAAGCCAGTCTTGGTGCAATAAATTATACCCAGCAAAAAGGATGAGTATTGCCCCCTTCCCCTATCTCGCCGGCATATCCGTTTGGAGTAATGGAATTGACAGCTTTTAAAAATTTTAGGATAGACATTGTTTTTTTATGATGTTTTTATTTTATTGAAGGTGCCTTTAAGTAGGGATGTGGGTATATGTTTTACGACCGCAATGGTTGCTGATATTTACGATGATTTGATGCATGCAAGTAAAAAATACTAAAAAAGAAGCTATGGCAGCTTGGACTGTAGGTGGCTTTAGCCGGTCGATCAAACCATCAATACAACTCAAATAATTTCAAAACAACTGATTGTTTATAGAATAAGAACTGTTTTAGACCGTAATCTCAGGTAATAGGTACCAAAACTCCTACCAACTACGTAGGTTTTTTTATACTTCTTGTAGATGGACAAGCAGATAGCCCACCTGATCTAAAGTGGTAACCTATGTAACAAAGCATTGTCTCGCAGGTTACGTTCTTTGAGAACGTGCCCTACGATGCATTGCTTTGCGTCCATCAACCCAAATTAAGTACTTATTTATTACCTACTCCTATTTCAATAACTAACCTAATAACTAACTAGTTCAATAACTAGGAGTATACCTAATAGGTGAGTAGGTTTATATGCATGAGAGCTAAATCATTCTATCGATAGCTTATTCCGCAAGGCGTAACTAATCCCTCCCCTAGGCTGAGGTCTCATTCACGAGGGAAATTGCATTTTCCTTAGTGAATATGCACTCTAATGAAAAGCTCTCAACGGCGACACAATGTAGCTGTACTAGGGGAGCTGTTGCCATCTACGCGGATTTTGGCTAGATCTCGCCACTTGTCTGTGTTAAGATACCAATAATAATAATAATATTATATAACGTGGAATAGGCTGAGTGAGCTGTGTGGATGGTATACCTATACCTTATTGTTCCTTAGTGGGCCAGTTCTACATTATTAGATACTTAAAATACACACGAATCTCTTTCAACAAGCTTGCTTTTAGAAGAAAACCAAGATCAAACCTATTGAAATTTGTTGAAATTTATTGCTGTTTAGATGTTTACAGTGTTTAGATATTTTTTTTTATTAAAAGAAACAGCAAAACGCTAGACGATGTTGGCAACTCTACTAGCAAATTAACAGGCGCGCTTACACGGCGTCGTCGACGAGACGGCGGCGGCGCGCCTTGTGAGATTGTGAAGTCCTATTGCTGTGACTACCTACGAAACTGTTTTATTTTTATACCACTTGCTGAAGGAACAAGCAGATGACCTCAAAGTATTTTTGCCTTACAGATCACGTACCTACGTTAAAACGAGCCTTAGGCTGATTTGCGTCCAATAACCTTAGGCATACAGGTGCTAGCAACCCGGATCAGCTCGTGTGAGGAACTACCACGATACTTATCTCTGCTGTTTATTGTGTTCGAAGGGGAGTTTAAAGAGGGGTTGAATTACAGGCACGTGAGGCTTAAATGGCAGTGCATCCGATTGAGATAGAAAACATCCCCTGAAATACAGTTTGTAATTAGTTCGAAGGTTGGTGTATACCAATTCTGCTGTATACCAAGTTTAGTTAGTGATAAGGCGCCGCTCTAAGTCCACTGATTGTAAGACAAATCTTGTTATACTTTTTATTTTGTACTTCTATACGTGTTTATTCATCGTACCGCATGTTTTTAATATGCGTAACCTGGGAGGTAATGCTGTATTATACCACTATAGTTACTACTTAACATCAGGTGAGCCAGCAAATAGGTAGTATAAAAAAAAATATTTACCTAGGTATTTATCTCGTTAGCTTTAGCTTAATACACCTTGAGAGAGAACCACTTAGGATATTTAAATAAAATATCATTATGACAGATCGACTAACTCATGACCTAACGTAGAGTAGGCCAAGAAAAAAAACTATTAGTATGACTAACAAAAGAATTCACAATGTAGCTCACAATTAATAGACAAAGGAGGTCTGAATGCAGCGGTGGTGCTGAAGCACACAATGGAACACAAAGAATACATAAAATAAGGAACTACTAATAAGCTATTGTAAGCCTAGCAACGAAACGAAAACTGGATCAAAACAAAAAGGTTTTCACTATTTAACTAATTTGAATAACAGTATCCAATCCAATCTCGTTCTCACAAGTTTAAAAGTAAATAGAAAACAAATAGCACCCGCACAAGCCAATTTTCAGCATTCGTAAATAAGTCTCAGATGCGTCTAAACTGAGTAGAGTAGGTAAGCACTAAGTACATAATCGTTTGGCTTATATCTACCGCAAACCGCTCACCCCTATACCCAACCCCGCAACTTCGTAAGATTCTGTAACCTCTATTCACGGAACAATGGGTTTACGTTCCTTTGTTTTCTAAATCTTTGTAGTTAGTACTTATTTGACTCGATCACGATTCAAGAGAAATTCAAGATGCAAGGATAAACCATCTAAATCATAACTGACTTATTACGTGGGAAATATCCCATTTCTAACAAAAATGTTGTTCATAACCATGGTAGCTTCAAACGTTATATTGCTAACTGTCATCCGCAGTATTTTTTGCTGTGATGCAAATCTTTATCTTCTATTACAATAATAAAAAAATATTGTTTCTTTGTTTCTGAATGTAATATTCCAATTTAGTCTTGGCCAAAAGGTCAGCCTCAGATTTAAGAATGTCGACGATGTCCGCAGAAGGTCCACAGTTTGTGCCTTATTCTCAGTCGGGGGCCCAATAACATACCGTTGCCATGGCAACCGTGCGTGCTTGAGAGGGGACCCTTGCTTCCCCACACCCTCACAAAACCAGTTAACAATGACATAGCTTGGTCTAAGAAAGTTGTGAAATTCTTTAGGTGGAAAGTCAGTGTAGAGGTCCAAGATATTTGGTCAAGTATTGCTCAGATGTAAAGCTCTTTCCGGAACTTCGGCGTAATTTATGTTCATATTGTAGGTACCAAGTTACTCTGACATTGTGATGCAGATATATACGAGCGGGAACCTATGTCTGGAGGTATGACAAAAAGGCGCTAGTAAAGAGATCATTATAAAGAGTAAAATCAATGATAGGACGATAGCTATTTAGTCTATTGTATCTTTGTGAAATATTTTAGTTGGTTGGATAAATTCTATAATACCTATTTGCTCGTTGCTGAGAAAGCCCATTTGCTTTACGTTTTAGGATGCGTTTTTAAAATGTTCTTTTGGGTTACCTAAGTTAACCGAGCACTTTGATTTTAAATTTCACACGTGAGTTTGTCAAAATAAAGCTTAAAATACTATGCACTCTGGCGTGGCGCTTACAACCAACGCGAGGTCCAAAACGTGAAAATATAGTAGCTCTATGTTTTTGGTTGTGAATAAAGGCAGTTAAATAAACCGACACATGTTTTCAAACCTATTTTTTTTTACATTTCTGTAAACTAACACATATCGTGGAAATCGTTCAAAGTTGAGAAGTCTAGGTCAAAAACAAATGTTTTTAGGTCTCTGAACCGAGTGAGATTCGTATTTAAAAAATAAACAAATTTTTGTTTATTTTATGAATTCAAATTAAAAAGTAGCGCTTGTGTATTAGGAGGCATGTGAAGCTGAATTTTAAAACGACTTTATGTAATTCTACTCAACGGTAGAATTTTATAGATAAATAAATATACGTCATATAATCAGAAATTTATAAAAAACCAAGCTCTCAGAATCAACAAGTTGATGTAGCAATTGGCTATAAAGAGTCGTCCTTCCTGGAAAAGCATGGGGTAGATCTACGTCCCGATGATGATACTGAATTTGGTAAGTAAATTCAGTATCATCATCAGCTCATTAATTAGATAACTCATCGGTTTTGTTTTTAAAGTAACTATTACAATGCGATTCAAACCTTACACGACAATAGTTTTCTCTTGAATGGAACTCAAATTAACTTGAACGCGTTGTAAAATATTTGCACCCCAAGAATTCTAAGATATCTAAGATACCTATTTACTCAGGTTGACTTTGGACAATTGATTTTTAATTATTAAACCTACTTACTTTCCTCATAAAAAGTTATTTTCTTAAACGCGAATCTAAAATGGATGCTATTTTAGCATTTTTTAAATTGTGTCTTCCGTGTAAAAGTTTAGAATAAATTTTCAATGAAAACCCTTGTGAAGTTGATAAACTTTCCTGGTTGAAAGGCCTTTATTTATGGACGAGGCAGTTTGCATCTCATTTTCATCAGACCAGGAATTAGCGGAAACAAAAAGAGCGCTTTACATACAATGCTATAGAGAATTTTCAAGTTTTAAAAGAACATTCTAACAGTTCTAAAGTAAGTTCTATCGTCGTATACCTATCTAAGTGAATTTGTGTATTAAAACAATGATTTCATTTTTTTTTGTTGTGAACGGCTGTCTCTTCTTTGCTGAAGGTACTGGAAGCTGCGACACAGTGTTAACTTTATGTAGTTTCCAGTGTTCACTTTTTGTTATCACTCATATGTACTATGTTCACTATATATAAATAAAAAAAATAAAGAAATATTTTATGTAACGACGGCTGTATACTCTTATGGTCGTATCTATTCTTCTGTTTTCCTTTTTGTTGACAAAAATAATAAAGTCGGCTGGCATATTGATCACTGAACGCTATCTAAAATAACCGCAAAGTAGTTCAGGAGTAGTGTTATTACATCCTCAACTAGATTAAAACAGTTACCTATATTAAAGAGCTGTCAATTCCAAGAACGTATGATTCCTTCAAAAAGATCGACTTCTTTGCATTACGTAAGGGTTTATCTCATTTAAATTTCCAAGTTAGGCTGCCTGTAATTTGAGGCATAGTAATAAAAACAAATTACTCCGAGCGATTGTAATAAAGAAAGGCTCAGAACAGGTACGAGATTGTCTGTCTATGGTAGGTAATAGGGTTGCCTCTCTATTTCAAACTAAATTAATTAAGAATTTACTAATGACGCAGATAGCTAGCGCATTCCTGTATAAAGAAAAAGGTCTAATCCCACTCGTTGCATAACTTTTGAAATAATAAAAAAAAGTTTAAATACTATCCGTTATTAAGCTACTCTACAGCACTCTACACTTCGATACAGATAAAATCTAAAAGCCTACAGCTTGAACTTTGAAGCTTGAATTGCGAAGTGTTGATTACGCATTCAGCGATAACCCTAGAGAAGTCCTCTGGGATTAACGAGATCCCAGTGACACCGTCACCTGCCTCGGCTTCCCGTCATCCATATTTATGTTGCTCCACTAAACATAATAATGCCTTACCTAGGTGCTTAAAAAGATCTGTCAAAAGGTAAACGTTGCTTAAGCTATTGCTATCTCTTACCAAAAGGTGATGACAAATAGTGACCGGGATAACTGTAAACAATATTTATAAATATAAATAAGTAGAAGCTAACGGACTACGATAATAGTTACACAATTTTATTCAGATTCTATTTATAACTGGATTTTCGTTTTCGTAGGATTCTTAGGCAAAAACCACCTGGAACCAACTTCGATGGAAGAGGTTCTCGAGTACTTACATAACTAAACTTTTATTTATATTAAAGACTATAATAATTGTATATGATATCTCCGTCAATTGTAAATATATATCGATGATTTCTGAACATTAAAGAGCTTGCCTCTAAATATGTTGGATATTATTTTACTGTGTGATTATTTTTTAAATTGTAATTTTGTTTTTAAAAAAAGAATTACACGGAAAATTATGCACGTCTGTGGTTAAACGTGTATGTCTCTTTCGTGTTTTCAAGATACAATGGAATATTGTAATTTCTTTTTCACATCATGAGAAGCTTTTAAAGTATCTCATTTCAGTTAAAATTGGTGAACTAATGTGTAAATTACTATAATTATAGAACCTAAAGTATTTTTTTCAAATTATACTCATAGCGATTTTACGACTACGCGTTTTTTTTTTTTTTTGTGGCATCTGTCCGGCTTGCGGACAATGAGCTCCCGTACCAAGTCGGAAAATGCATATATTATCTATGTAATGGTGTTCCTTTTACTTGTTTAGGTACGATAGTTTTTAAATCATTGAAATCGTTCCATTGGTTGCGAAGATATTACACATTTTGTACAAGCCAACCGCGGGGCGGCCGGATAGCTCATGTCAGGGAACCGTGACGTCTCGATTCTCTTTCGCCCGCGCTCGCGCTCTCCACCATTATTTTATTAAAGTTCACTCGATCTGCGCGGGTCGTGTTCTGGTTTAAATTTTTTTTTTTTAATAAAACCGCGCGGGTTCGGCGTCTAGCGCTGGGTCATTGTGACATGACGTCACAAAATCTCAACGCTAGGCTGTTCGCGCGGTCAGTGAGCCTCGTTCGGTATTTTGCCCATAACCTAGTCAGTTTTGGCCGTAGAAAAAAAATTTTTGCACTTTATGTTTTAGGTTCTCAAGGCCTATAAAACTGCATTCACAGATAAAACTGTGACGGGTCCCCATTTTGCCAATGTCAAGTGGGTTGAATAAATTCTTTTTAGTCAAGTCGAGTCGGTAAAAAAAGAGTAAAGTCAGCCGTCATCGGTTTTGAAGAAAAAGATGGCGTTTTTCTTCAAAACCAAAGGGAAACATTTTCATTCAAATCAGGATGTCTCATAACACACTTTCATTTCAATTGTTCACACTTGTGCTAAGACCTCAAGTAATGATGGTTAAAATACCACCAAAATTACCCATCAGAACTTAAAATAACACTAGAAAAACAATTAAAATAAAAATACAATGTTGCTTCCAAAGATGACAGAAAACGAATCCCGACTTTCAGTCTATAAAAAAGTACTCTGTGATCCCGACTACGCGTTTCAATCAATGTTCCATTTTTGAAATCTGTTGCCGCCGAATCCTATTTTTTTCTCGCCAACAAAGTGAAAAGTCGAGTATTTTAAATCGGGACTAAAGCCCATTCATACTTTGTTTTATAGCTGTCGCTGTCGCATCTCGTATGTATTTTATTGTTTTTAAATTTTAATGAAACGTGCATGAAATGTCAATTTGGCCGACTTCGAAATCGGCTGGCCGAAAAAGTTTTTGCCAGTGTTTATGAAAAATGTGTTTTAATATTGTAGGTAACAGTAAAGTTTTTATTGTAGGTAGGTAGATACATCAAATGCTGTTATATTATAAATTATTAAATTGTGATATTTGATCTACCTACCTAGTACAAGTATAAGTAGATAGTAGGTTTTTAGATGTTACTCTGTCAAGTCAATCAGCAATGCTGCAGTCCAATCCAACTTGTGGACATAACAAAACTATCGTTTTGCTGTGTAACATATATTTATATTAATTTTTTTTCTACATAATATGAGTATGACGACACATGAGTATGAATATGATGATTTTCTATTTTCTATTTAGCTCGATGCTAAAGTACGCTCACTTACAAATTTTAAAAAACCTTTATTTTGGAATCCTAGCTATAACTTTTGGGAATGTTAGGTATCCTCCCTTAAAATGCATTTTAAACCTACTAAGAAACTAGTGTTAGTTCAATTGCAAGTTACATAAGAACAAACGCGAATGAAATGAATGGCAATAAAATAAGATTAAAGGTATTGAACCAATTTATTTATGTCCCAACTGAACAGACTACCCACCCTGAGTACCTAAATACTACCGGCTTCTAGTATTTATTCCCATCGGACTTTAACTGGGACTGACTACGGTCGGGGCTAAGAGGGTAATTCAGGGGCAATAAAAATCAAAACCACTATGTGATGATAGATGTTTGTTCAGTATGAGTGTTTTTTATAATCTTATAACAATCTATCCATACCAATTACTTCTTCTTCTTTTATTGTATGGCTTTTCAGCGGCTGAGAGTTGCCATGAATTTGCCAATGTCGAGTGTTTACTAATCTAAGACCAAAAAGGCGGAGATCTGATTACAAGAACCTTTGTCCTGATTGACTGACGTAGACAACGCACAGCCAAAACCACTAGCCGCACAAACTTAAAATTTTCAGGGTAGGTATATAATTTGTTTTAGTGCTTAGTAGTGTACTAAGAAATTCTTGAATTTCAATCTAAATGGTTGTAACGGGTAAAGTTTGTGTGAAAATAGGTTAAGGTGGATAAAGTCACCCACGTTTCTGCTAGTTATATTCTAATAAAGTATAATTTAATAAAACAAATAATAAGCTTGTAATGTAGGTATTATTACGGATATAAGCTTTACTTAATTTAGGCATACGTGGTTTCGGGCAAAATAGCGCTGAGTAAGATGTCCGCCAATATTTAAATTCTCCTTAGTCCTCTCCTAGTTTCTTTCCATAGTATGTAGGTACTCCTAGAGGCTCTCGCCGACTGTCGGCCGCTCGTAAAACAAATGGGAAAATGTCTCCGAAGGTATTGTTCTACAAAACGTATTGTAGGTACGTACTTCGATTTGTTTTGCACTACTGTAACCGCTACTGGGTTATTTATTATCCGTTCGTGGTTTTAGAAGTGGATGGATTAGATAAGAACTGCCATTTGATTTAAAAAATATATTTTGCAGGTCGGTTCCATTACTGAACGTAAGTTTTACCGCTCCGTCCAGTTTCCAGCTTTTTTCATTCTGTGTTTGCCGTTCTGCACCTTTGTTTTGTTCGGTGTTTGCCAGAAGCTGATCTTTTATTTCAACTACTGGTTTACTAAGTCTTTTCAGTTTTGGGTTTTTTTTACAACACAGTCGGTCAAAGAAATCGAAAAAGAGTTTTAAATGCTTATCCATTAATTGAATTTATTTTCCATTTGTTTAACAGGGGCGACGCACTAGCTACCACTCTATCAGCCCTCTACGGAAAGCTACTGGTAGTGATGGGCATAGCGTTCCCCATGGCTGAGGTGATCTCCACGTACATTCCACCCTCGTTCTATGAGGTAAGCACCACATTAAAGTAATATACTGCCGCGTATTTAGATAAAAACACGCCAATTTATTGCAGTGAACCAGTTGCTATTTGGACACTTTTATGTATCTTCCCAACTTATAAGTTACGTTTGAACACCAGTTGATAAAAATCGTAGCCTTGCATTTTATGTTATTGTAGAAGATATGTGAACAACAGGTAGGCAACCTAATTACAGTCGCACGCGTTTCACTAGTAACCTATGCAATGTTTCTTGATGATTTACCACTATTTAGTTAAACAATTAACATAGTTTGACAAAAAAATTATCATCATTAGCCTATAGAAGCAAGTCGTTCATTTACCAACTTCCCGGAAACTTTATAATGTTGCTCTACCGGGTGGGGGAGCATCTTACGCTTTGTCCTTTAGTTTGTGGTTGCCATTTGTTAGTCTTTCTCCAGCGGCTATTGTTTCAATGCTTACAACTATTTAAAAAAAATTGTAGCCTCCACAATAATAAACATTTGGCAATAAGTAGGAGTCATTGAATTGTTAATTTCAAGCACAATTTTTTTTTAAATAGATACTCTCTTACTAAAATCTTCCGATTCGCACCGAGTCGTTTTTGTAATATGTTTTTTTTGTGCCCAGGGATTCTACCTTTACCTCTACATCGGCAGTATGGTGTTTCTACTCTACATGTATGCGGCTCTTGTGAGAGATAGATCGAAAACCAATTCGGCTGATACAACAACTGCTGCCAGTAAGTATTGAAACTAAAACTCTATCGCAGTTCGTCCGAGAAAGTACTACCATCATACCTAGTTCTACCGCCTGTCAGTGATGCTCGCATTGCATTGTTGCGCATTCAGTTCCGGTTTAAAAGGTATGGTGCTGGTGTATGTAATTACAGGTAAATGAGGCTTAACACTTGTACGCCTCAGGTTGATGGACACAGGGCACTGCAAGAAGGGTACGTTTGAGTCTTGAGCCGGAGGTAGCGTTTACAGTGACAATCAGTTATATTTAATGAAGCTGAGATTATCGGCGTTGTTGACCTTTGTCGCCTCTAGTCGACCTTTTTTGAATTTTTTTCCAGTCTGGTTAAAATTCCGGGATTATACTTGCTCTCAAAGATTTCACGAAGTAATGAGGAAGCCTGAGTTGGCATCGCCTGAGGTTTTCATTGATGTGAAGTTCGTGAACTTGCATAGTCTCCGTTCGAATTTTATTATGAAAAAGTAGAATTTAATTTTTAATCAATTTTAGCATTCAGTCTTTACAAAGTAAGAAAATGTGGTTTTTTACAATTAACGCGTAGTAATAGTATTAGGTATTTTATATTACCATAGTTTTCGGTTCGTTTTATGCAACTTGAGTTCCTACAAACTATAAAATAATGTTTATCATTTCGTTTCACATTTTGTCTTACATGCAAAAACATTTTCCTGGAATCTGAGTGATAAGTAAGCAGATTTCAGTGTAGGCTTATCTCAAAGTGAAGGTTTGACACGTGACGTAACACGCATTTTCCCTGTTTTTACCGCATATTTTATTCCCCTTCATACGCTGACGGAACGCAATGTGAAAATAGTGCTACGGATGTTTCTTTTTACGCAAATCTCCATTTGTTATTTAGATTTAGAGCGAAAATCCCAGCGGGCAAACAAGGTGCTAGTAGGTAGGTACACATAAAGGGGTGTATTTTCCCTCTAGGTGGGTAGTAAATGTCTAAAAGATCGTTTCATCCTTTGAGCTGCGATATAGGTGTTTATTGAAAGTTAAGAAACTTATGGCTTTAACATGTAATTAGCATACCATTGATTTGGAAATGTTCTTTGTTATGCATGCTTGCACTAATAAAGTAAGAACAAAGTGAGACACAAGTTCGCACATTTAAAACGAATTTTGCAAAGTTTTCCAATACGGTATACTATATTAATAAGAACTATTTAGATATATGAATGAATAATAGTACAATGGGTCCTATACCCATTGATTATTTTAACTCTATGTTTATTTCAATGTTTTAACTTCGACGAGCATACTTGCATATAGCTTTATTTTAATTTGATTTCCCTCGATTACTACATCAAATCTCCAAAACCAGTACCTAGAAATCTAGAAGAACAGACAAGATCTGCAGCGATCACATCACGGACAGACACTCTTTACACTATCAAGTAAAAGATAATAAAAACTTATTTTGATTTTAGAGTCGGAAACCAGCTCATCCCCGTCAGAGTCCGATTCTTGTTCCTCTCGCATGGAACGCAGCACAACCACCACGTCTCATCTGCCAGCGCAGTTGGCAGCAAAACGGCTTTCCTTAGGGTTCGCGCTCGCGAGCCGGACGCATCACTACGGGAGTTTTTATCTAAGAATGGGTGCTGTTGGTAAGTCATCTCCTGTTCCTTGAGAGTATAATAGCCAGGTATTGTGTCAGATAAAAACTATTATTTACTATTTTTACTACTATTAGTACTACTACTACTATTTTTGATAGTAAAATGATCTATAATTTTGAGAAAACTTGATGCTTTAAGAAATGCCGAAGTAATTGATTTTTGTCGAGTTCTAACATCAAACGAAACAGTCAAATTGATCCATTCTTACTATAAAATATAACCATTACGTAACGAGTTCTTTGAGCAGTCTTATAGGTGTATCTCTATCAGTAACATAAAGGCTTTTCGAAGCGGTATACAGCGGGTTAATTCCTTACAAACTTTGTGCAGATTATCTCGTTGTTGGTAAAGCCGGGTCATAGATTGTCATAGGTTTGGGACTGTCTTTGAACGGATAATTCAGTTTACTCCCAGTTTGATCCTCTTTGAAATCGTCTTATTGAAGTTGGCATGAATTTGCACAGCGTGGGTTGAGATAGTATAAGCTTGCATGAAATGCTAAACTTACAAACCAACTGCCTTGGCAACTACACTTAACTAAATCATAAGGAAAATTATACTTATATTAAACTACAGACGAACATAAGCCGTCTGTGCTATTTACGTCGCCTAAATTGTTTACTTATACGTTTCTATAATTTAATCATATACATATACAAAATCTACTATTTATTGCTCTAACATCATAAACAACCTACTTATATTAGTCCACTGCTTGACGTAGGCCTCTCCCAAGATGCGCCTCTGAGCCCGGTTTTCGCCTCTTCTCATCCATAATAAATTTTTATTATTGATTGTATATTACTCTATATCAATATTTTCTGTTCTCAAGTGTGTGATTTGTTCTCCAATAGTATAACTTTTTGATTGTGTACTTTAACCTGTAATTTCAGCTTTTGGGATCGGTTCCATGATCTACTCTGGGCTAGAATTCGGTCAATACTGGGAGCTTGAGCGGAATACAAACTGCCACAATGTATTACTGGCACTGACCCCTGCTACGAGGATGGCCTTCATATTCATACAGATGTACTTTATCTTTCTCAATAATGAAGTAAGTAAATTCATTGGTTTTCATTTACCCCTTAACTTAGTACTTACCAACGCAGAATTGTTATATGTATTTATAGAAAATAAAAGAAAAATCTTTATTTTCATGACGAAAACCGTAACCGTAATTATATCGAGATAACAATGATAAAAAACGGTCACCATTCAACATTTTCTAAAAGACACTGTAGCACTGATATTCAGTAGTACATTCAGCTGCATTAGAATGTATAAAATTGGTAACTTTTAAAATGGTATCACAGCATAACAATAAACTGAACACATTAAAAACTCAAAAAAATCGTTTATATATTCGCTTTTTTGAATAGCCATGTGAATATTTATAATAACGCATTAAAACCATTTTAAAAGTTATAAATCGTATACAAAACCTAATTTGTATGAGTTTTTGTATTTTATCATTTAATTCAATGTTAATTTTAATTTATTTATTTCAGAATTGTAAAACCATATTTATATAATTTTGTAACAAAACTTAAGTACAATGATTTTAGACGTATTTTTTTCGGTCTGCTAACAAAATAATTATAATAATAATAAAAATGCCACACATCATTATCTAGCCCCAAGCTAAGCAGAGCTTGTGTTATAGGTACTAGATGACTGTTATACTTAATACAATACATTACATGCATACATATTTTTTATTATACACAGAAAATACCCAGAACACCCGGAATAAATATTTACAGATCGTAAAAATGACAAGTGACTTGATCGTGATTCCAGATGAAAGTGTACAAACACAAGATAGTCGCCAGGTTCGGGCTGATGCATATGGTCGGGACCAACCTAAGCGTGTGGCTGAACGTTCTGGTGCAAGAAACTAAGCACGAGATCCTCACTTTCTACGACCCGGAGAATAAAACCATCGGACTTTCGCACAGACTAGGTAAGACGACGAAAAGTTTAAGAATACACACGCATTAATTGTACAGGTTTACTAGATTACAGGAAAAAGCTTGTATACTTTTTTTAAAAAACTTGGGTTCAAAAAGTGAATAAACACGATTTATCATTTCCCGCATTACAAAGCTATATTCATGAAAGTTGCGCACTGAAACTGAAGTCCCGAGTTCATTGTTTTCATTTGCTGCAGTTTCCCGATAATGCCTTTTGTGCTCGTTTAATTGGATTAAGCGGAATGACTGGGCATTGGTTGGCTTAGAATTATTACCGCACTCAGTCAGGCAGTTACAAATATTTCATCGCAAGAAAAACTACGTGCTACGTCGCACTAGAAAAACGTGCGATACACTGTTACAACGTAGGAAGTTCTAAGTATTTTTGGCAGGAAGTACTGAGAATGTGATGAGTTCGTTGGACAAAACTATTGCAAGTATTTATAGAAGCGGAAAATATTAGGAAGGTGCTGCTCACGTTAATTTCATTTTATATTACCCTCAAGGGCCCTTGTAATCATTTTTCATACCCTCGTAGCCCATAGCCCGCATAATTTGCTTGCTAGTGAAACACCCCCGGCTACAAATATATCCTCGTTTAACCCCTATTATTTATTTCAACACGCTTTCTATTGTAAGCTTGCAGATGTTTACTTGTTTAGTAAAAACAACCGGCCAAGTGAGAGTCGGACTCGTGCACGAAGGGTTCCGTGCCATCATTTATAATAAAAACGGCAAAAAACTAATGTTTGTTGTATGAGAAGTGTTTATTTTATTCTGTATTTGTTGTTATAGCGGCAATCGAAATACATCATCTGTGAAAATTTCAACTCTCTTACTATCACAGTTCGTGAGATACAGCCTGATGATAGATGGACAGACAGATAGAAAGACAGCGAGTCTTAGTAATAGAGTCCCGTTTTACCCTTTGGGTACGCAACCCTAAAAAGGTCAATATTTTCTCAAATTAATGAATTATTGAAAACTACAAAATTATTTCAGTATTCTAATTTCGATATCCGATAGATTGTATAAATGAAGCATTTAATCAAGCAAATTCTATTGGCATCGTTGGCAGACATCGTTAAGTTATGTCGATTGCATTCCAATCTAGGGATCGACCCCGAAGGCAGTTTGGCCTACATTCCAAGTGTCATGCCGCCAGGAATCGATAACAAAACGACGCTCAATTACTTCGCTGAGTTCTATTAATATTGAGGGAAATTAATTGAAACTATTTTCTGTTCCAGCTTTTCAAAAAGCTTTCGCTTCGCTAGCTACAGAGGTGCCACCGTCACATCCATCGGCGGCTCATCTCAGAGTGCCGAGAGGGCTAAAGGGGCCTCACCATATCTTCGAATGCCGAAGAACTAACATCATGGGATCATTGGTTCAAGACGCTTCACCTTTTTTGTTCCCGTGCACTATTGAATACTCGCTTATATGCGCAGCCATACTCTACGTGATGTGGAAAAACATTTCAAAATACCCTTCCAAAGATGTTGCTGCAGCCATAGCTAAAGCTAGACTTCTAGAAGGCTTAGCTTATAAGAAATCTCCACATTTATACAGCGTTGATTGCGCAAGAGCTCACAAGGGTCTTTTCTTTGGTATTCTTGTGTTGGTACTGACGATCATATCTCTTATACTATTCTTTGTTCTTGTGTCAAAGAAAGATTACGCAACCCTAGCAGTGGTGGAGGTAAACTTGTGTGAACTAGGGCTTTACGCTATGACAACATTTGCTAGTTTGGCTGGAATGTTCTGCGTTAGAAACCTGAGATATGACGGAAACAGGAACCTAGAACTGGATAACATCCTTTTGGTCGGGGCGCAAACTGGCATGTTCATTTATGGAACGTTTACGATCATTGGAGGTCATTTCACTATTGAAAAAAACACTATCTTGATTTTGGTAACAGCGTTGTCCTCCTTGATTCAAACTACATGTCAGACTATGTTTATCTTGGACGCCAGCCGTAGATCAGCGAAGACCCCAGAGCAGTTACGAAAGAAACCAGGAAGAGAGATAGTGACATTTCTGCTGGTGACAAATCTAGCAATGTGGGCGATAAACACTTTGGAAAAATCTCGCGCAGAATCTCATCCGGTTCAACTTCATTTCTATGGACTTTGGGCTTGGACTATCATTACACACGTCTCCATGCCGCTGGCGATTTTCTACAGATTCCATTCAACTGTGTGCTTATGTGAAATCTGGAAACGGGCATATAAGATGAAACCTGCTTACATGTAGCGACAAGCCAGTAGATACTGATTTGTGACAAAACTGTGGTACTTTTTGTAGATAGTGAAGTAGATGGGTGTTGTGCCATAGATTCAGAATATAAATTACCTATCAGATGGTATTTTAAAGATAGATGTTCCTAGGTATATTCCATCATTCACACGTGATATTTATTTTTGCTCCGGTGTGCTAACTTTAAGTTTGGAAGTTGACTGCTACGTTAAGTTATTGTAATTAAATATTTTAAAGTGTTATTTATTTGTAGCTTTATTGGACGCTTTAAGTAGAAGTCAGAGACACTGATATGTTGATTATAATAAAATACAGTATTTCTATAGCGGGTTAGATATTGTTTGAGCGTTTTACAATTTTAGTAGTTTTGTTTTCATTGCAACTGTGTTGTTAACTTCAATTGACAACTGTACGTTGTGTGTATTTGTATTTTTCATTTATATAAATAGTTTTAAGTCTGTTTAATATTTAGGCTCATCATATTCTAGTATAACTTTCATACTTTTCGCTCAGTAGTTATGAAAGTAAAAATATTGCACACTCTGATTTAAAACTAAAATATGTCTTCCATTAGGTTATAAAATCACTTCACTTTTGTTACAGTTTTTTCTATATATTTACAGTAAACATTTTTACACTGCAGAGTGGGATCAATCGTTTTTTATCGACGCTACTGTATTTTTTTGATAAATTTTGATTATTAACTTCAAAGCCCCGTGGTTTTGGACGAAAGAGTTTTTTTGAATTAGTAGAAGCGTAAAAGTAATATGGTGAACAATAAATTAGATTTGTAGCAGTATTTTTGCGATAAAATGTAGTGTCAGTATTTTGGATAAATTTTAAATTGTAGAAATATTCGAGTACCGAGGACCCAGTAGTTAGGTAATCGTAACACCAAAGTTTTATATAGCGGAGTAGAAAAAGTAGGTCATATTTGGAGCTTATTACATAATAAACATAAATAAATAATGCGTAACGATAGTTTTGAAAAACCTGTAAACACCAAAACTTTATGATTGTCGATAGACTTAGCTATTTCGTCCACGTAGTACATTTTGAAATGCAAATATTTTAAATGCCAATTCTAATTTGAATCAAGGATATTGATTGTAGAGCGAATGAAATATTTTATTCATGAAAACATTGTTTTGAACAAAAACTATTTCAGTCACATACATTTATTTACTCCAAAGAGTTGTTCTCAAAAAACAGAAGATTATTTTTTCCATCCCAGAGTCGTATTGTCAGTGGAAGTGATATTGTAGAAGTTGGCAATACCTACTGCTTTTTTGAATTGTGCAAACCTATATGGAAAAAATATATAAAATATAACCGATAGCACATACGATTATGTATTATATCTATGTATGGATCGTCTTATATATATAAGATTTCAAATTTAGGTATATAGTCCGTATAGCTGTTAATCAAGTTTGGCTATGTTTGTGATTGTGTATGTATGTGTGTATACATCGTAGATTCTTTCTCATTCTATCTCAACACATTTAAGTGCTTCAAATTCTATGTTCACAAACATAGCGAAACAGACTTCGTGAGATAGCAAGACATAATGGATATTAAGTAGGTACCTATACCTTACGTACCGCGGTGCCGCGCTATCACCGATGTGGCGTGGGGGGCGAATGTCCGCCTGCGACGCAAAGGTTGCGGGTTCGATTCCCGCCTCGGGATAAATGTTTGTACGATCTGCAAATATTTATTCCGGGTGTTCTGGGTATTTTCTATGTATAATAAAATACCCAATATGTAATATAGTATTGTATTAAGTATATCAGTCATCTAGTACCCATAACACAAGCTCTGCTTAGCTTGGGGCTAGATGATGCTGTGTGGATTGTCCAGCATTATTATTATCATTATTATCACAGAGGCTCATGACAATACAATATGTTCTCTCTCCTTACTCTTTTTATATCTCAATTCAATGGTTGCTCGCACCAGTAATTCATTTTAATAGCTACTCTATATGACTCTTCCAAATGAGTAGGAAACTTTATTGCTCTTGCTGTGATTTTCAATCGTTTTCCAGGGCTAAAATTGCTCAATAGCTATCACATTTTACTATAGTGGTTTTATAGAATGTATCGTGTTAATATGTATCAATGTAAGTAGGTACAGTCAGCTGCACTAGAATGTATACAACTTGTAACTTTCACAACGATATTACAGCAAAACAATGAAATCTTACACCTCAAAAACTACAAAGTCATAAAATTAGTTGATGACCTTACCTACTTATTTTTGGAATAATTATCATGTTAAAATTTTGAGCACCGCTATGAAACCATTTTGAAAGTTACAAACTGTATACATTCTAGTGCAGCTGACTGTACCTTACCTACTAGATATTGTCAAAGTTTGCTCTCTATTACCAATAGAGCTCATTACTACCTTAGTACCTACTTACTTAGGTACCTAGAATTTTTATTGTATGCCATCTACAACACAGCACATAGCTTAACTTAATTTATTAGATATAAGTAAATGTTGCTATACTGTATTATTTTGCTCTATATACATATAATGGAATTTTGTATGAGATTATTATTAGATATTCATGGTAAAAATACAGTTAATGTTGTGTAAATTATCCAGATGTTAGTAATTTCTTATGACTAGTACATATATTTTACTAATTATCTATATAGTAAGTACTTATAAGAGGTGAATTAATCAAATACTCAATAGTTAATATGATAGAAATACGTATAGCTTTAATAAGTTATGATGAGTAAGTTTAAAGCAGATTTCCAAATCAGCAATCACTTATCTAAATCGCTACAGTGATGATCAGTTTAGGTATGTGTGTACGTACATTATATACGTACAGTCAGCTGCACTAGAATATATACAATTTGTAACTCTATTTGTAACTCTCACAACGGTATTACAGCAAAACAATGAGCTCCTACACCTCGGAAACTAAAAATAGTCATGACTTTAGTTGATGACCTCACTTATTTTTTGAATAATTGTCGTGTAAATATTTTTAGCACCACTGTGAAAGCATTTTGAAAGTTACAAATTGTATACATTCTAGTGCAGCTGACTGTACGTACGTATGAATATTACATGCGTACCTTACAAATTTTGACATGATGATGTCTTTATTACGCTCTAAAATTTACAAAAACACGAAAAACCAAGGTTTTGATTATATAGTAAGTATTCTTAGGTTTTTAGAAGTAGCATTTTATATCCTAAGTGGTTATTTTATGAAGCATAAAATCATGTAATAAAATCTGCTTTAGGAAGCATCAGAAATTAGCCTAGTCGTTTTCAGTAACTGACTCATTACTTATGCAACGTTATATTATTACAGACCTCGCTCATACTCAAGGCATTTGTATTTACTCGATAGAATCAGAAATGAGGTAATCCATAGAAGAATCAAGATCACCGACATGACTTTTAGTATCAGCAAACTGACCGATGACGTCATTGTAAAAACTGCAGGAAGTGGGTGGATGGAAAGGGCTCAAAATTGCGACTCATATTTACCCATTCCAAATGCAACTATGTTTTAGTTAGAAAATTTCAAATTCAAAACATTTTTTGAAACCCGTGAGATTAACAAAAACTTCAAACTCTTTTATAAGTAATTCTTTATTTTTTACGAAAAAGTAACGCAAGTTGATCAGTTACGTCTTCTATGATAAAATTTTCATACGCATGAATATATAGATACATTAGGTATAAATATAATACAAAAATATGAGTTGAATCACTTGCATAGAATTACAGATTTCATAGAAAAAAAAATATTATTAAGAAAACTGCAGCTTGAGTACTGTAGAGTATGTTCATATAACACAAACACATCTTTCGTGATCCTTTTAAAGAGAATACATACTTACCTAGTCTACCAAATTTTTTTTGTACCTGCCTATCCTATAGTTTTAGATGTTGGTAAGTAAACATTTCCTTATAATTATGTACATTATCTTTATTCTGTAAATTAATAGTGATACTAGAATAATGTTTTTATTTATATTATATTGACTACCTAACTATTTATTTAGGAGAGACTGTATAGATTTTTAGAAGTAAGATTGTCTCATCGATGTTTCATGTTAATATACAAAATAAACTTTTCTTGGAATCGTAAATTCATGTGTATTTTATTTATTTGTTACAAGAAGATCAACAGCTTATTCAATATATTGACACACATTCACACAACGCCTCCTAACCCCAAACTAAACAAAGCTTGTACTATGGTAACCAGATAGCTGATAATATACTTCTATCATTCTTTTTGTATAAACATACTTTACAAATAACACCCAGACACAGAACAAACATCTGCGTTCGTCATACAAATGTTTGTTCTCGGTGGGGATCGAACCCACCACCTACAGCGCAGAAGGCAGGGGCTCGGAGTACGAACTGAACTGTGAAGGTGTCATAACTTAACATGTTAGGTACTTGGTACCTATTCATTCAACGACAATATCATTATTTTTGTCATAAATCTATTATTTATTTCTTCCAATAAAATGTCTTACAACTAAGCCGCATTTACACAAAAGTTCTGTGGAATGGATAGACGAAGTATGCGCATGAATTATTCAGAAATTCAATTGACAGTCCATGAATTCTTCCTCGATACCACAGACTATATTCAATAAGTTCAAAGGCGTGCGTGAGAGGATGAATGGATACTAATGCTTTTCAATTTGTCAGCTGTAAAGGTATTTGGACCTTGAATTTGAATGAGCCATGTTACCGATACTGATTGATTGTCTACGTTTTAAGCTGAGTTAAATTGCCTTTGCTTCACAACAGGCATGACAGTTGGGCTTATAGCAAATTTTGAAGAAAAACGCCATCTTTTTCTTCAAAACCAACAGTCGATTTTACTTTTCTTTACTGACTTGACTTGATTACAAGTTACATAGTCAACTTGATTTTGGCAAAATTGTCCGACTGACGGATACATGCTACAATAAAAAAAAAGCGACATTTAAGTCTGCTATGGTATGGTATTATGGTGATTTGACTGTTTCACAAGTTGTACACAAGCACTTGAACATAATTACTTACAAGTACGAATTGTGGAACGCTTTAGTTATTTTACAAGAAATAGTCTATGCTACTCATACTCTAACTCATAGTTTAATACTCTACTGCTACTAATCGAGTGAAGAAATCTCCCTCGATTCCTTCACTAAATTATTAATGCACATGTATTTACCTCATCGGCTCACGTGACACGTATTCACCATTCAAATGAAAACGGACTGAGATCGAATAATTTGTCGCCTCCCTTATACGATCAGTAGGTAAGTGTCACTTTTCCTTATATGAAAAACTCTCACCAGTTGTAGTTATCTGATGAATGCCGGCTAAAGTGGAACTAGCATGTACAAGTTTTTATGCTATTCTGAGACACATGGACCTGGAAACATAAATAAGATGGTGCTATTTCTTGTTGGAGCTTATGACTCGTTTTCAACAATGTTGTAGGTATCAAGTTGCTTCACTTTAGGAGTATTTTTGACGACCGATGTGGCGCGGCGGGCGAATGTCCGCCTGCGACGCAGAGGTTGCGGGTTCGATTCCCGCCTTGGGATAAATGTTTGTACAATCTGCAAATATTTATTCCGGGTGTTCTGGGTGTTTTCTATGTATAATAAAAAATATGTATGTATGTAATGTATGGTATTAAGTATATCAGTCATCTAGTACCCATAACACAAGCTCTGCTTAGCTTGAGGCTAGATGATGCTGTGTGGACTGTCCAACATTATTATTATTATTATATTATATTATTTAAATCTGGTTAAGTACGGTATGCTGGAGAAAAGGTTAAATATTGAATTGTGACTACGATCTGAAAGATGAGCGCTCTCTCCCGATTGACGAACATTGCCAGGATCGCGTGAAACCAGTGGATAAAAACATTTCAAAAATATATTTTCTAGAATTTTATAAGCAAGGGCTATATCCGGCAGTAGATTTCTTCTGACTTGTGGTAAAATAACTACGTATTTTTATAAACAAAACATAGGTATATACGTTACTCGAGTAAATAATAGTAGTTTACATACTAATAGTTTTAAAATACGTTTACTGAACGAAGATTTCTCAAGCAACTTGTACGAACACACGAGACACTGGAATGGAAAGGCATTCCTGTCTTTCTGGTCAGTTACAATTTCACACTACAGTGGTAGAATGTGAGTTCTTTCTAGGCACTGAACAAAAATAGGATTGATCGGTTAATTTAAACAATCTGAAGATTGATGTAAAGATTGATCTTTAGATTAATCTAAAGATGACTCTTATAAATATATGATATACCCATATTGAATGATATACCATATTGAATTGAAAACAGTTATTTTATTAAATAAAAAACCAATTTTCCTTTGATTTACTGACCTAACAAAGTTGTGCAGGCATAGGTAAATACAGCAGCGCTAGGAGTTAGGTATCTTATAAAAAACCTAACTGTAAAAAAGATGGCTATTTTTTTACGTTTATGCAATCGTTTTTATAATTGCCTTTTAGAATTTAGCATAATTTATTAGCTACATTTAGTTTAGTTTTAAGCAAACATTTTTATACACCAAAGAACATGTAAAGTTCAATAGTAAAACAGTAAATAAGCAGAACTCTGAAAAATAGTAAACTAGTGGGTAATATTCTATTATTATGGCAAACTTTTTTGATTATTCTAATCTTTATCTTAAGCCATACCATAGTCATATTTAACCTAATATTTAATAAAAACGACCTAAACATTTTCATCTTTGTTGTTACTTTGTTAAAACAGCGTGTTGGTAAATGTAGATATACCTACTGCTAAGCTACCCCACAGATATTTGATTGACTGAAGTGAAGAGCAAACCAATAGTCCTATAACATTTTATAAGGATTCTTGACTGTTCAGAACTCCACACCCCACTCGATCGATGAGAGCAGGGCCCGTGCAGAGAAAATGCAATGGAGGCAGTTCGCATTTCATTCATGTTAGAAAGATGGGGTGGAAATGGAGAAGGCATTTGATTATTTGGCCTCGAAAGAATAAGACTAAAATTTTCGAACATTAAAAATCATTGTAATGACTATTTTAATGTACTTACATTGCAACAGCGGCATGAAATGATCTCGACATTAGCGATTTCGCTATTTTACATAAAAAAATTACTAAAATTTTTTCGTACACTAAAGTTATATTTATAAATACAAACTTCAACCCCCTTCATTATTTACCTAGACACCCCGACAAGAGTCCGATATTTCAAGGACTAGCGGTATAAGCTGTGTGTTATATCTTTATGTCATTCAGGACAAAGATTCTTATGATTTGTTACTGGGAACTCTACAATATATTTCAAAAACTTCTATGACTCAATTATCTGTCAGTTCGGTGCTCTTCCTTCTCATTTAATCATCTTTCACACTGTCCATTTATCTATTAATTCTCCTTTTTAAAACACCATTATTTTCGGTCCTGTGCCCGTCTTCTCCATTTCGGGCCAACTACTGCGACAAATCATCTAACAATCGGATAGGTGCGGTCTGCCTCGTGGTTTCTGAACGTCTCTCGGCCTGCTTTCGGTATTTGCAGCTGTCCATCTTCCGTCATTCCTTCTTACTACATGACCTAGTTTTCTCCACTTCAGGATTCCCACAGCACCGAACTTCTACGTTTATCTTTCTTTTATCCTTAGATAAATAAATATCTACCTACACAAAGATATTCCACACGTTTATAGTGTCTTCTTTAGTAAACAATCGAGAATGTTCGATGATCGAATCGAGAATCGAGATGTTAGTGTCGAGATACTTAATCTGTATATACTACTGAGAACACGGCAGTTTATAACTATGACTTCAACATTGTGTCATCTTTTTATTCCACTTCATGTGGCTTTGGCAAGATTTTTCCTACACTCTCTTTTAACCGTCATATCTGTAGATACTTCTTCACAATAAACGTTCACACTTTAAAAAGATTTTTATATTATGCCAAAAATTTTGCCCAGTAGAAACCACGTGATTTCCAAGCACTATAAACACTTACACTACTAGTAATAAACTCGGCGTAAACTCGAAGTAGTTACACCGTGTTTTGTCTTTTTCAATCTAATTTGAAACTTCCTGTCAATGCAAAGGACAAAACACGGTGTAACTATTTCAACGTTGCGGTAAGTTTACTAGTATCAGGGTAATCAATTAATCTATACAAATACCTACTTACTGATACAAATAAATACTTACTACCTGCTATCAGCTCAGTTACGTCTTCTTAGACTATAATTCAACTCAGTTCAATTGATTCATTTTATAACGTAATACGAATACCTAAACCACGTCTAAGACTGAGAGACACACTTTTTATTTGATCTTTTTTCTGTTCTTCATAAGTTATTTTTGGTTTGTTATTGCTGTGTGGATTGTCCAGCATTATTATTATTATATTATTATTATTATGCATGTGTATCACTACTACTTTTTATTACTACATATTCATGTTTCATTTAAAAAATGTCTACGTGTGTGTTTGTAATACTGTGTGCCATCATAAATAAAATATTTTTTTCTTATAATGTAGTCATATAAAAAACAAAGTACCACAACCATTGTGTTACATGCATATGACCCACTATTTGGAGCAAGCACCCTCGCAATATCCCCTTGCATCTAGCCACTCTGAACCATTACAAATAATGTCTGTATTTATACCGCCACTGGTTTTAAAGCTTTCTCTCCCGACAACTTGGTACCCAACACTGACTTTCTAGGTAGCAATGACTGACAGATATTGATCTTAGCCAGATAAACAGAACAATCATTGAAAATAATGACACGTATCTACCTACTACTACCTTCGCTATGCATTTCTTGGAAGTAAAACATATCTGGCAGGGCTTTGTTTGAAACGAAAGATTTTAAATTTGTAGTTTTTTATGCTACTTCTGGTGGAACAAGTATATGGCCCACCTGATGTTAAGTGGTAACCATCACCTATAACAAAGCATTACGTCGTAGTTCACGTACGTTAAGTACGTGCCCTACGCAGGGCAATGCATTGCAGGGCACTTTCCTAACGAACGTGATCTGCAGGGAAATGCTTTGTTATAGGTGATGGGCACCCTATACGTAACGAAATATCGTTAAATTCAATGAAACTGACATTTCAGACATGCCCAATTTTGACAGTCAAATTCTCATTTCAATCTCGTCTCAGCTCCAAAAAAATAAGATAAATTGGGAATTTGCTTGGTCCGCAAAAAAAACCGTTGTAATAAAAAAACCATCTTATAGCTGTAGGTAAAACCTGCTCGCCATTACTATAAAAAATTTACCAAGACGTCCGTCAAAAGTATTGGTGATTAAAATCTGGCAATTGGATTACTAACTAATAATAACCAGTAGTGACGATAGCACATTCAATCCGGATTTCTAGGTCACGTTCTAATTAGATCAGTAACAGCGTATTTTAGTCAAATCAATTAGTAATTTTAATAAATACTGACACACATTTGACACAACAGTTTCTACGCCCAAACTAATACCTGTGTACATTTTTAAATACCTGTGTTAGTTGTCTTTAGTGGATAAGCACAGGGCAGGATACTGTTTTGTTTGAGTTAAGTCTGAAGTTTTGTGTATTATTTCTTGTCGACCCTTATTTAATAAAAAACTAAGTAATACTTGTACTATGAGAACCAACTGACTGATAGAACTTTTCTTGAGTAGATCGTAATACAGTACCCAGTCACAGGAGATCGAACCCACAACCAACAGCGCAGAAGGCAGATCTACTAACAACTGAGCTGTCATCAATTGAAAGTAGTTTAAACTGATGCATTCTTATGATAATAGTTGCTCGTTAATAACAGGACCTCTGTCTTCTGTAACACAGTCTACATCTTTATAATAAATAATTAATAAAAACTTCTAAATGAATCAGTCGGTCAGGTTCATAGACCCCAACCTCAATGAGGAATATTATAGAGGTTGATTCAATATACCTGGATCAAACTATTTGAGCTGGTAGGGGCTTCGACGATGTTGCGTGAAGTTATTTTCACACAAACTTCAACACCTGTACCTCTTTCTTAGTACACTTCACTTAGCACCAAGAAAAATATGCCCTAAAAACTTTAAGCCTCTACGTCAGTCAGTCACTCAAGACAATCATTCTTAAATTGGTATAAATTTGGATTTTAGATATAATATTTATTTAATTTTTACCTGACTTGCTAAATCAAGTTCATGAAAAAAACATATTTGCGCAAGTGGTATTTGAATAAACCTTCACAAACATATTTCATAATCAGTGACATCCAGGGATCATACTGAATTTTTGAATATCAAAGCTAGGTGAATTTAGCCGCTATTTCCTCGCGATCAAGCCTAGAAAAGCACGCAAAAAACCTACACAAGCAACCGCCTACAGTTACCAAGGGACCGATAATGAATATTTAAGCAATGACACCTTTTTGAATACTGAAGTCATAATTCAATCACATTTTATTGTATCAAGATTTAGGTAGGAATTTATGCAATCCCATTATCTACATAAACTCCTACGCTCTACCAACCTTTCTAACGGCGTCATACAGCCTACATATTCATCCCACGATAAATCGATATTACAAAATAGAAATGTTGTTAGAAACATGATTCCTTGGTTCAAGGTTTGGCAGGATCAATGTGAGGGTGGAGAAAAGGTATCTATGTGTTTGTAGGTATATCTATGGGTTTGGATTTAGCGGGAGGGTTCGTTGTCTGGCTATGAACGCGTAGTACGTAGCACAAAAGACCCCGCAGTTTGTAGTTATGGATGCCTGTATACCGGCGGAGTGCCACGCCATTCGAAACGCGAGTTGGCAGCGAGCAGACTTGATCGCGCGCTTGCAATATTTTTAAAATTCGAAGGCATTTGTTTTATTTATACTCTATATTTTTATGTAGGTAGCACCTTCTTTTTTTTCTAAAACTTGAATTTCGAATTCCTGTGTTGTTCTGACATTCAAAAACAAGTTTTTGTTTTAAACGAACGACCAATTTTAGTTATTAAACAGAAGCATTGGACTTTTTTGTGAACCTGGCCAAATAAAGAGACGCTGAGTGCATATCCACAACAGTTGCTGAATGGGCACAATGGAGCTTCTCAGCGTGTAATTTTCGTCGTGAGAAAATGAAAGCGTAAGCATTGTGATTTTATATGCTTTGTTTATTTTGGGACGCGCAGACCGACGTACCTATAAGTACCTATAAGTCTGCTTGATGTTTGGTGTTAGTTTAAACTCTGAATTCTGGTAGAAAAGTACCTACTTATCTAATATTGAGTACCTATTTTATAATTTTATTTGTGAGGATTTTTAACACCCTTTCACCTACCTAATGATGTTAAATTTCATGGAGTTTTACTATACCACAGATATATATTTGTCCTAGTTAGACTGTTATTTGATAAATATATCTAGGTGTTAGGGAATCTAGCTTTTCTTGATAGTAGCTGTATAAAAATTTAGTAATCTGGATCAAAACACGTGCCATCCATTTAATTTGATAGGTTCATTTATTCTATTCATCTATCTAAACTAGAAATATCCAGCTACCTCAATTATAAAACACCTATCTATTCAAATTGAACTATTTATTATTAATTCTAAGTTTATAACATATATTTAAGTTTATCTATTTATCTGTTCTAGTTAATTTATTCAAGTAGGTATTCAAGTATAGATTCTACTAATAATATATAGATATTTAATATAGGTAAATTGATGGTCATCAGGCTTAACATCTAAATTGAGGTTTGAATTGAGAATATAATAAATGAATAGATCAAATTGAATAAGTAGATGAATTTGGTTTAGTTAGATGTGTTTTAATTCCGATGACCAATTTTTACCAACTCATGCTCAGAGTTACGTTTTCGATATTAGCTAAGTAGCTTATCAACCGATTTGGTCGGAGTTAACGGATTACCGGTGGTGGAGGTTCAAGCCATCCGGTCTATTCGGCTATCCGACCGGATAACCGACGGCTCAGACTTGCGCATTTTCGAGTTGCAATTTGCTAGCGGGGGGCGGGATGGTGTAATGTTAGGGTAAAGAAGCGAAATACAACCAAAAAAGTATAGGATACATACTGCTTATTATCAGGCCGGTTAACGGATAGTAAACGAATACTCATTGCAATTTTATAATTACTTAGATACCTAACTATTTATCTACTGATATTTTAGTACAAATTATCTAGGTAAGTACTTAACTAGTTTCTAGGAACCAATGTTCCTTAGTTTGGATGTCAAGTATTGATAATACGAATGTGGGTACTAACTTGGTATTTACCAGGTATTTTTATAAATCTATGTAAAAGGTGTATTTTGATACTGTATGAACGAGACTCAAGTAGGTAGGTAGGTAGCTAGGTTCATCCTATTTAGCGTTAATGAGATTTTCATACATGAAAGCGTCTGCAAAATTTAGATATCATTTGCGCATGCGCGGTTTTGAAGTGGTCTCGGTTTTATAATTTCATCGCGTAGGTACCTACTTGATGAATTCTAATAGGTAGGAGGGTGGTAAATGAGTTTATTATATTCTTTTTCTTTTAAAACCAGCAATCCGTTCTTCATTCACAACAGACATCCTGGTCTGATGCCTTTTTCTAACACAAGTTACCTTTCACCTTTCAACTTCGATATTATCGTCGTTTTATCGACGTTACGGAGGCTACCTTCAGAATGACCCCGTCCAAGACTTGATCATGACCGGTATTTGAGTGGAATTGAAAACAAGTGCTTAAATTAGATAGGTATTGTTGTGAAATCTCCAGGTCAAAAATATCAATACATTTTTTTCCATTGATCTTACCTTTTTACTCAACGTCAGGTGGGTTATCTGATTATTCCATAACTTTTACTTGTTAATTATAATAATATCTGTACCTATCTAAGTATCATCAAATAAGTAAGATTTACACAGCATCATATCGAGAGCACCGATGGTCCAGTGGTAGTAACTCGCCTTCTGATCCTATGGTCGTAGTTTGAATCCGGTCATGCACCAATAGATTTTTCTATACTTTCGAAAAATATATTTGGGCAATACTACTCTCTAACGGTTGAATGTACCTCTGACTACCCCATTAGAGATCTATAAAGAACATTGAGACACAAAGATTAAAAGGAAAGGGGTAGATAATTCAAAGATTATTTGACTAAGTAACAAGATTATCCTACTAATTATTATAAACGCGAAAGTTTGTAAGTATGGATGGATGGATGGATGGATGTTTGTTACTCTTTCACGCTCTAACCAGTGGACCGATTTGGATGAAATTTGAAATAAATATAGATTGTAACCTGAATTAACATATAGGCTACTTTTTATCCCGAAAAAATAACGGGAACGGGAAAAACGCGGGTGAAGCTGCGAGCGGTCTCTAGTACTCAATAAATATCTACTGTTTACTGAGACCCAGCATCACGGTAAGTGGAGCATGGCTCACGTGCTAGTTACGACAACGGCGCAACTTGAACCTTGAACGAGTCCATTCAATACAAACCAGACACCGACTAAAAGAACGGTTTCCTAGAAGTTTATGGCGTTATAATGAAAACCGTAACGTGCAGTGGCTTTAATCAGGTTCAAGTTAGTTTAATCAGGTTAAGATTAACCGGGATCGTGCTAGGTTTAGCAAGATCGCCTTTTTTTTAAAACTACACATCCATACATACGACAGGTATTCTATTTATAAAGTCTAATAAGGAGACAGGAGTTTAAGTAGTACACTATTACTGATATAAAAACCTTCCTACTTTATAATAATCTGGCGAAAACAAATACAAATGTTTATTTGCCAAAAAAAAGTGTTTATAAAGATAAAAATCGACTCTGTCTCCTTTAGTTTTTAAGAAAACTGCGTTACGGTAGACAGCTTTCTCCTAGTTATGTATACACGTATGTAAACGCGTAGAAACTTCAACCAACTCTACTCGTTTAGGGGTTTCATTTCGGGAATTTCTTTCTAGTACCAAGACGATTTTACCCTGAAAATTTTAAGTCTTTAGGAGCTCTGGTATAAGTATTATCCTTATCGATTAAGGATTTGGGAAAAACAAACGAATCTATGGAAAATCATTTATGTAGGTATAACATAGCAAAGTATATGTTGCTTACCATATATCTATTATTTTGATGTGACCCAATTCGATCAATTTTGACAAACAAACAAGGCCACATTCTTTTTAAAAGCTACTGTTAGAGACTCTACCTGCAACCCGGGCTGAGCCGAGCGATGTGGTATAAAATGGTCACACCATGTGGTACTCTGTGGACACTTCATCGACAGCCGTCGTTCGCTTTAGACGTGTATTTTAGCACTGTTGGTCATTTGTTTTACCTAGACTTGTGGTTAAATGTTATAGTTGGTCCATAGTTGACTTAAAAATGTTCGCTAGATGTGTCACTTGTGGTATTTTTCATGAACCCAAGGCTGTTTGTAATATCAGGCCGTGGGATCACACGTGTTCCTATGACCGTTTTGCCTTCTGATTTTTGTCTGTTTTTGTCGTGCACTTTGAGCAAATGTTGTTTGTGTCAAAAATAATTTGTGTAGTTTGGTGGGTAAGTCTCATTTTACTTTCTGGTAAAAATAATAGTGTCGGATAGGGTTATGTTCAATACAAAGGACGTGATTTTGTTCAAAGCTCGTGATATACCTACCTAGGTACTCGAGAAACATTTGACGATGGTAGAAGGAGTAGATTTTGTGAGTGCCGTTTTGCACGGAAATTCGTCGATATCTTCTTGAAGACAGAATCATTCGATCGATCATCGAGACAAATTGTTAAGTCCCTAGGCGTTCAATTACCTACGCATAGTTCACGTGGATATTGTGATAGTTCGCGTAATAACCTCACTTGTCAAAACTTTTAGTTGGCTTCGTACATATCGTCTAGTTCTAGATCGCTGACGAAGTCGTTGTAGCGCGAGCGCAGACAATGCGGGTTGCTACTTGGAGTGCGCAGTCTAGACGGCGCCAAAACCATTGTGTCTTTTCTTTACGTTACTGACATCGGCTCTGTCGAGCGAGCCGCATGGCACATTGCTAGTCGTAGCTACTCTCAAGTGCAGTTTTGTGTACAGGCAGCGTCTTCTTTCTGCTTTGTTGCTTAATACAGTCTAGTGCTAATGCTAAGTGTTGTACCTACTAAGTCAGTAGTCAGTTTTGAACGAGATACCTGGCTGAAAAAATGTAGATGCAATCAGCATCATCAAAGGTCGAAAATATTTGATCTTTTGCTGAAGTGTTCTGCCTACTTGTTTACCGATTGACATTACGTAGGTCAAACGATCAGTAATGGTCAGGTAAGCCGAGCCAGTATCAAGTCGAAGCGTTTGTGAAAGAGTTAATGTCTAGCAACGAAACTGTGGTGATGTTCGTATGGTGTGACGCGGGCTCATGCACACCTTTGTGCTGCTGCGCGTGCTCAATGACGCTTTGCTACGTGCTACTGCGCGTGTTTCTGCACGTCTTACTGTATGTTTGTGAATAGATATCGTTGGGTACTGACGAGTATCGTTTGAAAGCTGACGTGCGTGGACATTGACATATATTTTGGCCTGTTTTTCGCTGCGAACTGGGGGCGTGTGCCCTGGTGATGTATTTTACATGTTGATGTAGTATGTCACGGTGACCATAGCCGGCGAACTGGGTGCATAGGCTATGATCATATGTGTCGACGCGGTAAGCGAACTGGGTGCTTGTACCGTGGGGCATAGCGATAGCATCAACAAGCCTGATGCCATTGTTATGTGAGTAGGTGGCCATAGTACGCGAACTTGGTGCTTAGTCTGTGGTCAAGGAGACGCGATTAGCGAACTGGGAGCTTCCATCGCGGGGCATAGCAATTGCAGTTAAATACCTAATGCTTTTGTTATGCGGCACAACAACGAAGATCCGGAGTTTGTTGTTTGTGCACACTGTCGTTTAAATAAATCAAATTGCATATTGAGTGAAATCTGTTTTGCTTGCGATCGTTTGAGTGCACGCTTACGATCGTAATGTTTAACGGACTTAGCTCTTCAACGGGTTTGTTTTCAGTTTAATAACGAAGTGTTCTTTTGCAGGCAGCTATCAACCTGCTCATGACCTCCTAGATTCCGAGGTGTCTATCGCAAGTCAAGCGGTCGAGGGCGCCTCGCGGTCAGGAGAGGCCGTGTTAGAGACTCTACCTGCAACCCGGGCTGAGCCGAGCGATGTGGTATAAAATGGTCACACCATGTGGTACTCTGTGGACACTTCATCGACAGCCGTCGTTCGCTTTAGACGTGTATTTTAGCACTGTTGGTCATTTGTTTTACCTAGACTTGTGGTTAAATGTTATAGTTGGTCCATAGTTGACTTAAAAATGTTCGCTAGATGTGTCACTTGTGGTATTTTTCATGAACCCAAGGCTGTTTGTAATACTACTTAAACGTTCATGTCTCTATTCCGCCTAATGAACGACAGCCCATAACAGTTGGTTTTGTAATTGATGAAAAGTTTTGATAAGGAACTTTTTTGTAATTGTTATATTTGAAATGTCAAGAAATTTGGGTTAACCTTTTGTAATTGAACTAGAGAAATGCACGCGATGTGAAGTTTTTTCATACAAGCTTCAACCCCAGTTATACCCGTTTAGAAGTTGAATTTCAAAAATTCTTTAGTACACTTTTCGCACCCTGAAAGTTTTAAGCCTCTACGACCAATATGGTTCAGAGTCTGCGTTGGTTACATGTTAGTCAGTCAGACAGAGTTTAATAAATTGTATAGATATAAATTTAGAAAAAGATAGATATGGTACATATATCAATTACAAAAATCTTTCCGACTGACTGATTGAATGACTAACTGACATACCTATAGACAACGCACACCCTAAGCCACTGGTTGTAGAGACTTGAAATTTTTTGGGTATATTCTACTTGGTGTGTAAAGGTGTATTAGGAAAAGAATTCCCGTAATTCAACCCCTAAACGGTTACAGCGGGGGTTGAAGTCTTTTATGAAAATAAACTGACGCGGACGGAATCGCGTGACTTCGTCCGCGTGAGGGCATTTAATAAATAATTTGTGCCGTCGTATGTTTTCAATATACAACAAAGCACTAAATTGTTTATGCATAAATTGTTTATATAAACGATAAACCTTGTTCACTCTGATAGATACAATACATTAAAATCGAAACTTGTAGAAATCACCACAGCTTTTGATCTTGACCTCTTCTAATATCCATAGCGCAATTTCAAAGGCACTATTGATCAAAACGTTTCAACAGTAATATTTAGTTGTTTACCATTTTATTCCACAGGAAAGATAATGGTCAATATGTGCGGAGCTAGCTTAGCCTCGGGTATCTTTACAACGTATTCCTACACCGTTTGAGAGCATAGGCTAATTAAGCTGTGAGATGGAATAGGTGCTTACCCCATCTCAAATCCTTTCCCAGGCATTCTATCGTCCCGTAAATAGAAGCACGATTAAAAAAGTCGCCTCTAATACTGGCATAAATCATCAACAATAGATGCAAAAGGCCTATTTTACTATCATCATTTTATATTGTCACCTTTATGTTTGCATTGCTGTGTTCCGGTTTGAAAGGTGTGAGTGTGGATGTCGGTAAAGTTACAGGCATATGAGGCTTAAAACTAGTATGCCACAATTTGGTGGATACCGGGCATAATAGGGCACGTAAGTACTAAACGTGCGTGACATAATAAGGCAATGCTTTGTTGTAGGTGTTGTAGGTGATGGTTACCACTTAACATCAGGCGAGCTCTATGCTTGATCCACCAGCAATAGTAAAAAAAACTTTCTGGAAAGTTTTTTAAAGAAGTAGAGATAACTTTTCATTGCTAAACAAAACGATGCACTTACCTGCTGGTATCTTTACAAAAAACTGCAAGTATCTGCCAGCGTCAAATAGTGTCAAACCATCAATTACCGTCTGGTTGTCAAGGTATCTCTCGTCGATTGTCAACTGATTCCCACAGCTGAATACCGTTAAAAATGTCGGCTTTTTGTACACACCGACCGTTCAGATCGAGATTCAGTGCATTGTCTCGTGCTTATGATATTTTGTTCTGTTGACTGTTTATTTTCACCAGATTAGTATGTTAAGATAGCTTTATCCGGAGTAAAAAGCGTTTGAAAAGTTGATTCAAATGAAGTTATAATAATCAATAAATACTCAGTAAAAATGCCATACTAAACTCATATCTAACTCCAAAACTAAGCATGTAGGTTCTTTCTATGGGATCTAGATAACTGATACTGAATACTTTTAACTATATTTGTTTTATGTAAATACATACTTGGAATATAATAGACAGAGAACAAACATCTATGTTCATCATAAATATGTTTATTCTCGATAGATCGAACCCACAACCTATAACGCAGAAGACAGAGCTATTTCCAACTGGAGCTAAGAGATTAGTCAAGTTGAGTTCAAAGTTAGGTAGGTTCCACGATTTCATTTCATGATCAACGCTAGTTAATAAACCCCTACTCTCAAGTTTTTACTTGCAATTTTGTAAATAATCATACTTACCTATCTACCATCTAATATGATGTTTTAGTTATGTAGGTATGTTATCCTGTTTTTATACTACTTGCTGATGGTACAAGTATATGACCCACCTGATGTTAAGTATTGAAGACTTATATTACACGGGTATTTATCGCGTATTACCTTACCGTAATAAAATGTATAGTGTCCAACTGATAAAAAATCTGTTAAGTATACTAAATGAGCGTCCCTGTCAATGTATTCGTGATCTCGTCTCCCCTTTTGATATAGAAGTGCATCATATGGGCGCCATAACTATCTTGATCCAAGTAATTAGTTTGGCTCATGCATGACGTGGGGTTCTGTTCTCTAGGGAATCACTTCATGTTTATTCATTTTACATTCCAAAAACGAAGCATTGACTTGGGTTTCCAGACAGTGAACGGACGAGGTAGAAAATATCTCATGTTACCTAATTCAAAATAGCTTTTCCTTTACACATACGGCTTCACGATTACCACTTTCTGCATGTTTTACCAAAAAATACTCTTGTGTAATTCTGTGCATTTTAAAAGACAGGTATATGAGCCAAGGTAGAGGTTTCGTGTGCAGTTCAAGTACAGTAAAACATTTTTTTTTTAACATTTATGGCAAAACCTAGCCCTAGATAAAGATGAGATAGAAAGCCATATTACATAAAATTAACATTAAAAAAAGCTCAAAAATCTAAAAAAGTATTAGCATAATTTAAAAAAAAAACTAAATTAAGTAAGTGGTCAATATGCAAAATGTCAATAAATAAAAAAGTAAACTATGAAAGTAAAAAAAATTAAATCATGTAAATTATTTAGCCAAAATTTTGCCCTATACACTACACATAGTATTTTTTCATTTAACCTCCTTCGAGCAGGCTAAAGTTATAAGACCATACCGCCTCGTCTTTTTCCTAAGAATATGGACTTTCTAATTCTATGTCTTTTTCTATATTTTTTCTTTAGTAATAAAGAGAAGTGACGCCATTTTTATATTCAAAGAGGTTTCAAAAGAAAATATAAACATGATATCGTTCAAAGGTAGTTGAGGGCTACAGGTTGTAAGGTTGTCTCTTTGTTATGGTGCGTTCATCGACCCCTAGTCACCCCTTGAAAGGGCGACAGGCCGTCTGCCGCACCCTCACACCGTGCATATAAGTTTGCCAGGATAGTATAATATTTAAATTGTAAATCTGCACCTTGGATACAAAGATAAGCTACCTAACTTGCATTAAACATGCACACTTTCATTATTTTTGAATCTATAGGGTGGCTGGGAGATCCGGACCCCTGATACCTCCTTTATTCACCTCCTAAGGTCGGGTTTTAGATAAGTTTGTGGTTTATGGACTGGTTATTCTCGGCTTATTGGCTATTGAAATAACAATCTCAAAAACAAAATAATGTAAAGTCGTATGACTTAGAATGACTATGAATCCTTGCTTGTCGGATAATCCTTCACGTCTTTGGCTAATGTTACAGTGACAGATTATACTGGCTAATGAGGTAAAGTCTATCTGACAGGCAATGACAAGTACGTCTACTAACGAACGCTCCTAGCATATTGGAACCGGACATAAGTCAATCAGTCAGTAAAAACAGGGCAAACATTTTTATAGAATCGTCATAGATTTTTTTTCTATCACTAAGGTTCTGTAATATTCAAGACAAGGGTTTTTAAAACATTCAAATTGCCATAATTCACAAACTTTGTTTCATTGCTTTAGAAAGACATAATATAAGTATTAAACAAATCTAATACTTACCCATGTGTTATCTTTATAGGTTAAAGATCATACGTATTGACAGAGGGTAAATTTTTTTATTTAAAGTACTTAGTTTCTCCGTGAAAGTTAAAATTGTGTCCACAAGAGGACATTTCAACTAAGTTTTGTATCGGGATACTTTTGCAAAAGCTGTTTTACGAATTGCCAGGTGAACGGGTAATTGGATCCACCTGCCGCGCTGCGATGTGATTCACCATTTATAAACAACTGTTTTGAATAAAATTTGCAACACAGTTGTTTTAATTCGTTAAAATTCAATTGTTTTAAAATTATTGGGCTGGTGAGTATCTGGCTCAGCGCATCAGCATTGCCAATCAGCGTGGCAATGCAACCAGTGTTTTGGGGACGCTTCTGATTGACAATTCTGATAGCTCAGCTGTTTGCCGCTTTCATTATAGATAAAGGTACGGAACTCTTCGTGCGCGAGTCCGACTCGCACTTGGCCGGTTTTTACTTGACAGGTGAATTCGATTGGACACCTTCTTTGGGCTGGTTTTATTTATCTACTGTACATAGAGTATAGAACAGACCCAACGAAGTATTCTTGTACCTTTACGTCAGTGGTTTTAACTTTAGAATGACTAGGCTGGTTTTGTAAGTTTCAAGCGTAACAAGACACTTTTTAAAATAAGCTTAGCTACCAAAGCACAGGTTTTTTTTTTTTTTTTTTTTTTTTTCGAACGGACTAAAATGCTGGTATAATCGCCTAGCGATTTCCGACAGCGTTACCGGGCTACTGGCGAGCGCAGAAGGCGCTACGCCATTACAAAATTGGTTTTGTTGGCAACGAGCACAAGGGCACCACTTAGGTACGGACCTCGGCTTGGGCTGTTGCCGGAGAAGGGAGCTACGGAGAGACTCTTCGCCCTGAAGGGGCGTTAACGGGGAGACGTCTTCGACCCCGCCGCCGGGGTCGGTGTGATTGTGGAGTGTTTCCTGTGTCCGGACTCGATGAAGCGACCTCCGCCGCATTCGCGGCGGTGATCGTGTCATCTGGGTCACCTAAAACGTGTCTAGGTCTACGGAGGGTACGTTTAACGGGCGGATCTACTGGATAATCGGGTAGCGAGTTAATTAAGGGATTCGGATGGTGGGGAGCCGAATCATAAAACCGCCTGGAGGCGCGTTTCATGAATTCGGCTATAGATTCGAGTTCGAGATCTCGATGAAGATCGATATTACGCATGTACCACGGGGCACCCGTGATAGTGCGCAAAAATCGATTTTGAACGACTTGGAGGGGCTTTAAATTTTTCGAATGAGCGAACGCTACGGAGGCGTAAGTCATGATAGGTCGTATGCAAGTTTTGTAAAGCGTCAACTTATTTCTAAGAGACATTTTACTCTTCTTGCATACGAGTGGCTGAAGGCGCGAAAGAATAAATTTGGCGCGGTTACGTACTGTGCGTACGTGTTTGACAAAGGATAGACGACAATCAAGGGTCACGCCTAAGTATTTAGCTGACTTCACCCAGGGAATGGGTTCGTCAAACAGAGTGACAGATCTGGAAGGATTACGGTTACCCTTTGAAAAGTACACGGCGGCACTTTTCGTCGGGTTAACCTCTATCCGCCATTTTCGGAACCATGCACCTAGTGCATCGAGAGCCTTTTGCAGCCTTATACACACACGATCGGCGTTCCGATCGGATGTGTACAGGGCTGTGTCATCGGCGAACAGGGCTATTTCCACCTGATGGGTGCGAGGGACGTCGCTGGTGTACAGCGTATATAGGAGGGGAGAGAGAATGGATCCTTGAGGGACACCAGCTCTGATGGGTCTAGGGTCCGAAAGGGTACCCTCTACGCGATAGCGAAAGCTTCGATTAAGTAAAAAGTCTCGTAAGATTAGCACGAGCCTGTCTGGCACTCCGAATTTGGATAGCTTGTAAATCAAGCCATTGTGCCAGACCTTGTCGAAAGCTTTCGCCACATCGAGAAAGATTGCACCAGTATCTGCCGGCCAGGTATGGTGAAATCGAGAGAGCACGTGCTCCGTGATGCGGAGCACTTGTTGGGGACAAGAGTGTTTAGCCCTGAAGCCAAACTGCTCATCGGGTAGGATTTTGAGCTCGGTAACGTGGGACCAGAGACGATTCAGAAGGAGTCGCTCGTAGATTTTCCCCAGGGAACTGAGGAGACTGATGGGGCGGTAGCTAGAAGGCTCTGTAGCCTTTTTGCCTGGTTTGGGGATGCCAATAACGGTGGCTTCCTTCCAAGAGTCGGGGAAAGTGCAAGTTGCCATAGCCGCATTGAAGATGCTGACTAGGAGGTAAATAAGGACGGTAGGGAAATTCTTAAGCACCCTGTTGCTGATGCCGTCAGCACCAGGGGCTTTTCTCGGATGGAGACCCTTGATAATCGTCTGTACCTCAGAGGCCCTAATCAGGGGAAGAGGAGGAGCGCTAGGGGGCTGGGAGACTAACCGTTCGACTTCACTGTCCACCGTAGCGAGGTGTTCAGGGTCAACGGGGGCGAGACTAGGGGAGCATTGCGATTCGAGGCTTTCTGCTAAGCAGTTGGCCTTTTCATCGTCTTAAAAAGCACAGGTAGGTACTTACCGGAAGGTTATAACCTGTTTATGCTTAAGCATATACGCGTGCCGTTCCAGCGCAATATCCGGAGTGGATGATACATTATGGTAATAAGTTTGTAAGACTATTTAGAGTGTTTCCTGTAATGCTACTGAATAAAGAGCGGTTTTATTTGATTTGATAGGTAAAGTGAAATAAACTTGTGTGTGGTACGGTATATATTATCACTTAGGTCTCTTTGTAACTTCTATGACCTTAGTTATAAAAATCTGTCAAAAGATAAACCGAGATAAACAGTACTTAAACTATTACCATCTTTTGCCAACCAGTAATGATTAGCAGTGACAAGACTCATTTTAAGCAATATTTTAATATAAATAACGTTTTTGTCTATGAATGTTTTTGAAGAATTTGTGTATACCTACCTACCTAAATATTATTTTTTTGTAATCTTCCGTGGTACGCCATTGAAATGTCGACTAATATACTTTATAAATATTTTACCAAAAACAAAACATGCAATTAAAGCCATGGTTCTTGAAGCGTTATTATTCCATATAGAATAATAATTAGAAAGATAAGCCAAATTATCAGCTGTACCGCCTTGCATAACGATAACATTAAACGGACAGTGAACTTGTTTCCGGCACCGCCGATCGCATTGTGCTGGTGATTATTTCTTCAAGAAACTTGCTAGTAGCACAGATTAGATAAGTACTAGTAGACACTTTGTTATAGATTGGTAGTGAACTGCTCATTTCTCACTCAGACGTGTATTTATCAAAATCTTCTTCATTAGCCTAAAGAAGTTCACTACTGAACATAGGTTATACGTTTCTAGAAAGAAAGACTTTCAGCATTTGAATTCCCACGACCCTAACAATGGCATCAGTCTATCGATACGCTTTGTCTTGCTGTTCGTGGAATAGAAAGAAGTATTGGAACTAATTAAAAAGAGCACGAAAACATAAAAGACTGAATTGCATTTTTTTCAAAGCTTTTTTCGGATAGGCACTTGATAAATCACAACTTATCGTTGTTATACTGAAGGTAGCTAAGCTACTGTTATGACAGCTGCCAGTCACGTAAACAGGCATGCGCACGCGCTCGAGATAGTGTTTGTTTTCATCTACCGACTAAACAACAGGTTTTGTTATGACCTTTTTCTTGGAGAACGTGGGAGGTGTGACATGTTTCTTACATTCTCTCTCAAAGCTAAAGTGTGTAATTTTGTGATTGTGAGCAGCGTGATCTGATATAAATACGCTTGCATTTTGTTAATCTCAAAATAGTAAAAAATAAATATTTATTTTGTGGACATTTTTACACAACATCGTCTGACCCTAAACTATTAGCATACGTAGCTTAAAATAGGGGAAGCAGATGATTAATAGAATTCTTAATGTTTTTTGTAATTTTTTTGTAAACATCGAATACAATACAACACCCAGACACAGAGCAAACTTCATACGAATTTTTGTTCTCGGTGGGGATTAAACCCACTACCTACAGCGCAAGGAAGGGCGTAGGCCTACTACAAACTGAGCTGAGATGGCTGTCAAATAAAATACGAAGTTTTAAGAAGTTTTTGAAAGCATATTTCTAATTTTTTTAGCTATTTTCTGTGTGTGCGTATGTGTTTTCTTTGTTGGTCGTATAGGTGCAAAAGCAGCCAATTATATTATAATATAAAAAAGGAAAGCAACAAAATTCCGTGCTTCCGTGCTCACTACGACCAGTGGTTGAGGCCGTGTAATGTTAATCAGACAGGAAAAAGATTCTAAAATTATTTATAAAATATTTGCAAAAGCGAAATGTAAATCTATTTTGCTGTAGTAAGACTTTACGCCTTCTATTTTGATAAATTAAAATTCAGAGCACCAATCCTCTTTTGAAAAGTGTCAGAGCTTATGACGTGAATGCGTCGACGGTTTTATTTTTATTGGTGTGAAATACTACAAATGTGTGGGACATCGGAACCCCACACTCTACACCCCCATATGGGCCAGTTCCTACGAGGCCATTCAACGTCTTGCGACCGTGAGAATAATAAGGATTTATGAATTATGATTTACACACAATAGGAATATTGTATTGCGGTTATGGCAGCCCGGCCTCTGTCCTTTATTTAGTGTGTTTTATTACCACATCAAACTTAGTAACGTGTTGGTAGCGGTACAATGATATATACGATTATGAAAAATCTCTAGATCATCATCATCATCAGCCTGATTGAGTTCACTGCTGGAGTGGGTATAGACCTCCTTCATGATTAGAGGGCTTGCAGATAGGTTACCGTTTCGGTTTTATGAACTTAGTTTTCAGAGATGCATATATGGATCTCATGGCGCGTTCTCTTAGTCGCCTCTTATGACATCCCTAGTGATGGAGGGGTGTTTTTCTATTCCAGGACAGACCAACATCGGCACGATTCATTTTAAACATGAAATCAAATGTATTGATTTATAGAATACTCGTACTCGTTTTAGTGAATTGGTAGCCGTAACAGGCTTCTCTACATTATTTATATTCCATCAGGTCTTCGTCCTTTCCATCACAGGTATTCTCAGTGTTTCAATCCCCAGATTAGAAAAAAAATTATTACTTTTCTAAATTCTTATAAAAACTGTTTATAAGAATTTAGAGAAATAATAGACCGGTTCGGATATCACGTGACATGAATGGGTTGGTAAGTGTGGAGGTCAAAAGATCAACGGTTTGATAAGACAAGGAAAATAACTATTCATTGTTATAATTCTTTGCATTTTATAAGTTAACATTTTCTATATTTTATAGAAACCAGAGGCTCAATTTATCTTGACGATAACGTCAATTTCAAGTTTCGATCGTGTCAATACCCAAATAGTATTCTATGAATCTGACATTTCAGATATGCCTAATTTTGATAATCAAATTCTAGTATCTAGCTCAAAATAAATACGAGGATTTTTGGGTATTTGACTTTTTACGATCAATCAGGTAAGACTTAATAAAGCTTTAACGCATGGTCGTATCCACAATTTCCTACCCCATGCACTGAGTTGGCGGTGCTTTACGAAACCACGCGGAACTATCCGAACTTAACCGAATGTTTATGGTGTTTTTTGTTTCGTCTTACTCTTTCACTCTTGCTGTAACATAGATGGCTAGCTAAAAGCACAAGGCATTGCCCGTCATAATCCATACGGTACAATCACGTTTCCTTGCGTTATGAACAGACTTGTTGGTGTATTTCTACCGAACCTAATGTTTATGTTAAAGTTATAACAGTGTTGCGATATATTTTGTGTATAATAACCACGTTGTTGATATAAATTAAACATATTCATGGTGCGTGTTTGTTCGTGTTAACGAATGTGTAGAAAATAGACTGGTTTCTTGGAGGTCGCAGTGCAGTACCAATTAAAATGTAATGTATTGTTTACATCTTTTTAGTTACTTGGACTTATTACTATTAGATAAAATCTAGCAAATTATAAATAATCCATAAAAAAAAACATTACCAGCTCTTACTAATGAACAAACCAAAGTAAATGATAAATAGTGGCACGGGTTAAATTACATTACTTATATTTTATGTATATATGTAAGGGACTGTGCTGAAAGGATGGTTTATTTGCTAGACAAGGCTATTTGAAATTCTGTCCCAAGTGCTGTCTGCCGATCTACATACAGACAGCGTAGTAAATGTGCGCATAAGTGAAAATCGTTAATTACAACATGCAGGCACCTGTTATTTTTTATTGCAATAAAAAATTAACAGGCTTTAACGTTGATAGGCTAGCAAAACGCAAGCGACTTCGTTTGCGTGAAGAACCGTTTTTCACAATCTTATTTTCACATAGGTACCTACAGATTTTATGTCACTAGTGGACGAAATAAGAAAAACAAATAATTCAAAAAATATATACACATGTATTAAACTCTATCACAAACCTCTGTATAATTACTCAGGATGGTATAGTATATACATACTGGGCAAGCCTACCTATTACATCTAAAATTCTATCCCAGGGACCACAGTCACTGGTTTATTGCTCCGCATATAAAAGTATGAGTAAAAAAGTTGACCCTGATGCTATAAGCATCATTTATAATAGATGCAAAGGCCTGTTTACTAAGGTCATTTTGGTGTAAATTGTTGATTAAATTATTGTTTAAATTTACATTAGCCTTGTCTATTGCTATTTTCATTACCTATTAGTGAGAGATGGCAATATTTTTAGCATTAGCTTGGAGTAGATAAGTCGGTCTTACCACAGGTCTTCTATTTCGTTCATATTTACACCTGAGTAATTATACCAAATAATGATGGTGATGCACGTATAGTAGGTATAATACCTTAGATTTAATATAAATAATCTAATCTAGGCCTTATGTAAATAATTAGAACATGTCGAGATAAATTTTTATTCTGACTGAATTGGGCGCACATTCACTTGTTCTAATAATTATAGTTTTTTATGATGAAATTTTCGCGCATTGTCGAAACTAAACGTCAATACTTTAAATTTTCGACTGTTTTCTTTTGAATAAATGGTTATGATTATAATTAATTCGTACAAACAAAATAGATATTATCAATGAGTCACAATTATTTCACTATGAATGTTAGTTTGCTATTCGTTTTGAATCTTTAGCAAAACCTTCATGCCTGCAGGTTGTTATGTTTATCAGTTTGCAAGTAAAATAAAGCTTCTATTATATAATTATTCAATAACGAAGTAGGCTCTAAGTGTAGAAAAAATCCTTTTACAATTTGAACTCTATCGTTTATATATAGAGCACGATTTTCTCGGTGCCTTTTTGAAGTACATTTCCCTGGTGCAAGTAACGCATTAGCATGCAATGAGGCCACATAGCGACCATTCCTGGAACCATTTGTTTGCCGTCGATCGACATTTGTGATCGTCTGGCCAACATGTTGATTGTTTGCCTGCTAGTGTGACTGCACCCTTTTACGCATTCTTAAAATAGCACGTAAACCTATGCTGTGAGTACTTTACCTACTATACCATCAATGAAACGACGACTCTGATTCTGATGGTTCGTTAGTTTGGAGTTAATTTTTATATCTATATCAATACTTAATAAGAATCCTTGTCATGACTTGTCATCCCAGGCACTACAGCGATGCGACAATAGATGCAAAGGTCTATTATCCTTACCTACCTGTCATCACTGACTGACAAATAGGTAACGGATAGGCTAAGCTACTGGTTGTAGAGACTTGAAATTTTCATAGTATATTTGTCTTGGTGTGCAAAAAAAAAATTCCTGTCAATCCCTAAATGGGTATACGCCCTACGGGCTGAAGTTAGTATGCAAATAAATTCACGAAGACGAAGTCGCGCACGTTTCGTAAAAAGAAATAAATACTGAAATGCATTTGGTATACTGATATCTGTGTATATCTCTCAAAATATGTTTTTTCTCGCTAAGTATCGAACCTAAATACACTTTTCACTCAGTATTGGTTCTTTTTTCAATAATAACGAAAAATAAGATTTTTTTTCTCGGTGGAAAAATGTAAGTACTAAGACAAACAAAACTTAGTAAATGAATTGTATTGTAAAACTTACAAAAAGCAACATTAAATTCACAAGAATTGACTAGGTACGCTACAGGAACCAGGTAGCCTTGAGTAATTGTGTAACGTACGGTTCTGAAACCTTTTTTCGTGCAACTGTGCAAGCGATGCGAAGTTACGCGCACTCATCTGAAGTGTACGCTCGAAGCAACAGCAGGGTCCGTACCGCGTCGCCGCCGCCGCCGCCGGTTGCTGAAAAGCGCGTTTGTATAGCGGCCAAGCCCTTGCTTCGGCCACTCGCTATTTGCAGAACAATGAAGGCTTGATGTGCGCACGCCGCTACCGGGAAAGCGAGGAGGGAAAACGCGCGAAGTCGCCAGTCTCTGCTCGCGAGCGCGACTTGCCGCGCGCGGCGCGTCGAAGCACGCACGCACGCTTGCGCCCTGGCGCACGCCGACACAAGCCGCGTTCGACGCGGCGTTACATTTTCTGAATCGACCGTGGACTCCGCGGATGATTCGAGCACGACCACCCTGTCAGAGTTACCGTGTCAAAAGGTTGGTGGCCTACTCCTAAAGCACCCAAAAGTCGACTCAAAGCAGAAGCTTATACGTCCTGATTTACTCTCCTCTGATGTGGTGACTTCCGCTCTTAAGCGGTTGTAATATCCTCGTGCGCCACCAATGTCAAACACACAAAATTATCTGAAAATTACCGTTTAGATCTTTTCCTTAACCTTTTACGTTTAGTTTTATTATTGATTATGTGATTTTAATCGCGAGGAACTTTGTTTACAGGAATGCATTTCTATTTTATACCAAAACACTAGCAGGTAATGATGCATAAAATTATAGCAAATCGCTAGACAGTAGGTTATCTCGTTTTGTTTTAATTTATCAAAGAGAAAAAAAACTGCGATCAGAAATCAACAGGTCTCATTCTTGGAGCGGCCGAACAAAAATTACTCAGTTACTAGTAGGTAGTTAAATTTCCTGCACAATTAAATAATATGCTTACTTATAGGTGTGTGCTTCCAAATAAAATTGGTTTAAACAAAAGGAACATGTGAACAGTCCCATTGAAGCAAAAAAACTTAGGTATTCTAAAGTTATTCTAAATGCTTTTATGCCAGTAAAAATATAGTTTTTACAAGGATCAAATAACAACGCTCAATGAATTGTAAAATATTTTCCATCTGAAGTTTCTAGGAGTAGTCATTTTACACCCTGTATATCATTTACGTTTAATTCAATAATAATAAAAAACGCTTTTAAACGCTATAAAATAGAAAATGGTGACCCACATGTGGCGTCTTAAAACTGAAATTAGATTGCTGTAATGTGTTAGACTAGGAATATAAACTGTGTCGACCAAATTATACCAAGGGATATGTCATGGCCCAGAAATAATAGAACGCATTCAATGCTGGCTAGAGTACGAAGGTGACATCACCATGCAATGACATCAACACAAAATAAAGAAATCGATAATTTTAGAGATTCAAGCGTTTTCTATAATAGTATAATAAAACATACGAACACCTGTTACTACTACTACTATTATATATACTACAACTACTGTTGTATTTTGTGATACGCGTTATTTGCTTTTAAGAAATATTAATCCACAATAATACAGAACACAAAAATATACTTTATTGCTCACCATAACTCAAATCACAAGCAACAAAAAACTTATTAACTATAATTAAGGTACCATAGGTGGCGTTGTCGCTAAACAGCAATCTCTACCAGCCTACTTTACATAATAATATGTAGAGTAGGTTGGTAGAGATATTAGTCAATAGTCTTCAATCAATCTTCTAACATGTATTTGTATAACATACTTACTTTAGCTTAGGATAAGATTATTCATTTCAATTTAAGTAAGTAAATCCTATAAGTATTTATTCACAAAAAATATTTTTACATTTACGTTTCAAAGAAAATTACAGCTATAACAAGTATTTATAGTAGGTATGTACAAAACACATGAAATAGTTGAGATACCTAGAGACAAATGATCTATAGATAGCTCGACTGATTGAATAGTCAAAAAATAGTATTTACAGCAATGATAGTTTTAAAAGGGGGAACCCCCTTTTCATAACATTTGATGTCAGTCATCTGATTCCTATACAAGCTAAGCTTGGTATAAAGCTAGATTGTGCTGTTCGAAATGACCACAAATGTATAACGCCTTTCACCACGTTGATTCAAATGCAAATTTATTTTGATATTTTATTATGTATTTATTTTATTTGACAAATGATATTTTACAAACTAAAAGTTCTTAAATTCATAGCCACTGAGACTGAGAAAGTCTAGATATTTTCTAATTGCACGGTGAGTAAGTACCTATGTGATTAAGTTTACAAGCAATAACATACCGAGAAACCTAATACCGCATTCCCAACGAGAGTCTGGTTCAGTACTTCGCAGAATCCCACTTTTAATACCGCAAAAACGTTTATAGCTTACAAGCAGTCATAATAAATATATATTCAAAGAAAAAGTTTCAAAATGTGTTATGAATGTGGAAAACGAAAAACTAAAAAATGATTTAAAAACCTGGAAAATGACCCAAATGTATTTATTTATTTCGTTATTGCACCGAATTAAGTTTGTACACAGCATTTTCTACCATATGTAAGAAAAGTATTTTAGTGTACATACTCCCATGCTGTATTTTTTCCGTTGTGAATTTACCTGCTTTGAATTGAGGACAAATGTACGGTTCAAGACCTTGACCTAGTTGAGAAAGGAGTTTTAGGGATAGCAGCCAACTACCTAACACAAATCCTTTACTTATGAACAAATTGAGGGATCAATCTCTCATCTGGGGGCCAATTCTCAGATTGTAGAGATTTTGGCGAAATAGAGATCATGTCGAAACTTGAATGTCTACGCAAAATGTCACGAAAATGTCTAACGATTCAAAAAACCGTATTCTCACTAGAATTCGACAAATGGCGGCACGACATTTCTGTAGAGATCTCAGATATACGTTCCGTTTTAGCTATTGTTTCAACGAGATCTCGTTGAATCTTTAACTATATAGTTTTGTGGCCACAAAGTATGTACACAACATAGTTTATGCAATGATTTTATAAATTGAATATGAAACTACAGTAAAAAGTACACAAAAAAAATTTTTGAATAAAATATTACATTTGAATATCTTTACATGTTCCTACATGCGTGGTACGAAACTTTGTGTAACTAAACTGTCAGTGTCAGTCAAGCTATCAAACTACAGCGGCTATTTGTGTTTTGTAAAGAAAGTCTCGGATTCGTTCTCTGTCATCTTTGGAAGCAACATTGTATTTTCATTTTAATTGTTTTTCTAGTGTTATTTTAAATTCTGATGGGTAATTTTGGTGGTATTTTAACCATAATTACTTGAGGTCTTAGCACAAGTGTAAACAATTGAAATGAAAGTGTGTTATGTGGCATCCTAATTTGAACGAAATTGTTTCCCTTTGGTTTTGAAGAAAAACGCCATCTATTTCTTCAAAACCAATGACAGCCGACTTTACTTTTTTTACCGACTCGACTTGACTAAGAAGTATTTATTATATACAACCCACTTGACATTGGCAAAATGGTCATGTCAATGGCCAGAGGCCACAAAAAAAAAGTCTCAACGAGTACCTACTTTGAAAGTTTGCTAGGCGCCCGCAAATAACATCAATAAATAATGCAAGCGTGAAAAAAACCTACCCAACGTCAGCTCAAAAATCACGGCTGCTTGAGTTAATCGAAGCCGATAATGAGCTACGCCAGAGAAAATACCTACTAGGATTTAATAAGATTTATTACCTACTGTTGTTATTGCATCGTAATGACGAAAACTAATAAAAGCTTATAAATACCTGGCATAATTAATACTTAAGCAAACCAAAAGTTTTGTCAAAATAGGCAGGATTGTCCTTGAAAAACGGCAGCGATCTTTCGACATTTGATCTCTATCGCTCGGAACCACTCTTTGCTTGTCGAAAGCTTTTTTACGACTTATGTCTATTGGTGACATCACGAGAATAGCATAATATGATTTTATTCGACATTCTCCATCTTTTTTCGACTTAGGTCGAATTAGACTTTATCTCTAAAGAGCGAGAATTGGCCCCCTGGAAAAAAACGAGTGTATATTTTGCTCACTATTAAATATATTATTTATTAAATAGGTATTAATAAGTTCCAGAGGGGTCAGCATGAGCTCGAATTTTAGTTTATCTGTACTGTGAGCTCAGTCCGAACAGGCCCGAACAGATCTGAACAATGGATACGAGGGCATGTTCGTACAAATCCGGAGTCCGTTACTGAGTACAAAAAAATTAAAACAATTGTCAGGCAAGATCGCAACGGCAATTTTAACGTCATTTTTTAACAGTTTGCAATCGTACTCTAAGCTACATAGTAAACCTAAAATAGTGCAGTTGGTAAGATATAAAAAATGCCACAGGCATAATGAGGGTGGCATATCTGAGTCAAGTTTTAAAAGCTTGCGAACAGTTTCAATAGATGAATGCAACAAACCGGATTTCACTTCGCAACAAAAGATTACTCATGGTATTCAGTATTTCAGTTTTATAACTACGTGCCTGAACTGAACAGTTCAATCAGGTTTAAATTTTAGACCTTATTGCGCTCAGCTTAGAACACAATATCCAAACGACTAAGATCCGCAACTACTGCCTTTCAATCAACAGAGGAGTTGATGAGATAAAAAAGCTTAGCGTGAATAAGTCCAATAACTATAATTTCAATCAGTTTTTTGAAGTGTTATAAGTAGGTTATCAAAAATGTTTTCTTTGAAGAGACTCCGCATTGATCTCAGCAAGCAATAACATTTAGAAGATATCAAATTACTGTTATTTTTAAATTAATAGCATCGCTGGTACCAAAAAAGTTCATAGATCTTTGGTTGCCATATAAAAATATTCATGTGAGGACAAAAGTAGCAATAAAATGTTCTTAGGAAGCAAGCAATTTTGTTGCATTAGGACACATATTGTGCCATTACTAACGTAAATAAGTTTGAGAGGGTTACACTACTGCGTCTGAACTCATTTGAACCCAAAACAGCTGTTTTATAATTAGTTTATTCATTCAAAAAGTTTGTATTTTAAGTAAGCGTGTAGCAAAAAAAGTTATACCAATTTGGTGTTGAACATGCCTATTTCAGTTTATTTAACAATCCAATCACAAAACATTTACTAAACATCTTATTCAAATAGTTGAAGCATTTACAATTTATAATAATTATAATCATCAACTTATAATAATTATAAAGTAGTATTATAATAATAAATAAGTAATTTATAATAATTATATTGAATTGTTAATTAAAGTCTGATGAAGGCTTCATACTAATTAAAAACATTAGGTTTAAGTAATAGTAAAATTTTTAAATATTTTATAAAACCATTAATTGTATGGTAGGAGTGATTCATAAAACTTTTAGGTTACCATTATCGGGAGGAAGTTCCGAATGGACGCCATAAACAAACAATCTGATGTTGAAAACAGAGCTGACCCATATCTATAAGCACCCATGTACTGACTTCGATTTTAATGCTTCGAGTTGATTTTTATTCAGAGCTTTTACTCACGTAGGCTATATGATTCTAAATGTAACTTCCATAGGTGATGATAGGTAAAAGGTTGAAACACAACAAGTAACTTAATTTCTGTTACCGTGGCGTGGCCCCGTAACACAGTTTCCACAATAGCCAGCTCCTGAAACAACATTAATTTTCTTGCTCAAAGAGGAAACAGTTTCTTGTGAGATTCAAACCAACCGTTTCCGTTCTCTTCCACTCCCTGTTTACTAGCTAGCTCATCTAGATATAAGATGAAACACTACCGTTGACTTTGTGGTTTGTTTTTGTGGATGTTCGTTTCGTAAGTTGAAGACTTTTAGTCTTAAAAGCATATTTTATGAATAGAAGTGGAATAGCTTCTCTACTTTTATCCTCAGAAACGGTAGATATGCCGGATATACCGGATATCTCGTAGTATTAATAGATGTTATACGGAATCTGACTGAATGTTGACTGGCCTCTCAGCTTAGTTGTTAGTGACTCTGCCTACTGCGTTGTAGGTTATGATCTCCAGCGAGCAAACATTGGTCCGATAAACATTTTGTATTTGGGAGTTACATAGTATTTACAAAAAAAAACCATTTAAATGTTCCATCAGTTATCTGGTTCCCATAGTAAAAGCTTTCCTTAGTTCAGGGCTAGATGACGTTGTGCCAAATGTGTCAGTATTTATTTACGATAGGTAGCGAAATACCAAATAGCTGTTTTGGTTTGATGGTTCGTGTACGTATTTTGACTCTAAGATTAAAATGCGCTACGTTTTAAGAAGGTCCATTATGCGTAAAGAGTGATTTGGCGGAACTTATAGTCACCCTAACCACAGAGGCTCTTTGGGGGCTAGGCAGGCTTCGAGAAATGAGCGGGTTTTCTTGACGTTGAGTAGCTACCTCATCATTACTCTTTTCTCTTTAAGTTTAGGTAATTAATAATGGCCGGTATTTTAAAGCTTAAGCTTCATTTTCTATCATCCTGCTGATGGCCATTTACTGCGCGCTCCACATCGTTCCTTTACGAGGTGGTTACCGTTACACTCGTAGCTTCATTAAACATTGTTCCTACGGTTGACCTACTTTTAAGAGTTATTTTTACGCAGCATAAATACCCATTTTCTCGATAGCTTCTCATAAAATATTAACGATACAATTATAAAATGATTGAGTCCATCTTGAAAACCACCTGTTGTATGAACGAATGAATAAAAAATACGTTGCTGTAAAGAAAGAAATAAGTTTATTTGACGCACACACATAGATATAATGGACATGATCTTAAAATTAAAATAAACAGCAACAGTTAACTACCTACTAAAGATTTAAATATTGAAGTTTTCAAGATATGCAAAAAAAGTAGGGTGCAGATGAGTCTTCAATGCTGGGTGCGACAAACAGTCCTCGTCTCAGCAAAATGCTACCGATCATCCATGGGATAGGCAGCGCTGGTTTTCAGACGAAACTCGCGGGCTCCACAAACGCAAGGGTGTAAACATAAAGACACACGTAAAGGGACACGTAAAGATTTATTTTTAATTCTATATGTCTCTTTTATTCTGAGGCAGTCTTTTTTGGAGCTAAGATGAGATTAAAACTAGAATTTGATTGTCAAAGTTGAGCCTGACTGAATACCACTTTCGAAAAATAATATCATGGGGAAATCGATACGATCGAAACTTGCATTTGATATGTTCATTACGAGAATTGAGCTTCTGAAATCTACCGATCATAGGTTTGACTTCATCATAACGACAAGCCAACACATGTAAATTTCCATTAGCACTGTTATTGAAGAGTTTCTTAGAAGGTGATGCGCTTGCAACCTGTCACTACTGCAAAATGTGGGTACGTGCCAAATATGTATAATGCTTAGACGTATTCGACTACCCGCATTAGGCATCCTCAAAGAATCTCGAGTGGGTACTGAGAACTAAGATATCTGAGAGGATATCTACCGTACCTGGGGATTAAAAGTCGTAAAGCTATTTCTTCTCCTCTCAGGCAACAGCTAGCTATCATACTCATAGCAAAAAGGCAAGTGAATCATTATCCCATGCTCGTCAGACCGCAAACACCCTTTACACTCACGAAGAAAAGCTTGAGCCTCCAAAAGAGACACGGACAAAGGGACTTCATGTCTTCGTCTCGAGATGTGCAACTGGTTGTGTTTAGACTCGCGAAATGAATCTTAATATTCTATACCGAGTCTAGACTAGACTACTTCTATTTTTTTTGTACATATCTTACTAGATTAGACATTTCTTGAAAATAATAATTCAGAATAGTATTTATCTAATTACCTACTTATGATAACTATAGTAAGATGCTCAGTGAAAATTAAATTTTATTAAAATACTTTTTTAATCCTGTTTACACATAATTATAAAATATACCTATGTTACCTACAGCCAAGTGTACCTTTCGACTTAACTTAAAAAAAAAACAGGAAATGAAATGGCCACGTAACAAACATAATAATACGAAGTAATCCACGCGAACAAAGGACACTGCAATCGATTCGTTCAACGAGGCCAATAGGTCACTGGACTCACAACATGAAATATAATACCAACCTTTCGCACTGCATGGCAAAGTCTATAACTACTTATCTTAGATCAAACGGCATCCATCAAGGCTATTGGGAACTTGATCTCGGCCCGTTACAGAAGTAGCCTAAATAACTGAGAACTCGTCTGCTAATGAAAATTAATTACTTGATAGATTATTAGAGCAGTGATGATAAAGTACCAATTAATTACCTAAGATACAATACATTAGCTCATCTTTGTTATCAAAAGCTTGTAGAAGTCCACTGCTGAACATAAGCCTCCCCTATACTTCCCGTGATCCTTACAATGTCGTTGGTCCTTTAGGTGGGAGGGTGGTTTTATGAGCTATATGGCTAACCTACTGCCACTTAAACTAACTAGCTAACTATGAGAGCAATGTCGGTGACCTTGGTTTTTGCACAATGCTACTCGTTCGTTCTTGGAAAAAAAACAGCTAATATTTTGTAATATTTTTTTTATCATAATAAGTCAGTGCATGAACGCAGAATCTGACGATATCTAGTCTCAAGTAGATCTACAATTTAAACGGTAAACCAACTTCATAATTAGCAATAGTTCAAAGAGTTGCTTATTAAATAAATTGCTCGTTCTAAGCTTGAGCGATGCAATCGTAAATGCCAGCATTTTCGCCTACTTTAATGCATTTTAAACCGAAAAACTGCAATTGTCGAGTTGCAGTTGTGAGCTTTAACTCGAAGTGGTCCAAAACGGTTATTACGAATAGTGTGTGAATTACCTACTCTGAATTGGTAAATGTTTTGTAAAATAATTTTTCGGCCTCGCATGAACAACAAAATGGTAATTCTGAATTAATCTAATATAGTTCAAGATGTAGTACAAAATGCCTTCATAGATTTTGTAGTTTATCTCCAGAGTTCTATCGCGAAAGCACGATCTTTTCTCGAGATGACAAAAAAGCAAAAATTAGGATAAAGTACCTATGTGTGAATTTTTCTACAAAGCAACAAATTGATTAACGCACACGGTCTGTTGATAAAAATTTAAGGACATCCTTCTTTGACAATGATCCATTTATATAAGTATTATGGACAAACGTCATTTGGTAAGGTGTTATAAAGTTAGTTTGATAATTAGTATTAGTATGCCTGTAATAATATCATAATACCTAATAATACATTTAAGAATATCCACCAAAAGTAGGTATTTCTATCTGTTGGCGAACTTGTTTACAAATGTGGAATGGAAACCTACAATTCAAAAGTCACTCGACAAAGCCCCAGTTACTGACGGGCCCACTATTGTTCCCGAAATGAACAATTACTTATTTACATACGAACACAATATGCGTGGAAACTTGTTAACTAGGTCAATTTAATGGGGTGTTCTACTGCAAATATTATACAGGTCAGGTGAAGGTTACATCTTTGAGTAAGGTACCAATTAGGTAAGTTCCAAGACATCTGTGGGGATGTCCAGTAAATCTAAAATCACGGTCGTGGGCCCATTTCCTTTTCAAAAGTTAAATAAGGCCCAAAAGCGTCGATGGACCATTTTCATTTGATTTTATACCATTTATTACTGATGGAACAAGTAAATGGCCCAAACCAACACCTACCTATAATCAATCATGACCTCGAAGATCATGTACTTTTGGAACATGTCCTTTGATGTACTCCCCTCCGTATCCATCAACTTGAGGTATGCAGGTGTTTGTTTGTTATTTCACCGGAATCAATCCGAAAAAACTACTTCGTCGAGAAAAAACGCATAATAACAACGAAAATACGCAGTACTCGCCGGACGAGAACTTCACAATGATCCCTAATGCTACTAAATTACGTGGTATTAAACTCACTTTACGATATAAGATCAAAGTCTTTTTAGTCACTGACTCGATACAAGAAAAATACTCAAAGTTAGATTTCACAATCTGTCAACAGATTTTTACGACAAGTATATATTTTAGCTGTAATATTTAGCCAACGACCGCAATTTTGCTGATATTAAAGCCGAAGCAGAGTTAATATTCGACACACAAACTGCTTCCGTATAAAGAAATCAATTCATTGAAGGTAGCGATTACCACATAAATATGGCGGTAAAAACTTTGCGATTGTAGCATTGTTTATGACTATGAACCGTTTCTGTAGACTCCGTAATGTGCTCAATCAGGATTAGCCACTTTTCAATTGGAATTCTCTTGCTTCCCGCGGACAATGCTGTGTGCAATAGGTACTCATTTAAGACAGAACAAGCATCTGTCAACATCATACAAATATTTGTCCTCAGTGGGGATCGAGCACACGACCAACGACCCCATCCGTCCACCATCGACGCAGAAAGCAGAGCTAATACCATAGAATGCTAATACCGATTAAGTTGTGACGTCTATCAATTATGAGAAAATAAAAATATGATTTTACTCTCTCCAGGTCCGCGTCCGCGAGTTCTACATCGCGATGCAGCGTTGCCCCTACATCCACGAGATGAAGGAGCGACTGCTGGGCGCGCCAAACGACTCAGAAGTACCACAGGCTCCGCCGTTACCGCCACCCCGAGACGACCCACAGGTCGGAACCATCGTCAAAGTGAGATCATTCATCTTTCATTTGCGCTGACTGCTCCAGGTCTTTTAGAGGTTGAAAAATTCAACCTTTTTAAATAGGTGCTTACATAAATAAAAGCTGTATAGTATTATAATATAATTAGTAAATTTACGTCCTATAAGTATTAATTAAACCACCAGAGAATAGCAGTCAAATAATATTTTTGCGTAGGTAATTGTAAAACCCATTTCAAAAACCCAATCATACAATAGAAGTGTTTTTAAAAGAACTGTTTATTTACTTTTTAAATAAGTACGTGGAAAACACTCATTGCAAATTTTAATATTCCTGGAGCAATCAGATTATGTAACTGTTTTGAACCTGAGTGAATTTAGAGACCTAAGTATTAAAGCATAAACGTAAATATTTTAGAAAAAATGAGTACTTTGTCGTTTTGAACCAAAATAATATGTTTGGTGTGTAAATAATGTTCATAGCAGTTTTCATTCGACGTCATATTAGTTTTGCACTTTAGAAGTAGCATGCACTGAATATAATAGCCATGTCATAATTTTTTTTATTTATGTAAACAGTAAAACTGAAACCTTGTGTGCCTCAACCTTTTTTTTTTACTTTTAGGTGCACATTCTTACACGCAAGCTACTATGACCTCCTTACAAACTACCTACATAGTTCACCTACTATTGTTCTTACCGTTCTAGTCTTAATTTCTAGACAGACGCCTAGTTTAATTCTCGTAGAGACTTTAGTTATATGTAGATACTTTTCTATAAGCTTCTTTGATGTTCAAAAGTTTAGTATTACCTTTAACATTGGCATTATATTGTCTTGGTTTTACGTTCTACAATCACACAATTTTTGAATTCTTGAGTTTTCAGTAAAAGTACCTACGTAAAGCTAAGGTAATATGTCAAAACTTTGATGAGCTTTTTAATAACAGAATAGGATCAAAATTCTAGCATTATTTTGTTACTTTCAGCTGAATTCCGACGGGTATGGGTCGCACACGTCCCCAGCGCGGGCGCCACTCGTCCAAGACGAGTGCGAAGCCCCGCCTGAGGAGACTGAGGCGCTTACTCCCACTGACGCTATCCTGAGGTACCGGACCTGCTGTCAGCCCCACACCACACCTAAAAATGCCAAGTGAGTACCAACAGTAAAAAAAAATTATACCAGTATTTTATAACACGCAATATTTAAGTATGGCTAAAGAATATCACGACCATCAAATCTCTCCGATAAACATTCAACCTTATTTGGAAATACTTAAAGAACAAGGATCAAAGTACCTACCAAAAGTGTTCGATAAATGAGAACTAGCATTTTTTTTTTATTATCAAACTATGATAATATTTACTTTACCTATTACAAAAGAAGCGTGATTAAAACTAGTGAACTATGATGAATATAATGATAATTGTGATGTTCTTCTGTGAAAAGTCACTAACCTACGATGCTGACTGTGCTTAGTATTAGTAGTAAAAATGATTCTGAATATTTTTATGTGTACCTACCACCAAATCAATTTCACAAGAGTATCTTCATTTAAAGTCATACTTCTCACTAGAATATAGAATATAAATAAAATATGTATATCCTTATAATAATAAAATAACTAAAGTAAGATATGTCAAGCAAGTACTCGAATATATATCTATTCTCTCTACCATATTTTTCTTTAAAGTGAATCTTATTGCAACTTGGTATTTTATAACAGGCTGTCTAGTCTACGGTAATAAATAAAATATAGCTCTTAAAATGAGTCTCTCAAATCCGTACTTTCTCTAAAAAAATATTTTATCTTATATCGTCCTTTAAAATCAAGAATAAGGAGTAAAACATAATAAGCTTTGATTGACCGACACATCAAACAACGCCAATTTTACAAGCATTGCTAGATGGTACTTGAAAGCCGACAAGCCTGAGCATGAATTCAATATAAACAAAAAAGTGCTAGTTAAAGCGCAACGAATCTGAATACACTGGAAGTACAATGGTAATATTATCCAAACAACTTCTACCTCTTTTTAGTTACCAAAAGGCTGGACAGGCAATTTAAAAATAAATAAAAGGGAGGAAGCTGTAATCAAAGCACTTCCACATCGCATGGATGGACAATCGATTAAATAGTCCGAGCATGTGCACGTATAGCTGTAGGTATGTGCCCGGTAAATCAGGTCTTATACGAGAATCCAAATTTAAACTTTACGACATGGCAGTAAAGCTGAATTCACTGTAACATAACTTTACAGGCACGTATTTGAGTATGGACGAAGGCGTCCAGCTTGTAGATGACTTTGATGTTGGAGTAATATAGCGCGTGTAAGCTTCAAGCAGGTGTAACGAACATAAACTAAGACAAAATGTGGGATAAATATAATGTAGAAAAAAACACACAACATTTCTCATGAAAAACAAGTTGAAAAGGAATAGTTTTTTTTGTACTTGAGTTACTAGAAGCTCAGCTAAACACGGAGAATGATGTTCCCATGGGATAAAAAAAGTAAAACACACGAGAATAATCTATTTGAAATCATATCTACATTTTAATGTTTTGAAGTGATTGTAGCTAAGTAACTACGTGAAAATACAAAAACTAAAAAAAACCTAAATACTGATAACATCGCAATTTGGATTCTCAAAGGTAGTCAGACGACCAACAAATAGCTTTTAACAACGCATTGTGTGCATGCAAACCTCAAGGCCGTCTACTTGCTTGATTACCGCAGACTGGTTAGTACAAGTTATGTCATTGATGAGTTTAGCTCGCAATTATTACTATGACGACATTTAATACCTCTTGATGGATTGTTTAATATGTGGATAAGGTTACCTACATATGTCTGCGTTTGTACGCATACCGATAGGATGTCACTGCTGTTTTATATCAAGCATATTTTTTCGAAGATCCAGTTCTTGTAACGAAATATCATTAACTCTAGGTTTCGATCTTGTGAATCTCCAAATGGTATTTCTTCAAAGCTGATATTTCAGACAGCTCCAGTTTTGACAATCAAGTTCTTGTCTTAGTTCCAATAAATCCGAGCATTGGGCTTCTGCGTTCGACATATTATGTCAACTTTTCTTGTGTAGGTATTTTTAAATTAAATTATAATAATAGTATCTAATATTATATTCGTATAATAGGTCCTACGGAATCCGTAGTATGGTCTTTATGTAATGGACAATATTGATATTGACGTATCATGCCTACCTACGGACTAGTTAGGATCAACTGCAAATGTTAGGCTACCTTCTTGTTTTGTCATTGAATTTATTTTATACAATTTAATAATATCATACTTAATAACGTCTATTTTAAGTTCGTTCCGTGTGCTAGTATACTCTTTATTTTAGTTAAAAACTTTCTATTTTCTTTTAAATGTCTTGAAAGTTTGCTATTGAGAAAAAGAGTGGAGCGAACAGATGAAGCAGCCAAACTAGCAGTTGTTGAGCAGTTATCCTCACATGTAACAATTACATTACCTCACAGAACACCATTACCGAGGACGCGCCTTATATGGCGTTGATCTGTATTCATCACTCTGAGGTGTAAAATCACAACGAAACCGGCATCTTTCAAATCGGAACACTACAAAGCGAGCATCGCTGCTTGACAGAAATAGGCTAGGTTAGTAGTACTTTTACGGACGAAACACGGAGCTTTATCACTACTAAATGTTGATTGTCTGTTTAGATAATTAACTTTCTCAAACAAAGCCTTTTATAAAATTTTGTAAGAACTTTGTGCGGATGACTCTACCTTACCATACTTACTCGTATAACAAAGGACGGTAGAATGACGTAAATTATCTTACTGTTTATAATGCAAGTGGTGATTTTAGCGTGTGTCTTGGCTAGATAACACTAATTGCTATTTTGCAACATGACATAATAGATGCACTAAATATGTATGAGCGGTCACAGTTGCTACATAAAGAGGACATAGTTAAACAACAGTAGATGTTCGTAGGTACCTGCTACTTAGTATGGTAGGCTATTAGGTACACAGGTGTTTAAAGTTGGCCACTTAGGCTGACGACCTATGATAATTGTGTGTATTTTGTGATGCAAGGGGCTCTTACCCCAACGTGTACACTTTGTGTCATACGTGTGGCATTGTTGGTTCGCTTAGGCAACGCAAAATATGAAAAACAGTTTATCTTGATTTATTTAGTTATTTACAAACAATTTTTTTAAATAGCATCAAACGGTTGCACCTCTTGACAACCGATATTTTCATGAAAGCTATAGTACGTGTGCCTAAGTTTGTTCTGTGTCTGGGTGTTAAATGTATTCTAAGTACTTATGTAGGTATTTACAAAAAAACATACAAGTATTGTATCAGTCATCTGGTTCCCATAGTACAAGCATATTGTGTAAAATGTCCACAAATATTTATTTATTTATTAAATGGGTTGATGGGTACTTAAGTAAGTACCTACAGGAATCAAAATTCACACAGGTTATTAACCCCATAAAGTGGAAGGTCTACCATTGAATGGCGCGCGTCTTTCATCCTTTCATCTATTCATTAAGCGACTCATTTTTCTCGGATATTGCGTCTTAAGGCACGTGCATGTGCATTATTAGGGTTGTCACAAAGGAAGCTTTCGGTGGGGTGTGTATAGGACGCGGCCGGGTCAGTGGGTCGTGCGCGCAGCCTCCGAAAGCTCCAGGGCGCACCTTTATCGACCGTGTGTCTCCAGTTTTGATAGGGTTGTCGAATTTGTTTTAATATAGTACATATAAGTAAATGTTTTTGTTAACAATTCAGCATGTGGTTTTACAAAATCATTCTTGTCCGTGGCTATAAATTCTATATTTCGTATATTAATATACCAACTCAAATTATAGTATGAGTCAAACTTTTCAAAGCCAAAGCAAGTATTTTGTAGGTACTGTAAGTATTAAATCTAAAAATACGTAATTCCTTTACAACTTAGTTTCAACTTAGGTTGTAAAAGATCTTTCTATAGCTAAGCAAACCATAATTTGAGCGAGTGAATAAAGCACAGAACACTAAAAATGAAACCATCACCAGCCCCCCAATGCATTTCTCCCCCAACAAGCGTAATTGCAATACCGTACAAAATTACGACCCTCAGCCATTTGAATGTGGAATTTATAGGGTGAATTAGGGAGTGCCGCCCCTAGATATATCGCGCAGCATCCACGACTGCGCATTCTCGTCTCAGCAGTCACGACCGCGCCTTCGCATTTCCGGGGCTCCAGCTCTGTGCTGCGGTCCTTCCCGTCCCTGTTTTTAATCCCGGTAAAAAAAATTGTAATGGACAATTGAAAAGATATATTTGCAAAGATGGGGAAAGATAAGCATCCTCCTAAGGAGACAGAAGTGAAAGTGTCTACTGTGGAGCTCGAGTCGGTAGACAATATGGCGACTCTGCCGGTGGGGCAGCACCGCCAGCAAGGCAGTGATATTGCAATCGCGGAAAAGCACAACACGGTTAATAAGGAAATGGAGTTGAAGTGCGTTCAGCCGAAGCCTTCTAAAAAGTACGTTTACTAGTTTTTGCTTTCGTACCTAGATACATCAATTTTCTAGATCCGCGAGCAATCCTTTGTTCATTAATTAGATAATTTCATTTTTACTTTTTGATAAACAGATGTCATTTTTCAAATAAAATTTCATTATCAAAAAGTAGTCTAAAAAACTAAGTTATTTGAGGTAGGTACTTATAGTAAATTTGCGACGTAGCAGTCTAGTAGGTACGTAATAGTCCATGATTAGTTATGCCATGATATTTACTTTAGAAAATGGTTTTACTGGCTCAATTCAATGATTTATAAAATATTTGTGGTTGCTTTGATCCAGAAGCTATCATTTAGCTCAGTGCGATCCATGAATTCTGATATCTACCTATTGCATAGAGCAACGAGGACCCTATCCTGGTTCCTCGTTACCAGTTAGCTGTTTCTTCCATTTTCTATATTCACGTAAGCACCTATTAGGATTCACCGGACACCATCACATGGAAGCGCTATCCACTCATTTCCGGGTCAGGGCTATCCGTGTTCCGAGTTGTCCGTTTCAGTGTTCCCGTCAGACGCCGGGACACTGACGCCTGACACGGAACTGTGTGAACAAGTTCATACAATTTGTACGTAACCGATTTTTTCCCCGTCCCTGACGGAACACGGCCGGGACGAGTTCCCGGAAATGTGTGGATAGCGCTTTACCTTGCCCCGCTTTCTTAATAAAACTAATATATACAATGCAAGTACATAATATCCTAAATTAGTACCTACCTACTATGAAAAGGTAAAGATTTGCTCAAAGATCATTTATTTGGTTATGAAACTGCGCCGCGCGGTTTAAAGACCGAATATCGTCTCTATATTCTATGGTCGTCTCTATGGCCGCCGCGCGAAAGCATTCGCGCCGTATAAACGCACCGTAAAAGTTTGTAATGCAAATGTCTTTACTTACATTTTTTTTCTTTTATAGAACTTCCCTGTTCATCATATCCAGCTTCATCTACGCGAAGCTGCTGGTGGTCGTTTGCGTCGCCTACGTCATTAGCGATGTGATCACACACAATTTACCCCTTTACTACTACGAGGGCTTCTTTACCTACCTCTATGGCATGAGTATATTGTTCCTGCTTTACGTTTTCTGCTTCTTACTACAAGGTAAGTTTCATCGCAACACACAACACATATTTTTTTATACATAGATCTACTAGTGTTTATCAATGTTTGTCTCTGTAGAAAGTTCATGCTGTAACGGAAGCCCACCTAAGCCTAAACCACCACCAAAAGAGAAGAAACAGAAGAAAGAAAAGGAAGTTAAAACCAAAGATAAAGATGCAAAAGAAGGCAAGGACGGCAAGGAAGGAAAAGAGGGCAAGAAAGACGGAAAGAAGGACAAGTCCAAGGACAAAGACGGAAAGGAAGGCAAGGACAAACCAACCAAAGAATCCAAAAAACAGAGTCAATTTCAGGTGAGAGTAAATAAATGTTAGTTCATGCACAGCACATCCATAATCTTGTTCTAAAACACTTTTTATTCACATCGTCGCTTCACGTGTCGTATTCGTTAATTTTAACCACAATATTTTTGTTTATGTTCAAGTTAGTTTAATTTAAACTTTTTATATCGCACTTTTTACTGTTTATCCTTTCAAAAGTATCGGTTTCGTTTGCTTCGTCCGCATGTTCCCCCTTTTGTTTACGCTGCCTACTTTTTGTTTTTTCCATATCATTTGGGCAGGAGGTGTATCCCCGTAAGATGCGCGATAAAGTCCGACAACAACAATTGCAATTGCAAATGGCGCAATTGTATGCGCAAGATCAGGTGAGGTTCTTGACGCATCCTGCTTGGGACCATGTACCATGATTATTGCAGAGAGCTTTGGATGTGCTGTTGTAGTTTACATTACCTAGTGCTTTTGTTTTAAACGCTGCTGTACTTTGCTATGTCAAACCTGGCTTCGTGTGAGTTTAAACGACATCGACGGCTCCTGTAAATACCTACTGTCCCTGATGAACTAATCAGCTCGGTCATAACATTACTATTTATCTTTTAGTACAAGTAAAATAAAACAAATAAAGAAAATCTGTGATTTGCCAGAAACTCATTAATGCATTAGACTCAGATGCGTAGTGTCTACCCTTTTGTATACCTACTTAATTTTTTCAGTCGCAGGTGTAAAACATTTTTAAAAACATTAAAATTTTTATTTAACTACTCAGCAACAACAAGATATCGTGGAGATGGAAGCTGGACCTGTGGCAAGACCAGTACGAAGGCGCAAGACTTCACAAAACGATCATAGCCATGGTAGCTTCTTTTTGAGAATTGGTGCAATCGGTAAGAACATCTGAAATTTTCAAATTTGATATTTTGCTACTAAAATGCTAAATAAAGAATCAATCTGAAACTTGAATGCCTAACGATGACACTTGTAACTCCCTTTGGTTTATTTACAATAGTAATAGTACGGGGTCCGGCTGCAATATTACTACGTTCATGTGTTTTTTTATATATAATTATAAGTGGGGAAATTACATATTTGCTAGGGTGCCTATCAAAATGTGGCTGCTAGTATTTTCGAAAGAAAATATTTTTTATGTTTTTAAATAAATACTATACCACTTCACAACAAAAATATAAAAAACTTGTAAAGGTATAATTGCTGTAGCACATTGCTGTGAAGTGGTATAAAATTTATTTAAAAACAAGTAAATCATTGAATTTCGAAAATACCAATTAAAATTATTTTTAGTAAAAATACTAGTAGACACATTTTGATAGGCACCCTAACAAAAATGTAACTCATTCATAAATTATAATAAAAATTTGGTTTTGATTAAAAAACACATTAACGTAGTACCTAAGTAGGTAATCTTAGACTATAAGGTAAGTTCTGAAGTTTGATCTCCACCCAAACGGATATCTTTTTTTGTTCCTGTTTTCCAATACATTTTCTTAATAGAAACAAACGTTTACCTTTATTTATTTATGTTACTCGTCTGCTTTTTATTTCCGGAACCCAACTAACAGGGCATTTTTTTTATTTGTAGCATTTGGCCTCGGGACCATGATTTACAACGGATTGGAATTTGGAACCTTCTTCGAGCTACCCTTGGATTCTCCTTGCTACTTGATCCTGAAAGGAATCAACCCTGTATTGCAAATGGTCTTTACGTTCATGCAGATGTACTTTATATTCATGAATTCGCGAGTAAGTATCTAATAACCAACTACGTTTTCCTATTAGTTTTAACTACCTAGACTGTAACATCTTATTAAAATTTAGTAGAATTTAAATAGCGGTGTATTTAGGAATGAAATTTTATTTCAGTTGAATATACATCGGTTCAAAGTGATTGCACGTTTTGGGCTAATGCATGTTGTGGCCACCAATATTTGCGTCTGGATTCGAACATTGGTTCTTGAGTCTTTAAAAGAGATCACAGATTACCACGTCAAGAATCCCCAGGGTATTCCCGGAGAAGCTGTTTTTGGAAGTAAGTTATTTTGAACTATTAAACAAACCCCTCTCCTGATCATTTGTGTACGCTAAAATTTCAAGTAAGAGACTCCCTTTTCTTGCGCACTTTTTAACAAGCTGGCATGGACTTTTAAAACTAACTGTTGCATCTGTTTCATGATAACCAGAAGTCATCCGTAAGCACACCCTAAGGCATTCTGGCAAAGTTTTTGGTGCTGCCACCACTGCCGCCACAGCCATTGCATCTACTGCCGTATCTACGGCAAGGTCCGCTGGCGAACAGTTATTGAATATTGTTTCATCCACAACACCAGAACCCACGACAATTCCTACCACGACAAGTTAGTATTAAATTTCATTGGTTGGGTGTCCCTTTATGTGCAATCCTTCTGTGCGTGCATGTATGTGAATAACGTTTTTAAAATAATTTCAGCTACCACTCCAACATCATACATTAATAACATGGGTGGTGGTTTTACTAAATCTAAACTCATCGATGCAATTAAAAGCACTGTAGGCTATGAGAACGGAAATTACGGGCGCGATTACCGTGAATGGCCAAACGACAACCCTTTTACTACTACCACTTCTTTCGCACCACTAACTACGGAAACTGATAAAGCGACGCAAACTCAAACGGCCCTACTGGAAGTATTCCAGTACCTTCGCACATCTACGATGAAACCGATCGTTAATGCTATATCTACTATTCTGCCTTCCTCGTCGGTTTCATTCGTGACCAATAAAGATGAATGGGGCAATAACGTTGAAACTTACCGTGTTGATGAACCACCACATTCGACAGGTTTGTCGCGAGTGTCGTTTCTTCACGTTTTAAGCGCCGATGCACTTTTGATTTGCGGATGTTCTGTTTGTTTATATTTTGCCCCGAACATTATTGTTTGCTCCAAGTTGTTTATTTGTAGGTAGGCATTAACTTAGCACCATCACTATCTTTTTCGGTTTTTATCGTTTCGTCTTTTATGCATGTACCGTCGTTTTTTTTATCTCTACCTACATACGCCCCTATTATTTTCATAATTTAATGTTACCTTTATTGTAAAATTTATTGATTTCCTATGTGTTTCCAGATAATAGAACTGCTGAGATTTTTGAATCTTTTGACAACCTGAACCCGGCTGCTCTGATTGCTAACATTGATAACACAACCGTGTGTGGCCGGAACCCAATTATGGGTACCATAGTTACTGACTCGGCTCCTTACCTTTATCCATTCATCATCGAATACTCCTTGATCGGAGCTGCTGTCATTTACGTTATGTGGAAGCATATTGGGCGTTATCCAAGGTAAAACATCATTCATACTAGCACACTCATTACTGGCACTTTAGAACATAAACTAGTTAGACTCCCGATACCCATTTAGCATTTCACTAAAATGGTGGAGACTTAATTTCTTAAGAATTTGATACAACCTTATGTTGGTAATTATTAATAATAACAAACAATAGATCGAGCTTCATAATGTAACATACTTACCTTATATCTTAAAATGAAAAGAAAACACATAGCGCGTCACTTATGCTGCATGCACCATTTATGAGGTTCGTGGATTGAATGAACACACCTTTGGTTGCAGTGTGGCCAACGATGAAGATCTGGAAAGACGTCTGGAGGCTGTTCTATCCCGCAGGGCAGCAGCACTGGCAGCGGCTCAACGTGGAAACAGAGTTGACTGCGCAGGTGCATCTAAGGGCCTTTTCTGCGGCCTACTTCTTCTCGTCGCATCATTGATCTGCCTGATTCTATTCTTCGTTCTGATAAGACACCAAGAGCTGAAACGCTTGTCGATTTACCTGGCTGATGTTTCCCACTGTGCATTGATGGTTCTGTCTATACTGGCGATTCTGATCGGATTTATACGGTATGTTCCTTTGCACAGATATCATTTTTCCATTCCTTTTGTAAAGAAGCTAGTGACTACCAATACTTGAGTATTTATCATAGCTACTACCTATTTGCAATTAAACGCTTGTTTTAGAATATGTTCCTAGCTAGTTATTTTTTAAGTTTATTCATACTTTATTTTCCACTAATTTGTTTTATTTTTTGTTTCTCCTTTCCCTTCACTCCTTATATTTAAATTTATAATTATACCTTTTATCCTATGCCTTATCTCCCTTACCTTATATGTTTTCGCACATTGTGCTACCTCCTTTTTTGAAATTCAATTTTAATTCCATAAATTTTGTTTGCCTTATTTTGCTAACTTCTGTTGGTTTGATAACGACCAGTGGTCGAAAAATGAAATGGAGCATATATCCTCCTTCCTTCACCGAACCTCTCAACAGGGTGCAATCATTGAAGTTCCGTTCAGAGGAGCAATCAGACCTCAACGACATACTGCTGCGTGTGTCTGCCTTCGGACTCTTCGTGTATGCCGTCTTCAGCGTGATTGCTGGAGGCATGGGGGCTTTTACTCACGAACCAAACTTGCTCGTTATGATCACTGGGTGCCTGAGCGTTCTCCAGGTTAGTAACTCCCTATAGCATTTCGTTTAATCAAACATAATAAACAATGCAAAACAGGAAGTACTCATCTGCCCTACTCCATATAATAAAAAAATTGCCATAGACTAAATTTGAATTTTTTATAATTATAAGTTTATTTTATAGACATCTGTAAAAGTAACAACACTTAAAAATTTGCTCAGATATTCATGGTCCTAATTTTAACCAACCATCAATTTCTAACGTTTAAACCATTATTATTTCAGGTTGTCCTACAACTGCTTTTTATTGCCGATGTGTCTCGTCGTCGCGTCCACCTTCCGGAGCAAGAGCGTAGCAAGCCAGCTCGGCAGGCAGTCACCTTCCTGCTCATCTGCAACGTCACCATGTGGCTCATCTATACTTTCGAGGCTCAGAAGGTCCTTGCTAACCCGGTAAGCTTCTACCTTAATACAATTTATACCTAAGTGATTCCGATCTCGCAAATCTTATACCTAATGTTCTACACTTATATAACACTGCACGAGTTTTTTATTAACATCTTGTCTTATGTTTCGTTTTATATTATTTTAATTTTGGAGTTTCAGTAGGTTTTTTGTTTGTTGAACCATGGTAGAAAATTTTTAGTAACAATACCCACTGTGTATTATTTTTGTAAAGCTTCTAGGTACGATGAAATTATTTTTAGGCATGGTTTAAATGTCATCGCGCGTAGGTAGGTACCTACCCAAGAAAATAATTTGTTTATGCTTAAAATTGTTAGTCCAAATATTTTGTTTCAGGTACAACTTGATTTCTACGGCTTCGTAGCCTGGTCACTCGTCCAGCGTTTCACCCTCCCACTCTGCATTTTCCACCGCTTCCACTCTGCTGTTACTCTTGCTGAGATATGGAAGACCACCTACAAAGCGCGCCTGGAGTGAACTCGAAATATTGGCAACCTATGTCCAATCACTGACTACATCCCTAGTGCGAACTAGGAACACTAACGATTTCGTCCTAACCGGGACAGCAATTTTTAGTTAGAGAATCAACTTGCTGCTCTTTCCATGTCGACTCTATTAATTCGTAGACAACGTGTTAATCTAGACCTAGTATGTACGAATTAGTATCTACTACGATAATATAGTAGTTCAGCCCTCCTAAAGTATTGTAGTTTGACACAGTAGAAATATGAATTAGGCACATAAATGTTTCCGCTGACCATTGATTGGTTATGTTGGTTTAATCTATTTGGCTGTTCCTGTTTCTTTCACATTCCATACTTATACAGTTTCAGTAAAAATTAGGTTTCTTGAAAGACTGAATGTCGAGACTTTGATGTGACCAAACATATTTTTCAGCTCATTTTCTTTTATACGTAAGCATAATTGCTCAGATTTCGTATTTCTATTCTTGTGACTTTTCTTTATCTTTTGATGAGGTTTTTAGGAAAAAATAATGAATCAACATAATCCCCTGTTGTGAAAATTCCCTCCTTTGTTAGGTATACTTTTTGTGCCATGGTTTAGGGCTAAGACTCGATTGAATTTGACAATATAATAACATTTTACTTTTTAAAAATGCGATGCAATAGGTTGGTTTGTTGGTGTCGCATTTATTTATAACCTGCGTTGGTTCTTTGACTAGCCTGGTTATGGTACCGGTGGCCTCGAAAAAGAGCGTGTTGCCTCATATTTTTGTCCTGACTTTTTTGGATTGGATTGGATTACAGATCGCTGTGGCGAAAAGCTTCAGTCGGCAGGGTTTAAGGGTTCTTTTCACGCGCAGCGATGGGATGACTAAAATGATTAATGCGAAAAGTTTTACACAGTGTGGGAAAAAAAGTAGAGTCGATGATTAGGATCTTGCGAACTACAATCTAAATACCGTAGAGTTTTTATCAGATTTAAAAAGTTATATAATTGTTTGCTACTTATTGTAAAGTTTTTAAAAATTTATTAGCCATCTATACTGAGCTAAGTCGGTATACTAATAATAGATGATATTTAAGTAGATTTACTATTTGTGAGTTTATCGTTGATAGTAGGTACTTACTTACTAGTCTTAAGGAGGAAGTAAAGTGTGCAATTTAGGTAGGTGCGTACCTAATCTACACAATAGGGAGTAGGTAGGTTTGACACAGCCATGCAACAGTTTTAACGTTCTGCTAAAGGTAACCTACCTGAGATCTTAAAAAACTCCCTGACCCTGATAGGGCTTTCGTAAAAAGTTAGGCTCAAACATTGTTTGCTACTTCCTCGTATTTTTACGAGGTAGGTATTACAGCTAGATTCAGGCAATAAGACCTGAGTTTACCATAACATTACTTACAACATTTTTGACTATATACTTCAATTAACCAAAATATCGAACCATTTAAAACAATGTCATTGCAAAGGGGCCATCAAACAGTAAAGATCAAGTTTACAACCCAAGGCTACGCTGTTATAAGAGGTAATTTTAGATGATAACTTTTAAGATTCAATTTTGGATGTTGTGGTAACCGCTTAACTAGTATTAAATAAATGAATAAAATTATCTCAATTGTTTATGGTATGAAATAGCCCTAATAACTCAATAGTATTATTGGAAAATTATTTGATAGGTACCTATCATTTTTTTTATTAGTTTACCTAGAGGTTCGTTAAGTTGGATAATTTATTAACATGAATGAAATGTGTGATATCATGAGTTCTGTATAATATTTCGTTTATTATTTATTACTGTTTGTATGTTATGGGAACGTTTTGCTCTGTAGTGTATGTTTAGTCGTAAAGTAACGTTTGCTATAATGAGGGATTTTGGGTGTGATTGATTTTGAAATGGTAGTTTTATAATACATAATTATCCAGAGATTATGATATTCAGAGTTCTTCGTATTTATTTTTGATCTAGTAGTACCTATTGTAGGTAGGAGTCTAAACTATAAGAGTAGGTATGAAAATAAACATTTAAATGTCGTTTCAATGTTGTGTCTAGAGTACCTACCAATCTGCGTGTTTGGCTTGTTTATCACTGCCGATGTATTTTTAACAATAGTACCTAAGTAATGTCTTAGCGAGTCCTTTGATAAAAAAACTTATACTATTTCTAATATGTTCAATATTGTAAGTAGGTTTGGTATAATGCTTAACCCTATAAAAGGGTGTTCACGATTATTTAGAACAAAGTATTATACTTACCTATATACTTATGTTTACAAAATTACTAGGTACTTACCTACCTACTTAAAACAAGTAGGTTTATCATAGATAGTGTATCAGTATCGTATGAAGTTAACCAGTCAGTGTTATTGAAGATTATAATATACCAAAAATTTGGAAATTCTACTTTAAATTATATCTATAAAATTAATATATTAATACCTATGTAAATGTCTATTTGAATAAAAATATATTAATTACCTACACGTGATCGCTGGTTTAATTTTGACTTGTACCTACCTGACTAAGGTAGGTACCTATACCGACCTACTTAAGAAGCTTTAAATAGTATTGCGCAAAAGTTCCAGGGCTTTTCCAACATTCCAGGCCTAATCCTGTTTATGATGTTACCTACTACGCAATTAAGTAGGTAGGTACTTACCTACAAAAAAAATTGTTTGTATTTTTAACCTGCTAATGTAGGTACCTACCCTATCTGTTTAGGTAGATAGGTACCTAAGCATACTATTCTAAGATCAAAGGCATTTTATCAATAGGTATACCTAGGTACCTACCTAAGTCAGTACCCTACCTAAGTAGATCGGTAAGTAGGTATATTAAAATATCCAGGATTCACTAACGTTATCGTTGGGTTTTAAAATCAATATATTTCAAAATATCTTGAACCTTATCTCAAATTCAGTCGCAAATAGGTAGGTGGAGGTTCAATCTACAATCAACCTACCTGTACACTGTAGGTACCTACACCTTTATCTCGCGAGATTTTCTTGAACCTCCACCTTACCTCATCGACCCTATACTAGATGGCGCTATGTTGAAACAGGTACTTATTTATTTTTAATCTTTTTTTTGTGCTGTTTTTACTCAACTTACCTTTACAAAAAGTAAATTTTTTTTTGTGGCATCTGTCCGTCTTGCGGACAATTTTGCCAATGTCAAGTGGGTTAAAGTCTTAGGGTTAAAGTATCGAATCGAATCGCGCACGCCACGATGGCACATGACTGTGGCATTATGGTATACTGTGCCATGGTCGTACAATACTCAGACTCAAATGACGGTAAAAGAAAAAACATTGACAGTACAACCACAGAGTACACTTTGACCACACACAACAACCTTCCTTTCCTTCACTGTCTGACTGTCTGTCACAGAAAGCTGCTCCAAATCCAACTCTGTCTGAGTGTGGACTGTGGACTAAATTTTTCAGGACTAAAAGTGCTGTATTTGCTTTCGTGTTCGTGTTGTGTTGTATTGTATTGTACTTTAAAAACTTATTTTCCATGCTTTGTTCTTCCTTGAAGAAAGAAAACCATGATCTAAACAAAACTACGTCAAGATAATTACCTTAAAAAAGAAGATGCATATTCATTGTGGCTTACTGCTGTTGTTTTTGACCTGTGCGAGGACGACAGAAAATATTGACAGCAAAAGTGTAGCAAGCCCATCTAATGATTTCACTAGATTCTCCCTATGGCCATCTGTTCACAATGCTGCAACCTTGCTCAGAATTAGGCGTGATGCCCATAACCAAACGGGAGTGACAGGGCCAAATGAAGGCACTGGTGTACCAGCTAAATCTCCACCTGATGTTGGGCCTACTACAAGCACTGTGTCATCGACATCAAAACAATCAGCTGCTGTTATTAGTAACTCCACCAATGGTACCCAGTTGAATACTCTACAATCTATCCAGGAAACAACACTTAAGGGTGAGTAACCACTGCCGTAGTGCATATTGTGTTTTAGTTTGAAAGGTGTAGGTGCTGGTAAAGTACGGGCACATGAGTCTTAATACTTGTCTGCCTTGAGTTGATGGATGTAGGGTAAGACATGTTCCTAATGTGCATGCCTTGCTAGGCAATGCTTTGTTACAGGTGATGGTCACTATTTAACATTAGGAGACCCATCTGCTTGTTCCTGATAAGGAAAAACCTAGGTACCTTTTAGAAAATTATGAATTGTATTCTATCTAGTTGAGCTGACTGTACCTGGTAGTCATCTAAGTAGGTTTATTTGTGAACTTAGTTGCTAAAATAAATTGTAAGTATTATTATTTAATAAAATTAATAATACAGTTTGTTATGGTCAAACAATAAACACCTAACAGAACCGTGACCTTTTCTAATTAAAGTAATTTTGTTCTACTCAAATTCAGCTTGAATTTTTAAACTATTGTTTTGAATAAATGTGATATTGCACATTTGTTCTTTAGCAATTTGATATTGATCCTTCATTTACTTATACCAATATATCTTTCTCCTGACTAACCTAGACAACTCACAGCTTAAACTAGTTGCAGAGACTTGACAAATTTAACTTGAATACCTATTCAAGTTAAACTCTGATAAAAAGAATTTATAAAATACATCACCTGAAGAGGGTAATGGTAAATACACCCCTGCAGCAAGGGTTGAAGTTTATTCAAACAAAAAACAAAGTATTTTTTTCTACTGGAAAATAAAAAAATAATGTCATCGTCATCAGCATAAATAAATCTACTGCTGTTCATATTGCTAAAAATAGAAGGCACCATAGGATGAGTAGTAACAATTCAAATACTGCAGTCACCTATTACCAACCTGCCAAGTTTATGAAAGCCTATGTCCAGCAGTGGCCTTTTTTTTAAATAAGAATTACATTTAGTACAATTAATTTAACTTAAGAAACCTAGCAAATACACAGTACCAGAGGTGAGCCAGTTTCTAAACTGACCACAGATAATACTTAAAAGAAAAAAACTACTGAATATGATTTTTCAAAGTTAGACAACAATAAGCAAAAGCTATCAATTCTAAATCTAACAAAATTCAAATTTCAGTTCCAGGAAACAAAACAGCTACAACTACAGAGGCTCCAGCGACCAGCACACCGTCATTGAATGCCACGGTTACAGAAAAGCCGAAGGCATTGGATTTGAACAGCCCTGGGGTGATGAAACGTGGCCTCATTGTCTTTGGAGGGTTTGGACTGATGGCTGCTGCTTACTTTATATTCTACAAGTAAGTTATGTTACTACGATACCCTGAAAGTAGTAGAAGTAGAGCTTTCTGTAAAGGCCTTGTCTAGCCAAGTACTATCTTGGCTATTAGTGTCTTTATGCATATTAGTCAGTTGCTAGCTTTCCTGGAGGACATCGGGTGGCTCGCCTAGCAAACTCCACCCGCCTATGCAAAAAGGGCCCATCAGTCCGCCCACCAAGTACCAAGTACCAAGTAGTGTCTTCAAGCAGCGTGGCAGTGCTTGGGCTTGAAGCTTAACACATGAGACTTAACAGCTGTATGACTCAGGTTGATGAACTCAGGGCAGTGCATCGTAGGGCATCTTTCAAACGTGCATGACCTGCGAGATAATAATAATAATAATGTTTGGTATAGGTGATGGTTACCACTTAACATCAGGTTGATCGAAGCAAATGCAGTCATAGTTTATTCATAAAAATACCCTCATGTTCTTCATACAGTTTCTGAATCATAAAAACGGGTTTGTGCAGCCGCGGTATAAGGTTCAAGGTCGTATGACGGCACTCATGTTTGATATGTACTACAATTTACGTGATGATGTGACGCAATCGTAACGCAAATAGTTCATATGAATACGAAAATATATTTTTGTTGCTTGAATTAAACCTAAAATACTTTCCACAGTGTGGCGCCTAGGTTTAACTAACACATGTAGACATTAACCAGTCTAGAACTTTAGCCTGACTGACCAGTCTAGACTAACTTTAGTCGGTCAAAGTGAATCATCTACATTACAAGGATAATTTTTAAGTTATTTGCCAAAGTTCAGAATACGCCGTGGATATTTGCACTGGTTTATCTCTACCATGTTGCATAAGGTGTTCAATATATTTTAAGATTTTTTATTATAATTTTTGCATAATGTAAGCTAGCATCAACGAATCACCGACTAAAAATCATCTTCTCAATTTCCAGGAGGAAAAACAAAAACAACGATATGATAGGCTCTCTCGGCATGAACGACGCGAACCAGTTCCGCTACGGTGTGCTTCAAAACGAAGATACGAAGGACAATCTCGAATCCTCGCGTGTACCTCTCACCATGGAATCTGAGGACGAAATCGACGATGACCTGGAGATATTTGACTTGATGCAAAAGAAGAAGTCATTGTCGTACGTAAACCTTCAACAGAATGATGAGGATATTGTTCTAAGCCCGAGAGATGTGGACATTGAGGGTGACAATCTCCTGTTGGATATTGAAGATGCCAACTCCGATACTTTGATAAATTGGAGTAATAACGGGAGTAAGTCTGTACTGTGAGAGTCTTGATCTTCAGATGTAGGACAGAAGTTCCATAAATATTTATATTTTGCATAGAAATGAAACATTTCTATTCATATACTGCTGCATTCACACAATATACCTACCTATCATTGATAAATTACACTGCGGATATCGCACCATCCATTCGGCCATGGCTCCTGATGCAGCAGTTGCCATTGCCATATATTGCTACTCGTGAATCGGGGTTACAATCATGTGTAAATTATCATGGATCAGTGTCGATAATAACGGATACGGTCTTCGCACATACTTTGGGTAGTAACGAAAATTTATGCCCGTTTCCAATATTCCTACTACGAGCGTCCGTTGATAGTTAATAAGGGTATTTATCAGATAAACTCTCACTTCATTAGGCAGTGTAAAATGTCACATGTGTGGCTTTTTTGATAACCAACGATTCCTAGTGATAACTAATATTATCGGACGACTGTAAGATATTGGAAACCTAGTTATAATTATGTTTGGAGTTTTTAGCAGCGCATATCCCTGGTATAGTTTATCAAAGCTACCTGTGTAAATTAAAAAAATACAGACTTTGCCCTTTACGTTTAATAATAGAGTTCATTTTAAAATGACAATTGTTATTATAACAATAAGATAGTGCTGCATCTTAAATATGCATTTCATTGTTTATTACGACTAAAGAATCTTTATTTTTATACTTATAACTTTAGTATTTCTTCGAATGTGATTTTTAAGACTATTTCTAAAGCTAGTCTGAGACTTTTCAGTCATGCGGCCGCATTTACATAGAAAACAGGTAACCAGCGTTTATATACTAGCCCTAACCACAGAGATACCGTAATCGCCACAACATTATGTACACAGGTGTCATTAACTTATTAATTTTTGATGTAAGCTTTATTTATATCAAAACTACCCAAACACAGGCGACTCCGCATGAAATTATGTTCAAACAAACTCCAACCCCCGCTGTACCCGTTTAGGGGTCATATATATCCCGAAAATTGCAAATCTCTACGACCCGTCGCTAAGCCTGAGCGTTGTCTATATGTCAGTCAGTCAGGACAAAGCTTCTTTTAATTGGTATAGTTTATGCTGTCTGGGGATAACCAGATTCTGTAAGTGCGGCCCTAAGATTGTACTTATTCTATACTATTTAGATTATTTATCTTAGATAAGTAAAAAAAAATTCATGTAAGTAATGTTTTGGAGATAAAATTAATTAACTATTTGCATAACTGCACGATGGGATTCATTTAACATCAACTGAGTAATGCGAACTAATTACGAAAGTTTAGATAGTACATTTGTTGTTTCTTCTGACCTTTATTGAAATAATGCTCAGTTTCCTTATTTTACAATTACCCGTTAGTAGCGCTACGGTTCGTACTTTGCCAGATAATCAATTCAGTCATCTCTCATGTTGCTCGTTTGCTGACAGTTTATTTTAGCTAATGAGATGGGAGACTGGTGTTGATTCGCTGTTTCGTTTTTCCAAACTTACTTAATTTGGCAGGCTTTTAATATAGCTGTCCTTGTTGTTTCTGAGTTCGTTGAAAGAGATGGCAGTATTTTGGTGCTGTTAAATTAGATTCGTCTAGGAAAAAGAAACAACTGAATTGGCCGTATTACCTGACGGATGGTCTTAGAATATAGGAAATGAGCGTGAAAAAAAGGTTCAGATCGAAATTTATAGATTACTTATGAATTTTTGTACTGTGTTTTTTCATATTCTAGTACTTCTAGTTCATTAAGTTATTATGATTTATGTATTCAAGGCACTTCTCGATGAAAAACTGACAAAAACACATTGTCTGACTCCATTCAGACTTGATTATTGAAGATACTAGCTTTTACTTCTAGAAACCTATTGGCTCTATAATATGGAGTTTGAATATATAATTTGTGGTCTAGAATCCTATAAGCTTCACAATATGTATCTGTCTATTATGACTTATTACAATATAGTTATACGAAAAGCATTTTATTCAGTAATATCCGCAAATCACTTTAAAGAGCTGAGATCTTAACATAAGATTCAGAAGCCAAACTCGATTTACACTTACGCTTAGTTTCATCTCTGAATCCTAACCATAGGGCCGACAAACATAAACGAACATAAACCACCAAAATCAGGGAAGACAGTCACAACTGAGACTTGGCCCTTTGCTTGCAGTTTGAATTTCTGTTTGGTTTCGGTCGAAGTATATACATGCATAAAATCACGCCTGTTTTCCATGGGGGTAGGCAGAAACTACGGATTTCCATTTCGGTCGAAGTATTGGGTAATTTTAAATATTTACTTCTAGTTTGTCACCCAGTGAGTGAATTTTAACCTATTTCTTATCTTTTCCAATTATGGAGCTGTATTCCGCTAAGTGGCTTTTAATGAATTTACTATCATAATGTAGTTCCTAACTTCTTAGAATATTGTTTGCTGCATTAGATAAAAAGTATTTCATTAGTAGGTTAAAGTATTTGTGAGTTAATTTCATATTTTATCTTATTTTTTTCGTAGCATTTGTGCCATTGATAATTGATGTATGTATTTAACGTTAAGTTATGATTTATCAAATAGATCATTCAAAATTATTTAGGTTTGTACTTACTGTAATTCACCATTTTTATAAAATAAAGGGTTTTAATGTAACTGCCACGGACAACGAAGTACGTACATGGACATATCTTGCTTAAGGTATTATTCATGATATTTTTGCAATACACAGGTTTTGCTCGGAAGAAAACTTAAAGAACCCGTATCTTGCAAACAAATATATCGTGGTGAAATGTTTAAAATTTTATAAAGTTGAATTATAGGGTTTGTATTGAATTTTTGTAGCTTAAAAATATAAATTTAAAAAAGAATTTATCAAATAGTTTAATTCAGTTTCTAGAGATTCATGAAAATAAACCAATATTATTAAGACATCAGAGTCTATAAACAATGCCTAAAACATTGTCATCTCTTACTAATTAATAATGACAGACAATGACCGGGCAAATTCTAAGATTTATTTTAGGCTACGTTTGTAAGTATGAAGGTTAGTTTATAAAACTAGCACGCTTGTAATTTGTACTAATTTTTCTTTCTCTTGATCTTAAAATAGCAGATCAATGTTGGCAAAAGACAGTAAGTGAAACTAAGAACACAGTACTGAGGGCCTAGCTCAAACAAATTGTACATTGGCGGTTACACTCAACTATTGAAATGTGAGTTTTAGGGTGCCTTCTGTAAACATACTTTCATTGGCAACACAAATTAGAAGACAACTTGCCGTATGCAAGCTTACCACCATTGTACCACTCGATAGTAGTCATTTCGGTTTAAGGCGGTTTTGGAGTGGGGTCATGTAAGTGAGCATGTTGACCATAACTCTAATGTCGGTACGATTCGTTAAAGTTACGATTGTGCAATCTGTTCGTGCTTGACCCTCTGTTCAGTTAGTACAGTCGCCTGTGATGAGCCTTTAAGATGTTATACTATGACTAGATAACTTCTAACAATAACATACCCTGTTTCTATATTTTAAAAGCATCTGTTAGTAGCACTACTTACTGATCATAGTACGACAGATAATATCTTATCTCATTTCTAATTATCATATTAAAGCTTTGAACTGTGATATAAGTCGAGAAATTTTATCTGAAATGTACGTTTCAGAATCTAATAGTAAAATAATTTTGTTCTTAATTTTTCATAGAAAATACAATAAAATAAAAATTACACTTAAAGTAAAGGTATTGTGAAAAGATGTAAGGACAAGTTTGTAAAATAATACTTTCTTATAAGTAATATAAATTTTTGTACTTACCCTTCTTTAGTCATAGTTCAAACACAGCAATCGTATGTCGCTTTTTTCACTAACTCTTTAATTTTACTACGGAAAATAACTTTACCAAAACGTAATGCCGTTTTTTTAAATGGTATAGTAAATACCTAATTAATCGATGACTGTGTTAGAGTGCCTAGAGGACTTTTTTTGGTAAAAAATAAAAAGTACTGTTGCTCGTTTGATCTCACGACTGTAGATATACCAGAAACCATTGATTGACTAGGTACCTACGCTACTGCGCGGTGGTACGTTTCGCTAGGGCGAGAATTTTTAATAATTTGCGGATTTTAATATTTTTTGCGTTCCCCAAAACGTTGATACACACACGCGTACTTAACACACGTTGCGTTATTTCTGACGTGTAGTGTGTTAGGTAGTTTTGCGATCGAAAACCATTCGGTATGACTAGTAATTGTTTACCAAACTATGATTTCTATAATAATAATAATAATAATGCTGGACAATCCACACAGCATCATCTAGCCCCAAGCTAAGCAGAGCTTGTGTTATGGGTACTAGATGACTGATATACTTAATACAATACATTACATGCATAGATATTTTTTATTATACATAGAAAACACCCAGAACACCCGGAATAAATATTTGCAGATCGTACAAACATTTATCCCAAAGCGGGAATCGAACCCGCAACCTCCTGTGTCGCAGGTGGACATTCGCCCGCCGCGCCGCATCGGTCGTCAGTTTGGTAATTTACCGACCATATAAATCTGTTTTATTCTTAAAATACTGTTTACTACTGTCGAAAATCTACATTCCGCTACCTTTATTACTTAAGGAACGGCGGAAATGCCAAAATCCGCAAATTATTTGAAGTTCGCACCTGGGTGAATGCTTTCCTTCACCTAGTACCCACCTACAGCTGAATCACACTGTAGGTAGATGGTTAAAGACGATCACATTACACTCGCCTCGCGTGTCATGGGGCGACAGAAGCATATTGGTCCCATACATGTTGTATAGAAGTCATTACACTAGCCGTAGAAGATGGAGAAGGAAGCGCGGGTCGTGACGTTCGTGTCTATGTCTAGTGTGATTCTGCATGTATTCATTCCGCCCCTATGTCGTGCCAAAAAAAATTGCTCACTGATTTCCAATTTTGTTTAAATCTTTAGTGGAAACGGCATAGCCCGTTTTCACTGTGTTGCACTCTGCTATCTATTATCTGCTTGTAAACATAAGTTATGATGACGTAGTTGATGCGCGATGCTGATAAAATCTCGCATTTAGGTATTACTTACTGTAACGTGAGGTTATTTAGTGTATTAAAGAGTATCCTATTTTATTTTGCTTGTATTTTTATACTTCATTGACCGTTTTACAGTACCTAAGCAGCCCAGCGATTATGTGAGCATGTTTTACAATTACCTATTGCTTGATAAGAACAGCCGTGACTAAATACAAAATCACCGAGTTAACACTGGTAGTACTTAAGTATGTATGTATGTACCTATATAGTACTTAGATGAAAGTAACGCGAAAAAATCTTCTTTACCTTTATTTGCCTGAAGTATTCAGATAGTGGTTAGGAAAAATAGAAGACGCGTAAATAAAATGACTAGTAGTGGACATTTTACACAACACCATCTGGCCTGGTATGAAGGTACCTTCAATGGAACGTTTACTCTGAGGTATCAATAGGTGGTATGCTAATCGTATGCAAAACCTATCTGTCTGTTCCAACTACGGTGACATTGTGACTCCAGTAATAGGCCTCTTATAGGAGTCTTTATTTGATCTGACCACAGACTTGGTGATCGGCCGCGAGTCGTTTAACCATCAACTTTTTCAACAACAAATAAGGCTTTATTTTACAAATCTCAAAGACCACTTGTAACAGACCTTGTTAGATGCCTACCACCGATATCAAATACGACGTAAACCTAAATTATAGAGTTAATAAATAAATGTGTGCCTGGTAAGCCCTCCTAAAACATGGGGAAGGCCTATGTCCAGTAGCAGAGTCATTTAGGCTGATCACGAGGTAGGTATCTAGTACCTAAGTATAAAAAAACTCAAAACATGTTTTATACTGATGTACTGAGCAGGTACCTACTCAGGAGATACTGCTGTCCATTTCCTCGTGCGTTACCGTAGGCGCCTTTTACGACATCCACGAACCGGAAATGGACCCCTCCATTATTTATTCTGGGCCAGGACTACCACTGCACATTTTAGGTAGGTACCTACCTACCTACCTAGCGTTGTTTATTTTGTCTGAATGTAGGTACAAGTTTATAGATACAGTTGTCTTAGTGCACCTGATTTGCCAAAGCAAACTAAACCTTATGCATTGTGTACAGAAGGTTGATTGGATCTTCCGATTCTCGATCCTTGATCAGTCTGATTTGCCAAGCGAAAATGTTCTATAAGTTGTTCGGATTGTAGTGAATCGCAGATAAGTTTATTTCGGTCTCGTCTGACGCGCACGTCCGCAGCCGCGCCGTTGTTGCGATATTGAGACAAACGAACCGACGTATTGGATGCGCGATGTCAATACAAAATGTATCGAACCATCTAGGCACTGTTTATCAGCTGTTTCTTTACTATACCTACCGCAGGGCAAATATAGGCTAAAATAAATAATTAAACTAATGGAAGTAATTTTCATACAAACTTCAACCCTCGCTGTACCTAGGTAGGTACCTACATTTTGTTTAGGGGTTGAACTTCGAGAATTCTTTTCTTATCTACACCTCTACACACCAAGACGAATATACCTACCCTAAATGTCAGTCAGTTAGAACAAAGATTTCGAAATTCGTTAAAAATTATAGTGATTGAGTGAAATCTATTGAAATTACATAATGGGTTATGTAGCATCCTACATGATTTGACAAAAATGTTTACCTTGAAGTTTTGAAGAAATACGCCATCTTTTTTACGCCACGTGCCACAATAAAAAAAACTTCATAGGTAGGTACTCGGATTCCTATGATCGCCTATCCTCAGGGTACCTACCCTAGAGATGTGAGGGGGATGCCTACTAAATTACACATAGGTACCTAAGGGTGCCAGTGTAGTATCAACATGAGCATGTTTTTAAAACTAGACAATGATGTTTTAATGTTAGAATACTCGGTGTAAGTAATTAACTAAGCATTTGAAAGACCTAAGCCGTATTATAATATTAATTTACTCCATTTTACGGTCCACAACTCTAGCGAGCCATGTTCTGTAGTTACCGTGTGTTGCAAGTTACACGCTGAAAGAGTGCAGGTAGGTACCTACCTAAATCTACCAAAAATACTTTTTTTTTAAGATCTTCGTAGTATGCAAAAAATAAATAAATAAAAATAAATAATGCCGGACGATCCACACAGCATCATCTAGCCCCAAGCTAAGCAGAGCTTGTGTTAAAAAGTTGATATAGAGTTGATGTTTTATTGACAGATGCCATGTATGTAGGTTGCTTTTCTAATTCTATGGGTTGCTTTGGTGCTTTTCTATTTATTCAACCTACTTGACATTGGCAAAATTGTCCGCAAGACGGACAGATGCCACAAAAAAAAAATATTCCTTGTGTCATATTTTATATATATTACCCAATATTACCCTAAGAATATGGACTATAAGTTTCTTATTCTATGATATTACCTACATCAAAGAAACGCCATTCCTACGAGGACCGAATCATCTGTGCAACATATTTTTGGTTATTATTTCTTACAAAAGTGGTTCTAATTACGTAGATGTCTGGTATATTTTTTATATTGTAACATTAACTGGCTGATTCCGCCAACCGATCTGCACATGAGCCTGTACGGGAGGGGCGCGTAGGTCCCTAGGCCCGAGGGCTAGGCCGGTTCGAGCGGAAATGAAAAATAAACACGTCCGACGTCGCGTGGCGCCGGCCGCGGAAAATGAAGCCTGTCGAAACTAACAGGAACATCAAGCTACGAAACTGGATAATTTTGGATATTAGAAAAAATATTTTACGGTAAAAAACTCGTCCGTGGTCCATTAACCATCACTATAAGTCTGCGATCGGGGTATTATTGATCGTTTCTATTATTAGTGTATTAGTGATAAATAAATACATAATGTTATTAAACACTTATTAGCGGTGGACTATATCTTAGTAGTCACTGTAAAACATACCTTCAGATATCGTAGTGCCCGAGATCATCAAGGATGTCTAAGATGTGACTTAATAGTGGCACGGCCAAGCTCATGCTGTTTACTTACATTTGGTGGCAAATTGGACTACCTACTACGAAACGCCGTAGAGGCTAGAGCCTCTACGGCGTTTCGTAGTAGGTAGCCGCTTCTCTTGCTCTCTCTAGGCTGAGGATAATAATAAATTTATGTCTATTCTTAAGTCTGTCTAATATTTCTTATTATTTTTAACAAGATGTGTATACGTTTAATTAAAATTTTATATTACGGAAAAATGTCAACCATCATAAATTTTCCTTTTTAATATAACTTGAAGCTTTAGTAACTCCATGTCGGCTGGTAAAGTCCGAAATTAATGTAACTGGACTGAGGAGGACGGCAATGAGTCATTACCCGGCTATTTAGCACCATCATGCGCCTTCATGAAGCTTTAGGCGAAGTTACAAGATAGGTAGTACTGGAAATTTTCCCATCCTGTTTATTTTGAAATATCATCTTTGTTTACTTTCAAAGAAATTATACATACCTACCATACCTACTAGTTCTGTGAGAACAATAGACCTCGCGAGCCCTTTTTCCATATATAACGGTACAGCCAACTCCCCCCTTTTCCCGCCTTCACCTCCCCTCTTTTGTTTTTTTTTCACAATATTGACTAATCTGACAGAATGACACCCATCGCAGGTCGGTTCGTAGCAAAGTTCGTAGAGCTTTACCTTCTGCGCTGTAAATGGTGGGTTTGATCCCCACTGAGAACAAACATTTGTGTCATGAACATAAATGTTTGTCCTATGTCTGGGTATTATATTGTATTCTATGTATGTATTTACAAAACAAACATGTATAAATAAGTATTCTATCAGTCATCTGGTTCCCATAGTGCAAGCTATGCTTAGTTTGGGGCTAACTGATATTGTATAAAAAAATATAGTTACATAAATATTAATTAAAAAAAAACATATAGATTCGTTGTAGGGTAGCTCCAAGGAACATCTGAACCTAAGTAACTTCAGTATCGCTTCTGATATTTTTCTAGGTCATCATATAGGTACTAGTAGCGGTTGTGTAGGTACTCTAAAAAACTCTGACTTGGAAAAGGTCATCTATTTACAATACCAACAATAGAAATAAGTACATAGACGTTCATCAGGTGGACACCGTGCTAGTGTCAAACTCAATTAATTACTATGATTACTCGATTGATTGGGTTCTCGGCATGTAACCGATATTGAATTAATGACGTGCCTATTAAGGTTCTATTTGATTTACGGGCATTGTTTACTAAGAGGTTATTGATCACGTAGGTACGGCTAAATGTGGCTATTGATTTAACGAAGAACAGTCAGAATGTCCAGATAGGGCTGAACATGTTTAACCGCTCGCAAATGGGAATACTAGATTAACGTGCACTTTATGTAGGTCACTACTATAGTATAACTATGCAAAACGCATAAGGCGTCATCTTGTCACCATCATGACCTATCGACTTTCAGCAATGTTTTTACTAGATCGTCAAACCATCCGGTGGAATTGAGAGCCGTCCTACGCCGTGCTTCTTGGCTTGTGGGGTCTGCTTGAGAACTTGTCTGTAGGTGCTAGTACCTCAATTTTACTAGTACTTTTCTATAAGTACCTAGTAATTAGGTAAGTATGTTTAGGTTTGTTAGTTTGTTTAGGTAAAGTATGCTTCTTTCAGTTTTACCTTATTGTGTGCCATAATATCGATTCACAATTGTATTGTTTATTTTTAAACGACGAGCTAAATATTACTTAATATTATAAACGCGAAAGTTTGTAAGTATGGATGGATGGATGTTTGTTATTCTTTCACGCTCTAACCAGTAGACCGATTTGGATGAAATTTGGGATAAACATAGATTATAGCTTAATAATAATAATATAATAATGCTGGACAATCCACACAGCATCATCTAGCCCCAAGCTAAGCAGAGCTTGTGTTATGGGTACTAGATGACTGATATACTTAATACAATACATTACATATATAGATATTTTTTATTATGCATAGAAAACACCCAGAACACCCGGAATAAATATTTGCAGATCGTACAAACATTTATCCCAAGGCGGGAATCGAACCCGCAACCTCTTGCGTCGCAAGCGGACATTCGCCCGTCGCGCCACATCGGTCGCTTGGATTAACATATAGGCAACGCGGGCGAAGCTGCGAGCGGCCGCTAGTACTTGAGTTTGGAGTGCGCCAGTAAACCTGTCAAATATAGAAAAAATATAATGTGAGTGCTGTTCCGAGGCCGATCGATATCACCAAGCAAGCAAACAATAAGGTCTCATCAATTTAGAATGTATAAGGTCCTGGATAAGAATAGCACCCCTGCATTGTTTCCCATGGTGGTTGTAAGGGGCACTAAGGTCGTAAGAGGAATGCTCTAAGAGATGGGCAGCAGTGACAATGACAAAGCTCCCCAAATATGGGGGAGGCCTATGCCCATATTATTAGGCTAGTATGAGGCTTATTTAGTCCGATGATGAGCTGTAATACGCGAGTAGGTCTAGTTTTTTTTCGAGAGCTGTTTTTTATTTCTCAAAATAATATCAGAGAATATGCCAAATGAGGATGGCGATGAGAGCCGTGAACAAAGATGCCAATTTATTTAATAAAAAGTACCTAAGTATGCCTATAAGTAAGTTGGTACTTTCCAACACACACACTGGCTTTGTTATCAGATCGGAAACTGCTGTGGCAATGTTTGCTTAAGGTACGTGTGAGAGTCTTTTAGTTTGTGTTTCCTTTAACTTTGATTGAAACTCTCTTTATTTAAGCAAACTGGTAAAACTTTCTCAATTGCTTTTCTTGTGGTTATGTAATAAACAATGTATGTGTTTAATATGGGATCGGCATACTTTTATTCATTGTATTAATTAATTTTCAAGAAGTTTTTACCTTTTGAAATTCAGGTTTTCTGTGTATAAATATGGAGACGAAACATTTCTTTCATACATCAACCAACTATTTTTTTTCAAAGTCTAAGCCAAAATCAAAAAGTATTTATTCAGTAATATCCTCAGGGATCATCCTAAAACGCACCAGGTCGTCGAGATCAAGTCTAAAAAAATAGGTAAAAAAACTTACGACTTGGTTTCTACTGTGTTTATGTATGATCCTTTTACAAATTCATAATAATGTAAATACTGAAGCTCCAGTGAATCTAACTTAATAAGGCGAAAGAAAGACTAAAAACAGTGTAATTTTTTCAAATGCACCTTTGTTTATTTCATTATTAAATTTATTATCAGTTAAATGTTGAAAAGAAGATTAAAAACAAAAGAATAAACACAATATGTACAATTACTCTACAAAGAAAATACAAAAACAATACCGTGTTTCATTAAAACTCTGTCTAACATGTAGCCTTTGCTTGCGAATCCTTCACAAGAATTTTTAATTATCTGTTTGTTATACACCAACGAGAATGGTTAAAAATCAGCCAAGAGCGAGTTGGACTCACGCAAGAAGGGTTCCGTACCATTATCTATAATAAAAACGGAAAAAATTACGTTTGTTGTATGAGTTTTATTCTGTTTTTCGTGTGTTATGTTGTTATAGCGGCAACAGAAATACATCATCTATTGTTGTTTATTAAGTCAGTCAGTCAGTCAGAATCAGGACAAAGTTTCTACGGTTGGTTAGATTTAAATACTACCTACACTTTTGTCAATACATATTGAATAGGCTGGGAAAACTGAATTCTGTATTTGAAAAATCAATCTTTTTTTAAAATGTTATACTTCAATTTGGATAATGGCATACAAAAAGACAGGCTGGAAATTATATTTTCATAAAATTTACCTGTATAATCATAAATGTTAGTAAAACTACAAAAGTATAAGCTCTACAATTTGTGAAGCCCCAGTCTAAATTAGCTTTCAACTTGGAATGAAAGCCGCTTAAATCCACCATACATCGCTAAACGGGGAATCAAAAGCATTCCCGATGAGTGTGTAAGGGGCTTAAGAGGCCAGCAAAATGGAAAAGTTAATTTTAATGCACCTCTCGAGCCACTATCTCGTTATCTCTTTCTTCCTCTGCGTATTTTCTGAATGGATAGGCTTCTCGGCTAGATTGGAGGGTTGCTACGGAATTAAGTTTGAGAGGATTATTCTTGTTTGTGCATGGCACAACAAAAACAAATTGAACTTTTTTGTATTGAAAAGCTTTCCAATTTGTGTGGGAAACCGATGAAAGTGTAATTGGATGTGATAACTCAATTTAAGTCAGAGTTATTAGTCAGACAAGCTTCCGTCCGCGACCTCGCTCGGTTATTACCCGGAAGAGTACAGATTACAGAAAAAAAAGTAGCATTTAGACTTTAATTACCAAGCACAGAAGATATCGCTCCCGATGTCTTAGTACATTTATATTTGGTAGATACCGATATTTTGTAGTAGTTAGTATTCCTTATACGCGACAGGTTGCAAGCCCATCACCCCTGCTAGAATTCTAACTAGTAGGTACCTACATTATTCTAAAAAATGCTTTCAATTATGCCAAAAGCTAGCGCAACTTCACGTTCACTTTTGTCTTTAAGCCATCTAAACGTGATAAAGTACAAAACATAAAAGTTTTCGTATTTATATTTTTAGAACTTAGTATTCTAGGCTAAGGATATTGGATATTGACATCTTGACTACATCAATATCCTTAAAGATATCTACCTGAAAAGCACTAGCAGAGTCAAACTAGATCAGACTGGCCCCGCTTTCCCGATACGTAGAGGTGTAAAACAGGGCGACCCGTTGTCACCAAAAATTTTTATCGCAGTTCTAGAGCAGATCTTGCAAGGGTTGAACTGGACACGAAAAGGTATACATGTTAATGAAAGAATCCTTAGCCACCTCAGATTTGCAGACGACATCGTATTGTTTTCAGAGTCAGCTAAACAAATAGAGACGATGGTAAACGAGCTCCGCAACGCCAGTCAGCATATTGGCCTCGAACTTAACACCTCTAAAACCAAGGTTATGACAAACAGCGATCACACGGCCATAATTGTTGACAATTCACCCTTACAGTATGTGGATGACTATGTATATCTTGGTAAACTTATATCTTTCAGAAAAACAAGACATAGTGATGATTTACACCGAAGAATAACAGCGAGTTGGGGAAAATTTTGGAGTTATAAAGAGATTCTGAAGTCAAACATCCCGATTAAATTAAAGAGGACAGTTTTGGACTCATGCATACTACCGTGTATCACATACGGGTGCCAATCTTGGATATTCAATAAACAAAACAGGGAAAAAATTTGCAAATGTCAAAGAGCAATGGAAAGGAGCATTTTAAACATAAAACTAAAGGATAGAGTAAAGAGCTCCGAAATACGCATGAAAACTCAGGCCATTGATGTTCTTCAACATGCACAAACGTTAAAATGGAGATGGGCAGGCCATCTGGCACGCACCACCGATCAAAGATGGACAAAATATGTAACACAATGGCAGGGACCAACTGGAACGCGTTCCAGAGGTAGACCTCAAGAAAGATGGTCAGATGAAATAAAAATGTTAAGTGGGAAAAAATGGATGGAAAAAGCCCAAAATAGAGAGGAATGGCAAGCTCTGGAGGAGGCCTTTACCCAAAGAGGGGTCCCTAATATAGAAGAATAAATAACATTACATTATTACATTATAGACATTTAATTGAATCCAAATTTAATAATAATATTGTTAGAATAATTTTAATTTTTACCGCATGAATTTAAATTTAAGTATCTTATTTACTAGAGGAAATAAAGGCTATTTTATTTTATTTTATTTTTATTTATTCTAGGCTAAGTATTGACTCCTGCTAGGCCAAATAGCCTTGATGCACTGGACGTTTTTGATATTTGCATTTTACGCACTATAGTTATTTTTTTTATGTCAATCGTCCTTAGTTGGACATATCTGCCAGCACCGCCTACCTGCCGCACTATACTTTTTTTTTTTTATACAACTTGCTAATGGAACAAGCAGATGGTCCACCTGATGTTAAGTGGTTACCATCACCTATAACAAAGCATTGCCTCGTAGGTCACGCTCGTTAGGAACACAAGACGCTCTTATCAAATACATAAAATGATCAGTGGCGGTAGGTTTGTGGTAGCAGTGGCTTGAACCAATTCTGTATCAATTGTTTGAGTGAAAATATAGGCGATAAAAATTTGTATCAATAAATAAATATTGGTAGATATTTCATACTACCATATATACACATCACATACACACACATATTGGCACAATCTTTTTAGCAAAGCTTACACAATGAGAAACAAAGGGCAATTCTCGTAAAAAAATTACGTCAAATTCAAGGTTCGTTCGTGTCATCTCCAAATGATATTCTGTAAAACTGACATTTCAGACAGGCACAATTTTAACAATCAAATTCTAGTTTCAATCGAATAATTCCGAATATACGAGAATTGGGCCTCGATCACATTAAATGGCAAATAGAACACATTAAATACTTTTATTTCTGTAAATACATACAGAATACAATTTATCATCAAGACACAACATACATCTATGTTCATTACACATTTTTGTCCTAGTGGGAGTCTAATTTATATCCTCTATCAAAAAGACTACCATAACTGTGAAGCCAGTAATAATACAGAATTACAACTAGGTATATAAGATCTTTACTACAGTAAAGGTAGTTTGAATAAAACCGCAAGACATAAACTGCAAGTACCTGAGGTAACAGCCGTTTTTCCGGTTCAAGTTTCACCGAGCAGAGTTAAAGTTGTGACCAAGAAAAATAGTTAGTCTTGAAATTGTTAAGATCTCACTAACCCGATGGAAATCCTGACAAAACGTCGTCGTCTGGGAACTTTGTTGGAAAAAATAAAAATACCTAAGTTTGGAAGAAAAATCGAAGCTGCCCTATAGTATTTCGCGCGACTTTACTTCCACTAAAAAGAGCCGATACATACAACAAATGCATAATATTTTAGTATAAATATTTTATTTGTGCCAAAACTTAAAGGCCTAAAAACCACAGCTCATATGAACCTTCATAAGCAAGCCTAGTGTACCTACAATATAAAGGCGCTCAAGACAAAGTCACTTTCCATTTATTTTCATATTTTGCATCTATTTAGCTTAATTATTTTCAGCTTATGTTTATGCAATCTTTCTTGTACAAGTACGTATAATATAGCAATTTATTTACAGTTTTCTGGTTCGCCTGGCCGATGAAATGGCAAAATGATTACAGGTACTCATTTGCCGGCGAGATTACTGACGTGTGTAATGGGAAAGAGATTAGCAGGGAGTTTTCCTAGCGACGTAAATAAGCGAGATTATGGAACATTTATTACACAGTTATGAGAAAGAAAAATTTGCTAGTACTATGCTTGAATATAATAAAGTAACTCACAACTGAAATCAAGTGCAATCAAGAGTAAATAACCTGTAAATGCTGATCTATTTGAAAGTTACATAAGTTAATGCCAAAGGCGTTTATTCCATGGAATCAAAGTGTCCACAAAGAATAGTCTTACAAGTAGGTGAACATAGTTGTCAGTTCTTCATGAACCTAAAAAAAACAATTAAGGAAACTTACGCCTTAGTTCTTATCGAATTTAGGAATTCTTTTTACAAAATAATATAAAATAAAGCTTCAGTGTGGTGCCAGTCTAACTTAGTGAGGCGATTGCAATATAGAAATATGTAAACACAGTACAAGGCAACTAAAATATTTTGTACAACATCTTAGTGTAACGATGTGTAAGTAGGTAAGTCAAAGTCAAAAAACATTTATTCAGTAAAATCCGCAGTAATCATCTTGAAACGTCTTAAATCTAGGTAATACATCGGTTTGACGACCGATGTGGCGCGGCGGGCGAATGTCCACCTGCGACGCAGGAGGTTGCGGGTTCGATTCCCGCCTCGCGTATAATAAAAAATATGTATGTATGTAATGTATTGTATTAAGTATATCAGTCATCTAGTACCCATAACACAAGCTCTGCTTAGCTTGGAGCTAGATGATGCTGTGTGGATTGTCCAGCATAATTATTATTATTATTTATTCAGTAAAATCCGCAGTAATCATCTTGAAACGTCTTAAATCTATGTAATAATAGTAATTCTAAAATGGAACATAAGTTATTATTTGAATTATATTCTGGTATAAAGTAATCACTGATTTCAGTTACAAATATTATGTTCTAGCGAATGTCGACTACACCACCCCCCACCCTGCATCTTCAAATTCTAAAGCTTTGCAATAACATCGGGAGGACCCGATCGCTGCGGTTTCGCTCCCGTCGTCCAGTTTTTGTTCAATATCGATATGTTAGACGTTCAATTGTATGGAAGAGAGCTCGGGTATCTTACCGATTCAGCTTTATGATCGCAAAATAAAAATCACTTGTCTGATTTTATGAGATGTTATTTACAGTGGTAAATAAATATAAAGTTTTGGTGGATGATAAGAGCGTGTTTAAACACGTGAATGGTTGAGGAAATCAATACCAAGTATTGTCTCAATACTTTACTTGGTTACAACGTTCAAATTCTTATCATGCGGCCAACCGCGCGGCGGCCGGCCCCCACGCCTCAACCGCGTAGTAACCGCGTCACGTAATATATTTCACGCCATATAAACACGCCCTCAATGTAATTGGTTTATTGAATTCTGTGAAAATGCAGTGGACATTATTTTTACCGCTGGTAAACTGAGCAAATAATTTTAATCTTATAGCTACGCTGTTACACCGGTGGTCTAGTAATAGTGATCCGGCCTTCTAATCCTAAAGTCGTGGGTTCAAATCCGGTCGTGCAACACTGTTCGAAAATTTTACTTGCGCAATGCCAGTGCTCTTAAACGGTGAAGGAACACATCGTGAGGAAACCAGTTAGTCTTCTAGCAGCGGTGATAGACTTGCAACTTGTCACGTCTAAAATACTAACTACTGCAAAATGTGGGTACGTATCAAATGTACTATCTGGAGGTACCTCTGACTACCCCTCTTAGACAATCTCGAAGAATCTCGAGTAGGTACTTGGTACTAAAAGATCGAAGGAGATATCTACCGTGCTTGGGGATTAAAGTCGTGATGCTATTTTTTTTTGTAGAAGTGGCCATGGTAGAATCCTTCACAAAGAGCCTATTACTTGTACTGCTAAAACAACAACCGTAATTAACCAATCAGTTATATCCGGGTAGACGTAACTAATTTGCAATTATATACGTAGCAGTGATCTGAAACAATTATCCTAAACAGCTTTGATTATCAGCTGTATTATTTTGTTTTGTACAACAATGAATGGTGCCAACTTTGTCCAAGTTTTTTTCCACGATAAACGAAATAAAGACTGTCTCCAAAGCCGGCAGATTGTCTGGGCCGCGGGCCACAAACTTCAGCTATTATGACGGGCAAAAATAGTTGGGTAAAGTTAGCAAAGTTGCCAACTAACGGTCCTCGTTATTGCCTTAGTTGGACAATATTTTTGTCGTTGACAAGGCTAGAACACTTGTTATTATAACAAACTGTTGTATCGATAGATTAGTTGTATGACTCGGGCAATTACTTTTTCTTTGTTGATAAACTGTGATCATGTAACTATTACTAGGCAGTGATTGGTCGGTGTGATCTTTTGACTTATGCTTGTTATGTTATTATGTTATGCGATTATATTTTATAATTGCTGTATAAAATACTATTTTCACTGTCGCTTGTGTTAATAATAAAGATGGCAATTTGGGGGCATTTTAGCTAATAGCTGGTAGTAGTAGTACTAATGACCAATATTATATGAATAGAACTGTATTTACTTTTTATAATAATATCTTGCGTGTGTATAAAAATAACCATACGCGGTAGGTTGTGAGTTCGATTCTCATCCAAGACTTTTTTCTGAATTCTTTATTGCATAAAATATTATACATACAAAAATACAAATAGAGGGCATGTGCGAAACGAGCTTAACCTTGAAAAGAGTTTTTTTACAGCATCACTTTTTTGTGTAATTATATGCTTTATTTAGCTAAGTGCTAGATAACATTGTCTGAAACGTCTACCCAATGATTATATTACCCTCAATTTTTATAATTTCATACTTTCGTAGTCCGGGAATCACACTTTTTTTGTACTCGTAGTAAACTGCAATCAAAAATAATCTTTCTACATAGCTGAATCTAATTTTTTAATCATGTATAGGTAGTGTAGTCTGCAGATCAGAACACAAAGGCTGTCAGACACACTCGGATCGAGCAGGTAGTGCAAATTAATCCAATGCAATTTTATCTAGTCACCCGGGGCATTTCACAGTGGGCACACAATATATTAAATTCTAAATAGGCACTTCGAATTAAATATCTTTTGTTCACATGTTCAAATCATTATAATCTAAGAGATCATTGGCTAAGCGAGTAAAATTTTCTCAGTTTCGTGATTGGCTATAAAATACTTTTGTCCGTCTGTCTGTCTATTCTCATTTTTCAACCAATTTTGGCACAAGCTCATCGATTTTTTAAGTTTTTTAATCGATCACCGTTTTTGATTATGTAAAAATCTACATAAGAACTAAATTTATAAAAGGGGAGTGGTGGGGGGAAAAGGGGGAAAAGTTTTGATTTTGCGAAAGAGATGTTTTGATTCGTTGGTTATTTCCTGGTTTTCTGGGCTCGTAAGGTCTCTTATTCTCACACAGCCACTAGTTTTAGTATTTTGAATGATAGTAAGAAGTTTTGTATCCTAGGCTTGCATTTTCAGATAATACACATAGGTACTGTTTATTGTTGAAATAAATTTAAAAACAATATGAGTAAGACCTGTATTAACTGTAAGGTTCAAAATATGAGAAAAATTTAGATTTTTGATGTTTTTTGCAAAAGCGTATGTATGAAAGAGGCGTATGGGGGAGACCTATATATATCCAGCGGTGGACTTCTACAGGCTGATGATGATGATGATGTATGAAACATATTTTGAAGACAGTACTTGTTTCTATTATATTGGTTATAAAACATGCAAGACGCGGAGTTCGTTAAGAAATTGAGATACATTTCAGGTAAAACAAGATTTTTTCATGTAATAAATAACAATATTATACATTATTACTAAAGATTTCTAGAGTTTATGTTGAATGAGCTTTAAAGTACTTTTTGTTTTGTTTTTTGGTTTTTACTTACTTTTCCAAATAAAAAAAATGCTAAGTTTCATAGAGTTAATTATTATTATTAGTCATTGCCACCACTGTAGATCGCTGAAGCAATATTTAATTGGCTGGGAACGGAACAAGGGACATTCCGTTGTCCTTTTGTAATATGATGTGACCCAAGGGTTACTCCGGACTAATTGAAATTCAAAATATTTTATACTCCATTTGAGACGCTAATGGGATTTAAACGGGTGTGTTTAAACAATGGCTTAAGGTTTAGTTTGTAGGATGGGGGTAGCAGGTGTACGGAAAGATAACCATTAGAGTTAAAGTAGGTGATACAGCAGTAGACAAAGATATAAAATATATATTTTTAGGACTTGCTTATAGAGCACCGGTGGTCTAGTGGGAGTGACCCTGCCTTCTGATCTTAAAGTCGTGGGTTCAAATCCGGTCGTGCAACAATGGATTTTTAAGTTCGAAAAATTTATGTGCGCAATGCCAATGCTCTCAACGGTGGAGGAAAACATCGTTAGGAAACCAGTTAGTATTCTAGCAGCGGCGATGGGCTTGCAACCTGTCACGTATGAAACACTAACTACTGCAAAATGTGGGTATGCACCAAATGTACTATCTGGACATACCTCTGACTACCCCCCCTTAGACATCCTCGAAGAATCTAGAGTATGTATATGTTTTTACAAAAAAAATATAAACATTGTATTTGTTATCATTGTACTATGGAAACCAATAGTACAAGCTTTGCTTAGATTGGAGTTAAATAGCGTGTATGTAAGTGTGAGAAATGTGCCTGTAAAATATTTATGTAGAAATTTCAATATAATATATGTGATAAATGGGTCTTAGGAAGTATTTTTACACCCAGTATCGATTTACTTATTTATTACTTTTTTCAACCAAAACCAAACGGCTTGCCACTCTTTGTGCAAGTATAGGTAGAACTTTCTTCACACAAGGAAACCCCTTGAGTAGATTCCATAAGTCAAGAAGCTATCCCTGGAGTATCACCGCTCGGTCAGTGTCGGGGAAGTGAGTTGTTTTAAAGAAAAACAAGGGTTGTCTCAGATCTGCTCATTCGTCCGCAGATCACGTACTCACTTTGTTAGGAAAACAGTCCGCCCTTTGACGTATAGGCACACGTTTTAATGCATATCTTGAACAGAATTATTGATAGCTTACCCCGATCTCATTGATTTTAGATTTTCAGGATTTCAAAACTATTCTTTCGGAGAAAAGTTTCGGAGAATGAACTGCGTAAAACTTTTGAAAGTTATTTTAAAGTAAAAAAGCATTTATTCAGAGATGCAAAGGTTATTTTGATCGTCTTAAAGCTAGATGAATCTACCAGTTCCTCGCAACCAAGCCTAGAAAAACAGGTAAAAAACTTATGGTTTAGTTCTTACTGTTTTTTTGTATGATCCTTCTGCAACGTTTTTTTTATTATGAAGATAAAAAACTTTAAAAATGTATTGTTTGGCAAACAAGTCTACTTAGGTATATTAGCTTGAATAATTTTCAATGTATAAATGAAGACTTTGAAAACATAAGCACTTAGCAAATGTTTTTTCGGCAAGGGAACCTTCTTATTTATAGTCAAAAAAGTGGAAACGGTAAAAACTTTAGATTACACCACGAAACTGTATTTAACTTTATTGAAAAAGAAAACGAGTTCACCGAAAATCTAATTTGGCTGCGTATATCTAACCCCGAGTTGTGGTAACGCGAAAACTTAGGTCATTTTTCAGAGAAAATCCGTTCCCCTCTCCTCGTAATGAAACCTGAAGGCTTCGATTTCCGAATTTCTTATCCTTCATTCATTAGCAAGTTCAATCAGAGGGTGCCGGCTGCGGTTATTTATTACCTTGCATCGGCCCTCACAATTACGGAAAGGAAAAAGTTACGCCATTACCGGCCCTTCGAGGATTTCATACAAAAAGTGTACATGTGACGCGTTGCAATATCGATAAGGATCCAGAGGTTCGGGCTGTTTGGCCCCGATTGTATCGAAACGAGAGGATTGAATTTGTGTTAAAGGTCCTTATGTAAGGTATTGGTAAGGATTTTCCTATTTATAAATTCCACATACAGTTTGGTGGACACTGGTGTGGGGCTTACACACAAGCACACTGTACTAGTACGAGTATTTTATGCAAATGGGCTTCTGAACGGTATATTAGTTAGTAGTACCTACTAACTCAAATATACTAAAGCTAGAAAAACGCGCGTGACTTCGTCCGCGTGTAGCTATTTTCGTACAAACTTCAACCTCCACTGTACACGTTTAGAGGTTAAATATCGGGAATTCTTTTAGTAGGTACACCTCTACGCACCAGACGAATCAATCAGACGAATATACTCTGAAAATTACTATACAAACGATATACTCTACTATTAACTGCTTTGCGTCCATTACCCCGGTAACATGTAACGCGCTTCAAATACTGTTCTTACTTTTTACCCGAACTAGCCGTTCACTAAACCTTTCCTACAAGTCAAAAAAAGTTGAAATATATATTTTTAAATGTTGGGTTGCTTTTCTTCGTTTGATGAATGATACTCATAGATACAAGACCGTAGCTAAAAGCTGTACGCATGAATATATAGTTAGACAGCTACATTTGTTTACTAACGAAGTAAGAAAAAAATACTTTGTTATAAGTAACGGTTACCACTTAACATCAAGTGAACCATATGTTTGTTCCACCAACGGTAGCATAAAAAAACAAAAAGGTTTCTATAAAAACATAAAATTGCAAGACTCAAATCACACGACGTCGTATTTCTAGTCGTAAACTAAATCGTGTGTAAGAAAGAAAATTTTATGAAATTCTGATGTGTAGGTAGTTCAAGGGTTGTCGGCGCACCTGGGTACTGAATTACGGTTTACGTGCTCCGAGACTGGAGCCGTTAAATCTGCTAAGGTGACATTATGTTCTGCGAGAGGTGTACACTGTAAAAGGAACTCATATTTGTAAAGATAAATATTTAGAGAAATTTTGCAGTGTAGTGTGATTTTGTGAATAATAGTTTGCCTACAGCCTTTACACAATGTGTGACTATTACTAGATAAAAACCGTGATTTCATTTGCGTAAAGCATTTTTTATATAAACTTCAACCCCTGCTGGACCTCTTTAGGGCTTAAATAAAGGGTGTTAGAAAATGAAATCTCTATTCAGGACAAAGATTCAGGCAATTGTTTTAGATATCTAATTTACCACAGATTACCTAAAAACTGTTATTTATTTAAGCGTATGACTTTAAACAATAGGCGTAAATAATAAAACTACAGGAACAAAGCAAACCTGTAAGGTAAAAACAATATGGTAAAAATATAACTACCAAAAAAATATTACTTTACCAAAAACTGTTAAAATGTTTCCGCGGATAACAAATTTTTCGCTAAACCTAAAAAACGCTGTCAAAAGTTTAGCATCAACACGCATTCATTTCAAAATATCTTGACGTAAAATAAAGGCACCTGCTCAGCTGCTTACATCGTTTTATCATTAGAAACAGAAAGGGCTTTCTGTTTCCTCAATTTGCTACAAGCAAACGGAATTTTAATATTACGCTCTAAGCTCGGCCTTTGTGATCGCCAGCAATTTTATTATTTATTTAAAGATAAATGGCGGTATGTAACGTTGTTTACTTTTTATTGTGAGTTGGGTATGCTAATTAAAGCGTAGAATCGGCATTGCAATTAAAATAATAAATTCCAAACGTTACCAATACAGATTAACGTAACCACACCTGGTATAGCGGTCACGTTCATGGTCTTGTCCCTACTCAAGGGTTTTTGTGTTGTCATGGGTATGAAATTAAGATTACCATAGTACTCGTACCATAATTAATTGGACTAACTACCGCTTAGATTCACCTAGCTTTAAGACGTTTCAATATGAACTCTGCAGATATTTCTGAATAAATGTGATATTGACTCTAACTCAGAAAATAAAAGTAAATAATATAAATAAATAAGCAAAGTATGCCAACATTTATTTTGTTGTGACAAATATTGAAAGCATAGGACCTGAAAGCCTTTCCACCTGATGGGCGAACTAAATTACTAACATCGTGGGAAGTCAGTGGATAGAAGTGACTAAAAATCGTTCCTCATGGAAACGTATTAGGAATGATGATAATGAGTATTAAACATAAAATTATTGCGTCTCTGCTGGTTAACAGTCAACTGCATCTCAGATGCCTTCAGTTTTTAAAATATCTGTTCGTATATTTTTTCTTTACAAAAACCCAATTCAACATTGCTACACCCGTAGACAGCGCTACGTCGTAGCAATGCTACGAGTACGCTTTATTCTCAAACCTTATTTAGTCCATGTTTGCAATAAGAAGAATCCAGCGTAATTAATAACTAACGTACATGCATATAAGACAGAACATATATTCCTACCATGAAATGATACGAAAGCTTCTGATAATTAAGCCTCCAGCCTGAGGGCCTGTACAAACAGAACGCAGTCATTTCGGCTCGGAATGTTGCGTCCTACATTCCTACTTATTTACATTTCATTTGAGAGAATGTGCTTAAAACGAGTATACGTCGAAATACACGCTTGATAGACATACAACGCTAGATAAGACTATGATATTCGCGCAAATATAAAAAAAAAATCAGACACCTTCACCCTTCAATCCACACTTCAAAACTTTAGGCTGACCTCATAGATCAGTTAGTAAGAGCAGTAGCTAGGTGTGTGTTGTGTAGGTTCGATTCCTACAGAGGAAAAACAGTTATGTGATATGAACATATATGTTTGTTCTCTGTCCTGGTATTTTATGGTCTCGCTAGTAATTTGCGAGGTTGAGCGTATACGGGCTGCCTATGCGTTGTTTATTTATAAGTCAGTAAGTCAGGAGTCTTAACTGACTGCCTCCATATTGCTACACTCTATGTAGCTTTACTCTGTGTAGTGACTACTATATTTAATTACACTTAATCGGTTATCGGAATCAATTTATATCATGGTTCCCAAATTACAAGCTTTGCATTGGGGCTAGAAGGCGTTGTGTGAATGTGTGTCAATATTTATATCTTTTAGGTTTATATTTATATTCTTAAAACGCAATAATCTGAAAAAACAGTATAGGTGTTATTACAATATTTTTTACACTATCTTGAAAGTCACTTCTAGCATTTTTCCTCCGTTTATTTTGGCTGTGTGCTCATGCGAAATTATTTTCCAGACTTACTGTCCTATTTTTGTAGCGCAAGCTTAATGTGATGCAAGTACCCAAATGCATATCATTCTTTCCAAAACAAACCTCACCCTATTGAATCTTTTATATCTCATTACCCTAATTTTACCCTTTTATTTGGTATTAATACATTCCAGTAAAAGTAAAAGTAAAAATTATAAGTTCAAAAATTGTGTAAAATATTTTTCCTTATTTTTTATACAACTTCCTGATGAAACAAGTGGATGGCCCACCTGGTGTGAAGTAGTTACTATCGCCTATAACGAAGTATTGCCTTGTAGGTTACGCTCGTAAGGAACGTGCCCTTCAAACCAGAACATAGCAAGCTATTGTGCGGCAGAAAGACGCATGGTGGTAACCGGACGAGCCCTTCACTGGGAGCTGTACTACTACTAAAAGAGCTCCACTACTAGTTCTCTATCTGCCTATAATATATAATATACCATAGAAGCAAACTTTCGGGCTCTCCTAAGTAATGTTTACAAAAACGATGTATTATCCTAGTAGAAAATTTCATAGCAATATTTCACTATCCCGACTCGCTGAGATTTACTCGCATTCAGATAACGCTTTCAGTTGAAGTGGACATTCTGAACGTAGATAACAATGCAATTTACAAGGGACCAGCTGAAAGAAATAGACTACGAAACGTACGGTTTAGTTTTAAATGGAAATTGTACAGATAGTGTAAAAGATGCGACGAGGGATAAATTCAGGATTTCGGGTACTGTGAGAGTTTATAAGTTTTATTTGGATAATCAAATAACAAGTATGTAAATAGATGATAGATACTAATAATATAGGTACAATGTTCCTATTTTCGACGACCGATATGGTGCGGAGGGCCAATGTCCTCCTGCAACGCAGGAGGTTGCGGGTTCGATTCCCGCCTTGGGATAAATGTTTGTACGATCTGCAAATATTTGTTCCGGGTATTCGGGGTATTTTTATATGCATAATAGAAAATATATAGTATATCAGTCATCTTGTACCCATAACACAAGCTCTGCTTAGCTTAAGGCTAGATGATGCTGTGTGGATTATCCAGCATTATTATTATTATATTAGTAGCATGTTTCCAAAGAAAAATTTTAAAGGTTACCCAGCCTTTATCATTATAGGTCATTATAGGGTCATTTATATTTAGCCATTTTCATAAAACACAATATTAAAAGATTTCCATCGTTTCCGAGAAGACATCAGAGAAAATAAAGATAGATGAACAATAAAATGATTCTTATTATGGCTTACTTTTATTTTTGTATTACGAAAAAATTTAGGTAATCCAATTTTATTTTATACTAAATGCCGCCTGTGACTTCAACCGCGTGTTGGCAGTGAACGTTAATATTTAAGGCACTTTTACGTTTGTTTTTTATACTCTGCAAATGTATTCGTGAGCTCAATAGTTTGTTTACCTAATTATATGTACCGTAAACTCAGTCCGAACAGGTCCGAATAGACCCGAATAATAGATACAAGGGCATCTTCGTACAAGTCTGGAATCCGTTGCTTGGTACAAAAAAACCGGCCAAGTGCGAGTCAACTCACGCACAAAGGGTTCCGTACCATTATCTATAATAAAATCTAAAATATTTTTTTATTCTGTTTTGTAGAATTTTTTGTTAGAGCGGCAATAGAAATACTTCATTTGTAAAAATTTCAACTATCTAATTAATACGATTCATGAGATTCAGCTTGGTGACGGACGGACAGACAGACAACGGAGTCCTAGTTCATGTCAAGTCAGTTCAGTCGTACGACGTTATTCTTTATGTCAATACAAACAAACATCGACACTTTTGCATACATATTATGTATTAGACAAGTGAAACGCGCGTAATTTCTTTTGCGTGAAGTTATTTCTATAAACATCTTAAGCCCCGTTGTATCCGTCTAGGCGTTGAATTACGTGAATTCCTTTCTTAGTGCGTTGTCCATGTCAGTCAGTCAGTCAGGACAAAGATTCTTATAATTGGTATAGATAAAATTTCATTGGAATATACCAGTTACCTACCACGTAGCATTAATACAACCCTTTTCAAGTCTGCCTCAATTCCATTTTCTATTGTCACTTGATGTGATTTTCAGGCTTCGTAGTGACGTTCCGTTTACGTAGGAAACTGGAACGTAATGTTGCTCGCGTCATGCTCTGCATACCGAGCTGAATATGCCACACGGACAAATTGACTGCTCTACAGTACAGCTGTAGTATATACTAAGCAGTAGCGCAACTTTATCTTTTACCTTTTTTATGTTATAAAGAGAACACCGGTGGTTCAATAGAAATAACTCTGCCTTTTGATCCTAACGTGGATGGATTTTTCTATCGAAACATTTATGTACAGTCAGCTGCACTAGAATGTATACAATTCGTAAATTACAGAATGGTGTTCCAGCGTTACAATTAATATTAACTGGGCAAAAACTGAAAAAATAAGTGAACTTATGAGCTAATTTCACGATTTTTGAGTTTTTCCTGTTTAAGAGCTTACTACAAGGTTTTGATACTGTTTTGAAAGTTACAAATTGTATACATTCTAGTGCAGCTGACTGTACGCAATCTCAGTATCCTAGTATTCTCAACGGTCTATTGAGCATAAACATCAAGAAAGTAAGTAAATATTGAATGATGCAATTGAGTTGCATCATTGAATGTTTTGCCACTGGTATTTCATGAAGTTTTCGATTTTATAATAATATTTCAATAATGGCTCTCTGTTTGAGATGCTTTTGCTTACATCGTTTGAGATGCTTCTCGTATAAAAATATAAAAGTTGAGCCACTGATAGTGTTATTACTGTGGTTTGTGTCGTAGTCGTTTGCTTGTGACACGAAAGAAATCACATGCAATACTTTTCCGGATTTAAGTTTTAGAACACAGTTAACTTTGCGCATGTCATACCACTTCATGCAGTAAATCATATACGTACATACTAAAAAAAGACTCGTGTCTATTCCAATATTCCAATTTGCCACGTAAAGCTATTTCAATGAAATCTCAGCCCCGACTGCACTCTTTTAGGTGCTAAATATTTATTAGGAATTCCTTTTTTAGTACATCCTACGCACTAAGACAGATATAACCTGAAAATGTAGTCTCTATGACCTAGTTTAGTCCTAGTCCTAGTTTAGCTGTGTGTTGTCTATATGTCAGTCAGTTAGGAAACTTTTGTCCTTGTACTTGTTGTTGATTTTTTTTTATACAACTTGATGATGGAACAAGCATATGGCCCACCTGATATTAAGTGGTTACCATCGCCTATACGCGCATAAGGCACATGCTTTGTTATAACAAAGCATTGCCTTATAGGTCACGTTCGTTAGGAACGTAACCTAAATGGGAAAGGGATGAGAGGGAGAGTATGGGAGATGCCTATGTTAAGAAGTGGACGGACAGGCGGTTGATAATGATGATGTCCTTTATCTAAAGAAAAGTTGTGTTGTAATAAATAGAAAGCTTACTTTATAGACAGATCGAATTACCTACTGTGTTGTGTAGTGTACCCTAATAAACGTCAAATGTAGCCCGGACATGGGTCCGCCTCAGGTTTCACAGGTCTACCGTCATTCTGCGTTAGAATTGTGTTAATGTATCACCATCATCATCATCCGTCATACTCAGTTTGTAGTTTCCCTGCCTTCTGCGCTGTAGGACCACCTACAGTGGGTTCGATCCTCACCAAGAACAAATATTTATGTGATGAACGTAGATGTTTGTACTGCGTCCCAAAATGTATTTATTTTTCTGATATGAATAAAAACTAATAGCATTAAAACTTTAATCCTTAAGCACGGTAGATATCCTCTCAGATCTCTTAGTACCGCAAGTACCTACTCGAGATTCTTCGAGGTTGTCTAAGAGGGGTTGTCAGAGGTACGTTCAGATATTACATTTGGTACATACCCATTTTCTGATTTAAGCTCATAAAAAAGAGCATAAACCATCCACATAATATTTTTTCATAATAATAATCCAAACAACAATAAATAGTCCCCCACTCTGGGTTCAAGAGACATCCCTGCCGGACCTTAAATTTTATTTTTACGAGACATCCCCTCAGCATTCTGTGAAAACATCATAAACCAGAGTTTTCGACGTGAAAATTGTTTACAACGACCACGAATGAGTTTTACCGGATCTCTGTTGAAGTGTCTATTGTGTTTCGACACAAAAAAGTATGGCGGGTGGTGTGTATCTTTTAAGAAAATATGATTATTCCTCAGTGGGGAAAAAGTACGTTAAATATATTACTCTAAGTGGATACCAAATACTGTTTTTTATAGAGCTATAAAGCAATACTTCCAGCAAAAGTGTATATATTGGGAGCGACTCCGCTTTCCGTTCCTAAGGTCGTTGGTTTAAATCCGGTCGAGTACCTCTTGATTTTTCTAACCTAACTAACTAGGCTAACTGTACCTAACTGTGGCAAACTGTGGCTGGCTGTAAGGGTGGTAGATGTGTTGGGTAACTTTTGGGTAACTGGGTACTTTTATTTTCCAAAACGTACAATTTTTTTTTAAAGGTATGAATGCAGTTTTTTTTTTACTAAAATCGATAACATGGGTGATCCTAAGAACAGATCTTCGTATGTCTTATAGTTTCAGACTTTCCCATACTGACCTGTCTAAATGTTACATCCTGTATTGTGCAAGGTTAATTACCTATTGTTACAGTACCTACGTAGTTCTACGGGCTGTGGTCTTTTCATACTTTAGTCAAAGGGAGGATTTTGCAGTCCATAAATACAACCACAAAGATAACATTTCTCTCATTATTTCCCATTTCCAATGCCTCTACTCGACATAATCATCCAGTCAAAGCATATGACAGACAAGGGATTTCCCGCTAAATTATTCGTGGTCACGTATCCAGCAGAGTGTGGCTTCTGCTTTGTACAGATATTTTAATTACATTCCGAGATTGCGTACGAAGACTCACGGATAAAACTGAACTAATCAGAGAATTTTGTTCTCTAGGACTCTGCTTCTGTGAAATTAAAAATAAACAAATTCAAAGAATTTTACTTTTACTTTTTATGGTTATATTGTACTATTTGAATAGTGATAAAAACACCATGCCGTGCCGCCAAAATGCGCCGGCCCTTACTCTTGCATCGGGCTAGTTAAAATCATTAAAACTCGGGTAGTCCTAGCACCAAAACAAAGTTGGTAAATGAAGAAAACACAACAATGAAGGTAAATATACGCACACTTTTCTGTTACAATGTTGTCAATCAGTCACAAGTAATATACGTTCTCTCTTTTTCCACTTTTCCCCTTACTTTGCTGATTTGATTGAAAACTTCCTTACACGCACCTGATGCCGAGTATCGGGATAGTTAGATACGAAGATGGTCTTTTTCAATACATCAAACAGACAGTTGTCTGTTCAATAAATAATAATGTTTTAAATAACTATTGTAACGCCATTGTATTTTTGTACCATCCTGACCTACTGATCAAAAATATAACATAATAAATATTTCATTTTCATACGCATAGTGAAATATGTAGTTACGATGGAAAATAAATAGTATTAGAACCAGCAGTGATAAAAACGATAAACGGTATTTCGATTGTCGTTTTATAATACAATACGGAGCAACTCGGTAGCAGTTCTACAGTCAAGTTGACGCTGCCTTGCATACTGCGTAGTGAGACGGAGTTTTTAGGTCGCTTTAAGGCCTCTGTTATTTATTCGTTAATAAGGTTCCGTTAATAAGTTACATAAATAAAAAAAAAACAGATGATTATTACACTAGCGGTCACCCACCCAAATGGTAGCCGCACACAACGTTGCTTAACTTACTCGATCGGTCTGGAATTAGTGAACTACGCCGCAAACGATAAAGACTACTGTTTCACCAAGATAAGTACAAGTCTAACACAATACCCCTATAAAATTAAGACCTACTGGGTAAATTCCAACAAACGTAACAACTTAACTCATTAAGCCGACAAAATGTGCCTAACAGCCAAAAATTTCACCTCTCTACCGAGGCCCATAGCAACCACCGTGAAAGTTAAGCGTGGGTTCAAATTGTTCCGGTAAATTCGTTTATTCGTCCCAGTATGGATAAGGTAGGGTACGAGCGCAAGGATTGGTCCCATGCCGATACCAGTTTCAGGTTAACTGTTTTGGGCTACAACTTTGTGAAATTAGGCCAAGTGTAATATTGAGATTTTCGGCGGTAATATAATATTGTGGCTAGCAATAGCCGCGTCAGTAAATTGAGGAAAATATAAAATTAGGACTATGAATTATATTATATAGGAAATTATATAGGACAGCTAAAATATATTAAGTTCACCTTAATATATATTATTTATAAAATGCATTACATAAATTTGATAACAAATAGTTAACACCAATTTAAGTTGGTAGTTTATAAATTAGGCGCTTTATCATATTGTGCTGTACTTTACCTATGTTCCGCAATAAATTTATTATGAATTATCTGCAAGGAAGAAGAAAAAAGTGTTTGTATAATTTGTATAACCCACCATCCAATGAAATATTCTCAACTATTTCAACCAATACTTTGTAAGGAGAAAAGGATATTACAAAAATAAACTTTCAAGCGGGATACAATTTGCGTTACAAAGGTTGCCTGCAATACTATGTAAATGTTTTAAAAGGCAATATGAAAAATCTTCCTACAACTAAGTTCCTAGTTGATCTCATTTGCGATTCCCGAGTCGTCCCTACGCGACGTCTGACTTGTGGAGTTTTATAGTTTCCCGCTTAAACTTTCATGAATTTAATCAATGCGGAACATTTTGTAATAATTTTTATGGAGTAACTTTGGAGTGTAATGAATATTTACTTGGCTTAAGTTAGAAGAGATTAGGCTTTAAGTAATCTGAGAGTTGAGAGCGTTAAGACCGGTAGTAATATAATTACGTCTGTAATGCAGGCACGGTCGACGTCTCAGACGGTACTTACCATATGGTGACGTTGTACGCGTGCTTAAAAAAATATAAAATATCAAAGAAACCAGAAACAAAAGTGGAATAAAACGCTAAGGAAACAAGGTAACGACTAAAACCAACCGTCACAAAGCAAATTGTAATTTTATAGGTATCCGGCTTTGCAAACACTCGTTACCCAAATTGTGTTTGTCTTATTTTGTTTTAGCCTATCTCTGGGAGTTGGTTTGCACCTAATTTTACGTCTAAAGTTAGTAAATACTTCCCGGTTGTTTTCTGTATCATATTTTATTCAAATTTTTATAATTTAAATGGCAATTAAAGAAACTAACCCATCCAACACGTCATCACGTCAACGTGAGAAAAAAAGAAAGAGATAGCTTCATGACTTTAATCTCTAAGAACAGAAGATATACCCTTAGATTTCTTGGTACCAAGTAACTTCTCGAGATTCTTTGAGGATGTCTTAGGGGGCTAGTCAGAGGTACGTCCAAATATTATATTTCGTACATTTATATTAATTATATTTAATATAAATTTTGCAGTAGTTAGTATTCAAGCAAGCAAGCCCATCGCCACTGCTAGAATGCTAAGTGGTTTCTTTACGATGTATTCCTTCACCTTTGATATATTTTTTTTAAAGAAAAGTTCTTTATTTCATGACAAATAAGTTATGACTTTTAACTTTAATTAGTGTTATCAACTGCTGTACATATTATACTTAATGAGCCCAGGCAGGTAGGTACAAGAACTTTTCACAATAAAAAATCAAACAACACACTTTTTTCACTCTCAGTAAACTTTTAAACAAATCCACCCACTCGAGACCCAAACACATTAGGTACAGCCTCTGAACGACAAAAGACGCCATTTGAAAGCCATTCCTTCATCTATCAGAGTGACACGCAATCAAACAATACAATAAAACTTCTCTTCCGAAAAATACTTGAAAATAATTTCTCCATTTAAATTCAGAGGGGAGGTCTCTCCGAGGCGCTAACAAAGGTTTCTGGAGGTAATAACCGCTAAGGTGCTCAAGGTATATTGTGTGCCGTGAAAAAGGTTGGTGTAACGAAATGAAACAGGCACATCGGGGGAAGTTTTAAAGAAACAGCATTTGTTTCCAAGTGCCGGCGCTATTTTATGTTAGGAACTTCTTTGCGACTGCATTGGCTGATTAATTTGACTCAAGTATAAAATGTGGCGAGTTTTTTTTATGCTGTTAAATTTAGGAGGTTTATACTACTTTAAAATTGAATTAAATAGACAAAGCTATAAAATATTATCACCAGTCATATGCATAGGCAAATAAAACGCGGCACAGATGTGCGCGATCATTACAGTTTCAGAACTCATATAACGTTTATAGTACCTATCATCGCTGTCATTATGCTGATCACGTTAAAACTGCCTTCCACTTGAATCCAAGGAAATAATACAGGTTCGCCCACACAAGGTAATAAACCTCACACACATAAATTAAGCATAAAAAAATATTAAAATATGAATATAGTAGCCGTTATAAAAAGAGAATTTTAAATATAGAGTGAAAAAGTAGTGAGACCTAGGTTTGCTTGGACAACGATCGCTAAATGTTTTTAGGAACCTAGCTACGTTTACGCTAAACATGTTTATCTTGGTAAACGTGATTAGCTAAACAAAGTTAAATTCGATTGTTGTACAAGAGGGCCTAGTATAATATTTTTTCCGCAAGGGATCAGACACAAAATACTTTTACTTTGGCTAAAACACATTTTTTTCATAATTTTTACCAAAAATTTATAAAAAAAACATGCTTTAGCGTTTCATATTTTATTTCTTATTAGCCCAATCAAAAACACAAGAGAAAATCAACTTTTTTACGAAATGCTAAATTTTCACGAATATTCGAAACAGATAAGTGATTTTTATTGTCTATGTCATAACCAATACAGCAAAACCAATTTAAGAGCATAATTCATGCATATTCAGTTCACACTGAAATTATGTATAAACCGAACACGGTTCGTATTAGCGGAGCGAAGCGGAACAAGTCCCCTGCGATGCATATACCGGCAGGTACTCCTGTACATCTCTGGGGCAACTGTAGGCGATGATCGTTCCCATATGTAAATAAGGCACAGAAACGGTGACAAGATGAGTTTACTTATAATGAACTAGTAGTATTGCGCACGACTTCGTTCGCATGTCTTTACATCGTTTAACTTATTCTACTTGTTGACAGAACAAACAAATGGCCCAAATGGTGTTATGTGGTAACTATCATTTATAACAAAGCATTACCTAGTAGGTCACGTACGTTAGGAATGTGCCCTACGATGTACTGTCCTGCGTTCATCAGTATGAGGCATAGTGGTATTAAGCCTCATATGCCTGTAATTTCTGTCGCCTTCTGTTTTTAATTTATTACAAAATATCATCGAATACAGAATAGACGATTCGTCTAAAGCAAGTTCTTAAAACTTAGAGTTGCGATGGGCAACAGAGACAATATATCTTAAAGTTTTGCTTTACAAACTACTGCACTTACCTACCACTCTAGTTTATTAGAAAAAAAACACAGAAAACAAATCAAATCTCTTTGTAGGAAGTAATACCAACTCTTAGATAACGTCTAAGGGAGTAGACAGAAGGTACATCCAACACATTCGGTACATAATACATTTGCAGTAATTAGTTTTTCATACGTGACAGGTTGCAAGCCCATAGGCGTTGCTAGAATGTGAAGAACTCGTTTCCTCTTCTTTCCATGTCTTTCTGCACCGTTTGAAAGCACTGGCATTGGGCACATAATTTTTTCGTATAGAAAACTTCATTGATGCACGACTGGATTTGAAACCACTATCTTAGATCTTACAAGAAGAGGCCTCTCTCATACTAGACCACCGGTGCTCTCTTACTCAACGTTCTTTTATCTACTTAAATTTGATACTCATCTTTTGTTTATGATGAAGTACTCACTCACAACCTCTTTGGTATGTTAATTTTGTCTACGTTGCTGGTAATGATTATTGTCATTGGTAGTCCGAATCATTTATTGAAAGGCAATACTTTGCTCATTAGGTGGGCCATATGCTTGTTCCACTAGCAATGGAATATAAAAAAAACATGAAATATGTTTATATTTTATGAAATACTAGCGCCCGCTCGCAGCTTCGCCCGCGTGGCAGTTTTTTCCCGTTCCCGTTATTTTTTCGGGATAAAAAGTAGCTTATTTGTTATAATCCAGGTAACAATCTATATTTAATCCAAATTTCATCTAAATTGGTCCACTGGTTACAGCGTAAAAGAGTAACAAACATCCATCCATCTATCCAGCCATCCATCCATACTTACAAACTTTCGCGTTTATAATATTAGTAGGATATTTTAAAAATAATACACAGTGTGATTTGAGCCCACACCCTTTTCTTTACCTTTATGATTAACATAAGCATTGGCAAGCAAAGCAACAGAATATGGTAAAATTATGAAAACGAAATATCGATGTTATGTTTGCATTCGATTTCCGAGCGAATGTTACGAGGGAAGAAAATTTTGCTTCAATTTAATTTGCAAGTTAATATTGGTTACTGACAAAAATATTGATGTACTTTCTAACCAACACAATTAAGGTAGAAGTAAATTTTATAATATATTATATTAAGTTTTATTGGTAATACTTTACAGCCGTCACAGTTCAGTTTGTAGTAGCCCTGCCTTCTGTGCTGTACATCTGAATGTATGTCTGACTACCCCCTTTAGACATCTTCAGGTAGTTGGTTCTAGGAGATCTGAGGAAATATCTATAGTGCTTGGGATTAAAACCGTGATGCTATTTTACTATTTCTTTTCTATATTATTCGAAGGTAGCTGCCAAAAAAGAAAGCCCTGTTTTCAATAAAAATAGCCCAAACGGTGGTAACGCAATAGCAAAGTCTGTTTCCTATATACGCAACTTGTGAGTTGTGAAATTTAAACTTTTTATCCAACTATCTTTCTAAGCGCATTTATGTTCAAGTAGAGCGGAAAATCGATCAAGTTGAATAACTATAATCGGCTTTTCTATCATGAGCCATGTCTAATTTTCCTATTTCCCCAGGGGATGCAATAAGCTAGTGGTTATGTCGATCGGAATAAAGGTAGCAATTTGTACCAACTTGTATTTTTAAACACAAGTATTATAGTATAACACAAAAGCTAGGTATTTTAGGTTTACTTAATTTAAATTATGGAGTAATTCTTCTACTTCTATTGAAAATAACAATATATAATCGTTAAGCGTATAAAAATGGGTGTAACTCAAAACGACATTACGAAACTTCGTTTACAGTTTCGAAGAGTAGACCTACAAGAAGTCACTTGGCAGGCGGATTGGTGATCGTAGCGTGCGTGTTAAGTAGTCAGAATATATATACACTGGCTGTATGCATAGTTCTATACAGATTGATGAACAGATTTGTACCTGGATGATGGTGTCTTTACAACGAGTACAAAAGAATCATTGTCGGCTACCTTTCAGAACAAGGACAGTCACACAAAAGTGGCTAGAGAGCCATCAAAAGTGCGTAAACATAAATTCTACCATCAGTAGGCCCGAAACCCTACCACTAGCAAAACGTAAGCACATGCCATAAAATGGTGTGCCACACAGAAATAGAACAAGTAAGAAGTGTTACTACATAGTAGAGATTGTACATTTATATATTTTTCATTTGCCTTTGACGACCGATGTGGCGCGGCGGGCGAATGTCCGCCTGCGACGCAGAGGTTGCGGGTTCGATTCCCGCCCTGGGATAAATGTTTGTACGATCTGCAAATATTTATTCCGGGTGTTCTGGGTATTTTCTATGTATAATAAAAAATATCTATGTAAGTAATTTAATATTGTATTAAGTATATCAGTCGTCTAGTACCCATAACACAAGCTCTGCTTAGCTTGGGGCTAGATGATGCTGTGTGGATCGTCCAGCATTATTATTTATTTATTTATTTATTATATAGATAGCGATCCAATAAAGAAAAATCTTATTTTTTTTACTGCATTGGAATCTGACCAGAACAGGAGAAAAACGCATGTTACGAAAATATAATAATATGATGTAATAATAGTAAAATAATCATTTGCGTAGTTTAAATAGGTTAAAAATATTTCTGTTTGTATATTTTAAGTCTGTCAATAGAATAGATAGTAGATTATGAGGTAATTTATATAGCTAAAAATATGCACCTAATTGTTATAAATATTCTAGTTTATTATAGTCAATAAATTGGTATATTTCACATGAAATTTCAAAATAAGTAGAAATGGCTTGGTGGAACAGACATCCGACATTAGTTACGTATTGCTTTAAAATCGTGGCTGATGCTAGCCAGTGGTTTTAAGGCTTCGACTTAGTTTGATACAGTTCGCATCAAAATAAAGGTCTTTTATGTGCATATATATATTATTATGTTCGATATAGCAATGTAGTAGTGATAAAGCATATATTTTTTTTTCATTGATGGACTGTCCTTTGGCTTCACTTGGTGGTATAAGTGACGATGAAGTAATTGAGGTGTATAACGTCACGGGTAGGTCATGTATTCTTCCAGCATTTTCGTTTGATGACTTATGTAGCTTTTTACGATGTCTTTGAAGTAAAAAAACCTTTCTATAGCTTATAAAATCTACGGTACAGTCCCTTGAGCTCGACCACGTATTCAGATCACACCCTTTATACCGCTACTTTTCCGAAATCAAAGTAAAGCAAACACACGTTGAAAATGCGATATAAATAATAAAAAGGTACCTATGAGGTACCTGTCATTCAGGGCGTTTCAGCGTCTCTCCCCTCACACATTTCAGATTCAATATGCACTAGAGACAGGGCATGAAATATGGCGGTTAAGTTTGCGCCCAAAACCACGAGACGAACTTATATAAGTAGTTTATTGAAAAAACCTTTTAGTTTTTGTTGTTGCGTGGCGTTAAGATTCACCTTAGCACTATAAAACGATTTAATATGTTTTTTTAGGTCCATTTGAGAATATAGCTTAACAAGGCTGTCTGAATACCTATACTTATATGCCAGGGCACCACCATTCACAGTCACAGAGTTCTTACACAAGTTCAATGTCTGTGATTTCAACAAATCAGATGGTGGGTCTTGCAGTTCTTGGCACTGCATGAAAGTATTATTGAAAATATGTTTTTTTTCCTTACAGAGTATTAGAAGCACACTAGAAGACACATTTTAAATTTATATTTAAGAGGTCCAAACTTGAGATATATATTTTTAAACGCTGATTTTCTCCGAAATGGTGACAACCACGGAAAAACAAAGTCCATACGGAAGATGTTGCGAGGAACCAAGAAACCTGCTAGTTTATTCTGAAGAAAAAAAACAGTGAATGTAAAACAATTATAATTTGTCACACACAATCGTGTAAACCTATTTTAAAACACCAAGTAAAATTTCAAATGAATAGGAAACTGTAAGAGAGCATTAGCTCGACTCGCGTTAAGTGGAATAATGCGTTTCGTCGCTCCAGTTATTGTCAAAGATCAATAACTGATTCTTACAACTTTGCGAAAGTTTGACGTACCTACGTGACGTCATGGTTTGAAAAAGAGTATTTTACATTACAGATAGAAATACATTTCATTTTACTTCTGGAAAACGGGTTATAATTTTTGCTTAAAATAAAAAAAATCATGAATATTGAGGTGTTTTGCTATATAGGTAGGTACAGGACAGGACAGGACAGGACAAACAGCCATTAACAATAATCCAAAAGTGTTACAAATTGGAACCTAACTCAGCATGATGCGGATTGGCAACAACCCACGCTGGTCTTCCGTTAGGGCCGGTACATACAACGGTTAAGCATACAGATACATTTATTGAACTAAAGCTTACTTAAGACAGAGGTCTCTGCACTAGGACTAGCCTGTATCGCAGGAGGCCGTTTATAAAAACGATTGCTATCCCACTTAATGTTTATCGTTTGGACAGATTTTTATAAGTAAGGCTATAAATGCCTAAACTCTGTAGCATACAAACACGCTGTCACATCTGTGCAACTTGCTCTTCATTTAAGAACCAACTCCCTCGTGAAACCCACCGAAACCCCTCATCCGCTGTTCATTTGTCAGTGAAAATTACAAAAAGCTTGTGGTTGTCGCCGGCGAAGTAACGAGTTTAATATCGCAACCATTTAACTACTCAGTGAAAATTTGTGGAACAATTCTTGGTGTAATAATTTTAATTACAAAGCAGTTAGTTTAGATGTGTTTTGAAAATAAGCATCTAGTAAAGACTAGGAAATAAAAGAAGTAATAAAACCTCACCTTGTGATATGTGTTACTTATTACTTCAACCTGGCTTCAACTGGCCTTAAAGCTCAGTTACTAGTAGCTTTGCCTTCTGTGCTGTAGGTTGTGAGTGCGATTCTCACCGAAGGGAAACATTTTTGTGATGTTGTGAACACAATTATATTTGTTTTTTTTTTTTTTTTTTTTTTTCGAACGGACTAAAATGCTGGTATAATCGCCTAGCGATTTCCGACAGCGTTACCGGGCTACAATTATATTTGTTATCTCACTGAGTGTTATATTATATATATGTATTTACAAAAAAATCGTAAACAAGTATTTTATCAGCCTCCTGTTCCCAATCTTGTTAGCACTGTCCAGCCCGGTAACGCTTTTGGAAATCGCTAGGCAATTATACCAGCATTTTATTCCGTCCGAAAAAAGCAAAAGTTCCCAAAGCTTGCTTAGTTTAGGTTATGTAAAAACGTTCACAATCTATATATTATATACTAAGCCTACATGTTATATTTGGTTGGTTGTATTAGGTATTTGAGCTAAGAAATATCCTGTTCTATTTCATCTCGCTTATAATTGAAATAACCTTTGCAGTAATTTAAAGCTTTAACAAAATCTTGAATCAGTCATGCCCTCGAGACCCACGACCCTCCTACTTATCTATTTCCGATTAGGCTAAGAAATAAATTTTATTAGAGGGCAAATCTAAAACAAAAGGGCGGGTATACGGAAACTTTTGAAGATTAATTCTACCGATAAAATTTCACGGTTGAGATGTTGTAACTGCTATCTGAGGAGGGCAGGAACTGATATCGACTTTGTCGTAGAGCTACGAATCTACAAATCCGATGCAACTACGAAAAATGCAGGTAAGGGTGAAGAAGGGGGTAAAGGCGATTGGTCTTGATTTCGATTTATACTATCTCTGGATCGTTTGAGACAGTTTGTATTTGTTTAGTAAATATAAAATGCCGTTAAAAAAAATATAATCTAATTTTTTATCCAAATTTATCTGACGCCCAATTTTTTGAAGCTGAGACGAGATTGAATCTAGAAGTTGATTGTCGTAATTGGACCTGTCTAAAATGACAGTTTTGAAGAATACATTTCGAAATTGACACGATCAAAACTTGAATTTGATGATATTTCGTTTAGTTTATAGAATGGAAACTAAATAACTGATAGAACTAAGATACTTTTTTTTTATAAATACTTTGATTATTGTACCTACTGTAATGAACACAATGTAACAAAAATCACACAAATGTTTGCTCTTGCTATAAATCAAACCCACAAATTACAGACAAAAAACTACCATGTGAATTGTGAGGCCAGTCGAAAAAAAAGTAACTTTGCTAAAATATAACGCCTGTAGAGAATCGCTAAGTAATGTATAGCGTCTGTTAGTAATATAAAAAAACTCGTACTGTTAAGTTTTTCACTATAAAATAAGGTTAATTTTTTAAAATAGATTGTCAAGTCTATTATTTAATTTAGCTTAGCGGACAAGACGACTGTGGTCCCACAGGGACTCCGGGGCTGCCTCTTTACGGCTCTCCTTCAAGCTGACAGCACTTTAATGTACGCTAAGGAACATTTTATCTTTTTTAGTTTGTCTTTCCAGAGAAGGGTTCATTTACGTCGTGACACACTTCCGATGCCCGAATGAGATAGAACCCATTTCAGTTCTATCCAGTTAAATCCCGTTTTTTCTGCTTCTCCGGGCATTACGAAAATGTATATCCGTTTTTGTGTATCGTAATACAACGATAAATGCGACGTTTATAGAGGAAATAAAAACATAATTGGAAACTAAAATAATAGTTTTATTGGTAGGGGAAGAGATGGGCAGTTGGGATTGCTGGCGCCATATAATACGCAGCATGCGGAACTTCTACAATGAAGACCGTAATTTCATATAAATATGTTTTGTAACATTTTCCGAGGAAATCACATTTTCGTTTCATTGGACGTAATGATCCCACGCTGCGCAAAATATCGTAATAAGAATCAAAACATGTGTGTCGCGTTCACAATTGCCTAGCCTAATAGAATTTGAGAAAAATACCGGGTTATCTATACTAATCATAAAAAAAAGAAAGATTTAATTGTTTGTTTGTTTGTTTGCATTGAATAGGCTCCGAAACTGCTGGACCGATTTGAAATTTTTTTTACTGTTGCGAAGCTACACTATCCCCGGGTGACAATAGGCTAATTATATATAAAAAAATTAGGGATCCTTACTAAAACTCGTGTGAAGCCAGGACGGGCCGCTAGTCTGGGAAATAAAATAAATAATAATTAAACTAATCGGTAGGTACAGCGTACGCTACAATTCTTAACTTTGAAACTAGTGCTATAGTATTAATAAATATTCACAGGGCAAATACTTTAAAAATAACTGAACTCGTCAACTGATTTCATGATTTTCTGCTGCGTAAAATATTTTTTTTTATTATATTACTTAGCATACCATATATTTTGGTCAAGTGCCTTGATAAAATTCGTCCCAGTTAATTTGTCATTTTAGTAAAATTAAGCGCTAATCCGACGATACGAGGGCTCCATTGTCATCCATCGCCATTTTGCAGAATGGCCGATAATGGAACCAATTAAAATGTATGGAGGCTTAACTGCAATGCCCTGTGCCGAAATTAATTTATAGTCAGGCCAAAATAACCCCTATTTGCGACTCTCCCCCGCACGGTGCTTGTAAGCACCCTATTTAGGCTTTGCTGCGTACGTTGCCTTCGCTATACATACCTATTTATGTAGGATATTAAATTATTGCTTTGATATTTGGTACCATCTCACCAAAGTGGTTTTGTTTCTGCCGATATCATCGTTGATGCCACTTTGTAAACGTGTATATTGTTTGGTTCTTATTATGTATATTGTTTGGTTCATATAAATTATCTAATAAAAATTCACTAGCGAAACGCACACAACTTTGGCCGCGTGAAGTTATTTTCAAACTTCAATCCCTCTACAGCCCGTTTAAGGATTAAATTTCGAAAAATCCTTTCTTAGTACACCAGTAGGTACTAAGGCGAGTATACCCTGAAAGTTTAAAATCTCTGTGACCAATGGTTTAAGCTGTGCGTTGCCTATATGTCAGGGATAAATATTTTTATAATTGATAAAGATTTATTTGATTTAATCTGATTTTATCCCGTATTTTAATACTCGTACGTGTATTGTACCAGCGCCTATGTTTACTACTTATTTTTAGATTTCTTCTTATCCGTGATGTACTTATTGGAATAAATAAACCATAAACAACGGTACCTATTTTACCTCCTACTTCATCGGAGATATCGATCGGGTCGGTCCCCAAAAATCGGTGGATAAATATCCATGCGTATGTTTCATAAGTATTTGTACTTCTGTAATAGTTTACTAAAAAAGTTGTGTTTAACTAACCCTTATTGATCTGTAAGAAATAAATGATTTGTATATTGTTAATTTTATCTATCTCCAGTAGTAGACTTCTTCAGGTTGATGATGATGGTATATCCGGTAATTGAAGAAATTGGGAGTATATTTCGGTCGCATGGTAATTTTCCGGTCCATATCAATTTATTGTCACCCTTATAACAGGCAATTCGTCGAAGGGTCCGTCAACCCAATTAACAATCGAAGTTTAATTTCTTATTTGCCTATTTAGGAAAGTCAAGTGTATTCATAAAATTGGATTTTTAACACCCTGAACCACCAACAACCCAATAATCATCACCCTGATGAAGTTCATTGCTAGACGTGTAATTAAAGTTCTACATCCACAGACTTTCCACAATCTTTACAATGTCTTTGGTTCATCGTTAGGGATTCGTTTACGCGTCGTATTAAAGCTCTTGGGTACCATTCATCAACCAGTTTTTTTTACGATCTTCGTCGAGTATATGGCTTGCCCACTGTCACTTGAACTAACGAAATCTGTAAGTTATGTCCAGTAACCTTGTTTTTTACGTAATACGTCGGATTTTTCGAATTTGACGGATTTTGTTATTAAAAATTGTTTCAAATAACCTAAAGAAACCATGTTGAATCGAAAACAGAAGTGAATAAGTAATGTGCCAAAGTAATATTATGATTTTAGTATCCACGTAGGCCTATCTTAAAATAGAATTTAATTTATATTGTGCATTCGAATAATCTAAATCATTGTGCTCTGCGGAATCGTCATAAGTCATCATTAAAAAAAAATCGTCATAGTCGAGGTGAATCTAGGCACCAGTTTCACGTAGCTAAAACTAGAAAAAACAGACAGTTAACTTTCCCATTTAGACTTGACTAATTAAAAGAAAAAAACTACTCATTGAAGTATCAAAAAGAACACTTTTCATTAACTTCCACTTAGCGTTTCATAAAGTGATGCAATTTCTCAAAAGAAAGTCAATACAAATATTTTCATAGCGAGCCAATTAGACCAACCGCCAACGCAACAGATAGGGGCGGTTCAAAAGCATCGTAATTCTATTATATTATTAAATAATTCAAGCAAGTTCAAAGGAGTTGCGCTTTCACAAGCAAAACGAAGCAAACATCCCCGTAATAGAAAGAGGGAGAAAAAATGTGGACGCATTCGTTAAACGTGATAACGGAAACTACTTAATGCTCTCCTTATCGATCTATTTGTGAAAAGTAAAAAAAAAGTACCGCAAATCAATGTTTTGGAAGCCAAAATACCGATATTATTATAAGGGATAAAAAAATTAATTGAATTTTATTAGACTTATAAATGTATGTAATTTTTTTACTTTCCGCAGATCTCTAAAGGAGTTGAATTTCGAAAACGTTTTCTTAGTAAAAAAGTTTTATACCAACATAACACCAATTTCAACAACACAACAAGCAACATGGAAGACCCAGGTATGAAAAAAAGTTCTAAGTAAAGTCCGTAGTAAGCTTATTTAATGCACTCTCTTCTATAATACAAAATATAAAACATAACAAAATATAGTCCTGTATTTTATTAAAACTCTACTAGTACCTCAATTCAATACAAATCCATTTGTACCTATTTACAGTTCTGTTTTTAAAAAGTATATTCTATGATTGCAAATTCAGCCATGATTTTACGTTAGGTAGTGTCAGATCTAAATTATATTTATTATTATTCCCTCTTCTATCGATATTTTGAGGCACATCCCTACGCTAAATCACTGCGCAATGGCTTTCAAAAAGGGGATGCAATAAGGTGCACGGTACAAATTAGAGCAATTTAACTTTTGAACGTGTCGCGACCTACGTGTTACGAGTACCTATAGATAGAAGAGATAATTGAAGAGTCGCGACTTTGTTCTGAAGCGAGTTTTCAGTAATTTTCAGAGCATTTGGCTTTAGGCGGAATAAACTTCATGCATTACAATTAGTATAGACATGTCTCGTATGTAACAGAAATATTTCGTGAGTAATAATGAAGCTCTTTGTGAAAAGGCTCGTCCGGTACTACCACCATACCTATTTCTGCCGCCAAACAGTGAAACAGAAGCTCGCATTGCTATGTTCCGGTTTGAAGGGTGTGGGTACAAGTGAACTGCAAACATTAATTTCTCTAGACCGATACTTTACCCAAGTTTTTGAAAGAAAATATATTAATTTATAGGGCACAGCACACAATCAGCACCAGAGACAATGTATTTAAAGAAAAATAACTCTAAATTAATTTATACCTAACACACTTACTGGTATGATGTTCCTTTTGAAGAGTATTAATATCTTGCATATATAATATAATATATATATATATAATATAATAATAATATTTTAATAAGATTTACTCAGCTTTAAGCGATTCTAAGATGTACTTACGGTTTCAATAAATAAATGTCTTTTGGTATTGTTTTTTTTTTCATTTGAATAAAACACAGGCATATTTAATGTTTAGGTTTATTAATCACAGCGAAAATACATTGCTTTAGGGGATTGATAATAAAGGCCAAAGACTTCTCAACAACGCACCTCAAACCTCCCCCTCCTCCCCGCTTTATTGCAGGAAAATGTGAAAAAATATGATTCCTTCAGAAGTTGTTCAGGTCGCTTTCTTTCATTTGCCTCCGGGTGTTTCCTGTTGTAATTAGCGATTTATCTTGAGCGGTAAAAACATCCCATTCAATAAAGATAAAAGATTTCTTTTATTCGCTTAAATTATTAATATTTTTATTAGAATAAACGACGGGGTATTGTTTAATTACTGGAAAGTTGTTCTATCGTTCATTCGTGTAATAATCACATGCAGTTAGTAATAAATAAATAAAATACATTTATTTAAATTACTTATGAGCATAGATCTGTTGTTTTCTCTCATTGTTACTTTGTAAGGTGTACAATAAAGCAACCTGTAGAATACTAACTACTGTAAAATGTGGGTATGTACCAAATAGACTATGAAGTATGTCCAAGAATTAAATGTTTTATTTAGCCCATGCTCACATTTTCAAGCATTGGTGGTGTAGTCGGAGACACCCCGTCTTCTGGTGCTAAGCCGTGGGTTTGAATCTGGTCGTGTACTGTCGATCTATCGATTTATCTATTCGAAAGAATTATGTGCGCAACGCCAGATTTTTCAAACAGTGAAAGAAAACATTGTGAGGACACTGGTTTGTATTCTAGTCGCGGCGATCGGCTGTCATAGCTGTGATAGCGACCTGTCACGTATGACAGGTTGCTGGAGCTACTGCGAATTGTTGGATATGTGTCAAATGTAATTTTCGAACCTGACCCTGAGTACTCCTCTTAGACATCCTCTTGAGTCGGTACTACTTGGTAACAAAAAGTTCTGAGGGAATATCTGACGTACCTGGAAATTTAAGTCGTAAGACTGTTTCTATTTTCTAGTATTTCTTATCTGACAGGTTGCAAGACCATTGCTTTTGCTAGAATACCATGCTATATTTTGTACACTACCCTACTACTAATAAAGTAAGTTTTAATTAGAAAATGAGAGGAAATACCTGAAATTCACTTCATAATTATATACAAAAACTCAATTCGTCTGTAAAGTTGCGAGAATCAAATTTAATCCATATTCAAATCTTCTTTCAATGGACTAAAGTTTTCAAAGCCAAGACCGAGGAAGTAAAATAGAGACCATAACCGATTAAAACTTTTGGAATTTAACTAAAATTAAGTTATTTAAATTATGTAAGATTTTTTTTTTATTAAAACGAGATATTTATCTAGAACAATCCAACTCAAATAGTTGGATTGTTTCCCGATATTTTGGCACAGTTGGATCACGGGTCGAGCGGGTTAGTAAGATACTTTTTTATTTCTAATTAGATATTTCTAAGGTTTGCTGGAAGAAAACTCTTTTTCGGGTTAAGCTCACCTTTGTACATAACCGCTGAATAAATAGCTGCCTGTAGCATAATTTGTATGCAATAAAGAAAAAAAAATCAAATAGTAGACTAGGTTGTTAGATAAGAAACATCGATGATGGTCTATAGATACCTTTATATAGATAGCGCAACAGTGTAATTATATGAATCTTTTTTTAGAACTTAGATGTTAATTAATTATTAGATGTAGTCAATGTTGGCCAATAAAGTATTAAAGAATACTCTTGTTGTTCAAGATTCTACAAAATTATGCTCTCGCAAAAATGACTTACAATAATGCATAACAATAAACTATGACTAACAAATAACTATACTATTTGATATATTCTCTCTAGAAAGTATAAGGTTTTGTAGCACTAACGGCATCACTTATCCAGTCCTTTCCCAAAACTCAACAGAACATAAAAACATCAAGACCCTGGCCATAAATCCAGGCGTATTTAATGAGTTTCCTCCGTTTAACGTCCGTCCCCTGCTATAATGCACTGTTATCATCGCCCGACATTAGAACGTCGCGGAACATATGTGAGGAGGCTTTATTTTATTGTGTCACGAGGAACTTATTTCAGGACTTTGGAGGGTGTTTTGAATGAAGGCGTTATTTCCCGCCGCTTTGTACGCCAACACAAAATAAATTTAGTGTAACTGTGTAATAACTAATTCTTGTGTCTGATAATTTACAAGGATGTAAGAATGTCTAATAACTGTGTAATATATAAGGGAGAATAAATAATGAAAAAAAATACATTAGTTAGCAATACAATGTAATCTGAATTTTGAAGAATTTATTTGAAAAACAAGTTAACAAATTTTTTTTGAAAATATCAATTCAAATAATTTTCTTTAAAAATATTAGCAGCCAAACTTTGGTAGACAACCTAACACAAATTTAATTCCCCACTTATAATTTTATTATAAATAAAAATGTAATCTTGCAATCGGATCCCGTACGATAAAAGTTTTATTAGATAGACAATAAACTCACAATAAGCTGAAAGATTAAGAAATATTGATTAATGTGGAATTTCCCCAACAAGCCTTCGAATATACTTCGAATTTAAGACATGAAACTCTAGACAAGGGGGAGACAAATTCCTTTTAGGTGTAGATTCCTCTTGATTAATTTGAAAGGGCCTTTATCCCAGATTAAAAGATGTCGAGCCAAAGAATGTATGGTTTATTATGAGAAATAATTAAATAAGGTTGATAATGAACTCAGGTATTCGTTTCAGATAATAATCTTTTGAAATTTAAATTTGAGTAAACAAGGAAGTATTTTCAATTTATGAAAATAAATTTACTAATTTATGAAAATAAATTTACTAATTTATGAAAATAAATTTACTAATTTATTTTCAATTCATAATTTAATTACAGTATAAGTATAAAAAGGAAATGGTTTCACAGCTTTAATCCTCAGGCACGGTAAATATCCTTTCAGACCACATTGTACCAAGCACCTACTCCAAGTAAATACCTATCATTTTGCAGTAGTTGGTATTCCATACGAGACAGGTTGCCTATCACCGCGGCTAAAATACTAACTGGTTTCCTCACGATATTTTTCAATAAAAAAATTCATTGATGCAGGGTCCAATTCGAACCTACGACCTTAGGATGAGAAAATCAGTAAACCGTCACGTTTTTTTTATTTACCCCATCGTATTCACGGTCATTCAATAAAACTGCAGGTCAACTCTTGAAAACGATAAAATAAGTTCTGTATTACACTGCGCAACATGCCAGGCAGCAATAACTTGACTGTGGAATGGGTTATTGATACCGCGTAGTGTAACTCAAAACGACAAAACGAAACTTCTTTTACAGTTTCCAGCTAAAGCTGAGCTTAATATCATTAAGCATAGGTACCTACTGCTTACGCATGAGCTGATAGAATACAGCAAGTGAGAAGGTTAGATGGACAAAAGCAGTGATCGAGTAGTGGCCACGCGAGGATCATATAGATTACGAGGCAGACCACCGGCCATTATCAGATGACATTGTTAAGGTCAGTGGGACCGTCAGTGGGTAGGTACGTAATGGGCTATCTGATAGTCCCACCAGCAAGACGTAAAAAAAACTAATATTATGTTTGTCTCGACGGGTATCAAACCCACAGCCTACAGCGCAGAAGGCAGAACCAACCAACAGAGCTGTGACGCTTGACTCATAAAAGAAATATAAAGTTTCCATAGTGAAGTGTATTTAATTGTAAACTCAATTATTTATACATAATGCATCAATTAACCAATGAAGTAATTAATGAACGGGAATAATAAATACACTGTGTAAGTACTTTGTCAATGGACAAAGCGTTGTGAGTGTTCGTTATAATAAATTACTGGGCGTCTAGCATGAATTTCTGACAACATCGAGGTTCTTTATATTCTGTTAACATTAATTAAATTTACAATAATTAAATGAAATGAAAACATTTTAATATTACTATCAACATTAGCTGAAGGTAGACAACTGGTAGAAAAAAATCTGGGAGAAGAAGGAATTTACTGAAGAATAGTGAAAAGTAAAGTCTTTGCTTCATGATGTCACGCTTTAACAAGACGTCCAAAAAGAATGATGAATAACCGTAGGGCCAATTAGAAACAATTTTCCGCGGACCTGTTACCATAGTATTTTGTTACTTTGATTGTCTGTGTTCGTTGAGGCAAGAAAAAGTAATAACATCTAACATAAAAAGCCTAACTAACCCCAAACTTGGCTCATTAAACCTCCTTTGCTAAATAAAAGAGCCCTAATTACCTAGAAATAGATATTATTACCTGAGGCTCAATTTCCTCGTAACGAAATATCATCACATTCAAGTTTTGATTGTGTTAACCTCCAAATGGTATTCTTCGGAACTGACATGCATATAAGCCCAATTTCGACAGTAAAATTCTACATTTTATCTCGTCTCGGTTCCAAAAAAATACGTGAATTGGGCCTCTAGTTATGTTGCTGGACTACTCTTAGAAACGATAAACGAAGTTTCGTATTGTCGGTTTGAAAAATGCCAGGCAGCATGAACTTGTCTGTAGAAAGGCTACCGATTTGTCATGCACTGCTTTACAAAACGACAGTATGAAACTTTGTTTATCGTTTCTGAGAGTAGACGTCAGGAAACCGCGCTTTCATCTAAACTAAACTAACAATTTGAAACATACGGAATGTGAATCATGTGCTCTGTGTAGTTTTTCCACGCTATAGTTTGAGTTCTAAACACGTAATTTTGTTATTTTCGCGATTCAAACAAGGTTTTATCTCGTAAAAGTTGTGCGGTTAATTAACCCCAAAGTAGGTGTACTCTAGTTTTCTCGGCACGATACGCCCCGAGCTAAGAACTTGCCACCGTATTATGAGGTTTCCCCTAAAAAGGTTTTGTGTTACACAACTAATACTTTCTTTTGCAGGATAGTAGTAGTAAAGCTCTTAGTAAAGCGTTCGTCCGGGGAAGTGCTTACAACATGCTTACTTCTGCCACCAAGCAGTTTGCTGGGTGCCGGGTATTACAAGCACATAAGACTTTACTTGCACCTCAAGCTGATGAAAGCAAAGCAGGCTGTCACGGCTATCGGTCAATATGCAAAGTAGTTGTTCATTGAACGTCTCCTAATTTCTCGATTGGACACCTTAGTTCTCGTGTGGGATTAAAGAAAATATAATTTGGATTGGATTGTTATCTTTAAGTTACAAAAAAGAGTTTTTTATATACAAATATTTTACATCTAGTATTTTACCTATCTACATAATATTAAAAAATAAATCTGCTTTCTAACTGTAGGTCTTTATTATAGGCAGAAAAAAAATTGTTTGACCCAGTCAGAGGAAATAAAAAGATTGTTGTAAAAAACCAAAATTCTTGTAACTCACCAAAGAATGTTTAGAATGTCGTCATCAAGAAAACTTTGTGTGAAAACGTTTGACCTCGTTTTTAAAACTTTATCCTGAGAGTAAGATTAATGTTGAAGAATAAATGCGTTTTCAAAAGAAATTAAACTTTTTTTTAACCTTTGCGAATACATTCATATGCTAGACAGAGCTAACTTTAGCTCTAACGATTTATGACAATAATATTGTAGTACATAATTGTAATCTATAATGTAGCTAGTTTTTTTATTAACATTGAATTTTCTGTAGTTTAATTTTTGCAAAGAAAGTTTTTATTCTGATAATTAATCAAACTGGAAACGGAAGCTAATTGGCATATACATTGGTTTGAAAAATATTCCGTACTAGTTAAAAGCTGTATTACGGCAAGGTAACGTTTCTCATGACAAAATAAACCAAAGTCAGTTTTAGTATTTCGGCAAATGTATTAGAAAAACACAACACTATAGAACTATACATGAAAAATAGTAGAACAAACTATAGTTAAGCTAATTTTGGTAAGTATACTCAATGTTTTTGCATTACTTTTGTGTACTCAATAGTGCAATGAACAATATAGGTACTCATATAGCCTAGAAAATACCTAAATTTCTTTCTTATTAGAAACATCCATAATTTTATCTACATAGACTCAGGACGCGTTTAACCGCCGCAAAAGAGTTCGCGACAGTACGGCGGCGATTGGGAAATTCAATGTCGAGTAGGTACCCACGAAGTATCGTCTCTATATTTTAGGTAGCAAAGTTCAATCACCTGTCGTGTGGCCAACCGTCCTTCCAACCTCCTTCGCACCGTACAAGCGCGCCCTTAGTCAATGGATAAAGTTCCACTCAGTTGAAAACACCAAAATGTTTAAAAAAAAATTTAACTAAATAATTTACTATGCCAATACATTTCTAAAAATAAACCCCTTGAGCCTTTTCCATCCACTGATTTCCGGCGATCTTCTTAATGTTAGATAAATAACGGGTAGAAAATTAGAAAAACCTATGTATTTTCTTCATGAATAAAATCGTAAGAAGCAGCTAGTGTAAACGTTTTTCACGCGCTGTATCTCACAAAGATCACGTAGAACGACGTCAGCACACTGGGGGAGTAATTTGATGTTATTACGGGTGGCAGATGTTTCCTTGGCTATTTTTCAATCTTGTATCACGTTAGGGTATCGCAATGTTGCGACCTACATAATGAGAAAAGTTTTTAGGTATAAATAAATGTAATAAAAAGAGTTAGATAGCGCTATGAGAAATCTTCACCAGATTTCTCATAGCGCTATGTAGGTATATTTTTTGTATACGACTTTCCGATGGAAAAAGCAGATGGTCTACCTGATGGGAAGTGTTTACCATTAAATATAACAAAGCATTGCCTCGCATCTATACCAATTAATTTTTACCGAATAAGTTTTGTTGCTTTATTATTATTTATGGGCTTCTGAGTTTTTAGGGGTATTTCACCGTGTCGCCGATGATTGCGTGGGGATTATAAAACGACTTTTTGTTTTTATTCATAATCTCCATTGAACTAAAGTGGGTGCGGATTATGAAATATACCCAGCAAGTAGGGCCTAATTCAAATAGGGTGACCTAAATTTATTTCAAAATCTTTTTAAATCATCAAAGTTCAACCACATTTCGCAATACAAAGGTTCTTTGTACGAATTGATGACCAAAGATGTACCGATCACAAAGAAGCGAGATCTCTCCAAGTACGATCTATCAATTTGTTTAATTGGATTCTTTCTTTGTGTATTTTTCTCTGTTTGCGAACCTATTGAGATTCAATGTTATTTCTTTGTTCGTGCGCGCTTCTTTTGATTCTTTGCTTTTTATCCGCTTTGTAAGTGGGATTAAAAAGAAATGTGATTATTATTAACTCATTTGTAAAATAATACATGGTAAATAAAACGTTTAAATTGTAATGTATTAGGACTCAGTTGGTTATTTCTAATAATACAAGCAACCGATAGCCTGAAAGTGATTCACGTTTTTCTCAATGAAATCTAATGTTTTTTTGTCAAGGATTAAAAAATACTACGCGGACAAAGTTGCGAGAGGGTCAGCTAGTTTCAAATGGAACTGAGTACTAATTGCTAGTCTTACTGGATCAATTAAATCCATGTACTAAAGTTATTATTTGATTGGCCACACCGCAGTTATATACTCGTAGTAGTGCCTTTTGCGTTACACAAGTTACTGCGTGCTGACTTGTTTTTCTAACTTTTCAAACTATTCGCCAAACGTCAGACTGAATTGGCTTATTTCTTGAAGAAATTGCACGTGGATTTCCTAATCAAGGAGCGCTCTACAACTTATTTGGTTGGTAGCTACTTGTGGGTTTGATTCTCAAAAATAATACGTTAATATGATGAACATAATTATATTATGCTAGGTATTATAATGTATGTTTTATAGTAAAAATGTGTAATCAGTCGTTCTCTTAGCACAAGCTTTGCTTAGTTTGGGGCTAGACGACGCCGCCGTATGAAATGCCAATACTTAATAATTTATACATTTTTGATTAGAAAATCTTTTAATTTTAGGATCTTTTTTCAACTTGTTTCTTTCTAATCTTAATAGTTTTTTGGTGCTATTTGTTTCACTTGATAATTGGATGCTGCGAAAAACAATTACCTATTTTCGATTACCTAAATAAAGCGAACGAAGAAAAGATTCTGAAGTTATTGTTTGCCGAAATTGGCTGTCTAACAGATTGATGTATCGCTCCCTGAAATCGTGAAAGTAGTAGAAATCCCGTGATAATACCATGTACGCTCCTGCTCTTACTTTCAGCTTACGTACGTTTTTTCAAATTATTGATCGAGAGAACGAAGCGATCAAAAACTCTTTGGCAATTTGGGCAAATTTGCTTTTTATGGTTGTAAATATATGTATGTAGTTATTTATATAAGCTTTGTTTGATACTTGATAAGTATCAAACAAAGCTAGTTGTAGTTGATAATACTGGTTTAAACAAATCACATCGAACCAGTCGGGCTAAGGTGTGCAACGCGACCACGCTATCTCGATTTTGTATTCTAGCTTATGTTGGATATAATTAATGTGATTGAAAATGTTTCTAGCTGAAAAATTATCTACTTTTCTTTGCATTTTTCTCTTTAATTTTTGGTTTAGTTTTATTTTTATAAGATTAACATTTATTTACAAAGAAAATTATAGCTAATACAAGTACATATTTATAATTGGTATGTACAAAATACATGTGAAACAGTTGAGCTATCTACAAACCGTTGCAAACGATCTAAAGGTTGCTCAACTGATCCAGATCAGTGCCAATCGGAAGCGTTACCAAAACACTGGCTGCATTGCCAATAACAAAGATAACATGAAAATACCTACTAGATCTACGTAGTTGGCTTTATTTTTATATTCTGTATGTAAGTACTGAAGGTATACACGTTTTACAGAGCATTAAAATATGTTTGCACTAAATACACCCAAGGAATGTATTTTGGCATAAAATTATCTGTACTATGTTTTTAAATGCAAAATTTCCTTTAACTTAGAAAAGTTTCTCCCAAACTCAAATTAAAAACAACCTCTCATAATTTACCCGCTTATCTCTATCCTCATTATTCAAGAAAGCATAATTTCACGTTCAAAACGACGTTGAGAAGTCCAAACAACACCCAAGAGGCACAGAACTAAGCTTGAAAAGTTACACTGACGACGTAAAAAAGTATTTAAAACTTTTTAATGTCCTCCCTAAACTGGGAAAAGGTCTGTTTGTGTTGGTAAACACGTTCTAATGTTAAATTTTATTTTTATTACAATTTCTAGCCGTGTTCTGAATGTAGGTCAAGGAAACTCGGTATCTTGGTATTAGATATTTTCTCGAGAGGCGTTGCCAGAAAACATTAGATAAATTAAAATTCTCTTTTTATTTTATTAGTTCTGATATTGTTTTGTTTGGCCTCCGGTAAAAAAAGATCCAAAAGCAAAATAATCCAATAGCTTACAAAAAACAGAGAATTTTAGAAAATTAAACTGAGGATGAAACAAAAAAAATATATTAATAATGTTTTAGGTGAGTTGTACTTGAGTAAGTACCTACTTTACAATGTTCTTGTAATTATTTTTAAATATGTATAAGATCTTTTTTAGGGTTTCATACCCAAAGAGTAAAACGGGACCTTACAAAGACTCCGCTGTCTGTCTGTCTGTCTCTGCGTCTGTCACCAGGCTGTATCTCATGAACCGTGATAGTTAAAGAGTTAAAATTTTCACAGATGATGTATTTTTGTTGCCGTTTTAACAACAATAATAAAAAACAGAGTTAAAAATTTTTTTAAGAGGGCTCTAATACAGCAAACGTGATTTTTGTCGTTTTAACTATAGATTTTTAGGTACGGAACACTTCGTGCGCGAGTCCGATGCGCACTTGGCCAATTTTTTCTGAAAAAATAAACAACGGTCTGAGAGAATATTACGCAGTGTTTTTATTAGAATAAATAATGTATTTTTCTCTGAGTTGTTCGACGTTTTCTCTGTCATTTGTGGACCGGTTTAAAAGTATTTTTTTTGGTTGAAAGAGTAAAACGGTGGTCTCAGTGGTAAGACCCATTAAACCACCAGAAATAGACGGCTAAATTGCAGTGTGTCTGTTGAACTCTCTCAAATCGAATGAGATAATAATTCAAATATTTGAGTCTGACAGTTCTGCTTTAATGTTATAAAAATACGTATACAGATAAGCATAGAACCTCCTACTTTATTGAAGTAAAATATATTTAATAGTTTTTTTTATAAGTATCAAATAGTAATCTACAGTAAAGGCCGCCGCCTGGCCTCCACCACATCTTAATGATCGTTTGAGCCAGGACCATCAGCGCTAAGATAGAATACCACTAGCGGTCACCTATCAAAATTAAGACAGCGCAGAACATTGCATTAGCTGATCGGTTAGGAAAAACATACGTCACGAACGAAAAAACTTTGAAAACAAACGAGTCTGTTGACAGGGCCGTTTTTCTCCCAAAGAGATGTTCTAATGACCAAACTTATCCCATGCTCCTAATGTTTCTTTAAACACTTCGGACCCATTACCGAAGGAAGGTACATCCCGTGTGTTGCTTCTCACGTTTATGAGAAAACTAAGAATAGGAACAGATTAACAAACTTTCCCCGCGAATCCTGTTAGTTGTAATGAGGTTTGTCTGTTTAAATTAAAGACGGGGATTGAATTTGCCCGGGTTCTTGTTGGTTGGTTAGTTTCAAAAGATATTACGATGTAAGGTATATAGTAAGAACTTTGCTCGAACTCTAAGATTTATGAGGACACAAGATTTCCTTTGACCATACATTCTCTATTATACGAATATATACCACTCTATTTCCAACTTTAATAATGTGAGGTAATGCTTTCTTATAGATGATGGTAACCACTTAATATCAAGCTGGCCATCTTCTACTCGTATAAAAGGAAAACTTTAATAATGTACACTAAAAATTTTTTTGGTGGCGCGAAGCTCCAAAATTACTTATTTCTAATATATATACAGACAAACATTCCATAACAGCCTGTGTATATTATTTATTTCTTTCTTCCAAAGAATACTTACTCAATACAAAAGAAAACAGTTTCTTCGTTCAAATGGTAAATATTTTTTCGGTCATAAAGTTTGCCGAATCAATTACCTGCTACAAAACAAGCCACTGTAAAATAAACCTATTGTTGCTCGCTCCAGTATAAAGCGTATTGACATAATTTTGTTGTTTTGGCCTCGGGCGTTTTTAACCCGTTCGCAGTGCACTTAGCTTGGTTAATTTTATCAGCACGGGATTTTTATTTTGTTTTAATCAAACAACGTTGTGGGTCAATTGCTTGCTTAATCAATTTACCGAACGCAGGCTTTTATCATTTTAAAATGAAATAATAAAAAAATACCGCTGTATTCGTATAACAATACATATACAAGGCTGTATTTTTTTTTATCTTAGTTAGGTGACCAAAACTCCGCCTACTTTTTTCCGCATAACATAGACGCGAAGAGAAATTACTTTATTTTAGTACAACATCTAATTTCCAAAACGAAGCATCTCGGGAATATTAGCAGACCGCCATTATGTTAAATAGTACAAAGCAGAATATTTCGAGTGTGGTCAAACAGTACGACCAGCAAGCTATAGATAGATAGAAAGAAGTATTTACTGATTATATTGTTGGCTTATCACTATGAATAGTCCCCTTGATAGTACATTGCAGGAATACCTACAAGCTTTACAAAAGAATTGTTTAACAAAATTTATCATAGAGAAACTGCTAGTAATACAAACAAATCATTATGTTCTGGTAAGTATTCATTTTGCTACAAGTTTGTAATACTTACATTTATAGTATGGGAATCACAGTCAGCCTCTCTATTTATTACTCTGAGTTTCCACATAGGCAAAATGGACTGGACGTTTGAAACCACAACACTGTGGGTATGCTTAGTTCAAACTATAAAACGTATGTTTGTTGGAACACATGCATTTTGCGCAAATTAGATTTGGTGTTTAGCCGTAGTCAGTTTATACGGTTGGTAGATGTGAATGTGACAAAGTAAAATTGTTCTTTCACAACGAAGCAATACAATATAAATAATTTTTACAAACTTTCGCTTTGTAAGTTGAATAAAAAGACTTGATCTGAATTTCATGTATAACAATTTCCATCTATTTAAATTTGTCATTGAATAGATACAACCCAATTTCTTTATTGTATTTCTTTTGGAGCAACCTCGGAGACAACTCAGAAACAGTCTAATAAATTAAACATTTACATAATTGGATAGCTCAAACATGACGTCTGACGAATGTTTTAGACATTTCAATCCAAGCTTGGAAGATAATTGTAAGGAAAATACCTTTTTCATGCAACGATAAAATCACTACAGAAAAAGACCAGAGATTTTCGTTGCTTATACTCATTATACTGCTAAGGCTTACCATTGGATACATCTACGGATAAAAAACAAAACGAAATAGACTAGTTGACATAGTTTTCTGTAAAGATCGTAGATACTTCGGTTTTTAAGTGACTGTGGGATATATAAGTGTTACTGATCAATTGTTCTTAAATCTGCTGTGCAGAAACCATAGATACAATAATCTTCTAGAAATATCAAAAATATAGCTATCAAAAGACTTAAAACTAAGTGCAGGCTACTCTTATATGTAATAACTAAATTATTATTATTATTATGTAAGTAAGGTTATCTCCATGATAATCTTTCAAAGGCCTTTATTGCTTTTGTGGGGTAATAAATGTCTTAAAGCCGTAAATAATCTAAGACTGATAAAAACTCGCTAATTGTTATTAGTTAGTTAGATTTAAGTTCTAAGCATTCTATCATCTCCGTGAATGTCGTTCGAGGCGACTAAAGGAACGCATCAGGTATTGGAAAGCAATGTCTCTTTGTCCCGTGGTTTAGGCTGTGCGTTGTCTATATTAGTCACAGTCAGTCAGTCAGCCAGTCAGTCAGGACAAAAATTGTTATAATTGGTATATATAAAAATTGCATGGATTGAATTTTGTACGGTGAGGTCTATTTATAATTTAGGAAATTATTATTTATAGAATAAAGTAAACCCAAAAAATAAACCATATCAACGTCTGTCAATGCGCCAAGCATGCTTACTACGCTAACCTACCTTTCAAAGACTTGGTTTGAGCGGTCCAGAAGTTCTTTCAGGCTTTTGATAAATCCATGATAATAATATGTGGTAAAACTTAAATAAAAATTTACCCGAGTGCGTAATTTTATGCGAAGTTTCAGTGAATAGTTAAATTAAAATGAAGCTTTCTGTGAACATAATTACTTAACTTTGCGGTTACGAAAGGGTCAAGTCTGCATGTGAAATATGAATAGACCCTTCTTTGTCCTTAGATAACTTGGATTCGTATTGTCGCTTTGGTACATTAATCATTCAAATTGCGCGGTTAGACCTCAGTTGGGCCTCAGACTGTTTTAAAAGCAGTGTATTTTCCTTCCGTAGGTTATAAACGCTTAATTTATTTTGAAAGAAAAGTTACTAAATGATTCTGCTAAAAATTTACTACTATTTTATATGTTTTCATATTTGAAGCGTCTGACACTGGCTTACTAGATTATTTGTTTAGATTTATCTTGGGTTAACTGTTAAAAAGATAAAAGATAATGTAAAAATATAAAGTGTGTATCTGAATATAATAAAAACTACAAGAATATATCAAAGAAAATTCAATATAACGTTGTTCAAGTTAAATTGGAAATTTCTAGATTGTGGATATCGCAAGTTTTTAGTTCGGAGCCAGCTGTCAGTTTAGCCATTAGTTTACACATTTTTAAAAGAAACAAATACAAAAACGAGTTCGGGTAACCTTTCTTTTACTAGTATCTTCTACCACCCAAGCCTGCCCTCGACCCGGGATTCGGGTCACGGGCTTCGGTGACGGCCTGTGTCCGCTACTTATCCTGATCAATCGGTAAAGCTTTAATGGAGATTTTACACGTGATTTCCGGATCCATCGACATTTTGTTACGTACCTATTTATGAAACCCATTACGATAAGGCTGGTTAGTTTAAAAAAAGGTTTTAGTCGAAAGTATCAGGGTTTGGTGATGGATTTACAAAATAAACTCAATGAATTTGTAGAATAGTGGTACTATAGTAATACTAAAGTGGATATTAAAGAGTCTTATCGGGTTTTTGATGATCTCAAATAATTAGTGGTAATTTAACCACAAATGTTGGAATAAGAAATAAAAAATCCAAAAAAGAACAGAAAAGTCTTTGACATAACTCACAAACTCAGCAAAGTAGGAAGGTAATATAATATAATAAGTAACACAAGCCTTATTATTTCGTATATGCCAAGGATGAAGAACAAATATTAATAAATTAACATTCGAGCTTTTTTTCCCTCTATTTTCTGAATGAGATTAAGATTGACAAAAAGAAAATTGTAAAGAAGTTTTGTTTTTAATTAATATTTTACTGCATTATTTAAAGAAAGGCAACGTCTATTCCAATATTTTGTACCACAATTTAATCCTACCTAAAAGCCCAAACCCATCTTTCCCTAATGCGGAATTTTTGCAAGATCACGGTTACAGCGTGAATGACGTTTTGTTTGTGGACGCATTGCGTGTGATAAACAGGCTGCTGCTGACTATTTTCTGATTCTGCAAGCGAAAATCGTTTTTAAGGGTAAAACAGCAACTTTTCAGCGCTGGAAAATAGTCACTGGCACTGGTTTTATGGATGAATGCGTCCCTAAGCCACGCAACGGCCAACGCAGATTTTTGCCTTTTTTCCGCACCAGGTGATGGATCGCTTGCTGTTTTCTCGTAATTTCCGGACACTAATTGCCGTGGGCATCCGTCACGATACGAAGAAAAAAAGGAAAATGAAGAAAAAACCCGCATTAATGCTACAGCGGACTACACGCGGAGTTATTAAGACCAAGATATGGAGCTTTCGTTTTCAGTAAATTTAGATACGAATTCAATGACAGGACAATATTGTGTCTTATGATAAAAGTGTATGCTTCTTAAGGTCTGTCAAGAAAGTTTTGAAAGGATTTAAAAACTTGCGTCTCGTGTTAATAATTCGTACATATGAGAATCGCCTAGAGGTTCTCGCATTCGATATTCACAGCAATTTTTCGCCTTTAAACTCCTCATCTAAAGTTTAGACTGATTGGCCCAATGTAAAGTACAAAGGGTCACTCAGTCTATCATGTCTATGCTTCAGCGCTATAGGTTTACGGGTGCTAAATACTTTGTTTGGTAAACAACTAATCCAACGTGCATTGCTCTACGTGCTTTCCTGTGGTTACTCTATGGAGTTGTAAATGAAAATAAATAGGTACACAGGTAACAGAGAGCAAAAACTTTAGGAAACAAGGAAACTGATGTTATTATTTTTGTTTTCTTGCGTGTACTGGGGAATTTATTTATAGCTTGTTGTACGTTACGGATAGAATGATTGGATTATTATTATAAGACAAATTCTTTTGTTTTTCTACAGAAAATAGCCAATCATCGTAAGTTTGTTACAAGAAGGTTACAAGCTAGTAAAAAGTTTGAGGTTTTGCTAAAAAATGTTGTACATTATGATAAAATACACGTCCTAATAATAGTTTGCATAAATATACCATCCAAACGACAAAACCCTTCAAATAAATAATAAAAAAACATTTCTCCTAAGGTCCAGACGATATTATATTAAAAGATAAGATCCTGACCGCGATATGAAAATATTAGATTGAACGGAGGGTAGGCCGGGAGAAATCAAATAGACGCTAGTGATGCTACGTTGTTTATCGAAGTCTTGTAGACTTTTCTTGTTATGTAGTTATAGGCCACTTTTAAAATGTAGAAGTATCGTCAATTATGTAATTTCTAGCTTTAATGGAACAAGCAGATGGCCCACCCGATGTTAAGTGGTAGCCATGACCTATAACAGAGAATTGTCTCGCAGGTCACGCTCATTATAGACGTAGATGCACTACTCTGCGCCCATCAACGTGAGGCATACTGGTATTAAGCCTCGTGTGCCTGTAATTACACTGGCCCCCACACCCTTAAAACTGGAACACAGCAAGCTGCTTGGCGGCAGAAATAGGCATGGTGGTAGTACTTCCTCGGACGAGCCCTTTACTAAGAGCTTTACTACTACTAAAACTGATATCTTAGCTTACTGATATCTTTTCGTGACATTTACGCGTGTACCTAAAGTAGGTTCTCGTATCTAAATTACACACATATGTGCAGTGTAGTGCTTAAGTAAAAAACATTTTGATCAAGAAAGAGACTTTTTCACAGGTGGTATATAATATCAACCACTGCAAAATGTAGGTATGTGCTAAATGTAATATTGGGGTGTATATCTGACTACCCCATTAGACATCCTCAAAGAATCTTGAGTAGATACAACTTGGTACTAAGAGACCTGAGGGAATATCTACCGTGCCTGGGGATTAAAGCCGTGAAGTTATTTTTTCTTTCATAAAAGAAAAAGAATTTCAGAAACCTTTAGCCTAAAAAAATATCGTATTGCGTTATAAATACAAATCCTTAAAGACTAAAAAAATCACCCGTCATAACCGTGATGAGAAATGCAAATCCACGTAAGTATTCCGATAAATTTGAATATGACGCACCTTTATCTACTGTTTATAATTCACCACCATCAATACTTCAAAGGGATCATTATCGTCAAAAATGATTTACATATACAAACTGTGAAGACTTTGTTTTTTAACATTACAAGCAGAGTTGAGGTGGTTTTCACTGGTCCGATTTGAATCACAGAAAATACAGATTCACTGACATATCTGAAAACATTACGCTCTGACATTTTAAAATAAGAGCAGGGAATCCGTAATTTGTCAGACTTTTTGACTTTTTGACAGACGCAGTGTAATAGCACCCTTACGTTTTACACAATTCAGGACGACTACTCTGAAAAAAATGATTTATATTATCATTTTGAGTTCCACTGCGCGCGTGTTAGGCAGCGTCATATTAGCTGTGGAACGACTACCGAGTTAACCCGCAGTCTAACTCAAATGTCAATACGAAACTATTTCTTATCGAAGTAATTTATTGGAGTTGTCTATATTTTTTTCGAAGCAGACGTTCTAGATTCCAGAAGGTGAACCATGGATGTATTAATTAAAAACTTTTCATCATTTATTCCTAGAAATTTATTATCGTATAAACTTATATGAATCATAAACTCAAACAGAAGTTTGATGTATACAGAGCGGAGTTTCAGCAGTCAGGTTTAAAATATGAATATAAATTGAGAAAGTTTAGGGTTGCTCAAATCCACTAGGAACTTTAAAATTATTAACACAGGACATATTCACGCCCCATTAATCTGTTATCCAAGATGAATAAGTATAAATTGGTATAAGTACATAAAGTCCACTTTGCATGCTTGTTGTTTTCAAACGTTTTAATGGTTTTGAATATATTCTAACCGTTGTTAGAAATCGAAGGATTGTGAAATAGTTTGGTATACCTGAGATTTATAACGTGTCTTGGAGTTACGGAGTTACACCTAAATGTTTAAAGGCAGAGAAACACATAATACCATACTTAATAATTAAAACCATTCCGTGTGTCACGACGTGTTAAAAGCCTATCGGTCCCATACATCTATCCTAATAATAATATATTATAAAGAGGAAAGTCTTCATTGTTTCTTTATTTGCTTTGAATAGGCTCCGTAACTACTGGACCGATTTGAAAAAGGTGAAAGGTGAAATATTATATTTTCAAAACAATTAGGGATCCTTACTAAAGCCCGTGCAAAGTCGGGATGGACCTCTAGTTTTGTATAAAAGTGATTACACTAGAGCAAACAGCGCAGGTCAGTCTTGGTCCGTCCTATATAAAATGACTGAGACAGTAGATGCTGGGTGCACACGGGTCTTGTCTAGTGTGGTTCTGCCAGAAGACAAGTTAAGTTTTAATTTTTTTGTACCATTGCATTGACGGATAAAATTCAGTAAAACATGTCGATATTCTTTGAAGAATTCCGAAATTCCTATTCCGGTCACGGCTAGTGTGTGTACTTTCTGTGGAGACGCTGGCGAATTTATTTGAGTCTCCAATCAGCCCCCTAGGCATTCGAAGACAAAGCATTTCTAGAATTTCCCCTTATTTGATTTTCTACTTTCGTTACTACGCTTAGAACACGACGTTCTTTTAAAATATCTTGACTAGCAGATAATACGAGTTACATTTTTACATATATTCAAAAAAATTGTTACTTAACTTTTCGTAATATAGTTTATTTCTGTTTTATGAATTAGTCTTTGAGAAAAAGGTAAATCAATGAATCCAACTCGGATCGGTTAGGGATCGGGAAATTATGGCACATTTTTTCGTCCTATGGCCAGTAGTATCGTCTGAAGGTCTACTCTTAAACGATAAACAAAGTGTCGTATTGCCAATTTGAGTTATATTACGTGGCATGGCAGACAGCGTCAACTTGACTGAGGAACCTTGACTGAGTTGCCCCGCAGTGTATTTCAAAATTACAATACGAAACTTCGTTTATCGTTTCTGGGAGTAGATCCTCTGTTCTTCTTGTGTTCTAGGCTTGGTCGCGAGGAACTGGCACTTAGCTTTAAGATGTTTCTGATGATCCCTGTGGATAGTACTGAATTTTTGACTTTGACTTTGTAGTGGAATATGTTTGATGATAATGATGATAAAAAATTTGTTCGTTCTTTTAAAAGGTCTCTTCCCCCAGGATTTCAAATATTTTGTAGAAAAAAAACAAGAGGCAATTTATCAAAAGTTAATAATATAACTAGGTCAATAATGCCTCACAGAATATTTTTTGTCGGTCATACATCATTTTTCTTGACGTCCAATTTTCTCTAATTTCTTTCGCAGTGTTCATAGGTTTATTTTGTTAGAGTCAAAATATTACAAATGTATAAAGTACAAAAAATACTATAGCGGATATATTTTTTAAGCAGCTCGAAACGCACAAGCAGATGAATACCTGATACCTTACCTGATGTGAAGTGGTAATATACATCTTTAGCAAATCATTTGGTTAGGAACCCCAATTATTTGGTGTGTCTCTCTCACTTTTCTGCGCCAAGACTGTCTATCTTAGAATATTAGGACTTACATTGGATTTTCTATAAGTGCTTAAGAAAAGTATTTTGGTCTTCCATTTCGAGATTTTTTTTATTTTGTTTTGACAATTAGTGACTTCATTTACTAAGATTAAATTGGATTTTAAGCTTACTAATTCTGCTAATCGCATCAACATTGATTCAGTAGTTTTCATGTTCAGTGTACAAATAAGTATATATATATTATTTTTTAGGGTTCCGTACCCAAAGGGTAAAACGGGACCCTATTACTAAGATTTCGCTATTTGGAACTGTTTCCTCATTTAAATATTTTTGTATATTACTGGTTTATTAGGAACAAAAGTATCATGGCCTGTATCGTCACGAAGGCGAAAACGATTCTTCGTAATAGGATTACTGGTTTTATTACTTGCAGCAGAAATATCGTTAGGAAGCCAATTTTGGCGGCAGATATTGGCTATTAGTGATCGGGGTAATGCCTCCTCGATATTCATGTAGGTATAACGACCCCAACTTGGGCTTATTGGGACGCTTACTTACCTCAGTTTACGATTTTGGTATGGAAACGTGTGAAGAATGGCTAATTTGCACTGATTAGTTTTGTGGTGGAGAGTAGTCGTTAGCTTGTATGTTGTTGGTGATGTTGCATAAACTGGAAACCTTTTAACTCGAAATTGTACTTTCTGGAAACGTATAGAAGACATCCTGCATTATCAGTATCCTGCATTGGACTTCTTCAGTTTGATGATGACGAAGCTTTTTGAAGAGTTTTGTATTGCATCTGAAATGTGAAGAATTATCTCAGTGCATGTTATGTGTGTTGTTGTGTGTGTATTATGGTAATTTTATTGTCTATGATAAGTCTAATATAAAATACCACTGAATAATAAATAAATAAATAATGACATACATTATGACACAACGCTATTTAGCCTTAAACTAAGTATAGCTTATACTTTTTTTTTATACAATTTGCTGGTGGAACAAGCATATGGCCCACCTGATGTTAAGTGGTTACCAAAGCCTATAACAAAGCATTGCCTTGCAGGTCATAAGTTAGGAACGTGCCCTACAATACAATGCTCTGCGTCCATCAACCTGAGGCATACAGGTGTGAAGCCTCATGTGCCTGTAATTACACCTCTGTATGGAAACTAGTAATTTTTTTGTAAATACATGTACGTAGAATACAATAGAACACCAAACAAAAAAACATCACATCTGTGTCTGATTTTTACATACAAGTGTTTGTTCTCGATGAGAATCAAACCCACCACCCACAGCACAGAAAGCAGAGCTACCAACTGAGCTGTGACGGCTCTCTAAGCTAAAGAAGAATAAAATGATTAATTAATTTTAATCGTAAATCTAACTTTGAGTAGACAGATTTATATTGAGAAATTTTAGTATCAGCGAGCGTTATTGATCATCGTTAAAGGAGGTCAGGTCGAATACATTAACTTCTTAATTAAGGACCGAGAACGTGATTCGGGTTTTGATCTACACAAAAGAAAAGAGGCTGATTATTGTACCCATTATAAAAATTAAAAGGTTGGTTTAAACACAGTATACATAAAGCTCATGGAAAGCGTTTGGTGACGATGACGCGAGTTCCATGATTTTGTTCACCCAAAAAGTGCTCAACGTGCCTAAAGAAAAGATGCTGCTGCTCTTTTTCTGGCACATTGGCGACCTACTGTATCAGACGTCGTTCAAATCCGCTCGTAATATTTATATTTGAAAATGTAGGTACTAAGCGCATGGGCGTGTTTATACGGCGCTAAAAAATTCGCGTGGTTACTACACGGTTGGACGCTTGACAGGAATTTGAACGTTATATCCTAGAAAATAGAGACGACACTTAATGGATACTTCATATTTATTTACACAGTCTTTCACGTCGTATAAAAGCGCCCAAATGCCTACATGTGAGTACTTTAAATAAGACCAAAGATTTGTCCAATCTACAGTATTGATCTGATTTTATTTTCTTTACGTTTATTAAGTTTCAAAGCCTAGAACTGTCGTATTTTTTATATCCATTTTACGTAAGACTTCCATAAAAAAGCCATTTTGATTCGGGAATTGAGCGGTTGCTACGGCTGAACGAGCCAATTAGTGCGGTGTGTCGAAATCTGTCGAGATTCAATGAGTTTGAACCTACGTTTATTTTAATTTATTTCGTGTACGATTACGTAAAATATTTTAGTTGGAACAAATTGGCTTTTAAACTTAAAGTTTACTATGCAATACTTTGCTCGCGTTACAATTTGTTGATGATTCTGATCTTAAAAGTAACCAGTTTTGTTTTGTATTTAAAGAAATATTTCAAAATGTAGAAATAAACTATGTATCTTTACCAAAATCTATCAGCAAATAGAATAAATAAACCTAAAAAGTTTTTCTAAATAAAATTTGTTTTAATTATCTGATACCAAAAAAATACTTTCAATATCTTTAGCCAGTTACAGTCAACAGTTAGTAACTCGACCGAAATCTCCAAAACTAAGCATAACAAAGGATTAATTTGTTCACCGTTACAGAAATGTTTTAGCAAAACTTTTGGCCCCATGCTATAATTACGTCAGAAGGGTCTTGGTACCGCAGTCACAGATTCTATAAAACGGCCTAAAGTAGTTTCACTGTGGGGATAAACGAGCTAAATACTATTTTATTAATCTAATTACATGCTGGATATAAACCTTCCCCATATAACCCTTTCTTTGGCGAACTAATTTGTTTCTATACTTACCACTTATAAAAGTCTTTGTCCTGACTGACATTAATAGTAGACCATGCACAGCCAAGCGGTTCGTCGTACTGAAGTTTTCAGGTTAGGTTTTGTCTATTTTCTTACTTAGCAAATAAGTATTTATTTTATAACGCCTGTAATGTGGTGTTGGCCTGTAAAAAGTTTATGCATGTATAAAAAGGTCAACTGTAGATAAAAAAATTAAAGAATTGTGTATAAACTGTTGGGGAACCTAAATAAATAAATGTTTACTACGACTGCAGATTGGTCGTCAGCCTATTTTATTTCTTTCTTTTATATTGCAGAAATTAAAAACTGAAATCCCGAGTGACACAGACCCTGCCGCAGTATAATTGCGACGTGGAATTCGGGATTCCTCTGTCCAATCAGTTATGGTAATGAAGTGTGGGTATTGATACTGCGTTGGGATTTTCTGTATTCGCTGCGGAACTAGAAATCAATATGTTTTACGTTCAAATCATTATAGGCGATGATTTTATATAACCCCAAATGGGATTCAACTAACAGTCCCTTTGATATGAGGATGCGCTAACTGACTGTGACACCGAAAGCCCAATTACACTCGACGAAATAACCTTAAGGGTATACTAAAAACTAGTTATAAGTAACATGCCACCTTTTGATGCACTTGTTTCTATGGTGCAATAAAGTACATAATAGTATGAAATAAATAAGACGTTAATAATAAACCTGATGTTGAGCGGTTACCTTTCTTAGTAATTGCTATAAGTATTTCATATGGCACGTTTATCGAGCATGTGACGTGTTGAGTATTGAGTGATACACCGAACTTATCTCTATTCTAGAAAATTACGAATGCATGTAGAGAAATAGTGTAGAAAAGAACAAAGGCATTTACTCTTTAATATTTTCACATGGCTTGCCACGTTTAATTATCTTGTTACCTTTCTCTTTGTACCTTCATAAACCTAAAACAACTTCCAGAATTCAGTGTACTGAAAACACACATCAACGTCACTGGAATTCCGGCAAACATCCCGATCCCAAGGGCGCCCTTCCATATAACGGCACTAAAGTTATCACACGATTCGTTGAGCCCTCGCTAATGAAATTAACCCCCATTTACTCCGGAACGAACGGTGGTAATGAGATGTTTCTGTTGTAACTACATACGTGTTAGCTCGCGTACTCGTTAGGAAACTACTTTGACCGGAAGTTTTTTTGTCACATTACTCTGGTCAAAAAACAGGTTGTTGAATTGGCCTAGTATTTATTATGTGTATTCTGAGGGGTGTTTGTCTGTTACTAACAAACTCCTGTAGCATATATGACGACTGATGCGGCGCGGTGGGCGAATGTCCGCCTGCGACGCTGGAGGTTGCGGGTTCGATTCCCGCCTTGGGATAAATGTTTGTACGATCTGCAAATATTTATTCCGGGTGTTCTGGGTATTTTCTATGTATAATAAAATTTATCTGTATATGTAATGTATTGTATTTAGTATATCAGTCATCTAGTACCCATAACACAAGCTCTGCTTAGCTTGGGGCTATCGATATTCTATTATATCTATATATTCTATGCCACATGCAAGAACCTTTGTCGTGACCGACTAACTGATGTGCATATATTCCTAATACACAGCCTAAACCACTTGGTCGTAGACTTGAAATTTTAATTGTTATTTAGTTTGGTGCGTAGAGGTCTATTTAGAAAGGAATTCCTGAAATTCAACCTCTGAAAGGGTGTAGTGAGAATTTGTATACAAATTGCTCCACTCGGATGATATCGCAGGTGTTTCTACTAGTTTTACCATAGTTATCAGGCTAGTAGCAAGTTTACAGAGGCATTTGAAACTCCAGTATTACCGTATTGTAATACATGTGTTTCAGTTTAAAGAGTGAAATTAGGTGCTGGTAAAATTCGGGCTCATAAGACTTAACACCTAATAAGTATGCCTCAAGCTTATGAGCAGTGCATTGTAGGACACGTTCTTAACGTGCGTGACCTACGAGGCAATACTTTGTTTATAGATAATGGTTATCACTTAACATCAAGTTACACCAGCTGATCTAAAATTTGAACAAAATTATGAATCGACAGGTTAAAATAAACAATGTCATACAAATAGACGAACTATGAACAGTGCTTAAACTTCCCATCTCACCTTTTGCTATTTGAGCACTATTCTCTGTATAGTTTTACACAAGTTTCGACGTGATTCCACTTCAGGCACTCCGCGCCCTGAGACAAAGAACTTCCCGGAGTTCGCTAAGTCTTCGTACAAAGCATTAAAGTCAAACCGCACTCACGAAGCTAAAATACTAATAAAAGTTATAATGCAACTCGCTATGGGTCTTAGTAAAAGTAGCAACAGACAGTTTTTGACAATACCACTTCAGAAACAAAAGGATAAAGTTTTACGTAGGCAAAATATCGTAGATGCATTTAAGTTTTATGTTCGCATGCTATCGTATACTTATTTCTGATACCTATAATATTGTATTTTTTATAGCAATGATATTTAAGTTACTATGTCATAATTTGAAGGGCTTAAGTGCTGGTACAAAATTGGCACATAAGGCGTCAAGTTGTATGATCGTTGCAATACGTAGTAATACATAGGGCACGTGGAAGTTGAGCCTTGTACTTGTTCTAATACATTTTCACCATTGACAGAAAAACAGACACAGCCTCACAACTTTAATCCTCACTAAGTAGTACTAACTCAAGATTGTTTGAGGATGTCTATGGAGGTTAGTCAGTGGTAGATCCAAATATTACATATATCACAAAGCCAATTTTTGCAGTAGTTCCATACGCCAGTTCTTCTAGGCTTGGTCGCGAGGAACTGGCGCTTAGATTCACCTAGATTTAAGACGTTTCAAGATCATCCCTGCGGATATTACTGAATAAATGCTTTTTGACTTTGACTTTGACTTACGTGACAAGTTGCAAGCTTATCGCCACTGCTAAAATATTATCTGAGAGCACGGTATTACGCACATATATTTAGAAAAAAAAAATTTGTGCATACACAGTTTTTTGTGAAGCGGAGTGCTTGCTCCCACTACACCACCGGCTCAAAGAGATTCGATATTTTTTTTCTTCATAGCATTTATGTCCACTTTGTTGTGAACCCCGAAAAAAGGTAGGCAGCCGTCAAAAAATCCGTCAGCCCCTCAAAGGCACAAAGTCTTAGTGGTTGGCTAGAAAAGGTATAGGTAAGTATGATATGACAAGTATAAAAATAAACATTTAGTATGATCATCGAGCCGGAAGTGAAGCCTTTGAGGGTAGATAATAACATTTCAGACGCAGACGCCGACAGCCGACCCGTCTGGATTTGGTGGATTACGTGAACTATTACACAAACCACTCGATTTGTGGTGTTCAGGAGTTAGATTTCGCAAGGCAACAATAATTGCTGGTATCTGCTATTTAGGTACATTCGTTCCTGCTATAGTTTATTTTCAGTTGGTAGTAGCTCTGTCTTCTGCATTGTAGGTTGTGGGTTCGGTCCCCATCGAGAACAAGCATTCGTATGATGAACGTGTATGTTTGTTCCGTATCTCGCTATAATACCTACTACTCGTATAATCTAAGTATCTATTTAAAATAAAATAGTTTTGCTTTGCTTGCCCCGAGTGGAATTTGAACTTTGGGTTAACTTATCTCTTAATATACCTTTGTGATTCGCTCAACTCCAGCCACGTTCATAATAATGAACAAATCGAAATTACCTACTAAAGTTCTTATTCCTTGAGTGTTTTTTCACTTTTTTATTTCAAGGTTTGCTATATAAATATAATGCTGTGTACACAAAAATATCAGACAATATATCTATACCAATTATAAGTTTGTTTGTCTCGAAAACTGACTGACATATAGACAACACACAGCCTAAACCACTATTCGCAGAGATTTGAAATTTTAAGGGTATATTGGCTCACCTGATGTTAAGTGGTAACCATCACATAGATAACAAAGCGTCCCTGAGTCCACCAACTTGAGGCATACTGGTGTTAAGCCTTATGTGCCTGTAATTTTCACTAGTTGCGTGATATAATATCGAGTGGTACAAAATAGATTCCTGAAGCTCAGAGCGTGACCGTGTTCCGGGACTGCCTTTGTTCTTAAGGATTAACCCGCCACTATCTCTCCGGTACTTATCACTGTGTTCCTTTGACCTGACTATCAATGTAATTGTAGTTTCAAACTGTAACTGGACTTCAAATAATGGTTTCCGTAGACGACCGATAGTGAAGCTTAAATACTGAGTATTACGAGTGATTTTAATTTTAGTTTGTATAATTTAATACTTTCTTTCAGTGACAAGTTTGCTTACAAGAAATCGCATGGTTTTCATTGAAATCGGTTGCCATCTCTAGTATGCTCTTAAAGCTAGATTTTTCCCCTTGGTCTCTTGGACTCTTGGATTCTTCTACAGATTTTCTCATTTCTGATTCTATCTCGCAGTGAAACTCCCAGTATCATCGCTCGCTCCACCAGGAATCGGAAATAAAATTGTTGTTATACCTATTCGTTTTAACAGTTATCACCATCACGCGAGCAATGTCACGGGCAGCGCCTAGTAATAAACAAAGCCTAAAGTTTACCCCATACCATCACCTCAACAAAAACTTCAAACATTTTACACCCTATAATTAATTTTCTGCAAACATTAAACACATAAGTACTTAGGACTTCAAGTTTAACGATAATATTCCACGTAATGTTATAGGTGAACCGGAAATTCCCGTGAGAACCTTCTGCTTGGAACAATACAAGCTCCCAATTACATGGCGGTGTTTGCTGCATGCATGTGTGATTTTACATTACTGTAGTTATGTACTTATATTAAACTAGCAGTCCGTTCCGGCTTCGCGCGGGTTTTAGTAAGGATTTTAATTTTTTTGAAAACATAATATAGCCTATGTCATCCAGTGATAGTGTAGCTTCCCAACGGTGACAGAATTTTTCAAATTGGTCCAGTACCTAGCTTCGGAGCATACTCAATGAAACAAACAAATATTTTCTCTGTATAATATTAGTAAGTTTAGATGTATGAAAATAGAGCAGTGAAGATGTAGACATGTCCTTTTAGACATACTCGAAAGTCTCGAGTAGGAACTAGGTACTAAGCGATCTGAGGGGCTAACGTGCGTAACCTACCAAGCAATGCTTTGATATAGGTGATGATTACCACTTAACATCAGGTGGGTCATATGCTTGTTCCACCACAAGTAGCATAAATAAAAACAAAAAAATTGTTTCCTATGATTACGTTGATCCATCGTAGTCTCGGTCTTTTAAGGGGGTGAAATGACATTTAGGCACCAGTGAAGGATTTTCAATGCAAAGCAGCTAAAACCATTCATTTAGCACGTACAAAATACTGGTTAGCTAAACTTGTACCCACATGTGGCTAATAAATCATGCGAGTGCGGTTTGACTACCAGTTTCAATTTAACTTTTGGTCCAACGCGACGCGACGGATGGTAAGCGACGTCAAGTTACCAGTTAGTTTGACGTTATTACTTTGTGAAATTAATGTGTTTTATATTTTTAATATGCTAAAACTGGAGGTTTAACTTACTTGGAAAAAATGACTAGAAAAAGTTCAAAAGTTCTACTTTATTTCAAGTTTCATCACATGGCATAGTCAGAACCTAAACATTTTACATAACTTTTACTTTAATCATTTATTTATTTATTTACACATTCTTAGTTCTCAATATTTCTATAAAATTAAGTCAAAGTAAAATTACTCATCAACTAGGCTAGTCAACTAGGCTATAGTTGACTGGATCGTAATGTTATTAGAGTATCACAATGAAGAGGTGCAATAATCTAGTAAAAAAAAGTTATTATGATATCCAACAAAGAAAACACAAGAAATAAAAATTAAATGTTACAAAAGGTCTTAAAACTATATTATTATGTCCCCTTAATTATAGGATGTCACAGCATGCACTAAAATATAACGCAACTAGATAAACTATATAAACTATAAATTAACAGATACATTTATATTGACTCCTAGCTAAACTAAGGCTAGTTGGTACTATGCAAGAATACTACCTGAGTGACAGTCGAACTTTCATACGAGAATACCAAAAAGCCTTTGTCGGAAACAAGCAGATTTATTACCGCGAGAGTGCGCGCAGCCTTGCTATGGAAATATGAACTTTCTGCTATTAGCAACAGGGTTCTAACTTAAATTGATAATGCTGTCTGTATTGTGGAGTGCATAGTTCGAGAGCCAATGGTGGGCATTTTACTGCAACAGGAAAGTAGTTACTCAAACATATAGGAAAGCAAGTCTTAGTTGTAGTAAAAAATCTATATTAAGTACAAAGGTGTAAAAAATACGTACTAGATGGTACTAGATGACTGATATACTCAATACAATACAATACATTACATGCATAGATATTACGCATAGAAAATATATTATTATATATAGAAAATACCCAGAACACCCGGAATAAATATTTGCAGATCGTACAAACATTTATCCCAAGGCGGGAATCGAACCCGCCACCTCCTGCGTTGCATGCAGTAATTTAAGTATCTTTAAGCTAAGTAAATTACTCGCTATTCTTCTAGTTTTTAATAAATTATGATTAAACCCACGCCACAGTGCAACTCAACAAAATAGCAAGACTTAGCCACCATTTTTGATAACGACTACTATTGCTATCCTTGTTGCTTCAATATATCGTATGAAAATCACTATGAGCTCTCGCTCTAGGTACCATACGCAGGTAAACAACGGCTAAAAGCCGAAAGCCGCATCAGAATTAAGGCCATTACGACGAGACCGCAACAATCGTACAGTTTCCGGTGTAATGCACTGTCCGACCGCCGACCGTCCGGCGACCGCTCCGTCCGTGTTGGTTTGCGAATATCGAACTACCCGCTGTGGTCAATTATACAGATGTACATATCTAATGGTGAATGCGTTTATAAATAAAACTTTGCTCTTTAGGTTTCATAGCTCAATGGCCCAATTCTCGTAACAAAATATCGTGTAAATCTCTCGTGATAATTGTGTACATTAAATGAAATAATAAAAACATTTGCTTTTTTGTATGCCTTTTCGTATACGCCAGCATACGCTTGAGATTTTGTTTGCGTTTTACATTGTAAAAGTAGCCTATAAGTTACTTCATATAATATTTGTAAGTTTGTAAACTATTATTTTTTAAGGTTTATCTAAGGCCAATACAGATAGTGAACATATTCACGTAAAATGTTCACTAGTATTTATTTATTTTTATGCATATATTAATTAATGAATTCATACTTTAACGTGTACATCTTATATGCTAATTTAAAAAACTATAGGTAAATAATAAAGTGCTTATTATTTATTTATTTATTGTCAATTATAAAACAAAACAATACCGAAAAAATATGTTACATAAAATACGGAGCAAGTAATATAAATTTGAGGTTGCGAAATTTGGCTTCGCAGACATTGAAAAATGAGTACGAGATAGTTTGGCAGTCGACGCCAGTGTTCCACATACTCCCAGCTTGCTCCACATATTTAAAACATATACCAATGGTTATTGCCGATGCAATAAAAAAAGTTGGCAGCAAACTTTTTCATCACATCAGTGCTACGCCGTAGCACCGCTACGAGTGTTGCTACGCCCCGGCTGGCCATGACAAATTGCCCGCGTCTCCATCGTGTCGCCCCGTTAATTACACTCGCTAAATAACGACACCAAATTGTGTGAGCGTGTTACGGTTTGTTTAGTCTAGAGTGACATGTTTTAGGGGAATTGAAAAAAAAGCCGCCATCTTGATGCAGTATTAGCAAGAGATATATTAATTCAAGCTATAATTAGTGAACTCATTAAATATTTTTTTTAGGTATAACAAAAAAAAAAGAAAAACAGAAATAACATGATGACTTTAATCCCCAAGCACGGTATATATCCCCTCCGACCCTTAGTACCAAAAACCTACTCAAGATTCTACGAGAATGTCTAAGTGACGTGAGTCATACGTGACAGGTTGCAAGCCCATTACCGCTGCAAGACTATGAACCGGCACTGGCTTTGCGCACATACATTTTTCAAACGAAAAACCCATTGGTGCACGACCGTATTTGAACCCACGAGCTTAGGATCAGAAGGCGGAGTCACTCTCACAAGACTACTGGTATCATAGAAATACTAAAACCGGCGATGCCTTAAAAGTAAACAAAGCACGAAGACAATGATACAAAAGTTCCACTAGGTACCTATTGATCCACGGGTGTGGACTAAATATAAAGTTCAATAAAAGTCCCCCTGCGATAGAAAGTCCCGGATTTATTGGACTAACCCTACGTAAATAAATAAAGTGGAAAAGCATGCATTTCTTATAAGGTCGGGCGAGCGGGTTAGCTATTGATTTCATCGTAAAAAATAAATTTTTTGATTGATAAGTATGACAGTGGTATGCTAACGTCGGAACACGATTCCTAAACTAGTAAATCGTTCTGTTGGGTTTCATTAATAGTACCATTTATTCCGACGCAATACGGTTCATATTACTGCATACGATTCTACAAAAAATGCCAAACGAAATTACCGAAGTGAGAAACAATTGAATGAAGAACAAAAAATGTCTTTAGAACGCTTTACTAATCAACAAGACACCTGTATAGCCGCTAAAGTACAGACTAACAAAACCAAGTGTTCCTGTGTTCAATTTAAAATTAGTAAATAGATAAATAAATGTGAATAAATGACGTAAACTATGAACTATTGTGTTATCAAATCTGTCCAAACAGAACATTTAGTGTAGAAATTGCAATAAGGCGTAGTACGGCTCTAATAGGTCTGCTCTTTGGTACTGCAGGTCAATACGAAGCTTCATGTAAAGTTTTTAAATGACCTGCAGATGAAGTGCTATGAACTTTCTATGGTAAAACATAGTAAGTAATGTTGGATGGCAGTTGGAATTTTAACAATCCAACCAATCTCTGCGTCTGTGTATATCTCCTATAATATAAAAAAGCTTTAAAATCTTTGTTTTGACTGATTTACTGACATACTCTTCGATTAATGCTACCCCCAGATAATATAGGGTTGGCGCAAAATAGGTGGTTTAGGTGTATTAGGTGTAGTTAAGGTTGTTAGATGTAGGGTTCAGGTGCATGTATAGGCCGCCCAAGGCGCCTAAAGCTCTGACCAGATCACTAGAGTTGGGTTTTTGAGTCAGGGTCCAAGTTCACCAACTCATACTAACTGAATTTTAGGTGCTACACATTTTTCTTTGCTGTCTAAAATATTTTTTACATAACTAGTAGTACCTTTGCAAAGTACACATATCCATTATAAGACTTTCCAAAGTGCCCATTGATCACCAATACAATGTCGCTTTACATTTTAAATTCAAAATGTCATTTGGTTCAGTGCAATTTATCTAAGTCGTAAGTTCAATCAGATTAAGCACATTTATAGTAAGTTCGAGGAAACCGGGGTAAGAAATATTGCGACAGGTAACGGGAATTCAATTCAATCAGCTCCCCTGTGCCTCGACGCGGTTTGATGAGATTGTTGAAAATCAGAAACGGTTGGGAAAAACTCACAACAGTCCCAGTGACTAATGGAAATACTGTGTTGCTTTTGAATGGTGAACGACGTACGAGTACATGCGTTGACGCCTTGGGATTTTACGTCGTTTGAGACAGTGCTGTATAAAATTCCAAGCAGTTTATTGTAAAAACATATATGTACGAAAACGTATACGAGGTCAAATCTGTAGTTATATAAGAAAAGCAAAATAAAAAGGTCAATCAGGTCTACTCTTACGATAAATGAAGTTTCGTATTGTCGTTTTGAGGTACACTACGCGGGATGTCAGGCATCGATGACTTGACTGTGGAACGGCTAACGAATAACCCCGAAGTGTACTACAAAACGACAGTGAAAAACTTCGCTTATCGTTTCTAAAAGTAGACCTGAGAGTAATAGTCTATTCTAAGCGATCACTTTGATTTCATGAAATAAATTCCTTTTGGCTTTTAATTTGACGTTGATCTCAATTATTACAATTGGTATAAATTGCTAACGTTTCATCGTGCATTTATTCTTTGGAATGGAATAAGTAGAACTTTTTTCCTAATATTTCCATAAATTTTTGTAATGAAACTAATCAAGTTTTTTTCATACTAGTTCCACTATATTTATTACTCTTCGACTTGCTTTGCAGCTCAGTTCGGAATAGTTGTGTTTTCTGCACTATACTTAGTTAAAACGACGGGTAGAACCCTGTTTTCATTTATTTATGTATTTATTTGAAACATTTTCCTTGTTTGTAGTATATTTACTTGAATTTGAACTGTTTTAGAACTTGGAAGCTAGTTTAATTTTATGACATAAAAACGCTCTACCTACCCTATCACCCTCGTTCTCGAATCATGTTTTATAATCGAATGAATATCTTACAGTTCGATAACAATTGCTAAAAGATCGAACATCAAAAAGGCGGAACAGAGTGGCGGTCGATTTGTCAACATCATTGCGGTTATCCCACTGCCGTCCAAATAAATTGAATGGGGTTTAAAGGTGCTTCACTTTTACGAACGGTTTAGTGCATTGTGGATGGGATTTATCAGGTTTAAACAACGTTTATACTAGCGTGTGATTTTAAATAAAAGACGATTTTTGATTAGCTTCAAGCTATTATATAAAAATGCACTAAAACTACTTCAACAGTGTTATTTGAATTCACTTAGTATAAAACTAACAGTAATTTACTAGTTAGCACATTACATACTCGTAATAGCGACAGGTAATTTTTAAAACTTCAACTCATTAGGAATAAAACATGAAAAAAAATATTTGCAAGAGAATAATTACACTAATAGCGGACGCTTGTATGATATTGGTTGGAAGAAATGTAAGATGTTTTTGCTTTTTATGTTATAATTTTTTGTTTTTTGTTTAAATTTACTTAGTTCTCCGAGACCGAAGATACAGGCTTCTCGCCTAGTTTGGGCCTCGCTGGTCATGTATATATATTACACTCAAAACTATCGTATCTTATAACTGTTTAATTACTATATGTTTGGCAATAAATAAATATTCTATTCTATGTTGGAACCGGGGTTTAGTCAGTTCCGCGTCCATTGAGCTTTCCTTCCTATAGATAGACTGAAAAGGCTAAACAAATGGTAAACAGATGTATTTAACAAAACTATTGAAATTAGGTTCCAGGCAGGTCGTCTCGTAAATAGGAGCAAAGCTATAAAAACCAAACGTTGTATAAATAATTTTGAAAACAATTTATTTCAGCCTCATACTTATACTCATACTTATATACTTCATACGAATTATAGCGCAATGTAGATATAAGATGTATCTGTAAACATCCCCAATATCCAAATTCCAGACACTACAGTCAATCCCTATTGATTTGTACATTTAATATGAAACACACGGCTGCACTCTGCACGCTATAAATTACAAAAACAACAGACACTGATACAAATACAAGTATATTTGCCGAAATTCGGATGCATCGTCCGAAAGGGGTCTGGGACTGCCCGGGGGTCGTACGTGGTGTAAATGTTTCAGCTGAATTTACATCCGCTTGTTATTTGCAATATCGAGGCTCTATTTATCTTTATATCTATGGCATTGGCTATGGATGTGATTGGAAAGGTATTCGGTGTTTATTAGTATCTCTTTGTGTAAACTAGTTTTCTGAATAGTACCAGCATGTTTGGTAAACTTATTTGTTCATGGCCTTGCTTTTTAAAATCTGGGAAATATTGCGCAATGTTCGAACTATTGACTTATACATGGACATGGCCAGACATTTAGTTTGCATATAGCTATATATATAAAAGAGAAAGTCGTTTTAGTTACACCACTTATAACTCAAGAACGGCTGGACCAATTATTGTGATTTTTGTGTTTTAGTTATCTTTGTCCGGAATATAATAATAAGTAATAAAAATAATAATAAATATAAAAATAATGCGGGACGAAGTTCACGAGGTCAGCTAATTTACTATAAAATAGACATCCACATACGAAACAAATAAAAATGGAAGTAAACAAAAGGAAAAACATAAGTAGTAGGTTCCTGTTGCTATCGTGTCATCTTTTCGTCACGTGTCGTCATCAGCTTAACAAGTCCACTGTTGAACATAAGCCTCCCCATATTTGGTGGAGCTTGTGCAATCTCTCACCAAGCGGTAAATGAAGTATGAAGCAATTTTTTCAGCAGTACTTAAAAGTAACCGTTTATAAGTAAGAAGGATTGGGAGGAGGCAAGTTTATGAGATATATGCATAGTTAAAAATGTAATTCTTAAAACTTATCGGTCGATACACGGCATAGTATTTTTCATACGTTTTTTATAAGAAAAGTAACAAAGACGATGACACACTTAATTTCAGCGGTTACTTCTAACGATAGTAATTTTATTCCCATTACGTTTTCGGCCTGAGGCACTGGCGTGCATGCGTCGATCTGGGACACAAGCTTTTTATAATCATTGTTTTTCAGTGAAATTGTGTACAAATACATCACACTTACTTAGGTTACAGCTCATAACAGCCCAAGAACATCCCAAACCACAAACAACCGGGACTCTAATAGATTAATCTATTCCGCAAAATGAATTATGTATAAACTATTGTATCTGTTGTAGAACAAAAACAATCGCGTGAGGGTATAGTTTGTAACTCGGTGAGAACATTAACGCTACCGGGAGTTAGCAACAAACACAGGATTTGTGGATGTGTTGGGGGTAAAACAGCTTTATGTTTCGTCATGTGGTTGCTATTTGCTGTGATAGAAAGCACTTTCAGAATAAAATACAATAGAATAAAATAGAGAAATTTTGCTTGGAAATTCATGAAGAATTTATCAATTGATACATCCATGTTTGGGCACATGGATGTATCAATTGATAAATTCTCGATAAAACGGGGTAAACGGGGGGGGAATTTATCGATATTGGTAGCATGAAACTTAGTCAAATGCTAGGTCGAAAGAAGTTTTTAAAGCCACATGTGCCTGTTCTTTCACCGGTACCCACACTCTTGTAGCCAAAGTATAGCATTGCTGCTTGGTGACTGAAATATGCGTGTGGGTAGTCTTATTTCTGTTTCTTTATTGAGAATGTACTGCATTAAATGCGAGCTGTTTTTATCACAAATATTTTTTTTTTCTTATTTCATTTGAAATTATAAATTACTAGTAGGTAGTCCGTCCCGGCTTCGCACGAGTTTTATTAAAGATCTCTAATTTTTTGAAAATATAATATAGCCTATGCCATCTGGGATAGTGTAGCTTCCTAACAGTGAAAGAATTATTCAAATCGGTCTAGTAGTTTTGGAGCCTATTTAATGCAAACAAACAAACAATAAAATTTTTCCTCTTTATAATATTAGTATAGAAGTATATAGATTTTGAGATATTACAAGATGCTTTCCAAGACACTTGTTTGCACTTACCTAATACAAGTAAATTATTTTATTAATTCACTTTCACTCAAATACCCTTTCCTTTATCACATTCTACACTATCCCTAATCGATCGATATTGGTATCAATGGGTTTATGAAGCTCAGTGCCCTCTATAAGCCACACATTAGTGGATTACAAGTGAAAGCTCTCACCGTCTCTAAGGCGACCTGTAATCGGCTTTCTGACCCTTTCTCATACAAATAGTTGAAATATAGGAAATTCACGGAAATATTAAGCTTAAGCTGAAATGATGGCAATTTTATAGTGAAATTTTGTATTAGTTTGATTTATTTGGGCCATTATTTATCGCTAGAATATTTCAAGTTATTATATCAGCACAAAAATTGAATAAAAGTCAATCAATATATCTATTTATACCATTTATACGAATCTTTATCCTGACTCACTGACTCACTGACTGACTGACTGACTGACATAAAGACAACGCACAGCTCATAGAGACTTGACACTTTCGGGTACATTCGTCTTCGTGCGCAAAAGTTTACAAAGAAAACTAAGAAAGGAATCCTCGTTAAAATCAGTATAAAATAAAACAAAAAACACTTATAAGTAATTTGTTAGTTTTTATAGTGCTTACCTTAGTTTTTAGATTTTTATATTATCCCAAAAATTATTCCCTCGAGTGGGATGTGAACCCACAACATTCCCCTTGATACGAGAATGCGCTAGCCAACTGCGCTACCGAGATTTTTATCTACTTGAGTGAAATAAGCTCTGGGATGGCTTTAATACGGTACTTTAGCGACCGTGGTTCCATCTACATGCTTGACGACATACTGCCAAAGCCTGCTCGATAACCGAAATTACATTTAGTTGAATTGACGAGAGATGTCACCGTACTTAATTTTATACTTTGTTATTTGTTAAAGTGCCTACCTGCACAAAAAAATACAATTTTATGTTTAAAAACAACTTTAAAACAGTGTTAAACGGAGCGAAAAAAAAAGCTTTACAACTTTAACTCCCTAGCACGGTAGATATCCGACTCGGATCTTTTAGTACCAAGTAAGAGGTACGTCTTTATATTACATCATACCTATATTTCGTATTTTATATTCTACTAGCGGTCCGTCCCGGCTTCGTACGGGTTTTAGTAAGGATCCCTATTTTTTTTTAATATAGCCTATGTCACCCGGGGATAATGTAGCTTCCCAACGGTGAAAGAATTATTCAAATCGGTCCAGTAGTTTCGGAGCCTATTCAATACAAACAAACAAACAAATCTTTCCTTTTTATAATATTATTAGTATATTAGTATTATTAGTATAGATACATGACAGGTTGCAAGTTCATCGCTGCTTCTAAAATACTAACTGATTACCTAAGAAAGTTAACTAAGATTTATTGGACTACCTGTACATCAAACACTTCACTTATTTTGAATCAAATGCAATAACCAAACCAATAAAACTTCTCACTTGCACTGAATATCAAATATTGTCACGTGAGGAACATTTCCTGGGCAAGTTTACTAGCGTACAGTTTACGTGAGAATCAAAGCGGCTCACAGGTAGTTGCGGAAAATACCTTGTAAATAATAATAATAATAATAATAATAATAATTCATTTATTTCAGATCACAATTCATCCATAAAATATACAAACATAAAACTTTTACAATAAAATCAAATTAAATTAAATAAAATAAAAAGGATTTCGGGCGCACGTGGAAGCCTTTTCCTCGTTATGTTTTCCCTTTCAACGCGTTCTGCGTGCTCTGTTTTTAGGTTAACTACTTATCTATTATTGTTCGTTATAGTAGCATGTACATAGCTTTTTTTAGCTGAGGTGCTCCCAACTTGGAATAGGAACCTTAAAAAAAATTAGCATCATGATTTTAATTCTCAAGCACGGTAGATATCCCCTCCAATCTCTTACTACCAAGTACCTACTCAAGATTCTTCGAGTATGTATAAGGGGGATAGTCAGAGGTATGTCCATATGTATGATAAGTTTGGGGCTAGATGGCGTCATGTAAAATATTGACCAATATTAATAAAATAAAATAATAAATCTAGTTAAAATAATATTTTTTTTATTTGTATTGATGAATTTCTTGCTATCCTAATATTATAAATGCGAATGTTTGTAAGTATGGATGTTTGTAACTCTGTCACGCAAAAACTACTCAATGGATTTTTATGAAACTTTACAGTATTATAGCTTATACATCAGAATAACACGAATATGTATTATTCTGATATTATTAATAAAAAAAAATGTAAATTGGTGAAAATATAACAATAAGTGTTAAGTAACTCGGAAAAAACGAACCACGCGGACAAAATCGCCGGCAACAGCTAGTCATTCATAAAATTCACGAGTTTATGTCAAAACGTCAAACACAAAAATAGAGAAGAGATGAAAATTGACTATAAAAGAGCAACAATAAAAGTAAACAAACTAACGTTCGGGAAACTCCACGGATTTAAAAACAAAGTTGACTTGGTACCGGGGTGAAACTTTTCTAGAAAACTTAAAAGCTGGTTAATATTGGTGTACCCACGGGAAGAGATTTTCCCAAGACTTTGTTAGTATTAAACCTTTCATTTCATTTATTTATTTGCTACAATGCGGTTCGAATAAGTTCTTATAACTAAATAATGGTAAGCACATTAGTATAATCAGGCATTGTTTAAAATATCGTTGGACATATCAAACCAAAAAAATCATAATTTAACGAAATGCCACAAAAATATACTGTACAGTGTCTCATTTAACCAAAATTCCAAATAATAATATTATGAATAAGTTTAAATATTCATACTAAGAAAGTATTTTTAGAGAATAAAAAGTGTGGTTAATTAGTCTTTTAAACAACAACCTTTAAATGACTAACACAAAGAGCAACCTCAAATTAGATACAACCCGCGTGGACCCGCGTTGACTATCTCAGACATCTTGTATGGGATATATAGAGACAGACGGAGAAGACCCGTACCGTCTGCTTTAATGTAGTTACTTCTATGCGAAAAGAATAAAATCATTCTAAAAGTCAACCCCTAAAAAGATCCAGCGGGGCTTGTTGGAATATAGCTTCACGTTAACTTGCACGCACTAGTACCTAATATAAGTTATTATATCACCTAGATAGAAAATAATGTATGTATTGAATCCACAACACAGCGCAGAAGGCGGAACTTACACCAAAGCTGTGAGACCACCATAGTAGGACAACTTGCAAGATGCTTTACCGGCCTGTATTTTTCATATTTTAAGCCGACATCAGACAACACGTTGGCAGGCACTCCGGCGAAATTGGAAGCGAAAATAAACAGAAAATTTCACGTACAAGATTACACCTGAGCGAAAGGAGTCGGGTGCAAACACGATTTCGGCAAGTCTCTGCTGTCTAGCATCTACGAGTGTTTCGATTAAGTTTGCATACTTAGGTATCATAAAGACCAACCACTTTTTTAACACCTGGTCTCTGCATCGATTATTAGATGATTTATACAGGGGCATTGAAAAAGTTTAACTCGGTACCTTTTTTTACGAGACACTAGTGCCTGAGGTAGGATTATAGAGTGAGTAAACTTGCACCATCCATAGTATAGATTATTATTATTCAAGTTTCGTTTAACAGTAAGGATGGTATAGATTCTATACCATCTTACTGTTAAGTCATGATTTTTCTTCACTAGCATCACGTCTGTAGCTTAGATAAATCCAACTGGACAATTGGACATAAGCCTCCCTCATACATATCTTCTGACATCCATATGAGGTAGTGAAGGATCCTATTCAAAGCAGAGACCACCAGAGCCAGAGCCACCAACAGCATGGCGCACATAAATAAAAAAAAAACATTTTACCCATAAAGTGTGTTTCGTTACTCTCACTTGACAATATAGAGTAAGACCCGGGAGATTGGGCGACAATGTGCATACAACAATTTTATGATACGTTTTAAAATGGTACTATGTATGTTTATATTTTATAAGGGTATTTAAGGGTAAGTCTTTGAAGATTGAACTGCATTCTGACTTGGTGAGTGGACAATAGTTTTAACCTAATGTTAAACGTTAGCCTTTTCCTATAAAATCGCATTACCTCACAGAGCACGTCCCACTGAGGATGTGCCCTACTTGGCGTTACAGTACGTTCACCTGAAATGTAAAGGTAACAATATCTGTCTGTAGGTAAATCACACCAGGTACCTATCAAAAAGTCCAATTCATCAAGCTAAGACAACATGGTCAGGAGAAACCTCAGAAATCCTACCCACTACCCAGTTGGACAGCTCCGGGGCAGTCCCTGAGGGATGATGGAGGCACGCAATTTACCGCGTCCCCGTTACGGTGACAGATGGGTAGCCGTGTCGCGTATTACATTGAGTACAAATGTACTTTTGGATGTGGTATAAAGCTCTGCAGAAGCAAGAAAATTTGTAACACCTAAAGTATAAAGTAAGTTCCCATGCTACAAGCTATGCTTACTTTATTTGTTTTTATAATCCCTACCTGCACTTAAAGAAATTAAATTCATATTATGCTTAGTTGGGGACTAGATGATGAGGTCCACAAAATACTTATTTATTAACTTTTTAAAGTTTATACGTAAAACATATCGAATTGCTCATAGTTTTTGCGATAAGGGTGGCATTAATGCGCAATTTCTGCGCAATTCCATCAACTCCTTAAAGGATCATGGAAGTTTAAATCACTAAAAAATTATGCAAAATATAAAAAAAGTTTTGTAACTAAAAAAAATATTTAAATAGTACTTTTAGGCTTTTCACGGCTGTTAAAAAATCAAACCTGCACTATAAATATGATGACTGTGAGTGTGTGAAATGACAAAAATGAAAGTTCTATTGTAGGGTGCTTGCTTAACTCTTTCTACAAGAGTCTTTACATTTTTACATATCAAAGTGGACATAGTGCAAAAAGTGAGTCGCCGGTGAGCGTAGTACTAAACATTAGGTACGGGTCATCTGCTTGTTTCGTGTCATATTCTTATCTTGAGAAGTACGAATAGATGTTTGGATGTTTCTGACGACTCATCTCAATTTGATAAAACTTGGATTTTATATTTTGGAAGTCTTTTTTGTAGCCCGGAAAGAGCTCAGAAGGGAAAGTGCTTTGAATACCTATTGATATTAGCAAATAGTATCACCAAGCGCGCTTTGCTATGTTAGCAGGGAGTGTAAAATACAACTCACTTTGACTATCTGTTTTATAAATTTTATTATCTTACCACATCCTATTTGATGACCGCACTTCGTAACTCTTTCAATTCAAATGTTGGGCTCATTTACTAAAATATCCGGAACATCTGCGACCTTATGCCTAAGAAGACATTTTATCACACGAATTGCCCATAACACGCTTTGCGAGCACCATATTATTAGCAAAATCGGTGTTAGACAATTTACTTCTTCCTTTTCCTCATGATTTTTCTATGCTTAAAGAAATTGGCTTTAACAAGTTCGTAGCTATAAAGTCAGGTATGGCAGACTTTAAAACTAAATTACGATGGATAATAGAACGCGTCAACGAATGCCAGTATCTACTGAATACTATCCTCTGTCAACAGCCAAATGATATAACTAAGCCAAACCTCCCCAAAATATGAAGGAGGCCTATGTCCAGCAGCTGAATAGTTCAAACTGATACAACAACCATAAATTCATTTGAGTGAGCTTAGGGTTTAAAGATACGAGCTTCAGTTCCGAAAAGCACTTTGAAATAAAATACCAAATACGGGAACACTCCGTTCGTTTATTTCCGTCATTCAATAAAAGGGATTTGATACACAAAACAGAATAATTTCCTCTTTCAGAGACAGCCAAGTGTGAAACTGTTTTATTAAAATGCTACTTGAAGAAGCTGAAGTGATTTGATGCTCCTTTTTCGTCACTCTGCCTTTGTTTTTATTGATACTGCCAACACAATGATAAAGAAGCTTTCTCACTTACTAATCTGAAAATATTGAACCTGATTTCTTAAAGTACGTGGACGCATTTATTTACAATTAAAATTAGAACGTATAGTTGCCGACAATCAAGTTGTCCTCTGACAAACCACGTGACTAAGCTGCGTAGAACGCATTTCTTGTATAAATTTTCGCACTACGCAGCTCACGTGGTGCGCCAGTCAGCGGACTACTTGTTTGTCACCAATTACAACAGGAAACGCGCACAATTTCGTCCGCATAAAGTTATTTTAGTACAAACTTCAACCCCTGCCACAAAGGTTAAGTTAGGGGTTAAATTAACTTACTCGTAGCAAGCTCCTAGGTACAAATAAAAATATACCATATTCACTCTGGGGTAAATATATCTATATTCTCTGGGTAATCATAATGTTTTGAAGAGATGGTTTTTAAATGGTATTGATATGAATAATGGGGCGGGCGAATGTCCGTCTGCGACGCAGGAGGTTGCGGGTTCGGTTCCTGCCTTGGGATAAATATATCAGTCATCTAGTACCCATAACACAAGGTCTGCTTAGCTTGGGGCTAGATGATGCTGTGTAGATTATCCAGTATTATTATTATATTACTATATAAGTATTTTATCACCTACCTGGTTACCATAGCTTTGCAAAGTTTGGAGTTAGAGGGCGTTGTTTAAAGTTGTGTCCATTTTTATTTATTTATAGTTATGTTACCACACTGAATGGTTATATAGATACTTACATGTTATATAATTTAACTTTAATGTTTTTCTATTCACTGGACGAGACTGGACGTATTACTGCGCAATCTTTACTCCAATAACTTCCTGAAATACACCAACTCAGTGATATCACCCAAACCGTCTCCACCACAGCCTCAATTGTTTAATTCACTCAACAAAACAGGATTAATTTGTCTGCGGCTGTATAGAAAGTGATAGTGAGCGTTGACAAAATGCTCAGTGTTGCATCGAAAAGCCTCTCTATCTCGCAGCTTCACTCAACGAATTATCCAATAAACATAATGAAAATTTAAGCCTCCAGTCGCTGATTCCCGGAGACAGGAAGACGTCCCTTGCAGATAATCCCGTCCGTCTGGATGGAATAATGGGTATATTGCTGAAATTAGTATTTTGTTGTGACGGATGAAATGTGACTGTGATTTTATTGACATTGACTGCCAAAAAGCAAAAATTATACCTTCTTTTTTTTTTGTGGCATCTGTCCGTCTTGCGGACAATTTTGCCAATGTCAAGTGGGTTGAATAAATTCTCTTAGCCAAGTCGAGTCGATAAAAAAAGTAAAGTCAGCCGTCATCGGTTTTGAAGAAAAAAATGGCGTTTTTCTTCAAAACTAAAGGGAAACATTTTCGTTCAAATCAGGATGCCTCATAACACACTTTCATTTCAATTGTTCACACTTATGCTAAGACCTCAAGTAATGATGGTTAAAATACCACCAAAATTACCCATCAGAACTTAAAATAACACTAGAAAAACAATTGACGTTGGCAAATTCGTGGCAACCCTCAGCCGCTGAAAAGCCATATAATAAAAGAAGAAGAAGAAGAAGAAGAATTATAAATGAAATACCTACTTTACCGTGTAGAAAGTATTGACAATTTACTCTGACCTCAGTGTTCAAACATTTATGATTTCAATTCATTTTTATTGTTTGTCATAGCTGTCTTTTTTTTCCCACTATTTTTTCGGTCAAAGAGCTCCGCTAGACTGAACTTAGCGGTGTTTTTTAAGCTTGTGCCCTTCAGCCGTATTTTAACATTAATAAGTTTTATAGTAGGTACTTGCTTACTTTTGAGGCAATCAAAAACATTGTATACTATTCCAAATATTATGCCCCGAGTGGGATTTAAACCCTCGACCCTACCCTAATTACGGAGTTCGCTAACCGCTCAACGCAGGATGGGCCATCAGCTTGTTCCAATATTTTTCTCATAAAAAGTTACACATTCTTGTGATACCGTCATCATAACATGTGCGAACAAACGGACCAACACTCAATCTCACTCCGTCACAAAACAGGCAACAAATTAAAAATTTACAACAATTTAATTACCGAGCAGGAATTGATTACCGCGAATTAATTTCAAAGGCCCTATACACACGACGTGACATGATTACGGTAATCCGTCTGCAGTCGTTAACGAATAAAACATTTACAGGAGCCGGGGCGGTTCGCTGTATGAATATTAATAGCTTACTTTCTACCTGAAAGTTTATTTCATTAGTGAAACCTGGGGGGCACGTTGTAGTAATAGAAATGTTGATATGTAAAACTAGTTTGAAACAACTATCACTTTTATGGCACGTTTAGACGGTGCGAAAGATTTCGCGCAGTGACCGGTGCGGCGGCCGCGCGGTCACTGCGCAAATCTTTGCGCGAGTAGGTAATTGGTAATAAGAGATCTAATATGTACCGTGCCTGAAGATTAAAGTTGTAAAGCAATTTCTTTCTTTTTCATTTAGTAGTAGTAGGGTTTTTGCAATGGGTTCGTCAAGGAAAGTACTATCACCGTACTGCCAAACACTCATTTATGTCGCCGCGCTGAGTTGCTGTGTTCCAGTTTGACAGGTATGGGTGCAAGCAAAATAACAGGTACATAAGACTTAACACATATTGTATGCCTCAGATAAATGACCACATGGTAGTGCATCGTAAGGCACGGTTCTACCGTGCATAACCTGCGTGGTAATGCTTCGTTATAAGTGATAATTACCGCTTAACATCAGGTCAACCATCTAAATATTCCGTCTACAAGATCAGAACTGGGAACCATCAAACACACTCAGTCATTCCCGAACTTTCCCTCTATTATTAATGAAACACAAACAACCAAATAATAATAAGGAGGACCGATATTGTAAGGAAATGTTTGATACCTAAATAAATCTAAATTAGACATTCTATAAGGTGACCTGCGAGGTAATGCTTTAATAAATGCTGGTGCTGGTAACCATTTAACACCAGGTGGGCCATCTTCTTGCCCATAAGCAGGACGTTTAAAAAACCTTTAAGGTACGGACTGAAAGTGGAATTAATTTCCTAGAATTTCTTTGTAAAGTCTGCTAATAGAATTTCCCTAGTTTTTTCGTAATATGCAAATAAGAGAACCAGCGTTAGGTGACCCCTCGATGCTGACTCCACTACAGGCAATTACGTTAATAAGCCGCATACACAGTAAGAGCTATAATTAAATATGTTGGTATCGCAGCAAGCACGCTTTTGCTATTTCAACCACGTCTCTAAGTTCGCACTGCTTGAAACGTGGCCACAAGATTAGCGGTTCGTAAACTGGTGAATTGGGTAAACCTGAATTGCTGAAAAAAGCTTATTGCATATTAGTCCTATTTACCAAAATAGGAATCACCATCAAATGATGAAATAAGTACCATATTTTGATCTTGACTACATTTGACATAATTCTGTTTTTTATCATTTTAATTTTTTGCATTCCCTACCGTTTTTTAGTTAGCTTGGTTCTATTTAGAGGCTATTAATTATCACTTTTAAACAATTTTTTTTTATACAATCAGTTTTCTTGATAAACCAACCCACCTGATGTAGAGCGGTAACCATCACTTATAATAAAGCAATATGTACCTTGTAAGTCACACACGTTTAAAACATGTCATACAATGCGTTGTAATGTGTACTTCAATATAAGGCATACAGATGTAAATCCTCGTGCACATGTGTTTTCGCCGTCACCGAAAAACAGTGTAAAACTCAGTTGTAAATTTTGATTATTGTATTATCTTTATTGAATTTGAATTCGCACGGAAGATAGGAAGGTTTTTTGTGTAAAAAAAGAAAACTCTTGTCTTATAAAATTAAAAAAAAAAAACATTGCATATAAGATAATAATTTCGTCACAGTTTTTTATAGCCACACATTATAACAATAGAAAATATGTTTCACAAAGCACGACCCTGTAGACTATTTTACACGTAGAGCAAATAGCAAATTCCGGTGTACATTACATTAATTTCTGCAATAAACTCGTACACAGAAGGTATTAAAGATGTTATCGAATGTGTGCATAAGCTTTAAGCAGCTTGCTTTTTCTTTATCCAGAATTGAGAAAACTTGCTAGTGAATTGTGTCAAGGGCAGTTTCAATGAGGAAGGTTTTTCTATTCGAGGATACGATTATTGAAAGGATATAAATAACTTGCTTAAGTTCGAGATCGCGAAGATTCTCGCATTTGATAACCGCATGTATAGTTTTTGCCCCGAATTAGGGTTTTGAAAACAAAAATTATTGATTTACAGTACAGCGTTTACGGCTATTGCAATGAGTGAAAACTAACATTATGACGTCACACGCGCTCGAGTTTGTTCGGGAGCTGTCGGCGTGTTTTCGGTACTAGATTTAAAAATTAATTTTTATTTTGAAATAACTTTTGAATTATTGCGAAAAAAAAATAAAAAATGGTTTTGTTATAAAACTTATATATGATCTTACCGTTTACCGCAAAAAAAAAATTCAAAACCCCAATTCTCCTTATCACTGTACATGCCACCGCTTAGATAAACGGTGCCTTAACCGAAGCATATTGTATATAGATAGGCAGTAGCGTATTCCGAGTGTTAAACACAGACACTGCGGTCACCAATTCGCCTGCCAAGCGAGGTGACTATAGCAACTCCAAACTTAAAAGACCTAACCTACGATACACTGCTTAACAAACTGAGGCATACCTATAGGTGTTAAACTTCATATGCCTGTAATTTCAACAGTACCCATACCCTTCAAACTGGAACACAGTAACACTATATGCTTGGCGGTATAAAGAGGCATGTCTGATAAATTCGTAAAGATTTCTTTTAATCCAGGTACCTACCGGGTAAAGCCGCGGGTAATGACCGAATAAACTTGTGTGGGTAAGCATACAGTAGCAAAACCAGTCTAGGGCTTTGCAGGGAAGCCTCCCAGGCAACAAGGCTATAAAAACTTGAAATTACGCCGTGCCTATTGTGTGCGAGTGGAGTGCTCTCAGCTTCTTGCGGCAGACAATATGCATATTCACTGCAAGCCCCGAGGTACGCGCTACGTATCTTGAGTGATATGCGTGCACCTACCTATGTTACATTGAAACTTAAGAAAATATCTCAGCCCCAGTACATTTTTATCTAAAACAATATAAATACATATTTTGTACACATTTTTACACAACATTGTCTTTTTTTTTATACAATTTACTGATGGAACAAGCATATGGCCCACCTGATGTTAAGTGGTTACCATCGTCTATAACACAGCAGTGCCCTGCAGGTCACGTTAGTTAGGAACGTGCCCTACAATACACTTCTTAGCGTCCATCAACCTGAGGCATACTCTAGAACTGTCTCGCCAAAATAACTGTTACAAACCTATTTGATCTGATTGTCTATAGTTTATACCGCTGAAAATCAATGGATGAAAGAGGCTCAGAATGATTTTTCTTGGAAACGTATGGGGGTAGACCTATGTCCAACAGTGGACTTCTACAGGCTGATGATGATGATGATGACTGAAAGTATAAAGTTACGATCATTTTCAAAGACAAGTGCTTACAACTGTATAAAGAATAACTATAGCTAGCGGACTAGATGTTTGTAAGAAAAGCTTGAATACCTAACAAGCATAATTACCATATTTAGTACATTAACTAAACTTAGTACCATCGCACACACTAGATTCTAATAAAAAGGGGTTTCGTTGTGTTGTACGAACTATTTACTGCTACTGCTTACTCCATAACTTTAGAGTTTAAACATGCGTTTTCAGTAGCAAATTGTACACGTCATAGTATATGCACATCTGTTTTTTATAGTTCTCAGTAAGATAAACTTACTGAGAACTAGAAAAAACAGATAAAAGATAAACAATACATAAACTTTACCTATTTATGACCAATACGGTTATCTATACTAATAGTTTTTGCATGGTATATGCATTGAAGACTTTGAAACTCAACCGACCGATTTGAAAAATTCTTTCACCGTTGGAAAGCTACACTATCCCCGGGTGACATAGGCTAAAAAAAGGTACCCTTACTAGAACCCGTGCAAAGCCGGGACTGCCCGCTAGTTACTAATAAAAAACACTAGCACCTAGTATATCATTTATTATTTTTCAATGTAGTTATCCACCCGGAGCCCTTTGGTAATTGAATTAGCAGCCAACTCTGGTAGCAGAAAATTTAGGATTAAATTTAGGACAGCCTCAGATGTCCGCTCAAAAATTTATTCAGACCTAACCTTATTTTTATAAATAATTTAATTTAATATAAATTCCTTGCACCAGCTGTACATCCAAACCATATCGTATAATTAATTCAAGGCATAGTCATTCTTATGGCAACCCAAAATCACGTGTCCGCCATCAGATTTTCCAAGCATATGCCCTCTGAAGTTCCCGTATCGACGGCCACGTATGCCATCTACTTATAACGCATTTATATTCATATCACCGTGTATTTACATTTCGTCCGGAACGTTATTTTCCGGGACGATTCCTATACGATTCTAAGGATTTTCTATTTTGGAGGTAAACCCCAAGTAGGGTGGCACCCGGGTAGGTACTTGATCCGTATACTGATAAGGATATAAGCTTTAGGTTAAATAAAGTAGGAATACTTAGTTGATTATGTTAAAAAACTATACACATGTGGGTGCAAGATCAAAAATCATCATCATCAAGAGCAGAGGTTCTCAGACTTATTTTATCTACCACTTTGAAAATCAATAAGTTGTGTTTTATGATCATAAATGTTTGATCTGTGTCCAGGTGTTATATTGTATGCTATGTATGTATTTACAAAAAAAGCATTTTTAAGTATTCTATCAGTTATCTTGTTCCTTTAACGCAGGTTTTGCTAGTTTGGGGCTAGAAGACGCTGTGTCAAACGTGTGTCAATATTTAATATTATTTATTACTATAGCTATAGTATTCAGTATATATATTGCCTTATTATGAACGTAGGTTTAATATCTTAGACTAGGTACAGGTTATGCCAGTGCTCTAAAACGGTGAAGAAAAATATAATGAGGAAACCAGTTAGTATTCCAGCAGCGGCAATGTGTTTGCAACCTGTCACGTATGGAATACCAACTACTAAAAAATGTGGGTATGTGCCATATGTAATATTTAGAAGTATCTCTGACTACCCCTACTAACATGTCCAGAATCTCGAATAGGTACTTGGTACTAAGAGATTTAAGGGGATATCTACCGTGCTAGCTATTATATTCCTTATTTATTAAGCTAAGCTATTTCTTATTTATTTTCTGTTAGATACAGGTAGTGGAGCCATTAAATAATATACGCAGTAAGGGGCCATAACTTACTGAAAAAACAACTAAAGATCACAAAACGCAGTATATTCAAGCACAGAAATAACTTTCAATAAAATAAAATTCAATTTCAGTAACAATAAAATATAAAGCTTCTTGAAATAGCGGTTTGAATGATAGACCGAAGAATATCGCAGCAAGAATTTAATATTGAAATTGAAAACACTGAATATTCAGTAAAGGAATGTTATATTTGATGCTGTAGTAAGTACAGTCAGCAACATAATTATATTTTTATAATGCAACTTGCTGCTGGAACAAATTCCTCATCTGTTGTTAAGTGGTTACCATTACCTATAGCAAAACATTACTTCGTAGGTGACTTACGATGCATGCTCCGCGTCCACCAATCTGAGGCCAATCCAAAATCAAATCTTTATGAACTTCCGTTCCTGACTGTACCGCATCGTAATAAGAAGATAAAGAAAAAAATAGAAGGTCGACCCTAGAAAACGATAAACTAAGCTTCGTATTATCGTTTTGAGTTACACTACGGGGTCTCGGTAACCCATTCCACAATGACAACGATATTTGTACAGCCGCTATAAAGTACGATCATTAATGTATTGTAAAAAAATAAAAAACTTTAAATCATCACTGAGAGGCAAAACTTGCCACTCGGTGCCATTTATAAAGTAATCATCAGAATAAATAACTTCTGTTTTACCAGACATATTACTTTATATTTCTATTATAAAAACAAAAGAGTCGTAATACTCTTTTGTTCTTAGCAAAGAGGGTTTATATACCCTTATTGAATCCTCCTTATTACCATCCAACAACAAACGTAAAGAACTTTTAGTTTAGAAACGACGTCTTTCCGACTTAAAAAGTACATTTCTATGTAAAAGAGCAGTCGTTCAACGAACAGTTCTAAAGAACGAATTGAATTGTTAAAAAAAGGAAGTCGAAGACACGATGTCGTGCCATTAGTGAAACGAGAATACTGAGTAGGTATAGTGAGTCCTTTCTACGTGGCTTTGGAACGATGTGGAGTTTTCTGCTAGTCCATTATATTTTGCAAAGTTACACAACGGGCTATAGATACAGTTATGCTGGGAGTATTACTACAAGATAGAATCAAAAATAAAGAAATCCGTAAAACCAAGGTCACAGACACAGACACTCTCAGAATCAAAGTTTAAAATGGCAATGGGCAATAGCTCGTAGGACCGACAACCGCTGGAAAATAAAGGCTCACGAATGGCGACCACGAACCGGAAGACAAAGTGCTGGACGCCCTTCTACACTCGATGGACTGACGACATTGTAAGAATCGTGGAAAGTCCGTGGATGGAAAAAGCTTAAAATCGGTCTTCCTATAAAAGAATGTTGAGGGAAGCGAATGACGGGAGGCCTATACAAAGCAGTAGACTTCTACAGGCTGTTCATGATGATGTTGATGGTAGTACTTTCCCAGTCAAGCCCTTCACATAAAACCCTACTTTTCATTTAGCTGAGAGATAAACACAACAAAGTCTTGTCAAAATACACGATAGCATACCCTTTACAAAGTAATTCAAGAGCTTAGAGGCTAAATTTGTAAAGTAGCTACGCAGGCCAATTTAAACTTCATTAATTTGCTTCAAAGGTTTGTCAGGAAAAGGCTAGCGGCTGTTTTCCTTGGCTTACCTTTGCATTCAAGAGAAGTTACCTGTACTTAAGCTTAGCACAAAAAATAACTGACATGGGATTTTTCTGCATTTTTTTATTAATTTTAATTACTAAGGACGGTAGATATGTTCTCAAATTATTTTATTATTACCTAGAACTTACTCAATTCATTTCTTATAGGTTATTAGTGCATTACTGGAAATAGGAGTCCTGTATTTATTCCTAGGAAGAACGATTTTGAGCCCTCTTTATTCACCAACTTCTCACAATAATTACAATGGTCCATTGAGTGGGAAGGCGTCCCACGCTTCGTCTTCCCGTTAGTAGTCGTTGTTTGTTAAACTTTATACCCCAGCAGTATATACGAGCTACGAACTATATGGCTTATCCACTGCCGCTTCTGAGGGCTATGTAGGTGACCTTGGTTCTTCTACGAATTTCCCCATATCTACCTAATTCTATCACGTAGGTGAAACTCCCGGCCCGTCGTGGCAACTTTCAGCTAGATGAGGCCTATAGTTAGAGGTAACAAGCACTACCTACTTATGAACTTTCGTATTGAGCTGTCTAATTAATGAGCTTTAGGCTGACACGTAGATGTGACGTAATTTTCCAGCTATTTAAATTGTATAGTTTATTGTATGGAATCAAAATCGTACATTGCATAAGCAAGGCCAAAGAATATGGACTTAAAGCAGAGCAAGGCAGACTTTGATTCAACCTTAAATCAAAAGAGTAAGGTAAAGAGTTTTTATCCTGTAACAGCATAAAAACTTTTTCCTAAAACTATCAAAGTTTATAATGAAACCTGACTAGTTAGAAAAAGAAATAAGCTTGAAACATCGATGGAGTAATACAAGCTCGCTATAATAGGATTACTGGAATATTAGTTACAGGGAAAACAACGTTACGAAAGCAATTTCGGCTTCGCATATTGGCTATTAAGATGTGCTTGTGTAATGTTTTTGTTTCAACTCAGCTTATTCGCTTTTACACTCGTTTCATATTCTCATTAGCAAGCACTTTGCTGGAAAGTACGATTTAGTATTCAAATCTGAAATAGTTAAAATGATATTATAAGTAATTTATGTTTCATTCTAGGTTGTTTTAGTAAATTTAGTAAACCAACATTTTCACAATCTTGTTATATTTTTAAGAACAAGCAAAAAACTTGCAGCTTTGTTCCTACCGTTTTTATGTGTGATCTTTTTTTACAACACAAGCAGCTTCATTGTGGTTCTAATCTGTTTAGTAGGGGGTATGCAGAAAGCTAAGTAAAGGCACATCATCTCAGGAGCACACCCTAGTAGAGAGAGTAGAGTAGTAGTAATAGTAATCATATCTATTTCTGTCGCCAAGTAGATTGCAGTGTTCCGGTTTGAACATACGGTTTGAACACACGGTTACATTGTAGGGCACGATCCTAACGAGCATGACCTACTAGGCAATACTTTGTAATAGGCGATGGGAACCCCTTAACATGAGGTGGGCCATTTGCTTGTTCCATCAGCAAGTTGTACAAAAAAAGAGCTAGTAATTCATCATAGAGTCTATCTTTGGCGGGCAGTTTCTATGAGTCAAATGACATTGTTGTGGGCAAAGATCTCGCTCAACATTAGGCGAGATCACTCTCTTGATACATTATTTTATCTCATCAAAAAAACAGCTAAATTATTGAAAAGAAAATATTTCAAACAGGAAATACATTACTTACACAATATTCACAAACGTTTTTACTCACTTTTCATAAAAATATGGCGAGTTAGCAAATTGTCAGCACACCTGCGCTTGAATAACGCTTGCCATTCCCCTGTAATATCTTTAATAAATCTTACAAAAGTTGAGAACATATTCATATAAAGGTATTTTATGGTTATCAATTGCCAGAAACTTTCATTTAAATATAATGTCTCGTACAGAGTTTCATGGAAAAGGTAAAATAGTGTTTTCTTTAATACGTTTAGATAAGAAAAGCTTTTTTTTGTTTTTACACAGTTTATTGATGGAACAAGCAGATGGTCCACCGGATGTTAAGCAGTAACCGTTACCATCGCAGATTATTACCAAAACACGACAATGTGTCTGGGCAGCAGAAATGGCCATGGTGGTAACTTTACCGGACAAAACTGTCACTAAGTGCTCTACTACCTACTGCTAAAAATATCGTTCAATCAGTTTATAATTATGCTTTTCGAAAGGTAACCCATAATTATTGTATTGTGTCAGTCGCAAAACATTGAGAGAACTTTCCCAGACGAGTTGGTTCACAATTCATAATTAAAATAGTTGTTTTAAATGAATGCATGAACGTTGACCGCGCATTTTCAACGGGTTCTGCTTGATTAAAAACCACAAACGGAATTAATTACGCATAAAATATGAACTATTATTATTGTGAAGCTGCTGGCTTTTTAGCCCAATAATGAAATTTATCATAAAATCATATTATTTGAAAATACTTAATCCCCAAAAATACTGTCATTTATGCACAAGATATCTATAGTCCGATTTGGGTTTCTGTCAAATACAATTTTTAGATGTACCTCTAACTACCCCTCCCCTATCAGATGTTCTTGAGTGGGTACTTGGTGTGGTACTTAGAGGTCTAAAAAATATTTACTTGCCTGATGATTAAAGTCGTTCACTAATTATTTCTTTTAACCCCTGACGCAAAAACACCCCGTGTCTTATAAGTTTGACGTGACTGTTTGTATGTTTTTGTTTTTTTTACCGATTTTGATTTTGTTTTTTTTTGTTTGAAAGGTGAATTAGTCGGGAGAGTTCTTAAGCAACAGGGGTTTTTTAAATTTTGAAATGGATTCTTGTCAAATAATGTTTCCATAGTCTCTTTTTCTGATTGTGACTCAAATAAATAAAGAAAGTATTTTAAAACCGAGCATCATGACTAATCTTTAGATACGGTACATATCTCCTCCGATTTCTTAGTACCAAGTACCCTGTCGAGATTCTTCAAAGATGTCTTAGAAGGGTAGACAGAGGTACGTTCAGATATTACATTAGTGTAGTACTTGGTACATATTGTATGTATTGTATTAGATAGAGTATGCTGGTATATTTCAACTTGTAAATTCAACATTCCAAATGTATTTGGACCCATATTTTGCAAGCCTATCACCGCTGCTAGGATACTAACGCGAAAAATACTTATGATAGATAAGAATGTACAAGTTGAAATATACCAGTATACTCAAAATTGTCAACGAAGCAACCGCGTACAGCCTGAACATATTAATCAAAAGATATCCGTTTTTTATATAGAAAGGGTGCGTTTCAATAGCACCCTTCCAAATATTGGTTTTTGTGAAGCCCACGCTACCGTCCAGTAAGAGCAAACCCGTGTTTTTGCCATTTCCGTTGTATACGCTTCCGTTCGTAATATCTTGCGTATTAAGGCACCACTAGTGTTCATACTGCTACGTCATTAATCTGTGAATATAAAGTGAGGGAATGACAAAACATGAATTAATTTGAGATATGTCACATGGTACGATGCACACCCTAATGCGTGATACACACGGATTTCTAGTACGGAGTACATTTCGCACAACTTTTTACTTAGCTCGTACGGCTATTTTTTTCAAGCAGCTTACCTATTTCTTTTATATTCCGGTTTGCAAAGGGTTAAATACTATTATTTCACTGATATGAGACTTAACTGTGTGTCTTCGGTTGAAGAACGCAAAGCATTGCATTGTACCTACACAGGTGATGGTTAATCACTTAACATCAGGTGGCCCATCGGGAAATTGTATAAAAAACCAAATAAGAGTGTCTTATTGTTTTTTTCTTATTTTGTTACATAATTTTTTCTTATCCTCTAATATGAAACACAAACAGAAGTCTAATAAATAAATGAAATATAAATTACTCAGTTTTCTGACGAGTAAGCTCAATGACCACCACTAAGTACTCTATTGTGTGTGAGTTGGTTTGACATAGACTTATACATAGACTGACATTTATTTGCTACGTTATCACGCACATTGTGAGGTTAGAAAATAAAAAAATAATAAACATCAAAGATTGTAATTAATGTATGAGTATGTACAGCTACAAGTACGAATATGATTTTAAAATAGGTTAACTTTTTTAACCTATTTTAAAATCATATTCGTACTTGTATACACAGTTACCTGTTGTACACACAAAGTATTCAAAACTTAAGGAAATAATTATCATAAGATAAGTTTTGTCTGTAAATTGTTAACCACAGTAACGTAAGTATTTCAAAAGTTCTGTTATATTATATTATTGAAGGTGGTACCGTAGTAGCTTTTGAAAGCGGAACCCTAAACACAGCTACATCTGACAGCAGTGACAACCTCATATTGTTTTTTTTTGTATACTGTTTTAATACCATTTTTAAAAAGAAAAATGATTTTGACTTCACAACTGAAGTTCCAGCTGGCTGGATAAACTATCTGTCTGTATGACCCGTTTTCAGAAAATACGATAACACTTTACATAGGACGTGAGGAAATTTGCTCAATTATACCACCCTCTACGGCTTTTTAGCTTATTTATCAATCAATCTCTGATTCGGGGTTGATAAATAACGCCTCAATGTCAACAATGAGCTGTATTGCGATTCACGAAAATTAATGGACTGCTTTCATTTAGTAATTGCTTGAATGGAAGGTTTATTTTGAATCCAGGGAACAATACTTTTACGTGGGACCTCTGGCTTTTTTCTACTTTGAAAACAGGAAGTAACTTCTAAAATAAAGCCTACAATGTTATTTTCAGACGTTGACTAAGAATAGGTAAAAGTGTTTTACAAGTTTATAGCAACATTTAGTTATAATAAAAATTTATTCACCAAAACATACGTTACAGATACAATTCAACTTATAATTTTTATTTGCGAGTATTGCATGCGTTTTCCAAAAAAGATTAGGTAATAAATGAGAGGTGTTGTAGATAGGTTACAAAGCATAAACGTAATTTTAAACAAAAAAGTTTATATTACTACCAGTTTGCAATTTTCGTAGTTTTTGCCCCATCTCATCAGCTAAGTGTCTCTCCCACCGTGATATTTGGACTGTTTAGATTTTTTCTCGCTCCCAATTTGTTAGACACTCAAATCTCTACATCTTGAATAAAATTGTGTAATACATTAGAGGTTATATCGGCGCGTGGCGGTCACGTGACACAAGACGTCATTAGCTCCGCAGCTAGTCTCGGGGGTGCGGGGTGTACAACTATCGATGCAATCCATCTAATGCAGCGGTTAGATACTAATCGTGATAGTTGTAAATTATAAATCGTGTTTACATGAATAACGACGCGATTTTGTTACTAAAATAACTAGTTTATTCTGAAAAATATACAAAGTTCTGTATTAAACAGAAAAAAAACATTAAAATTAAATTATAAATTGACTTTGTCTTGACTGACTGACAAGTTTATGCCATGTAAAACCCAAACCATTGGTTGTAGAGACTTGACATTTTCAATGTATGTGCAGAAAAATATATTTTTTTCTAAATTCAACCCATAATGAATGAGTTACAGTGGCGGTTGAAGTTTGTACAAAAAACAACTACATATAAATTAATTGTGGCCTTACTTCTAAAAATTGTCAAAAGATAATATTTTATCTTTTAGCTTAAGCTATTGCCATGGGTAATGATAAAAAGTGACAGGACTCATTTTAAGTAATACTTACATTAAAATAACGTTTAGTATTTAAATGTAATTGCTCTGGGGGTTGGTGTGCAATTCCGTTAGTATTTAATAATAAAATAATGTTACAGCAATCTTCTTACAATCTGAAATAAATAACATCACGACTTTAACCCCCAAGCACGGTAGATATCCCCTCCGACCTTGTAGTACCAAGTAGGTACCTCGACTCAAGATCCTTCGAGGATGTCTAGGAAGGGTAGTCAGAGGTACGTCCAAATAATAAATTTGACACATACCCACATTTTGCAGTGGCTGGTATTCCATACGTGGTTGCAAGACCATTGCCGCTGCTAGAATACAAACTGGTTTCCTCCCACTGTTTCCTTCATCGTTTGAGAGCACTGACATTGCGCACATACATTTTTTTTAGAAAAATCCATTGATGTACGACCGGATTCAAACCCACGACCAGAAGGCCGGGTCACTCCCATTGGACCACCGCACCGGTGCTTTCACCACAAAATTATCTCTGAAACTATTAATTATTAGAAAATTATACTCAAGGTATCACCGAAATAATAAGCTCTTATAATACCGACGGCGGACCTCCTTTCCTGAATAATGGCCAGCCACTTCCGGCGATATATTTCCGCTATCTCAACGCCAACGTGGCGTCCTCACATCCGGTTGACCGTTATGGAGTGTTAATCGAGCATTATGTCTGAGATGAAAAACTATCTTTGAGGAACTACTCGAGTGGATAATATTCATGGTAAAGTGTTATTAATGTTTCTCCTTGAGCGAGTGTGTATCCTCATAGATTCTTTGGTACAGTCAACAAGTAAATGTCCATAACATTTATGACTTAAAATCTTAAATAATACCGGAATCCTTAACTTAATTTTCAAGGTTTTGGCTACAATTTGTGTATTTGTTTAAGGTCATCAAGAAAAGATACCATTTATATAAGGGGAAAAAAGCAGCTTGCTGTGTTCCGGCTTGAAGGGTGTGGGTGCCGGTGAAATCACAGGCGCATGAGGTATAACACCTGTATGCCTCAGGTTACTGGACGCTGAGCAGTGCACCATAGGGCACGGCCATCTTACAGGTGTGGCCTACAAGGTAAAGCTTTGTTATAGGCAATGGTAACCACTTAACACCAATTGGGTCATCTGCTTGTTCCATCAGCAAGTGAAATAAAAAAACTTTTGTCATTGTTTTTGCCTTTCTGACTGTACTTTATTAAATTAAGGGGAAATAATCATCTCATTAGAAGGTTTACTTTTGATTGGGATGCTAGATAGCAACAATTTGCTGTAGAATGGGTTACCAAGGCCACCCAGTGTAAATCAAGACGACAATACCAAACTTCGTTTTTCGTTTTCAAGAATAGACCTGCTGCTGTAGTCTTATACTTTTGAAGTTAGACAAAACATTATCAGAGAATTCTCAACCAGTGTGTTTGAAAAGGCTTAATTACTTGTTCATTTTCATTTCGTTAATACATGGCATAATACACTCAAGTCTTTTCAGGCGGTGAGAGTAATTAAAATATCGGAGTGTTAAGAGGGATCAACAAGTTGCCTTGTTTATTGAATGGTAAAGCCACCTTAATTAATTACTCATTCGTAAGAGTACCTACCTTTAGCCGCCAAACATACGAGCATGCATTGAATTCAATATTTTACAAGTGTCCGTTTGTATATCTAAAAATTGTTACTTGTTATAGGCAGTTGATAGATAGAGACAGTAGGCACTGGCCAATAAGGTGAGAGTTTACCGCTTTTAAGTTATTGGAAGTGTAAGCCGCTTGTGAGTGGTCGCTCACTATTGGTCTCTTTCACAAGCTCAAAGTCGCAAAGTATTGAAATATTGGCTATGGAGAGAGCGATGCTGAGAGTTTCACTGCGAGATATAATCAGAAATGAGGAAATCCGTAGAAGAACCAAGGTCATCGATATAGCTCTCTATGTCCAGCAGTGGACTTCTACAGCCTGTTGATGATGATGATGAAGTCATTGGAACTAGGCATAAATAACTGAGAATAGTTCTTGAACACAAAACAAAACATGATTAGCCATTAGTTATAAACAGGTCAATTCCCATGGTAAAATATGCACATGCTAAACTTATTTTCCTATCACTTCGCAACGACTCTACTTTGTAAAACCTGTCACTCCATATTACTTAAATTAGACGCCAGGTTATTGCAAATCGATCAAAGAAAAAATTCTATGGATAAAAACTGCAAAATTATAGAGGAAGGACTTGCTAATTGAAGACAAGTGGCTTTGTATTAAAAATTACCCACGAAGCAATCACAGGTTGGTAACCCCTGCAATGCATTGATTTTTCATTGTGGAACATCAGTAGGTACCTAAGCTTTTACTGTTTTTATCATAGTATACACATATTTTGGTCTTTATAGCCGGCGCCGACGTAATATATTTATTGTAATATATTTTTAAAATATTTGGTCAAATTGTATATACCTAAAGCGTTCATGGCTCAGCTGGTTGGTGCGGGGTTAGTGACCACACATTTTACGGCTGGCGCTTGGAATCATTATCTTTAGTGGCCTAAGGCGGGTAATATCAAGTGTTTTATTCACTTTTGTATTTTTTTTATGTTGATAATGATGTGGATACTTCAGTACATAAAAACCAACTGTATCAAAAATAAATGCTCAATAATAGTAATCAATGACGTGTGCAACGCGAAGTGTAACTAAAATGTCAATGATACAATTCTTCTACAATTCTATTTTTCTCAATACTTTGTAGTGCAATAAAAAAGGTACATAATAAGGGGGGATTTGAATGTATTATTTAAAATTTTATATAAAGCGTATATTTTCTGAAGTTGAGTTCAAAAACCGTCCCTAATTAAACTATTTTTCAACCAACTGTAAAACACCTCAAAAACAATTGGCGAAAAAATGAGATAATCTTAGAAAGCCGTACTTTATAATTACGCTATTGTTCTCACAAGGTCCCATTGTTGGAAGGTAAAGCTGCAATAACAAAAGCTTCGTAGGCGAGGGTAGAGAAAACAATGACGTCTGAAACCCTACCTCGGATGATGCTTCCATTCATAACATCAAAATCGATGGTATTACGTAGAAGCAATGCAGAATGCCTGTCAATTATTTTTGCGCATTAGGTCTTGGGTCTCGTAGCTTTTTAGTGTTCCGGTCCAGTTTTGAAAAATTCACACTTATTTATATATTAAAAAATGTTTAGCGTGCGCAATCGAAATATAATTAGCGAACTAATAAGTTTTTGAAGAGCTTGTGTGCCAGAATAATGATTAAGAATATCTTTGTGTCAATAAACGACTTTTCCATCAAAAAATTATAAGATCGTTACGTGAGTGACCACTCAGTCAGCTGGACTCACAGCTTAGTTGATTACAACTCTAAATTCATTGCTGTAGTTTGAAAATTTCGTCCCTACCAAAATCGACATCTGTGTAAGTAGACATGTATTTCCAAAACAAAATTTTATAAGTATTTTATGCAGTCATTTGGTGAGAATTCCTTTCTAAGTACACTTCCACGCAACGAGATGAATATACCTTGAAATTTTTAAGTCTCTACGACCGATCGTTTAGGCTCTGCGTTGTCTATGCATGGAAGTAAAACATCCACGTTTCCCCCCTAGTAGTAATAGGTGGAAAAACATCCGTACTTGCCTACCAGTAGGGATAGATTAGAAGGGGTATGTGGAACAAGCGTCCATCTGTCAGTCAGGGCAAAAATTGTTATACTTTTTTAAACAGAAAAAAATACAGGTATAGAACCCTTCAATAAATAAGTAACATACAATCCTTAATGATGATATTCCTCATCCCGCGCTGTAGTACCGTCACGCACAAAACTCGACTACATTAAAACATTGTGTGTGCACAAAATTAACATAATGCTGAATAACAGTGCCCCGTGGGAACTCACACGTGGACAAACACACGAGTACACTGTGCGCTTGACTGTACCCAACCTGCCGTTGGAAAATACAGTCAGGTTGAAAAATATTGATAACATAAATATACCGTTCGTATTGTTTTAGAGTAAACTTGTTTGCGATGATATTAAAAAGCCTTATTTTTATTGTTTCTTGTCAAACCAAGCAAATAACCCACCTGATGTTAAGCGGTAACCATCACCTCTTAGAAACCATTGCCTTGCAGGTCATGCACGTTAGGAATGTACTTCACGATGCACGATGAACTTGGGCAGAACTGTAACGTATCTTTTTACATCATAAGCTTTACATCCGACCTTCTTTAGACCTAACCTCTTAGACGAATAAAAATAGCCTTGAGTTGATATTACTTATTATTACAAGAGATATTTAACAGGCTGAGTTTGCTTCTATTTCATGATTTTACTATAAAACTCGAACGTAGCGAAAAGGAATCTCGTTTTACATGCGACCTACTTTAAACCTAAAATTGTGAACGCGATACTTACTTACCCGTATGAATATTATAAACACGTCAGCCAGGAGCGTGCGATGATTTATAATTCTGTTTGACCTCACTCATACTGGGATACGACTTTAGCAGATTAACATGTTGCTGTTTTGAGTTATGCTTAGCATAACGGTTACACAGCCTGAGTAGTAGGTACCTGTTTAAACCAGACTCGTATTAATCTAAGGCGGGAATGTTAGACTGAATATATGTAGGTACAGTCTATGGTCTAATTCCTTAGAATAATTAGGTACTAAGGCAGACAAAGGAAGACGGCCTGGATATTTTCTATAAAGATTGGTCAAATTTGGCACGGGATCGAGATAGTGCATATCTTAGAGGAGAAGAGGCGTTTGCCCAGCAGTGGGACAGAACGGCTTAATAAAATAAAACATTTTAATATTCCCAACTTATTGATTCTTAGAGCTTAGCTCTTGTTTCCTCAATTTCTCCTCCTCTCCGCTCTTTCTAGTGCGGCCTCCTTAGCCTCCTTGTACGACATTATAGCAACCTTCTCCTTTTTCTGGCTTATCGCGTTCTTTCTACCTTTCCTTCAATGATGTTTTATTATGTAGCTGTCGTAGAAGATGGCCAAACCTTTTTCCTCTTTGGTTTTGAATGTTCTTGAGCAAAACCCTTTTCTCCATTACTCGTTCTAGAACTTCTTCGTTAGTAATTCTTTCAATTTCAATTGTTTTTCTACTCTTTGTTAAAGTTTTGTTGCGTTATTTCGATGATATTTTAACCAACATTACTTGAAATCTTAGCATAAAGTGTGAGTAGCTGAAATGAAAGTGTACCTTGTTTGAAAGAAAAATTTCAGTTGGGTTTTAAACGAAACGAGCATTTTCTTCAAAACCGATGACAGTTGATAACTGTTTCAATATTTTCTAAAGTTTCAAGCAATTGAAGTAGGCACTCACAGATATTGACTATACTTATTATACAATAAGTATGACAATCATATTCTTGTTTCATTCTCGTTCAACTTAAAAATTAAGAGAATTGGGCTCCTGTTTATTTTGTTTCCCAAAACTGGCAAATAGAATGTTGTGAGCTCCAAAGCACCCTATAGCGAAGGTGATTCTTGCTTACTCAGCAGTTCTCATCGCTATAACAGCAACTGCAAAGGGCGCATCACGACGTCTCATTACCTATAGACAGCGAATAGGCGGACCGCACCTGTCACTAAAAGTCTCCTAACTTATTTATAGTAATCGACCTGCTACAGTATATTTTCAACGACTTGAAGGGGTGATATAACAGTGCATATTTGTATTATCAAAGGTATTTCCCGGTAAATCACAGTAGAACCAATGATTGGCGTTTTTAATGGGTTGGGGTTGATTGTTTTATAAAATGTTTACATACGTAATGCACTAAGGTTATTACATGCCTAAATACGCATGCATCATAGTGTGCAAATAAAAGTATATGACACTTAAAACCTTTGTCTCAGAATCACAGATGTAGTGTAACGCCACACAAAACCAGCATTCGGTGTAAGTACTTTTTGAGGTAATGCAGTTATCATAAGCAGAGGTAACCACTCAATATCAAGTGGAACATCAAATTTCTCCGTTTTTTTTTTCATCCGACTTGCTGATCGATTATGCAGATGGTCCACCTGATTTGAAGTGGTAACCATCAACTATAACAAAGATTATCTTGTAAGTCAAGCACGTTAGAATACGTGTCCTACGACGTGACCCTGCGTCCACCAACCTGAGGCATACTGGTTAAGAACTATGGAAAGAGAAACATAACTTATGAAGGAGCATAAATTAAATAGCAGTATTATAAAAGCACAAAGAATGTTTATATTCAAAAAGAATTTAAAGTAACATATTATATTTATGCATTATCATTATGCATTATCAAAGAACAGAGTTCACTTCACAGAAATATATATCTTTAACCACAAATTTAGGCAAGGTTTATAGATATATGGTTTGGTATTATCGTTGTTATCTTTAATCCGTCATAAACACGTAGAAAATGTAGGTACATTATTGTAATGCTAAACACAATACTTAGGGCGTGGCATGGCCCGTGGTTTCTAGCTATCGAAACATGTTCAATATTAACTAAACGTAACGGCATGTCCAACTTACCAGTCACAGATTGCGTCCATTATTTATGTGAAGTACACGCGACCCCCGCAATTTCACTGCGGAACTTTCCCTTCCGTCCTTTTATTCCAATTTCGCGATGTTAGAAAAAATATGACGATATTATTGGACAAGTCAAGTTATGAGGACCCGCGGTCAAGCGGAAGGGGTGACTTTTTATTTGGACGTGACTGAAAACTTTGCCCACTGCATGTGAGGTGGAGTTTTTGTTTGAATTGGTACGCTGAACGAGAGTTGGCGCCATGTTAGTTACTAATGAATATGTAATAATTTAATGGAACTACTAGCGAAACGCGTGCAACTTCGCTCGGTGATGTTTTTTTGCATAAAAACTTCAACCCCTGTTGTACATTTTTAGGGGATGATTTTGACAATTTCTGTCTTAACATACCTCTACGCACCAAGATAAATACCCTGAAAACTTCAAGTTCCTACGACCAGACCCTATTACTAAAACTCCGCTGCCTGTCTGTTTGTCTGTCTGTCTGTCTGTCCGTCTGTCACCAGGCTTCATCTCATAATAGAGAGTTGAAATTTTCACATATGATTTATTACTGTTGCCGGTATAACTACAAATACCAAAAAACAGAATAAAATAAACATTTAAGGGGGCTCTCATACAACCAACGTGATTATTTTGCCGTTTTTAGTAGGTATAGATAATGGTACGGAACCCTTCGTGCGCGAGTCCGACTCGCACTTAGCTGGTTTTTGATTTTACTGAACATAAACTGAACAAGGCTTTTTCTTTAGTGGAATTTTATACCTACTTGACTTTTAAAGAAAAGAATATTATGCAAAATTAAATTCCACTGCATCTTGCTTCATACTGTTGGCTGGTATTTTTCTGCGTGACTCAGGATAAAATATCGTAATTTTAAATATTAAACTCTCTGTAGCCAGTTGGCATGTAGAAAGAATGTAATGAAATAATGCTTAGGTACCAAATCGGTATTTTCAGACGAGATGGAATTCCAATCTTTACATTTCAAAGCCTTCGACAGTATTTTGCTAGAACTCAAGTATTTTGCAATTTCGCTATGGATTTTTCATATTAAGAACATCAAAATACCTTGTATTTTATCAAATCAAAACTACATAGTATGAAAGACATTTCGAATTTGATACAGTGCCCCAAAACATAATTGGTGCACACTACCAGATTCAAACCCACATGATGGATCAGAAGGCGAGATCGCTCCCACTAAACCACCGGTACTCTCTATAAGGTTGGTTTTTGTATGACTTCGTTGAAATACAGCGTCAGATTGAATTTTATTAATATAAATGTGACGTAGAAGTTGACCTGTTTACATAGAGTGTAGACGATAGAATTTAGCATTCCGACTCTCCCACCCATTACATATTTATGAGTTTTGTTTCAACCCAGAATCGGGGAAAGAAAGTCAAACATTAATGAAAGCTTAAATATTCCGTACATGTAGATAAAGAAATGAATTTTTACATCATAATAGAGTTTCAGAGCGGAAGCTTTGGAATGCAAATCGAGTTGACTCGGCGAGGGAAAAATGCAAGGCCGCCGGGTAATTGATACATACTCATAGCGTATCAAGGGATTTATTTATAGAAAATATTCGTGGGAACTCATTGATAACATGCAACGAAGAACGGACCTAGTGTGCAGATTCATATATAAAATGAATATATGAAAATAATATGTATATGTAATGTATTGTATTAAGTATATCAGTCATCTGGTACCCATAACACAAGCTCTGCTTAGCTTGGGGCTAGGTGATGCTGTGTGGATTATCCAGCATTAATTAATTTTTTTTTTCTTAATACTACTGCGCAGGTGGAACAAGCTTACATGGCCCTCCTGATGACGTGATAACATCACCAATAACAAAGTAGGTATTTCCTTGTAGGTCACGCACGTTAGGCACGTGCCCTACGATGCACTACCCTGTGTCCACCGACCTGAGGCTGAGGTGTCAAGCCTGTAATTTCACCGGCACCACCACCCTAATCTAATATGTCTAATGTAAGACTAACTTTAGTGTAAGTTTCGCGTAAAAACGCGAACGAAGTCGCGAGCCAGTCAGCTAGTCACTCATAAAGCAAAACCGCAATACGAGCGTCACTCCTACGTACGTACCTCAGTAAATACGTAGGTAGGTATCTACTAATTCGTAGATTCAAACTGATTGTTCAACTGTAAACTCTATTATCCCTCAATAAAATATTTTTTTGTATGTCCACTTCTCTCCTATCGAACGGAACTAATGCATCAAAGCCGGTTAGCCAAAACCTAAAACGGTTTAGTACAAAACCGCTGATTAGCAATGATTCATTTGGCAATTAACTGACCATTGCAATCGGCGCACATACCGGAAATACATGCGGCGGAAGTGACCAGCCATAACTCAAAGGGAACTTCCGGGGCTCAGATAGTAGATCCCGATTGACCTGTAACTTTAGTACACAACTTTCGAATGCCGAAGGTATTCAAATAGGTACCTAAAATAGAAATGGCAAAAAGTATTCAAATAAAAAATAAACAATAAAAATAAGTATGTACAAGACACATATAAAACAGTTGAGCTATCTACAGACTGTTGTAAACGATCTAGAGATAGCTCAACTGATCCAAATCTCCAAACGCTAACTGCATTGCCACACTGAATGACAATGCTGATGCTAATTGCCAGATACAAATTCTTGGCACTTACTTTTTGTACTAAATGTTTCAAATAAAACAATCAAAATACGAAAACAAACAAAAAACAGAAATAAATAAACAAAAGAAACCTATCGTCACGTCGATACATTCTTTACCATTATTATATTATTTTATTTTTATCTGGAAAACAAACAAACTACTTACTTATGTAAAAACAACTTAGAAAGCTATTTAGCATCTAGATGTTTTCGCATATAAAACTTTAACTATACCTACTCTTTTAATTCTCTGAAAACGGTAGGGTGCTACCCAAGAAGTAGGTAATAATAAAAAAGCTCTATATAATAATTACAAACGTGTATTCTGACCCTCTTTCTAGAAACAAGCCAGGTCGTGCGTAACAGCTTGCTCCAACAGTTATTTATTAGGGACCTCTAGATTTGGGTACTTTAAAAAGTTTTTCCATTACGTAATTTAACCGAAATAGGTATTCTTACGCTCAAGTTTGTCACAGAACATGAATATTAATTATTAAGTTACAATTCCATTTAATTGATAAGTTATGGAGAAGTTAATGTTTTGTATTCCTGTTACCAACCGACCGACCATTTGACACCGAAAGTAAGTTCTTTGCGTTACCTAATATTTTGATACGATACCTTTTAATAATACTACTACCATAACTATTTCTGCCGCCTATTTTATATTTTGGTGTAAATAGTGTGGGTGCCGGTGAAATTACAGGTACCTATGCATGACAATGCATCGTCACGAACGTGACCAGTGAGGTAAAGCTTTGTTACAGGTGACGGTAACCACTTAGCATCATGTGGGCCATCTGCTTAGTCCATCAGAAAGTCATATAAAAATATTATAGTTCATATCTCTCTAGTTTATTTGTTTTATTTCATTATACCTACTTTGCTGTTGTTAAATTTAATTTGATAGGCTTGTGTTCTTGTTATGCTAAATACGAATAGACGATTATTTTTAATGCCGAGTACCTAATGGTTCATTTTAGTTAAGAAGCAAAACACGAAACACATAAAGATTATTTAGAGCTCGGGCCTGACAGTAAAATAACAGCAACCCGATTCCCCGCGCCGCAGTATTGCTATTAAACCCAAGTAGGCGTTCGAAGGTCGAATCTATCTTGTGCAACATTCGGTTGGGCATTGTGGTTCGCTTTCGGAAGTTTCTATGTCTTCGTTGAAGGAAGCCAGATGTGCCCGCGGTAAGGACCTTGCCTTGCTGCCACATAAATTACTGCCTGTCTGGCCCTCGTTACATTGTAAAGTGAAATAACACAGAAACTTTATTTTGTATCAGCCGCGTCGGACAATTTAGTAGGTATTTATTTAAAGTGACTCGCATCGACCTTCTTATCCTGAAGCTTTGAAAGATCATGGTTGATCATTGGTATGTACTTATAGTTATTGCTGCATCACAGAAGTATTTATAAAATTGTTATTACCAATAACGTTAGAAGAAGTACCTACCTAAGTTAGAAATCAATTATTGGGCCAGTTGCTTGTTCCACCAGCAGAAACAAAAAAAAAGCAATAAGGCAAATGTACCTATAAACTTTACAAATAAAGTTTTTTATACACCTTGCCCACCTGATGTTAAGCTACAACGTAACATTTAAGACTTAACGTCATCAACCTGAGGCATACAGGTGAATCAAGCATTTTGATTACATAATGGTTTTGCTTGTTGAAAGTTCTTCGTCAATTTATAAAGTACAATTTATAAGTACCTTAGTCTTTGTACCATGTTTTCTACATAGCTTTGTTAGCCAACAACATTCTCTGAGAAACCCAGTTATCTTTGCAAGTTTGTATTCACTGTCAAGTTGCCCCAGGCAGTCTAGACTTGCAAGAATGTTGAGCCTAATTGTGTAAAATAACAAGAGAGATTGGGTTTACCCATAGAGTAGAAAATTCATGGTTTTTTCTATTAAGTATGCATAGCCATGTAGCAGTTTCAATATTATATCTATAATAAAACTATAGACGTCGAATTTCTGAAATGTTGCTAGTAGTAGGTACATAAGAACAGAAAAAAAGGAAAAGAAATAAAAAAAAGTGAGTAAGTAAGTATGTATGTAGGGTTGTTTGTACACGTATCGTAGTTAATGTTGATGCGATTTCCGGAATTAGTTAGCTTATAGTCTAACCCAAAACTTAACCTAAAACGGTTTTCATAGAAATGTCATCCCTAAAAAGAGTGTAAAAAGGGGATGAAATTTGTAAAAAAGAAGTGTTTTTTTTGTAATTGTAAATACATACCTAGAATATATAATATAACACCCATACAGAAAACGAACATCTATGTTCATCACACAAATAATTGTCCTAGGCCCCACCCAGGACAAACATTTGTGTGATGATCATTGATCTCAATCGAACCCACAATCTACAACACAGAAGGCAGAGCTCCTTCTAACGGACACTTCTACTATCGTGTACGTTCTCTTTTACCAGCTCTACTGTAGCTGTGAAGTTCTGTACTCCGTGGACTGCTCATAGCTCGGGGTCGTGGCAACATGACGTAACTCTGGGTACCAAGTTTCTCAGAACTGGCACGGTTGCATGCGATAACTTTACAGGGATTTAGAACTGTTGGAAGATACCCTTGTAAGAAATTGAATTATTTTTTTCAGATGATTTGATAAAATGCCGTTGACTGCATTTACAAAGTAAAGTCCCTTTAACATTAACAAAATAAATTGGCTTATGGCTTGAGAAAAAGTTTCCAGACTTTATCTGCAGCCAAAAAACAAAACCAACTCAGTTATCAAGAAGAATCTCGAGTCTCTTATATTTGATATAGTGATCCTGCATTACTATAAATGCAGCTCTGCCTTCTATGCTGCAGATTGTGGGTTCGATCCCCACCCAGGACAAACATTTGTGTGTTGAACATAGATGTAGAAGTTTCTTCTCTGTTTCCTATAGTACAAACTATGCTTAGTTTGGGACTAGATGATATTTTGTACAAATATTTATTTATTTATATGTATCACGTAAATAGAGCGGATGGTAGGTACGGACGGACGTTATTTAGTATAAATTAGAAACTAGAAATAATTAAATATTTGCTATGCCCTAACAAGGCTTGAAGCTTACCTACTATTTGTACCATTTATTGAAAAAACATGAAATGCAATAAGAATTTGATTTAAAGATTCTATATTATGATGATTGCGTCACTTTGCAAATATTTAGTTTCATCCATCAACTTTAGTTCATTGTTTCGTGAACAATAACGTCTTGAAATTGTTGCTTGCAGTTTGTGGCTCAATTTGGTACTTAATTTAATAGTTTATCTTACATGGGTCGGTTTATGGGGCAAGTCGAATAAACTACTCGGAATCATTCTAATGTGTAATGGGTTTAATTAGGAACGGTTTGGGCCCTACTATCAGTTTTCTGTAACCGGCATTGAGAGTTCTGGTACATTTTCGAGTGTTTTTGACACTTGAAAATATACCAAAACTTAGCAATGACGTGCAGTAAATTTGTGATTCCGCCTAAAAAACTATGAATTTTGAAAGATGTTTGATGGCATAACTTAAACACCTATTACTTTTTCTACTATTCGTTTCATTACTTTTATTAAATAAGTATTAAATGAATTTGTTAGTTTTTATTGTGCTAATCTGCACTTAAGGAAATCACAAAGGTTCTATACTATCCCAAAAACCTTTCTTTGAGTAAAATCCGAACCCACGACCCACCAAGGGGAGGCCTTGATGCGGGGATGCGCTAGCCAACTGCTGCACTATCGAGAGTTCAAATTACCCAATAGTGATAGTATATTGTCAAGCAAGAAGATGGAACCACGATCGTTAAAGTACATCCCAAGACTTTTTCACTCGGGTTATTTGAACTCTCGATAGCGCAGTTGGTTAGTGCATCCCGGTATCAAGGGGAGGGTCGTGGGTTCAAATCAAACTCAAAGGAAATAATGCAATTTACTCACGGTTTTCGATATTTTCAGGTTTTTTAGATCGCCCTGAATTTTTACACTCGAGTGTAGTTAACTGGCTCTCCGAAGTCGAAAGCGAGGTGAACAAATTAGAATTCACAGTTGTAATACTGTTTGAAACCGCAATGGGTCTAACTTTGCTGGTCGTTTTAGGTTAACGTTACTATAATTTATTGAGCATTTCCTTTGTTAAACCTGTCCAGTTTTACGGGTATTTTGTAATTGATTTGTATTTACTATACTTATACTAGAACTACCAGAGGACAAAATATAGGATGCCCCCATCAACCTGAGGTATACAGGTGTTAAGCCTCGTGTGCCTGTAATTACACCGGCACCCACACCCTTAAAACCGGAAAACAGTAAGCTACTTGGAGGCAGAAATAGGCATGGTGATAGTACTTGCTCGGAAGAGCCCTTCACTAAGAGCTCTACTACTACATGTTGGATTATATTTTTAAAACTTAAACATTTTTTTGCACAATTTACTTACCATAAACTCACGAGCCTCTCGCAGTGGACAACAAGTCAAGCATAAGAAGAAAAAGTAAGTTAGAAATTATAACCTAAAAATGTGATGGTACAAGATGACTGTAAGACTTCGTATCTCTAGTGGTTTTTTTTACGGTTTATAAGCAAACGTAGTATTGTAATACAGTAAGTACGAGTAGCCCGCCTGCTACGAAGCGTAGCACAGACGTAGCCCCTACGAATCGTAGACCTACGTAAACCGTAGACCTGACAAGAAAACTACATAGAATTAAATCAAAGTAAACAGACCTTTGAATCTATAAAAAAAGATTTATATGGCGTTAGACGCAAATTAAATTATACATTGATAATAGCTTTTTATTTTTTAAATGTAACTTACCGCCACATGCCCCATTACTGCTGGACAGAGGACATCCACCCTTCAATTTGTCAATTTTATAAGCCAGGATGCTCCAATCTGGTTGAAAGTGAGTTCACATCTACGCCTAATCAAAATGCGTTCAACCTTTCATCCTGTCATCATCAGAGATTGCTACCTTATCAAAATTTGCTTCCATAATGCGGAGAAATCTGCGTCACCTACAAAACAACACACGTGCGGACGCAAGAAGTGGAGGTACTAAAATAAAAGGAGTAGTCTCCAGCTTATTGCAGAAAAATGGGAAAGTTTTGTGGCTTGTTGATTCTAGTTGGATTCTAAAGCAACGTTCAGACGAATGCAATCAGTATCGTTCATCGCCCCACGCAACCGGTAGTTGGATTTCTTGAACCGTGAAATTTTATCAAGAGAATTAATCTGAGAAACTTCCCCCTTGGACACCGTAATTTTATTTTTTAATTCAAACGAAATTGATTTCAGTTTACGGATTAACCTTAAAGCTTTTAAGGTCAACTTGGAAGTGAGTTTGAGATCAAAGAATTTGAGTAATTCAGTTGACGAATTATTAAACTTTGTTTTATACTTTTATAATCGGCATTTTTGAACTGTCCTTTTTTATTTTGTTTTAAGAAGTGTAATTGATATTTATTTGAACTAAGAAGAGGTTTTGTAAGGTTGAAAAAAATAAAATATAGCTCTAATAAACATGAGCCGGTTCTCAGGCATGTAAAACAAAAAATTTTTAAATCTTTAGCCATAGACATTCGACAGTCGTCACAGCTCAGTTCGACCTACCTTTAGGCTGCAGGAGGTGGGTTCGATCGTCAACGAGAATAAACATTTGTATTATGAACATAGATGTTTGTTCTGAGTCTGGGTAATACTGTATTCAAAGTATGTATTCATAAAAAAAAGCATTAAGTATTTTATTAAGCATCTGGTTCCCATAGTACAAGTTTTATTTATAGACCTTTCACATCTTACACGCAAAATAGTTATAGTATCAAGTATCACAGTAACTAGAAGTAACTGCTTAATATGGCTCCACCTGATTTTAAGAAGTTACCTCAGTCTGTAATTATACTAGCTCTTATTTAGCTCTTCTTAGTACAAGCCCACATTTTGCAGTAGTTGGTATTCCATATGTGACAGGTTGCAAGCTAATTGCCGGTGCTAGAATACAAACTAGTTTCTTTACGATGTTTTCCTTCACCGTTTGAGAGCATTAATTATTACTAGCTAGCTGTTCATTAATCAAAAAACTAAAAAAACTATGGCTATTATTAAAATGGATTCAACATAGAAATCGAGCCGTCCTCATCAAACCGCCTACGTGCAGTATTGTATTGAAAATGGACGAAACATGTAATTACCTGTCAACCCTTTCAACCCTTCAATGATGGGTATACCTTCGAGGATAATCATTACTATTGGTTCAGCAAGCAGTTTTATTCAAACTTTTAAAAATATTGTTTAGTTATTTATAGTGGAGTGGTTTTAAGTTGAATGTAGAACGTAGTGGTGGGTTTTTTTACGCAACACACAGGGTGGGATGTTACCCCAAACATAGCAAAGCTTGTCTATGGAAACTAACCAAAAAATGGAATAAATAAAACTTGAGATTTTCAGGGTTCCGTACCCAAAGGGTAAAACGGGACCCTATTACTAAGACTCCACCGTCTGTCTATCTGTCTGTTTGTCCGTCTATCACCAGGCTGTATTTCATGAACCATGATAGTTAGAGAGTTAAATCTTTCACAGATGTATTTCTGTTGCCGCTATAACAACAAATACTAAAAACAGAGTAAAACTAATATTTAAGGGGGCTCTCATACCACAAACCTGATTTTTTTGCCGTTTTTATTATAGATAATTGTACGGAACCTTTTGTGCCAGTTTTTTTTATCTTCAGGTGCGATAGATACCTCTCAGATTTTTAGTATCAAGTAGTGTCGAGTGTAAATTTTTTGGGTAGATTAGAAATCTATGAATGTGGGTAGTACCTAAGAGATACGTCCCAAAGATTACAATTAGAATATTATCCACGTTTTGCAGTATTTGGTATCTCATACGTGAAAGGTTCATCTCCGATGCTAAAACTTGAGTTGAATATTTTATTTTTGAATATTTTATGAAACCCTCATTTTATTTTCTTAGTTTTCTCTCTGAAAAACAATTACCCAGACAAAACAACAAGCTACACACGTTCATTCGCTCTCTATATTTGTTTTCATTCTCTGACAAACCACCTAAGCAAACTTTTGTTCCAGGCATCGCCTCATAAATAAGGTTGAGTTGAATATTTTATATCTCCGCCGCCATTATCGGATAGGGAAAGGATGTCCGGACTTCGATCCGGGAAATCTGTTGTGTCAGAGGCACTTCATAACGAGCACATCGTACGGTGGAGCGACTTTGGTTTTAAGCCCTAGGTTTTAGTAGTTGCTATGAGTAACTGTGAGTAATAATAATAATAAAGCTTTTATTGAACAATCTTGAAAAACATATTTATATACTTAACTAAAATATTTAACATAGACACTAGTTTGCGAAGATTGTCTTGCTACTCAGCATAGGCTTCCCCTAAAACTTGCCATAAAGATCGGTCTTGTATCTTCCATCTCCATGTGACGCCTGCTATTCTTTTAATGTCGTCTTCCCATCTCCGGTGCTGTCTCCCTTTTTTCTTTTGTGTTGTCTTGGACACCATTCGGTCACATCCTTGACACAATGAGGAACAAAAAAGACAAGTGGGCTAAGGATGTGACCGAACTGTGAGTAGGTAGGTTGTTTTGTTATCCCTGAAACTTAGTACGTAAAACATTATATCATAAGAAAGATGGAGGCACAACAAAAAGAAACGTTTCCGATATAATAAAATGTCATAGGGACAACAGATAGTTAAAGAAAAATAGTTTTTTTGAACCTTCCTGCAGTCCCCGTTAATGTGATTAATGTTTTTATTATACTAAGCGTTCTGTTTAAAATAATACAGTTTTTGTCCAGTAGCAGTACCGTCCGGTTATAATTTATCCGCATATTGACCCCTAATACCTTATCAACCAAGTAGATTTAACTAGATCCTGACCAACATATTTTGACAGAACAGCCTGTCAATCTAACAAATTCTTTTTAAAATTTAGCGCAGCCAATATAATGTTAACCTGTCAAAATAACAATACGTTCAGAATGACGCCACAATCACGAAGCATTTCGTTGAAGTGACAAAATAACACCGCTTTCAGTATCTACCCGGGTGTGATCGGGTATCACGGCGAACCGTTTATAAAACATTCATGACCTCAGCTGTTACTCATTCATGATACTCGGGTGCGCTGTCGGGTCTCGATCACAGCGCCATCCGGATAACGGTTATCTGGGTGTTCTATTTTTAAATTTGCCGTTTACTTTTAAACGTGAATTAATTAGTTGATTATCCATGAAGTAAGAAGTCCATATTCTTAGTGATTATCTTTTATTAAAATTGTAATGAGGCCCGCCCAGAAACTTGAAAGGTTGGTAGGTACAAACAAAAAGAGGTTTAATAATAACGGTGGTTTATATCTAGCTGTCGATGAAAAATGAACTTTAATTAATTTATTTAGGTACATTGTATTTGTTACTTTCTAGTTTTTATATGAGAATTCTTAGTAAGTATAACAACCAAAATTTTTATTTAAAAAAAACAGAGCAGAAATACAGGTGGACCTAAAAGACAAAGAAAAAACTGTAAATAGGCGGCATTATCGCTGCACGTAATCTCTTCGAGAGAACCTATAGAAAACATATAACATAAAGCGAACAATACAGACGGTTGTAAGTGTATTGAAGATCAGTCGAATGATAATGATTATTGAACTATAGAAACGTTGTTTGTGAGTTAATAATGTCATTTTGTACCGACAATTAATATAACAATGACGCAATGGGGACCCGTCACAGTTTTATCTGTGAATGCAGTTTTATAGGCCTTGAGAAACTAAAACATAAAGTGCAAAAAATTTTTTTCTACGGCCAAAACTGACTAGGTTATGGGCAAAATACCGAACGAGGCTCACTGACCGCGCGAACAGCCTAGCGTTGAGATATTGTGACGTCATGTCACAATGACCCAGCGCTAGCCGCCGAACCCGCGCGGTTTTATTAAAAAAAAATTAATTTAAACCAGAACACGACCCGCGCAGATCGAGTGAACTTTAATAAAATAATGGTGGAGAGCGCGAGCGCGGGCGAAAGAGAATCGAGACGTCACGGTTCCCTGACATGAGCTATCCGGCCGCCCCGCGGTTGGCTTGTACAAAATGTGTAATATCTTCGCAACCAATGGAACGATTTCAATGATTTAAAAACTATCGTACCTAAACAAGTAAAAGGAACACCATTACATAGATAATATATGCATTTTCCGACTTGGTACGGGAGCTCATTGGGTTTAATCCATCACAAACTTTATCATGACTGCATATTTCCGCAATATCCAAAATAGAGCCAAATAGAGGAACATCGCATAACCCATCACTTATGGCTTATGCTTATGTGTTTATGGTAACCATAAACACTGTAGCATAACATAATAAAGAAGAAAAAGTAAATCAAAATAATCATTTACAGTATTATCTTTGCTTTCAGACTCCAGACTTCAACTTCATCCTGTCTTGACTTATTGCTAATGAAAATTCGAGACGTCGGCAATATTAACCCTGGCATTGATATACTGTTCGTAAATACGCACACTTGTTGTGAAACGATTTATTAAAATTGTTGATAGACACTGGAATTTTCTTATTACCTATTGAAAAATAAGATTAAAGATAAAGATAAAAATGATTTATATCAGATGTTTCTGGTACCAAAGGGTATAAAAGAAGAGTATATCAGAGATGCGAATATTACGATGATTGTGACAAGAATGGATAAGATAAGGAACAAGTGGATTAGAGGAAGTTTGAAAGTGGTGCCAGTGAAATGATGAGGAGTAATAGGTTAGTATGTTATGGACATGTCATGCGAAGAGAAGAATGCTAAACGTGTTCGCAATCATAATTAAATCTACTATATTAATAAATAAACTAACAGTTTTCCTGAAACTTCTACTTAATTAGTCACCTCATCAAATTAAGTGGCAAATGACAACGCGGAAGTAAGAAAAATATTAATTCATTAGAAGAGTCAGTCAGACTCTTTGATAAGCGCACCTTTGCACCTTAAAAAGCAACTCCATTAGGAGATTGAGAGTCTGCGACTGAATAAAGGTCATTCAGACGTGGATGTCGCCATGTTTAGGGGTGCCGACTAATATAGCTAATGTGTTGCCGTTGTCAATTCACTTGTCATTTCTAAAAGACAAGTTAAATGGAAAACTAGCGGAACGCGTGTGACTTCGTCCGCGTGAAGTTATTTTCATAAAAACTTCAACGTCGAGGTCATCCAGCTCCTCGATAACACAGACATAGTGAGAGACTCAAAAGAACTAAACCTTTTGAGATACTGTAGTGTTTAACTTATCTATTGATAGATAATAATATATATTATATATATTTTATTCCTATAAAAATAAGTCAAAGCAAAGTTATTCATTAGCCTAATTGGCTAAATTGTAATTTTATTAGGGTACCTACTGTATTTAGTTAGACTAATTAAGAAAAAAAAAACTTCAAGCCCCGCTGTGCCCGTTTTGGGGTTGCATTACGAGAATTCCTTTCTTAGTACACCTCTAGGTATCAAGATTAATATACCCTGAAACTTTCAAGTGTCTTTGACAAGCTGTTAACGCTGTGCGTTGTCTATATGTCAGTCCATCAGTCAGGACAAAGATTCTTATTACAGATAAAAAATATAGTTAGCCGTTTTTTGCTCGGTCTATTTATGTACGTACTTTAACGTAAACCAAACAATAATAACAGACAGACGAGATTCAGACGCATAATATAAGAAAGTGGTAGGTGGCTCTTGCCTGCCAGCTTAGTCGCCCGTTTGCTTGCTACCGCAAAAAGCACGATTTTTCATTTATTGTTGATGATACCACTAGGTATCAAAAAGGCGGCTTTTTAGTAGGAAAACTTAATACCTATTTTTTTATAAGTGTAGGACTTATACTATTTTATACTACTTATTACTGTTACAACAGATGGTTTTCACCTATAACAAAGCATTACTTCGCAGGTCACGATCGTGCAATGCGTTCGACAATCGGCATAAATTATGATATTTCGTTTTGAGAATTAGGCATCAGGTGTTAAGCCTCATGTGCCTGTCATTTCACCAGCACTCATACGTTTGAGGGCAGCAATTCCCTGAACGAATCCTATACTTAAAGCTCTACTACTGCTACTAGTGTGTCGGTAAACTGATTATCCGGCATAGAACGTGTCAGTTTAAAACAAGCTCAATTCATCCCATACCAAAAAGTAACATACTGTTTGAATCAGAAAAAAACATTTAAAACTCCATCTTGTTCCAGCAATAAAACTTATTGAGCACGATTTTCGCTGGAAAAATAATGGCGGGCCATCATGGCTGGACATTACGACAGAATGGAGGCGCGATCGTCGATAAATCAATTTGTATTGGGAATTTATTTACGTTGGTTGAACGACATTTGTAACTCCTCCGCCCAACACCGAGTGATCGGACGTCCGGTGATCGTAGTGTGGATATGAGTACTATTTTTAATTAGTTTTCTCTTACTTTATTCCTTACTAGCAACCATTTAGGCCCTAAGCTATGATTAAATTTTTCAGCACTTTTCCTCCAGGGCTTTTTTGTATTTTTCATACCTTGATTCCGGTTATAAACTAAATTTCTTCCAAGTTTTATCCAAATTGGTCTTATAGTTAGAACGTGTGTAAGCCACAAACATCTACTCTTTCGCATTTATAATATTGGTGGTATACTCTTAATAAAGCGAGCACAGCAGGTCAATCAGACACCAGAAACCAGATAAGATGTCAATAGCGGCGATATGCTTGCAACCTTTCATGACAACTGGTGCAAAATGTAGCATGGCCTACATTACGGCTACGAATAAACATGTAATAATGTTTTATTATTCCCGTTATTAAAATCAGTAAGTACGCTATGCAGAATGTCCCAAATGTTATGTTCAGACGACTATTTGAACCGATACCTTCAGAAAAAATAAATCTTTTATTTTAAGGGCCTGGGATAAATCAGCTTACAAGTATACGCTCAACTTACAATGTAATTTCATACGTATTTAAGCTCTTAGGCAAGCATTTTCTTATTGACAGCCGTCACAACTCAGTTCGTATTAACCCTGCTTTCTGCGCTGTAGGTGGTCGGTTCGATCCCCGCCGAGAACAAATAATTTTGTGATATGCCTGGGTTTTATATGTATTCTAAGTATAACTTACAAAAAAAAGTTTAGCTATCTTGTTCACATAGTACCAACCTTTGCTTCGTTTGGGGCTAAAACACGTGTGAAGTCTGTCAATATTTATTTTTTATTCTTCGTCGTATCCATATTAACATGTGCACGATGCAGTAGATATCCGTACGGATATGCGATAACGAATGCAATTTTCCAAGTCTGTGAACAGAGTTCGGGCGAAGCTGATCCGGGATCTACCACCTGAGAAACCCCTCGGCAAAGTCGAAGATAAGAACTTTGAGACTTTTTGTAGACTAGATTCGTACCCTGAACTTGTGCTTTGCGTGTCACTAACTGGCCTCACATCTCAGTTTAGTAGCTCTGCCTTCTGCGCTGTAGTTTGTTGGTTTGATCCCCACCGAGGACAAATATTTGTGTGGTCAATACAAATGTTTCTTATCTATCTGGGGTTTTGTTTCGTGCTAGAAGGCGTGGCGTAAACGTTTGCCATTTTTTTTAATGTATTTGTTTTAAGTTTAATCCAAATCTATCCAGCCGTTACAGCATTGAGCCAAAACATCATCAAAAAATACAAAAATCAATACATTTGTATTAATAAGCAAGCAGGATATAATTATCATTAACCAGAGTTTTTCAATTAACTATACCGATATTTGTCATTGGAATCGATAGTTCCCTGACAGAAAAGGCCATTGCACGATATATCATAATGGATTAAAGCCCATGGGATCACTATTTAGTTCGGATAATCCCCTTTTATATAAAAATGAATGGGCACCACTTTTATGTAAATTAAATGATGGGATTTGTTGTAAGTAAAGTGATCGATTTTCCGAAATTGAAATTAGTATGAAATCCTATAAGCTTGCCAACTGTGACACAACATGTGTACTAAACACATTAATTTCATGCTTTTTTATTTTTTTTTAGTTTTTATAGTACTTACCTGCACTTGAGGAAATCGCAAAGATTTTATATTATCCCAAAAATTATTCACTCCTGTGTGTTTGAACCTAAGAGTCTCCTAACTACTAACGACTCACCTAACCTAACCAACTGCGCTATCGAGATTTCAAACTATCCGATGAATAAACGATGAATAAGATTGATTTTGAGTTTTAAATTTTACTGTCATTTTTTTTCTCCAACTTATAGAAATCAATACAACGACTCAAATATGATATGGAAGCCATATAAAAATGAATCAAACACGAACAAAACTACCTCTACAATAAACTATATAAAAGATTTCTCAAGTTATCACCCCCCTTGTGTCTTCCGCAGAATTAGGCACGTTCTTACACTATATCGCTAAGAGTGGTAAGCCATAAGGTATCGATTGGTCGTCGTCTGCCCCTCGCAGAAAGTTTCTAACGACATAACCGCGTGCAATTGATATGCCCCAAGAGTAGGCCCATTGTAAAGAAAGGAAAATCCCTATCCGAAAATCTTACAAGCTTAAGGAGTCTCGAGGCAGCATCAGTATTCTAACTCCGTACTAGCCCGGTGTCGGTGGTCCCCTCCAACCCTCGAATGCGGTAAACTCCTTCAGTAATTTGACTTTGTTGTTGTAACTCAGTTTTAGTTTGTCGTCGTTGGTAGATTTATTACTTTAGTGAAATCCGCTAACCAGTGTTAGGCGTTGTAGTGTTTGCAAATGATATACTACAGTTTAGAATAATTTTATATCCACTCGTGTGAAAAGAAGTAGATCCTACGATGCACTGCTCAGTGTCCACCAACCTGAGGCATATAGGTGTTAAGCCTGATGTGTCTGTAATTTCACCGGCACCCACACCTTTCAAACCGGAGCAAAGCAAGCTGCTTGGTGGCAGAAATAATTATGGTGGTAGTACTGTATTGTAATTACTTAGTGTTTTTTATCGCAAGCCTACAAATTTGAAATTATATATATATATATATTTTTTTTTTTTTATAAATAAATAAATATTTCAGGACATTTTTAGACAACATCATCTAGCCCCAAACTAAGCATAGCTTGTACTATGGGAACCACATGACTGATTTTTTTTTTGTAAATACATACATAGAATACAATATAACACCCAGACACAGAACAAACATCTAAGTTCATCACACAAATGTTTGTTCTCGGTGGGAATCGAACCCAACACCTACAGCTTAGAAGGCAGGGCTACTACAAACTGAGCTGTAACGGCTGTCCACGTGTTAAAAGTAAGTTATGAGCAAAAATCATTTTTGCTAATAAAAGTTTGTAGCTGTGCATCAGCTGAACCAGGTCTCTATTCAAACGCGTTAAGCTGTGCAATTATCAGTCGATTCCCTGAAATTTAACGCGCCAACAATGAATTCCATCGTACCTAACCCGGGTATTTCGGCCAGTTCTATTAAATCAGTGCATTGTCGTGGTCAATCCCATTCAGATTGAATAGCTAGCGTACACGGTAGCTTCATCAAATTGCAGTGAATGCCCGTTAGAGCACTCATCGAGCGTACGTTGAGGGTAAAAATTTGAATGGAATATACGGAGGGAGCATGAAAGAGAACCTCGAACTACTGGGATGGTCGTAACGCCATCGAGCGTACTTCCGACCACTCGGACCATGGTCACAATAGATCGGTACGGATTCGATCTGGTATTGAAATTGGATAGCAGATTTTTTCTTTTGAATTTCTCTTTTACTTATGCGTTAAAGTTTAATCAGAGTTGTTTATTACTACTGCTGGTATTTTTTTTATTAAAATAGAAACAAATTTATTTAGGTAGGTATATTAAGCTTAAATATTATTATTATTTTTATTTAGCTTTTGTTATTGTAAGTTTTATCATTTTCTCAAAAAATATGATGGTGGTCCATTGAGAGTGACCCCAACTTTTGATTCTAACGTCGTAGGTTCGAATACGATCTTGTACAAATGGAAAAGATTTTTCAAAGAGAAAATTTGGAAAGTTTAGTTTAGTGTTCTAGCAGTGGCAATGGGCTTGCAAACTTTCCTGTAAAGAATACTAATTAGCACAAAATATGCCAAATATAATAATTTGTCGTTACTGGCAATTTTTGGTTATCGGATGGTAACCACTTAACATCAGGTGGGCCATCGGTTTGTTCCAAAAGCAATTCGCATTAAAAAAGCCTTTTGAAAAAATGGGAACTTGTGCCAACTTAAAGTACTTAGCCAAACATACCCAAGTAAACTTAAAACTATGTAGTACCAAAATGTCAAAACAAAGAAAATAAAGCTAAAAGTTACGTAAGTAATATTTAAGTACCTACCTAGGTAGTAAATGGAAAAGAGATCAACATCAATTGATTTGATGGGGGATTGGTATTACAAAAATAAAAAAAATGTGGGAAGGTCTTCACACTAGTTAATAATTTTATTCCATAGCATTGAATGACAGAAAAAAAAAAATTAAAAATCACCGCTTTCTTCCAACTGCTAAGACGAGTGATCCGTCTGAGTCTTGATTCCCCAAATCTCTTTGCCAAAATCAAAACTTTTACATCTAACTTCAAAAGCTTAAAGACTTATGAAGTTTCCTCGTCAAACCGGTGGATTCAATGCATTCATAGTCACGAAGGGTATGTCCCCCAATAATGGCCCTTGATCATTAATGATGTCATCCCTCATGGCCTGTATGTAGGTTACTGTGCAAACAGATCTGGGGTAGTTGCCCTTTGGGATCTAAGACGCGGTTTAGGTAAAGTTTACGTCTGGTTTAATTACACGCTTTGTCGTTAGAGTTGAAAGTGAATACTGACCTTAAAATAGGAATGATGACAAGAACCGGCGAAGTGGTTCTAGATAATTAAATAAATAGTATCACGACTTAAATCCCCAAAGCACGGTAGATATCCCCTCAGATCTTTAGAGATCTTTAGAGACTAAGTACCTCCTCGAGATTCTTCGAAGACGTCTGAGTGGGTACATAAAGATACGTCCAGATTACATTTGGTACATACCCACAATTTGCAGTAGTTGATATTTCATACGTGACATATTGCAAGCCCATCGCCGCTGCTAGAATACTAACTTGTTTCCTCATTCCTCAACGATGTTTTCCTTCACTGTTTGAAAGCATTGTGCACATAAGTTTTCGAGTAGAAAAATTCATTAGTGCATCGGATTCGAACCCACGACCTAAAGACCAGAAGGTGGGGTCACTCCCATTTCTTCCATCGCTCTTTTATAAACACTCAGCTGTCTTTGTAAAAGCTCAACATGCCTATTGCTTTGAAGATTTCAGTGGTGCAGCTGGCAAGTGATCTGCTGAAACACCACCCTTTGCGTTTCAATTGGTTCGAGTTAGCATAATTTACAAACTTACTTTGTTATTTTGTTGAGCATCAGTTTTGGAAAACAACAGTAAAAGCATTTTACTGACCCAAACATACCTACTTACATTTGTTAATGAGTGTGTAAAACAAAGGCATAGTCAGTAACTACAAGTACTAAATGTAAAAAACATTTAGGCAGGTACATAATAGAAATAAATAGTGTAAGTACGTGTAATTTGTATAGTCTTGGGAAAAATATCATCGCAACGATTACATCAATTCTAAGCTAAAATCGATACACATGAAAAATAATACCGTACCCTACCGTCATTGAACTTTTCTCATAATTTATGTAACAAAGACAGCATGATCTGTGCACGCAAAATTAAAACATGCAAAACATACCCAACAGACAACAAAGAACCGCAGATTGTTTCATGTTCTGACGATCCTTAAATGTGATATCTTTAAATTGATAGTCTACAAAATAAAGACTAAATTGTCCGTAAAATATTTAAGATTATGTTGACAATGGATAATCCTGCGCACCCTTTCTTGGCCATAAATTAAATGCACTTCTGTACTTGGACGCATGCCGTGGCCATTAGACGCACAAATGCAATAGATGCAAGCGCAAATCAGTTACCCTACTCGCTTTTTGCATTTCTAGATGCATTTTTCGACACAGAGGAAACTTAACCGTAATCGTATATACTTTTGAGTTAAAAATAGTATGTAGTGGAATCTACGATTGTAAATAGCCTAAATGAACTTTATTCTGTATAGTAAGAGGTCGCGATTCAAATGATTGGTTGAATAGCAAATACTGACCTACATCTCTAGAGAGACTAGGGTACATTAGAAGTATCTACTGGGAATAATATTTATAGGGTGCATTTATGCACATGACAGTTTTATGTTTTCGGCGTTAGGTTGATAGTGAGTTATTATTTTGGCGTACTTTTAGATTTTGGGAAAATTGTACTGTAGAAAATGATCTCTTTATACTGAAATCAGATATCAGAAAATCTAAAAGTAGTTAGGCTCTTTGAGAAGGAATCGCCCGTGGAAGTACTACCACCATGCCTACTTCTGCCGCCAAGCAGCTTACTGTGTTCCGCTTTAAAGACTGTCGGCTTACAGGTACATGAGGCGTAACACCTTTTTTTTTTTCTTACAACTTTTTGATGGAACAAGCAGATGGCCCACCTGATGTTAAGTGGTTACCATCACCTATAACAAAGCATTGCCTCGTAGGCCACGGCCTGTATACCTCAGGTTGATGAACGCGGGCAGTGTATCATGGGCAGTTTCATATCATATGCTGTGACTTGAGGCAATGCTTTATTATAGGTAATGGTAACCACTTTACATCAAGGGGGCTATTTGCTTATTACATCATTGTATGTATACTATTTATGTATTTACTAACATATTATATACCAATTATATTAAAAATCTTTGTCCTGACTGTAAACGGTTGGACAAAGGTTCAATGGATTATCAAGATACGTCCAATATAACATTTGGCACATTTCCACAAATGAAAAACAACTTAAGCAAGATAGAAGACCCAGGTAATTTCAAAATGTTGTGATTGTATTTGTATTACCGCTACACAGTTGTCTAATTCAAAGGAAGGGGCAAACTTTCGTGAGCCATTTCAAAACTGTCTTGGAATGACAAGAAAATATTGTTTAATTATTGTCCCGTGAGTCGCAGCTGGTTTCCATTGTCTACTTAATTGCTGTTTGGATTTCACTACACAGTATTTGCACATGCAAATCAGCGTTTTGTTTTAATCTTGGTGTGAGAAAGAGAGAGAGCTATGTCATTTCGAACTGTTTACAGAGATTTGCATAAACTATTATGAATGGCTGCTTTTCGAAAGCGAGCTACTTAATGTGACTGGAGTTTTCAAAAAACAGCTGCCGTTATAAAACGGAGACCTAGTTTTGATTTTTTCGAATTTAGATAGAATTATACAAGACTAATAATATAATTAGTCTACTAGCACTAGTACTAGCAAAACGCGCCCGACTGCATCCGCGTGTAGTTATTTTCATAATAAACTCAAATCCTTGCTGTACCCGTTTAGGGGTTGAAAAACTGGAATACCTTTCTTACTACTAAGGTACGGTACGGTAGGTAAGGTATAATAAGGTACATCTCTACATACTAAGACAAATATACCTAAAAAATTTCAAATCTTTACGATCGGTGGTTTAGGTATGTCAGTCAGTCAGGACAAAAATTCTTATAATTTGTATAGTCTTAGATATCCTTAAAGGGTCTTAAGTCGGTTGTACTTGGTACTATAAGAGATCTGAGTGTATGCTAACTGTGCCTGGGAATTAAAGTCGTGTGAAACTGTGTGTGTGTTATTAATTTATATTGACAATGGCCTCACACATTGACGGGTCCCAGTCGGTAACTAGATCATCATCACATCACCCCCTTTAATATAACACCCAATATAAAACCCTTAGGCCTAAACGTACACCAAGAAGTGAACTGTAGGCACTCTAAATATTCTAAATACTAGCCTCACACCTTAGTTAGTAGTAATTTCATTTTCTACGTAGGTAGTTACTTCAATTCCCACCCGAGAAATCATTTTGTGATGAAAATTGATATCTATCAGTAATGACGGGCAGATCGCAGTAATCATGATATTGTTTGCCGCTACTTTAGGCCAAACATTATAATAATATTATCTTGGCCAAACATATATTTTCGGAAGAGCTAAAATTATTATTTCAGCTGGGTTTTCAAGCTTAGTATTAGATTTATTTTGGAGTGAGGAAAGCTAGTTCCACACGCGTCCAAAGTTTCGTATTTGTAGAGTTTACCTTTGTAGAGTTGTACTCTTCGATTTCAAGTTAAATTATTAAGGTTAAGTAAACAATAGAGAATCATGATACACTGTTTTTAAATTATTGGGCATAATGATAAACGCAAGTGTTTTTTACAAAACTTTGAGTATGACTCATGCATCTATAAAAACGTTCGTTTGCTAACTAGTTACCACCCGTTATATACTGGTTTAACGTGCCGTAGTGGTCCCGGCTTGGAATAGGACCTCTCCATTACCTCCCATGGATGTCACGAGAGTTTTTTACTAGACAGTGCAGCTCATATAAACTAAGGACCAAACCAAACCAAAACAAACCAAAGCAAGTCTAAGTCGAGTAACCAAAGTAAGTTTTTGAACTCAAATAAAGAAATAACCATTGGTTAATGTGTGAGTGAACACCGGTTCGACTTTTGCTTTATTTATTTTCTCTATCTGAGTATTAGCACCCGTTTATTCAAATGCTCAATGGATGGAGGGCAACATGTGCGGCCGATCTATTTCTAAGGACGTTGGCAATATTTTACGACTAATTTAGAACGGATATTCTGATATCATTAGTTTGATTTAGAGGCAATACGCCTGTTGACAAATTATCTTACGAAAATATGCAGTTCAGTTCCGTTAGATGTGGTTTTACAGATTTTATCGTCCGCACTCCGCAGAGGTTTTCCGGAGTTGTTTTGCTAAAAGTAATGCGCTGGGGACAAACCATATATTTCTAAAATTTATAATAAGTAGATTGGGAACCAGATAACTGATATTATAATACATGCATACTTTTTTTTTTAAATACACTTACAATGCAATAAACCACCCAGACACACTCACACTCACAATCACACTGCAAATTCCGAAACAAAATAAACCACCCAGACACACCCTCACTCACACTGCAAATTCCAAAACAACAGCAAAGTGGGTCGCCGCCGGTTGAACTTACGTATAGGGGCATACAGCATACGTTAGTTCATGTTGTCTACTCTGGAAAATGATAAACGAAGTTTCTTGTTGTGGTTTTGAGTTGCACTGCGGGGTAACTCGGTAGCCATTTCACACCTAAGTTCGATACTGCGCAGTGTAACTCAAACGATAATATAAAACTACGTTTATCGCTTTCAGAAGTAGATACCCTAGATTGCAAGCAGTCTGCTTGCAATCTAGGGTAAGTTACTACACAGAGTATTCATAAAAACAGTCAGGTTCAAAGTTGAATTTCCAACTCTGATAATTCTTGACAATATTTTTAAAATCCAAGTTTTTACTCTTATCAGTTCAGTCCATCAAATCAATGGTATTAATTAACATCATCATCTAAAGAAATCCAATGCTGGACATAGGCCTTCTTCAACATTATCAAGAACAACGATTTTGAACCCTATCTTTTAACCGATTTACCGCAAGTTTTAAAATGTCGTCGGTCTATCGGTGTGATTAAATCACTTTAATATTGGTAGTAACTAGAAATAATCACTTTTTAAATTTTTACTATTTACTAAAACTTTACTCTCCTATATAAGGCTCCGTGTAATAAGAAAATATATTGTGACTACGGGTTAAAGACCAAAATTCTTGTACAGTCAGCTGCACTAGAATGTATACAATTCGTAACTTACAGAATGGTTTAACAGCGTTATAATTGATATTTACTGGGCAAAAACTAAAAAAACAAATGAGCTTATCAGCTAATTTCACGATTGTTGATATTTTACTCTTTACGAGTTTAGTTTAAGGTTTTGATACCGTTTTGAAAATTACGAATTGTATACATTCTAGTGTAGCTGACTGTACAATGAGTTTTCAACAAAAAAAATACAAAGTAGTCAAGATAAAAGTTGGTAAACATTTTTTTACTTTTTGTCGGAGATATCCTTGATTTTTCACCAAGAAAGTTAGCAAACTTTGTCAATTTCCTGTACAATATTTTTATTGTTAAAAGCGCGTCATTAATCATTTCGTCAGAGTTTTGTAAAGTTTTTTATCATTAATATATAGATAAGATCGTTTTCCGATCATAAGCACTAACTCATTACTTAAAGTAACATTTTCTCTTGTTTTATTACGTATTTATTTGTACGTTTATTTTTTATTGTTTTTTACGAAGTACTTGTTTGTCATAGTTTAGTAATTCTAACGGTACCTACAGGTAAAATAAGTTTTAGTTTTTTATTTCAAGCAATTTCTATTTCAAATAAAATGTTATACTATTTGTCTGGTCTCACAGCTTAGCTCATAGTTACTATGCTTAGTTTGGGCCTAGATGGTGTTGTGTAAAATATGTCCTGAAATATTTATTTATTTATTAAATCTATGCACATAAAAGGTATTTAAGTACCTATCAGTTACCTGGTTCCCAATTCCCATAGTACACTTAGTTTTGGATTAGATAGCGTTGTGTCAAATGTGTGTCAGCATGAGTATTTATATCAAAATTTTTTGTTTTATTTATTTGGTATATCGACGTCTAACCAAACTGTTTATTTTATGTAATACCTATGAGTTGATATACCGTACCTACAAATCCAAACACCACAACATTGAATCAATATTGACTTTCTATAGAGTAAACACCGCAGTTTCAAACCCACTTTGACCGCTGACAATACTTGTTTATTATTTTTCAGGAACAAAGTGGTGTGGGGTGGACGAAGCAAAAATTGGTGGAAAATCAATAATCACCCCCTCTAATGCAATGATGGATCGTGGCCCGCTATCTTCCGGCGACATCACTGACCACAGTGTAAACAGTTGTTTTTACTCTTTTGTTGTCGGAGCACCTATGACTTGATAAATGGACATTAAGTAATGTATTTAAGTACAAAATCGAATGATTCCCAGATAATACCCAATTCTTATAACGAAATACCATCAAATTCAAGATTCGATCGTGTTAATCTCCAAATGGTAATTTTGAAACTGAACATTTTTTTATGCTACTTCTGGTGGAACAAGCATATAGCCCAGCCCATCTGATGTTAAGTAGTAACCATCACCTTAAACAAAGTATTACCTTGAAGGTCATGCACTTTATGAACGTGCCCTACGATGAACATCCCTGCGCCCACCAACCTGAATACTGGTGTTAGGCATCATGTGCTGCTAATTTCACCGACACCCACACTTTTCAAACCGGAACACAGCAATACGAGCATTTTCAGACGGTCCCAATTTTGACAATCGAATTCTAGTTTCAATCCCTACACTATTCCAAAATAATAAAGGCATGCGTTGTTCATTTCAGCCCCCGTTGCACTTCTTTATGGCTGAATTTCAGTAATTACTTTCTTAGTACAGTCGTATGCACCAAGATATAATCTAAGATATAAATATATCCTGAAATTATCAGTAAGAATGACACTGTAAGTCGACCAACGGCTTAGGCTGTGCGTTGTAAAAATAATATAATAACAGCTCTATATATTATGTCAGCAATAAATAAATAAAGCCTAGCTTAAAGCTGTACGTTATCGTGATCGGGATCTACGTGTCTAGTCAACGTAGATAGGGCTTCGTGACAAAATGTTCTCGTAACAGGCATATGGTGGCATTCGACCGTATTTATTTGGAAAATGCACGCACCTTTGAGTTGTTTTAATAAGGTAAAGAAAACATAATAACTACGGCCACTATATTTACTACTTTTCACTCTGATTTCTCTGTTTCAAGTCTCATGTGGTCAGTGGCGTAGCTAAGTGGACAAGGGCCCCGATGCATAGAAAAAGAATTAGGCCCTCACCTCCTCTTTCTTTGTAGCTTGAACTTATATTGGCGTAAAAGTTAAAAGTTTACTTAAATTTTACAATTTATTTCTTTTTTTTTATTTTATGATCCTCTCTTTTCAAAGCTTAAGTTAGAGTGCCCCCTAAGCTTGGGGGTCCTGGTGCACTGCGCCACCTGAACCTACGATAGCTAAGCCACTACATGTAGTTTTTATTACTCTGGCACTTATTTTTCAACATCACTACTTAGCGAGAGAACTAATTATTGTGGTAGTATATCTTGGGCAAATACTTGTTACAAGCATGTACCTTATTTGTGAACACACTTAGTTTTTGTGTTTAACCCATACCAATTTCTCGTTGGTAGGGTAACTTTATCCATAATAGAAACTTATGAATCTACATTAGACAGATGAACAACTCATAATCCCACGATTTCCAACGAGTTAACAATAGGTTCCATCTATTATGTTACTTGTAGCAACTCAAATCTAATTTACAAGCAAGTTTAATTTCAACAGGCGTGCTCATATTTCAGGACAACCGGAAAACTTTAATGGCTTGAGTTTGACTCGAGTTTGAATTTAGTTTTGCTTGTTTGAGTAATAGAGGCTACTAAGGAGCTAAAACTGGCAAATTTTGCCACTTTTTGTAATGGAATTAGTTACTCGTTTTTTCACGGTACGGTTGCCCGGAATTTTTTTCTTTCGTTTTTGTATATAACATAAGAAGATGGAACAAGTAGATGGCCCACCTCTATGGATCTTCCATGGATAATGACGTATTGTAATCTATTAAATTAGAAGAAAACTCGTATTCTGCATAAATTCGCCATCATAAAATTTTGGATCACACAAAGTACTAATATTAATACTAATCACGACGACATAAACGTCATTATTAAATCTGAAAGACTACCGAACGTTTGTAAGATATTGGAAGTAGGCATAATACGACTTCTGGCTAACTGCTGGGCTAGTCATAAACTGCGGTTGTACTTGAATAACATTGAGGCATGGAAATAATTTACCAGCGTTTTTAACATAATTTCTACCGGCGACATACTGATTTCAATGCGACACTCGGATTTCATAGATGATCCCCATTCGCCCCCTATTATTAACCCGTCCGAGCTAACGACTCCACTATCGCTCATGGGCACACACATGCGACTGACAGAACTGTTATTACATCATTAATAAAATTACAAAACTCTGCCCCATGTGCCATTCGAACTTTAGAGCCCATTTTGTCCCTTCTCCAAAGGGTTGCAATAGATCTAGTGTAGAGCTGTAACAGAGTTTTATTGGAAACCGTTTCATCGAAGTTTCTAAAACTGAGATGAAAAATTAAGATTTGGGTCAATCGAGACATCGTCTTATCGTTGTCGTTGTATGGGTTGGTTGTTTTTTTATGACAAAAAGTTCATCATTTATACCAATTATAATGAATCTTTGTCCTGATTAACTGACTGGCATATAGACCACGCACAACATTGGCTAGGTTAAGCGTGGTCTATAGTGTCGTGGTCGTGCAGAGGATCAAATTTTTAGGATATATTTATCTTGATACGTAGAGGTATACAAAGAAAGAAATTTGAGAAAGTCAACTCCTGAACGAGCACAGCGGGAAATGAAAAAACTAGCGCAATTTCGCTAGTTTTTTCATAAGAAAAAACTGTATATATGTGTAATATATTGGATGTGGATCTATAACATTTACATTACCTCAAAGAAAATTCTGGCATCGCACTGCGCCCATTGGTTTGAGAAGTAAAGGAATCATTATGCTTAATAATTGCACTAGCACCCACCATACCCTTAACTCGAAACACTGTGATCATCATTGATCACACTGATTACTTGATCAGTTTCTACAATTGTTTTTAATTTGTGTATTTTATAAATATTTTTATAGATATTCAGCACCACAAACATGTATATATAGATAGGTAAAATTTTACGTTAATTTTAAATAAAACGGGGTTTTATCTAAATTTATCGAGATTAGTAGCGTGGAACTTAGTTAAACGCTAGGTCAATAAACTCGAGAAATTTTACCAAATTTATTGACAAGCAGTCCACAAGAAACTACTTGATAAAATATGCCGAGACTAGTTTTGAGCTAGCGTGTAGATCAAATTCAATAGATAAAATCGTATGTCGATACAACAAGCTTGTCGACCGACGTTTCATGATTGCACCACTGATTCGGAAAAGTGTCGAAACTTTGCCACATCCCTAGTTGAAATGCAGTGTATATAATTAAATTTGGGCAATAGTCATCGTGACTATAAGGACACACAATGACCCAAAGTGAGAATTGAGTGAATTAAATTGAATCACGTTTGTGATGTGTTTATCGCGTGCTGCAGGCATGAGTTGTGCTTATTTGGCTAAATTAATTTAGAAACCACACTTATTACTTAATTTTAACTAAAGTTTTAATATCTGACACATTAATTGCTCTATGAGTAGGCAGGTAAGTATACAATAGTTAATAATATAGAGGTAAGTAATAGTTTATTGTATGACATTTGCATACTACTATAAAGTAGGATATAATGAAATCCAATGTAAGCCCCAACACAATGAAAATGCCTGACATACTTTAGACAATTTGGAAAGGAAACAATTTATTTTTATTTTTACTAATAAGTACTTGTAAATCTGAGTTTGAAGTTACGGACATAAAACCACTTCATTCTTATTTTAAAATTTATGAGTAATTCTGTTTTCAAATGTTAATAATTATGTATCTTCGCATTCAACGATACCAACCTTTTTGAAGACGTTCTGATTTTAAAAAGACTTAAAAAAGAAAATACAGATAGCTTCGCTTGCTAAGTTGAATCTATAGACTTTCAATTTTGAAGATGTTCCAGAAACTTTGGGCGTATATAGACATTTTACATATATTTATTCATTATCAAATAAAGAACCCAAAAATACCCATTTTTATTTAAATTTACTTCAAAAATGTTTATATTTGAATGCAGAACTTTTTTTTTTTAAATCAAGCATGTTATCTATACCAATTATAAGAATCGTTGTCCTGACTGGCTGATATACACCGCACAGCTAAAACCACTGGTCGTAAAGACTTGAAAGTTTTAGGATTGGTTTATAGTGGTGCGTAAGAACTAAGAAAGGACTTCCTGAAACTCAACCACTAAAGGTGTGCAGCGGGAGCTCAAATTTGTATGAATATAGCATCACGTGGACAGAGTCGTAGGCGTTCCACTATTGGCTAAACTTCGTACCCTACTACTTATAAATTCGGTGTAACCTCGGAATAGTTACACTGTCTCTTGTCTCTTTCGATCCAATTTGAAAGGTCTCGTCAACGCAGAGATGTAACTATTCATACCGAGTTTATCAGTACCAGGGTTAGAATAATAACTAAAGCAACTTGATGGTTATCAAGGCGTATTTTTTTTCAATTGCCATTAAAAAGTAACGTTATACAAGATGCCGATAAGAGTGAACCTGTAGCGAGGGTGCGATATTAAAAGGCTTAGAAGTGTTGGGTCTGAAAAGGCTCTGAACATTTCTGAACCGCGCTCACTTGAGCACAGTATTAAGGGCACTTTGGACTTAAGAGCCACCGTATATTATCGCTGCCTTTTGCTATGGAATGAATTGATGTGTAGTGAGTTTCGGAAAATGAGGGTAAGCAGTATTAAAATTGTTTTTTGATTGATATTCTACTAACTGTACTAAACCTAACCTTTGTGGGTTGAGGTAAAAATGCAAAAAATACAATAATTAGCAAGAAAATTACGTATTTTATGTTTATGTTTTATGGAACAAACTTCTCAGCTTGAAAAGCCTCACAGCTCAGTTAGTAATAGCTCTGCCTTCTATACTGTAGGTTGTGGGTTCGATTCCCATCGAGAACAAACACTCGTCTGTTAATTATAAATGTTTTTTCTCTGTCTGGGTGTTATATTGGATTCGAAGTATGTATTAAAAAAAACATAAACATAAGTAGTGTATCAGTCATCTGGTATAGTAAAAGCTTTGCTTTGCCCCAAACTATTGGGGCTAGATGTAGTTAAAAGTAGCTCTGCTTTCTGCACTGGTGTACTTTTCTGGTACCTTTACGAACCAAGACAGATAAACCCTGAAAATGTCAAGTCTCTACGACCAGTGCTTTAAGCTGTGCGTTGTCAGTCAGAACAAATATTCTTAAAATTGGTATAGATTTATCTAACCTGAATTTGTTGACAGCCAATTGGCTTAATACAAACGTTTTCCATTACCTTAATTGGCAAAAACACACCTTCACATCAAAATCATATTTTGGATGACGAGAGGGGGAGCTCGACGCAACTTAATTTACCAATTAATCTCTAATTGAATTACACCCGTCATTGGCTGTGAGTGGACGGTCCAGTTCGGTCCATCTACCGTAGTGGGTTAAATTACCAGCAGGTTCACTTTGAAATGTTCGTACTTTGTTACGTTCATTCATCACCAGTCACAATCACTTGCGTGACTTTATACTTAACTAGTAGCCCGTCCCGGCTTTGCGCGGGTTTTAGTAAGGATATCTTTTTTTTGGAAATATAATATAGCCTATGCCACCCGGGGATAGTGTAGCTTCCCAACGGTAAAAGATTTTTTCAAATCAGTCCGTAGTTTCGGAGCCTATTCAATGCTAACAAACAAACAATCAAATCTTTCCTCTTTATAATATTATTATTATTAATAGTATAGAGGAAAAATTTGATTGTTTGTTTGTTACACCACAAGGGGCAACCATTTTTAGCAGTGGTTTATGTCATATGTGGCTTTCCACAAACTGCCATGCGTAGCGCACTAAGGTAAGCTCTTGTTGACAGATTTATATTTGAATGAAAATAGAGCAGATAATAAGAAAATGACTGTAAAATGCTCATAAATGAAAGAAGTGGTTTAAAACTAAATAATTCTTGCGCCTTCCATTTTTGACGCGCCATGCTACAGCAAGACCGTGATCAGTTAACTTTAAGCTCATTAAAATAGATGGTTCATTCACTGTAAATTTTCATGCTGGCGGAAAATTAAAACGATACCCGCGGCGCGCGAGGCCCACACGCTCCAACCCATTGTAAAAATGCAAAAGTGGAATGAAAGAGAAAAACTTTGCATGTTTTCATACGTTTACTTCGCGAGTTTATCGGACTCTGTCGGTTTAGACCAGTTTTTCATTTTTTTACTGCACTGTAAATAACGCCGAAATTCCGGTATTGGTTTTTCTATCTACGGTCCCAGTTTATCCGTGGAAACTCTAAATAAAGCGGGACATTTAGCAAGACAAAGCGAGTTCTCGATCGACGCATCTACTGTACCTTAATGTGGGCACTATGGGTACTGTGGATGTGGGATATACGGTTATCTGCCCGGTACAGACGACCGCGAGCCTCACTAAATACCAGCCAGTACTTATTATAGCGAGTGTAGAACAGAGATTTGGCTTATGAATTGCAACCTCGTATTGAATGCGCTCACAATGGTTTGCGAGACTTTTGTTTGGCACGATTAAAATTCATTCAATACACGATCATAAATGCTTTGTCTGAGTTGTCTATTCAAATGTCCTGCTTTCAATTATATTAATGTGAATTGCTGGTTAATAGGAATAAATCTGACCACATTTCATTCTGATTATTGTATTACCTCATTTTGTGTAGGTTCCTACATTATGAAGATACTAAATTATACACTAATTTATATAAATAAATTTGATTAAAATATAAACAATTAAGATAAGTAAGGTTGCAAATTAAATACAGGTTATTTAGTAAGTTTAAGTCATTTTATTAAAAAATAGGTTTTAAGACTAACACAAAATTAAAATCTGTTTTAAGATATTATTATGTTGGTAATGTAATACGCAATGTGGTTTATTAATATAACTTATTTACTGTAGAATAATTTATTGAATCAATTTCATATATGATTTAATAATGCTTTTCTAAATTTTGTATTTGCATTTGTAATCTACGCTACTTTTAGTAACAACTTTTAGAAGATTGGATATCTGGTAGGAATTTATTGTTTAATGCACTAACGATATATTATTATACAAGATGAATCCAGATAAAAGCCTCTATTTTCATTGCTACTCGGTCCTATGTCATTACTATAAGATCTAAATCTGAAGTAAGTAAACGAGTCTTTATTTGATACTGGTTGTACATTCTATCGCAGAAAATGTACCTATTCTAGAACATGGTCGCATATTTTGATGAATAAAATTATGTAAACAGCCTAATACGTATAATAAGATACGTTATGTTCAACGAAGTGCGAAAATAGGAACTACAACTGTTTTATCGAAAGCAAAATGCTTATTATCTAGTTTAATAACATTTAGTACTTGTAAAGCAAGATAGGTGAAAATAATATGAAGTAAATGAATACTTTTTTAGAAGTATAAAATTTTACATTATTTACAAAGGGACGACAATTATTCCGTAATTACCAGTCATAATATGGAAGCGTCCTTACATAACATTTTTTATAACTACTAAACGCCTATACAGATGATATGCAATACAAGATGTGCTATTCATTTATTATAACAAGTGGCTAAAATTATAACTCATTATCACAATATCTTACGTAGATTATAAATTTTTGTTTTTGTAAATGCTTCATTTGTTTTTTTCTCACAACTCCTTGTTACATTTATCATAATTTTAGTTAAATGTTATGCTAATTAGCTGAAATTGTTACTACTTATGGCACATGAAATAAAACTAAATTAAATATTAAACTAACTACTATATTATAATTGAATATGTAAGTAAAAAAAGGAATAAATTAAAGTTGTAATGCAATATTTCTATTTTCAATTTCTAATTACACCATGGTGAGTCCATGTTGTTATTTCAAATTATTGCCAAGCTTTAACTTTCTATTTTTACATTAAACGCTAGTGATATTAGGATTATACAAATTCGATTATCGACATAAGACGGATATATCAATTTGAATTCTATCAATTCCATATATAACATTTAACCATTTTATCAGAATTGATAGTGTAAACAGTCAAGAGTCTCGAATCTAATTAATATACGATTTTATTAGTAAACATATTTTATTTACATAATATTTTTAAAACTACTGTACACCAGACTAGGAATATTTTTATTGATAAAATATATTAAGTGTTGTGTCACTCGCGAGAAAGTGTACACACAATTTAAACACAAATAGGCCGTTAGTTCATATTAGGCCCTAAAAAGTCACAATCCCTATTTTTTTCTCAAGATCCTTTAAAATTAGTTTCCGAATTGGAAGAACTGTGAAAGATCACGTCACTTCACTTCACTACACTATATCGGTCTATACGTCCGTTTGGCACAGGTCGCCGAAAATCGGCAAGGCGTGATACTACCGAGTCACAGAGTCTATCCGGGGGTGCGGCGCGGGGGGAGGATGCGTAGGCGCATGTGATGACTTGACTGTAGTCAAAACCCCTTGACCATGCCTGAACGACGTCAGGCGAGCCAGCGTCCTCGTACCATCGTTGTCAAAGTTAGGCCTTTCGTACTGATGCTGAGATCTCCTAGGTTGCATGGCTTGCAACTCGTCGTAACCAGTATCATCTCCATAGTGGTTGTCATCGTCAGATTCGTCTTCACCAAACGCTCTATACGTTGTTTCAGGTTCAGAGTTCTTTCTAGAACTAACGTATGTGCGACCAATGAGCGACTGTGTCACGTCCGGCTTCCCTTTATCAACCTTTCCTTCCAGACTCTGATTGTATCTCAACTGAGCTTTTTGGTTTTTATCCATAGATGGCAGGTCATAAAACTTTAACACATTGGGATGGCCTTGGAAATATTTTTCGCTGTAGACATTTCTGTTATAATACCCTCCGTTACTGGCAGGATACAGTTCCTCATCTGGGGCATAGCGATTCTCGTATGAATCAACATTTTTTCCCGGTGGAAACCAACCCTGCAAAACAAAAACAATGTTACGTTCATAAAATAATTCAAGTGAAACTCGCTCTTGCAATTCCATTTAAACGAGTTGTGACCGGTGAAAATTCACTTACCAATGAACTCACACACTGGCGAGTGTTAGCAACTAAAGTGACCGAGGCATAGGCAGCCGGCGAGTTTGCGGTTTTGCTTGTATTCCATTCGTTCCCGGTCACGCGGGAAGATGTCACTTCCGCGTATTCAGGCAACTGCTGAGAAACTTTATCGTATTCGGAATTAGCCTTCTCTTTGCTCTGACTTGTTTGATTTCCAGACATGCAAACACCGGGCTGGTTCTCCATCCATAGCAATGACTCAGTTTTAGTCACAGTATTCTTGTTGTAGCAACTACTGAGTGGATGCGATAAAGACACGGCTGCTTTAATATTCATTTGAGTCACCAAGCTTGTTCCGTTTGAGTCTAAAACAAACAAACAATACTATTAGAAATCTAAATGATTAAATAGTCTTAAATGGTACATAAAGCGCCAAAGACGCAAAACAAAATAGACAACGAGGAAAAATTGGCTTAAGGTAACTGGGTGAGCCAACAAACGTATCGCCTCGAGAAACAAAATAGAAAACATTTACATTTACTGGGTCTTTATTTCTTGGATTTGTATCATTCCTTTGTGCCCCAAACGTGAATGCAAAGTGAAAGAGATCCAGTGCGCTCACGAGAGAGGGCTCGTGCTACCTTTCAACTCGAAAGTAATCTAGCCCCCTCTGCCCCGCGCAAAGCCTCCATCAAACAAACGCTCGGCGCCCTGCACCACCCCACGACACTCGTGGAATGTTTTTAATTTCGAAATTCTGATGCTGATTCCACGGAAAAGTAAGCGTTTCGAGATAAGCTGAATAACTGTTTATATTCTAGTTACGTTGGCCTCACCGTGTTTTTGCTAAGAGATATGATCGAGCTGATGATTTTTGTTATATTTTATTCGGCTTCATTGCTATGAAAATAAAACCAAAATAACACAGGATGTAGGCACTAGGTACTTACCATAAATGTTTGGAAGTGCTGTCTTTTTAGCGAAAATGTTGTGCTTCCGTACGTATATTATGCCGCCAATCACAATTATTTTAAACAGAACAATCGCTCCAATCAAAAAGTAAAACCATGTTTCCATCACAAAGTCCCCAGCCACTATAGATACTTCACCGTTTATCGGATATCTGAAATAAAATACATTCATTATTTTTACTTTTATAAATTATTTCATAAATAGATTCTTTAAAATTTATGGTAGGTTTAATACGTTACCTCGATAATGGATCCAATCCGACCGAGCGTGAATCGATATTCAAGTACACTTTTTGACTAAAAGGACCCAAGCCCACGATTGTTTCGGCAGCTATTTGTACCGAATAGCTGACTCCTGAGGTCAAGTTGGTCATTATAAGGCTCGTGGCTTGATGGACAGTTGTGTTTATGGCCACCATTGATTTGTTGGCCGGTATATCCAGCCAGTTTACTACTACATTGTAACCAGTTATGATCCCATTTTGTAAGTGAAGTTCTGGTGGTGACCATTTCAAATGGACGGTGGTACTATTGAGAATAAACATTTCAATGTTGATTGGTGGACCATCTGGTGCTAAAAAGAAAAAAAATGCAATAAGCACAAGTCGTTGTTGTGGTTATATAAATAAACATAAAAGGATTTATATATTTACCATCATCTAAAGTTTGAGCCACTCTGGAATTTGACGGCTTTCCCTCGAATTTCCTATAAAAGGGTATTAGAAAAAATTCGTATTTTGTATATTTTCTCAAAGAAGTTATTTCATAGCCGGATACGTCGTTGGAATGCAAAATAGTTTTCATTTCGTACTCAGTAGTCACATTGTCTAGGGGACGGAAATATATAAAAAGTCCTTCAAGGTAGTAAAAATTTAAAATCTCCCACATCAGCTTTATAGTCCTGGCGTCAATGGGCGTTGCCTCTATGAGCGCTACAATGTTGTCTGTTAGAATGTTGTTTCTAAATTCAGTGTTATTTGAATAAGTGCTCGTCTCCCATAGCGAATTTGTATCCTCTCCTATAGTGATAGCGTCCGACACTGGACTTGGACCAGACAGCCCATGAGAATTTTCCGTCCTTATAATAAACATGTACGTTACGCCGGGCACAAGTGACTTTACAGTATATTGTGTTTGATAAACTCGTCTCGCGAGCACTACCCATCCTCGTGAATTTCTCGGTGTATTATTCCCTTGAAGAGTTTCTCTTGAAAATACTTCAACTTGATATCCAACTACTGACGATGATCCGATCTTATTATTTTGATTCCAAACCAAAGTAACGCCGGTCTCGGTAGAATTGTACATTTGTGGTTTAGTTGGAGGTCCTGGTAATGAAGATGAATCTGCAGCTCTAAAAAAGTGAATATTTGGATTTGTAGGACTATCTACTAGCAAAACGCCACTCCATACGTATTTCCCATGATGCGATGAAGCGACACACGTATAAGTACCGCTATCACTTTTATCCAAATCCTTCAATATGAGCGTGCCATCATTAGAGATGTTCCTTCTATGATTTTGTATTATTGCTTCCCCTTCAAAATACCAGGCAATGATTGGTTCAGGTGTGCCGATAGCTGTACAGGGGAAAACTGCCATCGATTTTATAGGTAACGTTTGGTTAGAGGGCCCGTTTGTTATGATTGGCGGTGGGCGGTCATCGTCTGACGTCACGGTCAGTTTCCCTCTGACAAACGAACTGCCTGCGAAGTTTACTGCTGAACAAACTATCGTGTTTCCAGTATCGTTTTTGTTTGTATCATTGATAGTTAGCACCGACACTCCATTTAAGACTACCGAGGCGTGGTACTTCTCTCTCGATGTCCCAGGAAAAATAATTGTCCTGTTGCCTTCTATGCTCCAAAATATTGTTGGCTCAGGTTTTCCATATGCTGAACATGTGAATGTAGCTAATTGTCCCGCCTCAATATTTGTAGTGCTTGGTCTTAAATTTACAGATGGAGGATCTAAAATAAACAATAATGGAAATAAATATTTGAAAATTCATTAATTCAAAAAAAGCTAAAATTTTATTTAGAATATATTCGTACCGTATACGGTTAGATATCCAGTAGCGCTTACAGCACCAACAGAATTGTCAGCCTCGCATGTGTATTCTCCTTCATCAGACAAAACGACATTGTCAAGTCTTAGGCTCCTGTCGTCTAGTACTTTGACGCGTCCGAGTGGCATGTTCCCATTCCCTGCGGTCCTTCGCCACAACACGTCGGGAAGGGGGTCCCCTCCCACTCGACACTGAAACGTCACGCTACCGCCGTTCTGTGCCACCACGTCCTCAGGTCCCGTGATTAAGTACGGCTTGACTGCACAATAAGAAATAACTTTGAATAACATACAAAAGAAGCGCCCGCGTAATGCTCACAAATAGCTTACAAACAAGAAATTTGTCCAACTTAGTAACATAATAGTTGGTGCAGAAATTGTTGGAATTAATTTGTGTTGAAGGCACTTACTGTGTATTTTCAACGTTGCGATGGCAGATTCTCTGGTACCCGCTGCGTTTCTTGCGATACATTGATATCTGCCAGCGTCGGTTTGCCTGGCATCTTGTATTACGAGGTTTCCGCCGTCAACTAAATGCAATCTGCAGCAATAAAATACCATAATTTATAACAAGCAACCGCGTAAAATGAAACTGTTCTTCGCAAATAAAATACTTTATGCACTGACTACTGCGAACAAAGTGCAACTTAAAAAACTCATTCGAATGTAGGGCGGAATATTCTATAGGAAATTAACATTTAATAAGGGGTCTGGTGAGTCAGAACTATTGAGATTTTTACTTGATTGCTTGTTGAGCTCTTGAAAATATATCCCCTTCTTTAGAACTTTGATGTACCTACGAATACTATCCCTCCTCAACTGTTAATTATTTTCATGCGCGACGTAAAAATAATATGCACCCTAAAGACGCTCACAAAGCTTATACAATTCATAAAACAGGTATATAAGAGCTTTACAAAATATAAGTAACCTTCTGTTTCTTATTGTATTTTTTTAGAAAAGGTAATATTTACTTACATTTGCTAATTTATTGTATGTTTAGCTACTTTATATCACGTAAAATACTCACTCAAATATTATGCACGAAAGACTTTTTACTACAGCCACGACAAAGTCTCAGGATCATAAAGAGTGCGGCGAGGTCGTTAAGCGCTGCATAAATTAGTCACTTTGATTGCTTATGAAGTCGCAACCGATTAAAATTATACGGCACTAAGATATCGGATATCAAACAACTCTATTCGGGATGCTATTCACAAGACTATCGCATTTCCACCAGCCCACTTGGAAGCATAAGAGCCCTTATGACTACCCTCGAATTTGCTTCAACTACGCTTTATCAGACTGGCTATCGATTCGATGCCAACTTTTGCCAACTTTAAGTTCTTATTTTAATAACGTTACTGCTAAGTTTGTTGGATTTCCGGTACCCAAAAGTTTCTGTGATATGAGTTTTGTTCAACTTGGAGCTTGAAACAAAGTTTATTTCTGTCAGTGGGAACTGTAAATGATTTGCGTGTACAATGAACAAACCTAGAATCTCCATCGAAGTGCAGAATTTGAGCGTTCTTTTTCCAGTAAACTGAAGGTTCTGGAGAACCTCTTGGTGGTAAACACTCTAGTATCACAGTTTCTCCCTGTGCTGATTGCGTAGATACCGGCTCCAGCCTGAACTCTTCACGAAGAACTAGAATGAGATGGGTTTTTTATAATGAAGTTTTTTAACAATTAAAAGTAGTTTAAAAAAATAATACTAAAGTAGAAAACGTACCAGCAACGTGGAGAGTAGCATTTCTGCTTCTGGCAGTCCCGTAAGGGTTTGTAGCTTCGCACCAATACACTCCGGCGTCTGAATGTGCTCTACCGTGAGTTGCTCTTAAAAAGAATAGCCCACCAGCAGGTAAAAGGCTTCTGTGCGTGTCTGATACAACAAGTACTCCAGCTTTGTACCATCTCACAGTAGGAGGTGGTGAACCTCCAGCTCGACAGTTTAGCGTAGCTGGCTGATGACGCGCCACAGTGACATCAGTAGGCTGCTCTATAATATAGGGCGCCTCCCCACTATTCATATAGTCATCTGTCAGTCCACTTTCCACGTGACCTGTTGACAAAATATATTTTATATTATCACAAATCCTCTGCGGTATATTGATTATGGAACAAATACTTCAGTTCAAGTGCTATTGCTGCTAGCGTGTTGGTACTAATGAAAGGCAATCGGCTCGCGTGGTCCCTTACACTGCAATTTCCTACAAGCTTTATTTTAATTTTAACTAACAAAAGACCCTTTCTAGGCTACGGTTTATTTTAATAATAGGTGGAGTATGTCATTTGCAGCTACTCTAAAGCGTCGCACAATAATAATGAGCCATAAACATAGGCTTGCTAAAGCATGGGTTCCCCCAAGGATGCTGTTTGGGTCCCCTACTATTCAATGTTTACAGCGAGCGCGCAGATGTTAGTTTTTGACACTCGAATTGATGTATGGATGTATGTCTATTGTTGTGCTTTGCTGTTATTGTTGCAAAGTAAAAAACCGATCGTTTGCAAAAAATTCGATTCGGCGTCCGATTATTGGAAGAATGAACCCCCAGGGATGGTCTGCGACTTGATCTGAGTCGGGGCAGTGTTTCGTGAACAGAATCAATAGAGATTACTCATTGTGCAAAGTAATTGTGTTTATTTATTCACGTGTCCCAACGTTGTGAATGCGGTGCGGTACAAGGGCTAATCTATAATTGAATCTCCATTCGATTTGCTATCGCTCAAATTTTGTGCAGAATCCCTTATTTTCGTATGTATTATTTTTATTATTACCCTACTTCCGAACCCTTATCTTATGTTCACTTTTCATCGTATTCGTTAGAGACGTCGACTTCTGATTTTATCTATAAATAGCTAGCTAGATATCTATTGAATTAATTTTACTGAGTGGTATCTGAGATCACAAGAAATATAAAGCGAAATGTTTGCGATCTTGAGAACACAACATATTATTCCATGCAAAATGTTTATTGGCAGAGCTTATCAGTTATAGGAAATTCCATCTACATATGAGAATACAAACAACTACAGTAAAGTAGGTACCTACTCAATATAATAACGCTAAACAAGCATAGTTTATTCAAAAACGTATCACTTAAAGATTTTAAACTTGTCATTGTCACGAAAAATCGTAAATCACTAGTGAGACCTTTATAAAATGTGTAAACAAAAAACAAACAAAAACACAATACGACTGAGATAGCGAAAAATAGCGAGAAATATTGACCATACAGCCAGCTGAGATGACATCTATAAATTAGGTGTCATCCTCGTGTGAAAAAAAAGATCAGTGTGTCACTGCAGAGTTGCGACCAAATTGTTCACCGATTAAAAAAGTAGGCCCAATTCTCATAACAAAATATCGTTAAACATAACGTGTCAAGTTCTAGTTTGAAACAGAAATAACATAGGCTATCTACCGTGCCTGAGGATTAAAGTCGTGAAGCTATTTCTTTTCATTTATTTTTTTACTTATTATCAGGATAGGTATTATGCAAGCGGAGTCACGAGCGTATGCAAGTATTTCATAATTTTAAGATTATTTATTTATACCAATTACTAGAATCTTTGTCCTGACTTGGCTGACATATAGACAATGCACAGCCTAAACCATTGGTCGTAGAGACTTTAAATGTTCAGGGTATATTCTTCTTTGTACGTTAAAGTTGTACTAAGAGAGAAATTCACGAAATTCAATACCTAAACGGCTACAGCGAGTGTTGAAGCTTGTTTGTGGCCGGACTTCACGCGGACGAAGTCGCGCGCGTTTCGCTAGCAGACCAACAAGATAAAATATAGAAGGCGCACATTGCAAATTTTTGCACAACAAAAACAAGAAATTCTCAGTAGTAAAACTCAACAGTGAGATCTCAATAAAGATTCTATGAGATTCAATAACACAAATAGGTTCCTATTTATACACCACGTCATAAAAATAAGATTTAGCAGATTGCATAGAACATAAAATATAGTTATGTGTATCTTGCGTTACTTTATCGCACATAAAGCTAACTTTATTGGTTCAGTTTTCCGTTAGAACTGGATCGAATAGATATTGCATAGAAAACAAACTTGTCTATGTACATATACAAAGTTACATTATTTAGTTAGTGGAATTCCCGTGGTTTGTTCACTTTGTGTTTTCTTACTTTGAACCAGCTGTTGTAACCCCTAAGGCTGTTGAATTTCTAGAACACTTTTAATAGTCTTTTGCGCTTGTTGGTTGTGGTGGTGAAAAAACTATATAAGTATTCTATCAGCTTTCTGGTTCCTATAGTACAAGCTTTGCTCACTTGCATCGGCCCCGTCTGAAAACCAGCGCTGCATCAACCTCAGCAAGATTGATGCAGCATTTATGCTGAGACAGGGACCAATTTGGCCCACTAATTATTATTTTGTATTGTAGTTTATACCTAGATGTTTTAATTTTATTTCACTTTTTCTTTTGTTTATTTGTTTTTCTTTAAGGGCCAAATAAATGAATTTTCTTTCTTTCTTTCTTTGCTCAGTTTGGGGCTAGAAGGTGTTGTGTGAATGTGTGTCAATATTTATTATTAATTTTGGTATAAACAAGTACCTAAATTGAATAACTCGCAAGAGCATAATTTACATGGCAATAGATACGAGTAACATACATTTTGTGGAAGCGTTATTAGAGCTTACACTTACATACTCGTACAAAACGTTTACAGATATGTATATTGAGCAGGAAAACATGTTACTATGCAAAAAGAAAGATATGTTATAATTTTTTTTTGGCAAAACACAAACAAAATTTACGAAAAGTCAAGGTCAAAATCGTTTATTTCATTTAAAATTACAGGGTTAAATTTAAAACTTGATGAAAAGTAAGTAAATTTAGTAATTCAATTAAAATGACAGAGTGAATTTTAGACGACATAATTAAAAATTATGTAAATTTAGGCACCAATGCCATGCGCCTAGAAAAACTGTCTAAAAACTTACGGCTTGATCCTAGAGTCGTATTATCCAAAACACATAGTTATTTTTGTTCACCTTTGAGAAAAAAGGTAAGTACAACATTCTGCACTCACCCAGTGCAAGCCTACGCTAGCGCCAAAGGGCGTAATTTTTCAACTCTCACGCGAGTAGTTACGCTCCATTGTTCAAAAATCTTTGTTAAAAAAAGTTTGCGAGGGTGCTTCGTCTCCCCTGCTAATTTACACTGTAGGCACATGTTGACACGCGTCACAAGAAAAAATAATATAAAAAATCGGATACAGACATGGCTTTCGCATTTCGAATGCCACGCGGCCGTCCAATGTAGCGAGTCTTAGGACAGCCGTATACTTTTCTTTTGCTTTGAAATTGATAGCTCTCATATGTCCGTGAACTATAAACTTTCGGTCCGACACTGAATTGCACTCCCATATGCCAGGATTGAGGTTTATGGCTGTGTTAGATGGTTAAAATCCCTTTGATTTTAAATTTTATTTCAACCGAAACCAATATTGCTCGCAGTTACTCTGTCACCACACCAATAACATCAGTATTAAATCCCCGTTGACCATAAATACTACAAATTCAACAAAAGTTACATTTTTACTGGTCTTTGCACTACGATTGCAAGACCTCATAACTGTCGCCCCTTGTAATTCGATAGTCGTTTGAACTTGGAATATCTAATTCTAATAGCAGTGATTGGCTCCCTAAGGAGGTAATCATGATTTTTCGAATTTAGAACACGTGTTTGATTTTAAGAACCCCTTTGCAATGTGAAGCGTTATTACGTGCAATCGCGACATTTTTCGTCTAATTGGGAGCGACGAAGATGACGACATAGCAAATTCATTTCGATATATGTAAAAAAAACTAAATAAAACTTTAGTAAAGCTATTTCAGACGATTTTTTTAAAAGTATCTAATTTGAGCAAAACATAAGCACCTTTAGCCACGTTTACTCAACACATAAGCACAGCGCATCAACATTTGATCCTAAGGTCGTAGGTTCGAATCCAATCGTTATTCTATTCAAAAAATGTATGTGCGCAATGTCAGTGCTCTGAAACGGGGAAGTGAGGTTTGTACCAAATGTAATATCTATCTGGGCATACCTATGACTACCCCCTTAGATATCTTCGAAGAATCACTGGTGGGTGCTTTGTACTAAAAGATCTGAAAGGAAAGCTACCGTGCCTGGGGATTACAGTCGTGATTCTATTTACAACACTGCTGACTACGAGTGCAAAGCACGCTCATCAGCCACGCGATTTCATAGTGCTGTATGAACGTCCCAAACACCCCCTTGGCTTATTTCGTCAGGTCCGATTGGCTTTCGATAGCGCACTTGGCTAGCGCATCTTCGTATCAAGTGGAGAGTCGTCGGTTTAAATCCCACTCGTAAGGAAATAATCTTTGCGATGGTATAAAATAGTAACAGGTTTTATAATGAAAGACTCCTTGTAACTGGTAGTAATGTCACAGTTCAAGCCACATGTGGAACCGACACAATTTATTAAATACGATTACAACAGAGCTCGAGAAACAAACACCCAGGTTTAACACGGCTAATGAAATAACACTTAAGTTTTACCGCGCAAAAAATGAACACGCTTGCACATGTGTTAAGAATTAGCCATCTAAGGAAAGTTGGATTAGTTTAATGTGAGTTTCGTGAGCCTGGTCTGTTTGTGTTGTAAGGCGGTCCTAATGCATGAAGGGACAAATTGTTGACACAGTGTCATCTTTCATAGGGTCCAATATACCTGCAAGAAATAGGGCATCCTTTGAAACATTTGAACGCACTCCTCCATTTATCACTCTACTTCGTTGCTACAAAGTTCAGTTTTGTTTAGCAGATTAAAATTGTTTGTAGTCATATCTCAGACACAGTTTACGGAAATGCAAACGACAGTTGCGAAGATTGTAATGTTTTTGTTGTAAATTTGGCTCGTGGACAGTTGTAATAATATTATCCTTAGTAGACGGCAACTCTAAAAGAGTAAAACTATCGTACTAAACAAGAGTTTGTACCTGGTTTTACTTTAAATTTACAAAAAGAAGTCCAAGTGTCAATTTATTAATTTTATAGTAAAATAATAAATTCAACGTGCGCCTGTTTTGATAAAGTTATTTAAATTAACTGATGCCATATGAGTATTTTTTTAAATCTTAAAATACCTGTCAAACAGTACCTTAAGGTCTATTTGTTCAAATATTATGAGTTTATAAAACTAGTCTCCTATTTCTACTACTAATAAACTAAATAACACGGTAATAATAATAAAAATAATAATAATACTCGACAGTCCTCACAGCATCATCTAGTCCCAAGCTAAGCAGAGCATGTGTTATGGGTACTAGATGACTGATATACTTAATACAATATGCGTTACGGACGTACAACCTATATGTCAGTCAATCAAAATAAAGATTTTCAGGGCGCGTTTATATAGCGCGAAAGATTTCGCAAATATCAACCGCGCGGTTGCTCGCTTGACAGAAATTTGAACGTTGCTTTTTAGAATATAAAGATACTTGGTATTGATTTTCTGAATCGCGCGGTCACTGCGCGAAATCTTTCGCACCATATAAACGCGCCCTCATTATTATTATTAGCCTATTCTCGGATCCCAGTTATAAAAACCGTTTGGCTATGAGCCGCTTTTCAAACAACCAAAGCGGTAAAGTTTGCAAATAGATCACTATCAGAACTTGTTGAGAACATCACACAAAACTTTTTCGTGATTGTCTCATATGATAACATAGCGGATTACTACTGTCCTGTCTTTATTTATATGTCTTGATAAGAATCAAAGAAGAGCTACCTATTTCTAAACGTGTAATCCTTACCATCAAATCTCCTTTTATTTTTTACTTCCGTTTTTCTTAATAAAATTTAAGTTTATAGTTTTAGCGTAAGCACGAAATCGAGTTTAGTGCGCGAATCGGCACGAATGTTTTAGCTAAAAGTTTTTTACCACATAAGTAGCTTGCGAAGACTTTTTTTTTTGTGAAGTTTTTTTCATACAAATTTCAAAACCTGCTGTACCCATTTAATAATTGAATTTCAAAAATTCCTTTCTTGTACACCCCTACGTACCAAGCCGAAAATACCTTCTAGTAAAAAAATCAAATTAAAAAAAAAACTGCATTTTTAAATAGTTTCTTTTTATATTATAATTTCATTTATTCATCATCAACATCAACAGCCTGTAGCAGTCCACTGCTGGACATAGGCCTCTCCTAATAATGATTACCTATGAATTAATTATTTTGTGGGTTAATTACTAAAGTAAGAAAGAAAGAAAATATATTTATTCAATTTTCGAAAAAGTATTTCGAGAAAGTATTCGATTTTTATTAGATTTAGATTGGTATTTATTAAAGGTTCTCTACAAAAATAAAACAACACACTTCCGCTACTAATTCAAACAGCGTTTTTATTATTAGTTCTTTTTACCGCATTTTACGCAGCATCCATCATGCATTAGGCACAAAAGATAGGCATCGTTTAACATTAGCTTAACTTCTTTACGCTTTGATACGCCTGGGGTTCAGTTTACTATTGCTACTAGGGCTATCATGCTCCCGAATTTACTATTTTAAATATTTATTATCATTAAGCGCAATTTTAAATTCGTGTTCTGAATTTTCTAAAAAAGTTATTAAAATTAAAAATTTTGAGTTTCTACTTTAAAAGTTTAAATTTTTTATACGTAATGGAACAATCAAATAACCCACTTAACGCTTAGCGATACCCATTAAGTGGTAACCATCACCTATAACAAAACATTGTCATGTAGGTCACGCACGTTAGGTACGTGCCCTACGAGGTACATCAGGCTTAACACCAGTATACCTCAGGTTAGTGCACGCAGGGTAGGCACTACTTTATTATAGGTGATGGTTACCACTTAACATCAGGTGGGCCATATGCTTGTACCACCAGCAGTAGCATAAAGAAAAAAAAACTGTCTTGTAAAAGTGTACCTATAAATACATTAATTAGCCAGAGAATTCTGGCTTAACTATTTTGTTATGCAACCCTATATAAATAAATAGACTATAAACTAAATCACAGTGTTACGGTTTTTTGGAGTTCGACATAATTTAAATGCAGTTTTTTTTTATAAACTTACTGTTAATTGTAAAATATGCAATGGACAGCTGTGAGAAACGCATGTGTGTTTTGTTTACATAATGAGATTTGTCAATAAGTTACGCTTTCTTTAGTCCCGGGGGCATCATTAGTGGTGTTTATGTGTACACGGTTTTTAGTAGTTTTATGTATTTTTGAGTATTCTAATAAAGACGAACCCTCCTAAGTTCAGTCAGTTTGGCTCCAAACATAAGGTTTTATCATTATAAAACTTTCAAGTTGAGTTTTTACTTCTTAGTTGTAAGAATTGAAAAAAAATATTTGCTTAACTAGCTTTTGCCCGCGACTTCATCCACGGTCTAACCACTTATCGTTATAGTTAGATAATTTACACAATACCCTTAGAAATTATAGCCTATGTGTTATTCTGAAGTATGATCTATAGTATATGATCTATATATGATCATATATTGTAAAGTTTCATTAAGATCCATTCAGTAGTTTTTGCGTGAAAGAGTAACAAACATCCATCCATACATACAAACTTTCGCGCTAAAATACGTACATATATTAGTAAAGATAATAGTCATAAAACCGTTTTGAAACCTAGACCGATCATCATCTACTTGGTCTACTTTTATCAGGACAAAGTTTGTATTAGGTACTTAAAGGTTTGTATTAATTAATACATTTCAAGTGTTCTTAAAAATTAAATTCACTCAATTGTCACAAGTTCACTGCAGTAAATTCATTAATATCTACCAAATGGAACGTAAATATATGTTAAAAACCAAGAAACATATAAATTATTTAAGTTTAATCTTGCTTAAAATAAGCCCTGCCACTCTTTGTGATGGCGCACTTTGTGGTAAGAGATGGCTGAGTAGTTTAAGTATTGATTATATTTTTACATATATTTTTTAGTAAAGCCATAAATAAAAAGTTACGGTTTTTTATCGTGATCTGTATTTAACCCCATTATTCTTCCGTGACAAATAAAAGCAATAACGCGAAAGTGACACGGTTATTTTCAAAGCTAAGTGTTGCCACAAATCTTGGATGGTACGACAAGGCACTAAATATCAAACAGAAACCTCCTGGGAGGGTGAACTTAGGGTGAATACTATGCTATTAGCGACGGTTGAACTCTGACTTGTGGTTATTTTATTTTAAGCGAAGATATTGATGACACCTGTTACATAGCTCCCTTCATATGTATAATATTAAGTTAATAGAATAAGTAGTAGTACTTCCTTATGCTAAGATATTTAGTTAATTAGGTAAACAGGATCTTTTCTTAATTGTATCGTACACAACCCATTAGTCTTAGGGACCTTGTTTTTGTTTACATGTATTTTTCCACTGTTAACTTCCAACCCTTAATTTAATTATGTATAATTATCCCACGACTCTTTTAGTATTTAAAACCTTGTGTTTAGAAGAAACAGTTCAGTTCTATTTCGTAATTCTATCTCGACACATCTCTATATTATCACATTTTTATAAGTTTCAATTTAATAAAGTTATTTTCAAAGTGATTGTGCTATTTACTACGTAACATTTGGCGCAGCCGGTAGGATACACAAGACTCGCATCAAGACGGGGATAACGTTTTTACGTTTCTACGTACAGCGTGAAACGGTACCTGAAGGGTTTTAATCTTCCCTGCCGAACCGAGCAATATGTGCATCCGCATTTATATTGTGTTACTGTGGTAAGTGGCATAGTTTTATACGCTCAGATTCCTTAGAAAACCTAAAATCTCAATCCCTAACCTCAAATACCCTACCCCTACCTTAAAATACTAGATCATTCATACATCTTAACATACAACGGAACCTCTTAAATTGCTTATACCATTATGTCTGTTGATTCCAAATCCCTAAAAGTAGAAACCGCTACCATGGAAGTCGATTTCAAGACGCTTCTGGTTATGGTACCTGAATTTGATACCACAAACGGCTCACAAGTTTATCGATTCATTCGATCATGCGATTCCGCGTTTAAACTCGCGTCAGCAGCTCAGGAGCATATACTCCTGACTTACACACTAAACAAAATCACAGGGCCAGGTTCGTCAGACGTCCACATAAATCAATTTTCCCAATGGTCAGATTTAAAAGCTTTTTTGATTCAAAAGTATTCTCAAACTAAAACTATCGGTCACCTTCAATTAGAGCTCCAGTCGTTATTTCAAAAACCGAGCGAATCTATCACCGATTACTTTCATAGAGTTAATACATGTAGGAGTAAACTCGTAGAAAAACTGTCTACCGAAATACACGACGACACGTTACGGGGTCGCGTAGCTACCACTGAGGAAACAGCGCTTAACGTTTTTGTCAACGGATTAAACTCCGACATAGGGGTCATGCTGCGGGTTCAATCGATAACTTCTCTTACTGATGCTGGAAACTTTGCTATTCAAGAAGAAAAAATCCGTAACATGAACTATGCTAGGCAAGCACTATATAGAAATAACGTCTCGCGCTCAATCAACATACGTGCTAGCGAACCTAGACAAAATCAAAACTCGATCATACAACAGTCTCAAAATAGTTCCAAAGTTTGTAACTATTGTAAAAAACTGGGACATTTGATCTCGGAATGCCGTAAACGTGCATATAATAACAGTCTCAGACAAAACCCTAACAATGTACAACAAGTGTCGCAACAACGTCCCGCACCTTCAACTAGAGTAAATAATTTAAACTCACAGGCGGCCGAAAACATGGGCATGCCTTCGGAAACCGCTTTAGCTTATTACTCCAATGCCCAGACACTGATGTCGAACCCCTGCTCGAACCAAAACATGGATGTCGAGACAGAGGCAATCCGGATAGGATGCTAAAGCCTGAACCAACCCTAGCTACTATGAATAATTCGTCACTTCATTCAGTCCATCGGGGACAAGTGACAATGTTTCAGCACAGTGAGGGTCATGCAATGGCACCACAACACAGACCAGTCTATCGGAGACAATATTGTGATGCCAGCACTCAAACTGAAATCCTAAATCTAATTCGACCAAATGATAGTTTGAATCTCGAAACAAATATAAAGCCAAATTCCGCAAAACCCACAAAATCCAATGCAAAACCAAAATCAAATTTCAAATTTAACTCTAAATCAAAATCGAAACCCAAATCTAAATCAAAAAATACTAAATCCCCTGAATCCATCACTATATCCTCGCTTAACGTGCCTCCAGAAAATCTCTTGCATTGCCAATTCCACATCGAAGGAAAACCAGTTGTACTGCTTGTTGATACGGGAGCTGCTATTTCTGTTATAAATATGGCAAAAATAGGAACAGCACCTCTAGATGTATCGAACATTGTATCAATCGTAGGTATTTCAGGCAGTCAATCTTCCATTCAGAGCTTCGGCATAGCTCAGATATCCTTGGACAATTTTCCTAAATTCAAATTCCATGTAGCCAACCTTAATATTCAAGTCGATGGTATTTTAGGTAACGATTTCATGTCCAAATTCAATGCTAATATCTATGTCCAGTCAAAATCCATGAGAATTCGTGATCGAACGTATAAACTTTTCCATATCGGTGAAAAAGAAACTTTCAGTAACGAAGACGAACAGCTCGTAAACCAACGCTCAGAAACTGTCATAATGTGTTACACTGAAGACATTCGAGATGGATGTGCGATTATTGAAAAACAACAGATCAGTGACGGGATCACCATCCCCAATGCATTAGTCGCGGTTAAAAACAACAAATTCCTAATCACTTGTGTTAACTCAAATCATACTGATAAAGTATTACCAATTCCTAAAATCAATGCGACACAACTGGTGACAGATGAAATACACCTTGAACACTCGATTCATTTATCAAAATCCACTAACTCAGGTCTTAAAATTAACACAATTCATAAACTTATCCGTTTAGACCATATGAATGTTGAAGAAAAAGACTCTCTTCACAAAATCATAAATGAGTTTTCTGACATATTCTATTCCGAAGGCGAGCCTCTGACATTTACAAACCACACAAAACATTCGATTCCTACAACCTCAGAGACGCCGATTCATACGAAAACGTATAGATTTCCTTTTATACACCAGCAAGAAGTCAAAGCACAAGTTCAAAAAATGTTGGATCAAAACATAATTCAACCCAGTACCTCTCCCTGGAGTAGTCCTATTTGGGTGGTACCAAAAAAATTAGATGCGTCAGGAAAACAGAAATGGCGAGTCGTTATCGACTATCGCAAATTAAACGACGTCACAATAGGTGATAGCTACCCCTTACCTAACATAACTGACATTTTAGACAAACTTGGTCACTCAGTATATTTCACGACACTAGATCTAGCTTCAGGTTTTCACCAAATAGAAATGAACCCTAAGGATGTACCTAAGACGGCCTTAACACACCTTATGGTCATTACGAATTTTTAAGAATGCCATTTGGCCTTAAAAATGCACCAGCTACATTCCAACGTGCCATGGATAATGTTCTCCATGGATTGCAAGGAGAACGGTGTTTCGTCTATCTTGACGACATTGTTATTTTTGCTTCAAGTCTCCAAGAGCATGAACAAAAACTCACGGAAGTCTTCAATCGCCTTAGAGAACATGGTCTGAAGATTCAGCCCGACAAATGCGAATTCATGAGAAAAGAGGTAGCCTATCTCGGTCACATTATTTCTAGCGAAGGTGTCAAACCTAATCCTGAAAAAGTAACAGCTGTTCGAGAATTTCCAGTTCCTAAATCATGCAAAGACATAAAGTCATTCCTAGGTCTTGCAGGTTACTATCGCAGATTTATTCCAAACTTTAGTAAGCTCACTAAACCAATGACGGGTCTTCTTAAAAAGGACGTCCCATTCGTTTGGGGTGAAGAACAGCAACGTGCTTTTGAAAACTGTAAAGACATCCTTACAACGACACCCATCTTGCAATATCCCGACTTTAGCAAAGAGTTCAATTTAACAACCGATGCTTCAAAATACGCGATTGGTGCAATACTCTCTCAAGGTGAAGTCGGCAAAGACTTACCAATAGCATACGCTTCACGAACATTGAACAAAGCTGAATCGAATTATTCCACTATCGAGCGCGAATTACTAGCCATAGTATGGGCAGTGAAGCATTTTCGACCTTATCTCTTTGGTCGAAGATTCAAAATACTAACTGACCACAAACCTCTTATATGGCTCATGAATGTTAAAGATCCAGGTAGTCGACTAGTCCGTTGGAGATTGAAACTTGAAGAATATGACTATGAGATGAAACATAAATCAGGTAGATCTAACACTAACGCTGATGCTCTTTCTCGTCCACCAGTTATGAACACTAATACAGCTAACATGACCGACTCATCTCCTAATTCTCTTCAACAATCCCCTTCAAATGATTATCTCCAACTGAATTTCGAACACTTTACTGCTTTAGATAGAATAGAGCGCAGATGCTTCGAATCTTCAAAAGTTAAAATCTCACCTGATCGGTTACTAGATCCCAGACATAAAAATGTCTTCATCCCTACATCTTGCAATATCTCAGATCAAAACGGTATAGAGAAGGAAGCCTTAGGCCTATGTTCCGGAGTAGAGCTTTATATAGAGAAAATCAAGAATCTATACGATGCAAATCTTCTTATTTCCAATGAAAAACAAAACCTTATATTCTGTTGTACAAGACCCAACCACTTCGATCCCTGGGATCAAGAAAGTTATTTTAAAGCTTTACTTTCTTGTCTGCGACACCATACTACTTCCCATCTTTTCGTTCCCGATCTCAAAAATGATCACACTTGTAAACTAGTCGGTAATGAACAACTACGTATCTCCGCATATTTGGCCGAAAGCTATGATTGTGAAATCACCATTTGTGAAAATAAAGTAAAATATCCTAAGCCTGAAGAAATTCCTAACATTCTGAAAACATATCATGATGAACCTCTTTCAGGGCATCGAGGTATAGTTGAAACTACTAGAAAAATTAGAGATGAATTCTATTGGAAAGGAATGATCAATGATATTAAAACTTACATTGAATCTTGCATCATCTGCCAACGTAATAAAATTCAAAGAAAATCTTTTCAAGCTCCTATGGTCATAACTTCCCAGTCAACCGAACCTTTCGAACGAGTGTCAATGGATCTGGTTTCTTATTCGGACATTAGTGAAAATAACAATAAATACGTCCTAACACTACAAGACGACCTAACACGATATGTGCAAGCATATCCAATCCCTGATAAAGAGGCTGTATCAGTAGCACAGCGGTTGCTGCATTTTTGTCAACATTACGGAGTTCCTAAGAGATTCCATTCTGATCAAGGAACCGAATTTATGAACAGCGTTATAAAGCAACTAATTAAATTTTTCGGCTCCAATCATACCTTCAACACAACCTACCATCCTCAAACAAATGGTGCTCTCGAACGTTTTCATGCAACGCTACGCGATCATATTCGCATGTACCATAATCGTCGATTAAAGAATTGGGATCAAATCATTCCTTTTGCAATCATGTGTCATAATACCTCGGTTAATAACTCCACTGGCTATACACCTCACGAACTCCTCTTTGGTTATAAACCACGTCCATTCTATTCCTTAAAACCAATTCCTGATTATACTGCATGTGACTATCTAAAAGATCTCAACGAACGCCTAAGAATATCCCGCGATGTTGCATTAAAGAACATCGAAAATATGAAGGAAAAGGCTAAAGACCGATACGACAGTAAAATCAAAAATGCTGTCGAGTATAAGGTAGGAGATAAAGTGATGCTCAAGGTTCCGAATCCAAATAACCTGGATTCAAAATGGGAAGGCCCGTGTGAAGTAGTACGAGTAGGTTTTAACGAAAACTATTTAATCAAGAAGGCAGGTAAAAATCAATTAGTGCATGCTAATCGCCTGCGACCATACCTAGGATAAGTTAGTATATTGTTAGCAGAATCTACCTGCAACTGGCAACACCGCCCGGTGCGCGGAACAACAACATGGTGACTCACGCGCCGCGTCATCCCTAGCGCCCGAACACGATAACACCCGAGCGGCGCTTGGATATATAAGGCGGAGCGAGCGGCACAACGACAGTCTCACTCGGACTTTCGTCCGAGGCACACGGCTGGCAGCGCTTCGGCGTTGCTCATTATTGTGCGAGACCTTATGGCTTCAAGCCATGCTGACGCCAATGTTTTTATAACCCTCTAGGGTTGTTAAATTCTATGCGAGCTATTTTGTGTGATTAGGCTGTTTTTGTGTTTAGATTGAGTTGTTAATATTAACCGTGGTTTAGTGTACGTTTGGTTTGTTTCTTTTTGGTTAGAAGTTTAGTTTTGATTTATATTTTGAAGTGAATAAGTTTTGTTTTGTGACATAATCTTTTTTTATGATCCTTTGTAAGTTTAATTCCTAAAATCAGAAGCGGGATAAAAAACTCGATAAGCCCACGAACTAAAAAGAGACAAACGAAAAAAAAAACACCTACCCACAATTTGGTAAGTAGGTACAATTTGATTACGTTGTTTGTTACTGTTTATCAGTTTTAATCGTTTGATATCATGCCACGAAGTAAGTTGCGTGGTAGTTCTAGACGCCGTTCACAAGATAGCTCACGTAATCGTAAGCGACGTCGTCGGTCTAGAAGAACCGCGAAGGAAGGATTCGCGGAAGAGTTCGCGCGGTAGCCAGCGTCGTAGTAGGCTAAAATATCGTTCTCGAGGTGCGTTCTACCGACGGTCACCATCACGACGCAATTATAGAGATAGGTCACGCTCATCAAGCGTCAATTATCATCACGATACCGACGGTAGTCACGGTAGTTCGTCGATATCTTCTTGGGGACAGAATCATTCGATCGATCATTGAGACAAGTTGTTAAGGCTTTAAGCGTCTAATTACCTACGCATAGTCTACATGGATATTGTGATAGTTCTCGTAATATCTCGCATGTTGAAACTTTGTTGGATTTGATTATATCGACTAGTTCTAGATCGCTGTCAAAGTCGTCGCAGCGCGAGAGCAGACAATGCGGGCCGTGTCTTCTTTCTGCTCTGTTGTTTAGTACAGTTGAGTGCTGAGTGTCATACCTTCTCGGTCAGTAATAAGTTTTGAACGATATATCTAACAAAAAAGAAAGTCGATGCAATTAGCATCATCTCTACCTGTTCTACTTGTTTACCTATTAACATGTAGGTCAAACGATCAGTAATGGTCAGGTAAGCCGAGCAAGTATCAAGTCGAAGCGTTTGTTATAGCGCTTATTAATGCCTAGCAACGAGACAGAGGTGAGACGTTTCATGAAATCACGTTGGCAAAAATAAGACCACAGACTTTTTTTTTGTTGAAATATTTTATTGGTTTTCAGTTAAACTGTCACGCAAACCACTTCACCTCTACACGTGAGTGCAGCTCCCGACGACATCATGTGCGGGTGCGAGATGTCGTGCTAGCGCGGCGTCCAGTCGGCCAGGGTGCGGTAGGCGGCACACGCGTGGTGCGATGCGTGCCTCTGCACGCCTAGCTGCGCGGTGCTGCGCGAGGGGCTCAGTCAGCCTTCGCCTGCAGCGACGCTCGCGTGGTGCGATGCGTGCCTCTGCACGCCTAGCTGCGCGGTGCTGCGCGAGGGGCTCAGTCAGCCTTCGCCTGCAGCGACGCTCGCGTGGTGCGATACGTGCCTCTGCACGCCTAGCTGCGCGGTGCTGCGCGAGGGGCTCAGTCAGCCTTCGCCTGCAGCGACGCTCGCGTGGTGCGATACGTGCCTCTGCACGCCTAGCTGCGCGGTGCTGCGCGAGGGGCTCAGTCAGCCTTCGCCTGCAGCGACGCTCGCGTGGTGCGATACGTGCCTCTGCACGCCTAGCTGCGCGGTGCTGCGCGAGGGGCTCAGTCAGCCTTCGCCTGCAGCCGACGCACGTGTGGTGACGCGTGCCTCTGCTCGCCTTGCTTCGTGCCGCTGCGCGAGGCTGCTAGCCGCCGCCTGCAGCCGACGCACGCGTGTGGTGACGCGTGCCTCTGCTTGCCTCTGCACGTCTTGCTACGTGCTGCTGCGCGAGGCCCTGCCAGCCCTCGCTTGTACCTGTGTCAGCGCTTGTCGCTTAGTCGGGTTTCCGTGTCTGCGACAATAGCATAGTCGGACTTTTCCGTATCTGCTCTTGTCGTATAGTCGGACCGTCCGTGTCTACGCTTGTCGTATAGTCGGACTTGCCTGTGTCAGCGCTTGTCGCTTAGTCGGGTTTCCGTGTCTGCGACAATCGCATAGTCGGACTCTTCCGTATCTGCGCTTGTCGTATAGTCGGACCTTTCCGTATCTACGCTTGTCGTATAGTCGGACTTCCGTGTCTGCGCTTGTCGCATAGTCGGACCTTTCCGTATCTACGCTTGTCGTATAGTCGGACTTCCGTGTCTGCGCTTGTCGCATAGTCGGACTTGCCTGTGTCTGCGGTAGTCGCATAGTCGGGCAGACGCGTTAGTCGCGTCATGTTACAGATGGAACTTACCTAGCTGCTGCGCGCTGCTGCGTGCTGCTGCGCGAGGCTCCGCCAGCCCTCGCCTGCAGCCAGCGCATGCGTGGTGCGACACGTGCCTCTGTACGTGCTGCTGCGCGCTGTTGCGCGCTGCTGCGTGCTGCTGCGCGAGGCTCCGCCAGCCCTCGCCTGCAGCCAACGCATGCGTGATGTGACGCGTGCCTCTGCACGCGCTGCTGCGTGCTGCTACGCGAGGCTCCGCCAGCCCTCGCCTGCAGCCAGCGCATGCGTGGTGCGACACGTGCCTCTGTACGTGCTGCTGCGCGCTGTTGCGCGCTGCTGCGTGCTGCTGCGCGAGGCTACGCCAGCCCTCGCCTGCAGCCAACGCATGCGTGATGTGACGCGTGTCTCTGCACGCGCTGCTGCTGCGTGCTGCTGCGCGAGGCTCCGCCAGCCCTCGCCTGCAGCCAACCCAAGCGTGATGTAACGCGTGCCTCTGCACGCGCTGCTGCTGCGTGCTGCTGCGCGAGGCTCCGCCAGCCCTCGCCTGCAGCCAACCCAAGCGTGATGTGACGCGTGCCTCTGCACGCGCTGCTGCTGCGTGCTGCTGCGCGAGGCTCCGCCAGCCCTCGCCTGCAGCCAACCCAAGCGTGATGTGACGCGTGCCTCTGCACGCGCTGCTGCTGCGTGCTGCTGCGCGAGGCTCCGCCAGCCCTCGCCTGCAGCCAACGCATGCGTGGTGTGACGCGTGCCTCTGCACGCGCTGCTGCTGCGTGCTGCTGCGCGAGGCTCCGCCAGCCCTCGCCTGCAGCCAACCTAAGCGTGATGTGACGCGTGCCTCTGCACGCGCTGCTGCGCGTTGTTGCACGCTGCTGCGTGCTGCTGCGCGAGGCTCCGCCAGCCCTCGCCTGCAGCCAACGCACGCGTGGTGTGATGCGTGCCTCTACACGCGCTACTGCGTGCTGCTGCGCGAGGCTTCGCCAGCCCTCGCCTGCAGCCGACGCACGCGTGTTGTGACGGCGCGACCGGTGATGTCTAGACAATCGACTGCTTGAGTAAAAGGGCCCTGTTTTGTTACTATTTGAGACGTCTCATTCTAAGGTGAAGTTTGTAAGGATTGACTGTGGTCTGTTGAGATGAAGAATGAATTAAATGAAAGATTAATGACGGAAGGAGTGTTTCAGAGAGTGTAGCACTTTAAAGCTTTAAGAGCTTCCTCTTAACATAAACGTTTCCTTCCAGATGACGAGGTTAATGAGTCTATTGCAGACCCATTATCTCCGGCACGGGATCAAGTCTCTGCACGTTCCATGTCACTACTGGAGGCAGATCTTGAGGAAGGGCCGAGCGCGATCGGCGTCGCCGGTCCTAGCGGCACCACCAGCGTAACACGTCGGGTCAGGGACGACCCTCTGTCAGGAGAGGCCGTGTTAGCAGAATCTACCTGCAACTGGCAACACCGCCCGGTGCGCGGAACAACAACATGGTGACTCACGCGCCGCGTCATCCCTAGCGCCCGAACACGATAACACCCGAGCGGCGCTTGGATATATAAGGCGGAGCGAGCGGCACAACGACAGTCTCACTCGGACTTTCGTCCGAGGCACACGGCTGGCAGCGCTTCGGCGTTGCTCATTATTGTGCGAGACCTTATGGCTTCAAGCCATGCTGACGCCAATGTTTTTATAACCCTCTAGGGTTGTTAAATTCTATGCGAGCTATTTTGTGTGATTAGGCTGTTTTTGTGTTTAGATTGAGTTGTTAATATTAACCGTGGTTTAGTGTACGTTTGGTTTGTTTCTTTTTGGTTAGAAGTTTAGTTTTGATTTATATTTTGAAGTGAATAAGTTTTGTTTTGTGACATAATCTTTTTTTATGATCCTTTGTAAGTTTAATTCCTAAAAATATTATAAATTCTAAAAAATTATTCGAAGAACTACTCAAGTTAAACAAAGTCAGATCAAACAAAAAATTCGTCGCATCTATCACTATTGATAACCTGCATACCTTATTAGAATCTTCCACTTTGACAGCCTACGTTTATTCAAATCGTCTGGTCTATATCTTAGAATTCCCTCTTGTCATGAATGATCCTCTAACACTATACCACATATATTCCATCCCTATTCAACACCCAAATTCCTCATTCCATTCTACTATCCTTCCTGAGCATATATACCTTGCTACTGATCCCAGTGGGCAATATTATGCGTCGACGAGCTCGCTGGATAATTGTAACACCTTTGCACCGAGACAAAGCATCTGCAAGGATCTCGTGCTCTATGACTCATCAGAGCGTCCCATCTGCGAGTTACAACTACTTTTTAGCAAAAAGACTACGATACCTGAGACCTGCACAACAACAACATTTCCAGCAGAAATACAAACGTTCCAACTACTGAATCGAAACAGATGGCTCTACATCTTGAACACCGAAACAAGCTGCGTTCTACACTGCGGCGACGAAGTCTCAAACCATAAGCTTCAAGGTTCAGGTGTCATCACACTACCACAAGGGTGTAAACTTTATACAGGCTACAGTACGCTTACAGCATATCAAACGAACGAGGAAAACACGACGAGTCCTATCATCATTCCCGACATAAGAACGGATGACTGCTTCGAGATGTCAAAGAAAATTGAAGCTCCACCACATCTTTTACCCATCAAAATCAATGAGATGCCTTTAGACTCACTAAGTAAAATCAAAAACCACCTAGAAAAATATTCCGAAGAGTTGTCAAAACTTCAAGCCAAGTCTAAGACTCAATCGTTCGTAGAGAAAAATAACCCTATTTTTATGTGGTTTTATTTTACGACCGCTATCATACTCCTTTCATACCTCCTTATTAAACTATGCAATCGATGCCCAAACGGATTCATTCGAAGTCAAGGACGACGTTCATCAAATGACAGAGGTTGTGTTCAAATCTTCAACAACTGCTTCGATAACTCCCGGAGACAACGCCGCACCCAGATCACTATACCACTGCAAGACGTTCGGCAAACATCTTCCTGCGTAACCGATGATGAAGAAACTATCGACACTCCAGGATCACCACATTCCCAAAGATCAGGCACTCATGCCCAATCTTTATTCTAAGGGGGGAGATGTTACATAGCTCCCTTCATATGTATAATATTAAGTTAATAGAATAAGTAGTAGTACTTCCTTATGCTAAGATATTTAGTTAATTAGGTAAACAGGATCTTTTCTTAATTGTATCGTACACAACCCATTAGTCTTAGGGACCTTGTTTTTGTTTACATGTATTTTTCCACTGTTAACTTCCAACCCTTAATTTAATTATGTATAATTATCCCACGACTCTTTTAGTATTTAAAACCTTGTGTTTAGAAGAAACAGTTCAGTTCTATTTCGTAATTCTATCTCGACACATCTCTATATTATCACATTTTTATAAGTTTCAATTTAATAAAGTTATTTTCAAAGTGATTGTGCTATTTACTACGTAACACACCCTAAGTAAGTCGTACTTAGCTACAAAAAAATAAAGCATTGAGAGCACAGTTAGATACAATTTTTTTTCACACTGTAACTTTGGTTTGCATTTTTGGTATTTTTTTTAACATATATTTGCCTTTGGTTTATGAATTGTTTATATTTCCGTGTAAAAAAAATTGAAAAAAAATTATGCATACATAGAATAGCACCAAGCTTATTTGTTTAAGGGTCAAGCTTACTTTGATGTATAAGCAGGTTTTGGTAATTTAGCTTATTTTTTAATGTTTTGTTCTTTACCCGTATCTCATATAACACCATATAGGCTAAAAGTCGGCTAAATGAACCAAAAGCGGTTAAAATAACTCACCTGGACAGAAGAAAATGAGTATTATAGATGTCACCACTGCCAAAATATCCATTTTGATGATCCACAATCACATTTTTAGCATAAAGTCTTTCCCTTTTCGTAGAAGCACCTTAGCTTTTCCATAGTTCTATTTTATCTGCAACAATAGAGACACAAATAAGAGAAAATGTACGTTTCCTAGAAATAGTTGACATAATAAGGTATGTAACCAAACACTCCTAGCTAGCTATCTATTTAATACTAGAGAAACGCGCGCAACTTCGCCCGTGTGAAGGTATTTTCATACAAACTTCGAACCCTGCTATACTCGTTTAGGGTCGAACTTCAGGAATTCATTTCTTAGTAGGTACACCTCTACACACTAAAATAAATATACCCTGAAAATTTTAAATCTCTGCGACCAGTAAGTGATTTACGATGCGCGTTGTCAGTCAGTCAGTCAATCAGTCAGTCAGGATAAGAATTCTTTTTCATAATCATAATAATAATCATAATCATAACAAAATAGTAAAATTTATTTAATGCATTCGTATACATTTTTTTTGTGTATCGTGGACCAATACGCTAAGTAGTTAAGTTATTTTTAAAACAAAAAGACTATCAGTCCGTGAGAAAATGTTTCAGTCATTGATTAAGTTATATCCAGGGATCATCTTAAAGCCAGGTGAATCCTCGTAACCAAGCCTTTTACACAGTAGTGGCTCAATAAACCCGTAGTACTTAATCAAATAATATAAACAGCCAACCGGCGCCCGTCAGTAGCGACACTTCCTGGACTTGCATCAACGTAAACAACTTGAAAATATTTATTTGAACTATCAAGAGCATCGTAAACATCTGTCAAATGAAGATTTTGAGCTCTTAAGCTTGTCAGAAAAACAACTCTCTTGAATACCTACAAAAATATTGCTGGAACCGAATTAATTTGGACTGAAAGATTCAGGTCGTATATATACGCAAATACCTACGTAAGTTGGTAGGTATAATGAAAAAATTTCGGCATGGCTATAAAATTCGTGAACTCACTAGCTTGAAGCCAGAGCCGCTTTAACATGTGTTTTGTAGCAAAGGTCGTATTATTCAGGGTTTTTTTATGCTAGTATAGTTGTGTAGTAGGTATATTTGATCCATTGTTTTTGACGTTGTTGAACTAGTTAAAGATAGTAAAGGTATATTGTAAATGCACACCACAAAACTAGAGTATTGCTTAAACAGAAAATATAACGATTATTAACACGGCAATAAAAAAATATACTATTGGTTATGAACTTGAAAAAATTCAATGTGTTATCGATCATTATAGACAAAGATAGCGCACAGCTGAATGGCTACTCTTAGATACTTCAAATTTTCAGGGTTTTAGTACATTCCTACGCACTAAGACAAACCGTCTTTGCGTAGAAATGTTCCAAAACAGTAAGTCTAGAAAAATTACGGTCATTGAAATTCGTAAGATACATAATAACAACACGTGGGCGTAGTTGCGCGGGTTTTCACTAGTATCTCAAACCAAGCAGAAGTTTCAGTAATAAAGGATTACTGAAACTACTGCGAAATTCCATTTATTTTTGTACAGTATATTTTAGCATCTGAAACAGTTAATATAAAAACAGTGTCAAGCATGGAATACATAAAATATGGTGCGTCATAAAATTATGTCACCTTTTTTTACTTCCGTTTGGCAGAATGTAAATTGTCTTACAAACAAAAACAGTATAATTATTTTAAATTTTTGGGGCACTTATTCACTAATTATTTGCGTGGGATTTTTAGCTCTAAAAGTTTATATATAGGCAGATAATTTAATTTCCTTTGACGTTCTTACTTTCACCAGTAATTATTATTGTCAATTTCAATATAGGTACCTATTCAATTATTACTGACGGGTTCCTACACTAAACTAATCATTGAGCGTCAATTTGAAACAAATACAGTTAAAACGGAAAACGATTTCGCTGAAGTGATTTTAATCTCTATTCAAATAAGTTTAAGGGTGAATATAAAGCAGGGTTTTGGAACGTAAACAATTCTGCGGGTAATATTAGATCTGTGATTGAATGAAGATTGGCTTATAGGCCGAGAGTGCATGACCCTGATATAACTTTTGACTAGTTCGAATTAGTTTCTCAGATCAACTGCTCTTGACAACTTCCGTCGTCCGAGTGGGTTACGTCTATTGATTTGAACTAGAAATTGTACTAACAATATTGGTACTGGATGTCGTTGATGTTTTATTAGTTTCATTCTTTTTACGATCAACCGAAACTCTGTATTTTCGCTTTTAGACTAACAAAACTTCACTCCTATTATTTGATCTATTTATGAACTAGAAAAACAAGCTTTTTAGTTTTCATGAAGTTTTACTCTGGGAGATTTGCTTTACATTTTATAGTCAAATGTATGATCGCAATATCATCTCATTGAAAAATAAAAGAAATCTATGTACAAAATTCAGAGAATACCATCTAACCCCAAACTAAGCGAAGCTTATATTTGCTAGAGGAACCAGATGACTGGATGTAATACTTTTACTTTTTTGTATAAGCACACTGAAATACAATACATACAACACTCGGGCAGAAAACAAATCTATGTGTTCATCAAATAAGTGTTTATCCTCGGTGGGAATCGATCCTACAACTAACAGCACAAAGTAACCAAGCTGTGAAGCTAGATTATAATATTTTACTATATTCTTTATGGCCTCTGATTTTACATACTTGAGACAGATACCTATTATGCATCTATGCACCTTAAATTGTAGGTACTATTATTATAAAATTAGTTTTTACTCACTACTTCCTCCACTACCTAAACCTAAAACTATTTACTATCCAAAGTTTTTCCTCTGGTACTTCTAATAGCTAACTTTTTTTAAGCTCGTTTAATCATATACTAAAAAACAGTTTACCTATACTTAAAACGGAACATTTTTGTAAAGGTTGGTAGAATCTGATGATTACACAAACAGTGTGTAAAATATTAAAAGGATGGTAGATAAGGCTATTCATATTTCAAAATTCTTGAAGAAATATCTCACAGTAGCCATCTCAAAGATAAGATATCCGTCAGACATAAACACTGCTGAGAGAACCAACAAAGTAAACAGTGATAAACCATGTGATTTACGTTTAGTGGTCAACAATGTTATAATAGATCATGTAACAAGCCTGCTATAGCATATAAGGTCTGTTATTTAATTTCTATAAGCTAACAAAAGTTATCGGTAGTAATGTTGCAAGCCGATATTGAAAGTTAGTACACAAGTTAATTGATTTATTGAATTTTTTCAGTCAATCTTGATTTTTGATTAAGGGGGAATATAAAAGAAAAAGTGGAAAAGGTTTCTGTAGCGTTATTTATCGGCGGATTTCAACCAATTTAGTTAAAGACACAAAAAAGAGAGTGGAGTGAGACAAGGGAAGAATTTTGCGGGACATTTATGCGTCACAACTTCCCATAAATAGGGGTATGAGTAAAAAGTGGTTCCTGACGTTATATAAATTATCTACAATAGATACAAAAGCCTGTTTACTTTTTCTATTTTACTGATTATTAAACAATTTTATCAAATTATTTCAACTTGGACTGTTCGATTCATAGGTAACTGTGCTTTAAGGAGGATCACTGGTTCCCAAAACACAAGTTTTTTTTAACTTAGTTTGGGAATCAAGGAACCCATCTTGTTTTCAACCATGTACAACTGCAAATGTGTCAATTTGATTGTTTCTATGCTTGTTTTTATAAACCTTGTACACTCTACCTTTTTGTCAAATAAACTTTATTATTATTATTATAACTCTTGATTGTAACTGCATTACATCAATAATAATAACTTTGCTCTTGAAGTAGTTTGTTCTCACGGTGCACATGGTGCCCTAAAACTAATCGTTAACCAAAACAAACGCGGGCCAAGGTTAAGTTTATAATTTATTACCACTCCAACGTTGACAGAGTACGTACTCTGAAAATGTTTCACTCTACATAAACAATGGCTCTATGTAGTAGCGATGCGCCGTAAAACCTACAAAAAGAGAGACGGTTAATTGAACCAGACGGTAAAAGTGGAGCTGAATTTTTGAAGCGCTTTTACAGGAAAAATGCACCTCGTTAAACAATCAATACGTTGTAGATAAAAGAAGCTTTGCATACTCTATGCCTACATACAATGCAGCTCTAACTAATAATACTGTTGACATTTTTACTTTCAACGCGCGGTCGAGATAACTTTAGCAAACGCACTAAACATCAAGCTTCATAATGTTTACTCATCACATACAACACTGTCAACACATTTTATTAACATCTGAAGATTACACAAAATTACTTAGTACATACTTATGTTATAATAAGAGCGTCAAGTAGAAAATATTTTGCCGATTGTATGAATGTTTAAGTTTACTGAGCTTTGACCTTATAAGTCGAGTGTGTTATGACGAACATATGAAAATATTTTGAACACAGCCTTTTAAGTTTATAGGAAAGTCTCACGAAACCTCCGTTACCGGCGCGATCACACGCGGCAGCTTTTTCAAACGTGGGTGCTATTACAAAAATAAATGAAAACATACTTTTGAATAATGTTTGTTTTGACGAGAGCTACCATATTTACGGTGTGGTTAAGGAACGAGTGTCGACATGCGTAGACCCACACAAAGAGGGATTGATCGCTACGATCTTGTAAAATATGAACCGTACGCTCCACTTTAGGAATTGATTAATTGTTAGTTGAACTTCTCTGATGTGAGTCCATACGATCCAATTTAGGATCTGTCTGAGGCGCATAGACGTCGGCGCTGGTAGTTTTTTAATTGCCTGTACCATCAATCGTTCACGACGTTGATTTAGAAGTTTACGATTGATTCTTTTGATAGACAATTGAAAAAATTTTAAAAGAGATGTGACGTGTGAAAAGTATGTTTGACAGAGGTGGATTGGTGAGGATTCTTGTAGATTACGCAGTTTTTTTTCGTCTGCGATAATGCGTATGTTGCCGAAATTGCACAAGTTTTTGCTAAAGTTTCGGACAATGCCTGACTGGTTTCACAACTTCACAATGGTATATTTTTGTTCGTGCGGTCTCAACTGACAGCTTGCGTGATGTATTGGGCTCGGGTAGAGGATTATTTTTACCCATTTCACAAAGTTTGCAATGCATCTATTGTAAGCGGCGGAAGCGGCTTTACAAAGAATCTAAGAGATTATTTGTCGTTTGGATTGGAGTTTTAGACATGAATGATCCGGGATTTGAAATTTAATATGGTGAAAGAATCATAAGCTCTAATTTTTCGAGATTAGGTTCTACTTTTAAGGTTAATAATACATTTAACCTAAAAAGCAATGTTTCTGTGCACATAAAAAAATGTGTGGTTGGTCGTGGTATTATTCCCCATTGAGGACAAGTTGTGTGATGATTATAGATGTTTGTTCTCTGTCTGGGTGTTATGTTGTATTCTAAGTATGTGTTTACAACGAAAAAAAGTATGTAGGTAAGTCTTCTTTCAGCTATCTGGTTCCCATATTACAAACTATGCTTAGCTTGGGGCTAAATGATATTGGGTAAAAAGTCCACATAAAATAAATCAAAACTATTTTGCTTAAATATCACGTATGTAAGAACCTACAGCTCTACAAATGGCAAATGTTTTGCAATTCTCAAGTCTCGCCAGCTCAGACCAAACAGAAGATACAGAAGAACAGAAGATTGAACCTAGAAGCCTCAAATATTTGGTACCTTTGGCACCAATTGTGCACTGAATCTGGAGATATCAACCGTGTCTATAGCTGCAGCCGTTTCAGAGAACCAGCATGTGCGTGCTGAAATAACGGTACGTCAGCTTACACGTTGATGAAGTCTTATAACTCCGAGAGTTTTTTAGCTGCAGGTTTGGAAATTTTGCTACCTAGTGCACCAATCTGGTACTAAATGCTAGCGTTTGTTCTATAGCTCTATCAGCACTCGTTTGCCCACACTGAATGAGGAAGCTGGTGGCATGTTACTTCAGCTAACACACCTTCAAAGGCTTGTAGCGTCGTTGTTTTTTTGGCACCTAAATTATGGTTGTAATCTATGATGGTACTAAATATGAACTAAATATTGGCATTTTCAGAATCTGCATTTTCCATATGAGGAAGCTGGAGGCATGCACATCATAAATAATGCATGCCATCAACTTTGAAGTCAAAGTTCAATATAGAGATGTCAAAATGGTAAAAAAACAGCAAAAGTTTAGTCTACCTACAGCTTCTAGTTTACTGATCAAAGCTTCGCCGTTTTATGGCTTCCTTCGGTTGATTTATGATAACTTAACCCGAAAATGCATTCATTAAAATATTACAAAAATTAAAATATTAAAAAGTCACCTGTCACTGTTTGTCATTTCCATTGATAATAGATAACAATAGTTTTTTTAAGGACATTTTTACACAACAGCTAGCCCAAACTAAGCATAGCTTGTACTATGGATCCAAGATGAATAATATAATGCTTATATACGTTTTTTTAGGTGCTTATATTGGACAGAGAATTAGTTTAGCTATCCAAGGGGGTAACGTTGCAAGCCTTTTGGGCACATTTCTCTGTGGTCAGTGATTTAAATTTTGTTTTTGTTACCTATAGTAAAGACCTACAGTTAGAAAACAAAGTTATAATAAAATATGTAGATATAAGGTAGATAGGTTAAATATTAGATGTAAAATATTTGCATACAAAAATAAAAAAAAAATAGATAGAGACTTGTTTGTACGAAAACAGTAGTCCAACATAATAACTATTAAATAGCCCCTAGTATTCTTATGACAAACTAGTGAAATCAAGTACGAATTAATAAATTAATATAAACTACAAACCCGGCTGTCAGACTGAGCTTTAGGTATTTATTTCTTACACAAGCTGAATACCCTGAACATTTTTCTAAATAGTTTTTACCATTACCACGAATTTTTGGAGGCTACATTAAATAAAAAACAAATTCTCAAACTCAATATTTTACATCGCTTGCAACAGTCTGCAGATAGCTCAACATGTATTTTCTATTACAAAACTAGTACATAACTATTAACATATTGTATTAGCTGTGTAAATTAATGTATATACTGCTTAGTATAATGTGCCGTATTCAACTAATCTTGTAAATGATCGTCGCCTGTATGAGATCATTTTACTGCAATGTGTTTCAGTACATTTATACCATACTGATGCTTTGTTGTAATGTGATGAACTATTTTGATAACCTATTGTCACTCTGCATACCAAAGTTATAAGTGGAAATTCCTTACAATTAACCTTTGAGTTGATAACTGATCCTAGAACAACACCGACTTGTTTCTGTCATCTAATAGGCTTTAGTTATTTATAATGTAGGTACAGTTAATTGAACTATACATTTATAAACATTTTCAATGCATAAATTTGTAGTAGTAGAGCTTTTAGTGAAGGGTTTGTCCGGGGAAATACTACCACCATACCTATTTCTGCTGCCAAGCCATTGAAAATAATACTATAGAATCTATATCTTCAGTGTAGATATAATATGCCGGTGCGTCAGTAGTCTAGCGGGAGTGACCCCACTCTCTTATCCTAAAGTCGCTGGTGCGAGTCCAATCGTGCACATATGTATTTTTAGTACATTATTACTTACAAGTACTAGCTCATTTGGCTATGTAGGAATCAGCAGAATATTATACAGTTCAAAAACAATAAAGTTAACAATTTAGCACCCATTGTTCCTCACACGCTGTTTTTATGCTCATAAATACTTTGCAAAATGTTCATTTTTGTCGTCCCAATTCCATCAAATTACACAGCGTACCATTTTGCAATTCAAAATATGTTATGAGTTCGGAGTTGTCCCATATTTTATAAATTCATGTTTTTATTTAAATATTGTGTTCACAGAGACAATATTTATAGCACTTTTTATCTTTATTTTAAACTTAGATCGAGTGTGATTCAAACATGTACATTCCACACTCGTTATAGCACTTATTAGATTTGTCATTGTAAAAAGTTTTGTGGCCATAAAAGTATAATATGTAAAAACGTAGGTATCCAAAATGTGGCGTACTACCGCTTTGGGACAGCTGCTCGTGTAAATTTCGACCGTCAATAAAAGTTTGAATAATTTGCCTGACGCCCACCATCCGTGGGCGAAGTGTCAAATTATATTTCACTGCTTCATTATTCGTATATGATTACAACAAGTAGTATCCTTCTACATGCTAGGTAATATCGCACCTTTTTTAAAGATTAAAAAACTAAATTCAAACGCATTCTCTGTCATCTCAACCCTAGACCACTGTCATGGTATTTTCTCATTCCTTTTTTGTGCGCGGTGAAAATCGCACGAATCTTCCAGCATGCCAAAAAGAAATGCGCATCGGAAAATTGAGAGATACGCAAGAAAATTTAGAAAGCTTGAAGAAAAGGAGATGAGACGGAGAATTATTTCTCCTATCGATTCTTCGTCGAGTGATGAAGGTTAGTAAAGCCATACTTTATAGTATTGGATGGTCGTAAGAGTATTTTTTCGCAAGAAGCGAAATGGTAATGCAATGACATTGACTGCGAGTCTCTAACTTTGACATTTTCCAAAGCTGTATAAGCTATTACTCACGACTATGGCATCGGGGTTGACTGCGAGTCTCCAACGATGACCTAAGCAGAAAATGTGTTCAGTCTAAAAAGATGTTCACTGCCCTGCAAAATTACTGAAGAATTTTTCTTCTAAATTGGTTCCCCAAAGTAACATCAAATTTGTTATTTTCACAACCTAAATTATAAAAAGTATTTTTAGGTAACGAAAATCAAACTCATGACTATGAATGGCATCGGGGTTGACTGCGAGTCTCCAACGATGACCTAAGCAGAAAATGTGTTCAGTCTAAAAAGATGTTCACTGCCCTGCAAAATTAATGACGAATTTTTCTTCTAAATTGGTTCCCCAAAGTAACCTCAAATTTGTTATTTTCACAACCTATATTGCAAATTGTATTTTTAGGTACCGAAAATGAAGATCAAGTGGAAGGGAGCTGTCACAAGATCGCGGAGTCAACGCGAGCTGCGTTAGATGATGCAGGGCCGGAATCTCTCATTAACCTGAATGAAGGGGGATCTGGTCCTTTTGCGGAAGCCACTACCTCCATAGAACCTGATTTCGACCCTGAGCTACTCTCTGCTCTTGGAGAGGCCACATCCGACTCACCTGGTTATGGTGAAAATATACATGACAATTTGTCAAAACTGTGGGTTCCTTTGCTGAAGAAAGGAATGCCTAAGGAATAGAAAGATAGATTGCTCAAGGACTACCTAGTGCCAGAGAATTGTAAAGATCTACAGGCACCAAAACTAAATGCGGAGATCTCGGCCGCAGTGCCGGACATGGTTCGCAGTCGCGATAGGAAACTAACAGCTTCTCAACAGCAACTCGGTTTGGGTATCACTGCCGTCAATAGGGGCATGGATTTACTGCTCCGAAACGATAGCAAGGTACAAGCAATAAAACATTTCAGCAATGGATGCCGATTACTGTGCGATTCGCATTATTTATCTACGCAAAGCCGTATAAAGCTAGTGACACCCAATTTAGACAAATCATTCTTACACATGATCAGTGAGTCTGAACGAGACGAGTCGCTGTTTGGCTCGAAGCTACCAGAAAGTATAAAGGCGGCTAAGGCCATCGAGAAACAGGGCCTTTCCATCAAGAGACCTGCTAAGTCACAGAAGCCCACGGTTCCATATTCCAGCACTAAATTAACTTCCTACCAGGGAAACTGGAATGCGCCTCCTCGTTATCCGGCGAACAGGGGGGGGGCGAGGAGGTTACAACAAGAGGCCACCGATGACATCCGGAGCCCGCCGCCCTTACACAGTGCTGGTCCAGCCGCAGCGCAGTGCGACTCAGGACAAGCCCCGTGCTCCGGCTCAAAGTCACCGCTAGCACAGGTACATACAGGACGGCTTACTCACTTTTATGATTGTTGGTTAAACATAACAAACAATAGTGTTGTACTGGATTGGATTAAGAATGGTTACACTATTCCGTTTCAATCTATTCCAAATCAGTCGTCAATACCTCAAAATAAGTTTTCTTATAAGGAAAACTTGGACATGATTAATGCCATTAATAAGTTAACTGAAATAGGCGCTATTCCTCGATGTAACGATACAAAAAGTAAATTTATATTTAGGATTTTTCTCACTCCGAAACCTAACGGTGACAAACGTTTCATACTAAACTTAAAGCCCTTGAATAAATACATCAAAACCGAGCATTTTAAGATGGAGGATTATCGTACAGCATGTAAACTCATACCACGTGATGGATACCTAGCCACCATCGACTTGAAGGATGCATACTTTCTTGTTCCTATTCGACCTTCTGACCGTAGTTACTTAAGCTTTCAGTTTCAGCCATTTCACTCTGCTAAAACACATACCTATATATTTAATGGATTACCGTTCGGCCTATCTATAGCTCCTAGGGTGTTCACTAAGGTCATGAGAGAGGTTATAACTTATTTAAGGTATCGTGGTTTTCAGTCGGTGTGTTACTTAGATGATATTTTATGTATCGGTAATACATATGACAAGTGCATGGAAAACGTTACAGAAACTATAAAGTTGCTCCATTGTTTGGGATTTGTCGTCAACAACAATAAGAGCGATTTGACACCGAGACAATCCTGTAAATTCCTAGGATTTATATACAATACTAAAAGCCTAAGCATATGCCTTCCGCCTGAAAAACGTTTAATAATTGCTTGGTTGGTTACAAAGTTTACTAGATTACCATTATGTTCTATTCGCGAGTTCGCTCAACTTATAGGCGTATTGGTTGCTGCTTGTCCGGCAGCTAAGTACGCATGGATGTACACCAAGATTTTAGAGCGACAAAAATTCCTAGCTTTACTTAGGCACGACAGCTATGAGGACAAGATTAAACTGTCTAGCATTGTATTAGATGATTTGCATTGGTGGTCTACAAATATTAATATTACGTCCAACTTTATGAGGCAACCAAATTTTGCACTCGAAATATATTCTGACGCTTCCAGAACGGGCTGGGGCGCGGTCTGTAAGAATATTGAAGTCAATGGTAAATGGAAGGCCACAGAAAAAACCAGTCATATTAATTACCTAGAATTGATGGCGGTGTTTCTGGGCTTGAAGTCGTTTGCTAAGAATGTAACCAACTGTGCAATATTATTACGCGTAGATAACACGACTGCAATCAGTTATGTAAATCGTATGGGAGGTATACAAATATTGTCTAGGTCACTTTGGAGTTGGTGTGAGCAACGCGATATTTGGATATTTGCCTCGTACGTAAATACCAAAGACAACTACGCGGACGCCGCCTCCAGAATAGTCAATCCGGATACGGAATGGTCACTTCCTGATAAGGCCTTCCGTGGTGTTATACAATACTTCGGCCAACCGGAAATTGACTTGTTTGCATCTCGGGACAACGCGAAATGTACCAAATTTGTTTCTTGGAAACAAGATCCTGACGCAGTGGCTGTTGATGCATTTACGATGAACTGGAACTTAGCTTATTTTTACGCGTTTCCACCATTTTCCTTAATTCTCAAATGCCTTAGGAAAATTATTGATGATAAGACAGACGGTATACTAGTGTATCCTCACTGGCCATCACAACCATGGTTTCCACTATTACAAAACTTGATAGTTTCAGACGTATACTGTTTAAGCCCCAATAAAAACCTTTTGCAATCTCATTTCAGGGATCATCATCCCTTGCACAGGAACCTTTCCCTGGGTGTCGCGAGGCTCTGCGGCAGTCGTTCGTCCGCAGGGGGACCTGTGCAGACGCGTCGACATTGATGTTATCATCGCTCTCTGACGGTACAATTAAACAATATAGCACTACACTTAAGCTTTGGTGGCAATACTGCCACATCAACAACATTGATATGTTTGAGCCTGCCAAGACATGTATACTTTCATTTCTAACAGCACAATTTAACAATGGTTGTGCGTACGGCAGTCTCAATTCTCATCGTTCAGCATTGTCAGTGTTTATAGGCAATAATATCGGTTCTGATGATTGCGTGAAACGCGTCCTTAAAGGTGCATATAAATTAAGGCCTACGAGGCCCAGGTATTCTAGCACTTGGGATCCTCAAGTGGTATTAAATCTCGTTTCAACATGGTTTCCTAATGCTGAACTATCACTCGAAAGGATCACAAAAAAAAAAAAAAAAACTAGTGATCTTGCTAGCACTTTGTACTGCTCACAGGGTCCAGACGTTTTCCCTTGTCAAACTAGGCAGTATATTATCCTCAGACAATGGTATTACCATTATTATAACAGATATTATCAAGACATCGGCTCCGGGTAGAAGTCAGCCAGTGTTATTCCTGCCTTTTTTTTTAGAGAAAATATAAGTATTTGTCCGGTTACAGTTCTCTCTGATTATATTTCCGTAACTAAGAATATAAGACCCGAAAGAATAGATAATCTATTGATAACGCACAAGCGGCCTTACAAGGCTGCTACATCGCAGACCATCAGCAGATGGATTAAACAAGTTCTGTCAGAGAGCGGTATTGACATCAGTGTATTTGGTGCTCACAGTACACGGCACGCGTCTACTTCGGCCGCGAGCTCTGCTTGTGTCAGTAAAGAAACTATTCGCGAAACTGCAGGCTGGTCTAATTCATCCAACTTGTTTGCTCGTTTCTATAATAGAACTGTTCTAGATGAAGGGGCATTCGCCCGGTCTGTGTGTTTGTCATAGTAAGGTGAATAATTAATGATTGTTGTTACATAAATAAAGCTATAACTTCGTTTACTATGAGTTTAATTTCAAAACTTTCTGCTCTTAACATCTACTTGTTGTAATCATATACGAATAATGAAGCAGTGAAATATAATATATGATCAAACGAACTTCCAAGTGAAGTTCGATCATTATTATATGAATTGCTTCATTAGAGTATATGATCACCCACCCACCCTGGCACATAGCGTGTCCCATTCAATCATGGAAAGTTTTGTTAAGGCTACTAGTACTCTGAAAGAATGAGAAAATACCATGACAGTGGTCTAGGGTTGAGATGACAGAGAATGCGTTTGAATTTAGTTTTTTAATCTTTAAAAAAGGTGCGATATTACCTAGCATGTAGAAGGATACTACTTGTTGTAATCATATACTCTAATGAAGCAATTCATATAATAATGATCGAACTTCACTTGGAAGTTCGTTTGATCATATATTTTACAAGTCATTAAACAGCATTTTAACTTTCAGATCCAAGCCATATATAGTGGAATGATTGCAATTGTGACAGACGCCAAGTTAGAGTAGTAATCATACCCAATCATTATAATTACGAAAACGATCGCGAAAAGGGAGCATAATTGTGTCGATCCACAACCGCTGCTTCATGTATAAATACACCAATCAAAATAACTCATCGTTGATTTGTAAAAGAAAGATTAAACACTGTTCCGCGAAAGTTTCTTCTTTGATGTGCAGGAATTTCTCGAGTTAGCAGCTGATTCATCTAAGATATCTATTTTTGGGTTGTTCCTTGTGACGTGGAATGTTCGCGGTGAAAGCTCGGTTACTTGCTATGCTGAAGCTGGATGAGCACACTAATAAAGGCTACATTCAGTATCGATGTTGCACAATGTTTGCCCACATGTTTCTTCCGAAGTACCTTCCACGCGCGCTAACAAAATATTGACCCTCTTATCCGCATCGAGGTTGCATTGTGGCGCTTAATACAAACAAGTGCCTAGGTACTTCTATTTGCTTACCCCATTAGCAAGCACTTAATGTGAGCCATGTGTTGAAAAAATATTAGCTGAGTGTCGTTGATGCGGCAACATTTCACCTTATCAAATAATTATCGATCGGGCTACCTATCAGTTTTTTGCTCTGGTGGTGTCCTAATGTGCTCGTTAGAGTCATCTATTTTGGTCCATTTTTTGTTGAAAAGCCGTACTTTACTACAAAGGGTGTTCTGTGTAACAATTAAGGAGCCGTTAGAGCTAAAAAATGTCACCCTTTGAAAGGTTCTGGCGGTCACTGTCCAAAAAAAGAGGACACTTTTTATCACCTGGTTTGGAAGTCACAAAATGTTTATCGCCACTCGACGGATTGTTGATTTATGCTTCCACCCCTTTAAAGACCGCCTAAATGAATTAGATTGTTTAATTGGTCATTTATTTTCGATGATAACGCCAGTCACAGTCGAGGTCGGGTTATTTTAGGTCACTGAAGTGGCTCTCCACTGGAAAAATAATGTTCTTGACTTTTGTTTTATAAAAACCGAATCAATTTACCGCAGACTTTTTTATTTAAAAAATATAATAAATTTAGGCATCAGCTGTTCATCTAAGTTGAGATTTATTACACATAATTGCTATGAAGAGCACGGTATCTCATGTATTATGGATTACGTTCAAGAAATATGATGTGCGTCAAGACAAAAGGAAAAAGTTGTAAAAAAGCTAATGGCTGGTTTACACTTCCATGGCCCACCCGTGACGTAAAAATTAAAGGCTTATCTTAAATTATGCTTAATTGGAGGGTCTATAAATACAGATTAAATTTCAAAGGATTGATTGATAGCTTTACCTTAACATTGTAAATCTGTTGATGCATAAAGTTTCAATATTTATGATCATAATTACCATAAATGTTGGAAAAGCAACAACATAGCTAGACCAATACGTAGAATATTATTTTAATTTTCAAAACATGAGTGTGAATACTTTTTTTTTTTCTCATGAGCTGAAGAGCATATACCAATTATAAGAATATTTGTCCTGACTGACTGACTGATTGGAATATAGATAACGTACAGCCTAAACCACTGTCGGTTTTGGAGACTTGAAATTTTCAGGGCATATTTGTCTTGGTGCGTATAAAAGGTGTACTAAGTAAGGAATTCTTGACATTCAATCCCTAAACGTGTACAGCGGGGGTTGAAGTTTGTATCAAAAAGGCTTCACGCGGGTGAAGTCGTGCGCGTTTCGCTAGTACTAAATATGTTGATCAAGTCAAATTATGGATTTCTCTAATAATAGTATAATGTAAACAAGCTTGAACAACTTTCAGTAAAATTTATGGGGTTTTATAACACAGTGTCACAGGTCACAGCAACATAAAGCCATTTCTGTTTATTTTATGTACTTAGCAATAGCCTAATAATAGTGCCTACAAGTCCTTACTTTTTGCTGCTGCAGTACACAGAAATAAAATATATCTCAAATGTGCTATTTTTACTGTCTTAGATTTTGACAGGTTTGTGGTGAGCGTAGGTAGTAAATAAATATCTATCTTTACAAAATAATAATAATAATAATGCTGGACAATCACACACAGCATCATCTAGCCCCAAGCTAAGCAGAGCTTGTGTTATGGGTACTAGATGACTGATATACTTAATACAATACATTACATGCATACATATTTTTATTATACATAGAAAATATCCAGAACACCCGAAGTAAATATTTGCAGATCGTACAGACATTTATCCCAAGGCGGGAATCGAACCCGCAACCTCCTGCGTCGCAGGCGGACATTCGCCCGCCGCGCCACATCGGTCGCCGTCATCGGTCAAAATAAGTCACTAATGGTACCTTCTCTATAACTTTACAACTGTATCAAGCCGCAGGGTATAAATTAGCATCTATTAAATAATTCAATTATTTTATCCAAGTATCTAGCTAGATTGATAATGTCGTTAAACTGTTATTCTGGCAGTAAATTGCATACTATAAACTACGAATGCTTAGTGGACATTTTGGTTAACGAACAAATTTTGTGGAATTTAACTTAGCTTGATTTATAGGCTCTATCGATGTCATAATATTTATGGGTAAGCTAATTACGATGAATTTACATTTTACCGTTCGCTTTCAGGTATATGAATGTGTTGTTTCCGTTGAACTACAAATCTAAAATTGGATTTTTCATATTATAAATACGATGACTAGTTACAGATCTTAACTATACCTTCTATTGATAGTGCAAGGCAACTACATAGTTTGATAGCTGTGGTGGTCCCAGCTTAGAAAAGGAGTGGTGCCACACTTGGGAGGCGGATTGCTGACCGCAGTGTTGGTACTAATACTCAGTAAATACTGATATATTCTAGAAGATAATGCAGTTCTTTCAGTAGCTTTTTACAACCGCCATGAGAAGTGCCCCTAAATTACTTATAGGCAGGAGTATCTGTTGAGTACCAAGCACACTGCAGTTACCAATCTAGGCGAATTGGCAGGCGCCAAGCGTGGTGACTGTTATGGTAATATACAAGAGGCGTGTGACCAGCAGTGGACCTATTTATGCTGATAACGTGACGTGGCCACGGGGCCAATTTTGACTCACGCCCTTATAGACGCTATTAGATGCTATTACCCTAAGCCTGGATTCAGATGAAATAAACTTACCGAGTACCTACGCCATCCACTAGGCCTTATCCACTTTCAAAAAATGGTTAAACGGGTGGAGCTAACTAAATCGCGGAATTGTGCATTTTATTTTACTAAAAAAAAATTTACTCGTGGCATAGAACAAAAACAAGAATCGATACCCTGGATCGTAAGGAATATTTACCGCTAGACTATCACTGTTCTCAAGTAAAGAATATAGTTTCTTTACTTGAACACCAATCACAAATTTTACTACTAGAACATTTACTTTTGTATTCTAACATGAACCGAATACCAGAACAAAGACGTAAAAGCTATAATTAAGTTACGTCGCACCTCAATTTCATTTGCACAAGACCCTAAAATACAATGTTTCTCAAACACAAAGCGAACGTAAGACCGCTACGATATTTGAGACCCTACATGTTTATGAATCACAAAAGCACCGCTACATTTAAGAGCTCTAGGTTCTAAGACACAATAGTTTATTGTTTCTAAAATCAACAAGCGCTCTCTGTTCTCTTAATTCTCACAGAATCCTCTGAATGAAGGGCCGTCTGAGTGGCTATCCAAATTTCAATAACAAACGCACACAAAGTAACAGTGTAGTTTTAATTGGTAAAACAAAAAGTTTTGCTCTCTTGAAAGTGGATTTTTCATCTTTTATTTTATAAACCGATGTTTGAGTAGAATATCGAGTTTCAGTAAAAATTTTTAAGAGTACAAAAAATATTCATCTGCTAAAATGTAGCAGATGAGTTTGCAGTCTACATCTGGTATTTATTAGTACCTAAACTATTTGGGTTGAAATTAAACATAGCACTTGAGATGAGTTCAACACAATATTGCAAGAATTAGCTTCAATAGGACGAAATAGCCAAAATAGAGATGTCCATCGGATGTGGGCGGGAATGAGACAGTTAATTCTAATTATTGCCGTATTGTGAGGCAAAATTTTATCGCTATCTCATTGCCGCGCTCATTACGGGCCAACGTTAGTAATTGTGTCCCATTGTGCTTCATCCCACAGACCTCCGTTTTTCCTCGAAACCGTGTGAATCTGGGCCGAGGGGACATTATGCGTAGCTCAAGGGAATTAATCGTAGCCGACGACGCTCTACAAAAATAATTAATTTTGTCTGCAACGTTACTTGCACTGGCCTCTACTTTAGTGCATATAAAAAAAAGTCTAGAGATATATTCTAATCTGGTTGAAAAAGATTGAAAAATAAAATTGTTCAAAGACAGGTTTGCTTTTCAGATTCAGTGAAATTCTAACACCACTGTAAATCCGGAATTAATAGAAGTACTATCGTTAGGATTAGTAAATGGCTCGAGCAAAATCCTTGAGCAAACAATACATGCAATGAAAGCAATGTTCGTTAAAAATAACGAGCCTCTCTGGGGATCTCTTGCTAAAAGGATAACAAATAACTGACATTTTGTATCTATTTTGGTTCCAACACACGTTGGCCTTTCAGCCAACCACTGACTGAGTCTAAAGTTTCATCGCGGCCTGTCGGAGCGATTAGCTCCCTGACAGCTAATTTATATACTCAACTCACTGATCTATTCTCGGAGGAATATTGTGCACAACGAGGTACAATATAGACACGGCATTATACCGCAAAATGACATATTTTTTTAACCTTAAGTAGGTTATTGTACATTGTATGTGTGGAGTAAACCACTGAAAGAATGGGGATCACTCATGAATAGTTTTTAATTACATGGCAAAATTTCTCTTCATAAAACACAAATTTGTACAGCAATTATGCATCAACAAAGTATGAACAAAACATAGTACGATGGTAAAATTAAAATATTATATGTTAGTGATTTCAATGAACTGCATCGCAAATTTGTTAATTATGAACGCAACAAATTCCACATTTCAATTGCGAAATTGAATGCCTCAAGCAGACCGCGGAAACATTCCATTTAATGGATTACTTTATTTATTGTAATAATGTGCATAATGTATCCCCGATCCCGACAGCCATAAGTAGTGCTGCCCCACGTCCACACTACATCTGATCCAAAACACAACATTGTTCGGCTTTAAACTTTTCTAGTCGGAGTTTTTCTTGTAGCATCTAGCGCTATTTGTGGTTCAAAAACAAGTTAATTTTTATCATACTAGTGGCCCGTCCCAGTTTCGCGTGGGCAAGGATACCAAATTTTTTGAAAACATAATAAAGCCTATGCCACCCGGGGATAGTGTAGCTTCCGCACGGCGAAAGAATTTTTCAAATCGGTCCAGTAGTTTCTGAGCCTATTCAATGCAAACAAAGAAACATACAATCAAATCTTTCCTCTTTATAATATATGTATAGAAAACGTCACATAAGTATACTTTAACACAAAGTTATAAACTTGTTGCACATACACAAGCACTACAGGTAATAATAATAATTTTCACATAGATACAACAATATTTTTTTGTATACTTTAATTAAAAAGTTAAAGTAAAAATATTCGTTTTTCTAGTATGATTTCTGAAGCCCTTTCCGGCTATAAAACCGGCCATTTCAATGCCATTACACAGCCCAAAAGAAATAAATTTTACTAAAACCAGTGCGTTATGCAGCAAACAGTATCATTATCGAGCATAATGCTGGCAGCTGCGCGTCCTTACACCTCATTGCTTCTTCCATGACATTGCGCGATGCCATAAAAGATATTGAGTTTTGTAATATCATAGTATCGATACTGGTTCGCAGTATTTATGATGCACCTCCTTAGGGAAATATTAGACTTTTAGAATAACTTAATCCATGCCCAGAACAGATTGCAAACAGTCTAAATAATTTAATTTATTAGATATAGCGAAAATTAGATAGGTCCCTGACTGTAATTCTTAAGTTAGGTAGACGTCCTTATTTATCTGGACAAAGACTAAAGCCAAATCTTACGGCACTTATATGAAACGCGAATATAATTTGCAAATCGAAGTTCCCATCCCTTTGTCTAAATTCAGAGAAAATTGGTACATATTAAACAACTAATCCAGCTGATGACTTCTATTTTTAATACCTAATCAGAATTATTTTGTATTTCCAAAGTATTTTGAAGTTCTATGATTTTGAAGTTTTCACTTCTCAGAGATTTTATATACAAAATCTAAAATTGCTGGCATTGTCTTGGATTGGAATGTTGGAAGCGTATCCTGAGTCTACCCCTTCAGCTCTAAATCTGGAAGTAGTTTACGGAATGAGCTGCTCTGACAAATAACTTGAGTATAAATTGCTGCGCCACTCAACAATTAAACCGACATCTTAAGTGCAACAATATTTGGAACCAGCGACGTGTTTAATCTTATAGTTATTAGAGCTCTTTACGAAAATAGATTAAAATCAAATGATGTATTCATCCAATGGCCTCCAGCTACCACTAAAATTGTTTACGCTAGTAATTTGAATTAATATTTAGATCGCTATCAAATTAATAAAGGGGAACAGAGTCTTAAAATTAATTAGTTGTTTCCTATCTAAATATACATCTCGACCGTTTATCTGAATGAAGACACATATCATTTTTAGGATGCGATAAATTTTCTGAAAAATGGTGTCAGGCCATCGCAACCCCTAAAAGCGGCAGTCGCATTGTGCATGCCTATAAATTACGCTACGACGACGCACTAAAATAGCGTAACACCCCATCGCCATGGGAACCGAGGGCAAACCCCACAACCTCTCGCTAAATGCCTACAAATCCATCGCCAGAAATCAAAAAGACATCGAGACGTTACGATTAGAGACGCCCGTTCAATAAACAATTTGGGGCTCGAAGTAATTCTCAGGCGAGAATGGTAAATGCATCAGTCACGCGATGAAACTGCGCGAATTGGAATGAGACTAAACAATACAACAAGACCACACACCGCCGGAAGTTTTTCGAATTTTTCTCTGCTATTCAACAACAATGACATCCAGCTCAATACTCATCTAGCCAGCATGCCGTCTTTTGTGTAATTAATTATCCAACGGACGGAATAATGAAGCTCAAATTCGAGGCCGTGATTAAAACAGCCTATTCTAAATATTAATAATATCAGGTGCACATTGTTTGGATGTTAAATGGGTGTAATTATTTGCGTGCTTTGGCTAAATTTATCGCACCGTTATCAATGGCCCTCGTGCTGAATAATATTGCAAGTTGAAGATTGTTTCATAAATGAAAGTGTTTTGGTCATGTTGTGGGTAATGTAATTCAATGGTATCAATACTATGGATTGAATGTTGCTGGGAGATGGATGATGATCGGTCATCCTGACAGAAGTCTCTATGGATAGGGAGTGGGAACGGTTTGGTTTCACGATACCAGCTCGATCAATCAAGGTTTGCAATACGGCTAATAATGTATCGTCAACAACCCATGCATTTAATTGGTGATGGATCGCTTCGACTGAGCCGGCACGGGAACTCAACGAGTCGAATGCCGGATAAAGAAATTTTTCATGAGCTCCACCCGTGCATATTCGATACGGATTTATTATTTTCATCTTTTCGTCTTTCCCTCTTTTGGCTCGGAAGCGATACGTAAAATGACGGAAGATATGAAGGGCGGTAATGGAGGAAAATTGTGCTTTATTCAATTTTGATAGACTTGATGGTGGATTTGGGGCCAATGTCGCTCAAGGGCTCAAGGGTTATGATTTGCAACCTTTACATAAGCTTTTTGCCAATTTAAAACAATAAATATAGAATTTTTTTATTTATCCTACTTGCTGTTGCACAATTCTGCTCGTTTAAAACTGTCGATGATAACGTATACTTATATTTCATTTCTATACATAAAAACGTGTCTGTTTTTTTTGGTGTTATAATTTCAATACAGATATACTAATAATACCAATTTAATCTGGCACATTATTTTGACTTGCATTTGCGAGACAGCTGTAAATACTTTTACTTTGCAAATCATATAATAAAAATAGTTACAGGGTTTTAGTTTAATGTAGACGTTTATTATAATATGCTAAGGTTTTCAATCATTAACACCACTAGCCCTCAACTTGGGTGAAACTTGTGTGAAAGTAGCGTCTAAGGAAGGTAGCCTCAAACGTTGATTTATAATTCCTAACTTATGACAAGTAAAAATATGTAATACTTGGCAGTAAGATGACAATTATCTGAGGGGTTATCTACCATGTCTGAGAATTTAAGGCACGAAGTTATTTTTTTGTTCAGTAAAAATAATTATACATAACATTGATTATTAAATTAACTACGTAGGTTTATATAACTATTAAAACGCATGACGTGTACGTGCTTTTTCTTTTTCAAACTTCAAACTTTCTTAATTTTTTTAGTACATTTCTGACAAAACATAAACTATGAATATTTTGTCTGTTGTTGTTTAAAGAATTTTTTATTCATTCTTACAGTGCCAGTGTCAAAATTATTACCTTTCAGCGTGCTGATGGGATGGTTAGTAAATCAACTCGTATTATTGAACAAAAACGTAGGTAATGTAAAAATAAAGTTTTTAAATTACTAAAGTACTCCAAAAGCTTTTATGGCATTTAAAATAGGTAGCACATTACTCCCAACACGCTAATGCTTTCTATTCATAAGCTCTAACGTATTTTCTAAAAAAAGGTGCCACATGTATCGAAGTACACGTAACAAGTTGGGTGTTCCGTCATAAAAGTTTATAATATTTTTTTAGCTTGCGCTATCTCAACTTACCAGAACTACTGAGGAAGCTTTTCGGTATGTTTGTGTTTTTGATAAGCTTTTCGTAAAACGTCATAATAAATATTTGATGGTATATTTTTAAATATTATTTTAGGAAAAATATAATTCGTCTAAAGAAGTCCACTGCTAGATATCTGTTTTTTTTTACAGGTTATAGGTTAACGTTTGACCGCAATCTCACCTGATGTTAAGTGATGATGCAGTCGACGGTGTAGCACGTTTACCTAGAAGATTTCACTCTTCTCTATTCCCTGGTTGATTCCTATTCACTGGTCTCAGTTATGTTGATAGTAGCTTTGCCTTCTGCTTTGTAATTTGTCGGTTTGGTTCTCACTAAGAACAAACATTAAAATTCGTGTAATGAATTAACATAATAAAAGGTTTTTGCACGTATTGACTATGATTTTTTTTATGTGACTTGCTGATGGAACAACCAGATGGCCCACCTGATGTTAATAGGTTATCACTACCTATAACAAAGCATCGTCGGTCACGTTCACTAACGTGCCCTACGTGACTACTTTGCGTCCATTAACCTTATTTGTAGATTACTGTAGATTTTATAGATTTTCGTAGGTACTGGGAAAGCCAATCTATCCTGTCAATCCTGCACGATTAGAAAAAAGTTGATAGTAGATAGTCTATACAATGTTAGTAAAGTATGTGCTGTGTGGATTGTCCAGCATTATTATTATGTATCTATCTATCTCAATAAAGCATGGCAACATTTTGATGGCACTAAGATTCACCTAGCTATAGCACAATTATAAGTTATCTTTATGATTTCATGGAATAGATGCCTTCCTACTTTGACTTGTGATCGCAGAGATTCACACGATTGACTATATCATTAGCTAACCTTATAAATTATCTACAATAGATGTAAAAACCTATGCTGACTTCGAGTATTTAAAAATTATAGTAAATTTGTATTCTGTCACATATCTAGTTTATATCGTACAAGTTTCTCTTATTTAGTGGGTAGATGGCGTTGTATGAATTTATGCGAGTATCTATTGATTAGTAGCTATGGATCATTTTGTTCACATCGATCTGTTCACAAGTCTTACTAATTTAATTTATAGTCACGTAGAGATAGCCCAGGGTTGGGAGCGGTCGCCCACATCTCCAATTACCCATTAGATAAGGATTTATTTATGATCCTCGGTTCTTATTCAGAATTAAAATTCATTGTTTCTCTTATCCTGAAAACGATACCGATGTCCGAGGTCAAGAAATTGTTTTATCTGGAGACATGAATCGGCTTTTAGAGAGAGTGATAACTGAATGAGGGGTTACTCGACCTTCAATTCCAAGTTCGTATTTAACTTTACTTATGGGTGTTATACTTGCTTAAATAACAATTTGTAATTTATAACTGATAATTTAAATGATAAAAATATTATTTTTCTTTGACAAAGAAAATTATAGCTAATACAGGTATTTATAATTGGTATCTGGCATAGCGAATCAGCATTGCCATTCAGCGTGGCAATGCAGCCAGTGTTTTGGGAACGCTTCCGATTGGCACTGATCTGGATCAGTTGAGCTACCTGTAGATCGTTTGCAACGGTCTGTAGATAGCTCAACTGTTTCATATGTATTTTGTACATACCAATAATAAAATATGCAATATTAAAAATTATATTAAGTAAAAACAAGCAGTATGCTATACTAGCATACAAGTTTAAGTATAAAAGTTCTTGGCTAAAATACTGACTTCAGCCTCAAAAATCAAAAATAACACGTGTGGTATGAGTCAGCGAATTTGTGTCAAAAATATAAGTATATTCATGTAAAATATTCATGCATGTAAAAACTGCCGTTATTTTAAGTTTTTAATATTCCGTTTCGCAAACGAAGATCCTAAGTGGTTGCAGCTTAGTGGGACGACGTAGTAAATATGCGCATATGTACGACTACGGTATTGTATGTTAAACTAGTACTAGCAACGGGAGAAGTGTCTGAACTTCAACCTCGGGTTGAAGGCAGGATCGCTTCACAAAGAAAAGATAAAATCAGAAATAGTTTAAGATGACTCAAAAGTTTTGGAACAAGCAGATGACTCACCTGATGTTAAGGAGAGACCATCACCTATATAACAAAACATAGCCTTGCAGGTCACGTCAGTTAGAAACGTGCCATACGATGTACTGTTCCGTGTTCAGCAACCAGAACAATAAAAATGCTAAGCCTCAACCATTTACCGGCACCCATACCCTTCAAACCGGAACAGCAAGCTACTTGAGGGCAGAAATAGGCATGGTGGTAGTATTTCCTTGGACAAACCCTTTAACTTAGGTTAAAGCACTTAGGTGCTCTAAAACCGTAGGGGGGATAATGAGAGGCACCTCTAAATATTACTTTTATAAGGATAAGGACAGGAAGATTACGACTTACCCGCAGTTACATACACCCAGTAATTAGTATTCTATACGTGACAGGTTGCAAGCCTTTCGCCGTTACTATAATAGTAACTGGTTTCCTCACGATGTTTTTCACCGCTTGAGAGCATTGCGCGTGACAGATTATAGTTGAGAATGTCAATGTCAAAAGTATATTATCATGGCAACCCAAGAGCATGTTTTAGAATGAAAGAACTATAAACATCGAAATAAGTAAATAATACATTGTTGTGGTAACAGTGTAAATTAAAAACAACGGTTTAGTTTATAATGGCTCATGCAAATAACATTAAGGTTCATTATGCGATATAAGATATTTGAGTATAAAAATGACTACCTTACCTTGTTTGTTATTGTAGTGTTTGAAGTATTATTTATGTCTGACTTTATTCTGAGAATATTATAAATTGATACGAAAATAGTATAATTCATAAAGTAACTTTTAAAAAGGTTCTGTTAAAATGTATTATGTTATAACTGTCTATTTAATACGATAATCTCTGAACACTTGTGATTGGTCCAAAACAGAATTAGGAAATATTGCCTTAAATAATAGGATTTAGTGGTTCTAAATACTTTCATAAGCCATCTATATGGTTTCAAAAGAGTTTAACAACAGCAAATAGTGTGGTTATTGCTATTAAGTCGAGATATTTTGGTTTAATATTTCCTTGTCTGTGATTGGTCCAAGATTTTACGACCCTTAGAGGGTATAAATTGAAATGTAAAATACATTGAGATACAGTCTATAATAGTCTACAGTCTAGAGAACAGTCTTGAACAGACAGTAATTGTGAAGCAGAAGGATAGCTTTATACAGTAATATTGTAATAGTGTTTTGTACAAGTGAAGTTCAGTATAATTATCTTCGAGATCGAGTAAACTATGTGCTAACGAGAGACAAGGTATGATGTTATTTCTGGTTGCTTATCTATACCTAATACTGACTTATTTTGTTTGAACTGCTGCTTATTTTATTGTGTTAATGTGTTAGTGGGTAATTAATAAATTACTAAGTACCAAAGGCTTCTGATATCTTTATTCATAAAGTATTTGCATAACCTAAATATAGGCAGGTCCTTGTAAGTATAATTTACCCACAAGTCATAGTAAAATAGGTCTAGTGTTCCCATAGCTAATTATTTCATACATCCTGACAGATGAATAGTAAGTTGTTGGTCTATCCATCCATATAGACCAATAACAAGTTCTTGTAACAGATTTAGGTTATGGAGCGGTATTTTCAAAAGTACCTTCTTGAGATAGCAATATTTTATTCTAGCACTAAAATTAGTGCACTTTTGGGTAATTTCATTTAGTAAATAACTAGACCTCTATATAAATTCTGTCACGCGCTTAAATCTTTAGACCAGAAAAATCTATTGAAGCGGGCCCGAAATTTTGGTTAAATTATACTTAGCCTTTTACCAAAGTCTAGCGTGGCCATTTCTTTAGTATTTTTACAATGTATCTTACAGTTATTCTTGCTAGAGCTTCTCGCTATCTGTACTCTTAAATATTTAGTAGAAATGAAACACATCCGTTCAGTAGGCGATGACCTCTCGCCTTGCAACAGGATTCGAGACATTACGTTGTCTTTACTGTTATGGAGATAAATATGGTTTCAAATGAGTTATAGCTGAGTCATGGTAAAACAAGAACATTATTCTATTATTATGGTTTAATTTTACATCAGCCTTAACAATAGTATTTCATATATATTAATTATTAATATATTAAAAGCTTATTTCATTTTTTTTAAAGAGAGAACACCGGTGACCTAGTGGGAAAGATCCCGTCTTCTGATTCAAGGTCGTGAGTTCAAAACCAGGTGTGCGTCAATGGGATTTTTTGTTAAAAAAATATGCGCAATGCCAGTCAATGCAGTCAACGCAACGGTCATGGAAAACATCGTGGAGAAACCACTGAGTACTCTAGCAGGCTATTCAGTGATGGGCTTGCAACCTATCATGTATGCCAACTACCTACTGCAAAATATGGGTATGCACTAAATGTAAATCTGGACGCTCTGACTAACCTCCTTGGTTAGTTATAAAAAAAAAATCAAGAAGGTACTTGGTACTAAGAGACCCGACCCGTAAAAGGGTATAACGGGGGTTGAAGTTTGTATGAGAACGACTTCACGTGCACGAATCGCACGCGTTTTGATAGATATAATATGTGTGATATTACTTGTATCCATGTGCACATTTGAATTATACTGCGTGGAACCTACAATAAAACTACGAAATGTTGCCTTGTTACCATAAAGACTAAAGTCTAATCTTCCGTTCACACAAAAAAATACATTAAACTGTTCAGACCGTCTTCTTGTAAAAACTAGCTCCTATTTCCTCGTACGCTTGTACTTCCGATGCAAGTAAAATGCTACCATGTAATGTATCAGATGGCACGATTACAAGAACTAATGTATCTATTTGTAACTGCCTTCGTTTCCGGCTTTTTGCTACTCGAATTAAGCGCGTTTCTATGTAGCGGTTGTCGTAATTTATCTTAAGGATGTTCACAATAGAATTAATAAATAAATTTATAAATACATTTGATATAGACCATCCAGACCCATACAAAGCCAAGTTTGTACTATGGGGCTTATAGAATACATATAAAATTACATATTTACTTATATGTATATATTTACTTAATATACAACATAACACCCAAACAGAGACTAATATCTATGGTTATCCCATAAATGTTTTTCTTGGTGGGAATCAAACCAACAACCTAGCGAAGAAGTGCAAACAATTATCAATTGAATTGTAAAGCGAGTTACAAAATATTGTAATTCTCAATGTTTTAAAGAACAATATCAAAACGCCTTACCGCTTTTTTTCCTGTGTAGTTTAACAACTGACTGCAAAAAAAAGCAAAACAGTTTTGAGACCTTCCTTTGATCAGAAATAGTAAATGACGATCAGACGGCTGGAACATGTTTTTTATAATATTCCGAGATAAGTAATACTTATCTCTGCGGCAGTAGGTACTTCGTGACTACAGATCGTGATCACTGGATGTCCTATGGAGTGGCTGGTTTTGGCTTCCACGACTCTTTCGGTGGCTGCTTCTGTTATTTTACGGTCGCTAGTAAACGGTAATTTTATGGTTTGTCGTCAAAAGATTTTAGGTGACATCAAAAAAAAATTGGGTTAGATACTCGTGTGGAGATTTAAAATTTGCAAAATAACTATTAATTTTAAAAACCAATACGTTAGTTAGAAATCTTTCGTTGTATAATTAAAAGAAGTAATATTTTAAAGTGTTTTTTTGTTAGTACTCTAGTAGCGGCGATGAGCTTGCAACCTGTCACGAATGATGCAAATCAACTACTTCAAAATGTGGATATATAAGCCAATTGTACCTGCCTAATATTTGGATGTACTCTGACTGCCCCTATTGCACCCTCAATATTTTTTTGTCGCTGGATATTGTGTTATATGGACCCAAATTGTGGTAACTATCTGCTATCTAACTTCTTTTTATTAAATAAAAACTATATAGGTTAATTTTATTCATATTATATCCCTTAAAAAATCTTGTGTAAAATAAAAGTTGCACTGATTCTTTGGACCAAAAGATATTTTTGCTAATTCATCTCTTTGCCCTGTGGCGTCTATAAGTGGCGGACGACGGCGGAAGTCGCCTTTTTCACCCGCAAACCCTTGAGAGTACCGCAAAATGTCCTCAAAATGACTCTTTCATCTGTTTTTGTGCTTTATGCTTAGGAACCTACTTGACTGCGGCATTGGTACAAAAAAGGTCAATTTTTCGATTTAATTCTTCATGTCACCAGTTTCTTTATGGGCATTTACGTTACACGATGATACGTTACAGCAAGAGGAAATGATTCAAATCGCGTCAAGCGAGCACCAGTAAATATTTTTGAATACGCAAATTATTTAGGTAGGTAAATGCCTAGTTCAAAAAAATATCGAATTATTTGAACACAAATGAGATTTATCTTGTACAAATCGGCTAAAAAGTAATATTACAAAAAACACACACTATTACTACTATATAAAATACTTACAGTTTAATACATCCAAAAAGCTAGAAGTTGAATATCACTTTCAATGCACAAACATAAAAGTCACAATGCACATCGATGTTTAAATTTCGCGCCACACGCTCGGATCATGCGACATCCGTCCCTCGCGAAGGCTGAGAGGCAACTAGCTTGACAGCAGGCCTGTCTAGCCAGGGAAGGGACGCAAGGGGAATGCACAACCCCTGCAAACATTTTCTCAGAAATCGCCCAACAAGAATATTAATAAAGGAAGCACCCGATTAAGTTTTAATAAAGCCTTCAATGTTCTTCAATTAACCAAATTCATTTTGACGTGATATCTAAAACAGACACAAATTTTCCAAAGCGATTTAAAGCCGATTCACAGGATAATTAAGTCGCTTTGAAATCCTCAGATTCAAAGTTTCACTGATCTTCGAAGGTAAGAAGTTCCCGTAACTTTATTTATCTTCGGGCCATAGACTGCGGAAAATCTTTGGATTTCTCTTTTGAAACAAGTCTGGACATCATTTTTCAATTAGGTACGTCTTCTTCTAAGTTTGAATATTTAAACTCTGCTTCTCTCTTTTGTGCGATTTATGAAAACAGAGAAGCAAAGTCAGATTTCACTCCATTTCAATCAATTTTATCCTTGTACTTACGCCAAGCTTCGTATATATATTGAAACAAAAGCATTGTATGAAGTAACTATGAGTACCTATTTACGGGATTTTACTATAAAAACGACGCAATAACAGTTTTAATACAAACATGACACGCTATAAAATATTTATACGGATTCTCTTGGAAATAGCTAATCAGGAATCTATTAATAACTCTGCATGCGCTGGTGCAGTGGATACGAGAATAATCCGTATTGATTTAGTTTAATGTTTGTAAACAGTTCCTCCGACGAGGCAGATGGAGACAGCGAGGCGTAATTTTATAACGATACAGTGTTAATACTGGTTGTATATTGTTTATATTTCTATATCAATCATAAGAACCTTTACCCTGACTGACATATAGACAACGCACAGTCTGGTCGTAGTCTTGAATGTAGAAGATAACCAGTAGCACTTAATAGTAATTTTGTCACATGTGCCGAAATACACCGAATAACCAACTTGGAATAAAAAACTTGTTTTTTGAAACAATTTCATCACATCATCAACCTAAATAATTTCACCGCTGGACGTAGACCTACCTCCCTTATGCCTGGGGCGGTTTGCCGTAGTCTTTGTGCTTGGCAGGCGGACTGGCAGTGTCGGTGTTATTTACTCAGGATACTACCCAGTGGTCCATTCCCCGGTGTGTTCCTTAGCTGGTTTTTACAACACCCAGGAAGGAGATAGGGGTTTTGTTCTAAGCCAGGACCACCAAGGCAAATAATTATGTAACTTTTATCTAGTGAAAAACCCGCATTAGAAGAAATCCTTAAAACGAAACGCTTAGATTTGGAAAGCTAGAACAAAATTCTACGTAGACGGCATGACCTATTTCTGTAATCAGAGTCGAGTCAATAGTTCCCGTGCCAGTTCTCAAGAACTAGTTAATCCTGCCAAGATAAGCTCGCAAGATCACGCCGAGAGCTTTCAGCTCGGCGCCTATCTTACTATCACAGTTCATACATCTAAGTGCTAACGTGTTTGTATTTTACTTATGATACAGACCTTACCTAACTTGGGTATGGTAAACAGGTGAAACAAAACAAATAATGAGCCTATGTAACTACATCGTTTGGTAATCTAAATGATAAGCATACAACACTTAATATTTAGTTCGTGTAGTGTAAGGTCGGACCTTGAGATAACAGTATGACAGACCTAACCGGCAGAAACTGGAGAATGTTCACAAAAGGCTATCACGTACTATCAGATGGATCCTATATCCAAAGTTAACTTTTTCATCCCGATTATCGTGGTGATAGGTAGTATGTACTAAAAATATTATACTACAGGTACCAGGTGTGCGGTTGTGGGTCTTACCACAAACTTAATATAGCGCAAGTATGGTTTTATGATAAACGGAGGGATACATTTTAGATTTTACGGATCATTTTTACTATAAGCATATGTTTACTATATACTATACTACACACATACAATGTACTAACTATACACTAGCGTAGTCAATAAAACTCATGCAAATGCTCTCACAAACACTTTTTATGCAAATCTTCGATTCGCTGTGAGCGTCAAACGATACCCGAAGTGGCACGATTCCGAACGTGCCTGAACTTATTAGAAGCTCTGCTGAGCTACACTTGAAGTCGAGCGATCGAGTCACCCAACCCCGAGCACTTCGGGACTTGAACGGCTTTAATTTGCACTACGTTGTTAAAATTCATCGCTGTAGCGTGAAGATTATCGTTAAACTAGATTCTAGTTATACGATATTGTGCATTAAGTGAAGGCTTATTGAATTCGATGTTTGAAATGATGAAATGATTTGAAAGTACTTCGTTATTTCGTATTTTTCTTAAATAAATTTTGAACTATTAGGTACGAGGGTGGAGATGCAATCACACGTGTATATAAAGTATATGCTTAACTAATATTCAACAGTATTATAATAATTTTTTATTAGTATGCTCTTATGCACAAGACGAGAATACTAAAAATGTCAATTGTTACATATTATTCTATATTCTTTATCGTATTTTAATAATCACTGTATTTTTTCAACTGGCAAGACAACATTACTTGAAATGTTGTCTTGTACTGTCAGTCTTGTCAGTCAAGCACGGGTGTGTCGTTGCATTCCTAACCTTCCTTTTTGAAACGACGGTGGCTCTCGCCATTCTATCGCTGGCAGTCGCCCTGAGTGGTTGTGTGACTAAGTACATGAGTACATTGAGTCTATTTTTTGTTAAGACGTAGCTTATTGAACATTTGTGAAAGTTTAAATAAAAGCAGTGATGGTTTATACGCAGTTTTCTTGCTCGCCATAACATCTCAGAAGTGGGACGTAACGATAACAAGGTACGTGAAGTTTTTTTTTTTATTTTTTTATCTACCCTACATTTTTATTTTTATTGAAATTGTGATATTTCTTGTTATCGACTGCTTGCCCACATACCTGAACTTGTCAGTTTTTGTCAAGGGGGTACCCTAGTGATGTTTACAATAAAATAATACTTTCCAAGGCTATGAATGTTCGGTCATACATCTAATAATTTTTACAAGCGGCGTATAAATGTAAAATACGATACTGGACTGTTGTGCTAATGTAATGTACCTATACGATATTCAAGTCCTACGATAGTTTTGTTATTATTATTATTTTTCTCTTTCTTTCTTTGAATGTACGATCAAGTGCGTTCAATACAGTAGTAATAGAGCTTTTAGTGAAGGGCTCGTTGGGGGAAGTACAACCACCATGGCTATTTCTGCCACTAAGCAGCTTGCTGTGGTCCGGTTTCAAGAATGTGGGTGCTGGTATTATAACAGGCACACGAGGTTTAACACTTTTTTGTAACCAAATAATTGCTCGTCTAGAAGAGCATTGACTTGTTATTTTGTTTTTTTTTTAAGGAGTAATGGAGTGTGATTTATCACTGACGCCAACACCGCAAAGCCGGGGTGGCAGTAAGGATAGTGACCGCTGGCGCAGTGCAGAGCGTCACAGCAGGCGCAGTGTAGAGCGTCGCAGCAGGCGCAGTGCAGAGCGCCGCAACACGTGCAGCACAGAGCGTCGCAGCAGGCGCAGTGCAGAGCGCCACAAAGGGCGCAGTACAGAGCATCGCAACGGGCGCAGTGTAGAGCGTCGCAACGGATGCAGTGCAGAGCGTCGCAGTAGGCGCAGCGGAGAGCGCCACAATAGGCGCAGTGCAGGGAGTCACAGCGATCGCAGTTCGGAACGCTGCACCAAGCGCAGTAGCAACAGGCACAGTGCAGAGCACCACAGCAGGCGCAGTACCGAGCGCCGCAGTGAAAGACCAGGTGAGCCACGTAGTCGTACTCGAAGCCGTCCACGCAATCGTTGTAACAGCAGGATTGACAACGAAGGTATCAAACGACTTCAAAAACGGGATAGGGCTAGAAATAATTCTGAACGTGACAGTGTAGGTTGTGAATCGAAACGTAGTAGGATGAACTCGTGTGAACAAAATAATAGCTCCTTTATAGAAAAGTTTTTAGACGCATTAAAATCTATTAAACCCAGTACAAATGAGAAGTTCTCGTCTTTGCACAACGTCATACCCGAATTTGATCCAATGGTTAAAGAACAAACAATTATCGCGTGGCTTACAAAAGTCGAAGAGTGTAAGCAAATTTATGACTGGTCTGAGAGACAAGTAATACATTACGCTTTACCTAAGCTCGTGGGCGTCGCCAAAACGTGGTATCAAAGTTTACCAACACTTATGTTTTCATGGGCCGAATGGAAAAATAAACTTTTAGAATCATTCCCCTCTAATCAAAATTATGGTGAATTACTCACTGAAATGTTGGCTAAGAAACTACGTTTTGGTGAATCCCCTGAGTTGTATTACTATGACAAAATAAACTTACTTAACCGTTGCAAGATTAATGGCACAAACGCTGTTGACTGTCTAGTTTATGGGGTAGAAGATAGAGGTATGAGATTAGGAGCGCAAGCAGCTCAGTTTTCCGAGCCTGAACAATTACTTAAATTCTTTAAAACTGTCAAGCCTGGAATCCCTAAGGATACAGATAGGTTAGGTAAAGATAAAGAGAAACGCCCCGCCAACAATCAGATAAAAACACTCAATAAAGCTAGTAAGCCAGAACACAATAGCATAATTTGTTTCAACTGTAACCAAGCAGGTCACCCCAGCTACAAATGTTCTAAACCTATACTCAAATGCAGCCGCTGTAATTTATTAGGTCATTTAGCCAATGCATGTCCGAAAGCTGAAAATTCACAAAAACCTGATAAAGAAAAAACTGTTTTGAATATTGCCAGTGATGTCTCATCTGGGATTTACACATTCCCCATATGCATCAACCAAACGGTCGTTCAGTGTCATTTAGACTTGGGTAGTGAATGTACTTTGGTCCGACTGTCTGATGCTATAAAAATAGGAATAACTTGGACAACAAACAAAAAACTACCACTGTTAAAGGGGCTTGGTAACATTCCATATCAAGCTTTAGGTAGCACGAAAGTTAACCTAGAAGTTCAGGGTATTACCGAACCTGACGTTGAAGTACTGATTGTCGATGACCACCTGATAAATTACCCTATTCTTTTGGGTCATACTTTCTCAGAACGCCCAGGTATAAAGATTATAAAGACAGTAGACAAGTTAAATATCACCAGAGCCGTAAATGATAAAGTACACTTGCTCTGTAGTGCTGACGCTTGCGTTGATCCCGCTGAAGTAAAACCTATCAGATTTAAGTCGGCAACCGCTTTTTCGGGTAACGTATTTGTTGCCGGTGGTATTCGTGGCCAAAAGGGTGCCGAATTTTATTTATTTCCAGGGGAGTATGAAATAAATAAAAGCGAAGGTAGTCTTCTCGTATACAACTTGAGTAGTAATAAACTGATGCTAAAATCTGAACAGTTACTCACACGTAGTAAACATGTGGAGGGTTACAAATACGTGTGTGACGTTAAGTTAACTGATTCAGGTGATGAATTTGAACCTACAATAGGAGAAAACATTACAAACGAGCAAAAATTTGCGGTTAAAAACCTACTTCTCAAATTTAAAGAATGTTTCTCTTCTAGTCTTAAGGATTTAGGGTTTACTAATGTAATCGAAATGGATATACACTTAAAAGACGAAGAACCAGTAGTGTATAGACCGTACAGACTTTCCCACTCTGAAAGGGAAGATGTACGACGAATGATAGCAGAAATGTTGGAATGTGGTATAGTTAAGGAGTCTTCCTCCCCTTATGCGAGCCCTATTGTCATCGTAAAAAAGAAAAGTGGTGAAAAACGCCTGTGCGTTGACTATAGGGCATTAAATAATAGAACCAAGCGTGATCATTACCCACTTCCTAGAGTTGAAGACCTTCTCGATCAACTAGCTGGTAACAATATTTTCATATCCCTTGACTTAGCGTCGGGATATTACCAGATCCCAATTTCCATGAAATCCCAAGAGAAGACTGCGTTTGTCACGCCAGATGGGCAGTTTGAGTATACTAGAATGCCGTTTGGCCTGGCAAATGCGCCTTCAGTATTTCAGAGGGCTATGCACAAAATCTTTAGTAAAGCAAAAGTAGGATATGTCATAGTTTACATGGACGACGTGCTCATACCCGCGAAATCATTCGACGAAGCGATGCAAAGACTAGAAGAAGTCTTAAAGCTCTTAAAGGAAGGTGGCTTGACCCTTAAATTAAAGAAATGCAACTTCATGTTCCACAAGTTGGACTTCTTAGGGTTTGAAATTTCTGGGGATGGAATCAAGCCAGGTTCCTTGAAAACTGATGCAGTCTCACGATTTCCTGCTCCGTCAAATCAGCATGATATTAGACGGTTTATAGGACTGGCTAGTTTTTTTAGGAGATTTGTAAAAGACTTCGCCATGATAGTTAGACCATTGACAGCTCTGTTAAAAAAAGACGCACGTTGGAAATGGAGTAGCGAAGAAGATGCAGCTTTTAAAGAAATCAAGGAACGCTTAACTACCAGACCCATTTTGGCTTTATATGACAAAACGCTTGAAACACAGCTGCATACTGATGCGTCTAAATTAGGTATAGCAGGTATTCTAGTTCAGAAAGATAACCAAGGACTCTGGAGGGCTGTGGCCTATTACAGCCGGCAAACAACCCCAGATGAACAAAAACTTCACTCTTTTGAACTAGAAACCCTGGCCGTGATAGCTTCATTAAATAAATTCAGGGTGTACCTCTTAGGCCTTCGATTCAAAATCATAACTGACTGTAATTCACTGCGCACCACCTTGACTAAAAGAGACGTGATTCCGAAAATAGCAAGGTGGTGGGTACAATTGCAGGAGTATGATTGTGAAATTGAGTACCGGTCAGGAGAGAAAATGGCGCATGTCGATGCGCTGAGTCGGGCACCGGTAGATTTAGAACTCGAAGCTCCACACGTAATAGATGTTTTAAGAGTTACCGCCGAAGACTGGATCACTACGGTTCAATCTACTGACGACGAGATAGTTCACATCAAAAGGGTACTGTCAGACCCAGAAACCGCAAAAACTGTAGATATTAATCAAAACTATAAGCTTAAAAACGGTCGTGTCTACAGAGTATTACCAGAGGATACTCTAAGATGGGTAGTACCAAGAGGTTCTCGTTGGCAAATAGTAAAAGCAAATCATGATGATGTAGGACACTTTGGAATCGAGAAAACCTTAGATCGAATCCGTGCCTTATATTGGTTTTCCAAAATGAGATCGTTTGTGACTAAATATGTTTCTGCATGTTTAGAATGCGCTCATCATAAAATGCCAGCAGGTACACGACAAGGTCTCCTACACCCTATAGAAAAGGTGGAAATTCCATTCCACACCATTCACGCAGACCATGTAGGACCCTTTACCAAAAGTAAAAAAAAGAATGCGTATATTTTAGTGGTAATCGACGCATTTACTAAATTCATCTCATTAGCAGCAGTCAAAAGTACTAAATCTTCTGAAACTATTAAGATAATTAAGCAAATTATTGGGTACTTTGGAACCCCAACTCGTCTCATTACTGATAGAGGTAGTTGTTTTACGAGCAAAAAGTTTAAGATCTTTACTCAGACTCTTGGCATAAAGCACGTACTTAATGCTGTTTCAACCCCTCGAGCGAATGGCCAAGTCGAGAGATCCAACAGAACAATCTTAGCTTCACTAGGTGCGATGACTCATGAAAAGGATCCTCGAACGTGGGATCAGTACCTACCTGATATACAATTGGGCATTAACACAACAATGCATGCCGTTACAAAAAAGACTCCTAGTGAAATGTTATTTGGTCGTCGTGTGACAAATCCGTCGCAGGGTATTCTGAACGAAGTTATTTCTGATACAGGTGAGGGTTTAATTGACGGAACCATCGAAGAAATCAGGGCAGACGCTAGTGGTCTGATGCAAAAACAGAGCGACATAAGTTCAAAGCGATACAATAGCAATAGGAAAGAGGCTAGGCAATATAACGTGGGTGATTTAGTTCGGATAGTAAGGGCAGTTGTATCAGGTAGCGGACAATCTAAAAAGTTAGAACCAAAGTTACAAGGGCCATACAGAGTTATCAAAGTATTGCCCAATGATAGGTACGTTGTTGAGGATACCCCGTTATCACGAAAAGGGCGACGGTACGAAGCTGTTATTGCGGCCGATAAAATGCATCCGTGGCTAGCTTTTGGGTCTAAAATAAATACCGATGATGATAACAGCTCTTCTGATAGTGACTTTAATTCTCAGCCATGATAATCATGGAATGTAATGTGCAAATTAGACGAAAGCTTTTCACGCGGCTATAATTAGTGACAGGTAATAATAAATATAGTGTAGTTTGCGTAGAACTTAACTGCTCATTATTAATAATAAATAATTTAAGTTGATGTTAGAAGATGCAACAAAAAAAAAATTGTGATTAAAGAATAGGTATAGACTGCTTATTATGGACATGCCGGGTACTATGATAGTATCGCCTAAGGAAAAATAATAACAGTCTGGAAAAGTGAGACGTTTGGGTACTTATTTAGTGGGCAGGCCGGGCACAATGATGTGTCGCCCCGATAAGGTATTTATCAGAATAAAAATGTTGAGTGATTTCAGTATATTATTAAACCGGTTATTGTGGGCATGCCGGGCACTATGATGTGTCGCCTAAGGAAAAACAATAATCATTATTTAGTAAACTTGCAATAATTTCTACTGATTATAAATCGAAACTTACAGAGATTAACTTATTTGATTTAAGAATACTGTTATAAAACACATGAATTTAAAAATATTGTTTTGTAATAAATCACATAGTTAAATTACAGACACTATGTCTCGAAAGTTAAATTAGTTGCCTGGTATATTTATATTGTTAGTGTATCAACTAGAATTATGAAATATTTGGTATTGTAATAATAGTAGTCAAACGAGAGCACTCGTTAGCGATCGGATGGCCGAGCTGTTACATATTATTCTATATTCTTTATCGTATTTTAATAATCACTGTATTTTTTCAACTGGCAAGACAACATTACTTGAAATGTTGTCTTGTACTGTCAGTCTTGTCAGTCAAGCACGGGTGTGTCGTTGCATTCCTAACCTTCCTTTTTGAAACGACGGTGGCTCTCGCCATTCTATCGCTGGCAGTCGCCCTGAGTGGTTGTGTGACTAAGTACATGAGTACATTGAGTCTATTTTTTGTTAAGACGTAGCTTATTGAACATTTGTGAAAGTTTAAATAAAAGCAGTGATGGTTTATACGCAGTTTTCTTGCTCGCCATAACACAATATAAAAATAACTTCACGCAGGCGAAGTCGTTCGTGTTTCCAGTTAGAGGCGTGACAAACTACGAATAACACGAGTCTGTATTTCTACTGAAATATATTTTTCCGATCCCTTGTGTACCTACATCATTGATTAATCAAACAGTTTAACAGCATGGTCCCCTAAATTTAATCAAGCCTCAAGCGGCGAAAAATCAACACTTTCTAAAGAGCAATGTGTATCCTAGACGGTCGTAAGGAGACATCGCTTCCCAGAGTCCAGCTAAGGGATGTAACAAAGGTTTTATCGATATCGAATCGAGATTGTAATCGGGGTTATATGACCGTTGTTGGAATCAGAGCGTGTGGCCTTGAGTCTCTTTTCGGTTATTAGACCACTTTGTCGATGAATCTACTAAACCTTGATGAGGTTTTAATGCTTGGTTTGACTAGCCTCACCGTTCAATGTAGGCGTTCGTATGTGTACTAAGAAATATATACAAGCAGGTTCCCATCGTCAAGTTTTGCTAAGATTTTTTTTTATTCGACATCCTTCACACACTTTAAACGGGAATAGAGTAAGCTACTTGGCAACAAAAATAAGCATGGTGGTAGTACTTCCCCAGACGAACCTTACACAAAAAACACTTAATTATAGATTTGTAGCATTGAGTGAAATATCCACCAAATAATTTACATATTTATTTGAAAGCTTTTATTTATCCTGGTAACTTCGATTTTCTCAATATTTTACAAATTAAAACCACAGGCAAAGGTAATATGTTACTTCCCGAATTAACAAAATTGTTTGCAAAACTTTTATAATTTAAGTACATCTCTAGTTCAGCCTACCCTGGACTATGTACAAGATATTCTGGAACCATTCCAAAGTTTCACTGCCTTCATTATCGCTGTAGTGTTAATGCGGATGCCCGTGAAATCTTTTAGGGTCCACTCCATTTTGTTCTGCCTCTCCGTTGCTTCGTTAAAACTGAGTGGTTATTTGGCTGGTTATTTTGGACAAGTTGTAAAAGTGGTCCTTGCTTTAATTTAAGTAAGCATGTGTTTGAAGCGCTTGCCAAATTTTCTGTAATATTTTTGCTGGTAGTCTACATAAATTGCAACATAAATTTATGTAAAGGTTTGGCACACTCAAATATTTTAAAACTTTATAATTTCAGTGCGTGTTCTAGACAGTATTTATTGATGGAACTAGTAGGTGATGGCTGTATTTTAATTTACTAAACAAAGGTTTTTGCTAACGAAGTGCATGTATTTTGAAATTTTATGCTGATAGTTACAATACAAGGTCAACATTCAATAGTAAAATACACTTTGGACGTTTTAACACAACGCTATCTAGCTTCAAACTAATTAATACAATATAACACTCAAACAATGAAGAAACAAGTATCACACTAAGGTTTTTCCTCCAACCTAGAATCTACAGCGCAAAAGGTAAAGCTACTACCATGGAAGCTGTGAGACCTAAAAAGAATTTATTGATGAAAAAAGCACCGAATTCTTTAAAAGTAGGTATGAATGGAAAGTGATATCAAAGTTAATATACAACCCTATCTAACACCTACGCGCTTAACTACAAAACTCATACCTCATCCGGGCCAATAGACATCCTCTATAAAAATATACAGCTGCCGGTAACAAAGAGCCTATTCTGATGGTCACTTATTGTTCAACGCCGATCGCACAATAGCTGACATCAGAAATCACCCCATCTCGACTACAATACTTGGTTTTGTAATAAGCTCTAAGAGCGATCACAACTTTATACACAAAAGATAGAAAAATATTTCGTGGCATGGTGATTTTGAGGATTTATCTCGGCAACAGTCGATATGTAGCTGTAGAGAGTATAGACTATTGGATCTCGTGATGTCCCCATGTTACGTGTGGGTCGATGTCGTTTTATTTTGACAAACGGACGTGGATTCCCTTTGTTGTTTTTACTACGATATATCAACGGCTGACACATAATTCTGCGACAAAAAATGCTTTTCTGAATGGAGTTTTTGTACACGATGAAATTTTACAAACGCTTATTAAAAAACTCTTCCTTACTTATAAATTCAGTGTTTGTAGAACAGTTACATAGATGGAGCAATATGCGGAACTAATTTACATGGAAATATCACCTGTGGCCGAGACAATTATTCGAATTGTTTCTGGTAATAACATGAATTGTCAGTAATTTATCATGTCGCCAATGGAATTTCAATGCACACGACCACCCGCTTACTTACTAACGATGTCATTTTGTAGACAATACAAGTGGCACAATGCAAGAATAACGACCTTCCGAGGCTGTCCCATTGATACCGGTGCAAGCTAAATAGCCAAAAACAAAAGAAGAATATAAATCACTATCTTTGTACCCCACGCGTCTCAGAATCCTGTTGACAGTTCAGTATATACCTTATCTCGGCGCAGTAAAGACGATATGAAATAAAATTAAAGGAACATTGAAGTAACCACTTCCATGTAAACAATGGACGTTTAACGTTGCTAGTATTTATTAGTTTATGACCGCAGTAACGTAATCATTGGGCCTATTGTTGCACGTTAAATTCTTAAAAACGCATCGTGGGGTGTAAAGTCTATACAATTATTCAATACGGGTGGACATTTGGATGAAAAGGGACAATATTGGTACCGCGACGTGTTACGAATTAGTTGTTTCTCTATTTTTCAAACCTGAGCGAACTAAACTACCATTGTGATAAGTTGACCATACAAAAATATATTTTTTTAGCGTTTTTGGACTTCGCTCCGCTCGCTTGCCGAGCACGCACGTCTCTTCGCCCGCTCCGAGCTCCCGCTCGGACTGCCCCGCCGCCGGCCCCGCGCCCGCTGCCCGCCCCGCATCGTGCTACCGGCGCACAGTGTAGCTACCTGTGCGTCGCTCCGTGGGATAGGCCTTGCCTATCCGCACTTTTCAGTGCGCCTGCACTTGTTTCTTTGCAAAACGTCCTTCTCAGGACGCTTGGTTTCTGACTATAGCAAGTACCGAAACAACGTCCTTCTCAGGACGCTTTGGTTTCTTGACTATAACAAGTTCCGTCACAACGTCCTTTTCAGGACGCCTTGTTTCTTGGCTATAACAAGTCAAATCCACCTTTTAGTGGTCAACCAAGGGATACCTTGCGGTGTTAACGAACTTGGTTGGGCGTGGACCCGGAGCGTCGGTTTTCCTCCTTCAGAGGAACGCCTAATCCGGACGGGTCTGGAACCACCGGCCTTGGGGGATCTCCTAGTCGACTGTCCAGACCTATTAGGACACACCCTACTCGCAAGAAAAAAAGCGGCGAGTAGGACACGCGAGTTAGGTAGGACACTGAGGCCTCACCCCTTCCTGTCTATCCCGGCGGGAAGGTCACTCACTTACACACCTCCTGAGTGTTTCCCCTCAGGAGGATGGAGCAGCTGGTCCTCGGCGACCTCGCCAGCCCGGAGGATGCCCTTAGGCTCATCCGGGCGGTGATTCGTCGGTTCCCGCAGCTTCTGACCGACTTAGCAAAGGAGCTGCCTTCTGCAGCTCCTCCCGCGACCCGCGCCCTCCCGGCCCTTCAGGCCAAAAAATCGCAAAAGACACGTTCGGTGACCCTTCAGGCCTCCGACGTATCTAGCGACGCCTCCTCGGCCCTTACGGCACCCGCGTCAAAACTAGTTTCGGCCCCTAAGGCATCCGCGCCGCGTAAAATTCCTTCGGCCCTTATGGCAGCCGCGCCTAAAAACGAATCGGCTCTTAAAGCACCCGCGCTCCCCCCTCAGGCCCTTCAGGCACCCGCGCCCCGCGTAATCGCAAATGCCCCTCAGGCGACCTCTGCCGTTGTAGTGGCCGACTCGCCCCGCTCCCCCTCACCTCTACCGCCTCGCCCTCGTCCCCGCCCCCGCGCTCGATCCCTATCGCGGTCTCGCTCCCGCTCCCGCTCGCGCTCACCAATGCGCACCCGCTCGCCCATCCGGAGGTTGACATCGTCTGACGATGAATCCTCCATGGATGTTAGCCAAAGCCTCCGCTCTACACAGACGGAGGCTCCCTCTAACGCGGCTTCACCGCATTTCTCGTCCGATGAAGACGAAACCGCCGGCTTTACGGTGGTTGGCTCGAAGCGGAAGAGGCCTCTGGCCAAATCTGCTCCCGTGCCTCCCGCTAAGGCTCAGGCCCTCCGCCCTCCTACCCCGACCCAACCTTCTCAATCGGTCCCTGCCGATAAGAAGGAAAAGTCCCCTCCTCCCATTTTCCTTCGTCAGAAGGAAAAATGGGACCACGTTTCATCCGCCTGTAAGGCGATGAACATCCCATACACCCATGCCCGTAGCACCCGGGATGGGATTAAAATTCAGCTGCCCTCAGCAGCGGCTCACCGCAGCCTCACCTCTGTCCTCCGTAACGAACGCATAGGTTTCCACACCTATGCGCTCGAAGACGAACGCCTTCTGCGTGTCGTCATCCGCGGCCTCCCTGCGGAGCACTCCACGGAGGTGATCAAAGCTGACCTCCTCCTGCAGGGCTTCCCCGTCAGGGAAGTCCATCGCATGTACGGCGCCAGATCAAAGAAGACCTTTGATCTGGTACTAGTCGTACTCGACCTAACTAAAGAGGGCAAGGCCATCTTTAACCTCAAAGCCGTCAACGGCCTCTCAGGCTTATCGGTAGAGACTCCTCACCGTAACGGCACCCCATCCCAATGCCACAGATGCCAACTTTATGGCCACTCTGCGCGCAACTGCTTTTCCCGACCGCGCTGCGTCAAGTGCCTGGGTGACCATGGCACCGCTGACTGCAACCGCTCTCGAGATGCACCTGAGCCGCCTAGTTGTGTGCTCTGTCAGGCTGTGGGACATACCGCGAACTATCGCGGCTGCCCCATGGCCCCCAGAGTGAACAAAAAGGTGGCACAGAGGACGCCCGAGCGCGTAGCGCCTCCCAAAACCCCGCAGTACTCCAAGTCCACCCCTAAGGTGACTGTAGTACCCGCGCCAGTCCCGTCCCACAATGCGTGGAGCCGTCCCCTCCCTACCTCCAACTTTGCCCGTCAGGCAGTTCCCCTCCTCCGACCCCAGCAGCCGTTCATGCCTGCGTACGGCTCCCCGCCTGTAGCCCTCCGACCCTCCTGGTCGAGCTACCCACCCGGTTTTGGATACGGAGAAGGCCACTACTCCGATCAAGTCAATGATTTCACTAGAAATCTTCAAAATTTACGTGATCCGATACAAATTGCTAATTACATTGCCCAAAACGACCAACTGCTTAGGTCCCTCCGTTCCCCCTCCCGCGTACAAAACAAAAAACCAATATGTTAGTACAAAAGGAGAGACTAAAACCCCATTCCGTCACCGTAGCGTTTTTCAACGCTAGCGGTTTAAAAAATCAACGCGACTTAGTTCACGACTTTTTGACCCGTCATCAAGTCGATATCATGTTAATACAGGAAACATTCCTAAAGCCCTCTATTAAAATCCCCCGAATGGCTAACTACCAATCCATCCGCAATGACAGAATAGGCCAAAGATTAGGCGGCACCCTGATCTATTTCAAAAGGTCTCTGCATTGCATCCCATTAGACACCCCTCCCCTGTCCAATTTAGAAGCCTCTGTCTGCAGGCTAGCGATGACCGGTCATCCATCGATCATCATAGCCTCTTGCTATCTTCCCCCATCTAAGACCATGCTCGAAAGCGATTTAAATTCACTCTTTAGCTTGGGAAGCTCAGTCATTCTGGCTGGAGACTTCAACAGTAAAAATATCATGTGGAATTGCCACGTCACTACCCCGAACGGCAGGCGTCTTGAGAGCGCAGCCGATGCCCTTAACTTCGATGTCATCCCTCCGATGACTCCCACTCATTATCCCTTTACTGTTGGGTATAGACCCGACACCCTAGACATGGCGTTGCTTAAGAATGTAACTCTCCGGTTACACTCTATAGAAACGCTACATGAGTTGACGTCAGACCATCGACCTGTCCTCATGCGTCTAGGCTCCCCTCCCGTCTCGACCCCTCCTACCAAGACTGTGATGCAATGGCATAAACTCGAGAAAGCTCTTGGGTCTATACATTCACCCAGCTTGGATAGGATCCCTGACGATATTTTATCCCCCGATGACATTACCGTTGCCGTCGACTCCCTGACCAACCATGTCACTACCGCTGTTAGCGGATTGTCGAAACAGGTACCGGCGGTGGGTGACCACCGCTGGGCCCTGCCAGACGATGTGAGACGGTTGATCACGGAGAAGAATGCCGCGATCCGTCGGTATAGCCGTTGGCCTTCCGACCTTAACCGGCATAGGCATCGTGTAGTGGAACGGAATCTTAAGAATCGAATCCGTGACTTTAGGGACGAACGGTGGGACGCAAAGCTCTCCGGGATTGAGCCAAGCCATCTGGCTTACTGGACGCTTGCTCGATCCATGAAAGCCGACAACGTCTCCGTTATGCCCCCTCTTTCCCGACCCAACCAGACCCCCGCATTCGAAGACGATGAAAAGGCCAACTGCTTAGCAGAAAGCCTCGAATCGCAATGCTCCCCTAGTCTCGCTCCCGTTGACCCTGAACACCTCGCTACGGTGGACAGTGAAGTCGAACGGTTAGTCTCCCAGCCCCCTAGCGCTCCTCCTCTTCCCCTGATTAGGGCCTCTGAGGTACAGACGATTATCAAGGGTCTCCATCCGAGAAAAGCCCCTGGTGCTGACGGCATCAGCAACAGGGTGCTTAAGAATTTCCCCACCGTCCTTATTTACCTCCTAGTCAGCATCTTCAATGCGGCTATGGCAACTTGCACTTTCCCCGACTCTTGGAAGGAAGCCACCGTTATTGGCATCCCCAAACCAGGCAAAAAGGCTACAGAGCCTTCTAGCTACCGCCCCATCAGTCTCCTCAGTTCCCTGGGGAAAATCTACGAGCGACTCCTTCTGAATCGTCTCTGGTCCCACGTTACCGAGCTCAAAATCCTACCCGATGAGCAGTTTGGCTTCAGAGCTAGACACTCTTGTCCCCAGCAAGTGCTCCGCATCACGGAGCACGTGCTCTCACGATTTCACCATACCTGGCCGGCAGATACTGGTGCAATCTTTCTCGATGTGGCGAAAGCTTTCGACAAGGTCTGGCACAATGGCTTGATTTACAAGCTATCCAAACTCGGAGTGCCAGACAGGCTCGTGCTAATCTTACGAGACTTTTTACTCAATCGAAGCTTTCGCTATCGCGTAGAGGGTACCCTTTCGGACCCTAGACCCATCAGAGCTGGTGTCCCTCAAGGATCCATTCTCTCTCCCCTCCTATATACGCTGTACACCAGCGACGTCCCTCGCACCCATCAGGTGGAAATAGCCCTGTTCGCCGATGACACAGCCCTGTACACATCCGATCGGAACGCCGATCGTGTGTGTATAAGGCTGCAAAAGGCTCTCGATGCACTAGGTGCATGGTTCCGAAAATGGCGGATAGAGGTTAACCCGACGAAAAGTGCCGCCGTGTACTTTTCAAAGGGTAACCGTAATCCTTCCAGATCTGTCACTCTGTTTGACGAACCCATTCCCTGGGTGAAGTCAGCTAAATACTTAGGCGTGACCCTTGATTGTCGTCTATCCTTTGTCAAACACGTACGCACAGTACGTAACCGCGCCAAATTTATTCTTTCGCGCCTTCAGCCACTCGTATGCAAGAAGAGTAAAATGTCTCTTAGAAATAAGTTGACGCTTTACAAAACTTGCATACGACCTATCATGACTTACGCCTCCGTAGCGTTCGCTCATTCGAAAAATTTAAAGCCCCTCCAAGTCGTTCAAAATCGATTTTTGCGCACTATCACGGGTGCCCCGTGGTACATGCGTAATATCGATCTTCATCGAGATCTCGAACTCGAATCTATAGCCGAATTCATGAAACGCGCCTCCAGGCGGTTTTATGATTCGGCTCCTCACCATCCGAATCCCTTAATCAACTCGCTACCCGATTATCCAGTAGATCCGCCCGTTAAACGTACCCTCCGTAGACCTAGACACGTTTTAGGTGACCCAGATGACACGATCACCGCCGCGAATGCGGCGGAGGTCGCTTCATCGAGTCCGGACACAGGAAACACTCCACAATCACACCGACCCCGGCGGCGGGGTCGAAGACGTCTCCCCGTTAACGCCCCTTCAGGGCGAAGAGCCTCTCCGTAGCTCCCTTCTCCGGCAACAGCCCAAGCCGAGGTCCGTACCTAAGTGGTGCCCTTGTGCTCGTTGCCAACAAAACCAATTTTGTAATGGCGTAGCGCCTTCTGCGCTCGCCAGTAGCCCGGTAACGCTGTCGGAAATCGCTAGGCGATTATACCAGCATTTTAGTCCGTTCGAAAAAAAAAAAAAAAAAAAAAAAATATTTTTTTAGCTTTTTTATTGAAACAACATTATGTTACTGCGAAGGAAGATTTTTAAATATTTTCTTAGGTATTTAGTGATTAAAACAAAATTGCAACACGACTTTAACGGTAGATATTCCCTCAGATATCATCTCTTAGTACCAAGTACCTACTATTGATTCTTCTTAGATGTCTAAGAGAGGTATTCAGAGGTACGTCCAGATATAACATTTGGTACATACCCACATTTTGCAGTAGTTGGTAGTTGGCTAAGTGGTATTTAGTTATATTGGTGTACAGGATAGGTTTTTTGTAACATTAAATTTGTAAACTTGGACGAAATAAATTATAATACGCTACGGAAATGACAAATAAACCCAAAACAACTTCCCCCAAAGTCATTATACAATTACCTATAATTAGTTTATCAAGGTTCCAATTTCAACGCAAAAGGTAGGCATCTGCAAAGTAAACTCGTAAACTTGACCGCGGGCCTAGCTTAATTACCCATCATCTATCTCTTTCACTCGTTAGTCGGTAGACAGTGAGAGAAGTCACAGCATGAATAAAACCATTCAGTAGAGTAATTCAGTATAACTCTACTGAAGATTACGCCTCATACGAGTTTGTCGCCATTGTCACACCCACACACCCCAACGTAACTTTTAGTCGATGCAATAGCTTTGGCATTGATGATCTTATTGAAAAAAAGTAACTGCTCAACTTTAGGTACTGTACCACCAAAGACCCCAAACAACATCAAGTTACACCAAACAACGAAAGGTAAAAAAATGACATCAAATTTAAGTACGATTGTGTCAATCTGCAAATTATATTCTTAGAAACTGACATTTAAGACAGATCTAATTAGGACAATCAAATTTTAGTTTCAATCTCGTCTCAGGTCAAAAAACATTACTTGCAAATTGTGACTACTGCTTGTAGTAACCATGCTGTGCTGAGGGGTTGTAAAGACAACCCTCTGGACAATTTATGGACGTCGAGCGTTGCTCGTAATCTAATTGGCGCTTTCACGTTTAGTTTTGGTGTTGCCTTGACCTTTGTAAATGCACTTCGTATGTTCAACGTTAGCGGAAGTGCATGAAATGCCATGTCTTGTTATGTTTGTCTTTGGAATAGGGTGAAGTGTATTTCTAAAAGTATCTTTTGTGACCTCTGCGGCGATTGGTCATGGACGCAAAATACGTGAGTTTGGTTCTTGCAGCGAAACAAAGGGTTTTAATTATGTGCAAATGTTTGTTCTAGGACAGGACTATTCATGTGACAGCTAGTGGAATTCAGCACGACTTTGTGTGTGCAGCTGTTTGTATATAAAGTTCACCCCCATTGTACCCCTTTTGGGGCTGAATTTCAGGAATTTATCTCTACGCACACCCCTACGCATCACAACACACAAACAAAATATATACTAAAAAAACTGTCAAGCCTCTACGACCAGCAGTTTAGGTTGCATGTTATCTATTGCCAGCAAGTCAGAGAACCAACAACAATCTTTTATAAAAAAAATCTAAAACATTGGAATTTCGTACATTTGGAGTATCCATTGTTTTTCGCAAGAAAACTATGGTGTATAAAAATGCCATGGTTTTAATATTTTGGTTTTTGGATTGAATTTGTAACAAAATATTTTTATTGCAAAATATTTTTTTGACATAGTAATTTAATGTAGTAACAATTACACAGAAATGTGGTTATGCAAGAAAACAAATTATCTATCACGCAAGGTTACCTGCAATTCTGAACATCCAATTTCTTTTGTCCCTCCCCACAGCTCAAATATTATTGTTACTCATCGCATGACAGCTCAAATTAACACGTCGCGCAATACTGGTTCCCTAACCTAACACACGTATCTCAATTACTTACAAAACTTTTACCAAGGATAAATAATGGTGTACAACAAGGCAGCACGCTAGCCCCCGTATAACAATATAATGTATGATGAAAATGAAGCCTCAATGAAGGCTTACCCGCGATGAGATTCATCAAGTGTATAATATGTAAATTGGGAAGCTTACTTGCCTCACACAATGCTCGTACAACTTAGTTTCACATGAAAGCTTACAATAAAAGGCAGTGTAATTAATTTAGGATTCAAAACGTTAAATCATGAAGGCAATGTTTTATGAAATTCTGAATTGAATGTTGGTTTGTTGTTGTTTAAATCAATATTGTTTGAAGAAGTTTCTCCCTCGTGACTTAGACTAAAGCACGTTTGGATCGTATAACCTAGTGGTTATTATATCGGAAGTAGCGTGACCAATGACGACGAGATATCGTGATCCTGGGAGAGTAATGTCTACGCAGTCTAAGCATTAGAAAATTTAGGTATCGCGTGCCAAAGGCGGGCACCAACAGACACCGTGGTGCCGACACGCGATCATATTTCCTTCAGGGTGGCGAAACGGGAGAAAATACCAACTCATAATTTATAGCTCGGGAGAAAGCGATAAACTACCTACACTATATTAAGTTAGGGCTCGATTACACGGCGCAAAGGACAACGAGTACACTACTAGGACAATACGAGTCGTAGTATGTTAGTTATTCCCTCATCTCATTAGTTGACAGTTTGCATTAGCCCATTACTCAGTCAACGAAGAAGACATTTTTGATACGTCTCATATTAACGAATCCTCGTAGAATATAGAACCGGCCACTAGCTAGGCTTAAAAATATCAGTCAAAGTTGTGTATCATTATAAAGTCGTCTAAAAGTAGTAGGTAGTTCTTCGTACTTTTATGATGTGATCTTCTCAGCTAGCAATCAATTAATTCAACTGGCTAATAAGAACACCTTTTTCTAAGCCTGTATCTACTACTAGCAGAAAATGGATTGTATGTTATGCCCTAACGCTAGAAGTCTAACGCTAACAGTGTAGAAGTGTAAAAGTTCCTAAAAAGTAACCACACTTTGCTTTTAGCCAATTATATTATCAGACTTTTATAGTAAGGAAACAACACTGAGCTCTTGTGCAATGTGACAGTTTCGACATTGCGGTATAATACAACTTAAATTATTTCTGACTACAAAAAAGTGGAAAGCCTTGCGAAAGAAAACGAAGTCGATCTGAAACAATTTGTTAGTTTTTAAGGTTCTGGAAAATTTTCTGATTTCTTTTGTTTTGTTTGGAAGTTTTTTCTTTTGTCCACAAAACTAATGTGTTGTTTTTGGAACTTCTTGTTTTTTTCACACTAAAAGTTTTTTTGATGTGTGGTTGCGTTAAATAATATTAAATGTATAATTATATTGTTCTAAAAAGTTTTTGTGGCAGTCTATAGTTTTTAATTCTGCCATAATTATGTTTGCGAAAAATATGAAATAACCTTCATAAGTATAAGTTTTCAACGAATTCTATATTGTCCCACATGAAAGTCAGGCCACCTGATTTCTCGGTCAATTTCTTTAATACACTTTCATCAAAGCATCATACCCAATGTTTTTAAATTACGTTCATAATGTTTATTTTTCATGCATCTTTTTTAAGCGATTTTGATCTTTACATGTAAGCTTTACGGTTTATTATTGTGTAGATACGTAAAGCAGTCTCTGTCGTTTCAAGTTGAGTGGGTCCATTTCTTTCGCCGCCCATAATAATGTTTGGCGATTTATCAAAACGCAATTTCGTAATAGATACTTGCTTGATGCGACTGATGTTACCAATCAATCAAAAATCTCGGTTATTGTAATATTTTAACTAAATAACAGGTAAAATTGCGTAATAAATAAATGTATTAGGTATTTATGTATTACATATATAATAAGCATATAGTACATTTACTAACTAAAAAGACTTGTTGTAGTATAGATCAATTTATTTTAGACAGAAAAGCATGGTTCAAACGACACTGAAATATACCTTATATATACCTATTTACTATTTTTTTTTTTGTCTACTAAAGGTATTAAAATATGATTTGTTAAAAACGATTGATTTTGGTCTAAGTGATTATGGAGAAAAATAGATGAATTAAATCTACTTATTTTTTACAAAGAATGCATGTCAAAAAGTCTAGTGTGAACTCATATATGAATTCTTCTACAGTAAACATCATTGTAAAAATAAAATAAGTATATCACGACAAAAGTACCGCCAGAAAAACAAGCGTGGGCCGCGTGTGTTAAAACATAATAATGCCTTTTGTTGCAGTCCTTTTGTAACGCTTCTGCTATCTGTTTTATCACAACTCTTTGTTATTGTACAACAAACATAAAAGCAATGTCCTTATTTTTTTATCCAACTTATCTTTAACCCCTTGCAGCAAGGATCGTTTTCGAGTGCAGGCATTTGATGTTGGTTAAAAAAATATTGTGTTTTTACAATTCTCGATATCCCGAGATCACAATAGATTTAAATGAGTACATCGTATGATGTCTCTGTTCAGCATTGTCATGCATCCTAAATAATTTATGTGACTGTTTCTTGTTTTGTGATGTTGATACAAATGTTCCGATTGCGTAGGTTTTTTTGAATTACAATTCAGATTAGGGTCGAATAAGAATTATTAGGATGTTTGTTTTAGTTTTAGTATATTTTTTAGAATTCAAAAGTTGTAATAAAAAAAAAACTATATTATTATCATATTTTTTCGAAATTGATTTTAATCTAAAAGTATTGTTATAAGCATTCCAACCAGAAAATCAAATCTAATACATACCCAAAAAATCCATTCAGCCACTCAACAAGTCCAATCACGATCTCACAACACTCACAAAAATGTTCACATCTCTTTCAAGTCTCGTCCCGATCGAGGGCGGAAGCCGCCCAAAACACGTCCGTTATACCCGGTGCCTGAAACTTCACTGAGGGGAGGGCTACGAGAGCCTCCAGAAAGCTTCCAGACGCGCGCATCTCATACCTTAAGCACTCTCTACTGTTAACGTTTGATTGCTATAGTGTGGGGTCTATCTGGCATTCACCGCAAAAAAATATTTTCGAATAATAAATACTTCCGTTATATGACAATTTTAACAACTGATTATTATACTACAAGCAACTAGTCTTTGAAGAATAAGTAAACATATTTTTAAATAAGTTGTTCAAAGAGATGTCAAGATCCAAAATCATATAAGATACTTTTTAGTTATTTATGGTTCATGTTAATCCATAGCATACTAAATTAATATTTTTGCTTGCTAAGCAATCAACAAAAGTATAAAGTAATTTTTTTATTTAAACGTATTCAAAGTAACTTTTTCCAAAAGTCAAATTACTATGACTTTATTTTTTCAGAAATTGTTTTCATTTTTTCTATAATATACCATTTTTTAAAAGTTGTGGTCTATCAGGCCCCGACCACCTATGAGGGGTTAACGAGGACTCCCCTTCATATGTAAGCCGGTGCAATATCGGAAGATTCAGAAGCAGGTAAGAAATGTTTCGCAAGCTAAGGGCATGATGACGGTAATAAAGGGCCAGCTGTTTTGTTCTTCGTGCGAGATTTGTGTGCTACGTGACTTATGGAATTACTAACATAAAAACTTTGCTGATAGTAATTTTGGTTGAAAAAAGAACTGGGATTTTATGTGGAACAGTGAAGGTCCTGAATATTGAATTTTAGATTTTTTATGAGAGAAGGAAACATGCTCTCTCACTCTTTGTTGCTTGTCTACTTGTTCTTGCACTTATTTACTTTACCGAATACAGCATTTATTATTTGACTTTCTAGAAACATCTTTGCAAATTCTTAGAGACGTTTCAAAAACTCACATTTTAACAATTTCGGCAGAAAAACACAATCGTAAAATAAAACTGACCTGTTTTATAATGTAGGTATATATATGATATGTCTATGTCTATAAACAAAGTGATATCGTATTTTTCCTTGTTTTTTCAGTGGCTGTAAACTTGTGACAAATGCATTTACGGTGTCACATCGTTCGCATGTCGGCCTTGTTGCAAAAAATAGCCTACAGTAAAAACTGGAGTTCTCAAAAATTAACGATGTACGAGTTGACAGTGGCCCAGCTTATCTCCCGGTTTAATAGGAAGGGAGAATTGTATCCATGAGGTATGAAAAAAAAGATATGCCAAAGCTAAAGAAAATGGTTGATTTATTTTTATACTAAGAATCTTATGTAGCATAACTGATATTATGAAGCTTATGGAGCTGACACGTGATCACTATAAAAATAGGCCTCATACACAAAATAAAAGCCACACAACAAGCTAGGAAAGAGCTATGCTGAGAATTTTACTACGTAGTAGAATCAGGGATAAATAGACAAAGGTCCACTGACATAGCTGTCAGAATCAGTAAGTTGAAGTGGCAATGAGCAGCCCATAAAGCTAGATCCAGCATCCGCTGGGGAATGGTCTCAAATGGTGACCTCAAACCGAAAAATATAGGACGATCACTCACTCAATAGATTAATGATATTATCAGGATCGCAAGAAGTCGATGGATAAAGAAGGATATAAATAATTCCTGAAAATGTATAAAATAAGCCTTCTTCAAGTTAAAAAAATCTGTTTACAAATCTTCATCACACCTTTTTGTTAATATATTGCGCTACAGAGAATTTGTGACGATACACTATAGGTACGTGAACGTTTCACGTTGAATGTAATAGTTAATATGACCCTATTAAACCTTAACCTACTAATTAAATTCAGTTTAACCTCAAAATAGTTACACCATGTTTTGTTTCGTTCGATCTAATTTGAAACTTTCTGTCAACGCAAACAACAAACCACGGTTTAAATATTTCAACTTTATAACCTTGATGGCGTTAATTTTTCAGAGTTAATATTATTTTTTATTCAAAATCTTCAATTCACAAATCTTCCATAAATGCTTATTCAAAAACCATTTCCAAGAAAAATAACTTTGAAGGGGCAACTGAAAAAAACAAGTTTGAAAGTCAATTATGCAAATTTACGCATAACTGTAGAACTCTGCTACTCTTACATACCGCTATGTTTATAAAGGATGTATCGTAATTCTACGGTTATAATATATCTGTGCTGTTTTTTATGCAATCTTCTCTTTTTGGTTAATGAAATGTTTTTCCGCAATTTGATTCCTTTATTTCACGGTTTGTTTTGTTATGCTTTTATTGTTGTCAGTTATGAATTTTGATTTTTGATTTTATGGGGCTTCCATTCGGAAAAAAGGATTTATTATTATGTTCAGCCCTTTGTTTACTTTTTAATTATTCCTAGCATTTGAGATTTAAATATCGTATATTTTTAACATATTTTTTATTACCAACGTATCATTATTTCTTTACTACCGGAATGAGTTGAGTGCTTTCCTCTCAGATAAGTAAACCACGTCTTTTACCGTACATAGTAATGTTGTATGTTCACTGGCCACAGTTGCTTGGTCTCGGGGAATGTACTTGCTTTCATAATAATAAAACACATTTTCATTGAACGCCGAAATAAGATAGGTCTCGTTACCCTGGTGGTTGTGTAAGATACATTTTCCTTCATGGACTATTAATCAACGTTCCTTAAAAGCCTCAGTGATACAGAAAAAAATTAACACAGAGTCGCTTTTCCGTTTTCTCGTATATTAAGTGAAAATACTCTTTTACAGGAAATTCCTGAGATTTGAATTTCAACTTACTGTACTAATTAACTTTGTGAGTTGTTAATTTCGTTAAGAAATGTCATGTCTACTGAGCTCGTGTGTCAGACAAGATTTTGTTTATTGCTAAAAGTTTGTATATGAACTCTTCAAATGTTTTTTAAACTTTTTATAGGTGAGTAATGAACTATGTCGAAACTTGTCGTATCGACGAACTAATTTTATCTATCGAATAGTATCTAGGTATGCTAGCGCAGAACTAGCCTCGACATATTTTATCGAGTGATTTCTTGTTAACAGCTTGTCGATAAATTAGGTAAAACTTGTAGATTTTATCGATCCAGCGTTAAAAGGTATCGTGCTACCAATATCAAAAAAAAATTTAAAACCCTTTTTATCGAAAATGTATGTCAAATTTTATCTATAGATACATCCATGCTTATGGCGCAGTATTGAAATAACAGATATTAGAACAAAAGTTACATAAAATAACCAGTTTTCAAATGAAAGAGCAGTAAGTATTAGTCAAGCCTTAACATACGTTACAATTTTTCATTTTCTGTCTGCGTTGCGACTTCCAATGCCAGTATTTTGGCACTGCTGTGACATTTAATCCATTTGTTCAGAGTTTTTCCAGTACAGAGTTTGTACTGGACTGTTAGGTTCATGCATTGTTTCAATGTTTGTATTTATTATGAATGGGATTGAACAAAAATATAAATAGTTTTACTCATATTGGCCGATAAGGACTACGACACTAGCTAAAATAGCATGTATATTAATTGACAATTCTTCTTTTTTTTTCTATTTTTTCATTTGCCAGACAATTTATTTCGTCAAATCTATGCATAAATAGTTTTTAGTCAATCGAATCGGTAAAAACAAGTAGAGTAATTGGTTTTCTTAACATGTTATGTACAAGAACAGTATAATTGATAAATTTAGCTTTTATAAGGCACACTATTACAAATAATGTGTATTGTAATAATTTATAGTATAATTATAACTCATGGTAACCTACCGACATAAGCGAAAAATACGAAAATATCCCTAAAAGTACTTTAAATTACGATTGCTATTTAATTAAACATCACACAAAAAGCTACTTAAACAGTTAAGTACTTCAACTTTGATTACAAAACTCACAGATTAATTATTAAGGTGCGCACTCAAAAGAGAATCTCCTGTAAAAAGGCTTAAGTGGAAAGTTGGCAGTATCCCGCTCTAGCATTGACGGGCCCTTAATCCTGTAGCGGGCCGTGTCTACCCTGAAAAAGCTGAATAACGTGATCTGAAAGGTGTAGTAATCAATTTTGCTGTATATAGGACTTGAAAAAATAGTGCCACTTAACGTTGAAAGTGTGACGTCATTGCGTACGAATGTGAAGGGCTCAAAGTAGCTTGCAGAAAACATAGTTAGTGTAAAGTTAGTATATAAGTAAAACGATGAACAAATAACTCAAATTATATTAATGTCAGTAGTATTATATAATATAATAATGAAAGCCATTTAGCCCCAAACTAAGCATATATAGCTTGTACTTTGGGAACCAGATGACTGATAGAATACTTATATTATGAGTTGTAAATACATACTTAGAGTACAATATAACACCCAGACAGAGAACAAATATCTATGTGAACATAAATGTCACACAAATGTCTGTCCTCGGTGGGGATCGAACCTACAACCTACAGCACAGAAAGCAGAGCTACTACTAACTGAGCTGAAAGGCCAGTTAAGTTGGCTACAATCAGTTTTACTACACATTTTCAATCGCAATGAAAACCCAGCTTACATCAGTAATCTGGGAATAAAATACGGCCGTGTCAATGAATATGTCGATATGGAATGTGCTGAATATTTTTAAATTATACATGAGACGAGGCAGGGTTGATCTGAATTGAAAAATGCTTGAATTTATATACCAATTAACCGACTGACTGACATTAGACAATGCTCAGCCTAAACGACTTGACGACCGATGTGGCGCGGTGGATAAACGTCTGCCTGCGACGCAGAAGGTTGCGGATCCGATATGCATTTTTTCTGCAATCATATTTGATAAATCATACAGTGCAGGCATTTACACACCGTTATAAATTCGAGAAATTTAATTATGCTCATCTTCATGTCTGCAATTAAAATTTTGAAATACTTCCCTCGCAACTTTGAAGTACTGACGCGGATGCGAAGAACGCAGGCTAAGGTAAAACTCGAAACAAATTGTGTTAAAACGTAATAGAAACTCGTTTCCCGTAAAACTTTATATCAGATTACGTTCCAAATTCAATATTTAAGATTGATTCTGGCAGACACTTGAAGGGCATCCCCATCTTCTGAAAAGGGCAACGCGTGTGTATAGGCTGAGTTATATATCTAAATGACGTACGATATAAATTTAGTTTTCGCTATCAAATAAGATACTGGTGTTGAACATTTTATCGTTAACTGTGCGATATAACGGAAACTTGTTTTATTACATTGTAAATAGCAATTTGTAAAAAGGTACCTTACCTTACGTATATTACCACTGTACATATTTTGCACTGCAGTAATGCTCGCAATCGCTGTATTCGGTTTTGAATGGTTATGGGTGCTGGTACATAAGGGACGAACGTATTGCATTTTTCTCAAGGAAGACTATGCTTTGCGTACTAGCACACAGAGCAAGCCTAACCGATTAGAGAACTCTGTGGGCATAGGCAATCTCTCAACATGAGGTGGGTCATTTGCTAGTTCCACGGTTTATACTCATAAAAAACATTCGAATAAACAAGATGATGTAAATAGGAATTAATTTATGTATCTATAAAAGGTAGATACAACAATTAATAAAACACAATAAGCAGCTATTAGAATTTGTTTGCTAAATAGTCGCGCCTTTGTTAACTTTGTAAACGAAACGGAATGTAAAAGGTTTTTTTACGAGACGACCCGAACGCCGAAGAAAGGAAAGGAAAAAATAAAACGAATTTCATACTTAAACCAGATAAATTTACATAATATTACTGCTCATCTGGCTCTCTGTAGATTTTTGTGTAGAACAGCAAACGATCCGAAACACTAATTTGAATATTTTTCGTTTTATCTCAATACATTTACATTACATAAATGGCTCAGCGAATCTTATAAAAAAAAAACAACTTTTTAAGGACTAGAATGCAATGCTAAGTATTTTTTTATGTGATTGCTGATAGATCAAGCATCAGCTTCAATCAGGTGGGCTTATCAAGCCCACCTGATTGAAGCTTAAATAAGTCCACAGCTGGACATCGGTTGACATAGTCACTACGGCTTGGTGAGCGGATTAGTGACCGCAGCGTTGATGTTTATTCCACAATAGATTATATAGCTCATCTCCTGGTGCGTTCTGTTTGTCATCTCTTACGACATTCATGCGGTAGCGAAGGGGTCTTATTCTAAGCGGTGTGGTCACACCAGACCCACGACGATGGTCACCTTAGTACTATGCACACCAGACGTTTAATTAGTATTAATCATTGCATCAAATTCTATGGCTGGTGCATATATTACATTTTTATACAACTTGTAGATACCCCACCTGATGTTAAGTGGTTACTATCACATAGCATTGCCTCACAGGTTACGGTCGCCAGGAACGTGCACGGTACACTGCTTTGTGTCTATTAACCAGAGCTGTACAGCCCTTTTGCCAGTAGTAACATCCACATCCTTCAAACTGGAATACAGAAATTTGCTTAACGGCAGAAATAGGCAATGTCCTAACGTTCGTTTAAAAAATCTTATCAACCAGAAAATTCTGCTTTGAAGATGAGTATTGTATCACCCTTACAAACGAACCGTGCACATGTGTAAATACATTCTAAGTCCAATTCCCCATTTTATGACTAAACGCCTCGAGGCGTCCAATTTACAGAAAAGAATCCCACAAACAGAACCTCGCTCGAGATCACACCATACACTATTTGAATTTACTCTCCAGGGAGGGTGGAATCAATTTAAATTTTAACTTGCACTTAATACACCCTTGTTTGGTGTCTAAGTGGTGTGTTTGAGTCACCCTCTATTTGGGACGAATAATAAGTTGGGAAGACAACAAAGCTAAAACCTCTGCGCACACCGCTTCAGCCTTAGGAGGCAAAGCAAGGGTTGTTTACCCTGGTTGGCCTTATTTTAAAATATCTCTGAATCTGTTTAAACACGACCAATAAATAATCAACCAAATTTTTTTTAAGTAACACGTAAAAGTTACTGTAAAACTTAAAAGTTATACGATCTCCATACCTACAGTGCTTATAGACAATTATATAAAAATAAATATTCATGGACATTTTTACACAACATGCTAGCCCAAACTAAGCATAACCTACTTTTATACTTAAACTTTTTTTTAGAATACAATACTTATAAAAGACCTAAATGAATGGAATTGACATAAACTATTGCAATCACGTGGTTTTTTGTCAGTGAATGTAAAATTGTATCTATACTAAATTGACGAATATAGAAGGCAAGTGGAATGGTTTCGATGTGAATGAAAATTGTTTAAGCCCTCTGGTTACAAAGTTGAACCGAATAACTTTGGTTACTGGGCTGTGTCAAATTATTTCACCAGATTCATTTTCCGTCGCTAAAGTTCCAGTATCTGAATATAAATTGTACTGAAATTTTAACATGCAACATACTCTCATTTTTTAAAATAACCCTTGTGTAAATCTCCTCTGCTTGTAATGAAATGCCATTCTAAATGCCATTTATACTCGTAGTACCGGAAGGATAAAATGTGGCAGGTTGAAATGTGTTGGGTTCGATCCCCACCGGGGACAAATATTTGTGTGATGAACATAGATAGATGTTTGTTCTCTGCCTGGGTGTTTATTGTAATTCTGAGTATGTATTAAGAAAAAAAACGTATATAAGTATTCTATCAGTCATCTAAGCTATGCTTAGTTTGGGACTTAAACGATGTTGTGTAAAAATGTCCTCAAATATTTATTTATTTTATTTATTAATAACCATCTATGCCCTGAAACTATAGGCTACCAAATACAAAGATTTTGTTTAGTATACATTTTTTTTTGTAAAAAAAAACCGGCCAAGTGCGAGTCGGACTTGCGCACGGAGGGTTCCGTACCATTATCTATAATAAAACGGAAAAAAAATCACGTTTGTTGTATGAAAGCCCCCTTAAATATTTATTTTATGGTTTTTTAGTATATCTGTATTTATAGCGGCAACAGAAATACATCATCTGTAAAAAAATCAACCATCTATTTATCACGGTTCATGAGATACAGCCTGGTGTCAGACGGACAGACCGACAGTATATCTATTCCCAGAAATGCTTTTAATTTTTTTTTTTATGCGATAGCTGCTGGAACAAGCAGATGGCCCACTTGATGTTAGGTAATTACCTATGACAAATAATTGCCTTGAAGGTCACAACCGTTAGGAACGTGTCCTACAATCCACTGCACCGCGTACATCAACCTGAGGCATATAGGTGTTTGGTGTACAAGCCTCATATGCTGATGCCACAGACGATTTTCGTTAACCACGATAACAGTTTTTATCATTTCAAAGTAATAACTGCTATTAACTTTCTCATACATCATTCATGTTCTTTGTAAACTAAGAGCACTAAAGTTTTGCATACTTAAAACTTTTTTGGCACTCGTCTTTTGTACAAATAGCGACACTTGCTCCTAAACCGTTCCAATTTTCGCCGAAACGCCAGCGATGCCGTAAATGCAGCTAATTCCATCGTTCAATTTTGTGACTGAAATTCAGAGCTTAAATGGCATGGAATTAAAACAAGGAGAACGTATGGTTTTATTTCTTGTTTGAATCAGAACTTTGCTTTTAACATGGTCTAGGTTCTAGTATGTATATAGTTAACTTCGTTATTTTCGATGTTTGTTGTTCTCATTTTATAGTACTTGGATGAAGTAACAGTATTGAATCTAACTAATCTATAATTAGCATAATCTATACCACTTATAATACTCTTGCTCCTGACTGTCTGGCATATAGACAACGTGCCTTTTAAGCCGCTAGTTGTAGAGACTTGTTAGTTTCAGGGTCTTGGAGAATTATAAAAATTCAAGCCCTAAACGGGTACAGAAGGGGGTTAAAGTTTGTATGAAAACAGCTTCGCGCTGTCAAAATCACGCGCGTTTTTGCAAATTCTTAAAATAAAAGTTTTATTGTAGTTTATTCCCTGTAATAGAGATCAATAAAATATGTTTATGTTTTTTGTAAAATAAGCTTTACACAAATTGCAAAAGGTTGAAATAAAGTTTTGCGAAACTACAAATTACCACGGTATTTACCTACCAGTATTACCATTTCTGAAATAAGTCCTGAATTCCCCAGAAAATAGCCCATTCAGGTACGGAAAGAGCAATGCAATTGCGTCAAGATGTTTAGCATAATACGATGATACCATTACTGCACAAAAGGCATCCGCCTTGGAGTCGAGACTCAAGCACAGTAAATAAAATGTTTGAATCAAATAATTGGAGTTCTTCAGTGTGTATACAAATAGCTTGGAGCCTGGACCTTTTAGTTTAACATTTATTTTAATATAAACATAACAGCAAAACGCACGTGACTTCGCCCACGTGATGTTAATTTAAGCAAACTTCAACCCCTGCTGTACCCGTTTAGGGGTTGCATTTCTGTAATTCTTTTCTTCGTACACCTTTACGCACCAAGACAAATATACCCTGAAAACTTGAAGTCTCTACAACGAGTGGTTTAGGCAGTGCGTTGTCCTATATGTTAGTCATTACAAAGGTTTTCGTAATTGGTAAATATACATAGTTATGAGATAAAACATTTATATTTTCATATATTACGGCCGCACGTTCGTTTCCATAGTCTTATTTTCTTACAAACTGGCCTTTAAATGAAAACTGATAAACTGAACTGAGAATAAATTGGAATTTTCTTAGTGCATTTCTATCTTGATCATACTGGCTGAGAATTGGATTCCTTCATTACCTCTGATGGGTTTTCTACAGGTGACTAAGAGAAAACTCGAGAGGATGAGCAGCATGCAGCGTCTCTTGACTACAATAACACTGACATTACGATCACTGATCTACCTGCCAAACGAGGTGAGTATAGCTAACAAAAGTTTTTCAGCTCTGTGTCGCAGATCTCATCTGTGAAAGTATAAGCGCTTTGCCTCAACTTTTACTATGCGTACAGCAAAGGAATGGAACTCGTTGCCATCGTCTGTTTTTCCGATCACGTATAATTTGGATGTCTTCAAGAGAAGAGTGAAAAAAAGTGCCTATTTCTGCCGCCAACCAACGTTGCTGTGTGTTGACGTTATTGTGATAGATGATGTTGTGTAAAAGTCCACAAATAATTTGTTTGTGTGCTTACCTGCGCTTAAGAACATCACAAAGATATATTATCCCAATCCACTATATCCACTTGAGGAAATAATTTTTGGGATAATATAAAATCTTTGTCCACAATAAAGCGAAAAGAAACTAAGCGACTGTGTTCGAGATTCTGGGCAGTCTTCACAATGTGTTATTCCATTGTATTTTCATAAGTTATCGTAGAACCAACTAATGATATTATTCTTTTGCATATTTTCTAGAAGATAATGGGCACTTAGCTGCTACATGCAGGTGTCTGAGTGTTTATTTATTCAGATTCAACCGGTCCATTGTGTGTGCACAGTTGCAAGTAATGTCGTGGGAGGAACCTTGTTTTTATTACAAGTGCAGTGTAACTTAACTATACAGTGTTACAAGTATAATTTGACTTAGATCAAAATAAAAAAATCATCATCATCATCAACAGCTCGATACGTTTCCAGAAAGAACGATTCTGGGCCCTTTCCATTCATCGATTTCCGACGGCCCTAACAGTGTCGTCAGTTCATCGAGTAGGAGGACGTCTTACACTTCGTCTTCCGGTTTGTGGTCGCCAGTCGAGAACCTTTATTCCCCAACGGTTGTCGGTTCTACGAGCTTCCTAATGCTAGTTCTCTAAAACGGCGATGAAAAACATTACGAGGAAACCTTCACGATGCTTTCCTTCACTGTTTTAAATCCCTAATATTATGCAGTGGCTTTAAGATTGTAAGACGAATTTACTACCACTAGACCACCATCTTAGACACACTCATTATTTTATACCTAGCAATAATACCATGCTACATACCGTGAGTAACCTACAAGACAATGCTTCGTAACCCTTAACGTCCTTTCCTGCTTGACCTTGTCGTTTTGTATGTACCAAGGTCTGGTCTGAGGTTAGGTATGGGCTATGGGGTTCTCTTTGGGTAGGTATTGGTTAAATAGATGTAATAATTATAATACTAACAATAGATGTTTAAGTTTTACTAACAAAATGATCCTATGTTGATTGGAATAAATAAATTTATTATTATTATTATTAACATCAGGTGGGCCATAAGCTTATTCCACTAGCATAAAAAAAGTAAGGCAGTCTTTAGGGACTGCCGATAGAAGTGAAAACTAGGCCAAAAAGTACACATTATATACACAGTGTAGGTATAGCTCATGGAAAGCGTTCGGTGTTTTTAGGTACCTACTTAAAAAAAAAAAAGTTAATAATAAAACACACAAATATTATAATGGACCATTCTTTGAGAATTTCAGTAAATATCCCAAATCTTTCATTTCCAGGAAGTTTATTATCTAATAATGGAGTTCCAAAGATCATAAATCTCGCTAAGAATAATGAATCGGTTTCTGAATCCGCTGCTCAAAGCGGTTATGAACCCATTTCAGCATTAGCATTCATTCTTTGTGGCTAAATGACAAGCTATATTATAACGAATTACTAATTTTATTACATTATTTTACACTAATATTTGACATACCTACTACACATTATAAAATAACTCAGTTTTTTAACTGCAGGTTCATACCATAGGTAGAAAACAAAATTTAAATCACTGACCGCAGTAAGTAGGCCCAAAGGCTCGCAATTTAATCTATATTTTATGAATAAATAAATACTTGCCACGCAACAACACCTAGCCCCAAACTGAGCAAAGCTTGTACTATGGGAGCCAGATGACTGATACTTATGTACCAACCCTTTTTGTAAATACATAGTTGTTACAGAGTTGAAGTTTGTATAAAAATAACATCACGCGGACGAAATCGCGCGCGTAATTACTAGTGAAGTTATGAAAGTATCGGCTTAAAGAACTTTGTTGTTACAAGTAACTTAAATAAAATGCATTTGGTAATATTATTCAAAACATGCGTATGATTTGAACAATAAAACCGCATTTTTTCTGCGAAATGACTAAAGTTTTGGCAGATCTTGAGAAAAGCATCTAAATCAAGTTAATTTATAGAGACGAAACCAAGGCACACTTCAAGTTAGTCGCTATTACGGATGACTAATGTTCCTTTTCGATTAGAGCTACACTGTTGGAATTAATCAAAACTTTGAACTGCTTTGTCTTCATTCTTTCTACAAATGTACTTGTAAAAATGTTCTACTTTTTAGAAAAAGTTTTTTGTACGAGTACATTTGTAGGAAGTGCTTGGGTACTTTTCAAATAAGTTTTAACTTAGAAAAAGGTTCGAACCTGTAATTGTAAATGGCGTCAGCTTACCACGGGACTTAATCACCTTCACTTAGCTTTTCATGTTATTCCAAGAAATCAATCTCGCATTCCTTAAGCACAGCATCCCCTCAGACCATCAAAGCCCAGGTAAGAAGAATCTAAATAAGAAAAAGAACTAACTAAATTTACGACTTTAGTACCCAGGCACGGTAGATATCCCCTCAAGATTTTTTATTAGTACCGACTCACAACTTGTATTAGTTGGTATTCCATTCGAATCTAGTGTATAGTCAGTTAGTACCTAGTTTAAAGTTAACCTTAGATTTAAGTTAGTAGATTTTGTGTTTCGAATCATCGAACATCAATACCGTCTTTATATTCTAGACAACAACGCTCAAATTCCTGTCAAGCGGCCAACCGCGCGGCCACCGCGCGGTCACTGCGCGAAATGTTTCGAGCCGTCTAAACGCGCCCATGCTTAAAATTGTAGACTCAATGTAAGTCACTGTAAATGGTTGGTTGCCAATTTAATGCTACACCAAACAAAATCTACTCAAAAGTGATTTCCTATCTGATTGTGACTCAAGACTCAAGTAGCACTTTGAATTATTTATAAACCAAATGGTTATAAAGTAGCACATTAATATTTCAGAAACGTTTCCAGAGAATGGCAATCCAATTTCTCCCATTTGACGTTCAAACTTCTTCATTCGATTCCCGAAAGTCAAACAAATCAAACTGATCACTTAAAAGAGTTTTCTTTCTTTCTGACTTTAAAATAGAGGTTCTTAATTGGATGTCGTTTTTTACCAAGAGAGTGCCGGTAGTCTATTAGTAGAAGGAACCTCACCTTTTGATTATAAGGACATTGGGTTGAATCTAGTCGGGCACTGGACTTTTCATTCAAAAATTATGTGATATATAAAGTATGCAAAACCATACTTTTGTGTATCCACTTATCCAAAATTCAAAATTAGTTTTTCTTACAAATATCCTTGTGCACGACCGGATTCGTGCCCACGACTTAAGGATCAGAAGGTAGTTAGTACTGCACGGAAATTCAACTGCCATCTCAATTCCCCTATGTTAGAGGTATCAATTCTCTTTCTGATTTTTTTTTGTAAACAACATAACATCTGTGTTCATCACATAAATGTTTGTTCTTGGTGGGGATCGAACTCACAATCTAAAGCGCAAAAGACAGAGCTACTACCAACTAAGCTATGATAGCTGTCAATGTATATATAATTATAGGAAGTTTTCTATATTAGCACATGAAAACTTTTAAAGGTCTACCCTATAAAACGATACGCAAAAGTTTGTATTATAATTTAAAGTTACACTACGCAGCTTGCTCGACAGCCACAACTCGACTGCGGAACAGTTACCACGTTGCCGCGCAGTGTAACAAAAAATGCCAATACAAAACTTCGTTTATCGGTTTTTGAGGCCAAGAATCATCACGCGCGTCGTGTTTGTACGTGTTCTCGGCCTTACATAGACATTTTATAGGATACGTGACCACGAAAATACTCGTCGCGTTTTATTTTGAAAACACTGACACACTGTTCCTTACGTTAATACATCGGTCTTGGGTACAGCAGTCAGTAAATTACGATAGAGGCTTAAAAACTTCGCTTCTAGAGCCAGCCATACAATAAACATATTTACTGTAAGGTACTCACCTCCGTACTTATAATATGTGTTATTTAAGGTAAGTTGATTACAGTATCGAAACTGCCGCTTTCGAATTGCGTCAGTTTAACGTTTATCAGTAAAGAGCAGCCTAGTTTAAAAAGGGGTCATTATAAATCATTTTAATTGAGATCGCAACTTGATTGGGTTCGTTTAACATTGAGTTGAAATGAAATTAGTGTCGTTAGCTTGTCTGTTCATACTCGTAGCTATCCAGTATCGTAAGGGCTACGGTGTGCTACGGCGTAGCGTGTTTAAGCACGAACTTTGTTATATGCTATTTTTTTCGCACTTGTCTATAATAATGTTACATAGAGGAAAAATTTGATTGTTTGTTGGTTTGCAATTAATAGACTCTGAAACTACTGGACCGATTTCAAAAATTATTTCACCGTTGGGAAGCTACACAATCCCCGGGTGACATAGACTATATTATATTTTCATAAAAATTCGGGATTCTTACTTAAACTAGTGCGAAACTGGGATGCGCTGCTATTTCAAATAAATAAATAAGAGATTCCTATGGATAGAATAAAAAACGTGTGAGGGAACGCACTAGAGGATAAACACTATATGACACTAGGAGGATAGGAGATGAAGACTTCGCTTACAAATCTGTCGAAAGTGTGGTGGTTATAGCAATGGAATACCATATCATACATGGTATGATTCATGGAACGATTTTAAGCCTTTTCTATCCACTATTTTTCACGCAATCCTAACAATACCGTCGGTCCATCGGGTCCTACGCTTTATTTTCCAACTCGCGGTCGCTATTCGACAACCCCAGTAGTTATCATTTTTATGAGTCATACGGCCTTCAACTTGCAGATTCTGGAGTTATGTCAGTAACTTTGGTTCTTCTACAGATTTCCTCATTTTTAAATATAACATGTAGTAAAAATGGCTTTCTCCATAGTGCGATGTGCAACTTTCAGTTTATGTATGAAGCCAATAGTATATAACCACGTCTGTGTAATTTAATTAGTATGTTTTTACTTAACTGCTAGGTGAATTTATGTTTTACTTTATATAAACACAGAAACACAAGCTTACGACGTGAACGTGATACCAAGCGTACTCAGCATAATGAAGTTAATTAATCCTCTACGCTAAATGGCATACATAGCTGTTTGTGTGTGATGAGTAGTTAAATGTGTCTACCTATTCTGCGTAGTGTATACTGTTCAGTTGTATGTGTAATAAATATGATATAAAAGAACCAAAACTTGTTTAAGAGTAGTATTTCCTTTCATAATAGCAGTTGTGTTCCGAAGTAGCCGTAGTAGCCTAAAACTATATACACTCCACTATTTTCTTTGTCAAACTTGCCACGTCACGTGGTCCATTGCCAACACATATTAAATAAAATATATAGTAGTTTAGAGTGATAACGGATGTAAAAATCGATTTGCTTCTAAAAAAATTACATTGGCTAGTTTGAGCTTGGTCATGAGGAAATGACGCCTAGATTTAGCTTTGAGCCGCTTTTTTTACCTATCGATTTTGTAAAAAAAATAAGTAACAGTACAAATAAGTAGTACAAATAGGTAGGTACTTTGTTTTATAAAAATTTAACACAGATTTTATAAGAGACTAGTGTAACGCGTGCGATGCAACCTTTTGTGGGGTTGAGCTTTAGGAATTATTTTCTTAGTACCCACAATAAAATTTCTTGAAAGTTTAAAGTCTCAACAAACAGTGGCTTAAGCTGTGTGTTGTCTAATATGTCAGTCAGTCAGGATAACAATTCTTATAAGTGGTTTACATAGATAATCATCACTTTTAAAATCCACACTTTTTTTTATTTCATTGAGTCTTATTTGCACAACTGTGCTACTGTGATACTTAAAAATCTTTTATTTAAGCTAATGTTATTCAAAATAAAACAAATAAAAACTTTCTTATATGGTTTCTGTACTCGAATTCCATCCCACGGGAGAGTGAAGACGCCCCTAATGAAATGAAGACGTAGCCAGCTTACATGCTGGTTTCGCAACCAACCAGCGCTACTCGAGTGGTAAATGTGAGCATCCACAATCCCACATGTCTGTATTTGTTCTGTGTTCAAAGCTGATGATGTATAGCTTTATTGAAACTAGCCTTGGGCTTCTAATATGTTATTTTAAAAATCTACTTAGATATCAGGTGTTGCAAGAACTACTGTTTAACTTTTAAAAAACGGATTAACAGAATAAATAATAATTAGTTTCTGAACCATTTACAAACTACTGCTGACTTAGTATAGTCAGATGCACTAGAATGTGTACAGTTCGCAACTTTCAAAATGGTTTCACAGCATTACAAAAAAATCTTACACAACAAAAAACTCTAAAATCGTGCAATCAATTGAAGAGTCTGCTTATGTAAATATTTACTGGAACACTTTAACATCGTTTTAAAAGTTTAGATTTGTATACATTTTAGTGCAGCTGACTTTACAACATCACATTAAAATACCGTAGTATTCTAAATGTTTTTATTTTTATTTAGTATTATAATTGGTAAAAGAAATTATATTTCTCACTGCGAAAAGGTTTTTTTCAGTTAAATGCAACACCCAGGAGATCTGCTCCGTATAATTTCACCCCTGGTTGCATCCTAGAGGGTAGGATAATTCTATTTGGCCTCAAAAATGTTCACTAAACTTTTTCATTTAGAAAATGTTTCTTTCATAAGTTATTCAGATTTCCATTATCTGCATTTGTTAGACGATGCATTTCATATTTAGCTTTGAATATAAAGTACTTTGAGATAGACGCATACTGTAAAATCCTCTAAATATTTTAAAATTTCACAATCTCGCTGGCTGTCATTAGCTGACTGATTCTAAGTTCGTGGTTATGAATACGAAAGTATGTTCAAAAAAAATATTTGCTCAATGTTAGTGCTTACAATAAAGAAGACCATTAAAAATCCATTTTATATTTTAGCATCACCTGCCGTACAAGTTGTAAAAAGAGGCGAAATGGTCAGCAGCAGATTTACACCAAGACTGGTCACCAATGTGTCTATAAAGCGTGGTGTCTATGAGAAACCCCAAAAATATGTGACAAAATCCCATTTCTCCATCATGATGAACTTCTTTCTGGTAAACTTATGTCATTAGGCTAATGAAATGAATGAATGATGAAAGCGCTTTAAAGTGTATTAAAATTGATTACAAATTCCACACGCATCAGCACTGGAGCAATAATCGAGTTTAGTAGGAAATTGTGCCAGTATTAGGAAATAATACCATTAAAACATAGCTTCGCCGTGATTGATGTGAGTTCATTCGTTGTTCATTACTAACGCGAGACGGTAATACGATTCAAATTGATAGATTCTGCGTGGCTAACTTTTGTTAAAGTGATATGAAAACCAATTGTTATAAAGAAAATCACAAATAATATTAGTTCTAAGTATTTCTAATAGGTTTATACACAATACATAGAAACTAAACGGTTGAGCTATCTGCAGACCATTGCAAATGATATAGAGATACCTCAAATTCGTCTAAGTACCTTTTTTTTAATTGTCTTGCTGGTAGAACAAGCAGATGGCCCACCTAGTCTTAAGCGGTAACAAAGCATTGTCTCGCAGATCACGTTCGTTAGAGACGTGCCCTACACTAACACACTACCTCAACTAATCCAAATCATTACCAATCGAAAAAGTTCTAGCGAGAGTGGTTGTATTGCCAAGTCAAATGGCAATACAATACTGATGCATTCATCAGATATTCATCAAAGTCAAAAAGCATTTATTCAGTAATATCCGCAGGGATCATCTTGAAACGTCTTAAATCTATATAGGTGAATCTAAGCGCCAGTTTCTCGCGACCAAACCTAGAAGAACCGGCAAGAAACTTACGCTTGGTTCCTACCAAGCCGTAAGTTTCAATCAGCCTTTGAGTTAGGTTTCGCTTTGACTAGAGGCCCAAAAACCCTGGATCTCACCGGGACCCACGAACCTAAAGTCTCGACCTCACGGCAAGGAGTCAATGTGGAGGCTCTATAAAAACCAACATATTTACGTCTCTCGAGTTCCTTGGCGAAATCTTCCACCACGCTAGCCTCAATGGATGTCCTCGGCAGATGGGAAAGTGCAGGTGTGTCAACACACCACACGACCAAGCTGGTCAACTGTAGTATCGCACTGGGATTGATAATTTGCACTAAACCGCTCACCCAACCGAAGACATGTTACAATACGGAACGTGACGGATGTCCTGACTCTCATTTAGAAACAGCCAGGAAACGAGCACGATTGGCGGAGCGTGAACACATCTTTAAGTTTTAGTACTAAACCTTTCGTCACTTGTAACTTTCAAAGTAATCTGATTTTATTGTAGAATATAGGGTAACGAGCCTAGGTAACGGCAAGATAATTCAGTATCAAGCTTAACTTCGGACGCACGTTAATAAATAGTAGACATTAAACGCTTACAGCGTTTGTATGGACATAGTACCGACTTGTTTAACCTTAACAGACAAGACGTGTTAACTCACAGAAGTTCATCCTATTGCCATTTTAAATAGAACTTAAATTCAGGTAATTCAAATAAAACAAGAAAAAACTTGCGAATTGTGAAAGCAGTTATATTATGCAGAAGAAAATACATCAGTCACCGTTGTCACAGCATCTAAGATAAATAAGTATAAACAATATATAACTGTACTTACGCTGACATCCTGAAATATTCTTAAAAAGGTACCTACCTACATGGTACGAGTAACTAAGAGATTTGAAGGAATGTACCGTACGCGGGTATTAAAGTCTTATACATATAAATTTTTATATTTTCGTTGTTTGTGCTAGATGTTACTATATATTCTATTGAATTTTTTTTCATGCAACTTGCTGATGGAACAAGCAAATGACCCACCTGATGTTAAGTTACTAACGCCTATAACAAAGTATTGTCTCGTAGGTCACGCTCGTTAGGATCGTGCCCTATGATTCACCACTCAGCGTCAATCAACCTGAGGTATAGAGGTGTTAAGCCTCATGTGCCTTAATTTCACCGGCACCCACAATCTTCAAGTTATGCCTTTTATCACCTCCATCTTTTTTCTATTCTTGGCAGCTAAACCAGTAGTTTTTTTTTACATATCACCAAAAAATCCAAATAGTATATTAAATATACTATTAAATGTGGGTATATACCAAATGTTGGTATATACCCACATTTTAAAGTAGTTAGTACGTGACAGATTGCAAGCCCATCGGTAGGTACTACTAGAATACTAGCTGGTTTCCTCACGATGTTTTCTTTTACCGTTTGAGAGCAATGGCAGCAAACACAACATCAAAACACAAGAAAAAACGTACGTAGTCTTTATTTAGTGCGCTACCTATTTTATTTAAACAATGCCTTTGTCCCGACTGGTAACCTACTTCTGCAATCCTTTTAAAGATATTACAAACCTTTTTCTCGTGATCGTGTGACGTATTTTTGAATGATGATATAGAAATTTAGCTCTAATACTACTAAAACACTAATAAAAAAAGCAAAAAAAAATGCATCACGATTTTAATCCCCAAGCACGGTGGATATCCTCTCTGATATCTTAGTACTAAGTATCTACTCGAGATTCGTCAAAGATGTAAGAGGTAAGTCCAGATAGTACATTTGGTATATATTCTAATTTTGCAGTAGTTAGTATTCCATACGTGACAGGTTGCAAGCCCATCGCCGCTGCTAGAATACTATCTGGTTTTCTCACAGTGTTTTCCTTCACCGTTTGAGAGCACTAGCATAATGCACTAATACTATACTACAATATATAGTTTTATGTATGACATATTAATTGCACAGTAAAGAACAATCTATTTTATGTTTATTATTCGGTAACAACTCAGCTGGCTATTAATGCAAACCAAGGGCAGAATGAAAGACGCAATCGGTAATATGATAGAGTGCACCCTCCAACCCTCTGAGCCCAATTTCCCCCTAAAATTGAATTAATTTCTGCCAAACATTCGATAGAGCATCAATATTAATGAGTGAGCATTTTTCTTCCCTTTACAAAGGGTATGCTCGAATAACATGCTCGTTTCGTTGCTCATTACGACTGAACTGATATTAAATAAAATGGTTTTAATACTTTTTGACTTGCTTTGATCTTTCACTTAACTGATGTGATTTGACAAGAGAAATAACAATTTAAACCGGCAAATAGTACTTAAATAAAATTAATAAATATTTCTAGACATTTATACACAACATCATCAAACTACGCATAGCTTGTACTATGCGGGAACCAGATGACTAGTAGAATACTTATTAATATTTTTTGTAAAAAAACATACCTAAAATACAATATAACACTCAGACATAGTACAAATATCACACAAATGTTTGTTCTCGGTGGGGATTGAACCCATCACCTACAACGCAGAAGGCAGGGCTACTACAAACTGAGCTTTGACGGATGTCTCAATGATTTATTTACGTTTTTGTACACACCTGTATCTACTCAGCCATTACTAATTGAATTTTTACAGCAGACGTCATTTTTTAACGTCTGATCAATGCAAAAATTCAGACAACTTTCCTAAATTCCTACAATCTGATTATAATGAGATAACTATAAGACACTACGCCAATAAAAGCTAGGCCACACGACTTAATCCCTTGATCCAACTATCATTTAGTATAACATTGTATATAGGGCCTTATCAGCTGTTGGCACGTGGCTCACACAGATAGAGTTTAATCCATCACCCCCTATCGCAAACTCTTTGAAGTTAACACAATAGTGGGGACTGGTGTTTTTTGCGTGGGCTTCAAAAGCGGACTGCAAATATTTTTGTAAAAAACACGAGTGTAATTTTACTTTCCTGCGTATTCGCTTTACCATCGCGTATGCTCAATAATTTGTTCATAGTTAAATAAAAAAAACGTGATGCAGAAAGTAAATAATCATCTGAGGAGAATATTAGTAAAATTACTACCACCAAACCTAACTACATACCTGCCTACCTAACCTACCTACGCTCTAAGCTAATTAAGCTTAATTATACCCTGAAAATTTCAAGTCTCTTCTATCACAGTTGATAAACGTAAAAGGTCGGTCATATCTACCTACACTTATAAAAACAGTCGATCAATTTTTTAAGTTGAGTAGTGTCAGCAAAGGAATGTTAAGTATGGACTGAGAAGTATCACACGATAAATGTCTATAAGCTTTGTATTTGATTTCATTGGGGTAGAAAGTTGTGGGGTGTCCTGTGTCACATTGACCGTCTCATGTCTGTCTATTAGGGAACATAAATGCCAATATTTACTGTAATTGGCGCCAGGAAAGACGTCTTGAATTATTTAAGACAGACATTAAGGATGTTATCTTCGAATTGTATTTCTCATGTATTTTTATTCGTTGTTTTGTGAGATGAATTAGCCGATGCAAAACCGCGTTTCTTATACCCTTTTTCATCACCTAACAGGGCATAAATACTAAATAGTTACGTACCCTACTAGGTATTGCATAATATTATATTAAAAAAACTACAAATTGAAACCCCTAGTGACACTTTAATCTATATGTAAAATCGTATGTTTATTTTCTTTTTCAAAAAAGGTTTTATGTTTGTACGCCAGGTAGGAAGTCCACGAACCTGATTTGAGCCTTTTTCGGTTAGTTATACAAACTTTTTACTATAAACTCTACAATTTGCAAAACCTTTGCCGATAGTTATTGAATAACCAGTGGAAACCCACTTCTTGCGCGTGAAGCTATTTTCATACAAACATCAACTCCCGCTGCACACATTTAGAGGTACGCACTAAGATATATATACCCTGGTTATTTCATATATTATATCATTTAATATAATTCATACAAGGGGTACATAGATAGATAGATAGATAGATTCGTCTTGAGTCTTCCTCAAACAATATCAGTAGCTGGGCTTAACACAGACTCTCCTGTCTACTAACGCTACTGTCCTGAGGCTCAAGTCGGCTCAGACGTTTTATATCACCCACGTTACCTATGGATATGTATGGAGTTTATCCCAAGGCATTATTCTGTATGACCACTAGCTAATATCGTTGATATGAAGACTTGTCGGTATGTTTTTTGAGAAAGTCTAAGAAAAGTAGTCAGAGGTACGGCCAAATTTGATATCTGGCACATACTTACATTTTGCAGTAGTAAGTATTCCATACGTGATAAATTGCAAGCCCTTCACCGCTGTTAAAATACTAACTGGTTTCCTCACAATGTTAAGACATCACGTGACAGGTGACTAATAATAATGATTATTAGAAAAGTTTGTGCCCTTTTTATACCAGGAATTCAGAAGGAAACTGTAGACAGGTAGATTTCAACAAATGAATCTTCAAGTTGCTGCATTGGTTCCTCTCCTCTGAAATGGAATGAAAATCAAACGTGATTTAGCTTCCAAGTTCGCTTTCTTATGTAAACGTATCAGACCGCGCTCCCGGTCTGGGACAGTATAACTGAACGCTGCCACGTGACTTGATTAGCTGACTACCTTGCGGAAATCCACACTTCTATCCTGAAATTTCGATGACTGAGTCGAGTACTACCACTATAATACCTGCTGCAGTCAAGAAGAACGTATCGTCGAAGGATATTTAAATTGTTTTTTTATAATTTAGAACAGTCCAAGGATTATGTAACTAATTAAATGAGATATAATGAATCAAAAAATTATGCCTTCAAACCATTTTTTGTTTATTGCAGAGTGCATCAGAAATCACTAGGCGATATCAGCATATTAGTTCGTCCCAAAAATGCGAATAATAAAGTTTTATGCAATACTTGAATATATTATTTTTATTTATTTTAATTGTCTATAGTATTGCTTTATATTCCGTAGTAGCAACGCAAAAGATTTCACGAGGCCGCCGCTGCGGAGTAACAACGCGGCGGCCGCTCGGTTTTTTTTATTTTTGTTTTTTTGTGGCTTCTGTCCGTCTTGCGGACAATTTTGCCAATGTCAAGTGGGTTGAATAAATTCTTTTTAGTCAAGTCGAGTCGGTAAAATAAGTAAAGTCAGCCGTCATCGGTTTTGAGGAAAAAGATGGCGTTTTTCTTCAAAACCAAAGGGAAACATTTTCGTTCAAATCAGGATGCCTCATAACACACTTTCATTTCAATTGTTCACACTTGTGCTAAGACCTCAAGTAATGATGGTTAAAATACCACCAAAATTACCCATCAGAACTTAAAATAACACTAGAAAAACAATTAAAATGAAAATACAATATATAATTTTCGGTCATCTTTGGAGCTGCTTCCAAAGATGACAGAAACGGTTGGCCGCTTGACAGAAGTTGAACGTTACAGATAATAAATATTGAGTATAATTGAAATTATATAGATAATCTACTCGTTTGGAAATAAAATGGTAATGGTTTGGATTCTTATCCAACCTATTATATTTTATCTATCGTATAAACTTCAATTCCCGTAGTGTAACCGAACGAGTATACATTTAGGGGTTCAATTTCGGAAATTCCTTTCTTAGTTCACCTCTACGCACCAAAACAAATATAGAACCCCGAAAATTTCAAGTTTCTACGGCGAGTGACTTAGGCTGTGCGTGGTCTATATATCAGTTAGTCAGTCAATCAGCCAGTCAAGACTAAGATTATTATAATTGGTATTGATTTAAGTTATCAAAAGTATCCATTGTATTGTATTTACAACGTGAATACTCAATCGTAGTTATTTAAACTAAACTTGAGCAGAGATCTAACTAAGATTAAGCGAAGCTGGCAAACCAGTAATTACAGGCATTATTGGCATTGAACGTAGATTTACTGCTCTCTCGGAGATTTGGTTCAAAGACTATCGTAAGATTACAGTTGCTGAATAGGTATTAGTTAAGTTTAAATGCATTTAGAATTACTTGCATGAGATTTACAGTAAGTTTAAAACATTGTTTGGAATCATAGCGATTTCAGCCTTTCACTAAGACTATAATATATATCTACTACTATAATTACATGATTTCTAAAACCTGGACGAAACACGTAGGGCACGTTTTCAACGTGCAAGATACTGCTTTGTTTTATGTTCCCAGCAAAAGTGCGCACGACAATTTAATTAAATTATTTTGCGTAAATTTTCATACAAACTTCAGCTCTCGCTATACCCGTTAATTTCGAAAAATAGTACACTTTTACGCGCCAGGACAAAATATACCTAGAATATTTTAAGTCTTTAGAACCAGTGGTTAAGGCTGTGCGTTGTCTATATATCAGTCAGTCAGGACAAATACTCTTATAACTGGTATAGGTATAGATGGTTACCCTTACAATCAGGTGGGTCATCCGTTTTATCCATCAGCGTGATATAAAACAGTGTAATCGAAAAAACAAAACTACACACTGACACAAAACAGGACAGCACTACAATCAGCAAACAACCATCTTAGGAAACATGCTCATCAACAATATACAACCTTCATAAAATTCAGCCCAATTTTTCACATAATTCATTACGGTCCACTTACATCCCTCGCTATGTCCTCACCGCACTTTATCTTCACAAAATTCACATTAACATAGAAAACAGGTGAAAACAGGTTGTTGATAATCAACAGTTATTATTTGTATATAGTACATTTTTAGGTTGTGACAGCCGTCACAGCTCAGTTTGTAGTAGCCCTGCCTTCTGCGCTGTAGGTGGTGGGTTCGATTCCCACCGAGAACAAACATTTGTGTCATGAACATAGATGTTTGTTCTGTGTCTGGGTGTTATACTGTATTCTAAGCATGTATTTACAAAAACAAATTATATAAGTATTCTATCAGTCATCTGGTTCCCATAGTACAAGCTAGTAGTAGTTTGGGGCTAGATGATGTTGTGTAAAAATTGTCCACAAATATTTATTTATTTATTTTAGGAGTAGGACGATATTTCGTTACGAGAATTGGGCCTCTGGTTTTGTACTTAGCTATGCTTAGTTTAGTACTAGATGATGCTGTGTCCACTTAGATGTCCCTTTATTTTTATTTACACTGCGTGCTAGGTCAGGTTGACTGGAATAGCTTAAGGTTAGGTTGTACTCAGCAGTGCAACTCAAAACGTCATCAATCGTTTTTCAGAAAAGCATTGCTAAAGTTTTAACCAATCGCATGCCTTCCTTGATTTGCAGTCAACTTTAGGCTTACAACTGTATTTACCTACTTAAAACTAATCTTTTTGTTTTGAGATTTTTATCGTATCCTAAACGTAACTAGCGCTAACACATACACTCAAATTACTTACTCGAATAAACCTACATAGAAGGTCACTGATGCAAAAATGTAAGTAGCTAACTGTTTCGCCGCTTCTAAAGTGGAGTCCGCTAAGATGCATATGAAAGTACCCACATAATACCAAACGTAATTCTTGCTTCAGTGGCTCTCTACCCGCTTTACATTTGTCACAATCTGTCAGGAGGTGGTGCACGTCATCCACACTGATATTTTGATGAGCAAACTTAAAAAACAGTAAAATGTTATTTCTTCAACTAAAGTCCTGCTTTCTATATAAACACGTCTAAAGACTCGGATATTATTCAGCCCGCATCGCAGTCCGGCGACAACCTTCACGGATAAGTGGGCTCAGACGGACAAACGGAGATTAGGACCCCACATCATAGAACCTAACTGGTGACTGGACCTACTTATTAGATTAGGAGCGATTTAGTTGCGGCGTGGTAGATAAGCTTAGAGAATAATATTGGCTGAAGGAATGGCTTTGAAAACTATTACAGAAACCTCGCTACGTAATTATGTATGTTAGAGATATCTAAACCATGAGACACTTTCCACTTTATCATGGGCGATGGAGAATCGAATACAGCTTGATTGATATGATATGCTTTAGCGATTGTAAACCACTATGCGGTGTCGAATTTTTCCACTTTGCCCCAACAAGGTGCGCCACTGGTGGGGCAAATTGGAAAGCCATAAAATTCGCAGTGAAATCTGCCCCACTAAAAAGATTATTATATCAGTATTAAGTATATGAAAATGATCCTCCAAACAATATTAAGTATGTTTTTTGTTATGGCATAATATGTCCGTCATTCAACAGGCAATTTTGGCAAGTGAATATTGGACACTTTTATTTCAACTACTCAAACTTTTTACTAAGTCTATGTAGACTATGTCCAAAGATGACAGAAAATCAGTCTCTCGCTCAACATTTTTCTTCTGTTAATTTATGAATTTTGTCTTTTATGGACAATCTCGCCAATGTTCACTTGATACTCAAAATTAAAACTGTGTCGAATGACGGAAGCCTTAAAGAAGAAAAAAAAAGAAGAAAACACTTTCTTCATTTCCATTATGTTAGTCCTTTGTTTCTTTACTCGCTACATTATTAACGAAATCAATCCTATCTGTTTTAAATAAGCTGACAAGTGCTCAGTCAAACATTGAATTCGTCAATACATCTTATTCGCCCGACTTATTGCGGAGTGTCAAAATACATAATAACCGAAGGAAAAGCGCTATCTGGCGGCTTTTCCGGACCATTGAGGACGGTTCTTGACGTGAACGATGACGTGTGAAGAATCACCCCAATGCTGTGGTATCAGCTTAAAAGGGCATCTGAATTTACGCAACCTTTTACTATAAGGTTCAATGAACTTTTATATTTACGCGATTTAAATACCTAATTATCAACGTTTCAAAAATAACCATCACACTATTTTATTCAACTATTTTAAGTTATAAAATGTACACATTAACTAATTGTATTTTATTGTTAAAACAGTTTAAAAAATATTTTTGATTTATTTAAAAATATATTGCACCCCCCCCCCCACAAACTATAAATTACTTTCTAACTTTTCTAACTGCAGGGTTTCTACGGTAGCTAGAAAACAGAATTTAAAAATTTTACCGCAATCAATGTTCCCAAAAAACTACTAATTAACGTTAGCTTTCTCTGGATAGTTAAACTTATACTCTGCCCAAAGTAAGTACCGGCTCTTTGGTCGCTAGAGTCATCTACCAGCCTCTTTGGATAAAAGGCACTGATTATTACTACACACAAATTTTATAAACCGGATTCTATAAAACCTGTCTCAAAAACTGTTACATAATCTTCAAATACACTATGTAATATAACAATCATTCAATTCAATTCAATTCAATTTATTCACTTACAAAAATAGCATAACAGAACGAAAAATCATAGGTATGGGAAGTATAGTACAAACTGTATTTAACTAAATCCTACTTCAAGACAAAGGAAACGTTTCTTTTCTTTAACCGATTGAGACTGGCTTATCTTTTGGTGTACTAAAACAAACGTGTAAGTTCAAACCTATTGATCCTGTTACCAGCTTCAATAAATCACAGACCTGATCACGGAATCCCATTACTTGAACGTCCGATAGCCGTAGTGCTAGCTTTTTCTAGACCTAAGACTGTGGCTATCGAGCGGATAAAGTACCCAAACCTATTTTTGGACCGTATTTTCAGGCAGTAGTTTGTTGTATGACGTGCATAGTTCTAACAATGAATCTTATCTATACTTATACCAATATTAATCATCTTTGTCCTGACTGACTGACTGACTGACTGATATATAGACAACGCACAGCCTAAACTGCTGGCCGTAGAGACTTGACGTTTTCAGGGTATAGTCGTTTTTTTTCGACATTTTGCTGTAGTTAGTATTCCATACGCGACAAGTTGCAAGCCTGTTACGCTGCTAGAATACTAACTGGTTTCCTCGCGATGTTTTTCTTCACCGTTTGAGAGTACTGGCATTGCGCACATACATTTTTCAAACGAAAAAAATCTATTGGTGCACGATCTGTTTAAACCCACGACCTTTGAACCAGAAGGCAGGGTCACTCCCACTAGACCAACGGTGCTATCTACGGGTGGTAGTCTATCAGATAAAATCTCATCTCATTGGTTAATGGTTTACTTTAGCCAATGAGATAAAAGATTATCTGGTAGGCTCTCTCTTGTGAATGGAAGCTTGTAAAATGGAATCCAGGCGTTAGTTCGGTACTTCTAAGTTCAAAATATTTTCGCTACTGCGCTGTGGTGTGCCGCTGATGATGTGGTAAGTCTATGCTTAGAAGATATTTTTCCGCTGCAATTTGTCCGTTTGAGGTTTACATAGTTTGAAGCTGTAAGTTTTTCGTATCTAAAACGCTCTTGGAAATGGGCCAGTTATCGTACCGTCTTCTTAAACTTATTTATTGCCGGTTAATAATTTGTTTCAATTTATAATGGCTGGGATTCGTCGATACTTTTGTTTTGCTCTTACTAAATGCGTTTGCACTCTGTTTTCAGACTGAAATGGAAAAAAACTTGAGCTTAAGGATTTTTATAATTATGATTCAAACATAATTTTCAATAAAAAATCTGCTTATAACAAATAGTGATAGGGCAACAACCTTAAAAAAAACTACTTAGTCCAACAGTGGGTCATAATATTTTTTTCAATAGTGAACTGTGAAGTATTTTGGGTTAAATTCAATACCTTTTCTTTCTTTTTATGCTGACACTTAATTCACTTTAAAATTACATGATATACCTGAAAATTTATTATTGTATTAAGTAACAGTAAAATTTTAAAATAATTATTTCAAGCACAGTGTTATTTAGTACAGTCGTCTGCTGTAGTGTGTAGTAATCTTAGTAAATGGATAATCTTCATAGTTTTACGTAATTACTTTTTCAAAGTAATTAATACTTTCACACTTTTTTTTTATTATTTACGATATTTAAATTATCATTCCATTTTTTAATAAACAACATGAAACGTCCCAAAATGCTCATTACCACGAATGTCGCGAATAGAGCCAGCACGTGCTCAGCATTTCCGAGCTCGTCCAATAAATCAAATACTTGTAATGAAACGTCGGAATTTGACCGAACCATGTAAGTTCTTCAGTAAATTATATTTCAGAGCACTTTCGAAATTTGTTGGTTGCAGCTATAACCTCAGTTAACTTTGCACGTAAGTCAAAGTCCAAAGTCAAAAGCATTTATGCAGTAAAATCCGCAGGGGTCATCTTGAAACGTCTTAAATCTAGGTGAATCTAAGCGCCAGTTCCTCGCGACCAAGCCTAGTACTGACCACGTTGAAATGTGGCTTACTGTTAAGCCTGCAAATAAGAAAAACTGTGCTTTTGCTAAAAACTATTTACAAATGTTCTACCTCGTGAAGGCTTTCGACCGATAATCTCGTAAACAAAAACCTACCTTCTCTCTACGTTTTCAAACGTTTCCATCTATCAGTACCCAAGCTTTTAACAACAGTGTAAATGGATGGAGCGTTTCAAAAATAGTACAACAGGTATTGGCATAGTGCGCCTGAGGCAAATATCGCATGTACGGCGCCAGATCAAAGAAGACCTTTGATCTGGTCCTAGTCGTACTTGACCTTACTAGAGAGGGAAAGGCCATCTTCAACCTGAAGGCCGTCAATGGCCTCTCAGGTTTGTCGGTGGAGACTCCCCACCGTAACGGCACCCCATCCCAATGCCACAGATGCCAACTTTATGGCCACTCTGCGCGTAACTGTTTTTCCCGACCGCGCTGCGTCAAGTGCCTGGGTGACCACGGCACCGCTGACTGCACCCGCTCTCGTGACGAACCTGAGCCACCTAGTTGTGTGCTCTGCCAGGCTGTGGGACATACCGCGAACTATCGCGGCTGCCCCATGGCCCCTAGGGTAAACAAAAAGGTGGCACAGAGGACGCCCGAGCGCGTTGCGCCTCCCAAAACCCCGCAGTACTCTAAGTCAACCCCTAAGGTGACTGTAGTACCCGCGCCAGTTCCGTCCCACAATGCGTGGAACCGTCCCCTCCCTACCTCCAACTTTGCCCGTCAGGCAGTTCCCCTCCTCCGACCCCAGCAGCCGTTCATGCCTGCGTACGGCTCCCCGCCTGTAGCCCTCCGACCCTCCTGGTCGAGCTACCCACCCGGTTTCGGATACGGAGAAGGCCACTACTCCGATCAAGTCAATGATTTCACAAGAAATCTGCAAAATATGCGAGATCCGATCCAAATCGCAAATTATATTGCTCTAAATGACCAACTTCTTAGGTCCCTCCGTTCCCCCTCCCGCGTACAAAATAAAAAACCAATATGTTAGTACAAAAGGAGAGACTAAAACCCCATTCCGTCACCGTAGCGTTTTTCAACGCTGCCGGTTTAAAAAATCAACGCGACTTAGTTCACGACTTTTTGACCCGTCATCAAGTCGATATCATGTTAATACAGGAAACATTCCTAAAGCCCTCTATTAAAATCCCCCGAATGGCTAACTACCAATCCATCCGCAATGACAGAATAGGCCAAAGATTAGGCGGCACCCTGATCTATTTCAAAAGGTCTCTGCATTGCATCCCATTAGACACCCCTCCCCTGTCCAATTTAGAAGCCTCTGTCTGCAGGCTAGCGATGACCGGTCATCCATCGATCATCATAGCCTCTTGCTATCTTCCCCCTTCTAAGACCATGCTCGAAAGCGATTTAAATTCACTCCTTAGTTTGGGAAGCTCCGTCATTCTGGCTGGAGACTTCAACAGTAAAAATATCATGTGGAATTGCCACGTCACTACCCCGAACGGCAGGCGTCTTGAGAGCGCCGCCGATGCCCTTAACTTCGATGTCATCCCTCCGATGACTCCCACTCATTATCCCACTGTTATTGGGTATAGACCCGACACCCTAGACATGGCGTTGCTTAAGAATATAACTCTTCGGTTGCATTCTATAGAAACGCTACATGAGCTGACGTCAGACCATCGACCTGTCCTCATGCGTCTAGGCTCCCCTCCCGTCTCGACCCCTCCTACCAAGACTGTGATGCAATGGCATAAACTTGAGAAAGCTCTTGGGTCTATACATTCACCCAGCTTGGATAGGATCCCTGACGATATTTTATCCCCCGATGACATTACCGTTGCCGTCGACTCCCTGACCAACCATGTCACCACCGCTGTTAGCGGATTGTCGAAGCAGGTACCGGCGGCGGGTGACCACCGCTGGGCCCTGCCAGACGATGTGAGACGGTTGATCACGGAGAAGAATGCCGCGATCCGTCGGTATAGCCGTTGGCCTTCCGACCTTAACCGGCATAGGCATCGTGTAGTGGAACGCAATCTTAAAAATCGAATCCGCGACTTTAGGGACGAACGGTGGGACGCAAAGCTCTCTGGGATCGAGCCAAGCCATCTGGCTTACTGGACGCTTGCTCGATCCATGAAAGCCGACAACGTCTCCGTTATGCCCCCTCTTTCCCGACCCAATCAGACCCCCGCATTCGAAGACGATGAAAAGGCAAACTGCCTAGCAGAAAGCCTCGAATCGCAATGCTCCCCTAGTCTCGCTCCCGTTGACCCTGAACACCTCGCTACGGTGGACAGTGAAGTCGAACGGTTAGTCTCTCAGCCCCCTAGTGCTCCTCCTCTTCCCCTGATTAAAGCCTCTGAGGTACAGACGATTATCAAGGGTCTCCATCCGAGAAAAGCCCCTGGTGCTGACGGCATCAGCAACAGGGTGCTTAAGAATTTCCCCACCGTCCTTATTTACCTCCTAGTCAGCATCTTCAATGCGGCTATGGCAACTTGCACTTTCCCCGACTCTTGGAAGGAAGCCACCGTTATTGGCATCCCCAAACCAGGCAAAAAGGCTACAGAGCCTTCTAGCTACCGCCCCATCAGTCTCCTCAGTTCCCTGGGAAAAATCTACGAGCGACTCCTTCTGAATCGTCTCTGGTCCCACGTTACCGAGCTCAAAATCCTACCCGATGAGCAGTTTGGCTTCAGAGCTAAACACTCTTGTCCCCAGCAAGTGCTCCGCATCACGGAGCACGTGCTCTCTCGATTTCACCATACCTGGCCGGCAGATACTGGTGCAATCTTTCTCGATGTGGCGAAAGCTTTCGACAAGGTCTGGCACAATGGCTTGATTTACAAGCTATCCAAACTCGGAGTGCCAGACAGGCTCGTGCTAATCTTACGAGACTTTTTACTCAATCGAAGCTTTCGCTATCGCGTAGAGGGTACCCTTTCGGACCCTAGACCTATCAGAGCTGGTGTCCCTCAAGGATCCATTCTCTCTCCCCTCCTATTTACGCTGTACACCAGCGACGTCCCTCGCACCCATCAGGTGGAAATAGCCCTATTCGCCGATGACACAGCCCTGTACACATCCGATCGGAACGCCGATCGGGTGTGTATAAGGCTGCAGAAGGCTCTCGATGCACTAGGTGCATGGTTCCGTAAATGGCGGATAGAGGTTAACCCGACGAAAAGTGCCGCCGTGTACTTTTCAAAGGGTAACCGTAATCCTTCCAGATCCGTCACTCTCTTTGACGAACCCATTCCCTGGGTGAAGTCAGCTAAATACTTAGGCGTAACCCTTGATTGTCGTCTATCCTTTGTCAAACACGTACGCACTGTACGTAACCGCGCCAAATTTATTCTTTCGCGCCTTCAGCCACTCGTATGCAAGAAGAGTAAAATGTCTCTTAGAAATAAGTTGACGCTTTACAAAACTTGCATACGACCTATCATGACTTACGCCTCCGTAGCGTTCGCTCATTCGATCAATTTAAAACCCCTCCAAGTAGTTCAAAATCGATTTTTGCGCACTATCACGGGTGCCCCGTGGTACATGCGTAATATCGATCTTCATCGAGATCTCGAACTCGAATCTATAGCCGAATTCATGAAACGCGCCTCCAGGCGGTTTTATGATTCGGCTCCCCACCATCCGAATCCCTTAATTAACTCGCTACCCGATTATCCAGTAGATCCGCCCGTTAAACGTACCCTCCGTAGACCTAGACACGTTTTAGGTGACCCAGATGACACGATCACCGCCGCGAATGCGGCGGAGGTCGCTTCATCGAGTCCGGACACAGGAAACACTCCACAATCACACCGACCCCGGCGGCGGGGTCGAAGACGTCTCCCCGTTAACGCCCCTTCAGGGCGAAGAGTCTCTCCGTAGCTCCCTTCTCCGGCAACAGCCCAAGCCGAGGTCCGTACCTAAGTGGTGCCCTTGTGCTCGTTGCCAACAAAACCAATTTTGTAATGGCGTAGCGCCTTCTGCGCTCGCCAGTAGCCCGGTAACGCTGTCGGAAATCGCTAGGCGATTATACCAGCATTTTAGTCCGTTCGAAAAAAAAAAAAAAAAAAAAAAAAAAAAAAAAAAAAAGCCTGAGGCAAATTATCAACGGTACCGTGTTCCATATACCCCTTGTCTCACTAATGGAAAACGGATGTGAACCAATCGGGATAGAGAGCTGTATCTCTAAAAAACGGCGGCAACCTTTATTTGACGTCGTAACAAAAATGCTAAGGTTGACCTGAAGATGACAGATTTATGCCCAGTTCTAATATCTTTCAATCGTCCGTTAGTATTACCTACTTAAGAATCTTTGCTTGTTGGAAGGGCGTTTTAAAATTTTTAAAGGGTCGGCAACGCGCTTGTAATTCCTTTGGTGTTGCAGGCGTCCATAGGCTACGGTAACCACTTTCCATCAGGTGGGCCGTAAGCTTGTTTGCCAACTTTGTTGTATAAAAAAAAAAAAAAAAAAAAAAAAACTTTCAACTCATCATTGGTGTTGCAGTGACAGTCTCTCAACAAGTGCTGCTCATTACTAGATCATGGCTAATAATTATTGCGATTCAACCTGAGGGGGGTAGGGTGGTAAGTTGGTATTCGCGTGTAATGTTCCGGCTGCTCGTGCATATCCTGTAGATGGCTTATACAGAGCGTCGGGGGCAATTTTTCACTCATACCCCTATGTACTGGACGCTTTAGTAAATGAGCTTGCTCAGTACTTATATATCTTCCTTTATAGGCCACCGGTTTTCTCAGTTTTCATTTACCGTTACCTACGAGTAAAAACAATAATACACACGTTGTGATTTTGCGTAGAAAGTCCTTTTGTCGTATCATCGTTGTCGTCGTTTTGTATCAACTTTTGTTCTGATGGATTAACTGGAACAGTGTAAAATAATAATCATCTGGTTTGCCCGCCGTGGTAGGAGGTACAGTGTATTGGCGACTCAAGTAGTCTGACGGCAACTTATTCTTAGGAAATTAAAGCAGCCCGCTTGTTTGTCGTGTAAACCTATAGTGGATAAAACGTGTTATTTTGTAAATTAAATTAATAGGAATACAAGAATCGGGCTGAGAACTCTTTTCATAATTTTTGTTCAAGTGAAAATATTAGCATATAAAAAATTGCTAAGGAAATAATTTGTGCCCAACCGCCTTGTTGACAACACTACTTTTTTATTTACAATATTTTCATAGTCAAAGTCACTGTCAAAAAGCACTTATTCCATGGCATCAAAGTGATCAATTAGAATAATTTTATTGGTGATTTTATTGGTCCTAGCACAAATAACTTTGACGTTTGTGGCGTAAGCGTATCACACCGACATCCAAGTTACAATGCGCAGCAGCCAGGCAGCACTCTGCAGTTGAGTTATAGATACCGCGCAATGTAATTCAAATTTCAACACCATACTAAGCCCCCAGGTACCTACCATAAAGAACATTTTCAATGCATGGATAAACTTGATTCGATTTTGTTTTACAAATCAATCTCTATTATTTACATTTAAATTACAATCCACAGACAATACACATTAATAATACAATAACCACTGGCGAATTATTTTGACTGGCTGTTTGTAGCAGACGTGCGATTTCATTCACATTCATATTACAATTATTATGCCGTAATTTTATTATGCATACTGTTTCATTTGGCAGAAAAAAATATTATCCCATTCCAAAAGAAGCTTAACCGTGTCCATTAATATTATCCAAAAACATGCAACTTTACCGCTCCAATATATAAAGTAATTTTAAACATATTTTCCGCCAATATAAATCAATGTTCGCCCAAAACTATCCGGACATTCATTTTGGTTAAGGATGAAACACGCCAGTATATTACATGCCCAGTTTACCTGGACATGTGGCAATCAAAAACGATCAATAGAGGCTTATTTTATATTTTTATTTTAAGCCATGATATCTGGGTACATCGCAAGTCAATAACTCTTTTTGAAGTTTGTCATTGGCTAACTGAGATTGACTATTTACTGATTCTACGCTTTTCTAGGTGTTTTTTTATTTGTATACAAGCGTCTAAGCACCTTATAAACAAATATCTTATGAATTTATTATCTACAGGATTACCCTGTTACTAATAACCTCAGCGTAACGTTAAAATAGTTATACCGTATTTTTTCTTTTGTATTGTCAGTACGTTTCACATTAGATCGAAAGAGACAAAACATTAATATATTTCGAAGTTACGCCGAGATGAGTAAAACGTTCATCTATCATCTAATAGATTGGTTCAATTTTACCTAACTCATGCGATTCAGTCTTGAGCTCAAAAGCTTACACGGCTTACTCTGACACCTTGATAACATCCTGTCAGCGAATTTCACCATACAGCGATCGATAGCTCAGAGTACAGTCGCGACGCCTCGTTACTGCTACGTGATCGAAATCTGGATCACCTATTTATACACATTGCCAGCATCGTGCACTCGACTTCACATCATAACCAGTCTCGCGAGACCCGGGAAACCTTCGATTTCCACGTCATTTTGCAAGAGAAGAGACCTGACAAAGGAGGTCAGGGCAAACTGGATTATGTCCATAAAAAGTCGATTGAAACTAGTTGGACGTTAACTATAAAATGAATGAAAAGTTTTCAAATAGCCCGTTAGCATTGCTCAGCTTTTTTCATTCATGTAGGTTAGATGTTGAGCTTTTTTATGTTATGTTAGCTTTAAACCGACGAAATAGCAGACATGCTTCGGATGGTACAAGTAGATAAAATAGAATACATTAATTACACTTTTCCCTGGATTACAAGAGACTAGTAGAAAGTAAGCTCCCCAAGTGTACTAAGAAAGGAACTCCCGAAATTCAACCCCTAAACGGGTATAGTGGAGGTTGAAGTTGAAAATCACTTTGGCTAATCAAACTATAAAAATAGCTGTAAGAGTTTTGAAATTAATGTTTTTTTGTCATTTTTATTGAGATATAAGTACCCTGTAAGTAGCCTAACAATGAATCCTTCTATAAATTACGGCTAAAAATAAATATAACTTTACCATACTAAGCTCCGATTATTTTATGTTCCGATCCATCCAGAAAAATGGATTAAAACAGCTGCCTAAGGTTCATTTTAACAAAACATCGTCCTCTAAAGTCATCCAATCATATCGGGTATTCAAATGAACCCAACCGACAAAATGATTACATTTCCCACAAAACGTACGCCAGATTAATAATCGGCGACTCGTCCAGACAGAGGTGGATGCAGGAGTACCCAGCTAGAATACTAAACAGTTTGTACTATTGTATACAAAAAATGGTTCCAATAATGAATTTCGGGGCTCTAACAGAAGCGTATCAGTACAGTCGCCAACACTTAAATGTATTCGTAACTTTGAAAATGGTGTCACGATTTGGTATTGCTATAATCAATGTTAAATACTACAAAAATAAGTGAACTAATAAACTAAATTCATGATTTCTGATTTTGCTGTGAAAAGTTATGATATAATTTTTTTTTATACTACTTGCTAATGTAATAAGCAGATGGCTCACTTGATGTTAAGTGGTTACCATTACCTTTAATAGAGAATTGCGTCGCAGGTTACGCTCATTATAAACGTGCCCTTATGATGCACTACTCAGCGTTCATCAAACTGAGGCATCTTGTTGTTGGCTGTGATGCCATTTTGCCATCTAAGTTTCTTTCTAAATAGCCAGCGGTCGGTTAATACTTTCAATTTGCACGAGTCGTTCGCTTTTGTGTGGGACAAAACGAGGAGTCGAAGCTCTTACCCCAATATTTCACCTAAATCCCAGACATTTTGAGAACATAGGAGCAGAATGCGGGCCCGTTCTAGATACGAATGCATCCATTGTTCGCGTGTCTCCTAAGCATTATCTGAAGCCTACGAACCTCTTGGGAGGTGACCTACTTCGGCGCCATATCCCTAAGTGCTTACGCATCTAGGTTATTGTGCTATAACAGTATTGAAACCGATAGGTTGATATACGATATCGAATATCGCTTTTACCGCAGATTGCGTAAATGGAAATCTGACTTTCCGCGTCAGTAGAAAAAACAATGTGCGCTTGCCAAATGGAATCGGTTTGCTGGAAATGGCTTCCCGTATGTGGTGGTGTATAGTAATCTTTTATTTTGTTCAAATACAATTGTTTTGTGCGAACAAATGTTTGTCAGAGCTTTCATTGAAATTAATTGGTCCAACTTGGTTCCTTGAAGCTCAATTGGTAGCTCTGCTATATAAGCTCTGTAGGTTGAGTGTTTGACTCTCGTAGCGAGAAACATTTGTGTGGTGAACATAGATATTAGATGTTGATGATCAAATTAATATTAATACATCAACCCAACCCAGATAGCCCCAACCCACACCAGAACTAGACAGTTTGTAAAGGGTCCCTATGACTTACAAATATTTTATTGTAAGTCATAATTTCATAACACCCATAAAAAAAATTATCACACAGATTATCTGACTCTGGTCTTTTTGACCAATTGAAAAATTCTTTCCAGATTCAAACCCACGATCTTAGGATCAGAAGGCAGATTTACTCTCATTATTTCACCGGTGAACTGGAAGTTTCATAGATAGCGTTGCGTGAAAATGTATAAATTTAACTTCAATACCTACGTAATTTTACGTAACTTTATGAACTCTTCGTTTAACCGAAATTACTAAAAACTAATCCCACACAACCACAGCCAAAGTCTTGTATCTGTTTTCCCATGTAGCTTGTAAGAGATACCCTATTACACGGCAAATCCCATGATAGTTGGGACTAGTTGCATTGTCAACTCTCAAAATATCCCACACTATCTTTACTATCCATATTATTGAAACACGCTAAAATGATCTCTCAACCCTGTACATAAAGCTGAACTTTCATAAGACGATTGCATAGCTAAGTTGGTAGTACAAAGCACTCTAATACTAGCACGTGGCGCAGACGCATCCACGTTTAATCTTCCTCCCATGCCTTTGAACTTGTCCCCTGTTTGTCTAAACACCCGTTTGATTAGGGGCTCATTAATTTTGGATTATTTACCGGAGATGTCTATTCTGCGATGGTTGATACTGATGACTCATGAAAACTTTGTGCGTTGGATGATTTTGTCAATTATTGCGTGGTATAGATTTATTTGACAAGTATAAATATTGATACATATAGCGAGAAATTTATACAGCCATAAATAAAGGATTATAATGATTTTTTTAAGTTTTCAATCAATACAATGTTTCTTTCTTTTTTTTACATAGTTTTTACATAAACTGAGATATCTACTTTTAACACAAGGTCAAGTTTTCAACTAAGCAAAGCTTGAACTATGGGAACCACTTAAAACTGTTTTTTTTTATTGTTAGTGTTTTACCGTAACTAAAATGTAGGTATGTACTTACATTTTTGCTACAGTAAAATACCATACACAGAGTTTTATTCTTAATACTACTGACTGAGCTGTGACGGCTGTCATGACCCTTTTATTTATCTCATGTCTTTTGTTAGTTGCCGCATTTGGGATTTGGGAAATATAAATTGCATTTAAAGCATTAATTTACCATCGATACTCTAGTTATTTGCTTTAAATTTAAATAGCAAAGTAGGAAGCATATTACTTTCACCCCAAAACAAGGCTGAAAACTTGAACAAATTACCCGTAATTATGATTCCCCGGATTCGGGTAAACAATGCTAATTTTGTGACATCTGCTACTCTGTATGCAGACCGGCAGACGATTACTGGAATTACTAGCAGTCGCGTCAGGGGTGCGTTAAATACGCGTTACACTTCCTTCCGCTTTTTGCAGGGAGAAGTAAACGAAATTGCGTAGAAATACCTCATTAATGCAGAGAAGTTCACTTGGTCCTTGAAGCGAAGTGCAAAGTTACATAAAGTGCCAAATCAATGATTTTATCCTTTAGTACAGATGTGATCTAACAGATCCCGGACTGAGACCATGCATGGTTTAGTTAGTTAAAAAATATAGCGTTATTTTTATAATTACGTTTGACCTGTAAATTGGAATATTATATTATATACTTATCTTCAGAGCAAGGAGTTTCATTATGCTATAATTATTTCACAAAGCATCAACCTTTAGTAAATTTTTCTAATAAATAACATTTAAAAAACACTAATAGATTCAAACCAACAGATCAATTTAGACCAACAGAATTAAAAACGATTTACCTGAAATGGCGATTCATTATGCCCCAATTATTAACCGTAACTGGCCGATAAATTATTCAGATTAACCCGTACAAATTAGCCGACGAACTCGTATTAATCACAATGAATCAAATCGCAAAACTGGGGCGTAAGACCTGAAGCGGTTTTGTTTCGGATGATGTACATTTTGCTACTGGACGTCAATTTGGTTTAAAAACATATAGCACTCTTTTTATACATGCTGTCTGGTAACTCATAATTGTCGGATGATGACACTGGCGTGACAAACGCTATAGTCTGCGCTACAAAAACCTATTTTTGTAGCAAGCACCAGTAGGCACTGAAACGGATTTAAGCACCTGACTTTGGAGTAATTTTTAGTGTCTGCATTCTTATTCAGTAATATCCGCAGTGTATTCTAACTACATTTGCTCGCATCCTCAAGATCCATGCCTCATCTTATACCCTCAAACCTTAGCTTGGGCTGTTGCCAGGAGGGGAAAGAACAGAAAGACTCATTGCCCAGACGGGGCGTTAACAAATAGACGTATTCGATACCCGACCAACAGGATCTAGATCTTCGTAGTATACGTTTTACTGGGTATTTGACTAAATTATCAGGCCTCGTTATCATTCGAAACTAAGCACGCCGAAGAACTCAGTTAAAATTATTAACATTAGTTAATAGCTTAATTATAATAGTAAGGAGGTAAGCTTTAGTAAAATCAGCTTTAGACAATTCGCTGTTTTATCTTCATAAAAAATTTACAGTTACTAAACAGTTTCTTCAACTGGATTTGCTAAAAAAACGTCTACGCAGTCTCTGAAAATTATATGAAACATTTATTGGTTGCAAATCCCCAGTTGCCCCAGATCGATGTTCGTAACATATTGTTTGGTTTTAATTGAATTACCACCCATTTTTTACCTAATAATGTAAAATGTTTATTGTGCGAAGGAAAATAAATAATTGTATTTGTCTGATAGACAGACCACAACAGTTTTTTATTACTATATAAACTTACTAGTAGTAAAAACACGTCCATAGCTTAGCAGTTTTAAGTCCCAATGCGCTTTAGTCCAGTCAAATAGCTCTGAACTTATCTCGCAAAAACACAAGAAAATAAAGTTGGGTTAGTCTTGGACACCGTGACATTATTCATGTTTATCGCACCACTGCTGCCCACCAGTAGGATACCGCAATTAGAGGATTTCTACTTCCTGTTTAAATACGCAAAGCTTTAAGGCGTCGAGCATTTTTCCATTTTAACGGTACAGCTTTCTTTAGGAAATAGAGCATGGGTTGTTCTCGTTGTTGGTTTCGTTTTTTTAAGATAATGGACATAGTACTTTTCATAATGGCGATGTTTTATTTTGTAGTACGGAGTATTCCAGAGTTTATGGAATATTGGTTTGTAAGCTACTTTATAAATAAAGCTTTTGAAAGAGACGCAGTTCTTGTAACGAAATATCGGTCAAATTCAAGTTTCGATCGTGTCAATCTCCAAGTGCCATACTTTGAAACTAACATTTGAGACGCCTAATTTTGACAATAAAATTCTCCTTCCGATTTCGTCACAGCTACGAGAATAATAATATCTAATAATAAATTTATTTAGAACGAAAGAAAACGTACAACATGGATTTTTAGCATACAAAAATTGCGATAGCAAACATAGTTTTAGGTTGTACAGTTGATAAAAAACACTATAGGTTCCTTAACTTCTAAACTAAAATAAAAACTTTAAGAAATAGGGGCTCAGGACTCATTACAAACTTGAGCACTAATATTGTAGCATCATCTCCGGCATATACGAGAAACTACCTCTGAGAGCTGAAACAACCTCTCTTTATTTTCTTTGTATTAAAATTCCTTTTACCGTATAAACATTCGATAGCGAAACTACAGAAGGAACAACAAAGCGAGCTAATTAAAACAAAACAACTGAAAACAAAACACGTTCGACAGTTAGAATATTAATGCGGCGCGGTGTCCGCTCCCCCCTGGACCTCACTAATGCCAAATGATCTCTGGAAGACCCACCTTGTGGAGATAAACGTACGTACTAGTAATAGGTACCTACAGTGGATAGGATTACAGGACTGGTTTTGTTGGGTGAATAAATTTGAGTGTAGAATCGAATTGAATTGGTTTTGTCAACTAAAACAGAAAAGGTTGGATTCTGGTAGCAGAATGTTCTTTAGTAGCATTTTAAAGTTTTAAATTGAAATAGTAAGCATTTTGGTTTTACTGTTAGCTTAGGTGTTATATTTACTAATAAAAAAAAATTATTTATAGTTGAAAAATTTATTGACATTTCACGCTAAATCTAGTCTCAAACTAAGCAAATTTTGTACACACAGGAGTGTTTTGTACCATGGAATCCAAATGATAATTATTTATAGAAATACTGTTATTTGTTTGTGTCAAAAATTTTCTCAGCATTGCAAAGTCATATATCACAAGAACACCATACAGATTTTTCATTTTTAAATTTTCATACTAAATAAGTCATTTACCGCTAAAATATAAAATTTCAAGTTTTTATAAGGTTGAAAATGGTAGGTTAAAAATGCTGCACTTTAAAGTGATACTTGTGAATTTACTGAAAACAATATGAGAGCACCAGTGGTCTAGTGGAAGTGACCTCCCGCCTTCTGATCCTTAGGTCGTGGGTTCGAATCCGGTCGTGCGGTAATGAATTTTTCTGTTCAAAAAATTTATGTGCGCAATGCCAGTGCTCTCAAACGGTGAAGGAAAACATCGTGAGGACCAGGGAAACAGTTAGTATTCTAGCAGTAATGAACTTGTAACTACTGCAAAACTAAACGCCCAGTTCCACAATCCTAATGAGCGTCCATTAGTTGTACCAGTAGTCGTTGCCTGTCAGATAAACTTTCACTTCATGTGGCGCGGCGGGCGAATGTCCGCCTGCGACGCAGGAGGTTGCGGGTTCGATTCCCGCCTTGGGATAAATGTTTGTATGATCTGCATAAATTTATTCTGGGTGTTCTGCGTATTCTCTATGTAGAATAAAAAATGTCTATGTATGTAATGTATTGTATTAAGTATATCAGTCATCTAGTACCCATAACATAAACTCTGCTTAGCTTGGGGCTAGATGATGCTGTGTGGATTGTCCAGCATTATTATTACTATTATTATTGATTGGTTAAGACTGTACAGCAAGCAAAGGTTTTTAGTAATACTTGCTTGTATGACATTGGTACGTTTTGGACTACAAAATGGTTGATTTTACAAAAAACTAATACACACCTCAAAACATAACAGAAATGAGGTTTCCCGTGGATGAAGTTACGCAAAGACGAGCCCTAAGTGTTATTTGGTCACACCTAAGTTTGTCTAAACTAATTAGGTCAGTAACACCGTTGGACATTGACAAAGTAATTCAGGTCACTTCGACCATCTGTTTTTCAACCGACTTAAAAAAAAGAAGGTTATGAATTCCGCTGTACTTTTTTTTGCTCCATCCGGTGGAACCATGATATATGGACCACCTGGTGTTAATTGGTAACCATCACTTATAAGCATTGCCTTGAAGGTCATGCATGTTAGGTAAGTGCCCTACGATGCACTACCCTGCGTCCAACAATCTGAGGCATACTGATGTTAAGCCTCATGTACCTGTGATTTCAACGGCATCACTGCTTGGCGGCAGAAATAGGTACGGCGGAAGTACTTCCCCGGATAAGCCCTGCACGAAAAGCTCTACTACCTACTACTTTTACCTTTTTGTTTATTATACCTCAATATTCCGTCACTTATGTACTTACCGTTTTGAAATAAGATTTGAAACTAAATTAGATATAAACGTTTGTCGATACTGAAACTGCGGTCACCAAACCAGCAGATCTACTCTTAGAACCGATAAACGAAGTTTTGTATTATTTTGAGTTACACTACGCGGCATGCCATGTAGCGTCAACCTGATTGTGGAACGGCTACTAAGTTGCCCTGCAATGTATTACAAAACGACAGTTCTTTGACAGTACGAAACTTCGTTTATCGTTTCTAAGAGTAGATCTACACGCGGATTAGTATATTTCGGCGCCAGGCGTAGGAGACTTATGCCTAGCATCGACTTATTTTATACTGGCAACAAGACGCGACGTATCTTATTTCGAGTGCATGATAATAAGTACATTATTATATAAAACATAAAGCTGAACTAAATGAATATTGATTGGCATTTACATTTTTAACCAAGACGAAGAGATCACCCCAACAACGCTGTTCCTAATAGATTAACGGCAGGTACCTCGGGGTGGATAATATGATTACAGTCAATCGATGGCTCCCTCAAGATTCGGGGGTTGAAGACATCATGCTGTTATATTTATAGGTAGACGCATTTTTTCCAATTACCCACTTGATTTTGTAGGGATTTTCGAGTTTAAAATGTGAACAAAATTGAAAAAAAATGCTTCCCTACCCTACTGTAAATTGCTCCTAATGCCTTTTCTTACACTTTTTTATTGTGAGCTTAAACAAAGTCCCCGTATTACATAACTCTTGATTGGTACAAAAAAGGTAGTTACTGCTGGCAAATTCCACTTTTTGTACAAAAAGTAACATTTGGCAGCAATGATGACTCATTCACACTGTTTGAAAATTCGCGACAGGTCTGCGCGAATCCAAATAGCCTGTTAAGCCCAGCGGCTCTTAGTCAACGGGATCTACCAGTGAAATATAATGTTGAGTGGGGTAATATTCCTACAGGATTAAATCTTCCATAGTAACTTAGAACCACCGAGAGCTCTATACTTAGACGAGTAAACCACGGGACACGTTACTAAGCCGTTCTTGCCTTTACCCCTCTTGCCACGTATGGTGCTTATAACCCATGGTAAACGAACTTACCCAGTCAGTGTAACCACGGTTCCTGAAGACAACACAAGGCGAGAAAAATGACGAAATGCACCGTACTTTTTTGTTAAAACTATAGTGGCCGCACAGTTGATGTTTCTTATCAAAGATGAGTACAATTTTATGCCACCAAAGCGGCTATTTTTTCATAAAACCCAATAAATGCGATACGATCACTGCAAACAGTACACCATTTTAAGAAGCACTCCTTTTTTAAGGTATTGTAACCAAAATTGACGAACAACTAAATAAGTCGAATCACACTGTTCATTTTTCATTCGTTCCTACGTTCTTCTTCCAAATAGGGCTTGAAAGTATCGATAAAAAATATCGATGTAAATGAATGAACAATTCAACATGATTTTAGATTTCTAACTAATCTCTTACGAAAAATAGAGTGGATGAAAGCAATTCGTAGAGAGCGGATATGGATCCCATAAAACAGAATATGAAGTTTGCATTTTGAGCCAGAGTGCTATAATACAAATTCTAAGAAACAGCGAAAATTATATAAAGATGCTGTTCCTACATTTAATTTTCCTGAATTTGTAAGTAGAGCTTAAATTTCTACATGCAGCTCTATAATCATCATCATCATAACCATCATTAACGAGTTCTAAAAGTCTGCTATTTGAAAAAGGTCATTAAAAAACCGAATGCAATGGCAAACAATCTTGAGCTACCTACAGTCATCGACTTTCTTCGGCCTCTGCGTTTGCCGTCAACGTCAACCGGTATGGGTGCGACACGAAGATTAGACAATTTTTGTTTTTTTTATTCATTTATTTCCTTGGCTTTTATAGTGAAGAGTGAAACTGTTGTCGTAGCATCGTAGTTATAGCAGATTTTATAAGTCATCATCATCATCAACCGATCGCAGTCCACTGTAGGTAGGTAGGTTTCAGTGCTGTATACGCTTAACAAAAATGTATTTCTCAGCAGTCTTCGCACTATACAAGAATGTATCGTGAAGACCATTTTATGTTACTCAAAAACCTGAGCCAAAGAATGGTTATGAACAAATAACATGTTGTTTGGATATACTGTTTGAACATTAGAATCTTCTACAAATACCCGATCTTCGGCTTACTCATTCAGTTACTGCCAGCATCCTACACTACATTTGCTAAAGACATAAACGGTGCCACTTCAGCTTGCTAGATCCTTGGGCATGTCATCTAAATTTATCATCATCATAATCTTGTTCCATGAACAATTGATAGTGATGTTGTTTTACAAGATGGTTGTTAGTACCTATTATAATTATACATCATTGGAAAAGTAAATGATTTATGTACTGATACTTTCACTCACATGAAACGAAAAACAATGATATGAATATATCACACATGCATAGTCCGAAAGTACCGAAAAATTACTCGGATGAAAGTACTCCAGTGTGGCTAGAATAATCTTAGATATTGTCAACATAAAATGTTATAGCAAGTGTATTTATTTATTTGTTTGGCACCCCCACGATTTTATTGGAATATAACTTATGTGGTTCAAATTTCGTTTCAGACCAGCAGAATAGAATTGTTAGATCAATGGCTTCAGATACTTGTTTCTGTTGCTTTAAAGAAAACGTGGCGTATTCTTTTGAGGTCTTTTCGACGACTTGATTTAGTTTAATTCAGCTGGGCTAAGATGTGCAACGTGAGATATGTCGGGCTTGAGACGAACGAGATACTTTTTCTATTGACTGACATTTAAAAAATCATAGATAAAAAACTCACAGATAGCTAAACATTAGCATTAAGTCTTTATTTGACAGATCGAGATAGATTTTTGACACTGGCATATTAGCACAGGAAGATCTAAAGAGATATCCAAGAAGATATAAAATTTTGTCGTATTTTGAGTAGAAAAAAAGTGCAGTTTAGCTTAGTTATCTCCAAAACATGTGCTAATAAGTGAAAAGGTATGTTATTGTAAGATACTTGATTACTTGAGACATTTTTGCAAATGACTTGGTAGAAGTTTCTTTTATTGTACTGGCAATACTGACGGAGATTGACGGTAGTCTGCTTGACAGACAAGATGGCTGACAGTCTGACGTTCAGATAAGAAAGAGCGGTAGGAAACGTCTTGTCTGTCTTGGGATCGGATCGGAGTCGTTCGATAGTTTTGTAAAGTAAAGGAAGTGAACATAGAAGAACATAGAACATAGAAATGGACATTTTAGGGTGGTGATGATAATGATGAAGTAGTAGTAGTAGATAAATTTTGATTAAACCATATAATTTATTTTAGGCTCTACTGTTCATGTCGTAAAAGATAAATAATTTCGTAGTTTATGAAGGTATTTTAAAAAACACCATAGTACTTTATTACAAGGTAAGAACGATTTTTTTAATAATAAAAAACAGCACGCGTCTTTCTCTATTCATACTTTAACGGAGTGAATGATGGAAAATCTATCATTCATTCATTTTTATCGATACAATTTCATCGATTGCATCAAGCACTAGTCTAAATCAGCAGGAACTTTTAGAAAGTGACAGCGCTATCTGTGGAAGTAAAGCAGAAATAGACCCTCCCTCCCGTGCTCCGCAAATATTGGTTGATCGTGATTTCATTAGATTTTCGAGCGTATCGTGTCCCCTGGTTTACTCGTCTAAGGCTCTATAGTAAGCTCTTACAGCACAATTGTAACCTGTCAAAAATGACAGCAAAGTTGCCGTTGCTATCATGCTTGACATATAGCATTGTTTTCCATAAGTAGCGGAAAATTTGCACAAAAATGCCCCCGTATTTTTATCATTGTTCAACCTGTTCGGACTGAGCTCATGATACAGATAATTAGGCAAACGAACTATCGAGCTCACGGTTATCCCTCGAATTGTAGAAATTCTACCAAAATACGCGTATTAAATTACTAGAGGAAGCTCTATCCAAACATCAATTTCTAGAACAGCTGTGCATTGATTGCTGACCGCTGAATTACGGTTTTAGACACTTAGATTCTTATTATGTATAAAACAATTTTTGATACTTTTATATTGGATGAAAAAAAAACTGTTGTTTCATACATTTTAGCCAAGTTAAACTTTTGTATAGAACGGCTAAGCCTATATAGCCTGATTTTGCTAGGACGGCAGAGATTTGGTGGATGAAAAAGGTTGAAAACTGTTCTTCATGGAAAGGTATTAGGCCTCTTGTAGAGAACTGTAGCTTAGATTCAGCTAGATTTAAGATGTTTCAAGATGATCCCTGCGGATATTACTGAATAAATGCTTTTTGACTTTGACTTTGACCTATATTCATCAGTGGACTTCTACAGGCATTTGATAGCTATGATAATGGAACAACTGATATTTATCGTGCTCACAGTAATGGTTCTAAAGGAAAATGTGTTCATATCGACGAGTACTTTAACTTCCCAAGGTTTTTGGAAGTGATAAACACCCTGTATACATTTCCAAGTAGGTTTTCACTAGTTTGGTAAAAAGCATTTTCATAAGAGATTACGATTCTGTAAATATGGCTGGAAGAATAACATCATTCATCATTCCGAGGCTCAGGGGATTGTCGGGTCTATTCCATTCAGGATGAAACCAAATCTTTTTGCGCCTCCGGTGTTTGGTTCGCTAGGACATTATGCGGTCCACGATGACGAATGCGTGACGACTGTATGAATGAATTCATGTCATAAGAGGCTAGAGGGGGAAAAAACATATTATGACTTTCGAACCATCAACCGTTTATAAATCCTTCCCCTTTTGTATTATTGTCATATTCAAAAGTATTGTGGTTTTGTGCCACAATACTTTTTAGTTTTTTAAGACATAAAATTTAGTGTGTTTATACTAATATGAAGCCTTTTAATTGCTAGCACACGCCAAAATATAGATATTAGCACATAAACGCACTACTATATTTAATTAAACCAGAGTAATTATGTTATAGTAGTGTGTGAATTTGGGCTCGTCCGAGGAAGTATTTATTACCTGATGGTAGTTTATGCTTATTTCGCCAAGCAGTGTTGTTTTGGTTAAAAAGGTGTGGGTGCCGGTGAAATTACAGGCACATGAGGCATAACACCTGTATGCCTTTAGGTTGATGGATCAAGCATCGTAGGGATATCCGTAGGGGTAATGCTTTGTTATAAATAACAATTACTAATTTAATACTAATACTAATTACTAATAATTACTAATTAGTTATTTAATTACTAATTTATTATTATTAATTTGGTTATTTTAATACTTTTGTATGTGCACGAACCTACCTCTATAGTCACCTCTCTCTAGCCTCAAAGGTTTGCTGTAAGAAAACTCTTGTTAGGGTTAAGCTCGCCTTTGTACATGTTTTCTATATATGTATTTTTTCTATGTATTGTTTGTGTGCAATAAAGAATTAAGAATTAATTAAGAATTACCACTTAACATCAAGTGGGGCTATCTGCTTGTTTTATCAGCAGTTGGTATAATAAAATGTTTTAATTAATAATTTTATGTCAACTATGTTCTCTCGCATTGATAAGAAGTTTTAAATAAGATCGAAAGCGATAAAACACGCTGTAACTATTTCAACGCTACGCCGAGTTTAATAATAACGGAGTTAGAGAAAAATAATATCTATACAAAATGATAACTGGGGATATTACTGAATGACTTTGACATAAAATATTACGCTTAATGTCGTGTTTGTTCCATTACATGATTAGAGCGATACTTCAAAACTACAATAAATATTAAGTAGGTACTTTTTCCATCATAATCATAAAATGCGTCTGCGTAACCAAGGTTTGCATTAGTGTATACATATTTAAGTTAATCTGTACTACAATTATATGAATCTTTGTCCTAGCTAATATATAATGACGCACAGCCTAAACCACTAGTCGTAGAGTCCCGACATTCAACCCCTAAACGGGTAGGTACAGTAGGGGTTGAAGATTGTTTAACAACACGTTTTACTAGTAGAATATAAACCAATAATAAAATAAACAGGCCTTTGAATCTATTGTAGATGACTTATACAAGCGTCAGGGGCATTTTTAGGGTTCCGTACCCAAAGGGTAAAACGGGAGCCTATTACTAAGACTCTGCTATCTGTCTGTCTGTCAGTCACCAGGCTGTATCTCATGAACCGTGATAGTTAGAGAGTTGTAATTTTCACGATGTATTTCTGTTGCCGCTATAACAACAAATAATAACCAAGTAACTGATAGAACACCTCACAGGTTTTTTTTGTAAATACATACATAGAATACATTGTAACACCCAGACACAACAAAAATCTTGACGACCGATGTGGCGCGGCGGGCGAATGTCCGCCTGCGACGCAGGGGTTGCGGGTTCGATTCCCGCCTTGGGATAAATGTTTGTACGATCTGCAAATATTTATTCCGGGTGTTCTGGGTATTTTCTATGTATAATAAAAAAAAAAAATATCTATATATGTAATATAGTATTGTATTAAGTATATCAGTCATCTAGTACCCATAACACAAGCTCTGCTTAGCTTGGGGCTAGATGATGCTGTGTGGATTGTCCAGCATTATTTATTATTTATTTATTTATCTAAGTTCATCACACGATTCTTTGTTTTTGATTGGGATTGAATCCACAACCTACAATGCAGAACGCAGAACTACTCAACGAAAATCAACTGAGCTGTGACGGCTGTCAATATGGTAAGCCAGAGTTTTCCGAAATTCACTAACATTGCGCACACGATAATAATGCCAGAACTTACGTCTTCCGATCCTATAGCTATGGTTTATGCGATTTTTTATATTATAAAAACAAATAGAAGCACACGTATTTTCCACAAACTATTTACACGCTGAAGCTTTAATATCCATTATGATACTTATCGTAATTTCAAGCTGGAATAATGAGGATAATGTGCCATTTAATCCAGGGTGAGCTTAATACGTCACGTTGAGTATTTTATGAGATTCAGTACCATTTAATCTGAGTAGCACAAGTAAACTATCATCCTCGAGCAATACTGGGTGTAATAAGACCACTTCTGAAAACTCCAGAAACGTCTAAAGTTACCTATTCAAAAGTTGTTGTAGCTAAGCTGTACAATGTGAGATTCGGGGAAGTACTACCACCATGCTTATTTTTGCCGCAAAGCAGCTTGCTGTGTCCCGGTTTGCAGGGTGTGGATGCCGGCAAAGTTGCAGGCACACGAGGCTTAACAACTGCATGCCTTAGGTTGATGGACGCAGAGCAGTCAGTCAGTCAGGATAAAGATTCTTATAATTGCTATAGATATAGATAGCACGAGATAATGAGTAGACTACATATTGTCGCGTCGTACATTTTAGACCTACATCTTAGTATTATCATAATTATATCAACCAAATAAACCTATCTCTTTAAAAACACTTGCCTATTAGGCATAGAACCGAGAGCAAGGGTCAACAACCTTGACATTACAAAGCCCAACAAACATTCAACGGTTTCAGCTTGTTTAATCAAGCGTATAATTGTCCCTAAATGCAAAAATATTGTGCAGACGTCTACATGTTCAAATAAAAGGGAGGGCTCGACCCCGGGCTTAAAAGTACGTAGGTACCTCAAACCCTGAATGTACGACCAGTTAACGGTTCTGTGCTTAAACCTTTATTTACGGTGTTCGTCAGACTAAATAATTTTCGCGAGCCGGACATGCCATAGGATTAATTTGAGCACGAAATCAAAATGGCGGACAGGTAGAAGTTTTCGACGGTGCAGTTTGCTGCGAAAATCCGGGATTATGGGCTGTTTAATATTATATGAGTTTGTGTCTTGTTTAACGCAAAATAATGGAGATTATTTGAAGCGTGGGTGGAACAAAGAAAGTAAGCTTATTATCTGAAAAAAAAACTTCGTAAATACAACGATAGTAAAAGTATATCTATTCAGCTCATTCTTAGACAAGACGTTTTTCTTGGTTTACTAATTTATTGACTCGCGTAGCTATCACAAATTTTTCTTTTCTTCGGCTCTTTGTGAAAGGCTTGTCTGGAAAAGTAATACCACCATGCCATATTTCTGTGGAAAAGCAGTTTTGCTGTGTTTTAGTTTTAGAAGGGTGTGGGTATTGCCTGTGCGCAATTCTATGTAATATAAATTACAAGCACTTCTATGCCTCAGGTTGATCAACCCAGAGCAGTGTAGGACTAGTTTTACAAGGCAATGCTTTGTTACTACTTAACATGAGATAGGCCATTTGAATAAATGTATTTATCTACTTCCTAGTTCACCCAGCAAGTTAATAATAATAATAATAATGCTGGACCATCCACACAGCATCATTTAGCCTCAAGCTAAGCAGAGCTTGTGTTATGGGTACTAGATGACTTTTATACTTAATACAATACACTACATACATTTATATTTTTATTATGCATAGAAAATACCCAGAACATGCAGAATAAATATTTGCAGATCGTACAAATATTTATCCCAAGGCGAGAATCGAACCCGCAACCTCCTGCATTGCTGACGGACATTCGCCCGCCGCGCCACATCGGTCGTACCCAATTTAAATCACTAGATTGCCTCAACTTACTTTTTATTCAAAATCAAACAGGATCAATTTAATAGTAAAACAATCCAGATCACGGTTGGTTCAGCAGTTTCCGTTAAAATCACCCGTGTCACGTACCAGCCAGGCTTTATAGGGGCGAATGAGACAGACGCAAACGGGTCTGCTTGATTTATTCTCAGTACGCTTGTACGAAGGTAGCGCCTCGTAATTTGAACGTGAGCGTGAATCTTGCTTTCTATCGAAGTAGCTTTACATAAATAAGTTAATAGGTTTACTACTAGTGTAAACATTCCCGTAGATCTTTCTAGTTTCTATAGTCTGTGTTCTATTAAAATAATTAAAATAGTTATAGATAAATAAGCTGATAGACTCACAGTTATGTGCAGACACTTTTCTTTGTATTCTACTTGCTGATGAAACAAGTAGATGACCCACCTGATGTTAAGTATTGACCATCACCTAAAGTAAAGTATTTCCTCACAAGACACGTTTGTTAAAAACATGTCCGTATCGTATACACTGCTTTGCCATCAACCTGAGGCATAAAGGTGTTAAGCCTCATGTGCCTGTAATTTTACCGGAACCCACACCCTTCAAACCGGAACACAACAAGATACTTAAGATCAGAAGAATAGAATGTATTTATAGGCAAGTCGAAACATGTCCACACTTTGTACCTACTCACTCATCATCCAGTATTTATTTTACCAATACTAGTGACATTATTGACCCGGGTTGGGGATCTACGAATTGGCTACGCTATTTATCGCGTAGCAATGTCTACGCAAAGGTGCTACGAGTTCTTTTGATAGATCTCAATAGTTTGTGTAAGTTAATTGTAAGTTAAGTATAAGAATGTTTAATAATTCAACTTCCCTCCTTCTTCCAATCTCCCGGCTTTTTACCCTATTTTTGACTTCTATAGGAGTGCAGTAGAGTTTGAAGCTTTCATGAAAGTAGCTTCACGTGAACGCATAGTTTTATACAGTTTATATAAAAAAATTCTTACCTCACAAACGAGAAAATAAAAGTGCCCAATTTATCACATACATTTTCATAACCATCCGTTTCTCTCAATAACTCATAAACACATACCCGGCTTGAGCTAAGCGGTGTTTATGTCTAAATCGGCAAAAAACCTTAGCGCCAAGTGTCTGCACCCCTTATTAGGGGTAAGTTTTCCCCTCAAGCAACACCTGCTGCTTGCAAGATGTCTGCTGATGTACTAAAGATGTCGCATTTTACTTCACGTTTGACGATAGTATTTTTGTTCTTTCTTTTTTACAACTATATAACCATAGGTAAAAACCATAGGTACTAAGTATATTAATATAAGTGAAAAAAAAATAAGTACAAAATTGCAGTGGTCTTGTACTCTGCTTTATACTCTGGTGATGAAAGTATAAAAAATGCTTAATAATTTATTTTTTTTGATTTGTGGTCGTGATTCCAGAACCATTATTCCCCAACTGTTGTTGGTTTTACGAACTATATGCTGTAACTCTACCCATTATCACTTCAACTTGCTGATTCTGAGAGCTGTGTCAATTGCCTTGGTTTTTTTATGGATTTTCTCATTAACCATTCGTGATTCAATCACATAGTGAAACAGTTATTAATGCAAAATATAATTATCATATACTACCACGATACCGTGAAAAACATCTGAAAAGAGAAAGCTTTTTTCCATCACCCATCCGAAGTGACGAAATATTGCCACAACGTTTTACTCCTCAGAGTGAGGCAGGATGCATTTTCAGATGGATAAAAAGCAAACCACGTCATGATTGCCTTGTATGAACGGTAAGCAGTTTCCCAAATTAAATTAATGTCTAGTAGTAAAGCTTTTTATGAAATAGTTGGTGCAACTATTGCTTAATTCCAATTTAAAGAAAATTTCAATTGTGCTAGCGCAAAACAGGTCCACAATACTTAATACCCCACAATAGAGTAGAACAATGCCACATAGAACACATAACCAGTGGACGTGCTCGGTGAGTTCAAGTAATTTGCTTTAGACAGAAGTAACTGCTAAGCATCATGTGGGCCTTACTTTGAAACCGTCACATACTTTGATAAAAAAAAATATAACCAGAATATGAAAAATTAATCACAGTTTTTTTGAGAAAGAACTATTTTGAGCCTTTTTTATCCACACTCTACTTGTTCTCACTCTTCTTCTTTTAAAATTATTATGAAAACAGGTTATACACAATTTAATCTATTTGTATGTTTTTTACTTGCAAACAATTATAAACATGCTTACGACTACATTCACCATGTACTGCTACCGTAAACAACGTTAAATCTTTTGGAACTCCAAACCCTTGAGGATTTCTAACAGGGGTTGTTAGAGTTAATTATTTATACACACAAAAACACAGAGGGTCGGTAAACATAAAACTACGAATATTAACACATATCTTATAAGACATGTCTTCTATAGTTTGCAACCGACTTTTTGGTTTCAACTCTCTATTTACAAATATGACTCTAAGGAAGCAGTTTTTCTACCCTCACCCTCGTGATAATGTAGCAGCCTGATGTTCAACTATTTGAAAAATGACTCTGAATATTAAAGCCTCCGATGTGCTGATGTTGCTAACTTTAGATTCACTACTTTCACAATTCGGTGAAATTTCTGGCACACGAAGCTTAACTTTATATGTTTTTTAATAGTTGGGTTAAACTTTCGTATTTATAAATTTAAATGAAATATTCTATCGGAAAGTTAACTTAAATTAACCAGATAGCCTGTACAAGTTAGTTCACTGGTAAATTATAGTACAAGATTCAAATCAAATTCCTACGTTGATTAAATGTTATAACCCCGGTATTATAAGCTATTCTACTAATATTATAAATGCAAACGTATAAATTAAATGTGCCCTTACCACTAACCCGGTAACGCTGTCGGAAATCGCTAGGCGATTATACCAGCATTTTAGTCCGTTCGAAAAAAAAAAAAAACTAAGCTGCTTTGGATATAACTTAGAATTAAAATAGTTAGTAAGCCCGGGGTAACATTAAGCTACTATTTTATCTCGAAAACAATACAGGAATAGAGTAAAAATTACAAACAAGCCCCTGGATGAAAAGCGCTTTTAATTATGATAATAGCAAAGTGCCCAAATATTGATGTAAGCAAAAATTTAATTAAGACACCACGCAAGCGAAGCCGTGGGTGGTTGGTTTTATATAGGTATATACGTAAGGTAGGTAGGTAGGTATATATAAGTAATATCTATAATGTATGTGTATATTATGTATACGCTATGTCGTTTATGTTTTATACGACAACCGTCACAGCTCAGTTTGTAGAAGCTCTACCTTCTGCGCTGTAGGTTGTTGGTTCAATTCCCACCGAGAAAAAGCACTGTAATAAACATAAATGTTTATTTTCTATCTGGGTGTGATATTGTACTATAAATACATTTACAAAAGAAGTCTAAGCAGTAGGTGTAGTTCTCATACAAGTTTTACTTAGTTTGAAGCTAAATGTTTTATGAAATGTCCACAAATATTTATTTATTCATTTGTTTACTCATATTTCCTCAACCCATATAAACATTTAAAGCAAAATTTGAAATTACGTTTTGAGATATGAGTGCGGGTAGCAATTTATGGTTTATCGATACCTAAATCACACCGCGACATTTATACATTGAGCCAGTATAACTTGAGCTACACATTTTCAGGTAAGTTAGTATTCTGGCTCTGAAATCTGTTTTAGAGGGTTTTTATTAAATTGGGAGGTTCGACACGCTAGATGTTAATAAAATTAATTACTTGGCTTGAGATAACACCTCCGCTTCTAATTTTCCTCTTATCACTTTTGCATGAAATACATGTTGAAAGATGAATGATTATTTACATAAAAATAAATATTTGTGGATATTTTTACACAACATCATCTAGCCCCAAAATAAACATAGAATGTACAATACGAGCTAGATGACTGATGGAATACTTAAATATTTTTTTTGTAAATATATACCTACTTAGAATACAATATAACACCCAGGCAGAAAACAAACATCTGTGTTTATCACGCAAATTTTTGTTCTCGGTTGGAATCGAACCCACAACCTACAGCGCAGAAGGTGGAGCTACTAACAACGTAGCTTAGACGGTTGTCATAATACAAAAATACACAAGATAAAAAAATACTTAGCTCGGATATTTGATTTTTATGTGTATTCTCTCCTTCGCCCATGTAATGTATTATTTTATAAAATGTTTATAAATTGAAAATTCAATACCAGCTGGCACTTTTACTTTCAAAATCTAAATTGACACTAACAAATCTACCCGTTTCATTTCCGGTGGTATATTACGTTGCACAGTGGAAAAATTTAAAACGGAGCTGGAACAAATAAATTATTAAAAAACCCTGAATTTTCTTTCGCTTGCTCCTCTAAAACGCAACGACCAATACTAAAATATGTCCTGTAGCAACATTTTATTTTGTTATAAGTAAGTTAAACGTAGTTCGAGGAATTTATAATAAGGGACTATCAAAATACAGTAATTTTAGTTTTAATTTAATTTCATAAGAAAGAAGCTCACCAGTCCCGCACGTTAATTACTTACACGTTACACGTGACTTAATCGTAGAAGAACTGCTAACTTTGTAAATAAAAATTACTTCCAAAGGCTTATTTTGTACGGGATACAATAGTAAGGAAACATAAGTATCCGTAGTGTTTAGAATTGGACCTTTATTACCTTCCATGAATGTTGTCAAAGGCAACTAAAGAGACGCACCAGGGTTGGTCAGCAGCATTTTTTGATTTTTTGGGGGGCCTTAGTTTGACTGACGACAATATAGATATTCTTGCTGTAACGGTACTTTTTACGTCCATTCAGTTTCGTAATAAATAAACTCTGTTGAAATTTAATTTTAGGTTGTGATTAGTTATTTTTTTAATGATTATTAGTAGATTCAAACCAAAATACAATGTTGGTTTCTAAATTTTTCAATCTAATTTTTTTTATTTCCAGGATCTGTGTTTATTAACACCACTGTGCCTCGATTGCTCTGTCAATCAACGCCTCGCGGGAAGCCTTTGGGTCTATCACAGCTCCCCATCAACCCTATCATTCCGCCTCACTCCTTCATATGCAGGTAAACAGAGAAAGGATTATACAGTACACCGGATATTCGTACCGGATCTTATTTACGGCTATAACAGCTTGCTGACATGGAAATTCATTTTCATGTGATTATTTATGTGTGCATACGTAAACACCTACCAGTAAATAAGAGATTTCAGTCGAGGTTGATTTACGTAGGGATATATTCGGGGCGTAATTATGGATCGAAAAGCATTTTATGAGCAGGACACATCATAGGACAATGAAACATTCACGGCTTATGATTTTGGGGAGGACTTTGTTGAAATGTATTATAAATTGACTGTAGTACCTAGTAGCTCTGCCTTCTGTGCTGTAGGTTTTGGGTTCAATCCCCACCCACCGAGGCAAACATTTGTGTGATGAACAAAGATGTTTGCTTTCTGTTTTATATTGTATTCTAAGTATGGATTTACAAAAAAAGGTAGTAAGTATTCTATCAGTCATCTGGTTCCCATAGTACAAGCTATGCTATGCTTAGTTTGGGGCTCTAAAAATGTCCACAAGTATCTTTCAACGTATCTATCAATGGAAGATCTTTCATAGAGCGATCTTTGGCTCGAGATCATGAGTGTTATAAAAGTAAACAAAATCATGGTTCTGGGAAAATTATAAAACACCTTTTTACTTGTTGAGTTTTCATTTAAAATACACTTGCGCAACCTACTTTTTTTTTTCCTGTTAAAGTAACGTGACTTGAAACCCCTAAAACTGTAAACCTTAAAACAAAGGTTTTACAATTGGTTTGCGAAGTTATTCAATATTATTCGAGAAACAAACTTTTACATGTTTCAACAAATTTTTCTCTTACAAAGAAGGAAACCATTTGAAAAAAGACATCGCAAAAAATACTTATTTTACTTTTAATAACATAAATGCAAAAGTTTTGAAGAAAATCTTTCCGCTCAATTCAATGCGGTTTTTGTATAAAGATTAGCAGACGTTTTACCTAGCGCCATCGAGTCCCAAACTAAACAGCAAGTTTACTCTTGGAAACAATAAAAAGTTTCGTATTATCGTTTCGTAATACGAAACTACTAATACACTGCGGGGCAACTAGGTGCCCCGCAGTGTATTAGCCATTGCACAGTCAAGTTGACACTGCCTGACATGCCGCGTAGTGTAACTCAAAACGGCAGTACGAAATATCCTTTATCGTTTCTAAGAATAGACCTACAGAACTTAAGTTAGCTGATTGAATATTTCATACGTTCTAGGTGATTTCAAATCATTTGAACGGTCACAGCGGGGGTTGAAGTTTGCATGAAAATAACTTCACGCAGGCGAAGTCACACGCGTTTTGCTATACTTTATTACTTTATAGTATACTTTATTGTTTCGGTTTACGCTTCATCTTTTTGTAGTTTTTGTAAGGTCATAAGTCTGAGATGTGACATAGGCCCTGAAGTATGTATGAAGTTTTAAAAGTGCGTGGCATTTTAATAACTTTTAAATAATACGTACTTAAAACATTCCTGTTAGAGACTTTTTCATAAAACATTAAAGTTATGTTTGATATCTCGTTTAAACGTTTGCTTAAATCCCAAGCGGAAAGCAACGACTGACCCATGTTACCATGTTGAGGGTCTATCTCTACCTTCATTTAAAATTCCTTTCACAGTAGGTAGAAGTATTTCATTTTGAAAACACACGTGCTTATTTGGTGGGGATCGGGCCCGCAACCTACAGCACAGAAGGCAGAGACAGACTAACTGAGCTATAAGGCCTGTCAGTTTTACTTCTGTGAGGTAAAGAAGGTGAATTCAGTCACAATAAGGTACCATCAGTGGGCAAAAAAAAAGGTTTGAACATAAAAAGCCTTGGATCATAAAAACGCCGATCACAACCATGATTTAAATCGAAGGTGTAGCATCGTAAACGGGAACAAAATGTTCAACACACGCAGCTCTGTGCCATAAAAAAACCTCACACACATTACAGAAGGAAGGACGGAAAGATTGCTCTCATAACAGAATTAAAGGAGTTATATATTTTCGTCGCAACAAAATTATGACAGCTAAAATCCGAAGAAAGGGAGTCTTGCGGGTTTGGCTTTACGGGACGGAGGCGCTCAATCCCTTGAGCCCATTGGAGAGGCGTCTGACACCACTTTCACCATCCAACTTCCACAGTTTTCTTATTTGACTGGGTGGTAATTTTGCTTACTAACTTTCCTCTTAACAAGGGGACATTTTGATACACGAAACTCAGGTTCTAGCTCTCCGAATAATGTCCACTTTGCTGTCCAACGGAATGTTCAACGAAACCTGCTCAAAAATAATAATAATAATAATAATGCTAGACAATCCACACAGCATCATCTAGCCCCAAACTAAGCAGAGCTTGTGTTATGGGTACAAAATTACTGATATACTTAACACAATAAATTACATTCATACATATTTTTATTATGCATAGAAAATACCCAGAACACCTGGAATAAATATTTGCTGATCGTACAAACATTCATCCCAAGGCGGGAATCGAACCCGCAACCTCCTGCGTCGCAGGCGGACATTCGCCCGCCGCGCCATATCGGTCTACGCAGGACTGGGTACTACGAGTACCTAAACCTCTAACGCTCTATTTATTTATTTTTTTATTTATTGAGCTTGTATGATAAAGTTTTTGCTTAGCAATAAAATTTTTTTCTATTCACCGAGCAAGTGAACAAAGCAAAGAACAGGGAATATTCGTGTCTTAAACTGTGTATCATTTTGTACACTATTTTTATCTTCATGGAACTTTTTTGGTATTTAATGTCAGCACGAGTATTTTGGCAAATCCCACCAAAAGCCCACCGATAACAATATCGGCGGAACACGAAAGACAAATAGCGGCGCATGAAAATGAAATAATGCTAAATAAGCAATATGTAAAGTGTAGGAAAAGGAGAGTTGAATCAATACAGGTGGTTACTGTAAGTGATGAGAGGTAGCGGGAATTGGAAAGGCGTTTTACAGTAAAATAAAATAAACCAAGCCGTAATTTTCTTACAGTTTATTTGTTCTATAGTACTTGCCTGCCTTAGGGCAGAACTTTTGGGATAATTTAAAATCTATATTTTATTATTGTAATGCGACTTGCTGATGGAATAAGCAGATAGCCCACCTGATGTTATGTACCATCACTTATAACAAAGCATTGCCTCACACAGGTCCTGTTAGAAACGTGCCCTACGAAGCTCTATAAACCGTGGCATACAGATGTTAGGCCTTACGTGCCACGAAACTTTACCGGCACACACCCTACAATCCGGAATATAGCCAGCAGTTTTGTGGTAGAAATAGGCATGGTAGATGTTTAAAAATGATTCCTGGATACCACTGAGTCAAGGAGTATTTATTCAATTAAATCACAAGGAACACTTTGTAAACTATAGCCCATTTTAAGCCTGTTCATGGGCTGTTGTGCTAATGTTATTCTCGGTTAAAAAATCAAACTGACAATAATATTCAGTCATCTAGTACCCATAACACAAGCTCTGCTTAGCTTGGGGCTAGATGATGCTGTGTGGATCATCCGGTATTATTTATTTATTTATTTATTATGAATAAAACCTACCAAAACAACCAGTTCAAAACAAACCTTTCTGACTTTTCGAGATTAGCCTCACTTGGCAAAAGCTGTGCCTTCAAATTCAAGTAAATTTCAAGTATCTATGACCAGTGGTTTGACTGTGCGTTGTTTATATGTCAGTCAGTCAGAACACAGATTTTTATAATTGGTATAGATATAGTGCAGAAAATATCTTCAATGTTATAACTTGGGAGCAAGCCAGCTGGTTAGGCCAAGGGTAAAGGAGCACACAGCTCCAGGGTAAGTAAATATGCTGACGAAGACGCGGGTATTTCACCTCACAGAATCCACCGGCTTTATCTGTCACCGCCAGTCGATAGGGCAGCGTTTACTGTCCTTTGACTATGTTGACATTGGGAATTTTAGTCTTGTTTGCTTTTAGAGTTTTCATGTCTGGAACATTTATTACAAACTAGGGAAACGCGCGGGATTTCACCCCCTTAAAGTTTTTTAGTACAACCTTTAACCCCCGCTCTACCCAATTGGGGTTGAATTTCGGGAATCCCTGTCATAATACATTTCTACACACCAAGCCAATATAAGTACTGTAAAAAGGCGGTTTAGGCAGTGCGTTGTTTATATGTCAGTCAGTCAGTTAGTCAATCAGTCAGTCAAGGCAAAGATTCTTATTAATGGTACCTAAAGATTTTGTGTACCTGATTCGGCATTTCGACATTATTCATTATCGTCAACAGTCTGAAGAAGCCATACAGCTGCACATAAGCATTCTCCCTAAAGATTCCAGAAATAACGATTTTGAAGTCTCTCTATCTCTATCTTTCTCCCTCTCTCTCTCTCTTCTCCGAGACTCATTAGTTATTCTTTGATTCGTTGGCGTTACAAACTGGTGCTCTAAGGAACCGAGCGCAGCGAGAAGTGAAGCGCCTTTACAAAATTAATTCGTGCGTGTTGAAAGTTTTGCTATTCGCTAAACGAAAGGAGTTAGCGGTTTTATTCAGTTTCAGGTCAGTCACGCTTACGTGTTTTCATTTCGTAAGTATAAGTACGCAGTGAAAATAAATAATATAAATTGAATACCTATTCGTTACGTCGTTAGTTGTAATGATAACGTTGTGCCTGTGTTTTACTTCTGTGTTTTGTTTTAGGACGAATATATTTTATTTTTTCTTTCTTTAGTTTGTGTCATCTTTAGAAGCAACATATAGTTTGTTTTTCTTGTATTATTTTAAGTTCTGTCATGTAATTCCGGCTTTAATTCTTAGCACAAAGAGTGAGCAGTGCAAATTAAGTGTTTAATGTAGCATCATGATTTGAACAACAATATTTTACTTAGATTTTCTCCTCTCCTTCCATTTTTTTCTTTAAAACCAATAACAGCCAACTTCACTTTTTTACTGATTTGATTTGACTGAACTATTTATTTATCCACTTTACACGTGCAAAATTGTCTCTGATATGCCAAACAAGTGCCATAGAGAACATAGAAGAAGAATATTTTGTGTGATTTAATATTTCACTGCCTGTTTTCTAGCGTATTCGTTCAATCCCCATTAGGATCATCCTCAACTGGAGTATGCACTAAATGCCATGTCAGCATGCGAGATCGAGAGGGCGTTGCTAACGTCAATCCCCAGTGATAGATAAGGGTGAAATGGACGATTGAAGTGGTTTGTGGAACAAGTTTTGAAAAAAAGACTACCTATGTACTAAAAATTAAAACTAATAAATGGTAACAATAATAAATAAATATTTGTGTATATTTTTACACAATACCATCTAGCCCCAATCTAAGCATAGCTTGGTCTATCGAAATTAAATGAATAATAGAATACATAGATAAGATTTTTTTTGTAAATACGCATGCTTATCATACAATATAACGCCCAGCCAGAGAACAAACATTTATGTTAACCACACGAATGTTTGTCCTCAGTGGGAATCGAACCCACAACCTACAGCACAGAAGGTACTACAAACTAAGCTGTGAGGTCAATAGAAAAAATATATAGAAACCACCTTACGACTATAAGCTCCAAGCCTAGTAGGTACCTATCCTTTCAGATCTTTCAGTACCAAGTAGTTCTAACCAAAAAATTCTAAAATGTCTGAGTCGAGTTGTGGGTGGTATAATTGGCATACCATTTAATTTTGTGGCAGGTTGCGAGGCCATCGATTTCCTCACGATGTTTCCCTTAACCGTTTGAGAACACCATACTTTTTGCTATACATACGAATATCCATTGATACACGACTGGATTTGAATCTCGATCTTAAGATCAGGGGCCCGATCGCGAGCTCTAATATCTCGGCTGCAAATTGTCAAACCGACGACTAACAGTTCCAGCAAACATTCATGGCTGTTTGGTTGGTGTTCGGCTGTCTTCGTATTTTATTTGTACTAGAAGTACATAGAATTAGGACTAATTCTACGCTAAAAGTCAATAATTTTGTAACACGAACCTATACGAACTTACAGCAATGGCTTCCGGTACTTGTTGTTCGGGTCTGTTCAAGCCTGTTCGGGTCTCATTTTGAATTACGAATGCATTGAAACGGCTCACCCGTTTCAAATTAGCTGACACCGTAATTTGGTATCACGAGGTGTTTTTATGAACTGTAAGTTATGGTTTTTGCTACAGTTTTGTCACATGTTTCAATTTTGGTTGGAAAATCTCAGAAAATAACTTTTTAAGAAATGATGTACGTTTTTATGATGTTCGGAGTATGTTTTTAAGGTAAACGCTGTGGCATCATAGTATGTACAGGGATGTTAGTTCGTGCTAATATATTATTTAAGTTCTTGGCAACAAATTTAATTACCATTAAGATTCTAAAACATAAATTGAGAAACCATATTGAATCTTAAGAAGAAAGCTACATAAAATCTGACTGTTAAATGCAAAATGCAATTTAGCAAAGCATTAGCATGCTTTGCTAAATTTGATAGATTTAACGATAAAAATTTGCATGGCAACTCTGTTCATTGACACAATTCAATGACATTATTGACATCAACACTGCAAGAATTTGATACAAAAAGGAGTCAAGAAAAATTCAAATTGGATAAAATGACCCCCTTTATATTCCTTACATAATAAGACCAGAGATTATTGTTTCACTTATTTACAAACCACGGAGCGGCAACGTAATGGAATTTTATAAGGTTTCAAGATACTACGGAATAACGACTGGTACACTGTTTTCAATATTTTGGTCCTCTTGGATGTACGCATCTTTGTAATGCGTACCTACCTCACATTTTATAGGCTCTTAAATCATTTTGCGAAATGAATAGAGGAATCAAATCATAGTAGTTTTGCGTATTGGCATTTCTCTATTTATAACTTTACATATAGGTATCTCATATGCATTGTTGCAAAAAAAATGTGATATGTGATGTATAATAACTCCACTCCACTCCAATAATGGAGTAATTCGCGCTCCTGATGATTATTTATTATTCAACTATTTTTGTCTTATTGCAATGGTCAGTAGGGCCCCATCTCATTATTGCAGTGTTAATAATTTACAAAACCATGCGTTCAAATCCTCTTTTCATCTAAAGAATTTCGTATAGTTTTCATGTCAATTAAATTCAAGTTTTAAAGCCAGAACTAAATGTTAGAAATATATTTTAATAAATACTGAAAAATTCAGTAAATTACAACATATTTTACTGATTTTAATACTTTTACAGACATTTTATTCAGAAACATAAAAAAACAGCAACTTTCCGAAAAATATACGGATTTTATTGTTTCCTAGTTTCTGAACGTCAATTACATGACCACGTGACTAAAATATCAGCAAAATTCAAAACTCACAATGTTAGCTAATAAACACAGACTTAGATACGGCACAGTCGACTAAATACGGCAAGGGAGTGTAATTTTTTATCGGGCTTAAAATGTTTATTATATAAAATGATTTATATATAATAAACATATCATAAATGTGCACTCTTCGTCTTAGTTTTCATCTTAAATAAGTGATAGATTAAAAGTAGGCTACGTATTATGTAATTTTAGGTCACGCACTACAGTATAATATGTTCAAAGTTTCATTCAAATCCGTTTACTCGTTATATAGATGAGTAAGAATAGACATACATACTCATTCATAAGCTTTCACGTTCATAAATTAGTGTGTCATAATTTATTATTACTATATTATTATGAAAACACGTTTGCCATATTTTTTTGAATCACGATTAGTACCTATTTTTTAACATCACGATTAAATTTATTAGCGTACCACTGAACGCATATTACTCATTTATCATCTCACTTAATTTACTTGAAAAGTAAATAGAACAAGCAAATGGAGTAACTTGCGGAACCTATCTAGTTCATTCTTGTCTATGTTCAGAATTGATAATATTGTATATAGCACCATCTAGTATCAAAACAAGCAAAGTTTGACTAAGATTCCCGTGACATTTACTACCACTGAAATTTAAAAGCACGCCCTCTAGTATCGAGTAGTTGCGTTTCTTTAGTAATTTGAAATCTGAAAGAACTGAACTATAAGTGTTGCCGTTGTTCTAGTGACTTTGTCCACTCTGACGCTAAAAATAGAAGAGTCAAATTATTTTCACAATAAAATTCCGAAACAAACAAATAATAAATAGAAAAATATTAATTAAAAATTAATCTTGCTCTAAACAAAACAACGCATACAGTGGAATCAAATAGGAATCTACAGAGTGACTGCAAAACTGAAATCGAAATGGAAATGAAGTTTACAGTATCTTAATCCCTAAAAACTGGACTCGAGCAAAGTTTGCATTAATAAGGTTTAACTTAGTAATTTTAAAATGTTCTAGATATTACTTATATTAAAAAAATGATATCAACGTTTTGATTCCCCACACAACTTCTGTGAGGTGATCGCTCTGATAATGGATTATTTGTAATGTATTTTTGGTAAATACAATACAACAGCCAGATAGAACAAATATAATTACATAGATGCAACTAACACAGCTAGGTTGGCAGTAACTCTGCCTTCTGCACTGTAGGTTGTGGACTCGATCCCCTCTAAGAACAAACATTTATGAGATGAACACAGATGTTTGTTCTATGTCTGGGTGTCATATTCTATTACTATTATAACGTACATTACTATTTTATAAGTTCTCTGGTTTCCATAGTAAAAAGCACATGCACATGTACTAAGTACAATGTACACTAACTGTAGGCAACGCTTGTATAAGCGTTGCTTGTGTGAGATGGTAACATTGATAATTACTTGCAAAATGTGCGTTCAAAATCTGTTTTTGGTATCAACCTCGTAAAATTTTGAAATTCCATTAGATTTTTTTTATGCTATATATTGGTATTTGGTCAAATTCATCTTATTACACGGCATTTTTAATAGTTTGTAAAATCATAGAACAAGGTGTTAGTATTTTTAAAGATTTACGAGGGAATAGAAAAACGAAACATAAAAACCGTGAATTACCGATAAATACTCAAATAATGATAACTAGTTTTGGAACGTTACACAAGTTAGATAGAGAAAGAATATCCGTGTTAGCTAATGAGCGAAAATTAACGAAGAACTGACATTCCAAGCGCTGGTGATACGTATGTAAGTTTTCCGTTCGGTCGAACGAAAAAACAAGCTCGTGATACGGCCCCAGAAGGAGAGGTCGTTCTCAGCAGACGACCAGCTGCTAGCAATAAGAAAAAATAAATTAATAGAACCAATCGACGCAACGACGCGACGAACGGTCCGAAGATATTTTTATTCAAAATAGTTTCAACATGCGACGGCACGCGTTCCATCAGTTTGAAAACAAACCAATATCAGGCAAACTTTACTTTCCGAAACTGAGCGAATATTTCACGAAAAGAATTTTCATTAGTGAGTGCAGGGTGACCACATGGCACCCGTGTCGTCCTTTGTCACTTGCATACTACCTACCTATATCCCTTTAAAGGTATTGGATGTTTAACTTGCAATAAGGAATTTACAACAAGCTATAAAAAACTGTGCCTTTGGAAGTCTACGAGAAATCTACGCCGCCGTAGCAATTACATGGTTATTTTTGCGTAATAATTTATGTAACATACATATTTATAGCGTAATCGTTTGAGATGTAAGTTATTACTTATAAATTTTCATAGAAAAGCGCCTGAATATTGATGCTAGCAATATTTCAGTCACCACGCGGGTGGATTCTAAATAAGTACACAAGAACTACAGTAATGTATTCGACACAGAGGTAGAGGTGGGTTCGACCCCCACCGAGGACTAACATGTTTGTTCTCAGTCTAAGTTATATTGTATTCTAAGTATGTGTTTTTACAAAAACGTATACATGTATACTATCAGTTATCTGGTTCCCATAGTATTAGCTGAATTTGAAGTTACATGATGTAGTGTAAAAATGACCACAACAATAAAAAAAAATCAGTCAGCTTAAAAACTCCGCAAAACAATGATTAGGTATACCTACAGTATCATCATACAGTGTTTTCAAAACTGTAGCATAGGTCATTAATCTTAGATAATAAAATGTAGCTAATAAAACTTTACCCTTCGCTTTCTTTGTTTGTGTTTCTTCTAATTGGAATCATTGTACTAAAGTATCTTTTATGAGATTGAGACATCGTGAACGAATGAAAGGATCATTTAATGTTGATAGGGGTTTGCCTGATACATACTAAAAGGTAGTTTGAACTTGTTTGCATTGTTATTGTTCAGATAAACTTGGATGTTTAATTTTATTTCATAAAACGTAATTTTTATTTTCCATAGTTATAAAATATATTTAATTTAAATATGAGTGTCACTAATTGTTATTAACCGTTGATTTATAACAATAGTTTAAATCATGTTTATCTGTTGTCAGACTTCTAAAAGTTGGTCAATTTATTGATTATGGTCAATCTTCCCCACCATAATATACATTTCTTATGTACCTACTCAAAATCACATTTTTCTAGAGTATTTAGGTAAGAATTGACAATCAAATTAATATATAAAATGCGAAATACCTTTTATGGATTGAATAAACCTGTTTTTTTACTTTTTTGTTAAAAAAGAAAACTTTTTTTTATTCTTGTATTGGATGGCACGATGAATTCAGTTTTTTGTTCAGAATATAAGCCTATTTCTGATATCTCATTAGCCAAAACTTGCTAGATAAATAATAAATTAATCAACTTAATAATTCTAGATTTAATTTAGCAATCTTACCATGAAAGCGGGAGAACGCAACTCCTGTTTGGTTAACCAACAGTAATATTTGTGTTGGTTGCACAACTTGTGCAGACTATGTTTGGGCTGCGGTTTGCTACACCGAGTTCGTATTAATCCTAGTATTAAGACTTGAGTCTTGAAAATACACATACATTTCTAGATTTTAACGCCAGAATTATTCCTGAAAAGTATCAGGAACTGTAGAACCCAACTGCATGCGAATAGAACTCTCATTTTTTTTATCTGCTGGACAATGATCTGCTAAGTTCACACACATGTTAGTATTTCATACACTGAGAAAAATTAAAAGCCAAAAGTGCCGTTATTTCGGCGATTTTGTTCGTATGAAGGCAAAAAACCGACCAAGCGTAACAAACGAACAGAAACACCCTATAAAGTTGTTTCTGTGACCGGAACAACTTAATAAGGCGATTGAAAGCTCGTCGTTTTTTATGGTTTACATATGCAAGAAAAGTAATACATGTGCTCCGTTTCAATCATCTTTCAATCTATCATGAAAAACAAGAATTTCTCAAGACAGGATTACGTAGGTACCTACAAAATTCACAGATTAATTAGTAACCAGGCGTCATTGACTTTACAATACGCTCGCATAATGAGATGAATGTTCACTATAATTGGTTCACAAATCCAATTAGATTGGCTCTGGTACGCTTTAAGCACGTGCCTCATTATCGATTACTAATGACCTGCTGACTAAGCTAACTAAGCAAGTATTGGTGGTTATTTTGTATCAATAGTTCAAGTAAGTTGGAATTATTGAAGATAATTCGTCTTAATAATGTGATTAGGTTGTCACAGATAATCGTGTACCAATAGTTATATAATGTAGGTAGGAACCTATTACTATTAAGTCCTATGAATAATAAAAATATTAAGAAAATGTTCTTCTAAAAAATCTACGCTCATTTGACATAAATGTGCATGTTCCGACTGGTGGATGCCGATTTTACCAGTATTTTTAGTCCGTTAGAGAAAAAAAACATCGGCGGCAACCAAGCAACACCCGACATGCGAGCTATCGATACAATGTCATTCAAATGTTAACACAATACGCTTGCGCCACATATGCAATTTTTTTTAAATACCTTTTCTAGTAGTAGTAGAAGCTCTTATTGAAGGGCTTATTCAGGAAAGTACTATCACCATGCCTATTTCATGCCACCAAGTAGCTTAGGTACTGTGTTCCAGTTGGATACGTGTAGGTGTCGATGAAATAACAGGCACACGGCCTAACACTTGTATGCATCGTTCCTAGCGAACGTGACTTACGATTAAATACTTCGTTATACACCTATAACGATGATGATATCACCATATCACCACTATAAGTGGTATGGACCATCTGCTTATTCTATCAGCAAGTACCTAGTTTAAAAGAGTTTTAAGCATTTTCGGTCAGTCTAAACTTTCTTATAGTTTGGTTATTTTAACAATGAATTATGAGAAAACAGGCTCTTTACAATCAAGTTCATTGTAAAGAGCTTGTTTTCTCATTTTTAGCTTAGGCTTAGATTCAATCAACGAACAGCTAAAACCACTTATTATGATTATTTGTTTTCCTTTTATTTACAGCAAGTATCCAATATGCAACCCATAAAAAATTACCACGTCCTCATAATTTATAGTCCTAGCTTTATAAAATTTACCTAACGTTGACTAGGTATAGGCATTTGCCTGTACAATACAGGTGTAAAAGCTAGGATATACCTAGGTGTATGTAGGAAGGCTTTAGCTCAGTTTCAGTCATTAGTGAAAGGCACCATTCAGAGTTGATTACTCGGCATTTGGCGTAGGGCCGAGACAAAGCAAACCTATTAGTGCATCAATATTCTATCGATTCACTTCACCGAGTGATTGGTTTCATAGACTAATTGAAATTAAGGCATTGTGCACAGTATCCTTTTACTTTGTGTATGTATTATCAATAATAGAGAAAGAGGCGCGATTTCCGTCGCATAAAGATTTTTTTGTATTCTATTGCTTGTAAACAAACACTTAACCCATACCATACCAGTGGACCATATACTTGAAGTTAAGTGGTAGCCATCATCATATTACAGAGCAAAGCATTGCCTTGTAGGTCACACACGTTAGACACGTGCCCTATGGTGCACTACTCTGCGTCCACCAACCTGAGGTAAACTGGTGAGGTCTCATGTGCCTGTAATATCACTGTAATCTTGACACAAAATTCAAACCACGTTGCCTCATTTTCCTCATTATAAGTTTGCGTTTATTTTCGTTAGCATGAAAGTGACGATGATAAAAATAACTTATAGTGACGCTGTAGTGTCAGGGAATTCATATATCATCACCATCATCAACAGCCTGTAAAAGTCCCCATACGTTTCCAGAAAGAACGATTTTGAGCTTTTTCCATCCACCAACTTCCCGTGATCCTTACAATGACGTGACCGTCAGGTTTTACGCTTTATTTTCCGGTTTTTATAATACTGATATCATAATAATAGTATCCATTCATTCTATAGGCCGCAGTTTCATCCCCTCAGGCCATTAATCAATAGTCGTAGGTACTGTTTGCTTGTGTACTGCTTAAGTATGTATTTGCCAACTTGATTTAATTACTGATCGCGCCACAGTGATTTTCATGCTTACCTTGCCACCGTGTGTTAATGAGAAACAGTCGCTCAACAAGATTTATCGCCAAATACTCAGCCTCTTGATTGGTGATCACGTCCCGGAAAAAGCACACATGTCTAGGGACTGCCCATAAAATTAATAAATATTAGCGGAAATCTCACACAATGGAATTTAGCTCCAAACAGGCGAGAAACTTACGGCTTGGTTCATACCGTTTTTCATGCAAAGCAAAAAAATATTACCATCTTCGTGACAGCCGTCACAGCTTAGTTCGTAGGAGCACTGCCTTCTGTGCTGTAGGTGGTAGGTTCAATCCCCACCGAGAACAGTTCTGTGTCTGGGTGTTATATTGTATTCTAAGTATGTACTACAAAAAAAAAGTATTACTATCAGTCATCTGGTTCCCATAATACAAGCTATGCTTAGTTTGGGGTAAATGATGTTGTGTAAAAATTTTGTTTATTAGTTGTTAATTGATTAACACCACATCTAAACATTTAAAGTGTTGATACTAATTGCATGGATGGACGCGCGTTGCGCGTTGGCGCCGGCCCAATAAAAGATTCAGTTCAAATAGATAATCATTGTTATTATAGATTGTATTCAGTGGCCGTCCCGTTCGCATATGTCATGTTTGCGTCTGTGTATTACGCAAGCACTATTTCCCTAGATATTTATTTTAGGCTGATTTATTTACAGCACAAAAGGCATAGCTAACGACTATCTCAGCTATGCCTTTTCTTGAATTACTAATAGGTTGTGTTATATTTCACAAATAAACAACCACACGGGTAAGACTGAAAAACATTTACCTAGTATGTTTTGTATGATATATTATTAGAATTGAAACTAACCATGCACGAGGTATAACGTTATTTTGGGATGATGAGAACAAGATAATTCCAATTAAAAATATAAAATCAGTAGGAGGAAAGTTATAACACTTATTCCCAAATACACTTCCAGGGCGATATAACCCTTTTCATCGACTGAATTTCCGTATTCCTAACAATGTCTTCGGTCCATCGAAGGCCGCCCTACGCTTCATTTCCGATTCGTGATCGCTATTCAAGAACTTTTATTTCCCAACTGTTGTTGTTGGTCTATCTATTGCCATTTCACCTTGCTGGTTCTAAGCTACGAAGGTGAATTTGGTGTCTACTATTCAAGCCAACTACATAGTGCTTACCTGATTGGAAATGCTATTGTTTAATACTTGCCCACAGGCCACTGAAGGCTGGCTAAGATCATCGAATAGCAGGCTCTTAACTAACGTTATTGTGCGAGCGCTGCAGCACTGGGCACACAGAAACTACTCAACTTGCTAAAATGATTTCCATGGCCGTCAGTCTGCCGGCCGTTATGCATTCTGCCTTTGAACTGGCAATAATTTAATTGGAACGTCTCCTATGTTGAGCTAAGTTCCCTCTTCCTTCAATAGACAAACTTTAATCCAGGGACGACGTCAGGCCGGTATTGTAACTACTAATCTACAGGAATCTAAGAACAAATGGGAATCTTAATTTTTTTCTTCAGTAGGTACAGAGGTTCGAAGCAGTCTTTGAAAAACTATGTGACTTCACTTTTACTATCATAATTCAAAAACCAAAGATCATACATAAAAAAATTATAAACGAATTGAGCTCCTCTTCCATTTTTGAAGTCTGTTGTCAAACGCCGCATAAAAGTATCGTCTGACAGTAATGATTGCCCATTTTTACCTATCAAGAAATACGTACCTAATCAGAAGGTTTAATGATAAGTTTGACAAAATTAATGCCTAGGCTGTAAATAGATCTGATACAGTATTTAGTTTGCTACCTTTGTATGTATGAACTTTGTCACGAGGATGTTTTTATTGCCCCTCTGAATCACCCCTTAGTCCGTCACTGTATCTTCAGTAACGGACTCAAGATCTTGCTATGCAAGTTTCGTATACCAGTAAACATATTAACTAATTAATAATAGTGAATAACATTCTGTAAAGTTACATGATCGTGAGTGGGGGTGTACGTAGATTAAATGCACGACGTATATTTATGATTTATGTCATCAATAATAATTAACATAAGGTTTTTTCCTGACTGACTGTCATATACTCGTACGAACAGCTAACCACTGTTTTTTAGTGACTTGAAACTTTTAGTTGTTGTACTTGATAGTTGTGACGCTATTTCTGTTTGGACACTTATATAAATGACAGATAGCATTGTTTTCCATTTTGTTGTACTAAGCAACGGATTCCAGAATTGTGCGAAGATGCCCTAACATCCATTCTTTGGGCCTGTTCGGGCCTGTTAGAACTGAGCTCACGGTACAGATAACCAGGCAAACAAACTATCGTGTTAACGATCTTTCCATGCAAAAGTTATGTTAGATTATATTTTACATACACTACAGTTTTCCGGCGAGACTCGTATCGTAGTAGCCATGCAACTTCTACACCATAGTTTATACTAGGCAGAAAGATAACTTACGCCTTTCTCACGATGTTTTTCTTCACCGTTCACGTTTAATAATAAAAACATTATAAAACGTGCAATAATTAAAAAAAATACATTTATTTACAAAGGAAATTACAGCTAATACACAAGTATTTATAATTAGTAGGTATGTACAAAATATGTACATATGAAACAGTTGAGCTATCTACAGACTGTTCCAAACGATCTAAAGAGCTATCTTTAGATACCAAGACACTGGCTGCATTACCACGCTGATTGGTAGCAACAAAATAAATAAATAATTAAATAAACTAACGCCTTTTTTATTTTATAATCTATACGAATATTATAAAGAGGAAAAATTTGATTGTTTGTTTGCATTGAATTGGCTCCGAAACTACAGGACTATTTGAAATATTCTTTCATCGTTGGGAAGCTACACATCTATAATAGACTATTATATTTTCAAAAAAATTAGGGATCCTTACTAAAACCCGTGCGAAGCCGGGACTGGACCGCAAGTTGTAAATAAAGCAAGAGGTACAGAATAAACCGTTAGTTGTTATACATTTTAAGCGTTACATGTCTTATCCTAAATAATGTTGTGACTTTGAAAAATGTGTTAGTTAGGATAAAACGTTGTTTTTTATACATTGCTGATGAAAAAAACAGACGGCCCACCTAATGTTTCATGGTTACCATCACACATAGCAAGATGTTTTCGATAGCACATTCAGTTGACTTACTGTTTTCCTTTGACTACTCCACGCGATACCATCTGTACAACCAAAGACAACGAGGCTCGTGACTGATGCTTTTATGTATGCAGAACAGGTGCGGAAACACCTCGAACAGTTTATAGTCAAACGCCATGCCACAGCATATAAACTTTTTTACGCATGCAAACAGGCACAGTATTTTCTACCTTTTATGCTTAAGTTCAGGGTATAAAATCAAAACTTTTTGTCCGTTTTTTCCGTGTTTTCAGCATTAATATCGACAATCTATACCAATTATAAGAATCTTTGTCCTGACTGACTGATATATAGACAACGCACCGCTTAAACCACTGGTCGTAGAGACTTGAAAATAGGACTTGCAGTAAAATAATCCTATTACTCTTAATGTACTTGACAGTCAGCCAAGTGGTATTCTATAAGACCTTGTTGTAGGTAACTTTACACGTTCCTGGAGTACCTACCTATTCGAAAGTGGTCGTTATTACACTCGGTATTATCAGGTTTGTCCCCCTTCGTATAGGTACAGATATGTTGACTGTTCAGAATGTCGGAAGGCGTTCTCTCCATACATTTTGGTTTAAACACAACACACGGTTTGATGTTTTTTTCAGAAAGCTTAGTATTTTCTGCCAGTCGTTTTCTGATGATGATGATGATGAAAAGTCCACTGCTAGATATAGGCCTCCCCCATACGTTTCCAAGAAGAACGATTCTGAGCCTTTTCCATCCATCGACTTCCCGTGATCCTAACAATATCGTCAGTCCATCGGGTAGGAGGACGTCCTACGCTTTGTCTAAAAATCTGTCTGACGGTATTTCCTTAATCTGTCAACTTGACAGTGTCACAAGTCACAATGTAAGAGACGGCATTCGGCAAGGCAAAACCACGTGACTCGGGAATGGTAATTCTCGAAGAGTTGAAGCCAGAGCAAAGAACTTTAATTTAATTTAATTCAATTCAATTCAATTCAATTCAATCCAATCCAATCCAATCCAATCCAATCCAATCCAATCCAATCCAATCCAATCCAATCCAATCCAATCCAATCCAATCCAATCCAATCCAATCCAATCCAATCCAATCCAATCCAATCCAATCCAATCCAATCCAATCCAATCCAATCCAATCCAATCCAATCCAATCCAATCCAATCCAATCCAATCCAATCCAATCCAATCCAATCCAATCCAATCCAATCCAATCCAATCCAATCCAATCCAATCCAATCCAATCCAATCCAATCCAATCCAATCCAATCCAATCCAATCCAATCCAATCCAATCCAATCCAATCCAATCCAATCCAATCCAATCCAATCCAATCCAATCCAATCCAATCCAATCCAATCCAATCCAATCCAATCCAATCCAATCCAATCCAATCCAATCCAATCCAATCCAATCCAATCCAATTCAATTCAATTCAATTCAATTCATTTCAATCCAATCCAATCCAAATCAATTCAATTCAATTCAATCCAATCCAATTCCATTCAATTCAATTCAATTCAATTCAATTCAATTCCATTCCATTCCATTCCATTATTTTATTTTATTTTATTTTATTTTATTTTATTTAAGTATTTTTTAAACTTTCGCGATCGGAACACATATTGAAGACTTATATTACACGGGTATTTATTTTATTTATTTTATTTTATTTTATTTAAGTATTTTTTTCTTTCGCGATCGGAACACATATTGAAGACATTACACGGGTTTTTTTTTTTTTTTTTTTTTATTTATTTATTTATTACCATAAGAATTTACAGACCATAGTGTATAAGTAGGTACTTACGCAAATTATGACAATTATACCTAAGTACTAAATTAAATCAAACCATTTACCTAGGACTAAATGCATTAATTTTTAACAAACCTGTCGAAAGGATAAACAATGTTTTTTTTAAATCTACTTAAATAAAAAAATAAGGTTTATAAACGTAGGTACCTATGAGAAAAAAGAATTAAGATTTAATTGTCTCTATGAGGTATGGTAGAATGCTCGTGCTAACGACGCAACCTGATAGTAGTGAATATGACGGAATGTCAAACTTGACAGCTTGACAAAATACTGTCAGACAGATTTTTGGAGGGAACAGGATGACGCAGAGACCTAGCCTCATTTTGTCACAAAATAATAGAAAAAGAAGAAAGAAGATGACGCGCAGATTTTGTGTAGTGAGCGTTTATTAGTATAAAGCCACAAATAAAAAAAGATTGTTGATGACGATCGACTGTGAAAAGTTTTGATGGCAAAAGATTGTAAAACTGAATTTGATTGTAAAACTGACACCCCTGAAAACTGAGGAGTAAACATTATTAAATTAAATATAATAAATTACGAGTAGCTGACCCGACGAACTTTGTACCACCAATAAAAGTTATCTTCTTTATATTTTCTCACCCTTTTTTTTTTTTTTTTATTTATTAATCCTTCTTTAAACCTTCCTTGGACTTCTACAAATATTTCAAAACCAAAATTAGGCATATCGGTTCAGGTTTTCTCGAGTTTTTGTGAGATTAACAAACGTCAATTTGTTTTTTATAGGTAAGTAAAAGAAGATAGAATTTAACGCAACTCAATAAAATACGTATGTGTAATTGACGAATATTTTATTGATACATTAGGTAATAATGGCAACTTAAATACTTAAGAAAATGTTCCTTACACAATAAGTATATTTTCGTATACATGTTCCTAACTAACAGAAAAAGTACTTATTTGCATATTAAGCACATTCGTTTTAAATACTTTTTCCGTAATATTTACATGTCTTATCACGGTAGAATTACATTGCGACCTAATGCGATATCTGTACCTATAGGTAGGTATTTGTAATTACGCTTTGACTGAATACTTACTTCAGTAAGTTTAACATGAGTTTTTCCAATACTCGCTAGAAGGGGAGTAACCATGAGCTGGATAGTAAGTTTGCCTAGTTAGCTGTACCGTGAACTCAGTCCTAATATTGAATTGGACTGAGTTCACAGTACGAGTACAAAGGTGGCTCACGGTAGGTAAGGGTATGGATAGTAGTTTATCTTCGTCCAAATCCGGGATTCGTTATTGTTTACAAAAAATTTAAAACAATGCTATCAGACAAGCATGATATGCGGTAATTTTGACGTCGTTTTTGAGAGTTTGCAGTTGTGCGCCCACGGTAAAGAGGGCAGGTTTATTTAAAAAAAAAACGAGTGTGCTTGAGACCACACGACTGAAATGAAACTTCTTTAAATATACGAAACGTGGCTATGAGAGAAAGAGAGAAAGAACAGTGCTTTCATACCCCTTCCATGGTAGTGTTAAACGTTTAACGCAACCTTGTTGGAAGTCGCATAAAAAGTATTACTTCAAAAATATATTGAGAACGGACACACCTCCTTTCGCCGACCTGTCGGAGTTACAAGTAAAAACAAAAGACGACCATTCCATAGAATTTTTGAAAGATACGTTTTTTACGAGTATTCTTGGAAAACTCATGGTAGACCCACTGATACAATTAGGAATGTGATAATAATAGAAAAACTTAAAGTGTATTGAGGTTGTTTCAGTTAAAGATTTTACTGTCATCTAATATTATTAATATTGCAAAAATAGCTTTAGAGACTTACAAATCTTTTCAAATAAAATCTCATATATCTCGCATTCCAATGGTGCCATGGCAGCTTACAATTACGTTTTTAGTTTTTAAGCGTACCAGTTTCAACGCACTAGCATCGAACTAAAGGATATTTTTAGAGCACTCTTGGCATGAGATTCAGAATATTAGTACCAGGTAGCGTTAAAAAAATGTTTTGTATTGATGATTTATCTAATAAAAGAATGTGACGTGAACAACTACCTTTGTAATATAAACATTGGAAAGTTAGTAATAATAGTTTTCGGTACTTTGAAATTTTTGCAAAGCATTGTTTACATATTTACTATTTTATGATATAAAATTTATAAAAAATATGTGTAAATTACAATGGTTAAGTTGTAATAAACGTGTAGTGTAGGTAGAAAGTTTCTCGTGACAGCCATCAAATTTTATTTTTGATTTGTATTTTAATGTGTGCGTTGATAACAACTGAGTAGAAGTAAAGAGTATAATTAGTTTTTATAAGACCCCAAATAGGTACTGCAGTTAGGACAGTAGTGAGTGGCGTCCTGGCACGAGTTCACGCAGTAGGGCACGCAAACACAAGGCCAGCATCTGAAAAACAAACATGAATATCAATTTAAACAACATTCGTAGAAAACTGTTGCATCCATATTATTTATCGAAGGAGCGGTACGTTTATTTGAGAATATTTTTCGAACAGATCCAACTGAATGAAACTTAGTCAATCTCTGGAAAGAACCATGTCTGAGACGACCAATGCAGCGTGGCGGGTGAATGTTCGCCTGCGATGCAGAAGGTTGCGGGTTTGATTCCCGCCTTGGGATAAATGTTTGTACGATCTGCAAATATTTATTCCCGATGTTCTGGGTATTTTCTAATGTAAAACTACTGAACTACTACGGATATTACTGAATAAATTCAAAGTAAACTTTGACTTTATTCAGTAACATCCGCAGGAATCATCTGGAAACATCTTAAAACTAGGTGAATCTAAGCGCCAGTTCCTCGCAACCAAGCCTAGAAGAACGGGCGAGAAACTTGCAGCTTGGTTCCTAGCTTTTTTTTTGATCCTTTTGCAAATAATAATGTAAATAATGAAACTCCAGTATGTGCCAGTCTAATGAAATATAAAACCACGATGGTTTTATTTTCATAATCATAATAAAACTAATAATGCAGTATAAATCCTATCATTATCAGTGTCGGTGTTGTCTATCTACACGTGAACTTTACAACGATAATAATGGTGGGTGTACCTACAATCGATTTGTTACTAATGGTTTGTTTACCTACTACCTTGAAAATCCGATGGTATTGTACTATATCAACCTATCTATACAAACCAATGACAGTGTAATATAGTTCTACTCTGTCTCGCTGGTTTCTTTTGGCAAAATGTGTAGTAAGATTAGTATTTACATAAAAACTACCAATATACCAATTATGACTCAGTCAGGTCAAAGATCAAAGAGTACCTAGGTATTTACTTGTTATTCTGAAAAAACAACCAAATAACAAACTAGTAGTACAAGTATTTACCTAATATTATATATGTAGGCAACTTCAACTGTTTTACGGATAAATACTTTGAATTATGGTAGGTATACTAGATGCCTCATAGGAAAATCCTGCAAAAAAACCTGAATTCCATAAAAATCATGACTGTGGCGAGAGCGCGCGATGTTATGAAGTAATCTATAGGTACCAATTATAAAAATCTTTGTCCTGACCAACTGGGTGGCTGACTGACTGGCATATAATAAAAAATATCTATGTACGTAATATATAGTATTAAGTATATCAGTCATCTAGTACCCATAACACAAGCTCTATGCTTAGCTTGGGGCTAGATGATGCTGTGTGGAGTGTCCAGCATTATTATTATTATTATTATATAGACAACGTAAAGCTTAAACCTCTGGTTGTGAGACATGACATATTCACGGTAGGTATATGTATTTAGAGGTGTACTAAAAATATATTACCGAAAAACCACAAATTACCCATAAACGGGAGGGTTCAAATTTGTTTAAAAAGAACTTCACGTAGACAAAAGCGCCGGCGTTTTTGTTAGTTAAGTCAATCAATCAATCTATACCAATTTACTAATCTTTGCCCTGACTAACTGACTAACATATTATAGACAACGTACAGTCTAAACCACTGGTCGTTGAAACTTAAAATTTTCAGAATATAGTTGTCTTGATGCGTAGAGGTGTACTAAGAAACGAATTTCCAAAATTCAAACTCTAAACGGTTATAGCAAGGGTTGAAATTTGCATGAAAATAACTTCACGCGGACGAAGTCGCGCGCTTTTCGCTAGTCAAATATTATTTTTTTATGAAAGCAAAAAGTAACACTAGAAGTTAGGGACGATCATTAAAATGTGTTAAATTAAATTAAAGTATTAAAATGTGTCCAATATGTATTGATAAAAATAACCTTAATTTTTGTTGAGTAAAATTTATAAATGTTGAGTGTAAGCTATCTTTGTATCAAATTTCGTCTTGATCGGTTACTTAGTGTAGTCATGAAAATGAAACAAACATACAGACCCTAGTCACATTTATAGATTGGTATGGTTTTGTAATAGATACTTACAGAAACAAACAGAGCAACAAGGCTATGACGTGGGTTTTAGTGGTGGACTTATGTTCAACCCGGGTCACAATGGACGCGCGACACGATGGGCATGTCACGTTTGTGGGTTCAGGGCCGACGGGGACATGGGAACTCATTTTTATCTAGAAACAACAGATTTAATTAGATATATACCGGGTGTAATAAGACCACTTTCGATATTCCAGGATTCATAGATACATACAAAGATGGAGTGAAGGTTCGACTCCTTGGTTTGTGATCGTCTTCTTTGAAATCAAAATTCAAATAAAATTTAGGTTCCTACGTTGTGTTTTTTTTTATACAGGTAATTTTATCTAGTGGTAATGTTCTAAGACAATCCTCTGTTTACTAGATCCTGCAGTCACGAGCACCATATGTATATAGACATACATAGATACTCCATCAGGAACGTGTAAAGTTACCTACAATAAGGTCCTATAGAATACTACTTGGCTGACATACGGTTGTTTTGCAGAAATTCCTATTTATCCACCAGTAATGTATTCCAAAAATACCTCGCGAATTATCTTACAATACACATATTCGTCCCGTTGGCCAGATAGTTTGTTTATGCATTAGTAAAGAAAATACCGCGAGACACTAGACTAAGACACATAAATTATGTATTATGTATTCATTACAATGTAGTAAAAAATTCAAGCAAAAAACCAAAGCGTTTATGCTTTTTTCCCATAAAAAAGTGACCGTCACCGTCACAAAATACGTTTACCTTTTTAAACATCTGTCAACAAATAGTAGTCATTTGAAAAATCTAACCACTTGCAGATTGAGAAACTCTTGTTGTACAAAAGTATCTGCAAGTGTATTTTGTATTTTCTATCTTACATCTATTGTTGCAGATTATACGGCTGTCAATAGATAGTTACCGCCTTTTTAGAAAACTTAGGTATTGAGAACCTAAAACCAGTTTTAAGATATCTGATTTTGGCTATTGTATTTTGTCACCTACATTATATTATTTAAACAACAAATGTCTGAAAAAACTACTAAAAAAAATTCACTTACCTCAATTAGGATGCACAAAAATATGTAGTAGGGGAAGCGCAACACGTCTTTCCGTGTCTACTAATAGCACTGAACTAAAAGAGTCAAGGCCTCACGAGCTTTGGCCTATTGGGCTTGGCTCCATTAATATAGTTCGTTGTGTTGTTCCTGTTAAGATCACATAAATCATAGATATGGCATCCCCGCATTAAATAAAAATATGTGTAAATGTCTAGCTAACTTGAGGAGCGGTAAAATCAGCGCAAGTAGATACCCTTTTGCCTTTTGCATTCTGCTTTTTTATGTAAAATAATCCAAAGACGTCCCGTACGTCAATACCGCGTGTAAAACGATCACTTCCAAATACTTAACGAACGTGTAAAGTTACCTACAACAAGCTCTCATAGAATATCACTTGCCGGATAGATTAAGAGATTTTTTTTTTTGCTGAATTTCCTATTTATCAACCAGCGATATATTACGTATAGCACTCCGCTGCCGCCGTCCTATCATTGACCAACCGCCCGCGGCAGTGAGGTCAACGCACCGGTCAGATGATCGCGATTTCATTTAGATTGCTGTCTTTAGTGTTCTGTGATTTAAAGCTTTTAAATAAGATAATTAGGTACTTATGTTTATACTACGATGTATTGTCGATATTGATGCCGGAAACACGAAAAAAATAGTTTTTTCTACTGTAATCACTTCTATTTGAAACCGATAGGCTTCTGACGCGTTACGACACCGAGAGCGGGCTTAATGTGATTCTGCCGACCTCTCCTTATTTCTATGTTCAAGGACGATGAGTCATCAGGGAGGGTTGCTCTAAATATTCGTACCATCTCTGGGCGGTTCGATATTATGTTGACTTTTAGGTGCCATCCACTGACGATGACCTAGTGTTAAAGCATCCATCTTACGGCTTTCTTCAGCTAAATATATCCAAACACTTGAAGTTTTTCTTCAAGTTGATAATGTACTAGCAGGGCTCTTAGTAAAAGGCTGCTCTGGGAAAGTACCTACTACATTTAGTGTGTTGTGTTCCGTGTAGGCACATAAGGATAACCACTTCCTCCGTACCTCTGGTTGGTGGATTCTGTACAGCAGCACTCTGCCGCCGCTCAGTCGTTGACTGCCGCGAGGAGCAACGTTAACGTAGGTACTTACGTTGATGAATGCGCAGTTTCAATCATCGAAAGTCAGTAGCTTATTATTCCCGGCATATACACAGTTACATAAAATATTACTTTTTTCATTTATGTATTTAAATGTAGAAACAATATACCAAATTTTCTATTAGTCAGACGTCATCAACAGCCTGTAGAAGTCCGCTGCAGGACATTTTGAGCAGGAGGAAGAACGATTTTGTGCCCTTTACATCCACCGACTTCCAGCGATCCTAACAAGGTCTTCAGTCCATCGGGTAGGAGGGCGTCCTACGCTTTGTCTTCGGGTTCGTGGTCGCTATTCGAAAATCTTTCTACCTCAGCGGCTGTCGGTCTTATGAGCTACTAGTAATTTTATTTGTTAATTCAGTCTCATCATCAGTAATTCACACTAGGTGTTAGTGGAAGCTAACTGATTTGCTCTTTTTGATTTACCCTGTAAATTATTTCAAAAATTTCCTGTTTTCGATATTTATTACATCCTGTTTAAGGAAAGCCACATTTAGTATTATATTTATACAAATATTATAATGAGGAAAAATTTGAGTGTTTATTTGTTTGTTTGCATTGAGTATGCTCCAAAACTGCTGAACCGATTTGAAAAATACTTTCACCGATGGGAAGCTACACTGTCCTCGGGTGACATAGGATATAGGTACCATATTTAAAAAAAATGGGATCCTTACTAAAGCCCATGCGAAGCCGGGACGTACCGCTAGTTATTATATAAATACAATGCTATAAACGGGTTATTACCTATGGTCTATTTTGTTGTATGGTCAGTGACAAAAGTAGATTAACATTATCCGGTTTGGAAAGTTCAAATATTCAACACCTCTGATCGATATTTTGATCTTTATAAGATGTGCCTTGATCAGTAACAATCTTTAAGCCGAAGTTTTCACATTACTTTGGTAAACCCTGAGAAATTACGTTCTGTTACAAAATTTTTTTTGTCGCTAGTTGTACGCATTATTACAGTAAGGTACTTAAAATCCCTCTAAAACAACAATGCTTGGTTATTATTTAAGATGAATTGCCAACCCCACCTGATGTTAAGCAGTTAGCTTTACCTAAAACAATCACATTACCTCACCGATCTTGTCCACCGCAAACTACTCTATGTAGGTATTTCTCTGAGACGAAAAAGATGCTTGCACCTTTGATCTCTACATGTCGACTTCTGCTGCGCTACTAACCTAATTAGCCGTGGTCTTTCTGGTTTAAAATGAAACTGCTCTATTAACGCCCATGGATGACGCATCTGGTGACTAAAGAAACAAACCAGGAAACGGGCAGCATTATCTCGTTGTACTTAACACTGACACTGAAACTGCCAATCTACCTGCCAAGCCATGGCTATGGCTAACCTGCCCCATATACACACATCAACATCGTCTAGGGATATTTTGGATTTCTTCAATTTACACAAAACTTGTTAAAAAACTTGTTATAACTTGTTTTAAAACTTCAATTTGAAACAAAAAACTACCAAAAACTATGGTAGGTAAATTGTAACCTTCGACCTTCGCTATAGTAATGCCGCGCAAATATTTTGTTTCCAATTTATTTTTTCAAATTCAAATTTGGAATCATTCAAAAAGGCCTCTTAAATAAGGTTTCATCAAAAGATTTTAAAACCGGCCAGTATTTTTAGAGTTAAAGAGCTTTATACAAAATATCCCTAGACAGTGTTGATGTGTGTATATGGGACACAGGCCATATGGCCTGTGTCTCCAGCAGTGGGCTGATGACATGACGTGTCGACTAAGTAAATTGTGGCATAGAAGGTCCACGACCTAATATACTATCAACTAGCTGTTGATGATTATGACAGAATTATCTACATATTACCAAAGTTCACTATTAAAAAACTCCGCCTTCCGATCCGCCTTTGGATAAATGTTTGTATAATCTGCAAGTATTTATTCCGGGTGTTCTGGGTATTTTCTATGCATAATAAAAAATATCTGTATGTAATGTATTGTATTGAGTATATCAGTCATCTAGTAACCATAACACCAGCTCTGCTTAGCTTGGGGCTGATGATGCTGTGTTGTTCAACATTATTATGATATTATTATAAACTTAATATTCTGTCCTTATCTACGGAACGGCGACAGGACGTAGAAACGCACTAACAGAAATAGATAAGACCAAACATCATTATTTTTGCACTAAACGAGTAGTTAGCGCGTCAGACACATGTAAGTCAAGGTTGATATGGCAACAATAGACATTCATAATCATATTGACAGAGCCTTTGTTTTTTCTTTGATTTTCGATCGGAACTGTAGAAAGATAATCTAAAGTTAAAACAACTTTTTAAAACTAGGAGCACAAAGTTAATGGATGAATAAATTAATATCATTAGCTTGTGCATGTTCGAAGTTCAAACACGTCTACCACGCAAGGAAAAAAGATAAATAATGAAACGATGAATTTATAAATATAAATATCTTGTTTATTTGAGAAATCTTCCGATTGGTACTGATTTGGATCAGTTGAGCTATCTCTAGATCGTTTGCAATGATCAACTTTTTCATAATATGTGTAGTGTTCGCCGGGTGCCGCGCTAACTTCACTTGGCTGTAGCCGGCACGTCCGAACGGACGCGCGTCGGGAATTCTCTTGTGTACAAAGTAACTGTGGTTTTATTGTAGATCCGAAGAACCCTACAAGTGGCGACTGAGGAGAACAATGTGAGTAAAAAAAAAAGAAGGAAAAATCAGAGGTATGGTAAATATTTGTAAAAAATACCTACTTTGGTATGACCAAAAAGAAATTAATCGTAGTGTTTTCAATTCTACCTGTCTATTACCACTTACCTATGCATAACTTAAGCTACGAATAGCTTCTCTAAAATAAACGATTACTGACTTCGGCTACGAGGCATTGCGGGTAACAATGTTTACCTACGACGCGACGCGACGCGACTTGACAATATTTTGAACAGAGGAAGGTGCATGTCACTGCTCGCATATTGACACCAGTCAAGTTTAGATACTTTAGGTACTATAAGGTAAATTGGTACCTAACCTAAGTATCTACCTACTTACATAAATACTATAAGCCAACTATCGAAATGTTAACCTACACGGTTACTTGAGTAGCATGAATAATAATAATAAACCTTTATTTCAGACAGCTTACAGGTTCATATTACATAAGTACATACAAAGAAACGAAAAGAAAATAAGTAAAAGTTTAAAAGGCCATGCAATTAAGTACCCAAAGGTGTACTGTTGTCACCATAAATAGGTGAAGGGCCACGACGTTATCATAAACGTTAAACAACAAAATAATACCAGGATGAGTGAAAAGAAAATAAGTAAAAGTTTAAAAGGCCATGCAATTAAGTACCCAAAGGTGTACTGTTGTCACCATAAATAGGTGAAGGGCCACGACGTTATCATAAACGTTAAACAACAAAATAATAACAGGATGAGTAAGAAAAGCGTTGTGTACCGAAGGTACGTAACTAAGTACTCATCCAGTAAAAACAAAGGGTCATGTTATAAAATTGTTACGATATCGTAAACGGCCATGCAAGAAAGACAGAATATTTAGATACCTAGAAAGTTCCTAGGCATGCCTCACAATCACCCACATTTCTTGCTACTATAGGCCACGCAATTTATTGTCATCGGAGATGACCAAAGACCACAAAATGTACACTGTGAATACAGGTGACATTTTATCATAAAAAAAAGGGCCATGTGTTATTAACTTAAGGCCATGCCCAAGTCGATCGTAAGTGAAAAGACCGCAACAAGTATACACTTTAGCTACAAGTAGGTACCTAAGTAGGTAGGTACCTGTTAGCTCAAAGTCAAATTAAAAAAGTATTTATTCAAATATCCCCATGGATCATCTTAAAACGTTAAATCTAGGCTAAGCGGCAGTTCCTCGCGACTAAGCTTAGAAGAACCAGCAAGAAACTTACGGCTTGGTTCCTACCGTTTTTGTATGATCCTGCTACAAAATAATAATAATGTAAATAATGAAGCTCTAGTGTGGTGCCAATCTAACTAAATGCAAGACAGAAAACAAGAACTTACAACAGAAGTTCAAAAGACAGCACACGCTACGCTACGTTTCAACTAATAGCGTACAATCTAATGAATTCAAATAAGAGAATAGTACAGATATTGCAAAACTATATCGCTAGCTACTATAGCTAGCCATTATACAGTTTCACGTTAGAACAACTGCGTAGTGAAGACGTTTTATCACTATAAATATCCTAAAAATACGAAGATGCTAGAAGTGTTTTACATGACTACCTTACTTGCTTAGTAGCAAGTAGGTAAGTCGTAGAAATTATCTATCAATTTTGTTATTATTTTGGTTCGATGTTATTTGTATTGGCCTGGGAGATCCTACAAACTGTGATCTCAGTAACAACCTTCGTCAACAGCCTTCATAAGTCCGCTGCTGGATATATACACTGATAGGCCTCCCGAATATCTGGGGTGTTTGCCGTAGTCACCACGCTTGGCAGGCGGATTGATGACCATTCAACTATGTAGGAATTTAAAGTAAGATGCCTAATAATTGGTAGAAAACTACTACTTTGTTGCCAAATTTTAGCTATGGCAGGAAATTCAGAAATCTACATTACGACTACTAAACCTTAGTTGTTTCCGAGGCCTAAATGGTCCCGGAATTTCACTGAACTGGTCTAAAAACTCAAGAACTAGTCGTTAGACTGACTGTGAAGCTTATCATCTAAAGAAGTTACAAAATATCTAAAATATGGGCCTAACAATATTGCTTCGACAAACAAGAGTTGACTTGAGTATCTTGTTCATTTGGTCCCATGAATAGGGTAACAGAAAGTTGTAAAATGTGAAATATGTAGGTATATAATTTACAACAGATGCAATGACCAAAGTATCTATATAGGTATCGTAGATTTGGTTACTAGTCACTCTCTAGAGTCTATTATTATAATACTTTGCGAAACTTCAAAAGCACAAATACTGGAAATTGTTTGGTATATTCAAGAACCTAAATCCTACTAGAAGTGTGTAAGAAACATAGAACAGAGTGTATTTAACGAAAGAAACACCAGTAGCTCAGTTACAGATACAGAAATATGTTAATTTGCTAAACAAACAAAACATAGTACAAGATAAATAAGAAGTGTAAAAAATTAATGATGAAAAGGAGAACAACCATAGAAAAGTACTCTCGACTAGACGACTCTCAACGATTAAATCACCAAGCATGGTGTACCTATAGATAAAAGATGCACGTACAAATTTAATAATGTGACTGATACCTACATACATATCTGCTACTCTGGAGGCAGAACATTCAACTATGTAGACAATTACATACCTACAACATTGATACTTACTCATTAAAGTAAGTGGACGAATGAAGATATTCAAGATATCAAGGAAAATATATTGCTATTACATAAAATAGTAAAACGTGAAAAAAAAACCAACAGTTACATACACAATACAGTTCTGGTAAGTAACAAAATCTAGTTCAAAATACGACAAAGTAAACCAAGATATACAAAAATATGTCACGACATGACAAGTAATACAAAACATTAATAATAATAAGCCTAGTTGCAGTTCTTGCTGTATCACTAAGACGTCAATGTCTTCTGAGGGTTTGGTAATGTAATTAATATGAAAGTCACCCAGACTGGTGGCAACCATAGAATGTTTAGTCTATATTCTTAGGGTGGCAATCATACATTTGACATATTAAGGTAACGAGATACTTGGAATCTATGGTTTATTTAACGGAAGTAGTTTCTATAGAATATTTACTAGTTATTGGTAGTGGTCCTACTGAAATATAAAACATTAACTGCATAAAATATAGCAATAGGTACTTACTGAGACTTACTTTTACTCTTACTTCAATACTTGAAACCAGATATAGTTAAAATACGACATTTTAATAAAGAGGATTAATATTTAAGTATATAAATTAAAGTAATCACATCTTTGAATCCCAGTTGATGGTTCTTCGTGACCTTAAAACTGATAATGCACTTAGTGGAAAAATATATATAAGTATTTGATACCTAACTATGTTTTGAACTTTCATGTACATTCGTCGTGCTGCCAGCAAAATTATATTGATGGACCTTGAATGGACTGATGAAAGCAATCCGTATTGGAGCAACGTGACTTTGCTTTTACTTGTTTAATTCATTCAAGTTAAGTTACTTGAAAGTTGAAGTCTTTTATTTACCCTTTATAACACGACTGAAGTCTGGCCCTTGCTGATCCAAAGTCTTGACACTCACAGCTTCGATGAATTTGATTCGACCAGATGTTTCACTTGGCGAAGAGTGTGGTTAATATAATTAATCAGGGATTTTTGCAGGTTATTGCCATGAACTTTTCAAGAGTTCCGATTATTTGGTAAGATCGTTTACTTTAGAGTATGATCGATGTTTCAATGGCACGGATTTTGGATTCGATATGTGGATGGACCTGTTCTTGAAGTTATTCCCACAAGAACTAGACTGCTAATAAATTTTAAAAAACTATTACATCACATACCAATGTAGTTGTTCAGAGCTATGCCTAATCATAGTTAGATTTTCATCCTTTCTAAGTACTAAATAAAGTATCGAAGTTAATAAGTTAATTTAACAACTGTTACAATTATTCAAGGATGTACAATTTTGTTCTATGATGTATAAAACCTTTTGTACGTATACTCTCATAGACAGCCATCATAGCTTGGTTGGTAGTGGCTCTGCCTTCTGCGCTGTGGATTGTTGGTTCGATTCCAACCAAGGACCAAACATTTCTGACAAAGGTACAAAATATGTGACTTTACACAACTTACTAATAACTTAAGCTTGTGGAAGTAACACAACGGCTATGATAATAAAAATTATGATAATAAAGTTCCATACTGAGTCGTTCTAGTGCTTATGCTCATTAACAGTTTATGTGCATATAAATGTAGGTACTTACCTACAAATTTCACACTAGTAGTTATCAATGTAAATATATAATAAGCATCTCTTTTGTTGTTAGGAACAAGAGAAATTCTAAGTTTAAATCTAAAATGCAAGTAGGAGTTATAATACCGCATGATTTAATGGTTATGTTTTATCTACCTTACTTATATAAATACCTAACTTTTTCATACTAAAACATGTTGTCTAGTAGAAATGTAAACATGCTTAAGAAAATAAGCCTTTTAGATTTGCCGCACCATTGACTTGTGACAGTAAAGTTACATCTCTTCGAAGTTTTAGTAAGTTACAGAATGCAATGTCTTCTGTGCCCTTATGCCCTACTACTTGCGCAAGGGATGACTACGGACACTGCCAGAAGTGGCGAATTTCTACGCCGATAAAGTGTTTTCAGAAGAAAAAGAAGAAGAGAAGAAGAAGAAGATGAGAAGAGACCTGGATTTAAACTAGTCTTATTAGAATACATAGTACCTACCTAGTAGTGTTTGTATACTTTGTATATAGCTACGGAAAGGAAAAGGACAGGATCACGGAGGAAGGAAGAGAAAAATTAGTTACTTATTATTATTCTTTGAAAACTGAAATTCAACTACTTTATTATCTGTAGGTAATGCATACTGAACAATATGTTAAATAATGTATTATTGAAATTTTGATTAGATGCAATGAATATGGTGTAAATAGTGGCGTTGAATGTTAAATGTAATGTAGTAATTTAGTCACCTAATAGTTTAATGTATAAAATTATATCAAGCTTAAACAAACAATATCATCATGCTACAATTGTATCTTTCATGATTACTGATCTATTTATGTACCTACCTATTCTCAAATTTTATAAATTTTAATAAAGATGAGAATGTAGTGTTCGCCGGGTGCCGCGCTAACTTCACTTGGCTGTAGCCGGCACGTCCGAACGGACGCGCGTCGGGAATTCTCTTGTGTACAAAGTAACTGTGGTTTTATTGTAGATCCGAAGAACCCTACAATATGTATTTTGTATCTACCTAATATAGGTACGTGTGTTAGTTGTATTTTTTTTGTGATTAGAAAAATACATTTAATAATAACTGCCGATAAATGCACTGCAGTAGGAACAATAATGGTCAACTTTGTGAAAGGACTTCAGACAGTAAGGGATAATGGCGCAGCACGAGCATCTGAAACACATAATTTTTGGGTTCTTTTACTTCCACTTATGTCTTTAAATAAAAATCCGGCCAAGTGAGAGTCGGACTCACGCACGAAGGGTTCCGTAGGTACCATTTTCTATAGTAAAAATGGCAAAAAATGTTTTTTTTTAATATATACGACACTTAGAATACTTAGAATTAATAACACCCACACAGAGAACAAACATCTATGTTCTTCACACAAATGTTTGTTCTCGGTGGCGATTGAACCCACACAACCCCACCCCACTAAATTGGACTATTAACCATGTGTAACCATGACTGCTAATTAGTGCCAGTATATAATCTATACTATAATAAAACTGTAGAGGTCGAAAAGTCTGTACATTAAAGATATTTAGCTGAAACCTTGCTAATAGTGCTTAAAATGAGGTAGAAAGAGGGAATCAACATTTAAAAAAAAAATGTTTGTTTGTACAATTGTTTGTACAATTGTTTGTACACGCATCACGCAAAAACTGCGCAATGAATGTTGCTGCGATTTGCAAAAGTAGCTAGCTCATAGTCCAACTTAAAACTTAGAATGGGTTTCATTGAGCTGTCATCCCTAAAACGGGAGTAAAAAGGGGATGAAGTTTGTATGAAAAACTCTTAAAACTTGCATGTATGGGTTTGAAATTTAGCATGAAGAAATAACATAAGAAATAATTAGATACCGGTTTTTTTGTTTTCAAAAATTCAATCATTTGGAGCAGAAAAACGGGAATTGTTTACGGGAAAAGTTACAGAAAGATAGCGTTCTGTAAATTCGCTCTTTTTGACATGGTTGATTTGGCAGAGTGGACAGGTCAGCAGCTGCTGTGCCAAAGGTGCAGAGTTCATTTCTGTACGTAGTATGATGACTTTTTGTATTTTTGAGCATGTTTTAGTTAACCTTATTTAGAACTAGATGGCACTGAGAGGTAGGTCCTATCCACTCAGAGAATTGTGTCAAAAACAGGTTCATCAGTTTAACAAATTCAAAACAGAGATGGCATTGCCTGACGTATAATGAAGTTCCGATGTATATTACACTTACAACAAGCAGAGTAATAAAAAAAAGTAATGCTGGATAATCCACATTGCATCCACATGCAATAATAAATTCAATACACGCCGACGAGGCTGGCCAGTGGAAGGTTTTCCAAGTGGTTTGCGAAAACATGCTCTTGGTCGGGTGTGTACAGTAAATTCGAATAATGGTGAATGTTACTGCTTTCGTTTGTTGCTGCACACGAAACCCCCATGTATTTTATATACATACGAAGATGTCAAGTACACCTACCTGAAGAACACGTGGCATATCAGATTATGACCAACACTGGGACCAGACCTCAGAAGAAGCATGTATCAGTGGTAGCCCATGTCGCCTCAGGCACTTATTTGCCGTGATGTTGGTATTCTGTGGACTATTGGATTCAGCACAGTCGTGGCAAAAATACCAACTCCAATTTTCTGAGGACTTTTTAAGAGATCAAAGCACAATAGTAATGCTATTGATTGTAGTCTAAGTTCTCTTCAAGATATTATTATTTCGATTTCAATTAAATCAATATGGATTACCAGAACCAGAACCTATTCCGAATCAACCTAGAGTCAATAAAAAATATGTTGGAGAGACTGAGTCTATAATGACGGAAATGACTACTTTTGTCAATGATAATATCCCGAACTTAACTCCAGAGCAAAAAGTGGTTATTGAGACTGTTGTCATGAGCGTCGTAACTAGCGAGGAAAGGTTGTTATTCCTTGACGCTCCCAGTGGTACAGGAAAAACATTCGTGACCAAAGTCATTCTGGCAGAGGTAAGGAAAAGTGGCAAAATACCTTTAGCGGTAGCATCATCGAGAATTGCTGCTACTTTGCTTTCTGGTGGTATAACGGCACACAGTGTATTTAAAATACTCATCGATTTAAACGAACAACGAAACGAAAACTTAGTGTGTGGCGTGTTGCGTAACAGCGGTAAGGCAAAAGCGTTAAAATATTACTGTCTAATAGTCTGGGATGAATGTACTATGGCACATAAAAAACCTGCCAAAGCAGTCGATAGGACTGTGAAAGATATTTGTAAAAATAATCGTAGCATGGGTGGTCTCACAGTCCTGTTCAGAGGCGATTTTCACCTGACACTACCCGTAGTGAATAGATCAACAAGAGTTGACGAAATAAATGCCCTATTAAAACGATCCACTTTCTGGCCTCATAGCTGGTTCTATCCATCAATATGAGAGCATTTTTAGGTGAAAATCCTTTTGTCCAAGAGTTTTCCAACGTTCTACTACAAATTGGCGAGGACACTTTACCATAACAGAGCGGAAAGGTGATGCTTTTAAAGCTGCAGGTTTCGATCTTAGAACTAGCTGTTTTTCGCATGGTCAGCTTTACGTCGCATGCTCACGAGTCACTGACCCTCAAAACCTATTTATTGTAGCACCTGATGAAAATACTCAGAGATAAATTTTGTAATATCTTTCTACCTTTAGTATTTTTCTAAGAGCAAAACACAACGCGGACGAAGTCGCGAGCGGGTCAGCTAGTACTAAATAAAGCATTACTATCTGAATATTACAAGATACAAATAATTATTCGTATAAGTAGTCCGACCTTGCGCTATTAGTTTGGGTGAGAGTATAAATAGATCTGACGTCATCAGAAATACTCACCGGTTTTCAAACTCTCTCGATAGCAGTTGATCAGTATAATCTACCAATGTAATTGGCCATTTAAATAAAATCGTGACTGTTTTTGGCAATTGTTTTTTTCTTATACATCCTGCCTACTTAAGTATTCTTGGCCGTTTTGTCGACTAACTATTTAGCAATCTCTATTATTATACAGATTATATAAGTAGTATTTTATGTATAGTATATAGTTATACATAATAGTTATTCTAAAACTAGGTTTAAACAATGTTTATAACCCTCCGAGGTAAATGGATATTACTACCAAAAATAAAAGAAGTTATACCTAAAAAGTTAGTATTAAAAAAACAAAAATTCATCTAGTAGGTAGGTTCCCGAATAGGTACTAGAACTGTAAAACGCTCCAGTTTAAGCATCACCTTAAAGAAAGGATTATCGTACGTAAAGATAAAAAAACCACTCTTATGTGCAAAATCGTCTAAACATTCTCGCCTAGATAGCAATAAAAACGCATACATATTCTCGCTCCTAAAACTTTCATCTAAACTAAATCGATGTTTTGAACGATATTTGTTACAAAAACACTATTAAATTTATTTAAGTACCCACTTTGAATTATCAATATAAGCATCTACAGCTCAGTTGGCAGCTCTGAACTGTAGGTTTTAGGTTCGATTCCAACCGAAATCAATCATTTGCATGATGTACTTATATTTATTCTCTGTCTAATTAAAGTATTAATGTTTCGATTCCAAGATACATTGAGGACAGAAAATGTCATTTGTTACATAAATATGCTTATAAAATAAACTTTTTACTATTACTTTTTATATAAATTATGTATATATCTCCATTCTATATCCATTTTTATATAAATTCATCATAGCCTATTAAGAACAGCTGTATGATTTACTTACCCAAATATACACAAACATGACGCAAAAAGATGTGTTTTCGTGGTTGTTCTATGGTACACAGTTGTTTTAACATTAAGATGGCACATATGACATATGATGGCTGTAGGTTCTAAGCCAAGTATATAGTCCTTATTACCCATTGGTGGTATTGGACCGAGAACACCTGCACCATAAGGTGCTACTAAGGTGTTATCTGTTACGAATTCTACTCCAGTAGATGTTCTCAAGTTGCTTGCAGGCTGTTCTTCAATAGGTTGGTTTGTATTTGTTGGGCTTGTCCTGAAACATTTTGGAATAAATAATTATTATTAGCCCGTAGAACTGTCAACCGCGTCAAAGATCGAACGGTGACGGTGGTTGTTTTTTAACGTTAATAGACCATCCTTTGGCTTCAATCTCACCTGATGGTAAGTGACGATGAAGCCGACGATGAAGCAGAACGGTCTAGAAGACACCTATTCACTCTTGCCTTAAAGAGATCCAGATTATAGTGGTCAGGAAAAACAGAAGCTGTATGTAGTCTAAGTATGTATAAAAAAAAGGTTTAAAAGTATTCTATCGGTTGTTTGATTCTCTTTGTACAAGCTTTGTTCAGTTTGGGCTTGATAGCGTGTTGCGAAATGTCCTATAATTATTTATTAATATTTTTAATGTACACTAATAGGAAAACCACAAATGAATCAGGTACAAAAACTAATACAACTTGTTTAAATATTTCAGAAAAACAACTATGTTGTAACATTAATTAGTCATTTATAACCGCATATGCAGCCTCGTAAATGTAACATCCTTAGCAGGCATAGGTTTTAATGAAAATATATGAAAATAAACGTAGGTAAAGCAAAAATCCAGAGGTGTGTCTGGCATCAAACGCAAAACAAAGATAGCGTGCTATGGCGATTGGCGACGTGATAACTGTAAGTACATAAGGTTCTTCTAACCCTCGTGGTCTCGGCTTAGAATAAGACTCCTCCATAACTCCTCCTCCATGTGGATGCTGTGAGAGGCGACCTAGGAAGAGATGGGCAGGCGAATCTTCTTAGTGCTAACCACCGACACTGCGGTCACCAATCAGTGTACCAAACGTGTTGACTATGGTAAACCTCCCGAAACATGAGGGAAATATGTCCAGCAGTGAACTTATTTAAGATGATGACAGTATTGTATTTTGTACCCTTCTGTGCAGTCGGGGAAAAAGTTATAACATTTATAAGTATCAGAGTCAATATGTACTTACATTTTTGATCCTAAAAAATATTCCGGACAAAAATAGGTAGCTACTACCTATGTGTGATTATTTGCACATTTGTTTGATAGACTGTCGATTAATAAAATACAAACCTGCTATTATCCGTACATATCTACAAGATTGGGCTGTTTATCAGTAGCCACACTATCCGATGCCAGCGCAATGTTATTTTAAAACTTCTAGGAAACAATAACATAATCATCTTACTCACACGCTGTTTTATTGCGATGGGTACAACTTTTGTTTTTCTAGTAAATTAAATATTTTGGTGGTTGGTGGGCCACGTGTTTTGTTAGTCTTTCCTTTTAATCTTATCTTCACTTTTTGATCTGTTTTGTATTGTGTTTGATGTGTGTGGGTGTGTGTTCTTGTAGCAAATACATGTCTGATTATGTCTAAGTGTATATATTATCTCAAGACCAATAAGGTTATTGTATTTGGCACATTTTGCGTAGATATGCCGCCCGTGGCAGGTTGCAGGTCAATTGCGTTGACAAGAATATCAGTTGCATACCGACGCATCGCTTTCGTTCGTCACAATTTATTTATTTTTTGTACCATCGCGAGAATCGAATCTACAATGCACGCGTTTCAGTCTGCCAATCACCGCGTCACAGAGTTGTAACAATTATGTTCTAGTACAGGTACCATGCGACGCAGCTGAGTGCACAAGTAGGAAATACGGTGACCCTTCCACGGTCTGTCGATCATACAACTATCCATCCGTATTCCAGAAGTCTATTATACCTACGTAACGTTTTATTATTTATTGGAATAGCGCGCAATTTCGTTCGCGAACACACCCGCTGCGCCCATAGTGGATGCATTTCAATAATTTCTTTATTAATGCATCTTTATATGCACCAAGATAAATATACTCTGATAAAGTAAAGTTTCTACGGCCAACGACTAAGTTTTAGACCATGAGTTTTATGTCAGTCATGTTAGTATAGTCAAAGTAAACAGGCCTTCTTTGCATCTATTGTAAATGATGTACCTATAGCGTCAGGGGGATGTTTTCACTCATACCCCTATTTTTTTGTTGTGCCCATAGTCGCAACAGCCCTCCGTAAATAGAAATATCATAGAACAGGTTTCAAATAGAGTAGGTTTACCCAGCACCAATGACAGCCTCACAACTTAGTCGGTCTTAACCACAGGAAAATGGTCAATACGTGCGGAGCTGACTAAGCCACGGGTTTCCTCATCATGATTCGAAATAATCGTCATAAAAATATACAAAAATGAGTAGACCACTTGACAGGCCTTTGACGGCCTGAGGCGGGCGCTATCAAGTGGTCAAACCCACAATTCGTAAAACGTGTGGTCAGTGACCCCGCATGGGTCAGCTGAGACCTGGGTGCGTTATTTACGTTTTATGTTAAATTTGTTCAAACATTTATTTTTATGATTAAATAAAATAACAGTTTTGCTTGTTTTTTATTGTCTTTGAATAAGGCTAAGGATATTAGATTGCGTGGGCGCCGCGCCAGATTGTAAAGAACTAAAATTTTTTTTACGGGTATGACTCGTCAACTGAACTGTTTTCTGGAAGAAAGTTAAATCTGATGTAGGTTTGAGACTGTCTAACAACTTCTTCTATAAATAAATAGTTAGATATAACTTACGATGGGTGAAGAAATATGAAATATTTATTTTATGAAAATATTATAATCAAACTTTACAATTCATATTTGGAGTATAATATAATTAAGGAATGTATATAAATTGGCATATAATAAAAACATGCATTACTTATTGTTTATGATGAAAATTCTCAGTATCACATGCTGCGCTTGTTTTTCGAATATCATAATGCAAATAGCCTCGTTTCGCAGCCATTTTCTAAACAATATTTTGCTATCCTAGATGTAGAACGGTCAGTTGCACTAGAATATACACATTTAGTAACTTTTAACTATTTTAGAGCTACATTATCAATGAGTAAGTGTACTTAATTTAAAAAAAGTTGATATCCGGAAAATTGCAATTATTATTGCACCCTAAAGTTTCTAAAATCACAAAAAAAACTTTGTATCTACCCAGTGAAGCCGTAGGGGATCACTAGTAAGAAATATATGGATAAAAACATTTTTTGGGAAATGAAGTATGAAATGTTTGTTTTTAGTTTTCACTATAGTGCTGACCAACAAGTCAGCTATAACTTGTTGAACATTCCGTGCTACCGAGCCCACTTTTGTTTTTTCAGGATACACTAGTGTGAAGAAGCTTTTGTACTGGGGCCGTTTATAATCCTAACGCAAAAGTTTGTAAGAAAGGATGAATGTTTGTTACTCTTTCACGCTCAACTAGTGGACCGATTTAGATGAAATTTGAAATAGATATAGATTGTAACCTGGATTAACATATAGGATACTTTTTGGTGAAGCTGCGAGCGGCCGCTAGTATTGCAATGAATATTATAGTACCTACCTATCACTTGTTAAGGCGATTCGTATAAACTGAACTCAAACTGAATGGACAAATTCGATGACATACTATGAACTGTATCACGACGGAATAAATGTCATTGAATCAGTCCAAACGGAAAGATTTATTTTAGGTATTGAACAGAATTGCACTAAGACGCAATAACACGGTTCCAGTACTAAACCCCAACGAGCATGGCACATTGGTTTCTCAAGAAGGTTCAGCAAACTATAACTGACAAGTGAGATTTAGGACGACCTGCGCAGCGTTTTATTAACCATATAACTAAAGATATCTTAAATTGATTTGAGGAACATTCGAGGAACTATCTTTTGTAAGTGCCCAGATATGAGTTGCAGTTAGGGCAGTAGTGGTCTGCATTCATACATGAGTTGACGCAGTAGGGTACGCAGACACATGGCCAGCATCTGAAATATCAGAAAAAACAATGATTAGGGACATAATGCGAATTACACAAGACAAATTTGCAATACATAGGTATTTACTTGGGCCCAGGTTGATAGTGCAACCAGGTTGATAGTGCAACCCAAGTCAAAATCAATAAACATTAATTCAGTATCCACAGAGATCATCTTGTAGTAGGTACCTACTTATTAAATAAAAATACAAACTGTGTAATTTTCAATGCCAATAATAATAATAATGCTGGACAATCCACAGACCATCATCTAGCCCCAAGCTAAGCACAGCTTGTGTTATGGGTACTAGATGACTGATATACTTAATACAATATATTACGTACATAGATATTTTTTATTATACATAGAAAATACCTAGAACACCCGGAATAAATATTTACAGATGGTACAAACATTTATCCCGAGGCGGGAATCGAACCCGCAACCTTCTGCGTCGCAGGCGGACATTCGCTCGTCGCGCCACATCGGTCGTCAATGCTATTTTGATTACTCAATGATTACATACATTATATCAAACACGTTATTACCGACGTGGTTATACATTAAAGGAATGCAGATACCCCTCAGCCCCCTACCTGTATCCACTTAATGAACTAACAGTCTGTACGAATTCACAAAGTACATATTTGAGAGTTTTAGATAACATGTTTAAACAAACGTTTGCGTCATTTTATAATTGTTTTTAACCAGCTGGTGGTTTATTAGTGCCGGTGATGTACCGATTATACAATGCCTACTACCTGGAGAATAATAAAGACAGATAATGAGACCTTCAGACTTTTTTATGCCTCTTACTAATGGAACAAGCAGATGACCCTCCTGGTGTTAAGTAGTTACCATCACCTATTACAAGGTACTGTCTCGCACGTTCGCTAGGAACGTGCCCTGCACTGCGAACATCAACCTGAGGCATACTGGTGCCTGTAATTTAACCGACACCTACCCCCTTCAAACCGGAAAACCCTTAATTCCCCGGACAAACTCCTTACTAAGAGTTTTTACAACCACTATATAAACTTCATAGCGATTTGTTAATTAGTAAACATCCTCTCAGAACACTTGCTAAGTATTCAAGGTTAGGATGGCTAGAAGCAGCTAGAAGCTTAGCTAAGGGGCACGTACCCCATATTTTGCAGAAAATGGCAAGTTACAGGTTGCAAACTCTTTGCTACTGCTAGAAAATCAACTGGTTTCCTCACAATACTCCAAGCACGCCAATTTATTTGCTTTCGATAAACTTTTCCTCGACCATATTTGTATTAAAATAAATAAATAAAACTAAACAGTGCGAAATACGAGTAGGTAACATCCGTTACATTCCAACTGATAATGTTACATGGGTAATATTAATAACTGTATTTATTTAGTCAGAGAGAAATAAATGATTCCGAAAGAAATGAATGAAACGTTCGTCTTGTAATGACGCGGGAGGTTCTGAATGAAGAACGGAAAAAACCTGAAGTTTACGGTCGGCCTAAAAATCAGGTACATTTTCCCTTCTCTTAGTACATTTTATTCTATTTAAAATAAATAATATAATGCATTTGCATTTGCTTGATGCAAATAAATGGTCTCTGTGTGAATAACACCAGAATATCTGATAAAGTGAGCACAGAATATAAATAAGTACCTTCTCTTTAAACGAAGCGTGCTTGTGTTGTGCCGGCTTGTACACACAATAAGAGTATAGTATAGTCCTTCAATGTAAAAAATATACATAGAAGTGTTTTATGTGGGCGTCTACTCCGGAAAACGATAAACAAAGTTTCGTGTCATCGTTTTTTGGAGTAGGTACCGTGATTGTTTTTGTTTGACTTTATAGATATGACTGTATTTGTTCTGATACAATTTGGTTATTTTTGTTAGAAAAAATTATAATAGTATCACGACTATAATCCCCAAGCGCGGTAGATATCCCCTCCGATCTCTTAGTACCTACTCAAGATTCTTCCAGGATGTCTAAAGTGGTAGGAGGTAGTACATTTGGTACGTACCCACATTATTTTTGTTGAATATATAGATAATATTATTGTGGAACTTACATTATTGTAGGTAATTAAAAGTTATAAATCAGTTTTTTCCTGTTATTATATTGTATTGCTTTCGTTCTTCTTGGTTTATAAAAACCAAGAACGAAAGCAATACAATAAAATAACAGTTATAAACAGTTATAAAAGTTATAAATCAGTTTTTTCCTGTTATTATATTGTATTGCTTTCGTTCTTCTTGGTTTATAAAAACCAAGAACGAAAGCAATACAATAAAATAACAGGAAAAAACTGATTTATAACTTTTAATAGGCTAATCTTGCTAATCTTGTTTAAAACAAATGATTAACTGAGTAATTTAATCACTCTTGAGTAATTTTATAGTGTACATAAGAAAATAGATTTTATATTCTCCCAAAACTTATGCTCTCGAGTTGAATTTGAACCCATGATGCTATTTACCCGCATCCCCTTATCAAGGCAATGGTCCTGAACATGGACTCAAATCCCACTTGGAGGCATAGCTTTTGGGATAAAATAAAATTTAAAATCATCCAAAGTTGAAAGATGCTTAACATGCGTATGTTTTAGATTTTAGTAGTAAGATTAATAGGGTAATATTACTCACAAAAACATCTCCATGAAGATATTATAGAACACTGAAACTCATTTCTCACCCTGGTAGTAATAAACACGGCGCAACGTTGAAATATTTACACTATGTTCTATCTTTTGCATTCGCAGGAAATTATAAGTTAGATCGAAAGAGACAAAGCACGGTGTAACAATTTCGAGGTTACGCGGAGTTTGTGGCAGTAAGGTAGGTATGTATTTAGATGTTTACCAACTTATCTTAGCGTTTAGTTATTTTCTAGGTAGTTATCTTATTAAGTTCTAATCAAATGACTGTTTTTATATGACGTTGATAATCGAAAATAATATAGTATGTTAACACTGTTTTGATTTAGGTTGAAACCAAAACTGGATCGTTCTGTTTGGACCGATTCGATGACATTGATTCCTTTTTCTTCTTTATTATGATATGGCTTTTGTAGATCTAACTTTCACAATTTGTCCAATGTCAATGTCCACAAAACATGTTTTACTTTAGTCCTAATTCTAGTGGTTCTAGTGGTTAGTAACCTAGTAAAACGATGGAGGTTTCTGTATAACAAAAAGATCGACCGGTGCTTAAAGAGCGATTCATTTAGGTACAATCTGAGAAACAATGGGAAACTATTTTGATATAAATGAATAGGTAGGTACATGTTGCATGAAATATTTGCAGGCGTAAGTAGGTACCTATGCAGGTACTTACCTACCGGTATTCATAATTTTATTACGTCGTGAACCATACGTTCATACCGTATGGTTCGAGCTGGACGAAGCGTAGACGTCCTCCTACCCGTTACCCGATGGACTGAAGACATTGTTAGGACAACGGAAAGTCGATGGATGGAGAGGGCTCAGAATCATTCTTCCTGGAAACGTATGGGGGAGGCCTAATATCCAGCAGTGGCCTTCTACAGGCTGTTGCTCATAATGGTTCATATTATGTCATCGAATCTGTCAAAACGGAACGATTTAGTTTAGAAAGGACGTGTTGGTTAGGAGATGCACAGTATAAACAGTATAGTACCTACAGCTGGTAAGATAAAGTATAAACAAAACACTTACAAGAATAGACAGAGAACGAGAGCAACCACATGGGTTCTAGTCGTAGATTTGTGCTCAATCTTGGTTAAAACGGTGGCACGACACGATGGGCATGACACCTGAGTTGGCTCCGGACCCACTGGTATCACATTCATTTTAATCTGAAAATATAAACCACAATTCATTATTTCAACATAGTTAACATCTTTAAAGGTAATTATATTTTCACATGCTAAATAAAACTTCAACAAGTTTTTGCTATTTCACAACCCACTCTGTTAATTAATGGTATTGTTTGAAATAGAATAGGATAGGTAAAGTACTATTTTAACACATAGTTTGCACACAGAGACAACGACACAAGGTTAACAATGCACAAATACCTATAACAAATCTAAATACTAAAACACCTACATACTTACTAAATAAATGTAGTGAACCGTACGTTTTTAAGAAAAACAGCGCACGCGTCGTCTCAGTAAAACGTCGTCAAACAGACTAAACAAATTGCGTGCGTCGTGAGTCATCAACATCATAGCTTCTTGCTATCGAAGGTCGCGTCATCGCGTGCACTTAGATTCAAACCAGTTTCGAGCAAGTCCATATTCTTAGGTTTCGAGTACCAATCAGAGCAGAGAGCACAGATTAAATACAATACTCTTGTTACACTTTATTTACACATTTCGCTGGAATCAATGCATCGAGACTATTCGATTTCGATAGCATGTACATAGTCCGTACTTACTACATCATGTATCGATGTAAGAATACTTATCGCAATACTTACCCTGGCTGGATATGTGTTCTGTGGTGATAGCTAAATGTATTTAGCTTGCGACTGACTTTACTGTAAAGAGATCCAAATCAAGATATACCTACCTACTTGTATGATACAGTAACATGCCGGTACTCTACGGCGAGGGAAAATACCGGGAGGGAACCAGTTAGTATTCTAGTAGTAGCGATGGGCTTGCAAACTGTTATAGTATGTGTATGGAAAACCTAATAACTACCTTAGGTATATGCCCTATATTTTATATGTTTTATTTAGACGTACCTACCTCTAACTCAGGATTCTTTGAGGCTGTCGACCGATATGCCGCGGCGGGCGAATGTCCGCCTGCAATAGGTTGCGGGTTCGATTCCTGCTTTGGGTCGTCATAGTCATCTAGTACCCATAACACAAGCTCTGCTTAGCTTGGGGCTAGATGATGCTGAGTGGATTGTCCAGCATTGTTAATATTATTGTATTATTACGTCTATGGGGACCCCTAAGAAGAAGAAAGTAGTAAGTAAGAAGAAGAAACCTACTAAAAAGGTAGGTAGGTGAGTAGGTACCTACTATTTGCTACTTCTTATTATCAAGTAGTCCAACTCAGGACTTCCATTTTACTTTAGTTGGTAAGAGACTAGTTGACTTGTTGACCTGTGAGATCAGCACCTTTCTGCTGGCTTAGAATTATAGTTCCCATGTTCATTAGCATGACGTAAGCACTACTAGTATCGGCTATGGTGGTTGCCGCTTAGAATAGAGGAACACACTAGGGCAATAACAACTGCTACGCGGGCGAAGCTGCGAGCGGCCGCTAGTTACTTATAAAACTAACTATTGACAACACAGCTGAGTGGGCAGTAGCTCTGTATTTAGCACTGTGGGTTGTTGGTTCGATCCCTACCAAAAACAAACATAATATGCGTGCTGAACATACTTGTAGATGCCTATTCTGTGGTTGGGTGTTATATTGTATTATAAATTTTTTTAATAAATTTATATACAGGTATATTAACACAAACACACACTCATCTTTACACTTACAAATACCTTGTGTATACTATAATAGGTAAAATTGCCTTATTTCTGTGTCCTAAACTGTTTTATTTTACTTAAAATTCGTAGATAACTTTACTTGTTAAACTTTAAACCGGTTTATAATAAGTGCTACTGATTTTCTAAAAAAAAAATTATTAATAAAAGTTGTATTCTTGTGTTTACAGAAACAAATTAGGTAGGTATGTAAATGTTTTATCAGCTGTCTGATTCCCAAAGTATTTAGTTAGTTTGCTTAGTTTGGGGCTAGATGGCGTTGGAAAAATGTTTGACAATATTTATTTATTGTTAAAAAATAAAATTATCACATTTCGAAAAGGATCATCATGTTTTTAAGAAATAATAAAACGAAGTGATGGTATATAAAAAGTACTTCTAATGTGTTAAAAAAATTATATCTATTTGCAACATAATATTACTGTATAAAGATTTTATAACATCCCAAAAAATATTTTCTTGAGTGGGATTTGAACCCTCGACCTTCCCCTTGCATTAAGTGTAGGTAAGCACTATAAAACCTAACAAATGACTGTATAGTTAGTATTCCATAACATAAAATGTATGATCAGACGAACTTCCAATTGAGTGAAGTTCGATCACTATTTATAAAATATCCTAATTACATTTCTTACAACTTATTCAAATAACATTACATAGCTGTATTGATATTCATACTTGATTAGAATACACTCAACTACCAAAATAATCTTAAAAATGCAGAGGAGTTTTTGTTTTATAGTGCAAAGTGGTGTATCTAAAATTATTAAAATAATTTAAATAAATTTATTCCAAAAGTTTTTATGGATTCAATGCAGCCTATCAGTTTGCATAAGTTCCGATGTAAGCACTGCAGTTGGGACAGTAATGATTCACATTGTTACAGGATTTTATGCAGTATGGAACACAAACACATGGCCAGCATCTGAAACAGATATAACAACGCCTTTACAAGTCACTACTAAATAGTATTATATTACTCTCTACGTCATTCTACTGGGATTGTGCGCGGAAAAATAGCATTTTATCAATCTATCTTAGACCAATTATAAGAATCTTTGTCCTAACAGCCTGATATAGACAACGCACAGCCTCGTAGACAAGTGAAATTAAATGGAACCTAGATGACTGATGAATGATTTTAGCACCGCCGATGTCGCCGATTTTCACCTTGTAGAAAAAGGTATTATCTTTATTTGACTGGCTATTTTTTACTCATTTTTTGTTCTTTGACTCTCTGCAGTCACTTCGATTGTATCGTAGACTTATTAAGCAAAGTTACAAAAGAGTTTTATGAAAAGTATCTTATTATGTACCTATTTGTTTCATCAAACTTTGAATATTAAATAAAACTGTAATTTGTATTTTGATCAAACTATTTAGGATTCTGAAAAAACACCGGTAATGCAACCGCAGCAAAAAGTTCACAAACCGTATTAATAAAATAAATTTATAGTATTACCGAATTATTGTTATCATTGCTTGTGTCACAACATCAACAACACTTGGTCGAGAACTTACCAAATTATGTTGGAATATAATTTGTTTTTCATTTCTACATAACATAATTATCTACGTACCTAAATGTAAGAGTTGTTTAAACTTGTATTCTTATAACAACTGTTGGAAGACCGAAAATTAAAAAAAAATCTTTATTTCTTTTTTTGGTGCTTAGGTAGGTATCTACTTTATTTTTAATCTGGTCGGATAATCTAAGGGATTTTTGTTCTTAGTGTTCAATTTATTAGCGAAATTAATGAATTACGAAGTGTTGCATACATCTGACTGACGCTCATATCATGATATATAGAGTCAGTTTGTAAACCGGCTGATACATCTACCATGTCATAGAAAAAATACTAGTAATTACTACGTACTGGTGGCCTTGGCCATATTCACACCAACAAATGATTTAAATGGTCTGACTCACAGCATGGTGTAAAAACCTATAGGAAACTAATATCACCAAAAAAATTACATTTTGATGTTCCAAAACGGTAGGTGATGTTTTGTTTTGGCGTTTTGAGTTACATTGCGAAACAACTCATATAATTGATGCTGCATTGAGCTGCGCTGCCCAGCATAATAGCGCAGTGTAGCTTTTAGTTAGCGTAAATACGAAGCTTCGTATATAATTTTTAGGAGTAGATACCCTGACCCAGCACCAGATCTTACATATCCATGAGATAGATTAGTAAAAACCCAGTGTAGGCACCAGTTTCGGTATGAATGTCGGATTCCTTACAATAAAATAAATTTTAATTGGAAAATATCTCAAGCGCCTTTTGGAAACAAAACCTATGGAAAACTTTGAAGTGTTTATTGGTCTATTAAATTATTTATATACTCAAAATTATACGTCGTTCCTGTACGTCGCTATCGTCATTCGGATTCAAACATGGGATGGGCTCATGTTTTATTGGTTTCTGATTTTTAAAGAGCAACAATTTTTCAACTTTACGCCATAGTAGTTTTCAATTAGAGCCTGCATGCTTCACTTGAATTTAAAACCTTGTTTGCCTTTGGTCAACTGATACCGTCATGAGGCTGCCAGAAAAAAACATAATATTTGCTTAGCTTAAGGCTTAGAATCGCTGTAACCGTTATCAATTGCGGCCATCGCCGCAAAACTTGTGATGTACATAATTTATTATTATGTATAAAGCTGGGTATAGAGCATACGAAAATTTAAACAACGCATTAAAATTACTTTGTATACACAGAATAGAAAGATACAAAACCTATCGCCAGACAGAGCATACGTTGAATGTTTTGTTAGAGTCTGCCCCGAACTGAGATCTTGCGAGGGAGTTGTCGTGCGTTGAGAAGTTATTGAAACTCGCTCTACTCTCACTACTACTTCGACCATTACTATAATATATCGGTAAAAAATGGTTCCTTTCACACAATGTACTACCTCTAATTTAGACGAATAATGGTACCTACAAATGTGTCAGGCTGAGGAAACGTTGTTGTGACGACCATTACTTATTTTGCTTTAAGAAATTGCTTTCAATTGTAAATTAATTATATTTTAGGGTATTTCTTTTTAAACTTTTGTGAACCAGGCACCTAGATTGACCATTTCTTTTAAATATATATATTTAAGTTATTCTATTTTTATTTTTGTAACCATAAATAATGGATATGCAAGAGCGTGGACCTCTAATACAAGTATATTCATACTTAAAAGAGGGTCTCCACATTGTAAGTTTGTGAATAAAATAATTTTTTATTTTTAATCTTTTCGCTCTATCAAATTATAATGAATGCCATGGCACTTACAGGAACACACAGAGTAGGATAGCAATAACATGAGTTCTTGTCGTAGCCTTCTTTTCAACTCTAGTCACGATTGGCGCCATGCACGATGGGCAAGTTATTTGTGCTGGTTCTGGTCCCATTGAACTCATGATGATTTTGTTTCTAAAATACGACATGTGGTTTAAAGGATTATCCTAACACATGATCAAATAAAATATGCAACGTTAATCTATACACAATTATAAGAACAACAACAGTTATAGAACCTTTGCCCTGACTGACTGACTGACATAAACAACGTACCTACAGCCTAAACCACTGATCTTATTAGAGACGAAATTTTCAAGGTATATGCGTCTTAGTGCGTAGAGGTGTACTTAGAAAATAATTCCGGAAATTCAACCCCTAAACGAGTACAACAGGGGTTGAAGTTTGTATAAAAATACCTTTACGCGGACGAACTCACGCGCTTTCCGCTAGTTGTGTATAGAAGGCTTTGTTTACTCTATGATAGTCGGTATCTTGCCTTGCACTACTTTTAATGGAAGTTTATCACACCGCGTTCCCGATACTACTAAAGAATATTAAAATATGTTTATGTGCCAAATGTAATTATTTGGACCTTTTTGCCTCAGACTGCTACCCTATCAAAACCTTGAGTTGTTACTACTTAGTAGGCTCTTAGAGAGGATATCTACCGTGCTTGGGAATTAAGTCGTGAAGCGATTTAGATATTAAATCACTTTAAGCACGGCAGATGTCCTCTTAGATCTCTAAGTAACAACTGAATATTCTTTGGGGATATTTGAGAGGTAACCCTCTTAGGTATTCCTCTCTGACTACCGTCAAAAGTACTAGGAGGTTAGAGGTACATCGAAATAGTACATTAGGCACATACCCATATCTTGCAGTAGTTGCAATTCCATACGTGACAGGTTGCAAGCACCAACGCCGTTGCTAGAACACTGATTTTCTTACGATGTTTTATTTTTTGATTGTTCACTGTTTAGAGCATGGATATTACGTACATGGTTTTTTAATAGCTTATTCCATCGGTGCACGACTGGACTTTAAGCCACGTCCTTTCGATCAGAAGATGAGTTCACTTTTTCTACACCACCAGTACCAGAAGGGTAAGTTAGGTTGTTCTTCATTCAAAAGAAAACAATAAATACATGTTTGTAGCAGTAGAATTTCTTTTAAATTTAAAAGGTTGAAAGAAAAATATTTCAATTAAATTAGTAAGTATTCCAACGTCACTCACCTAGTCTTGGTATGAAACTATTGAATAAATGTACAAAAAGATCGTTGATAAGCGATATCGCGACTGCCCCTTCGTCCTGATAAGAGTAGTAAACTAATATAGCGAAGAGATAGATTGATTTATAAATCAGAAAAATACACATAATTTTACAGAAAAAACACCACTGCTATGGATATCAAAGAAATATGCATTTCTGTACATGTGCAATCCCAGTGTTCTCAAATGGTGAAGAAAACCGTTAGTATTCTAACAGCAGCGATGGGTATGCAACCAGTCAAATGGAATAGCAACTACTGTAAAATGTAGGTATGTACCAAATGTAAAGTCAAAGTGAAAAAGCATTTATTCAGTAACATCCGCAGGGATCATCTTGAAACGTCTTAAATCTGGGTGAATCTAAGCGCCAGTTCCTCGTGACCAAGCCTAGAAGAACATTTAACATTTGGATGTACCTCTCACTTCCTCGATTAGACATCCTCAAAGAATCTTGAGTAGGTATTTGATGATGAGAGATCTGAGGGGATATTTATCGTGACGCTATTTCTTTTATATCCGCGATGTTAGTGCTCTCAAGTAGTGAAATAAAGTAAAATACATTTATTTACAAAGAAAATTACAGCTAATACAGGTATTTATAATTGGTATGTACAAAATACATATAAAACAGATGAGCTACCTACAGACCGTTGCAAACGATCTAAAGGTAGCTCAACTGATCCAGATCAGCGCCAATCGGAAGCGTTCCCAAAACACTGGCTGCATTGCCACGCTGAATGGAATTGCTGATTCGCTGTGCCAGATACTCACCAGCCCTCGGGGCACGCTTCGCTTTTAAAAACCCAGAGGTCCTCGGTACCCCACGAGTCTAGAGTATCGACTCCAAGAGGAGCAACTTTGTAGGCTCTGTCGAGACCTGCATATTTGCGCCTCTTGAGATCCTCGGCAAAATCTGTCGCCGCGCCAGCCCCAACGGATGTCCTCGACGGATGGGAAGGCGCTAGTTTATCAACGCAAGTAGTGTCCTGTGGGACAAGGTCTCCCCACCTCCCAAGGGACAAGGGTCATACCGTCAGGTCGTTTACCATCGTCACGCAGCAGACCATTTGGCTCGAGAATAGCTGGCACGTTCACGGTGGTAAAGGCCCGCCGGATGATGTCATTAAGACTGGCGTGTGGCGAGACATTCGACCAGCGGGTCTAGTACACGATAATCCGTGATGGTCAAGCTGGTCAACTGCAATACCGCACTGGCATTGATGAGGCGCATAGCACCGCGCATCCAACCGTAGACAAGTTGCAATACGGAACGTGACAGGATCCATTAAAGTACCAATGTTATGTGAAGGAAGAGCTTACAACCAATGTCCTGACTCCCATTTAGAAACAGCTAAGAGACGGGCACGATCTGCAGAGTTGGAACACGTTTGTAACAGACAATTCCGTGTCAACTCACACAGAGGCCCGACCCAATACCGTTGAGACGTAAGACCACATGTCTTTCGTCTCAACGGGGGAGCCGTATGTAGGCAAGCAATATGCCAAGCATTTTGAGCTTCGTCTAGATAAGAAATTTTGAAAGTTATGCCAGTAGTAACCAAAAGAGACCGGTTTACTTGTAGTTTTGTACTTACTAATAGTTTCTCAAAAAGAGTGTAAATCAGGCGTAGAATTTGAATTTAGCTCCAAAACATCCACCGCTCCTGCAACCGGAGCAGACAGCGAGATAATATGGTTACTGTGCATCTTTTTTTGATGAATTTTGAGGCCTCTCTGTCCCTTGAAGAAGCGGGCCTGGAGGCATTGTGTACACTCTACGAGAGTCTGCACAGACACGATAGGATGGATCCCGGTAACATTCCTAATTACTTCCGACGGTTGTGTGCTTGTGCCATCACAGCAATTATTCTTACTAAAAAAAATGTAAATAAACTAACGCAATGACAGTGGCAGGTAGGTGGAGCGCACGCGTGGTAGTTCAGACGGGCACCACGGCAACCGCGCTCCTTCCTGTTGACATAAAACAAGCATAAAACTAACAAGAGCTAAGCTTCTGTCAAAACCAATGTAACTAAACTACAAAGAAAGAAACCACCTTTTCAAATTCTGAAGCGCTGAGGCTGTCTCCGTTCTCGAAAACAATACCTGATCCGCTCCGAGAGATCTCCCGGCCCCTGGGCTCCAAAGTCCCCCAAAGGCTGTAGAAAAATTATTTCTGGAAAAATTAAATCAGAGATGAGTTAGCAAGATGACAGATTTTTTTACCTTGTAAATCATGTAAAAAACTAATAATAAAGTATGACTATAACTACAGAACTGTAATATATATTATAGTAAGTAACCGCCCGCGTCTTCACCGGCGTAGTGGAGATAATTTTGCTAACATCAAAGTTTAAGGCACTCCTAGGTCTTCTTGATCTTTTCACTCAGTTTGTTTAATATTAAGTAGGATTGTTTGTGATCCATGAGGTGACAGCACGTATTATGAATCATAAACACATACTAATCTAGTATTTATTTCCTTTGGAAATGACTCACTGTGAAATAGTTATAGATTAAACACAAGCATCGATATAAATTATACTGATCTCAAAAGTGTAAAACTGGGTAAAGGTAAGTTTAAATTCTAAATATGTTCTATGTATGTTATAAATCTATTCGAAGAGCTATCATCATCATCATCAGCCTGTAAAAGTCTACTGCTGGACATAGGCCTCCCCCATACGTTTCCAGGAAGAACGATTCTGAGCCCTTTCTATCCAGCGACTTCCCGCGGTCCTAACAATGAAAGCAAATAGCTATGAATTTTTTTATCAATCTTAATATATATAACTCAAAGGTGACTGACTGACTGACATAGTGATCTATCAACGCACAGCCCAAACCCCTGGACGGATCGGGCTGAAATTTGGCATGCAGGTAGATGTTATGACGTAGGCATCCGCTAAGAAAGGATTTTGATTAATTCTACCCCCAAGAGGATAAAATAGGCAATGAAACTTTGTATGAAACTTTGTCAATTTTAAACCGATCGGGCTGAGACTTTGCATGCATAAAGCTACTATGATTTTATCCCGAAAAAATAACGAGAACGGGAAAAAACTGCCACGCAGGTGAAGCTGCCAGCGGCTGCTAGTAAACTAATAAAGACCATACCTAGGTTCTATCGTCAGCATGTTGTGCACCCATATACTAGTTAAATAACTGGCACCATCTATGTCTTAGTGTGACGAATGCAGTTCAACTTCTTGCAAGGCACGTTTTCATTGGTCGTTCATAATTACTTAATTAATCTTTTATTTTGTTGACTATCATCATCATTTGACTGGCCTTGCAGCTCATTGCAAAAAGAAGTACCTCTTCCGTCTGCGCTGTAGGCTAAAGACCACTAACCATGTCAAAGTAAAAGTCATACCATTTCTTCATTAATATCCAGGGATAATTTTAAATCGTCGTAAAGCTACGCGCCAGTTTGACGACCGATGTGGCGCGGCAGCCGAATATCCGCCTGCCACGCAGGAGGTTGTGGGTTCGAATATTTATCGATAAATGTTTGAGAGATCTGCAAATATTTATTCCGGGTGTTCTGGGTATTTTCTATCCATAATAAAAAAAAAATGATGTATGTAATGTATTATTGTATTAAGAATATCAGTCATCTAGTAGGTATCCATAACACAAGCTCTGCTTAGCTTGGAGCTAGATGATGCTCTGTGGATTGTCCAGCATTATTTATATTTGTTTATTTATTTTTTTTAGTTCCTCGAAAACTAGCCTAGAAGAACTGGTAAGAAACTTACGGCATGGTTCTTACCGTTTTTTTTGGTTGATCCTTGCAAAAAATTTGTTTTATAAATGGGTTATGATTTTTGTATGACTTTCAAATTATCTCATATCTATAAAATAGCCACATATTAGAACACATACTTATTTGTTATCCATATTATTCATTGTGTACGTTGAAATGATTATATTTTTCTTATTCAGTATCTTATCAGATGATTAATCGAGTAATGCAATATTATACGGTATACGGCAAACAGGTAATAGGTAAACACCTGGGGCCTAATTCTCGTATTTTTTTGAGTTCAAACAAGAATTTGTTTGTCGAAATTGGGCCTGTCTGAAATGTCAAAACCAATTAGAGATTGACACGATCGAAACTTGAATTTGACGAAATTTCGATACGAGAATTGGGCCTCAGGTCATGGTGTTACAGGCCGATGCCTCATTAATTAGCTCTATCTCCAGCACAATTAGGATGTGGGTTCTATTCATATGCACTACCTATCAAAAGTTGAAATGATATCGTTACTTGAGTTTTCTTCGTTTTCTATTTGGTAGCACTGGTCAGAAAATCAACGATCAATTATTTTATCATTTGAATTTATTTGATTACATATGTCATGTCAAAATTTGGCTTTTCTAAATGTCAATTTCAAAGATTACGATTTGAAGATTGACGCGATCAAAACTTGATTTGAAGGATATTTCGTTACTAGAATTGGGCCACTGTTTGCAACAGTGATTTTATTTCCAAGCCCTGATATGACTATTTCTTTTGTAAAAGCTTGCCACTTTTGTCCAAGAATTTTATTCCAAGAATTATTTAAGTTTTTTTTTTTGATCTGAGAGCCAGACACAAATAATTTGACATATGATGTAGGCGTACATTTGAATTACATAGCGCAGTATCAATAACTCAACTGTGGAGTGTTGCTTAGTTGCCACGCAGTGTACCTAACCTGTTCGTACGATACATTAACGTCACTACTTATTGCTACTAATTTAGTTTTAAAACAATTGTTTATTTATAATATTTTATTAAAGTGTATATTATAAACTATATATTATACATTCTAAATATATTAGTATCGTCGTCAGTGTCTGTCAGATAAGTCTGAAAATAATTTAATAGATTAAATAGAATCATTGTACCGATATAATTACGATTACAAATATTTATTAACAAACATGCGATATAATAAATAGAAATAGACGAAAATAAGTTAAAATATCCATTTTACCGATCACTCCTGAGTGACTGATTCGCTTTTAATGTTTTTGACTCATATGCGGAAAATGATCATGAAGGTACTTCAACAAAATTCATTTTTGATAATTATCTGGCTATTACTTTACATGCCATCATCATTATATCCCAATTCAGTGATTATTTAAAATAAAATTTAAAAAAAACAACTAAAAGTACAAGAAGGTTTGGTACAAAAGAAAAGAGCAGAGATAAACATGAGAACAGCTAAAGCACTTTACGTTTGGTCACATGAACGAAATAAAAACTATTTTAATAAATACTTTTATAATAATAATAATAATAATGCTGGACAATCCACACAGCATCATCTAGCCCCAATCTAAGCAGAGCTTGTGTTATGAGTACAAGATGACTGATATACTTAATACGACACATTACATACATACATAGTTTTTATTATGCATAGAAAATACCCAGAACACCCGGAATAAATGTTTGCACAGATCGTACAAACATTTCTTCTATTATTTTTTTGCTAGTGGAGCGATTTCATATACCGTTACAAATCTTAATAATTATTATAAAACCATATAAGCACTTAAAGAAAACATGTTTTATTTAAGTTTACAAAAGAAGTATGATTTATACATAGGAAGATCGCTAAGAATATTATGGTTAAACAAAAGCAGATAATAATAAACCTAGCCAAGTTCTCGGTTATTTTAGGTTATCAGTACTCGTACAAACTTATACAAATCTGTTGAAATATAAACGTTTCTAAAAGTGTTTTCTATTGTATGGTGGCATGTACCTCAGTGCGGAAAACCAACTCGCACTTGGCTTTTTAGCTTCGTTTTACCTCGTTTCTCAGTTGTTGTAACTGCCAAGATAAGAATTACAGTTCGGGCAGTAGTGGTTCGCGCTCAAACAATCGTCCATGCAGTACGGAATGCAAACACAGGGCCAGCATCTGGAAATCATTATAAATCGATCAGTTAATTAATATTGTATCTTATCTAACGACGCTTGGAAAACAATTTACAATAAATAGGCTAATTTCCAGACACCGTAGATCCCCTCAGATCTCTTAGTATACTTAATATATACTTAATGTTTACTAGGACATCTTCGTATAAATCCTGATGCCATTGCTGAAAGTTTGTGTTACGAAATTATTGTCTTATTTATTATTTATTTATTTATTTTTATCCTAAACTGTCCTACTGCAGGGCAAAGGCCTCCCTACTTTTTTCCAACTTTCTCGATCCCTTGCCAAGTTGGACCAGTCTGGAAGATGTACATCTAACTCGTCACGCCATCTCCGTGGTGGTCTGCCGCGCGGACATCTTGCATTGGGCACCCAATCAGTGCTTGTCAATTATTGTCTTCTAGTACAAAAAATCTAAAACAATCATAGCTTCGAGTACGAAAGTTAGGCGTCGTTTTGACAGTTTGCAGTCGTGCTAAAAGAGCTCAAGGTAGAGGGTCTGGTACCTAACTACGGACCTCCGAACTTACCCTATTAGGCAAAGGATTAGCGCAAACAGGTGTGTTCTCGTAGTAGCATTGGCTTCAACCCTGGTAACAACATCAGCGTGACAAGATTTGCACGTCACGTTTGTTGGCTTTGGTCCCATTTGCTGCGCGATGATCACTGTTGGACCGACTACCATGGCAGGTTGGACGCCTGGAGGTGAATAGAGAACTTGGGGCCCTGGAGCAGGGTACCCAGGGTAAGGTTGAGCTGTGCCACTGTACGGTGGGGGGTTTCCTTGAGGTGGTGAGTTAATAACTGTAGTACCATGATAAATAATTTTACCTGAAAATAAAAAAATAATATGGTAAGTAATGATGATATTTTGATTTTATCCTCAGATAGATAATACATAATCTGTATTTACAATTAATTTATTGAATTGTAAGCACAGTGGAAAATGTAAATAATATAGTAAAATAATTTATATTATTTTACATCTTCGACGAATTTTGGCAGAAGATTGGAGGGGATATCTACCGTGCTTGGGGATTAAAGCCGTGATATTATTATTATTATTATATTAATTAGCGTTGTGGTTCTGATTCCGCGACTAAGGGCACATACCAAGCCTTGATCTTGAAGCCAAGATGGGCAGCAGGACATCCTGAGCACTAAACACCGACAATGCGGTCACAAATCCACGTACCAAGGGTAGTGGCTATGGCAAACCACCCCATATCTTGGAAATGCCTATGTCCAGTAGAAGAATTATTTGGTCTGATTATGATGATGAGTGTAATTATTTTGATGTTAATTAAAGTAAGCACGAACATGTAACTTGTTGACGTGGCAAACTTTCATGTGGCGCATGTTTTGGTCTATGTTATCACCCTGGTAAAGAAAAAAAACAGAACCTGTCAGTAAAATCAGCCTAGATAACCTAATAACCTACCTATGCTACATCTACACAGTTTTGTAAAGTATAGACTATTTTTACTTTACTACAGATACTACTGTTTTTTTATTACAATACTGACCATATTTGAAGTAATACTTCTAATGCGACTTTCAACAAGGGTGCGCTACCATGGAGCACTGAAATGGAATGGAATGGAGTGCATGAAAGCACTGTTCTTTATCTCTTTCTCTCATAGCCAGTTAAGTTTCGTATGTTAAAGAAGTTTTGCTTAAGTCATGTGGTCTAAAGCACATTCGTTTTTTTAATATAGAACAAGCAGATGGTCTACCTGATATAGTTACCATCACCTGTAATAAAACATTGTCTTGTAAGTCACGTTTGTTAGGAACGTGCCCTACGATGCACTGCTGTGCGTCCATCAACCTGTTACATGAGTCATACAGGTGTTAAGCCTGAATTTACTATTCAGATCGACCATTTTATATGTAGACACTGCACACAAAAAGCATTCATTCAGTAAAATCCGCAGGGATCATCTTGAAACGTCTTAAATCTAGGTGAATTTAAGCGCCAGTTCCTCGCGACCAAGCCTAGAAGATCTTAATCTTAATTTTCTCATAGCCGTAGTGCATTGAAGTTATAACACACGAAAAGTACTTAAAATCAATACTTACTTTCTGAATCCATCACAAATATTTTTTCAGTGTTGAGATTTATAATTTTATAAACACACCAAGTTATTAAGCTTTTCTTCACTGTTTTCGTGTAGCTACAACGTTCGATACTGACAAACTGATAGCCAAATCAGCGAGTGATATACGATAACAGGTAGATAGTACTTCACAATCTAGATTTATCAGAAACGCGAATAGTTATTTGGAATATTTACTTGTACTGCGTAGTTTTATTGTCTGGTGATGATATGCGCATGTGTACGTACGCCCAGCATGCTAGCTTGGTCACGAATGGTCATTGTCAATTATTACGGTGACCTTGCCCCTATATTGGCATCTCTTAGGCCAAGGAATCTCAGATAATTAAGAAAATTACAAAGATACAATAGATATTACAATAATATTAATAATGCTACAACAATAATGTTTCAATTAGGTACAATAAATATTCATAACTAGCGGCTACTCGCAGCTTCGCCCACGTGGCAGTTTTTTCCCGTTCCCGTTATTTTTTATGAACGTTTATTTTTTATAAAAGGATAAAAAGTATGCAATCTATAATTATGCCAAATTTCATCCAAATCGATCCACTGGTTAGAGCGTGAAAAAGTAACAAACATCCATCCATCCACCCACCCATCCATTCATTCCATCCATTAATACTAACAAACTTTCGCGTTTATAATATTAGCAGGATATATTTTTACCCAAACATTTTTTTTATGGTTCTGCTGGTGGAACAAGCATATGGCCCACCTGATGTTAAGTGGTAATCATCACACAAAACATTGCCTTTTAGGTAACGCACGTCACGTCAGGCACGTAAGCACAAAACAATGCTTGTGTTATAGGGAAAAACATAGTCGATAGAGTACTAACCTATATTATTATACTTTTTTGTAAATACATACTTAGAATACAATAAAGACAAAGAACCAAAATCTATGTTTATCATAAAATTGTTTATCTACGATAGAATAGACTCCAGTTAATAAACTTCTAATCTAAATAATGATACGGTCAGTGGCTTGTGTCTACTTATAAACATTGGAAATAAAAATAAATAAATATATTATATTTGTGGACATTTTTACACATCACTTAGACCCAAATGAAGCATAGCTTGTACTATGGAAACCGGATAACTGATAGAATAAGCTTTGGTTTGTAAATAGGTACATGCTTAAAATATACTAGCACCCTGTCTGAGAACAAACATCTATGTTAATCACACAAATTTTGTCCTCGGTAGAGATCGAACCCACAGCCTACAGCATTGAAGGCAGAGCTACTTACTACTACCAGTTCAAGTGATAATAGTAGTCGTAAAGTACTACCACCACGCCTATTTCTGCCGCCAAGCAGCTTGCTGTGTTCCGGTTTGAAGGGTGTGGGGGCTGGTGTAGTTACAGGCACATGAGGCTTAACACCTGTACGCCGGTATGTAACAGGTTGATGGACGCAGAGCAGAGCATCGTGACCTGCGAGGTTATACTTTGTTACAAGTGATAGTGGTAACCCACTTAATATCAGGTGGGCCATCTGCTTGTTCTATCAGCAAGTAGTATAAAAAAGTAAGTTTAAGAGTCATATTTTATGCAATTCTGTCATATTTAATAACTTTACAACTATATAACTTGGCTGCTCGCGACGTTAGTACATCGTAGTCGAAATATTTACTTGTGATTATGATTATCCTAAGGTGTCTCAAGCAGTGAAGGAAAACATCGTGAAGAAACCTGTTTCTGCAGTGGCGATGAGCCTGCAACCTCTCACGTATGGAATAACAACTAGGTACTGAAAAATGAGGGTACGTGCCAAATGTTATATTTGATAAAATGAATGAAAAAGTTATCATACTGGATGGGAGGGGTAGATGTCATTCACTGATCAAAATCAATAAGCCCTTTATGTAAGTATCGATATTATACAGCAAGGGTGATCATTATTCCAGCAGGGCGTACATAGGCTGTATCCCAAATGTAATATTCTTGATCGTAAACCGCCGAACTATTCAAAACATCTGTGCGCTGGAAAAACTTGGTAGGTACTTATATAGTTTGTGCCCGTTATAACGTTCAAGTAGGCTCAAGAAGAAACTATATGCTTTTAGTAGTCCTTCGACCGCGTGAAGTTATTTTATAAAAACATACAGATCTACGCACCAAGAAGAATATACCCTGAGCATTTCAAGTCTCTGCGACTGGTGGTTTATAGGCTGTGCGCTGTCTAGATTTCAATCATTTATGAACATTTTATAGCGGTGACAGAATAATTTATGGACAAACGATTAAAATATATTTAAATTTAAATTTGCATGCCAGTGATTTGGTGAAATATGTGATACTACCTATTAAGAACTCTTAACCATGTTTCTCGCAAATAAATATTTCATTTCATTTCATCAGTCATATAGGACAAAGGTTCTTAGAATTGGTACTTATTGATTTAAAAAAGTGTAAAAGCAAACAACTAATTAAACCTATTTGAAGATCATTTGTTATTTTTACTACCGTATTCTTACTTATTATGTTATTACTTGTTACGGCGCGTTTACACGGCGCGAAAGATTTCGCGCGGCGGCCGCGCGGTTGAAAGAACTATGCCGATTATCGTCTCTATGTTCTAAATGATAACGTTCAAATTCCTACGGCGCGAAGGCTTTCGCGCGGCCGCCGCGCGGCCGCCGCGCGGTTGAAAGATCTATACCAAATATCGTCTCTATGTTATAAATAATAACGTTCAAAATTTTCTACCGCACTTGCGTATTCTTCCCGCACGACATATTTAAATCCAAATTACTTCTTATAACTTTGTACTTTGATCCGTACTATAATGCCTGGTAGAGATCGCTTTTAGCGATAAGGCCGCCCATTGTGTTACTGCATTGTTTACTGTATATTCTTTATAAAATGTGTGTACTTGTGGTAATCAATAAAGAGTTATCTATCTATCTTTCTATAATATACTATCAAAAAATAATCAGAACTATAAATTGTTGCTACTTGTAGGGGTGAATCATACGTTTTTTATTATCAATTGTATTTAGACGAGTATACGACATCTTATAAATAAATATGATATCATTAAGTAGTCAATTATAATTGAACAAAAGATAATAAATAATAATATGTACTCAGTAAGCATGCATAATGCTTGACATAATGCTTGACGACCGATGTGGCGCGGCGGGCGAATGTCCGCTTGCGATGCAAGAGGTTGCGAGTTCGATTCCCGCCTTGGGATAAATGTTTGTACGATCTGCAAATATTTATTCCGGGTGTTCTGGGTGTTTTCTGTATAATAAAAAATATCTACATATGTAATGTATTGTATTAAGTATATCAGTCATCTAGTACCCATAACACAAGCTCTGCTTAGCTTAAGGCTAGATGGTGCTGTGTGGACTGTCCAGCAATTATTATTATTATTATGGGTTGTTTTTTTCTCAAAATATAAATATTTCGGTAATAATTAAACTAACGGGCATAAGCCAAGTGCGAATCATAATTTGCGTCATCATTATTATTATTATTAATGCTGAAATACTGATTTGAAACATTGTGAGACATTCTGAATTAGACAAATAAATTAATAATAATAAAGTATTGTTAAATATTTATAATATACCGTGAGAGAGTAATCCTTAACTCAGTAACATACAAATAAACAATATTTTTAATATTTTTTTGTGGCAATCAGTTGTAGTAACCCTGTCTTCTGCGCTGTAGGGGGTGAATTTGATCACCGCAGAGGACAAACATTTGTGTGATGAACACTGATGTTTATTCTCTGTCTGGGTGTTATATTGTATCCTTATTGTGTATTTACAACTCACCTTTGTACATGTTTTTTGTGTTCACCATTTTGTAAACATTTTTGTGTACAATAAAGAATTTAAGAAGGTTACATGATGGCGTGTAAAAATGTCCACAAGTATTTATTTTATTTTTGGGGAGACCTTTGCCCATGCTTTAAATGGCATAAATGGCTTGCTTCGTCAACCTATGATGGAACAGCGTTTGGTGGAGCGAAAAATTCTAAGGGGTTCAGCGAGAGTAGAAGTCTGTATGAAAATAATTTCACGCGAATGACGTTACGTGTGATTTCCATTGCGCCACGGTGGCGCCGCCACCAATAGCCACCATGCTAATTGGCGTTTTTAAACTAGTGTGTGGTCTAGCTGCTTCTTATAAGCTGTGTTCAGCCATGATGAGCTCTCGACGGTATTCAGAGCCCGTCGAGCGCCACAAAGGGCCTCTATTTGTCCCACTCCCGACACCCGGCTCTGCAAGCATGAATCGCCTAATTGAAATGTCGCCTCGCCTGCGTCAGCCATCAAATCTAAATGTGTGTCAACACTTTTCAATAGAGTTAATGTCTGAATGTTTGTTGGCAAGATGAGCTAAATCCTTTCGGTGTTATATCAAGTGCAAAACAAAAAATTAGTATATATGCAAATAAGCGTTTCACGGCTTTGATTCCCGAGAACGGTAGATCCAAAGATCTTTTTTGATATTAATATATACATAATCTACTTCAGTTGATTTTTTACCTTGTATGTAGGTATACATTCAACGTCAAGAATAACCTTCTAAGGACGCTGTAATGCATGGGACTACTTTTTCATTAAATAGTTAGTACCTATACTAGTAAGTTCCCGATGGATCGCTGTCAGTGATATCGCTGTTAGATTATACACGTAATGCCGTTCAACAAAAGTTTAAAATCAAAAACGGTCTGCCGCGGCTACCACTGTGATTTTTGTGAAAAACAAATGAAAATGTATAAAAAATAAACCAACAATGGGTAGCAGTATTTATGTATATATAAATTATAAAACACGCACTATAAGTTTATGTGACCGTGAAGTGAACTCAAGTGTTTCATAACTTGCTTATTGCTTACGCCGTTGCACGTTCATACTCCCTCGTTAAATATTTTCCTCAAGATTTAATAACACAAACTTGCGAGCTAATAAAATGCAAAAATTGCAAGGTAAGTTTGCAACTTTGTTATGTTGAGTAGGCAGTCGGACATTAAATTAGTTTATTATGAGACATTTCTTCACAAAGAAAATTACAACTATTATAAGTATTTATAATAGGTATGTAAACAGTGACTGTTGCTAACGATCTAGAGATAGCATAACTGATCCAAACCAGTACCAACCCGAAGCGTCTCCAAAACGCTGGCTGCCATGTCACACTGAATGGCAATACTGATGCACTGAGCCAGATACTCACCAGCCCTCGGGTCATGCGTTATGAGGGCCTCATTACCTCATGGATCTAGAATCTTGGCCCCAATAGGAACAATTGGGAAGGCTCTGTCGAGACCTGGATATTCTGGATATTTTATTGGAGTTCCATGCAAAATCTGCCGCCGCACTGCGCCAACCCCAATGGACGTCCTCAACTCGGAGCCCCTGAGACTGATAGCTGTCGTCCTGGTGAGTAATCTTTTCCATATTGTCTAAGATTGTCTCTACGATGTCATTATAACTTTGAACTAGCTACTCCCTATTTCTAGTAGACTCGCAGCGTATCATTTTGTCCATATGTTTCTCGAATTTTGGATAAACGTTACGCTCTTAACTAAACAAAACGAACACATAAAAACCATAATACTTAGTTATAAAGGTAAACCATCGCATATGCAAATGGTTTAACATCTCAGTCCCCACCTCCAGCCCTAAGGAGTTAATGTTTTCATCCATTAACTTGGTCGAGCATTTATGAAATTCGTGCCCACGATCCGAACCTGATTATGCGGGCTAGTGGTATGTTTCAAAGTAGGGATGTCACTTGACATACAGGAGGAGCATTTAACTTATTAAATATTATGAGTATAGGCAGATTTCTTGAAGCGAAAACTTTTTTAGGCGTGTTGAGCACTTTTTGGATGAACTAAAATCATGGAACTCGCATCATCGTCACCGAACGCTTTACATGAGCTATATGTATACTGTGTATATATGTGTACCTTTTGGCCTAGGTTTAACTTCTATCGGCAATCCCTAAAGACTGCCTTACTTTTCTTTATTTTGATTTTAACAACATCTGTACAAAAAAAAAGCGTGTGTGTTAAAAGCGTTGTTAGGTGTACCTAATAACGCTTTTAATCGCAACTGACTAGCCACATCTATTCAAAATTTATACATCCAGTGGCAAAAGGTTAAGTCATCATCATTGACTGAAGAAGTCGACTTCTTCAGTGCTAAACACTGGCTTCCCCATACATAAACCGAAAGACTTGACGCTTTCCATCCACCGACTTTCCATTTCGACGGGTTTTTTCATGTCTGATTCTATCACGAAGTAAAACTCCCAATATTTCTCTGCATAAAGCTTTTCGTGCTACTCTCAGCTGTTGTATGTTAAAAAAATAAAAGCTTACGTATGAGGCCAATAATTTATACATACAAAAACCAAATTTATTTTTATTTCCTGGAACTCTTCGGGTATTTTCAAGAAATTGACTTATTTTCATGCTAAAGAATTGATGAAATTAGTTTTCAAACTACTTACTCAAAGGATCACCCTAACCGTAGCATAGTTATGACGTGCCTTGTGGATATTACCTAGGCACAGTAATTTATAATCATCCCAACCCTACCTCATCTCGCGAAGGCACCTGAGGCGTTCGTTGCGTCTTGGAGCTCAACCACTTTCATTAGACCCCTGATTAAACGTTACACAACCCGTATCGTACCCAATTAGGCCGTTAACAAGAGGAGAGAGGAAGGTCAATGGTGCTGGTAAATCCGAAGGTAGACTAAACCATGTTTGCTAATGGAATACAGATGTGATGATGAACAACATTCTGCGGTGCGCGGTAAATGCTTACACCTTGTTTTCCGTCGTTTAATTATTATTATCATCATCAACAACCTAAAAAAGTTTTGTGCTGACATAGGAATAAATGAGGAGTTCGTCCAGGGCCGTACTACCAGCATACCTATTTCTAATGAGCAGAGTTTTGTCTTCCGATTTGAAGGTCCCGAGTTCGATGAATCCGGGTGCATCAATGATGATACCTATCATCATTCTCTCATCTTATTATATTACAATTCTATCTACCATTTGAAGAAATATGTAATGTAGTTTAGCAAATTTTGTTTGGTATAGTAATATTTTATTTCACCCATAAAATACTGAGCGACTTTCCTGTGGATTATTTGCAACTTATAAGCAGGTAAGGAATATAATAATGTATTTAACAACATCCAACATTTTCGAACTAGTTTTAAATAAATTCTCTTGTGAAAGAATTTTCTCATGATAATTTTATCAAAATTAACTCAGTAATTCGGTTTTTAAATCAAAATAACTGGATAAAAACCCACCCAAAAGGTTTCTTTATTGTACACATAAACATTTACAAAACAATGATTACAAAACACATGTACAAAAGCGAGCTTAACCCTAAAAAGAGTTTTCTTCTAGTAAACCTTTGAATTTAATAAGTTTGTGAAGAATGTCGAGTAAAAGTAAAAGTTGAAGTTAGTTTTGCTAATCTTTAAACTTAATTATATCATTCTTAGAATCATACTAACTTACTTCGAATTTCCTATTAACTATTGGCAACTAATGAAGGTAATTGACAATAATTTTAATTATATTTATTTATGTTCAGTCAGCTGCACCAGAATGTATAAAATTCGTAATTTACACAACGGTATTACAGCATAACAATGAGCTCTTACATCTTAAAAGTCATGAAATTAGTTGGTGACCTCACTTATTTTTTGAATAATTGTCATGTTACTATTTTTAGCACTGCTGTGAAACCATTTTTAAAGTTACGAATTATATACATTCTAAGCAGCTAACTGTATATACTTACTAAAATTTTACAGATAAATTTTAAAATTGTTTGTTTTTTAACGGTCACTAATGTTTTTGTTCGCTGTCGGTTTTCCTTCCTGTCGTGGCGGTTTGCCACACCGTGAAAACAGGCTGCCTTTCATTCACTTACCAGCTTTACCTTAGTTTACATACCTGAAGATTTAATGCTTTAACATCAGGGTCCCTTCCGGTAACCCTTTATAAGTCCGTCCAAGTGAAAACACAAACTGACTTTAGGGTCGCGTTTGACTCCTCATTTGGACTCGACAAGGTAATTAGAACGTGGGATATTAATACTACCGTACTAAAGTCACATTTATAGTTAACAATCTGTATTTCAAGTACCTAGTTTCAAGTATTGATAGTCTTTGTTGCTATAAATGATCTAAGTTGCTATGCTATAAACTTTGTGGCATATCGACAAATAATTATAAATAAGTGCATGAATATAGTGGATTTTTCACACACAACCAGAAAAGTAATGTTACACATTGTTCTTGTCTTCTGTACTAATACTATTTTATAATGTCCACACGGAAAAAATCTATGTTCATTCCGCAAATGAACTCATAACCTAAAAAAGACGTAACAGAGGAGATGTACTAAATGAAATAAAATGATTATTACAAATTCATTTAAAACTGAATACACCAAACGACAAAGTTTACACAGAAAACTATGAACGGATATGTAAACTAAATAAAAGTCCACCTAACGTCGCGTCGCATTGTCCCAAAAAAACATTAAACCACGACACGTGTGTTTTGAAAGGTAAAATACAGCAATCAAAACTTCCCTTTCAAAAATCGAACGGTTTGAAACAATTCCATCGAAAGAAAGAGAGGGCAACAGAAAACCGACCAACCGGAAGTGACGTTGCAGGTAGATAATATTCGAGGTCGGGCCCTCGCGCTGTGCAGCTTCCGGTCCGAGGGGCTCTGACAACAATAATCTCCAACGTACGTAGGTAATTTCCAAATTGAACTAAGAAATCAGTGGAGCAGAGTTAGACAAACTCGATCTACAATTTTCCTTTGAAAATCTTAATTCAAAACATCAGGCGTTTGAAAAACCTATACATTTGTTTGAGATCCACTACATAAGGTCTTTATTTAGAATTTAAAACTTGTATAACCGACTGATCAACTAGCTTATGTCTATCTCGCTAACAATGATGATGATGATGATGATGATGATATTGTAAGGAACAGAACGAGGCATTGCCTTGTAGGTCACGTTTGTAGGAACGTGCTCTACAATACACTGCTCATAGCTGCATACATTGCGGCAGTGAGAGCCCTTCACTAAGAGCTCTACTACTACTAAAACTCCTTTACACGTTTGGAGACGTTCTTGTTATTTACTTATCCATTCCGTTTTCCTCCGTCATCCCATCTTTACATCTCCACGGTTTTCCGTAGTCTGACACCCCTAACTTAGTGTAGTGACCCCGGGCGCTCCCCAGTAAACATCGCGGGGTGACTTGAGACACCTGGGTGCAACACTCGACAACTTAAGTACAACGATACTTGTCTTGATGAAACGTAAACATTAGTACTTGGGATTATTGGTATGGGTGCTATTTTGGTATAGATAAGTTTAAAGTTTTTTTTTTTATTTAGGTCTAATATAAACTGACAGCTCCTGTCATTGTGTCATCACATATAAAAATCTGATCGGCATGGTATACGCCACTGCCAATGCAGGTTGTATCAAATTCTATCAAATTAAATGTTTTTATCTAACGTTTTATTTAGTAACTTAATCTATGTATAGATTATGGTTCGTAATCTTCTTTTAAGTATATAGATACCTATTATCTTTGGAAACGACATAGCATTCATATTTTACTAATTTTTCTAGTGTTATTTTAAAGTTCAGCTATGTTGTTTCAGTGGCATTTTGACCAACATACTTGTAGTCTTAGCGCAAAGCATGCATCATATTCCACAGGTGCGGTTAATTTATTACTGATATTTTCACAGTTTAAGGGCTTTTGAGGGCTCTGGAGTTAAAAGTCTCCGCAACTTGACAGACGGTGAGGCAGATCCAAGAGCTAATGGTTTACATGTGAAAAGGCTCTGACAGCATGTTACCAACGTTACCAAGAATGCCACAAGCTTCAGAGACGAAGCTATAAATTCAAATCAAGATGTTTGTTCAACCAGTTGTGCCGAAGTCGGGGATTCCCGGGATGCTAGACGTGTTCGTGTTAAGATCAATTAGTGAGTTTGACTGCGAGTTTCAAGTGTCGAACAATGTTTAGATGCTATTGTGCACAATACGAGAACAACGAGCTCGGTCCCGAAACGGGACGCCATGCCGGGTTGGCATACAATAAACTAGACTGTGGTTGCTCCGATATGGTTGGATGGGATTTGAAAACAACAGTGATTCTTACCGTGGTTTTGTAACCATTAGAAGTGTCTTAAGTAAAAAGTGCAGCTAAACACGTTGGACACAGGATCGTCAGGATTAGCCTGAGTCAATGCTCTACGAATAGAATACTTACACACGGTATTTTTATAAATACATACTTAGAATACAATATAACACCCAGACAGAGAAGAAACATTTATGTTCATCACACAAACGTTTGTCCTATGCGGGAATCGAACTCCTAACCTACAGTAGCATAGAAGGCAGAGTTACTACTAATTGAGCTGTGAGACAGTCTGAAACAAAAATTCGATTTATATCATAGAAGTTATCAAATCAATCATCGAACTTTGAAACATGCTGTGTTTCAGAAAAATGTTTAACTGCCCTTAGCAACGGATGATGTCACTAGTTCTTACCTTCTGGTAAACAAACAAACACCTATACTAAACAAGATAATATACTATACAATCTTTAGCAGAAGCTAAAGATTTTTTTTACCTGTTTCGTATAGGTAGGTGTTTAGTCATTTCATAAAACAAACCAACAAATAAAATACCTACATTCATATTTTTGTAAAATATAAACTCCAAAGAGTGAATAACAATAAACAAAACATCTAATCTGTGTCATATTTTTTCAAAGGGGATAGGTCCCTTCGCGTTGGTTTACGGCCGCTCAATGTGGTGGAAGTGCGTGGAAACACAGAGATACGGCGGCTACACACGTCATAAATAAAGCACAAACCGTGGACGTTTTGAATTTTCATAGCTAGGTTTTTTACCGGAAAAATTACATGACCTACTTAGGAATCAAAAAATATTTTAACCCATAACTTGACATATAACTGCGCTACCAATACAAATACAAATATTTTATTTTAGAACAGTTAACTTAGAGTGGTTTGTACCACTCTAAGTTCCGATATCTTACAAGCGAATGTTAGTATTACCACAGATTAAAAAAGGACCGGTAGCCTTTCGATTTCACCACTCAATTTTGAACTTACAAAATATGACACTAACGTTGAATAAACCAGAACCTACAATACTGATGTTTTCTTACAATATCTAGAAATCTTTTTATCTATGGCTATAACATAATTTATTGTATACATGTTTAATATATTTTTAATAATAATGTACGGATTGGTACAATAATTTACATATAGGTATAAAAATGAATCCCTATTTCCCTTGGTCACGCCATCACGCGTGAATGAAGGCTGAACTGATTTCGCTAATGCTTTTTTTGTTGTGTTTGTTATTGTTGGAAGAAGGTTCTTATGAAAGAAAAAATTAAGAAAATAGCGCGAAAAATTAGAAAATGTAAGAATACTTAACCACATATAAACCTTAGCGCTTTGGACAATGAAACTTTTTTAATGTAACCTTATTACGTTTGACATAGAATTGACAGAGAACTCAATATTTATAATTACGACAGGACAACGTCTATCGTGTCAGCTAGTCCTAAGAAAGTCTTCTTATTCTATGAGCTAGTCTGAAATGAATTGATAATAAATAAAATATAACACATAAGAATCTTTATAGACATATCATTATAACGACTATTTTATTACAGATATATTGTTTAACATTATAAACAATCATTAATAAGACATACCATTCAAACTGAAAGTATACCTTCATACAAAACCTGATACTAATATTCCCACCTACGAGTATTTTAGCAAATAACACCTACGTCATTTGCGTCCTGGCACGTACCGTGGTGGCTCTGCTAATCAACGTGTATTATTTGATTCTGGCCACGTAGTTTTGTGGACCGAATGAGTCCATGAATCTGGAATTACTGGTATTCCGGTGGGGTCAATTTGATTGACCGAGTATGTAATAACAAAAATGTGGGTGATGGTTTTAATTGTGAGCGTACTACATAAAAACTACTCTGACAGTGTGTAACTAGAATTTATAAAAAAACACGTTTTATTTTTCCAGAAATACTAAAATAAACTTACAATCTTATTATTGATAGTCCATTTATTTATATCTGAATACAGATATAAGTACCAAATAAATAAATATTTTTGTGGATATTTTCTAACACGCCATCTAGTCTGGCATCGAGGAACTGGCGCTTAGATTCACCTAGATTTAAGACGTTTCAAGATGATCCCTGCGGATATTACTGAATAAATGCTTTTTGACTTTGACTTGACTTTGACTTTGAGTCCCAAACTAAGCAAAGCTTGTTTTTATGGCTTATGAGAACCAGATAACTGATAAAATATTTTCGTCTTTTTTTAAATACATTAGAATGCAATATTCTGTATATTGTATTCTTAATATATATTAAAAAAAAGACGTAAATAACATAATTAATAACATAACATAATGAAGAATAAACATCAATGTTTGCACAAATGTTTGTTCTCGGTGGGAATCAACCCAACAATCTACAAAACTGAGCTGTGCAGCCAGGCAATTAAAACAAATGCAGTATTTTTTATTAAAACGACACAATGTATAACTTTGCTATCTCCCATGTTACACTATTCTATAATTCAGCTCGAACAAACATCAACCGGCAGGATACGAGCAGACGTTTCCATTTCCCGAATGTTGTGGGATTTTAAAAGTGTCTAAGCAAGTAATTGCTCTGCCAGTTACCGTGCGGTGGATTTGCAAACTTGCTTTTGGTCTCACCCTGGATATAGTAGATTTGTAGGGTGATTTGTATAATAGTCTTCCGTTTTACAAGCCTAGAAAGTAGAAAATTTGACGAGCTTTGATGACGCCGCGATATGCAGGCGAGTCACTAAAGGTGCGGGTTGACCAAAGTTATAGCCATCTGCAAATATTAATCATAGAGTGACGGACGCAGTTCTGCCGTCACAGCACAGTCGTAGCTCCGCTTTCTGTGCTGTAGGTTGTGGGTTCGATCCCCACAAAGAACAATTATTTTTGTAATAAACACAGATGTTTATTTTAGGTCTGGGTATTATAATTCTATAGTATTATGTATGTTTATAAATAAAGTATTTAAGTAATATTCTATCAGTTATCTGGTTCTGGTACCTAGCTTTACTTACTTAGTTGGTTTATATGTCAGTATCATTTATTCATATCAGTGCAATTCTCGTAACAAAATATCATCAAATTCAAGTTTTGATCGTGTCAATCTCCTTAATGGTAGTCTTTGAAACTGACGTTTCAGACAGACCCAATTTTGACAGTCAAATTCTAGTTTCAATCTCGTTTCAGTGGATCGTCGTGGATTGGGCCTCGGTTGCCTGCACCTAGAAGTTAACCACTGCATCTATTTATTTATCAACGTGAGTCATTTATTTTATGATGCTTTTTTAGATTCAAGCCTCGGTTTTAACACTATTTTCAAGTTAAATTTAGTTCCGCAAAATCCCAATTTTGAACAGAAATTGTAATATACAAGCTGAAGTAAATATTTGTCCCAGCCATACGTTCAAAGCGTCCAGCTTGCACAACAGCCGGATAATAGCCTACGATCGTGCTCACTAGTGTTAAAGCGCGGTTTTGGCTCCCAACTTTTCTTCCAGCTGATGGTACGAGTCTTGAGTGGTGTGGGTGATACGTAAAAATAAATAAACTAAATAAGGTCAACTTGTGTAGGATCGTTGATGAAACGTTACACAAATTTGTCAAATCTCAATTTTGATTTGACTTGGGAAATATACAGATGAAAAAATGTATGAAAACTTTCAAGGATGGCAGGTAGAATGTGCTCACAGCATTTAACCTACTTTCACTTGTTTTTTTGTAATTGCTTATTAGATAAAGACCATACAACTACACAGTACTCGTTAAATAACATTAAAATTGATTGTGTATAGTATATATAGTATTATGTATTAAATAGTAGAATGCACGCACTGTGCCGCTTTATCAGGTTTTCTGTGGTAATTAGATGGCATTTATGAACAGAATACATAAGTCCAAGAAAATACTAATTTACGCATCTGAGGTACATGAGTTAGAGAGATGAGTCATTTTAATGAGTTGAAATAAGCTCAACAGACAAACATCCCTTCGAATGCATGAGTCGCGTGTCTCTTTGATGTGGGGCATGGGGTCCGGCCGTGGACTTAGGCTATGTTTAATTGCTACCTCGTTATTTTTGGATTATTTACAAAGTAGAAACTCGTTTAATCACACTGATCTGCACTAGGAGTGCTTTCAATCAGCAAGCCATGTTGTGTGCCTAATTGTTGGAAATGTTTCAATCGTTCATTTTAATTACATTTTTGTTTGTATAGTACTCGAGCAGAGATCAAAGTCATACATGGATGGCATCTGATCAAATAAAATTATAAAAGTTGCATAGATTTCGCGCACTCAATAATTTCTTTTATACTATATATATCTAGTACGGAACTGTGTTATTCAATGTAAAAGCAATCAAAAAAGTTATTTCACTGACCTTTGACATCCAAATATTATCGATCAGTTACTAAAAAGCACGGAACCAACTAATTAAGAACCAGAAACGCCAAACATGTACTTGTATGCTATATTTTTAACGCTTATAAATATTGCAACTCGTTAGTCAACTGCCACCGTCCTACATTTGTGTCCCAACTGTCCCAAGTTAATTCGGGTTCATCGTCTGGCATTTTTCGCATCTAATCTTGTTAAGCAAATCCAGGGGCCGTGACATGGGTTGGATTATGTTAACACATAGCAGTTTTTCTAGTGTTGTACGTTTGTTACTCGTTTTACATCTGTTTCACTGTGGAGTACATTACATGAATCCTGTTAAAAATGTGCAAATATAGACGAATAAAGTTAAAATTTAGAATGCACATCTCATTTCACAACGCGGTAAAATTGTAAATGATGAAATTCGTAGAAGAACTACGGTTACTGACATACTTCCAGATTCAGAAGTGGCAATGGGCATAGGTGGGTATATAGCTCGTGATTCAACAAAGCTGGGAATTAAAGGTTTTTCTAATAGCGAGCACGAACCAAAAAACAACCTCGAAGACGTTTCAAAGTGATTTTGGCGTTTGATTGATTAAATGCATTTTGACTTTTTTTTTATCTGTGCCAATAATAAGACTCCAGAGTGACTGGCCTATATATGGACAACACACAGCCTAAGCGGTTGGTCTTGGATACATGAAATTTCAGGGTAACTTTGTGTTGGTGCCTAGGAGTGTACTAAGAAGGAATTCTCTAAATTCAACACCTATAGTTGTACAGCGGGGGGTTGAAGTTTTGAAAATAGCTTCACGTGGACGAAGTCGTGGGTAGTGGGTAGGCACCAGTATTTTATAAGTGTTGTTATCCTGTCGCAATATTTTTATTTATTTCGCTTTAGTGCTTAGTAACCGCATTAGTAAAACTAAATATTAAAAACAATATGGTTACCATAATTTTTGCCGCTTATTTCTACGTAACTAATTTATACCTACAGTTTGCGCATGCATGATATAAAAATAATACGTGAAGAATCATTTCAATATTACATATAACAAGAAGTTTTCCTATTCGGAGACCTGATCCAACTTTTGCTTCCTGGAACGTAAAATCCACAGAATCCTTAACAAATAAAACTTTACAATTATAGTAGGTGCTTTAAAATCCCGGTTTGTCTGGTATGTCATACTAAAGTCTCCAAGTTTCAGAGTTATAACAAGACAAACTTCAATCCTTTCTCGCTAACAAGTCGGTACTTGCGTTGTTAGGGATAGAACTAGACATGGAGACAGCGGTGCTTTTCAAGATTACAGTTTCCAATTCAGATGAAACCAAAACGAAGTATATAGGCTTCACGCAAATTGATATATTTTGTACCATTTTCACCACACGTGATTAGACTCAAACGTTTTTCAGATAATTAGAGACTTGATATTTTCAGGGTATATTTGGCTTGGTGTGTAGAGATGAACAAAAATTTTTGGAATGCATAAAAGTGGTTTTTCAAATTCAATCCTTCAAAAGATGCAGTGAGGGTTGAAGTTTGTATGAAAATAATTCTACGCTGATAAAGTCGCGTTTTACATAATAATATGCTTCAGTACGCTAGTTTTCACTGGAACCTAAAATTTTAACTCACAAATCGTCATTGTACCGTATGTAAGTCATAAATAGTTACTTTACAAAAAAAACATAAATTTTTATAAGAAATACCTAAAAAAATATTTGTAATTAAATGGCAGTGAAATAAATTGTATGATTTAAGTTTAAATTATTCCAAAAATTATTCCCTCGAGTGAGATTTGAACCCACGACCCTTCCTTTAATACGGGAATGCGCTAGCCAGCTGCGCTATTGAGAGTTCTTTCTGATTTCCTTAAGTGCGTAAGCACTATAAAAACTAACAAATTATAATTTAATTTAAAAAATACAACAAACAACATTTTGCTCTATTTTACTGTATCCAATGAAATTAAAATATTAAAACCGTAAAGAGAATTACTTCTGCACTGTTAGAACTTCAACAACGAAATATGGTTTACGAAATTCAGCTCAAGCTCTCTGTCTATCCAGCTGTAATCGGCTTAGTTACTCGCACACTGCATCCCCTTTCGGGATTACATATTGCTCAATTATTGTTACACTCTGCATGAAATGGGTGCTCTTCCTCGTTGAAGAACAGATCAGTACGTACGTGATAACGTATATTAATTTACCTATATATATCAGTTAGCAAAGCGTGTATCGAACCACGCACAAGAATGGCTTCCGTAATAAGAGATTTATTTGAGACTAGTAGACTGTTTTATAGCATACCTGTTTATAATACTAATAAAAAACTTTTTCTCGTGTGGGTAGTCGTGTGTAGACATATTGTATAATTAGCTCCTCAGTATTTTATTAAATTTTAATAGATAAATCCTAATTAGAGACAAACTGGTGCGTACTGAGTAAGCTCCAGTCCCTCCCACACTCACTAGTGATATAACTTTTCCTCTGAACTCACCAATAACACCGCCGAAGTACCAGCATGGATCTATACGCAAAGCTTGCTTCCAATATGGAAGAGATGTCCGGTGCCTTTGATTCGAGGATGCAAAACATGGAAAAAGACATCAAGAAGCTCTCTAGTGGTGAGCAACCATCTCACAAAGACCTTGAAACCTTATCGCGAGAGTTTATTGATTTCAAAAATCTGATTTGGAAATCGATGGCTATGATGAGGTCTCAGCTGGAGCTGCTGGTACAAGGTCTAGATCGACAAGAAACTGCGTGTCGTAGGAAGGTACTGCTGTTCCACGGTATTGCGGAGACAGCAGATACTCCGGTGGACAAAACAATTTTGCAGCTGCTAACCTCCCAGTTTAAGATGTCAGACATTTCACTGGAACAACTCTCTGCCTGCCACCGTCTAGGCACTAACACTAGCAAACCTAGGCCTGTGATGGTTCGGTTTGCTCACTACACACTTCGGAACGCAGTCTGGAATGCCAAGAGTTTGTTGAAAAACACTGGGATTACCGTGTCTGAGTTTCTAACGAAGTCTAGGCATGATGTATTCACAGCTGCACGCAAGCATTTTGGAATGCGTCAGTGCTGGACCACGGACGGCAAAATTATTATCCTGTTGCCTGACAATAAACGCCGCCGGATTGAAACACATTCAGAGCTAAAATCCCTCCTTGCGGAGTTTCCCGCTGTTCAGCCCGCCCCGGACAATAGGACCCCCGGGACGACCCAGGATAAAGCCAAAGCTTCCTCGAGCCAGACATCGAAGGCCGGCAGGGTTGCTGAGTCCCGAGTAAGGCGTACCGTGAAGTGATGTGCATACGCCTCTACGGATACACGATCACGGTCAACATATTTTTAGTGAGCACAGAATAATAATTTCATGGCAGGTAGGCCTCACACTTTGTTTTACTTTTTAGTTTTGTTTTGTTGTATACTTTAGGTTTTGTTTCTTCTCTAAAAAATCTAAAAATCACTCAATGCTTCTTCTTCTTCTTTTATTATACAGACACATCGATCAACTTATTGTGTAACTTTAAAACTGTCAATGTCACTGCTACAATGACATTGACGTCTCATTTTTCTCCTGCCATGAAATGTTAGGATGCGTTCGGAAAGCAAAATCCTTACACTTTTGTTTGTGCATTATTTGACTTTCACTATTTTGTTTGCTTGTTGTAATGCTAAATTCTGTTTTCATAAATTCGTTTACCTAGGTTGTCAAACCAAAGGTATAATGTATGTATGTGTAGCATAAGTTTTATTTTAGAGCTTTTATGTTGAGTTTATTGAAAAATTTTTTTTACCTTTTCCGTGTTGACCAGTATTTAATTGGTGTCATTTTATTTAAAGTTGTTAGTTTACTTTTTATTTTTTAATGTATTTGTCCTTACTGCTGTCGATGTTGTTTTTGTATATCTTATAGCAAACTGGTGAGTGTCTGGGGGGGACAGTGCTATTCAGGTGATCTTGGTACTGTTCTATCAGGCATCATTTTAGTTCACCTTATATATATATTATATATATTCAATTAGTATAAATATTTTGTTTATATAAGTAAGTATTTGTATTTATTTATGGATATAACTTTTGATGATAGTTTTTTCTCGTGTTCGTCCTCATGTTCTTCTGATAACAATTATGCTAGTGCGGTTGATGATGACTCAACTCTCTTGCATGACCAACTTGAAGTTAAGTTTAGTGGGCATTCTAAAAACTTTAATATAGTTCATATTAATGCCCAAAGCATCCCTGCCCACTATGCTGATATGCTGTCTTCGTTTAATTGCAAGTGCATTGATGCCATTCTGGTTTCGGAGTCCTTTTTAAAGCCTGGTTTACCATCTACTCAATACCCTTTACCTGGTTTCATACTTATCAGAAATGACAGAATCGGCAAAGGTTGTGGTGGAGTGGCCATTTATCTGCGGGCGGATATTCCATTTAAAGTCGTTGACCAGTCCCCTAGCGAGTATAACAATTTTGCTGAACACTTGTTTATAGAAACAATTGTCAACCACTCTAAAATACTTCTTGGCGTTTACTATCCCCCATCTTTAAATGTTGATTACTTTTCCTCTTTCGAGTCAAAACTAGAATCTCTTACTCCACTTTATGACCACTCTATTATTCTTGGTGATTTTAATACTTGTTTATTGAAGGAGGATATGCGTGCATCGAAACTTATCTCTCTAGTCTCCTCCGTTAACATGCACATCCTTCCTCTCACTGCTACTCACCATGCTCCTCATTCAAATCCCTCTCTTCTTGACCTTATTCTTGTTTCTGACACTGACCGCGTTGCTACGCACGGACAACTTAATGCTCCTTTCTCATACCATGACCTCCTGTTCCTTTCCTATAAAATCCGCTGTCCTAGGCGTAAGCCCAAAACCCTTCTTCTTCGCAGTTTCAAAGAGATTGACCTGGAGCGCTTGAGGGTTGACACGAATAACATCGACTGGTCTTTAGTCATTAATGCTTGTAGTGTTGATGATAAGGTAACAGCGTTTAACACGATCCTGACTACTTTGTATGATTCGCACGCTCCGCTTAAGCTAGTCAAAGTGAAACATGCCCCTGCGCCGTGGCTTACGCAACCTTTAAAGAAGGCTATGTCTAAACGCGATAAGGCTAAACGCACTTATAAACGGTATCCAACGGAGGAAAACCTGGTCCTTTATAAGAAGTTGCGAAATCGGTGTACTAAGATGTGCAGAAATAGCAAGAGATCTCACATACATAACTCTATAGCAAACTGTAGCTCCTCACAAACGTGGAAATTTTTAAAATCTCTCGGGTTAGGTAAAGGTTCTGGTACCGAGCCTCACAGTTTTTCTTTTGATATAAACTCCATCAACATCCACTTTTCTAAGTCTCCTCTTTCTTTTGACAATAATGTAAAACTTTCAACTTTGGACAAACTTTCTCGCGTACCTATGCCCGAGTGCCCTCCTTTTAGTTTCAAAGAGGTTACTGAGGGTGAGGTCATGTCATTCCTGAAATCCATCTCGACGAAGGCTGTTGGCTCGGACGGCATTTACGTTCAGATGCTACAACTTCTTTCCCATGAACTTGCTCCTGCCATCACCCATATTCTTAACCACTCCCTCTTAACGAGCTCCTTTCCATCCTCTTGGAAAAAAGCTTTTGTGTTACCCCTGCCTAAAATACCTAACCCTACCGTTGTTTCCCAATTTCGTCCTATCTCCATACTACCTGTTCTGTCCAAAATATTAGAAATCGCGGTTCACAAACAATTGTCATATTTCCTTTTCAAACACAGTCTGCTGAGTCCAATTCAATCTGGTTTCCGGCCTGGACATAGCACCGTTAGCGCTCTAACAAAGGTCTCTGATGACATTCGCTGGGCCATGGACAATAAGTGCCTCACTGCCTTAGTTTTATTGGACTTCAGTAGTGCTTTCAATTCGGTTGATTTTGACATCCTTTTATCCATCCTCTCTTCCCTAAATGTATCTCACCCAGTAACCACTTGGTTTAAATCGTACCTTTCTGGTCGCTCGCAGTGTGTTACCGTGGACGACTCATACTCGGACTGGTGTGACATATCTGCTGGCGTCCCGCAAGGTGGTGTTCTCTCTCCTCTTCTCTTTTCAGTGTTTATCAACTCTATAACCCAGGTTATTTCTTCGAACTGCCATCTGTACGCCGACGACTTACAGTTATACCACCGTTTTAGCATAAATGAGGTATCTGAAGGCATTAACCAAATAAACACTGATCTTGACTGTATCAACACGTGGGCCAAAACTTTTGGTCTGCTAGTCAACCCCTCTAAGTCACAGGTTCTGATATTAGGTAGTCCTTATATGCTAAATGTGGTGGGCAAGTCGCCCATCCCTTACGTTTTTTATGATGGTGTGCCTTTAGCCTATTCAAGTAAGGCCAAAAACCTTGGTGTCATTTTCGATAGCAATCTCTCGTGGGTAAGCCATATAAATGACATAAGTAAAAAAGTTCATTTTTCTTTTCAATCTCTCAAGCGCCTCCAGAAATTTCTTCCCTTCAAAACTAAAATTACTCTCGCTCAAACCCTAATGTTACCCCTCATGGACTATGCTGACGTCTGTTTTCTTGACGCCACGGAGGAACTACTCAATAAACTCGAGCGCCTTCAAAACTTGTGCATCCGGTTCATCTTCGGACTGCGCAAGTTTGATCACGTCTCTGAGTTCAGATCTCAATTAAACTGGCTGCCTATTCGTCGACGTCGTGATCTTCACGTAATGGCATTTCTCTACAAAATTCTTAACTGTCCACTTTCTCCTTCTTATCTCCGTGAGCGTTTTGAATTTTTAATACTACGTGGTGAACCATGCAGGTCCTCAATGTCTCTCCTACTAAAAACTCCTCAGCATTCATCTAGCCGCTACGGTGGATCCTTCACGGTATCCGCGGTCAAACTGTGGAATTCCCTACCCCATGATATTCGTGCTAGTACTTCGCTTAGCATGTTTAAGAAGAACGTCAGAGAGCACTATCTGTCTCTATGAACATTAGTAAGTATTTTTATGTACCGTGTTTGTATTTATTTATATATATATATATATATATATATATAGTATTATATAATTTATGTAAGTATTGTAGGTATTTATGGTTAAATATATATGTAAGTATATTTATTTTGTTTGGTTTGTAAATTTATGTATTTATTTATCTAAGTATTGGTACTTGTGACACAATTTGGTTATTTTAATACTTTTGTATGTGCACGAACCTACCTCTATAGTCACCTCTCTCTAGCCTCAAAGGTTTGCTGTAAGAAAACTCTTGTTAGGGTTAAGCTCGCCTTTGTACATGTTTTCTATATATGTATTTTTTTTATGTATTGTTTGTGTGCAATAAAGAATTAAGAATTAAGAAAAAACCAGCCGATTGAATAGATGAAAAGGCATATTTACCTTATTTAGGGTTTCTAAGGGTAAAACGGGATCCTATTACTAAGACTCCGCTGTCAGTCTGTCCGTCTGTCCGTCTGTCACCAGGCTGTCACCAGACTGGATATCATGTAATAGAGAGTTGAAATTTTCACAGATGATGTATTTCTGTTGCCGCTATAACAACAAATACTAAAAAACAGAATAAAATTAATATAAGGGTGGCTCTCATACAGCAACGTTTTTTTGCCAGTTTTACTTTAAATATTGGTACGGAACCCTTCGTGCGCGAGTCCGACTCGCACTTGGCTGGTTTCATCATAGAGACAGGACAACAAGAAGTCTTGAAAATATTTCCAACGCTAGTTTAAAGCTTACCATACCATATAGATCCCCTTGAGTTCTACGATGCATTACCATCGATCGTCCAACATTGTTTCAAACTAAGCTGCTGTCCTACAAGCGATAAGCTATACGCACTACAAGCATAGTAATTTTTTTAGTAGTATGAGATCTTAGTGAAGGGCTTGTTCGGGGAAGTACTAAATCGAACTTATTTCTACTGCGAAGCAACTTGCTGTGTTCTGGTTTTAAGGGTGTGAGTGCCAGTTAAATTATAGGCACATGAGAGTTAACACCTGTATGCAGTGGCGGCTTTAGGGGGTGGCGAACGGGGCAATCGCCTGGGGCCTCGCTCTTGCAGGGGCCTTGCGCAACAACCCAAGCAAATTTTCAAAAATATTGATTTTTCATTATACCTAAACCAAACAACCAGACCTACACAACCAGACCTACTTTCGCATCACATACTTCACAAAGGACAAGGGGCCTCGCAAAGACCTGCCGCCTGGAGCCTTGCAATGGGTAAGGCCGCCGCTGCCTGTATGCCTCAAGTTGATGGACGTAGACCAGTGTATCGTCGGGCATGTTCCTATCAAACGTAATTTGTAAGGCAATGCTTTGTTATGATAGGTAATGATAACACTTAAAATCAGGTGGGCTATCTATTTGTTCCACCAGAAAGTAGTATAATAAACAATAAATATAGCATATAAGTAAATATTGAAGTCGGTTTTACAAGTTTTTACCAATATCAACAGCGATAAATTCATCGTAAGACAGCGGGCTCCTCAAGCCTCTACAATAAAAGTTAAGTACATTGTCTCCCCTCCTAACCTTAACAGTTACGTGTGGTATTAAGAATTTAGTAGAAGCATCACAGCGCCGACACTTTTATAACCTTCGTCAGCCTTGAAGCTGGATTTCATTGCAGTTGTATTGGCCATTTTGTCCGATTCGATATGGAAAGACAGATTGGGGTAAAGATTTGTGTTTGGAAGTCCAGATTTTCTTTAACATGTTTTCTTGCAGTTATGGTTATAATAATATTGGTCGCTAACTATTAATGGTTGATAAGTCTGTTGCCATCTCTCTTTGATAAAAATGACTAAGCATGAATGAAGAATGAATCTTATTTTTAAACGTTATATGAAGAAGAGAGCACCGCATAACTTGTCATTATTTATTATATTGTTAATTACTAGCTGTTGACCGCGACTTCGTCCGCGTGGTTCGTTTTTTCCAACTTTCTTAACACGAATCGTTATATTTTGGCCAATTTACACAATATCTTTATAAAAACCACAGCATTTTTCAAATTGTCTGTCAAATAACGAATAGGTGCCATATAGAAGAAGGAAAAAGTTTTAGAAGTAATGCATAGGCATTACTAAAGGTAAAAAGGATTAGCTTTGATTGCTAGCAAGCTGTTTGGTCAAAATGATCCTCATAGTAACATTCCTCATTTTTCTAGCCAATTGAAACTGACGTTTTAAAAAGATCTGAATTTGACTGTTTTTTTGGCTTTGACTTTTCTTTTATGAAAAAAGCTACACTTCACCTACGTGTGTTTTTAGGTGAACAAAATAAAACCGTTGCGTTGTCAGTACAATTTGAGTGCAGTCTCGGGTGAGGTACATTTGATTCGGCTGTACGAAAGGGAGGCACGAGATCAGAATTACATACATAAACAACAGTCGTTCTAGTATCCCCTAACAAAGGTCGCAATTTATCGGGGGGTAGCAGACGCATTAAAAAAGGAAAATGTTCGGGTTTCCCGGTTAAGAGCAATTGTGTGAATAATTGGTGAAAAGTGCAAAAAGTGTTTTTAAAGTTTCAACTAGCCACTTTAAGCACCAGAAATATAGTTCGTGTTAATATTTTAAAAGTTTATAGCTTTTTTTTTTATTAAACATCGTAATAACTAAGTAATATTGTTTTCTTAATTTAAGCGTGTGTGTGTGATGTGTGTAACATGCAAATCATGCAATAGTTTGTCATTTTGTGGGTATTGAACCCACGCAGCCTTGCAGTCATCTACTGCGCCACGGAGGTTACAAGAGGTCTTGAATAATCAATTTATTTCGTACAGTCTAACTCTCGTTTTAAACCAGGTTTATAATTAAGGGAGGGAATAATGAACTTCAACGCCATCGTCGGTTCACGCCAATAAACTGGATCAGAGGTACAGTCAGCTACACTAAAATGTATACATTCACAATACACAAACTCATTCACTTGTTCAACTTTTTCTTCACCTATCAGTATGTTATATCCTGTCACGCATTTGTCTCTCTCAAATACCGTAACTTTCGTCTTACATATATTAATTTTCATTCCTTTTCTCTCATGCATAATTGTTACCATCTCCTGTAACTCATCCGCCGATGACGCAAGTATAACCTGGTCATTAGCGTAGAGAAGACATTTGATGAGCAACTCGTTCAATCTTAGCCCATACTCACTGTCTTTCAAATCTTGCAAACAACGCCTTCTAGCCTCAAAGTAAGCAAAGCTTGTGCTATGGAAACCAGATAGCTGATATAATAATTTTATACTTTTTTTACTTACTTACGAATTATATATATTCTGACTGTAGCTGACTGTACAATACATTTTCTAGAGTGGAATTTACTCTGGTGCGCACTTTATGGTTTAATTTACGTACAGGATGAGTAACACATGCTTTCAAGTTTTTTTTTTAATTATTATTATTATTTTTTTATGTTTTATAGTGCTATTCTTAATGTAGTTCCAATCATCAATAACTGTATCATAAGTTTATTAGTAATAGATACCTAAAGAATAAATGACAGAAGGTTTTCAATTCAACCGTAGGTACTTCTTTAATTCGTTTGCTTCCTTAAAACTTCGTTATTATACTCTGTTTTACTTTCAGATTGGTTTCAAAGAAACTTCATCAAAATCAGTTCAGTAGTTTGATTTTCAAATCAAAATACGTTACAAATTTCCAGGTTTAGTTTGTTATAAAACTTAGTATCCTTTTTAATCCCATGGCTTAAAATAAATTATGTGACTTATATCGTGAACATGTACCTATATTTTTTCTATATAATACATTCACTAAATCAAATTTTTTGGAGTCTTATCAAAAAAAAATTTAAATGTTTTTAAGCATATATAAACACACTACTGCTTAAATCAATACATCTTTCAAACGCATATCAAAACGCAATCCCTACTAAAAGAAATAACTTACTTTAGTCAGACCAAAAAGTCCAGCAAAAACCTTTATTATTGGATTCTGATAAGATTATTGCCGTGCATTGTCTATAGCGGCTAGCTTATCTATGCCACATCTATAGCATATTGTCAAATAAACAAAACATCAACTCCACGTAGAGTCACGTAGAGCCTCGTAGCTCGTAGCTACGCCGTAGCCGTAGGGGAAGTCCCTACATGTAAAGCGTACATGACGGGTGAATATGTCACAAGGCTCTGATATATGACAGGCCACCGAGCTGTTAACTTATGGAGTTCCTTTCTATGCTTTTAGGGAGGGGAAACATGTTGATTACGTTATTTTTACTATTATTCTATAGATGATTGATAAGCCACGTGATTGTTTATGCTGAAATTGCTGAAAAAAATATGTAAAGCAACAAAACGATCAAGTTTTAAAGGCAAAGTGCTTTACGCTAGTCAAATTTTTCTTAGCTTTTTTGTATTCTTTCAAAGTTAATGCTGTGGTCTAATACAAGTTGTTGGTGATAATAATAATGAATTTTAATGTTCTCGAAATTGCTAATTATCTTATGATCGTCATCATCACCCTGAAAAACGTCTACCGCTGGGGTCTTCGTACCCATTAATAGGAAGAACGATTTTGAGGTATGTCAAAATCGTTGTTGGTGACCTTGATTTTTCTACGAACTTCCACATTTCTGATTGTACCACGGAGTGAAATACCCAACAAACTTATCTCCATAATTCGTTATTCTACTTTCAATTTGTGTTTAGGGCCAATAATTAACGTTTACTTATTAGTTCGTAAACACTGGTTATTTTTTTTTAATTCATATAAATTTCAACAATAATACATGTACCTATACACTAAAAATTGAAATCCATACAACCAGCTGACTGAATTCTAATCATTCATCGAACGCAGTATAAACAAGACTACTCGTGCAAATCTCTTTTTTGTATATTACAATAGATATAATGTATATTTAAAAATGAAATACAATAATTTAATGTTATTGTATCTTTGATATTCATCTTATCGATACTTTTACCCATCTCTAGATGGGCACTTAACATTCATCATGCTGCTCGGCGGCAAACGACTAATCTCTTGATATATCGACGCTCACCTTCCTTTATCTGGTGGATATCTGAAAAAGTGCCCCTTTATTACGCTTGGATTATACCTCTCCGGGTTTTGGAAGCTTGTTAAGCCCCTAAGGAGTAAAAATATAATCGATGTTTTAACGCTCTTGTAAATGATTCTAATTTTGTAATTTGTTTGTATTTTTATTTAAGGCCAATTTCATAAAAGAAAAAATTTTGCTTCACACACATGATCAACGGTAAGCCACCGGAGACAGCCCTCCGGCTAATTTCGTTTGTGGCAATACGCTACCCTGTAAATTGATATGCTATCAGTAAATCTCTTAGCAACAACCTATAGACCAAATTATATACAACGGTTTGAAAGTTATGTTAGAAACCGCATACATATCTTTTTTTTTAACTCAAAACTTGTATCTTTGAACTACTAAGTATGTTATTTCTGTTGATAAACATAAAAAGGTTATACTGTGTTATAGAATAAATAAAAACAATGCTCTACAACTTATTTAAAGTAGAATCTAGAATCCACATAAAACTGTATTTCAAAGAGTTACCACGACAAAGTCACCCGCAATCCAGACTGCTCGAAACAAACAAGTCAGTTATCTGTAGCTTTGGTTTCATAAATGCCATCACTGCTATATAACAGCCGTCACGTACTGGAAAATGGTAAAATACTCTGCTAGTGTTTACAGTGCTTACCTACACTTAGGGAAATCACAAGGATTGTATATTAAAATACTTGTAAACCACTAGTAAACCCGTCTCGACTACACACTAGAGAACTAAGATAACGTAACACGGGATAGATAGCAGTAACTCTTCAGCTGAATACCAACACTGTGGTCACCAATCTACATTTCAAGCGTAGTGACTAAGGCAAACCCCTAAATGGCATATCCAGAACGGTGAAGGCTTTAATACAGATGTAGTCTTCAGACTAATGGATGGTTATGTAAAACAAACCGGAACATATCTGGACATGAATGCGGTGTAAAAACCTTCTTTTATGTGCTTATGTGTTTCTGTGGGATGCAAGTCTCAGGTCAATGTGATTCCCGAATGTGTAAATAGCTCATGAAAACCTGATGGGTTTCAGCCAGTCTCAACGTACTTTTTTGCTGTGCCTAGGTACTAAAGTTGTGAAGCTACCTTTTTATTTTATTTTTCGCTACGTAGTACATTTTAACAGACATGACGGCCATGGTTTTTGAGGCAACTGTAGCTGTAGCCTGGGGAAGTTTGACAAAGCATTTATTGTTGGTGAGGAGTCGCGACCTACACGGCACATGAAGATAACGACTTTGAAGTCGCAAACTAAATTGCAGTTTGAGCCTGTTTCCCAACCATATATTTATTTATATTTTAGGCGCTAAAACTTTATGCGTATTATTATTTAATAAGTGAAAAATTGTATAAACTAAGCAGTAAGATTTTTGTCTGTTTTATCGATAGACCTTTCAAAGTAAACCTTATGATTTTATTGAATGAACACTCTGTGATTTTGATACATACTCTTTAATATTATAAATTAATGTAAATTAATATATCATAGTAAAAATAGTGTGTAGTAGTAGCAGTAGTTTTTATATTCCTTCTCAGATAAACAGTCTACTCCGGTTCAGATTAATGAAACTGTACAGATAAATAAATAATAAATAGACTTACGACATCACGACTTTAACCCCAGAATAAATATTTGCAGATCGTACAAAGATTTATCCCAAGGCGGGAATCGAATCCGCAACCTCCTGCGTCGCAGGCGGACATTCGCCCGCCGCGCCACATTGGTCGTCATGTAAATGTGTACAGCGGGGTTTTAAATTTGCATGAAAATAGCTTCACGCGGTCGAAGTCGCGCGTTTTGCTAGTTTTATTATTAACTATCTGGACTCTATGGTAATAGTTGCAAATATATTTCCAATCATAAATTTGCATTTAAAGTTTTTTTTATACTATTCTGTTGTAGTCTTTAATTTTGTATTTTTTTAGGTTTTCTTACTGCTTGGCACTCGTTTTTAAATCAGTATAAAATTCTGAACAAGTCAGTAGCTCATTTAGATGAGGAGAGTTTCTCTCACGAAGATGCAATTATCAGAAAGATCTAAAACACTAGTGTAGTGTAAACCTAATACACTATACTCGCATGTGGAAGGATTAATATCGTTTCGCCTTAGATATTGTATTTGTGCTAACAATGTTTGAATTCGTGAATACGCCGTATAGACAAGTTTTTATAGTTAAACTAACAAAACACCCACAACTTTTTCCAAGTGAAGTTATTCAACCATCCCTGCATTCCTTTAGGGAATTCCTTTTTTTAGTATACCTCTAAAAACCAAAACAAATATACCCTGAAAGTTTCAAGTTTCTACGACCAGCGGCTTAGATTGTGCGTTGTCTATATATCAGTCACTTAATCAGGATAATGGATTCCTATAATTAGTATAGATAGATAGATATTTAGAGACTAGTAAACTTCATCAATAATTAAAAAAAAACTCTAGGGAACCCACGTGGTACGGAGTTTCAGTGAGTTGAGTAAACTATATTTCAGTTTGCTACATATAAGAAGCTATTTGTATATCAAGCAAGCTCACAGCCCTTTGACTCAATCCGCAGCCATTAAAGTTTACCGATTAATCAAATACTCAAATAACTTAGCAACTTCCAAACATATCAGACAAGCGGGATCAAACTCAGCGACTTTCTTGAAGTATCCAACTAGCTAGCTATTAATAGCCGGAGAGCCGAGGGTATAAATCTAGTTAGATAACGTAACGATGACTGAGTGCATCGCATTATGCTAAACTGGAAACCATTTCTTTGGAACTATTCGTGGGACTAGATGCTTTATCTGGTTCATATTTCACGAAGCGCTGTTTCAGTATTCTGAACGCGCCCGTCAAGTCACTGATTTAGAACAAAGCGGAGTCAGCTTTACTATTGTTTCCGTTTTGAATAGAAAAATAAAGTTCTCAGAATTATTTTTTTTTGGAATACCAAGTACTGCAGTATGTGGGCTTGTACCAAATGTAGTATTTGGACATACCTCTGGTTACCCTACTTAGATATCCTCGAAGAATATTGAGTAAGTACTAGAGTTCTGAAGAGATATCTACCGTGCCTGAAGGTTAAAGTCACTATACTACTTATTTATTTTTCATATTTTTTGTCAGGTAGGTACGGCAAACCTTTTTTGAAATAGAAAAAAAGCAAAAATAAAGCCTATAAAAATTTGTTTGGTTCCAACAACTTAAGAACGTATCTATATTTTTTTCTAGAAAATAATTTTGGAAAAGGTTTGTATAATTTGAATCCTCAATTTAAAGGAAGAGCCTTTGTTGACTGATATTCAAATTGTGACCTCTTCCCAGACCGATTCTCCAACCACCAATCCCGTTATTCTTATGCATAACAGAACGAGCAACTTCGAGTACAAAAAGCTTTACGCTCCTGCAAAACAAAAGGCACAGCTTCACTTAATTTAAAGTGTCATAAGCCAGTGTAGAATCATAAAACAATGTAATAATTCAGCTGTTGGCTCGAGAGGGATGAACAGAACACAGGCATTGTGTCTGGCTCTGCTTCAAATCTGCTTTGCGATCCCTTTTCATGGAAACGTCGGCTTAAAACCTCATTTAGCGAGGCCTCGACGCGTTTCCACTCAACGCTATAATCTTAAGAAAATTGTCAAGGTATTTAAACAACTTTCGTCGCATTATTTGCCATTTAAGTTGGCCCTAGAATATAAATTCTGATGCCGTTTTCACGTTTTCAACGATTTCAGATTTATATTTAGTGAGGTAATCAGATGGATGGGTCATATGATTGTAGCATCACTTTTTCTACAAAACAAAAAACAAGATTGAGAGTTTTGGTACACCTTGCAAACCCCCTGGTGGTAGGTACATATTTAGATACTTGCACACTAAATAAGAAACAGGTGCGATTTTTCATTTGCATGTATGTATGTACAGTCAGCTACACTGAAATGTTTACAATTCGTAACTTTCAAAATAGTGTCACAACGTAACAGTAAATATTCTTAGGGCAAAAATGAACAAATTAAGTAAACTCATCAACTGATTACATAGTATTTTTCTACTGTCTAAAAGTTTATAGTAATTTTGTGATAGCATTTTAAAAGTTAATAATTATATACATTCTAATGCAGCTGGCTGTACAATTTTTTTTCACTTCTTATTTACATATAGGTACAATACATTCCGCTGTTATTATAACTTGACGTAGATATTACTGACATTATGGCACGGCAGAAACAGAAGTAATTTTATTCAGGTCTTAAATAAAAAATTACTACTTGGCATCGGGTTTTGTTGTAGCACGGGACTATCGTCCGCACAGCATATTAATATACGCTTGTTCCTTTAGAAGTAAGCACCGCCTAGACAGATAATATGCACTCTAATAGGTTTAATCAATGAGAAGACGCAAGGGAACATTACACGAGCAGACAGACATCAAAGGCGTATGATACCTGTACAGAACTCAAACAGTTTCTGCAGTTAATTGGAAACGACGAATGTATTTACACAGTGCCGCGCCGGACTGTGTGCTCAGCTCTTGTCCACTATCAAAGACCCAATGTGTATACCGCTGTGGTAGTTTAATAAACAGAATGTAAAATAATTTATATTAAATTCACTGCAGACTGAATTTACTTACAATATTATTAATTTACCTACCATACTTATAAACGTTGTTTAAATTTTAATATTGCTTTAAAAGAGTTGTGTCACTGTTTATCATTGCCTAATTATAAGATAGCAAAAGTTCAAACATGTTTTATCATTTAACAGATTTTTATAATTAAATAAGTACGAATGTGGAATTCAAGGTTAATTGTAATAATTTAATAACACAAAAGTCCAAATGAGAAAAACCACAAAGCTGTCACTTGGGGCAGCCTCAAGTACCTAATCAAGAACAACCACGCCAGCCATCCAGTCAATTTCCTTCAAAGGTCTGCCAAAACTTGCCTTATCAAAATTCAAAGGCGACGTTTGACGTTTGAACCGCTACTCAATTAACGCGATAGCTACGAAGTAAACTTTAAACCTCCAAAACTCAAACACAAATCGGTTAATGGAGCTTATTGAAATCAGCCATCGCGACGCTAATCAATAAGCATAAATGTCGAAATCGAGATTGGGTAGTAAAGCCTTACTCACTAATACTCTAGGGGAGAGAGAGTTCAAAGACTTGTAGACACAGGGATGTACTCGCGAACGCGTAGATGCAGGCACGTAGAGGCTCTACGAAAGTGCTACGTGTACACTGGATTCGTAGTATGACGTCGTGTTTGTAAACTTTGATCCGGCTCTGGGTGCATGAAGCAAAACAGCGGCTTAAGCAGCCAGAGGTTAGACCGGTAGTGCGCGACACGAAGCGATTATCGCTGAGAGCGTGCAATGAAAGTGCTTAAGGCAAGGTATATATCTTTAAGAAAGATTAACGATCTTCAGGTAGCGAGAGCAGGGTCGGGCTATAATTAAACGCAATGGATGGAGCATCCCCAAGATTTAGGGTGGGGTTGGTGTCTTGCTGAGTTATGATTTCACACTAGACGATGTGATTGGCACCTTGTAATGAGGGAGGTGAAATGACTTTTTGATGTGAAATGAGCAACTTGCAAAGTATTTTACCGCCGACGCTTCAGTGTTTATTATTATTAAAATAATCCCAATAATACCTCGACCAAAAATATTTATTTGTTTATTTAATTTCTCAGTATGGTCAGGTTTTAGGACTAGGGACATTGGGGTTTTAGAGCCAATATAAATATACCCAGTAAGATGTTGCAATAGTGAAATAATGAAACGGACCGTTATATAAAAAAACCAGTCATGGAATTAAAATGATTTCAATTAAACATGTCAAAATAAGTTTAAAAAAGAAAAATGACAAAAATAATAATGAAGATACGTCAAGGTTATCATTCTAGTCATCTATACCATAGTACATTGTGTAAGATAACTCAATCTAAATACTCAATATGAGGCACTTTGAAAACGTTGCTTGAAGAAAGTTAGTATTGCCGATGTAATTATTTTTTGATTAATAATGATACTCATAGTTGAAGTAGCATTCAATATTCTTACTTATATAGAAATAGCATCACGACTTTAACCCACGGTAGAGATCTCGTTAAATCTCTGTCCCTAGTTTATTTAAGAATGTCTAAGGGTAGTCAGATATACGTCCAAATCTTACGTTAGAATGCTAAGGAGTTCCGATAGCCCGATTCCAGTGATGGGATTGCAACCTATCCTAAAGGACAGGGTGCAGGTTTAATACTAACTGGTTTTCTCACGATGCTTTCTTTAAGTTATTGGTATTAGATATTCATACAATTTGAATAGAAAAAACTATTTTCCTGAAATTTATTAAGGTTGTAAGTACGATCCCTTTAAGGGCCTCACAGATATTAGAAGTCGCAAAGGTCACATTTCTTCCTTGCTTCGTCGAGCGTGACCGCACTGTCACATATTTTACTCCGCCCTTTCTTATCCCCTGAACGATATGAGACTAATGTACATGTCTTTAGAGTTTCCTGTGTTATTGACCTGAAAATACAGGAAACTTTGCTAATTAAAAATGAAAATTTAGATGCAAAACCAAAAGTTGTTGGTAAGGGATTATCTCTACAGAATTATTTATTGATCTTTCGTTTACAAATTATAAATTTGACTCACTATAAAGAAAATAAAACTGGTCATTCACACAATAAACCAACACATCTAGCACCATACATACACTTATTTTTGGTTAGCTCTTTCCGTCCCATTGCTGGGCAAGGTCCTTACACATGCTCGTCAAAACTAAACTGAAAATAGCATGTACTTAAACCATTTAATTTCTCCTGGTTATTTTGAAACGCTTGATCAGTGGTTTTTTGAGAAAATAGTGATGAAATAAGCAGATGACTATGGAATGGCTATCTCTGCCTATAATAATCACAATACCACTGAAAATGCTTTCTATGGTACATTGTAAAGTAAAAAAAAGTAAAAGTAAAAAGTCTTTATTTGGGAACATAATGTTACAGACAATAACAATTGGCAGCGATGCGACCTGCAGAAGTAAAATACTGTGTCGCAGATCGCAACACCCACCTCCGGGATTAGAGTAGGATACGTTCCACATACTGAACTTAGATATAAGTTTATGTTTAAGTTTATATAAGAAGATAACACGTACGATTGTACGTACTGTGTTCATCACTCTGAGATGTACAGGTGTTAATTATCATGCGCTTGTAACTGTATGGTTGACCTGGTAAACTCGAAGCCTTCAGCTAGATAGCCCAGAACCTCTTCTAGAGGAAAGTCGTAGGCTATCTAGCTATCGTTATCTAGGTATGGAAGGTTGTGGGAAGGTAAAAGTTAACCCAACTATAAAGTAATACCTAATATTATAAAGTGCGTGAGTACATTCCGGTCCCGGATACAGGAATAGCGCCAGATCGATTGTCCGTCTGTCGCTGGTATTTCGGTACTGATCCGCTCGCAGGTATCGTTCAGCATAAAAAGCTGAACATTTTTAGTGAACAAAAATAGGTTTGCAACCAACTTGCCATGTAATCGTTTGTTACCATTAAACTGATTTGATACCCAAATATACTCCTAAATTTTACATTTCAGGGCGCTAGATAAGTACTTTGTCTAGTAACTTATCAAAGCATAAGTATAGTAACTTATTTATCCAACTAGCAGCTAGTCGGTACAAACCATTATCGATAGAATTCATTCCATCGATATGATGCATTATCAAGTGGTAAAAAAAAAATTATACCATCAGTTGTGTAAAAAAATTAGTTTCCGTTGAACTGATTGTTCTAATTGGTATATCAACCGATTACATTAATTGATGTTCATCCGTTGGTAGGTTACCCTCAAATGCGACCAGACATGTTAAATTACTCCATAATTAACAAAGATATGACTACAAGATACACGTACGAAAGTGCGTGATGTTTTGGGAATTTTGGGTGAGAAGCTACATTTGAGCACTTGGACTGTGAAGCCACTTCTGCTGCTGACTGTACACAGACCGATATGTCAATTAGGGTATTGGACAGCCTACGCCAAATTGGAAGCGTGTTTGGAGTACTATGACGAACTGCTTGATTTGAATCTTTTAGGTGTATGCTTTAATCACAACTTGGTTTACCATAAAACTGAGACAAACCAAGGATTGTAATTTTAGAAATAGAAATAAAATATAAACAGAAATAGCATCACAACTTAATCCCCAAGCCGGTAGATAACTCCTCAGATCTTTTAGCACCACGCAAGTTTCTTCGAGAATGTCTAAGGGCGGTAGTCAGAGGTAAGTCCAGATATTACATTTGATACATACCCACCTTTTGCAGTATTCGGTATACCATGCGTGACAGGTTGCAAGCCCATCGCTGCTGCTAGAATACTAATTGTTTGCGTCACGATGTTTTTCTTCACCGTTTGAGAGCGCTGGTATTGCGCACATAAGTTTTTCAAACGGAAAAATCCATTGGTGCATGACTAGAATTAGAGGTGGGGTTACTACCACTAGACCACCGGTGCTCGGTGTAATTTTTTGAGGAACGAAAATTGATAGGCTGGTTTGTATTTCAACACATTATCATATACATTGTAAATAATTTGGTTAGATCTTAAATTCAACTATCGATCGACATTTGCACACAATTTTATGGTAGAGGACATAATAACTAATGTCAACCCCAACACCATGTATTTGTGCCTATGTTTAAGCAAATAAATTTCAGATTTCTGATAAGAAACTAGATCAACCCCAGCGAAATCATGTACAACACGCAGTAGAAACCATATAAGGAAATTCTACCGATATTATCCACTCCACCATTGTTAAATCTCCAAAAATACAAGAAACCCATTTCAATACAAAATATTCCCAACCGGAAAACCAATAGCATCTTATGCTCTTATTTACCTGTCCATTTTGTTTAATCCCTTAATCCTCACTTAAACAGTCCAACGTTCGCAAATAGACTGAATAGAATGAACAGACTTCCTGTTCAGTCTAATTTAATTCCCCGTACGCTCAGACAGCCTAAAAATATACTCATTTGAAATTCCAATGCAATTCTCAACGTGTCCTTTTTATAAACCCATTTGGATGCACTCCGGAAGGCTCGAAGGCTATGTTAACGAAATTAAAGGTAGGTTGAGCTTTGGCAGTGAATGTCATGAGGAAAAGAATTTTATTTAAGTTTGCAAATGAATTCGTTTTTTTTTTCATCTTTAGAGGTTAGGTTTTTTATTTACTTTTCTACTGTTACTTTAAGTTCGTTTGTATAGTTCTGCTGGTATTTTAACCAACACTACTGAATACGTTCTATATCTTAGCACAGCGTACTGCTAAAGTACAAAGTGTGATTAGTAGCAAAAATTTAATATCCTGATTTGAACAAAATATTTTCAACAGGTTTTAAATAAAGAACAACACATTTTTTCTCTTCAAAACTTGCAAAAAACTAATTTTATTGTCCACTAGACACTGACAAATATTCTGTATTCTGTATTCCAAACAGTAAAAAATCTTGTGAATACATGAATTACAAACAGATGTTTTTTTTTGTATTAGTAAGTAGATACTTACTAATACATTCCAATATTAGTAAAGATAACATTGAAGAAGTAGGCACAGAGTACTTTTTATATAAGTTAGAGAATCGTGCCAAACCTGTACTGATCCTGAAAAATACTGTCCTGATTCCATCTCATGCCACGCTGATAATGATTCAGTCTGTATACTGTACTGTAAGAGATGAAAATACCATGAAACTAAAATATTTTACAAAACGGTTTCAACCGGCAATTAAGTTACTAAGCCAATGAGACCGGGGTAAATCCTATTGCATTTCTATTCTTTGTCCTCTTCGATTTCCAATACCACAGCGTTGTCCTTTATTTTGGGTCTCAATTCTCCTCGACTGCACTCCCAATGAGAGTACTTATCGGAAATAATGACAATTGTTAGTATCAACTGTGTAATGCTTGCAGTTTAGTAAATTGCTTCGCATTATTTCTAAAGTCGGCTTAGACTTTAAAAATGATACTAGCAACAAATTTTCTAATTTATAATAAATCTGTAGAGGTCGAAAGGTATTTCCTGCGAATAGTACTTTGAAAAAGGCAAAATGCAAAATGGACTTTTAAAAAAAAGGTTTGTACGATTGTTTGTACATGCATCACGCAAAAAGTACTTAATTAATATTGTTGCAACCTGTAGAATTAGTTAGCTTACAGTCCAATATAGAACATAGTACAGTTTCATTGAGCTGTCATCCCTAAAGCGGGCGTAAATAGGGGATGAAGCTTGTATGAAAAATTCAAAGAACAACGCAGGCACATAGTTATTTTACTGCAGCTTAGAAATGTACGGAAACTGTCGAATCCTTCTTTACTCGTAGCAGTTCTTATACTATTATTAAGAATCAGCAAGTTAAAGTCGCAATGGGTCATATAGCTCGACGAACTACCAACCACTGGGGTATATAGTTCTATAACAGCGGCCACGAACCGGAAGACAAACTAGAGGATGGAATAAGCTCAAAATCGGTTTTCTTGGAAACAAATAGGGAAGGTCTATATGCAGCAGAGGATTTCTATAGGCTGTTGATGAAGGCTTTTAAGTTTCAGCGATCATACGAATTTACTTATTACTTGTTTTAAAATCTGATAAATACGCTTTTAAGCGTTAAATTTCGCACCCTTTTCAAGTTTGTATATCTTACCATGGCTAGCTCGATTAATTTATAACAAAAACACGTCATGCGATACATTCATCACCAAACCACTGCTACTGCTTCTATTTCGGTGAACGGTAGACGGTAATCGTTGGACAATCGGACAGGAAGCTCGGAACATTGAATCCGGTGATAATGTGCCCTGAATAAGTGATGCTACTGCAAATAGTCGCTTCAACCGCAGAGTAAGTACTGAACAGAGCACACTTTAAAGTGTAATCTGTGTATAGCGTAACGCTTAAAAATATAATCTGATTCTGTGAGTCCGAGACATAAATGGAAGACAGAAAGTGATGGAATAATAGTCGTGATATGTAAAAATCGTAGGATAGGACTTAAAGACTTATAGTATTATTTTTTCCCTTTAAGATTTTGGGTTCTATTCCCCTATGGACAACTCAAAATAGTGTTTTAATAATAAAATTAACATTAGTCCATTTTCAGTTTTTTTGTACTTTTAGGACCAGTTCATTTTTGTCAGAGATTATTTTTAGTCATAATACCTACGATATTTAATATATATAAGTTAGTATTTTGATGGGTATGATATGGAGTGAATTTATTAAAATTACTTTCTGTATAATTCTTACTCTGTGACCAAACCGCAAAGCGCTAGACGCGTACCGGACTTTCTACTTCCGGACTTTCAGGCTTGCGAAAATAGAAAATGTAATGGCTTTTAAAGTAATAGTTACATAAACTACATATACCCTAGTATTCGTGCACGCCAAAGATCAGGAACGAATTGAAAATACAATACGAACTTGTTTTTTTGTGAAAATGCAAGAAAATATAAAATTACCACTAATCTATCCCAATTATCAAGAGTCTTTGTCCTGATTATCTGACTTAATTTATACTAATATTATAAATTAAATTATATTATAAAGAAAAAAGATTTGATTGTTTGTATGTTTCTTTGCATTGAATAGGCTCCGAAACTACTGGACCGATTTGAAAAATTATTTCACCGTTGGGAAACTACACTATCCCCGAGTGACATATAGGCTATACTATATTTTCAAGAAAATTAGGGATCCTTACTAAAAACCGTGTGAAGCCGGGACGAGCCGCTAGTAATGTATACAACGCACAGCCTAAAACACTGGTTGTATGGAGACCTAAGCTTACAAAGTTTATTCAACACCTAAACGGGGTCTAGTCTCGTTTTACGCTAGTCAATAAATAAAAAATATTTGTTACACTCGTATTTCTAGTGACAGATAAAAACTATTTTAATCTTTCTTTAATTTATTTCGAACATATTTAGAGCAATGATCTTAGAACCATTGGCGTTTAATAAAAGAGGTTTCATTTAATATTATCAAATATAAATGTTTATACCGAATCTGGTACGAGTAGAATACTCAATGTTCCAGCTTTAGATCTAAATGTCGATTCAGGGGGCCAATTCTCAGATTGTAGAGATTTTGGCGAAATAGAGATCATGTCGAAACTTGAATGTCTACGCAAAATGTCACGAAAATGTCTAACGATTCAAAAAACCGTATTCTCACTAGAATTCGACAAATGGCGGCACGACATTTCTGTAGAGATCTCAGATATACGTTCCGTTTTAGCTATTGTTTCAACGAGATCTCGTTGAATCTTTAACTATATAGTTTTGTGGCCACAAAGTATGTACACAACATAGTTTATACAATGATTTTATAAACTGAATATGAAACTACAGTAAAAAGTACACAAAAAAAATTTTTGAATAAAATATTACATTTGAATATCTTTACATGTTCCTACATGCGTGGTACGAAACTTTGTGTAACTAAACTGTCAGTGTCAGTCAAGCAATCAAACTACCTACAGCGGCTATTTGTGTTTTGTAAAGAAAGTCTCGGATTCGTTCTCTGTCATCTTTGGAAGCAACATTGTATTTTCATTTTAATTGTTTTTCTAGTGTTATTTTAAGTTCTGATGGGTAATTTTGGTGGTATTTTAACCATCATTACTTGAGGTCTTAGTAAAAGTGTAAACAATTGAAATGAAAGTGTGTTATGTGGCATCCTGATTTGAACGAAAATGTTTCCCTTTGGTTTTGAAGAAAAACGCCATCTATTTCTTCAAAACCAATGACAGCCGACTTTACTTTTTTTACCGACTCGACTTGACTAAGAAGTATTATATACAACCCACTTGACATTGGCAAAATTGTCCGCAAGACGGACAGAGGCCACAAAAAAAAAAGAAAGTCCTACCTACTTTGAAAGTTTGCTAGGCGCCCGAAAATAACATCAATAAATAATGCAAGCGTGAAAAAAACCTACCCAACGTCAGCTCAAAAATCACGGCTGCTTGAGTTAATCGAAGCCAATAATGAGCTACGCCAGAGAAAAATATTGTTTTTAAATAAAACGTTGGTACGTATGTGTTAGATTACCATAATTTTATTAGCAGAAAGCACTTGTTTAGAATATACCTACCCGGATTTAATAAGATTTATTACCTAATGTTGTTATTGCATCGTAATGACGAAAACTAATAAAGGCTTATAAATACCTGGCATAATTAATACTTAAGCAAACCAAAAGTTTTGTCAAAATAGGCAGGGTTGTCCTTGAAAAACGGCAGCGATCTTTCGACATTTGATCTCTATCGCTCGGAACCACTCTTTGCTTGTCGAAAGCTTTTTTACGACTTATGTCTATTGGTGACATCACGAGAATAGCATAATATGATTTTATTCGACATTCTCCATCTTTTTTCGACTTAGGTCGAATTAGACTTTATCTCTAAAGAGCGAGAATTGGCCCCCTGGTTATTTACTGCCACCGTTTAACATTAATATTCAATTAATTGACAAATTAGCAGAAAACGCGGTTATTTGCAGCGCTAAATATTCTAATACCTTTTGATTTATGTCCCTTACTTTATAGGCTACTAGCTGACCCGTGCCCACTTCGTTGGGCGGTAAACATTTTTACAAAGTACATAAGTACTGATGATTGTAGTCATTATAAAATAACTGAAGTAGTACTCGGCGTCGCCAACAGATGGCGTTAATTGAGGGTATACGGCATAAAATAGCGGCCACTCGCAGTTTCGCCCGCGTGGCAGATTTATCCCGTTCCCGTTATTTTTTCGGGATAAAAAGTAGCCTATGTCCTATTCCAGCTTACAATCTATATTTATTCCAAATTTCATCCAAAACGGTCCACTGGTTAGAGCGTGAAAGGCTGCGCGCGATATTGGGCAGTACCTACTTGGACATTTTTGATTTTTTCTAAAATAAAAGTAGCATAAGTTACTCCTTATTACATCAGCTATCTGCCAGTGAAAGTCCCGTAGAAATCAGTCTAGCCGTTCCAGAGATTACTCGGAACAAACAGACAGACAGACAGACAAAAATTGTAAAAAATGCTATTTGGGTACATGTACCGTATATATACATTCATATGCATATAGTAAAAAGTGGTTATTTTAATATTACAGACGCTTCATTTTTATTTATTTGTATGAAATAAATTTTTTTATCTCTCAACCAGCTGCAGTGGTTGTTTTTTAAAATCATGAAAAACTTGTGTAACAATATCGTATATTGAGTGTCCGAACTGAAAATGAAAGAAATCAAGTCACGCATATAAGGTACAGATTTACCATATATGTATGTAAATGTTGACACCAGACCTTCCCCTTTTCGTAAGGGTAGTTTTAAAAAATATTTTAAGAAGCCAAACTGAGTTTGAAGCAAATCACACCATGCATTATAATTTTTCCATACAAACTTTAACGCCTTATCGTACCCCTCATGAGGGTAGTTTATGAGTCCTTCCCAACGCGTGTTGGTAATGTACAACCATGGAAAACACGACCTGGGAATTGGTGACCATTGCTCTGATTGGTCGAACCAAAGCTTATGCTTCGTTAAGACGCAACTAAAGAGTTTCTTTCTTTCTTTCAAGATGTACCTTAGTATAGGTAGATCATGCAGTTTTATTTCTGGCACTTCGGTTGCTGCTGCCATAGCACGCTCGCTCCACTCGCTCGCCTCGCGCGTTTTTTTTAAGTTTTAACCTAACCTAACCTATCCGAGTCGGATCCGCCCTAGAAAGCGAGTGCAAAAGACGCAACTAAAGAGTCAAGTTGTACCTTAGTATAGGTAGATCATGCAGTTTTATTTCTGGCACTTCGGTGGCTGCTGCCGTAGCACGCTCGCTCCGCTCGCTCGCCTCGCGCGTTTTTTTTAAGTTCTAACCTAACCTAACCTATCCGAGTCGGATCCGCCCTAGAAAGCGAGTGCAAAAGACGCAACTAAAGAGTCAAGTTGTATCTTAGTTTAGGTAGATCATGCAGTTTTATTTTTGGCGCTTTGGCGGCTGCTGCCGGAGGACGCTCGCTCCGTTCGCTCAACTCGCGTGTTTTTTTTATGTTCTAACCTAACCTAACCTATCCGAGTCGGATTCTCCCAAGAAAGCGAGTGCAAAGACGCAACTAAGGAGTCAAGTTGTACCTTAGTATAGGTAGATCATGCAGTTTTATTTTTGGCGCTTCGGCGGCTGCTGCCGCAGCACGTTCGCTTCGCTCGCTCGCCTCGCGCGTTTTTTTTATCTTCTAACCTAACCTAACCTATCCGAGTCGGATCCGCCCTAGAAAGCGAGTGCAAAAGACGCAACTAAAGAGTCAAGTTGTATCTTAGTATAGGTAGATCATGCAGTTTTATTTCTGGCGCTTTGGCGGCTACTGCCGCAGCACGCTCACTCTACTCGCTCGCCTCGCGAGTTTTTTTATGTTCTAACCTAACCTAACCTATCCGAGTCGGATCCGCCCTAGAAAGCGAGTGCAAAGACGCAACTAAAGAGTCAAATTATATCTTAGTATAGGTAGATCATGGAGTTTTATTTCTGGCGCTTCGGCGGCTGCTGCCGCAGCACGCTCGCTCCGCTCGCTCGCCTCGCGCATTTTTTTTATGTTCTAACCTAACCTAACCTATCCGAGTCGGATCCGCCCTAGAAAGCGAGTGCAAAGACGCAACTAAAGAGTCAAGTTGTATCTTAGTATAGTTAGATCATGGAGTTTTATTTCTGGCGTTTTTTTTTTATATTCTAACCTAACCTAACCTATCCGGGTCGGATCCGCCCTAGAAAGCGAGTGCAAAAGACGCAACTAAAGAGTCAAGTTGTACATTAGTATAGGTAGATCATGCAGTTTTATTTTTGGCGCTTTGGCGGCTGCTGCCGGAGGACGCTCGCTCCGTTCGCTCGACTCGCGTGTTTTATTTATGTTCTAACCTAACCTATCCGAGTCGGATCCGCCCTAGAAAGCGAGTGCAAAGACGCAACTAAAGAGTCAAGTTGTACCTTAGTATAGGTAGATCATGCAGTTTTATTTCTGGCGTTTTTTTTTTATATTCTAACCTAACCTAACCTATCTGGGTCGGATCCGCCCTAGAAAGCGAGTGCAAAAGACGCAACTAAAGAGTCAAGTTGTACATTAGTATAGGTAGATCATGCAGTTTTATTTTTGGCGCTTTGGCGGCTGCTGCCGGAGGACGCTCGCTCCGTTCGCTCGACTCGCGTGTTTTTTTTATGTTCTAACCTAACCTAACCTATCCGAGTCGGATTCTCCCTAGAAAGCGAGTGCAAAGACGCAACTAAAGAGTCAAGTTGTACCTTAGTATAGGTAGATCATGCAGTTTTATTTTTGGCGCTTCGGCGGCTGCTGCCGCAGCACGTTCGCTTCGCTCGCTCGCCTCGCGCGTTTTTTTTATGTTCTAACCTAACCTAACCTATCCGAGTCGGATCCGCCCTAGAAAGCGAGTGCAAAAGACGCAACTAAAGAGTCAAGTTGTATCTTAGTATAGTTAGATCATGGAGTTTTATTTCTGGCGTTTTTTTTTTATATTCTAACCTAACCTAACCTATCCGGGTCGGATCCGGATCCGCCCTAGAAAGCGAGTGCAAAAGACGCAACTAAAGAGTCAAGTTGTATCTTAGTATAGGTAGATCATGCAGTTTTATTTCTGGCGCTTTGGCGGCTACTGCCGCAGCACGCTCACTCTACTCGCTCGCCTCGCGAGTTTTTTTATGTTCTAACCTAACCTAACCTATCCGAGTCGGATCCGCCCTAGAAAGCGAGTGCAAAGACGCAACTAAAGAGTCAAATTATATCTTAGTATAGGTAGATCATGGAGTTTTATTTCTGGCGCTTCGGCGGCTGCTGCCGCAGCACGCTCGCTCCGCTCGCTCGCCTCGCGCATTTTTTTTATGTTCTAACCTAACCTAACCTATCCGAGTCGGATCCGCCCTAGAAAGCGAGTGCAAAGACGCAACTAAAGAGTCAAGTTGTATCTTAGTATAGTAAGATCATGGAGTTTTATTTCTGGCGTTTTTTTTTTATATTCTAACCTAACCTAACGTATCCGGGTCGGATCCGGATCCGCCCTAGAAAGCGAGTGCAAAAGACGCAACTAAAGAGTCAAGTTGTACATTAGTATAGGTAGATCATGCAGTTTTATTTTTGGCGCTTTGGCGGCTGCTGCCGGAGGACGCTCGCTCCGTTCGCTCGACTCGCGTGTTTTTTTTATGTTCTAACCTAACCTAACCTATCCGAGTCGGATTCTCCCTAGAAAGCGAGTGCAAAGACGCAACTAAAGAGTCAAGTTGTACCTTAGTATAGGTAGATCATGCAGTTTTATTTTTGGCGCTTCGGCGGCTGCTGCCGCAGCACGTTCGCTTCGCTCGCTCGCCTCGCGCGTTTTTTTTATGTTCTAACCTAACCTAACCTATCCGAGTCGGATCCGCCCTAGAAAGCGAGTGCAAAAGACGCAACTAAAGAGTCAAGTTGTATCTTAGTATAGTTAGATCATGGAGTTTTATTTCTGGCGTTTTTTTTTTATATTCTAACCTAACCTAACCTATCCGGGTCGGATCCGGATCCGCCCTAGAAAGCGAGTGCAAAAGACGCAACTAAAGAGTCAAGTTGTATCTTAGTATAGGTAGATCATGCAGTTTTATTTCTGGCGCTTTGGCGGCTACTGCCGCAGCACGCTCACTCTACTCGCTCGCCTCGCGAGTTTTTTTATGTTCTAACCTAACCTAACCTATCCGAGTCGGATCCGCCCTAGAAAGCGAGTGCAAAGACGCAACTAAAGAGTCAAATTATATCTTAGTATAGGTAGATCATGGAGTTTTATTTCTGGCGCTTCGGTGGCTGCTGCCGCAGCACGCTCGCTCCGCTCGCTCGCCTCGCGCATTTTTTTTATGTTCTAACCTAACCTAACCTATCCGAGTCGGATCCGCCCTAGAAAGCGAGTGCAAAGACGCAACTAAAGAGTCAAGTTGTATCTTAGTATAGTAAGATCATGGAGTTTTATTTCTGGCGTTTTTTTTTTATATTCTAACCTAACCTAACCTATCCGGGTCGGATCCGGATCCGCCCTAGAAAGCGAGTGCAAAAGACGCAACTAAAGAGTCAAGTTGTACATTAGTATAGGTAGATCATGCAGTTTTATTTTTGGCGCTTTGGCGGCTGCTGCCGGAGGACGCTCGCTCCGTTCGCTCGACTCGCGTGTTTTTTTTATGTTCTAACCTAACCTATCCGAGTCGGATCCGCCCTAGAAAGCGAGTGCAAAGACGCAACTAAAGAGTCAAGTTGTACCTTAGTATAGGTAGATCATGCAGTTTTATTACTGGCGCTTCGGTGGCTGCTGCCGCAGCACGCTCGCTCCGCTCACTCGCTTCGCGCGTTTTTTTTATGTTCTAACCTAACCTAACCAATCCGAGTCAGATCCGCGCTAGAAAGCGAGTGCAAAGACGCAACTAAAGAATCAAGTTGTACCTTAGTATAGGTAGATCATGCAGTTTTATTTCTGGCGCTTTGGCGGCTGCTGCCGCAGCACGCTCGCTCCGCTCGCTCGCCTCGCACGTTTTTTTTATTATTGTAACCTAACCTAACCTATCTGAGTCGAATCCGCCCTAGAAAGCGAATGCAAACGGAGCATAGGTTTTGGCATCCAATCCTAAGCTTGTGTTTTCCAAGAGTGCAGAAAATTTGGTACGACCTGGAAAGCACAACCATGAAATACACGACTATGGAATTGGATGCAAGAATGTAAACCAATTCCTGGTTGTGTTTTCCATGGTTGTGTATTCCATGATTAAGTTTGAAGCTAGTCGCAATAAGCAATATGATTTTTCCATACAAACTTTGACGTCTCATCACACCCTTTATAAGGGCAATTAAAAAAAATACATAATACCTTTTAAAATAACATGTCATAAGTAAAATTTATCCTAAATTTCATTTCAATACGATCGCTAAATATGCATACAAACGTTTACACCCTTTTTCAACCCCTTGGGTGTAAATTTTCATAAATAGTTTATTAGTAAACACCTAAACCTTTCAAAGAATGCCTAAGCCAAATGTTTATAAGTTGGCGTAATTTATGAAATTAATATATTAATTCCTTTTAACCAGCTTGTTGTTTGTGTTGTTGTAAAAAACAGGGGTTGTTTTTTAAAATCATGAAAAACTTGCATAATAATAACGTATTTTAAGTGTCTAAACCAAGGTTGAAGTAAATTAAGCCACACACAAATTTTTCCATATAAAATGTTGACGCCCGACCTCCCCTTTTCATAAGGGTGGGCATGAAAAATTTTAAACGTAGTCATTATTATATTTGTATTTTAAGAAGCCAAACTGAGTTTGAAGCAAATCGCACCACTCATAATGATTTTTCCATACAAACTTTGGCATCCCATCACACCCCTAATAAGGGTAGTTAAAAAAAAAACATTAATGCATTTTTGAAACTTTGACATGAGTAACATTTAACCAAAGTTTCATTTCAATGTGACCACTAAATACGATTCTGCATACAAACGTTGACGCCTTTTTTCAACCCCCTAGAGTGCGAATTTTCAAAAATCGTTTCTTAGTGAGCACTCAAGCCTTATAAAGAGTGCTTAGTACACCAAATGTTTTTAAGTTCGCATAATTTTATTTTGTATAAAATTATTGGGGTAGGGGTAGCTGTAGGGGTTGTTTTTTAAAACCATGAAAAACTTGTATAGTAATATCGTATTTTAAGTGTCCGAACAAAGATTAAAGTAAATCAAGCCAAGTATACAGATTTTTCCATATAAATGTTGACACCCGACCTCCCCTTTTCGTAAGGGTAGTTTTGAACTATTTTGAATGTAGTCATTATTATTTTTGTATTTTAAGAAGCCAAACTGAGTTTGAAGCAAATCGCAATACGCATTACGATTTTTCCATACAAACTTTAACACCCCATCGCACCCCTTATAAGGGTTGTTTAAAAAAAAACTATTTTGCATCTTATAAGCCTTGCCATAAGTAATATTTATCCAAAGTTTCATTTCAATACGACCACTAAATACGATTTTGCATACAAACGTTTACACCCCTTTTCAACCCCTTAGGGTGCGAATTTTCAAAAATCGTTTCTTAGTAAGCACTCAAGCCTTATAAAGAGTGCTTAGTACACCAAATGTTTTTAAGTTCGCATAATTTTATTTTGTACGAAATTATTGGGGTAGGGGGGGTAGCTGTAGGGGTTGTTTTTTAAAACCATGAAAAACTTGTATAGTAATATCGTATTTCAAGTGTCCGAACAAAGATTGAAGTAAATCAAGCCAAGCATACAGATTTTTCCATATAAATGTTGACACCTGAACATCCCTTTTCGTAAGGGTAGTTTTGAAAAATTTTGAATGTAGTCATTAATATTTTTGTATTTTAAGAGGCCAAACTGAGTTTGAAGCAAATCGTAACACGCATTACGATTTTTCCATACAAACTTTAACACCCCATCGCACCCCTTATAAGGGTTGTTTAAAAAAAAACAATAATGCATTTTATTAACCTTGCCATAAGTAACATTTATCCAAAGTTTCATTTCAATACGACCACTGAATACGATTTTGCATACAAACGTTTTCACCCCTTTTCAACCCCTTACGGTGCGAATTTTCAAAAATCGGTTCTTAGTGAGCGTCTGCACCCTCTAAAGAATCCTTGTGCCAAATTTCAGACTTCTAAGCCTTGTAGTTTCGGAGGAATCGTGATGAGTCAGTGAGTGAATGGACTTCTCTTTTATATAATAGATAAAATATGTCGTAGAAAACCCTTCCTTTATAGCTAAAAACATAGGGCTCAGTCAGCCATGTGGAATAGGCTCAAGCTCAATTCCCATCGCCAAACAAAAATACTCACATGGTAAGTATTTGTATTTACAAAGGCCTATCTACGAAAATAAAATCCGTATCACGCATTTTGACATTTATGAAGTAAACTTAGGTAGGTATCTGAACAACTAGGCAACACTCGATTATGTTACTTCAGTAGTTATGTTACTTACGACGATTATTTTATATTCAACGATAATGTTACTTCAACAATTATGTTGCTTCATTGGCATTAAAGGTGATTGTTTCATAAGAACGTATCAACGCGAAACAATTGAATTCCGGTGTGCATTTGTTATAATGGATACTAACTTTACTTAGTAAGTACAATATAAGTTGGGTACTTGATGACTGATATACTTAATACAATATATTATTTACATGCATATATATTTTTTATTATGCATAGAAAACACCCAGAATAAATACTTGCAGATAGTACAAACATTTATCCCAAGGCGGGAATCGAACCCGCAACCTCCTGCGTCGCAGGCGGACATTCGCCGGCCGTTCCACATCGGTCGTCATTAAGTAAACTGTATTGTCTTTAAAAATAAAAAGGTTATACTATAAAAATAATGTGGTATTTGAACTATCTGTTTATTTATTTTATTGTATAACGCACTGAGGCCCCTTTGACCCCTTTGACTGTCTGGATGGCTGGATGAAGCTTGTACCAATTATACCGTTACCGATAACATCTGGCAGCTGATTTCGTGGAAACGCCCTTATCCTCGAAAATATTATTTCTTATTTCAACGAAAATATCGCGAGATGAAAAAGTATTTTCGCATATAATATACAAGGCCGTAACGGCCTCAAAAGAGTCGTTGTTGGTGTTAATCGGGCCGCGTTATCGGCCCGGCAATAATAAAGGTGGTTTATGTCGATCGTTATGCTTACTAGATTATCTTAAATCATTTTAATTAAATACATAAATAGGCCTTTGCATATTTATACTAATTATAAGAATTTTTGTCTTGTCTGACTGATAGACTGACTTAACAAATAGACAACGCACAGCCTAAACCTGCCCAAACCACAGAGACTTGAACTTTTAAGATTATATATTTCCTGGTTTTTTAGAGGTGTTAGAAAGAAATTTCTGAAATTCAACCCCCAAACAGGTACAGCGTGGGTTGAAATTTGTAGAAACATAAGTCCACGCGGACTAAGTCGCGCGCGTTTCACTAGTAATAATAATATATTCCAGTTAGTTAAACTATTTTAATTCATACGGTAATTGTTATTAGTTGGTTTGCGGTCGCATATTCATAATAATGTAGATTTATTCTTCATATTTTGATGTGTGCAATTAATAACCGGAAATAAAAGTTATAACACAATACTTAGCTTGTTAGTTATTAGCGGTTAGGTTTACTAACTCTCGTTTACACCGATAAACAAGTTTGATACACGTTTTGTAATTTATGTACTTAAATAAATATTTGTGGACATTTTACACACATCATCTAGCCCAAAACTAAGGATACTATGGGAACCAGATGACTAATAGAATACTTATAAACGTTTTTTCGTAAATTATAACACCCATACAGAGAACAAACGTCTATGTTCATCGCACAAATGTTCGCCCTCGGTGGGAATCTAACCCACTATCTACAGCACAGAAGGCAGCTAACGAAGCTGTGAGGCCCTCAAACATATTCACATTTTGTTTTTTAAACATATTTTCTTCACTCTTCTGTTTACAAAAAAATATTAACAAGATTTCTGTATAATTTGCATAATACTATTCTCACAACTAATTTGAGATGTAAAAATGAATGTAGATACAATATATAGCATACAATTGGTGGCGCTTATAGTACTCAAGTCTAAGATAGCTAGTCTGCACCGCAAGACAAGGAAAAATATTACAAAAGCTTTATCATAAATGTGAGATTAAATATATTCTTTTGTAAAATAAAGCTGTGTGGGTGCCAAAACATACTTTTTGCCGTTTCCTTAGGAGCTAAACGTCTGGTGCAGTCTCGACCGGTTGTCGCCAGCGGCATTAAGTCGCTTCACTAGCACGACTAAAATGCTACATATTTCTGAACCCTCTGTCGACGTTACTGGCATCTTACAAGCCAATCATGGAATTAATTGTCAAACAATGTAGTACTATAGGGTTAGTAGTACTGGATTAAAAGAAAATTATCATTGGCACTCCCTTTTGTTGTGTTAGTGAGCATTGGTGGTGTAGTGGAGTCGAGACCGCTTTTGTCTTTCGTGCACAAATAGATTTTCTATTCAAAAATGTATAAATAATAATATAAATCATTGGGTATGTACCTTGGACTTACCTTTGACCCTCTTAGATATACTCAAATGAATCTTGAGTACCTAGGTACTGCTTGGTACTAAGAAACCTGAAGAGACCATCGTGCCAGGGGGTTAAGATTAAGTAAGGAAGAGCATACACAGTCCTCGAGAAAACTTCACTTACTTTGTGGTGCCGTTACTAAAGAAAGTTGTATAGAGTAAAATGAGATTACTATCGCTACTGGGACTCTTAGTAAAAAAGTAAACGTTGAGAGATTTGAATCCGTAATCTCCAGGCTGGAAATCTTAGACAAGCAGCAGCATTTTACAACTCTTGTTTTGCCATCGAGCTTGTAATTGCCAAATTTATGGCACCCTATACTAACGTAATTGTGGTCTGGGATGGTGGCATGTATCACTTCAAATTAGATTTGGAGGAAATGCGCAAAATGGCTGTCAGTGAAAGTGGGCTCTGCACTCATAATTCACTCGTATAGGCGGTCGCCATAAATACCAGTTAAATTACTATTACTGTTGCAAATGAAAGAATTAGCTAAGGAGCATCACCGATTTAATCTCCCCTTCCGAGTAGTGATTTAGCCTTACACCGAGTATTACTACTTGAGCTCAAACGAATATTGAAATTTATAAAATATTGAAACTATAGCGGCATACTATACCGCTGACGACCGATGTGGCGCGGCGGGCGAATGTCCGCCTGCGACGCAGAGGTTGCAGGTTCGATTCCCGACTTGGGATAAATGTTTGTACGATCTGCAAATATTTATTCCGGGTGCTCTGGATGTTTCTATGTATAATAAAAAATATCTATATATGTAATGTATTGTATTAAGTATATCAGTCATCTAGTACCCATAACACAAGCTCTACTTAGCTTGGGGCTAGATGATGCTGTGTGGATTGTCCAACATTATTATTATTATTATTATTACTATAGTTATTATCATCAGCTTGAAGAAGTACCCATAGCCTTTTTAAACGTTCCCAGGTTAGATTTTGAATGATTTGACCGCTAAGGAGAGGAACTCATTGCCGGTTTCTGTTTTTCCTGACCACTATAATCTGGATCTCTTTAAGGCAAGAATGAATAGATGTCTTCTCGACCGTTCTGCTTCATCGTCGGCTTCATCGTCACTTACCATTAGGTGAGATTGAAGCCAAAGGATAGTCTATTAAACTTAAAAAAAAAAGATTTCCAACTACCTACTTCCCTTCCTTTCGACCCTAGTTATGTGAGAAGCCATCCTGTAATTCTTCCGGTTTGTGATCACCATTCGAGAACTTTTATTCTCCAGCGATTGTCGATTCTACAAACTACATGGCCTGGTTTTTTATCATTTATAAAACTAGTTTTCTTAAAAAACGTCGATTATTTTTATTTCATAACAATTTTTCATCATCAACAATTTACAGTGGTCTATGGCTGGACAAAGGTTTCTTCCAAGACGCACTGAACCCAGCCTTCGTCTCTTATCAACCAGTGTTTGCCAGCTACATGTCGTAGATCGTAACTTTTGCCGAAGGTGGTCTAAAAGCAATCATAACAGATAAGACATCTTCCAACTTCTGTAGCTACAGGTGAAAGTTTGGAACAAAAAGTTCGTTATCAGAGCATGCGGGAAAACCTTTGAAATTTCATCTAAACAGCTCTTTAAACTTTATTCTGCCGGGTTGCCAGTTTGTCTCCAACTCCGCGGACCCCCGAGGCATCTGATTTAATTTATTTCAAAATGAACATTATATAAGCCAAGGGAATTATAGATAAGTTACTTCGAAAGCTTGGAACACATGAACGACTACAACTTTGTGAAAATAACTTTAGATGGTTTGTTAGTAGTTAAAAGTATTCAAAAACTAGTATGTTTTCTACACTATCTCTAATTTACCAGGCCAGTTTTGTGGTGAAACTAAAACAAACTAAAAATAAAAAGTTTCACATCTGACAGAATTATCTTTTATTTTCTAAACACCGGGAGCGCTTTCAAAGTGCAAACAATTTAGACAGGTTCACGTGGGTTACCCAAGTTTCCGGGAACTCTAGACTTATTTTAAAACAACGGTAGGTTATTGCAGTGTAGTGTATAATGTATCTGCTCGAGCAGGAGCACACAAACCAGTCTTTATGTGCTATCGTTTTTAACGTGTGTTTCATTAAACAATACTTTGCTTTGTTGACCGAGCGACCGAAACGTCTTAGTTTCGACATTGGCCAGAAAATGCTTTTGTCCGTCTGTTAGTACCGGCTATGTAAACGTCCCTACATCAAAAAAGATTTGACCATGATTTCATGATCTCTGTGCCTGATCACCTGCTCCTGACCACCTGCTCCTGATCGGATCTTGGAAAAGGCTTATTATAAATTAAGATAAGGGTAATGAAGTAGCTAACCACTGTAGTAAATAAACCGTAGAATCATTGATATGATTCATGAATAAACCAATTTAAATACAACCCATAAAATAAATTTGAATATATATGACGCCAATAGCACTTTGTCAATTTGTGAACCCTTGATGATGAATGATCGTGAAATTTTTTTTTAGCCAATAACTCGTTCTGCCCAAAATATGACGCCATCGAAAATTGATTGGTTGTGTTAACGACGACATTTGACAATATAGATTGGTGTTCTAACTGCGGCGTTCTTATTTCTCTTCAATACTGACCCTATACACATATCATTCATGTATTTTAAATATATCTAAGGTTACATAGATTTACTAGAGAAACGTCTACGACTTCGCTCTCGTGACGCAATTTTCATGCAAACTTCAACATCCGGTACACTCTAGTAGTACTACTACTGTACTGAGCTCTTTGTAAAGGGCTCGTCCGGAGAAGTACTACCATCATGCCTATTCCTGCCGCTAAGCAGCTTGCTGTGTTCCGATTTGAAGAGTAAGTGCTGGTGAAATTACAGACGCATTGCAAGCCCATTTATATGTAACCTGAGGCATATCTCTGACGCAAAGCAATGCATTGTAGTATTGTGCAACTTTGGTGAGGCCTAAAAAATAGATGCACAAACTATTATCACTGGACCGCAAAAAACTTCCATGCAAGCAATTCTGAAGGTACAAGAAATGTGTGATGAAGAAATTTACAACAAAGCCAACTGTCTTTCAGAATGAACACGCAACGTCTGGAAAGTAGGCCACGTTTACGTTAATTTCATATCTACAGGAAGCTTGCATTCAGCCAACTTATTTTGCAACTTAATTTCACGTACTTATTTAAAAACTTTTGCAACAATTTTGATTGAAAAGTTTTAAGTTAGCAAATGAAAACAAAAACAGACAGCAAAGGAATTTGTTTACATGATTTCCTCTTGTCAGTGATATGCACACATATATGTCAGTATGATTTCATTATATATTAAGGGTTCTAACCACACCGAGGACAAACATTAGTGTGATAAACATAGATGTTCGTTGGCCTAGTTTGGGGCTTGATGATGTTATGTAAAAAATGCCCACAAAATATTGATTTATTATTTATTATTATAAATGTTCTGAAAATAAAATATTTGAACAGCCCGTAGTTCCAGAGAATGTCTCCTTGGAATCAGTCAGTCGATTTCGCATGCAACCGGGCGACAGGCGTTTTGTGAAAAATGTTTGCGGAATCTACACGCTAATGTCGAAACGACACGGAACATAATCGACCCACATACTGGATTCCACCTTGAGGTTTCCTGGCAAAATTGGCATAAATGGATTTAAGTACAGCCAGCGTGTACTATTGCAAAATGGTGTTTCATAAAAATACAGCGGTTTTGCTTCTGAACGAACCAGAAGGAGAAAAGTTTAACTTTGCACAAAGTTAGGACAGCACTTATTTTAATCTTTGTCCTGACTGATTGGCTTAATGTCAACGCACACACAGCTTTAGCGCCAGCGCAACTTTTATATCCCATTGATTAAACAAAAAGCAAAGCCAAAACACACCTATTTCTTTCTAATTTCCAGTAGTCGCTAAGCAGCAACATAAAATGATGCACCTCGTATATGTTCAGAGTAATATATTGCCGACCTTTTGACCACAAAGCTGTTTATATTTAAAAAAACTCAGGGTCCAAAGGAAGGGCCGGAGACCGAAGTGAAATATGCTATGTATCTTTCAGCTGAAATTGTGATTGGGGTTTAGGGAGCGATAACCTCCACTTTATGGCCCAATTTTTGTCGGATAAACAATGGAATTTGAAATTTTATCGTGAATTTCGCTTCGGAGGTCGTTATTGGGTCGGATAATGTCGGATATTGGGCCCTTCGTTTTTATTTCGTAATTAATTTTAGGTATTTAATTTATTTTGGGAAGCAGAAATAAATTAACTTTGATTTGCTTTCGGATGTGTGATTTGATATGTGTTTGCTGGGTAGTTTGAAAGAATTGTTGTAGTATGATCCCCTGGTATTTTAATTGATCCATTTCTACGTAAGTAAAAGTTGGCGTTAGTGAGGTATAAAATTTTTATGAATAAATAAATATGGTGGCCATTTCACACAGCGCTAAAATTCTCAGCTCACAGTGTACAGTAAGATATAGATAACTAATGATAACCACATACTTGATTTTTAGGTCCGATATAAGGCATTAAGTAGGCACAAGTGTCAAAAAGGCTGAGTGCTGAACTGAGTTTTCAATAATAGCTCGAGATGTTATGTAAATAAAAAAATAATGAGATGCAAAGCCAAAGTATTTGGAGTCAGCGACGCTATGCATAAAGTTATAGTTATTTATAGTTACCGTCTTGTTGACATATTACCTAGCGTGTATTCTTTCGCAAAGAGATCTGACCAAATTGAATAAGTTGCGGAAAAAGATTTAATCTAAGTTCAAAGTCATAGGCATACTCAGAGATATCATAAGAATCATTTTGAAACGTGTCAAAGCTACCTAAAAAAGTTCCTTGCACCGCAATCACTACATACTGATGGAACAAGCTGATGGCTCACCTGATGATGGTTACCACCATCTATAACAAAGCATTGCCTCGCAGATCACGTTTATTATTAGCGTGCCTTCTGACCAACGTCCATCAACCTGAGGTATACAGGTATTAAGCCTCATGTATGTAACATAAAATAAATTACATAACAAAGGTGTACCTACGTAAATAGGCATGGTGGTAGTACTTCCACAGACGAGCCCTTCTCTAAGAACTTACTACTGCTAAAATAATAATACATTTACAATAACTTATTTTAAACCTAATGCAAATAAAGTCACAGCTACAAGTAAATACCAACAGTACTTAAACGACCGAAAACTTCTTGCTCTATTTTCGAAACGCATCAAAACTATCGTTAAAATTCAGAAATGGCTTTAAACTTCTGCATATTCATAAACACTTACATAAACATTTTGTGGGACAGTCTGAATTACTCGTCGGGGTCTTAAACCTTTACGACTGTGAGGGTGCTTCTAAACTGACGGAAGTCCACAACGGTGAAAGTCTTGAGGGTAAGGGTGTGTTTATACGACACGAAAGCTTTCACGCACTCACTACTACTACTATATCTAATAACCAAATTATCGTCTCTATTTTCTAGACATCAACGTTCAAATTCCTCGTTCAAACCGCACGGTCAATCGCGCGGTTGGCCGCTTTACAAACTTGACTGCACGACTTTGACGTCGTCTAAACAGGCTCTTAAAATAGTCGCAAATCTCGACAAGAAAAACGTTTCGCTATGAAAATACTCGGCTTCAATACCTTTCAAGCGTTCATTACTATAATTAAGAATTGCTGCCAGATAAGCCTTTATCTCACTGGTTAAAGTTACCACTATCTACGTTTACACTGGCCAATCGGGTGAGAGTTTATCTGACACTTAGAACTACTAACGGACGCTCGCTCGTAGGATATTGGAACCGGTAAGTAATCGCTATGGTACTAGTATCCGTGTAATTGTGTATGTGCAAAATAAAATGAAACTTCAAATGATATAATAGGTAACGTTGTTGGCTTATAAGAGAGAGCGTAAGTCAATATTCTCGTAGAGTAGGTATAATATAGGTAGGTACCTAGTTTGGTGAAGTTGTTCAAGATACGTAGTAACTGTAAAGTAAGCAACTTTACAGTATAAGTTTCTAGCGCTTAATAGAGAAGTTAGTTTTATGCTTTCTTGGTCTATTATGTGGCGTACCAACTTTTGACGGTGGTGTTTAGTGGATTTAGTGGATCCATATTTCACTAAACACTACTAATAATACACTAATTATATAAGTTATAAGTTTCACGATAACTCTTTACGGGATTTACGACTTTATTTGCAAAGTTAAATGAACGCACAAAGTAAAATGATCGCTGTCAGATTTTTATTGTTTACAACTGAGAAATTAGGTACCTAACCTTTACCTACATACCTATTAAGATACAGATCGTTCAACATGGGGTCAATATTTTCAAAGGAGAGGATTTTGGTGACTAACAAAAATATTTTTATATAGTTTTTTTTTTTGCAAATCCAGAGATGGTATAACCTACGCCTAATTGATAATTGCTTACAAATAGTATATTTAGAACCACACACGCCTATATCTCGAATAAACGGCAAAGAATATATTTTCATGATATACTTTGCCTGGAATAGAGAGGTCTATTCTATACAAACACCTACAAGGCTTGTGGCTGTGATGTAGCGTTGAATGGTAATAGGGACGGTCGTGTCAGCTTTGCTCGGTATGCACTCGCATAGATCTGGCTTCGAACATTCAGAGAAGAAATGTTCTAGGGGAGGTACCTACAATTTAAACTAGGTTTATTTACGTCCAGGTATTGTGAATAGTCACAGTCATCAGATACTATAAAAAAAGAGGCTTTAGTCCTACTTAATACACACTACAATAAATTGATTTATTTAAAATTTTCTATTTCTTTCGATCGACTGAAAAATGTGCGTGAATATTAAGTACAAAACACTGGCGCAAGTTAGGCACTTGTTTATTTTTACATACTGCAGATTTGTGCCTTTTTCATTATTAAATTTCAAGGCTTTCAATTGTTAACCAAATTTATCATTTCTAATTTTATTTTATCATTCCTAGAGAGTTTTTCTATTGTCTCTTTACTTCTATTATTTTACTAAAACAGTTTTTAACAAATTTTCCTTGTGTACAATAAAGTGTTATCTATCTATCTATCTATGTAAAACAGTCCCCAGTAACATTAATAAAAACAAGTAGCAAAACATTTAAAAAATGATGGCAAACATTTCACAAAACACAATCTAAGCAAAACTTATACAATGGTAACTAGATAGCTAATAGAATATACGTTTTTTGATAATACAACAAAATACAATATTACACTCAAACACAGAACAAACCCAATAGTTCATCACACAAACTAAGTGGGCACTCACAACCTACAGCATAGAAGGTAGAACTACTACCAACTGAGCTTCTAACAAACCTTTCTAATTTGCGTAAATTTGCAAGAGAAATTACCTAGTTCGAGGCTCCCAGCAACCTTTAAGCCTACCATAACTTATACTCGTAGAACGTAGGTATATACAATAAAACAAAGCTTGCATGTTAAACTGCACTAACATTACGCAAATGGCAGGGTTAAGTCAATCGATAACCAATAAAAGAGATTGATACGTAAATCTAATTCAAAATAACAGAGTTGATTGAATAATTAAATTTTATCGAAGTACCTTACCAAAAGTGAGATTATTCTTTGGGAAATCTGATACACCGGCTATGGTGGCTATGCTAGGAGTTTCACCACGTTTTCTAGAACTAGAAACGAGGAAATTCGTAAAAGAACTAAGATCGCCGAGATAGCTCTCAGGATCAGCAAGTTGAAGTAGCAGTGGGCAGTATAGCTCGTAGAACCATTAACCGCTGAGGAATAAAAATTCTCGAATGGCGACCACGAACCGAAAGACGAAGCGTATGACGCCCTCCTACCTGATGGACCGACGTCGTTGCTAAGATCGTGGGAAGTCGGTGGATGGAAAAGGCTCAAAATCGTTCTTCTTGAAAATTTATAGGGAGGCTTAAGTCAACCAGTGGACTTCTACAGGCTGATGATGATGATAACTCTAAGACGCGCAAGGTCGTTAGTCAGCGCGGTGATGGTTTTTGAAGTTTTTAAGCAGATTGGGTAGCTGATGTTCGCTGTCGGCCTTGAAAAAGATGATGTCGTCGAAGACACCTTTCAACTAGGAAAGGGACAATGAAAATATAGTTGGGCACACCTATAAATAATAAACGTACTAATTAACGAAGAACCTACATAACTCGAACTTTTCATTATGTAGTAATAGGTCTGTGAGGCATTTCTGCCCCCCTACCATAAGCTCTTACAGCATCATGGCAAACTGTCAAAAACGACGCCAAAATTGACAAAATTGTTCTTCTCCTATGGTTTTCAATTTTTTTGTACTACGTAACGGATCCCGGATTGTACGAAGATGCTCTCGTATCCATTGTTTGGGTCTGTTCAGGCCTGTTCAGTCTGAGCTCCGGTACAGATAATTGGGCAAGCAAACTATCGAGCTCACGGTTATTCCTCAGGTCTAATATGGATTCGTTTACATAGGTATGTAGATGTTATATACTGAACAAACGAATTTAATTAGGCACAAACAGATCCAATGAACATGTTAAATTATTCATACTCATTCATTCAAGACTCCATAGCAAGCTTTTATAAATAAAGGCGCAGCCCAATCTCTTCACAAACATAAAAACTCTCCGCAAACTCCTACATTTAGTCAATAATTCAAGAAAATGGCAGTATCATCAAACAGAGGAAATAAAATGTAACATTATTCGGCAAATAGATGAAACTCAACACAGATCACAGTCCGGGTAACAAGAAGAAACAGTAGTCCTATTTGATGCAAAGTATAAATAGCATAGTTCTTCAACCACTAACTGCTTTTTTTTTAAATAGTTAGTAAGTACTTTCATTAATCAATGTTTTATGTATGTCACTAGTAGAAATGCGCGCGTCTTCGTGCATGTGAACCTATTTCCATGAAACAAGCCTTTTTAGAGCTCCTAAAATGCCTAGAATTCAGCTAAATTCTAGGAATACTTGCCTTAGCACTACGTCAAATATAGCCTGAAAATTACAAGTCAGGACAAAGATTCTTATAATTGGTATAGATAGATAAATTTGTGGTTGGTGTAAAAACGAAGCTGAAGTACTGATACTTTTCTACAGTTATGTGACAAGTAAACAGACGGGAATCTTACACTGTACTAAAGCAAACAACTCAAACGGCATGAGCTTTGAAATGTATTACATTGTCATGGGCTCGTTATGTTAGATATTAGCGCAGCTTCATTCATCTCGAAATCAATTCTTGTGAAAGGCTTATTAGCTGAACGCACAGAGACTTATGAATGAATTAAGTGCCGCTCTTTTGCTGAAACGTAGAGTGTTTCTGGGTTGCTTTTCGATCGGTTCGTATTTTCATTGTTGTTTCGTAATACCTACATGAAAATCTTTATATCTCTGCTGGCAAAAATTTATAACGATTTCTTTATTTTCTGAAAGATATTCTTTATATTATTCTCTGAAGAATCAATGGAAAAAGATTAGATGGGTAAAAAATATGGTTTCAAAATTTTTCTTTTACGAAGACGTGCGGGCTTTTAGCGGATTATTTTCTAGAATTGAAAACATAAAAATTTATGGTTTGAAACCATTGGTTTCCCATCATTCTTTGCTGGGGAATAAAACAAAAAGTAACTCCAATATTATTTAACGGTTAAACAGGTAGAAAGCCATAATCTCCTTTGTCAAGACTTATTGCTTCTGAAAGCTTTTGCCTTTTCACGCGGACTTATAAAAACCGCAATATTCGAATTATTTATTGTTCGCGTTTAAAATTTTCTCGCCTCGTTTTGTAACAATGAATATTTTACGGAACAATTTGTGGTTCGACTTTGCTTCTTGCGAACGATTAGGCTTGGGGATTATGGTGAGCGGAAAGTGCTAGGGAGTGAGTAGGTACCTCAACAATTTCTAAAGCCCCGTTATCAGAAAGCTTCAACTCCCGTACAGCTCAGTATGGCTGTTTCTCCTTGTTATCTCTAAAATAAGTGTCAGAAATAAAACACAAAGTGTCCTATATTGTGCTCTATTTTTGCCATCCTTATAAAAGGTAATACTATACCTGACCATAGGGCCACGGTGGTGTACTAAGGTTTAGGCAGAGGTAAAAAAAGAAAGTCTTTTCATCAGTTATCATTTCGTACTCTTATTATATGAGACGCGGTAGTACCTGGGATAAAATTTTAGAGAAGGAGTAAGCTGTCCCTGCACCTTTACCATCCTCACATCTGAGCCCACAGGAAAGATACTTACGAAGCTGACTAAGCTACAGATTTCCTCACGGTGTTTTTCTTTAGAGTGCTAGCGTATTTTTTTTCCGAATACAAAAAATCCAGAGGCTCAGGAGGCATAACTGGGACCAAACGCACGACCTTAAGATCGAGAAGCATGATTGCTATCACCCCCAGGATGATCAGGCAGAGGTAACCGTTTACCATTAGACAGGCCACCTGCTTATTTCATCATTTCCAATCATAAAAAAACACTTAGGGACAAATACGTTAGTACTTATAAATAAAAGTTAAGGTTTAAAAAACATAATACCAGCCGTTACATGGCCGGCAGTACATTTTATTCATAACTAGGTGTTTTGGCTGAAATACGGCATCCCTGATAGCTTCATCATTCTGCTTACGACGCAAGAGCCGTCTCGGTTCTATCAGCAGCCAATTTAACGCCACGTCTCAGGCCGACGCGGGTGTAATATTTCTGGAATGCTAATATTAGTCCTTTAAATTATACCAAATTTACATGTTTTATGTCAATCTGCTCTTGGAAGAAAAAACTTGGGAGTAACTTTATGAAATGAATATTTTGTGGATTATGTAAAGCAAAAGTGAAATATAAGGTACGACCGGTTTCGAACCTGCTAAATATACCGTCTTTTGCCCAACTTTCGTAAGTTTGATTGATGTAAATAACATGAATGTTCATTTTGATGTTACCTAATTATAGGCCCCTACCCTAACCCTACTTTTAATAAACCCGTGTTTTTTTTGCATTTATAGTAAGTTTCAAATTAGATCGAAAGGGACAAAACACGGTATAACTATTTCATCGTTTCGCCAAGATCATTAGTACCTCACCAGGGTCAAAATAAGAAACCAATTTATGTCCAGTGAAAATAAATAATAAACTTGTACCCTACATCGCCCAGCAATACATAGTTTAGAACAAAGTTGCCACAGCAACAGTAGAACAACATGTTGTGAATCTCAAACCATTACCTCTCAATTAGTTTCACTATAGTCGAGCGTACTTGCCTCGCTCTCTCTATGGGCATTCGTGCATAAATTAGTCTTGTTAAGTGCAGTACAGGAATTTAATCCTCATATTTCGTCTGCTCTGGGGTTCGGCATATCTTTTAGGTCTAAAATGAATAGTACGTGAGTGTGTGTACAAGCCACTTTCAACTTTATTTTACTGTAATCTAAGGTCAACTTTGCATGTGTTGTGCTATGAGCGGTGTGAATTATAAAGTCATATCTCTACAAGAGCTCACTTTTGGATTCAACTTTATGCTAAGTTAATAAGGTTCAAAATACAAGTGGGTTTAAAGTTTTTGAATATATTTTGATTATCAAATTGGGATGTTTAATGGTACTCATTACTTGGTGAATGAAATCGGATTACCAGACGGCAAGTAGCTTCATTTCTGCCTTACACTAGGGTTTACATTTTTAATGATTAGTATCGATATTTTGCCAAATCTTTTAAACTTTAGAGCCTTTTTACATGCCACATGCTGATGAAACAAACATATGGCCCACCTTATAACCATTACCACCAACTATATGACAAAGCATTGTATTGAAGGTCACGTTCGCTAGATACGTGCACTACGATGCACTTCTCTGCGTTTTGTGGTATATGGAATTATAAGCACTTTATGCCTGTAATTTCTGCTTGTTGTGCTTGGAATAAGCATGATAGAAATACCTTCCTTGAAAAGCCTTTAACAAAGAGCAGCCCTAACCATAAAATCTGTAATGTAAAGACATAAACAAATGCCTGAAAAGTTTCATTTGGTTAAGCTACTAGATTTTGTTTTATTTAAGTTTTAGTTATTGTCTGTCGGCGACGGCAGTGGCGTTAACTTCACATAAACTTTCAAACAGTGAGAAAGCCTTTTTGTATTATACTATGAAGTAGTAATTTCCTTGCAGACGAGACGCGACAATCCCGACTTATCTTTGTTCCTTGACAACACTTTCCCTTGGGCCAATTCCTTTAACCGTCTTCTAATAATCAACTCTATTTACAACAGTATAGGACTTATTTTATGTAAATTTCATTCGAGGTGTGATTCTTTCAGTCGTAGTTGGAATTACAGCGCATTTCATAACTTTTGTCGTCGTTTTGATTACTCACTACTGAGTGAGCTTACTTTTCTTCTCATTGTTCGACTGTTAATATTGTTGGTTTTAGCCCCAAGATCGAGCTACCTTATTCTTAATTCCTTAAAAAATAAGCCTTTAGTTCAACAACAGCGTCTACTTTAACGGCATCGTAATAATTATTTGTCTAAATAGTAGTAGTAGAGCTCTTAGTGATGGGCTCGTCCGGGGAAGATCTACCCTTGCTTATTTCTGTCACTCAGCAGCCGTGTTCCGGTTTGTAGCGTGTATGGGCTTAGAGAGTGTGACGTTGGAACTCCACAACTTGGTCCCCTCATCCCTGTTCTACCATCGGATCACCAGACGTACGCAAACGAGACATCCACTCAAGGTTGACACACCTATCCGCAGAATATGGCTTTTCTTATGCTACGTACCTACAATCAAAGAGTGGAATGCCTTGTTGGTGTCTCTTTTTCTTTATCACTATAGGAGGAATCTAGGTTAGCAAAGAACCAACTACCACTAGGCCAAAACAGTATAAAAAAATATCTCGGGAACTCACTTCGAGGCGAACTACGACCAAAGTGTTGTATAAATTGTACGTGTAGGTCTTATTTACACCCGACAGTAAACCGACGCGTATCCAGACAGCTCCACAAGGAAAATGCTAAGATAATACCCGCAAACAAAACCTAAGGACCTAACGACTGAGGCGTAAATTAGCTCACATACTGTCGTGGTTTTCTAATGCCGGTAACATATGATAGTCTGGCTCCACACCCGCTGCGGGAGACCTATAAATTGCATACGAATGCATCTATGCCGGGAACGGGTCTGTTTACTAGTCTAGTGCTGGGAAAGTTTTTTCGGCTCCGGCCAATAGCTAACCAGTTTGTCAAACCAGCTGATGGACTATCTGCGGTACTACTTCTGCCGCAAAACAACTTGCTGCGTTCTGTTTTGAAGGGTGTGAATGCCAGTGAAATTACAGGCACATTAGGCTTAACACCTATACGCCTCAGGTTCATGAACGCAGAGCAGTGCATCGGTGGGCAAGTTCCTAACGAACGTGAACTACGAGGCAATACTTTGTAATAGACGAATCGCTCCTCAAATAATATGACGAAAGAAAACCTACCTACCTACCTATAGAAACTTGTGTTGGGTTATGTAACAAGCTAGCCTGTTTTGCGAGAGACTGGTGCCTGAAATAGGTTTATGGAGAAAAGACCAAAATACAATTATTTTATGGAGTTGTTTCGGCTTCGGCCTCCGTTCGCTGAAACCCTTGTTTACACCGTGAGTTCGTATAACAGTTTGAATGAAAATGACCAGGAAATTCTGTACCTACTCGCAGTTTGAGAAGTATTTTTCGCAAGTTTTCAATGCAAACGTTTCGTGCAGAAATTGTTTATGCATTCACACGATCTAAAAGTCTTCCGAACTTGTGAAAATAGTCGAGATTCTTGTCGAAATGTAGGTTTCCTGTTGTTTAAAAATGAAATGTAGTTGTTTTCAGTGTAATTTTCAAATTGATGAAAAATATATATGTTATGCTCTTGGCGTTTCATAATAAGTAAATAAATAAACATTAAGTATATAAACGATCCAAAAAAATCACTAGGTACCAATAAATAAACCGTCTGTCTGCTACGATCTAAAACAAAGACATCACGTGCCAGGAGATGATAAAATAAATTTTGAACATCCCCATTACAAGGCTAATGGGCTGTATCTCGAATAGGGAATAAAAGATCCGTCGATTAGAAACTTTATGTTTGCAATTTTCCGGACTCCCCCAAGAGCCTTCGAACCTTGAAATGAACGTTTGCACAATGTGCTTTCTTGTCATGTCTAAAGAAATAAAGACATCTGCTTAGACAGACTAAAAATGTTGAGCTTTGAACAAAGGATCCTAAAACTACTTGTAAATAAAAATTTACAAAGATAAGTGATTGAAAAATGGAAGTAGATAATTGTAATGGTCTTACAATGTAAGACCGTATTTTATATCCCTTATGAGTAATCTAGTTCGTTAGTAGAGCCAAATTAACGCTATTTGCTCTCTCGTCAAATCTCATGATTACCTTTGTCTTTCCCTTTCCCTTTCCTATAATCATGTGAAGGCAAATTTCATTCGGATAAAAAATCGAGACTAAAGGTCTTCTTCACCGTGTATTAGCTTAGTTTTCTCTCACTCTCTCCCTCTGCAAATAATGGCAATGTTTTCGGACAGACCACACCGACCAAGATGAGATATAAATAAGTACTGTTCACCTTGAAACGTCTTACAGCTAGACAAATCAAAGCGCCAGTTCCTCACGATTAAGCCTGGAAGAACAAGCCAGAAAATTACTTTGTATGATCCGTTTACAAATGAATAACCTAAATTTGAGCTTCCACCATACCCACGGTTATACAGTCAGGTATTTTTTTTTAGTATACTTACTCATAAATAAATACTACTACTGTCTAGTGTTTACACTCACTAATTTTTATAGCACCACCAGACATTTTCCAAATTTAAAATTCAGAATCCTCTCAAAAAGGTTGTACCTACTCTAAATTCTGCCCATTGAATGCTTTCATGGCAGAGATTTCTGCGAGACCACTTATGGTACTTTTCATATTAGGTTCTATGTAATTTAGTTCATTTATAATTAATTCTGAATGTATGTACTTACATATCGTCCCCGTAGTTGGAAAACTAAATAACTAACACATTTTGCCAAATCGACTTTACTGCACGTTTATAAAGTCCAATTCAAGCTGCATCTTTCTGTGTCACTAAAGTTTTGATATCATATTTCAATAATAAAATATAAAAAAATGAACCTGTCAATACGTCAAAGATGGAAAAATAAATTTTGAAGCAATGAGAAAAAAGTAGCGAAGGAGAAATAGTTAACTCGGCAATAAAATAGCTAAGTGTAATTATGCGTTACTTTGCGGCGAATAAAATGTATAAAGTTACTTATTCAGTTTTCCTTCGACGCATTTCTATGCTCTACAGGAAAAATGCAGTTAGGAATAATTAAACAAGAGCATTTATATAATTTTCGTGTAACATAATTGTGATATTATAGATACTATTTAAATTAAATAAGTACCTTTTTCGATTTTCTACTAAATCTTTCTAGCTGTTTATAATTTTAGAACAAGTAAAATTTAATAAGAGACTTTGTTCAATATGGATGGAGCAGCCAAAACACAAAACGAAAAATTATTTAGTTTTTAACTTCAACTGCAGACAGCTTGATGTATTACTCCCGCAAGCTAAACTTGTATAACTTATCAGTTTATGAGTTCAAGCCTCCAAATAACAACACGCATTGCATAATATGGACAGAAATTAATGGAAAAAGAGGGAGTATAGAAATTGCTTCAGCAATCAATGCCTGGATAAAGAGAATTCCAGAAGAAGTGAGTCATATAACATTTTATTCAGACACATGCTCTGGACAAAATCGTAATCAGTACACGTCTGCTTTTTTGCTTCATCTTGTCCAGACCAACCCAAAATTGTGTGTAGTAGAACAAAAATATCTCGAAAGTGGCCACAGTTCCATGGAAGTTGATTCCATGCATAGTGCCATCGAAAAAGAAAAACGACTCACAGAGGTATACTCTATTATTGACTGGAAAGGCATAAGAAATAGAGCGCGATCGACAAGGCACAACAAAAATGTGACCCCATACAATGTATTCGAATGAAGCTTTAATGACATGATAGATGTTAAATTACTGGCTGACAAAATAATCAAAAATAGAAATATCTGTACTGAATCAAAAAAGTAAACTGGCTAAAAATCAAATGCTTGCGATTTGAGAAACAGTTTCCACGCATTATTAAATTTAGATATGGTTACGATGGTCCATACATGTCGATAGATACGTCTTGTTCTATAACTGGACGAATGACAAGGAGAACAACAACTCCTATGGGCATAGACATTGCGCATAGGAGTTCTTTTTCGATGGCACTATGCATGGAACCAACCTCCATGAAACTGTGGCCACTTTCGAGATATTTTTGTTCTACTACACAATTTTGGGTTGGTCTGGACAAGATGAAGCAAAAAAGCAGACATGTACTGATTACGATTTTGTCCAGAGCATGTGTCTGAATAAAATGTTATATGACTCACTTCTTCTGGAATTTTCTTAATCCAGGCATTGATTGCTGAAGCAATTTCTATACTCGAAATCGTTCTATACGTGCGAGAAACGCGTATTGAGAAACAGTTTCCAGGCATTATTAAATTTAGATATGGTTACGATGGTCCATACATGTCGATAGATACGTCTTGTTCTATAACTGGACGAATGACAAGGAGAACAACAACTCCTATGGGCATAGACATTGCCCTAGAAGAATTAAAACCGGCATACGAGCACCCCCTTCCGATTACAGAAGCCAAAAAAAAGACCTGCTGAATCTTTGCAGAAAGAACATCATACCTGCCGAATTACATGCATGGTATGCAAGTTTACCTTCATCAAACACGACAATTGACGATTTGAAATCGGAAAATGATTCCGATTAGACTCATTTTTTTTAGCCAAGATTATGAGAAAGAGAAGGAGGTTACTACCAAACAAAAACCAAATACTGGTGGTTGTGGTGACTTATCATCTTTGGTGCTCGTAGTTTGGTTTCTTTGGCTCTGGTGTTTCTTTTTACGTTGATAGTTAATAATAGTTATTGATAGTTATTAAGACTGAAAGTATTTTGATTGCTATAATTTTTATTTTAATAGATAGTTTTTATTTTGGTGGAAGTAGTCACCTTTTTTTTGATACCTAAAATTATAGTGTTTCACGAATTGTTTTAATATTATGAAAAGTTTGCAGTTTTCAGTTTTTCGTTTTAGGTTCGTTATTTACCTATAGCCTATAAGCCTAACAGAAGAACCAAGATGTTTCAGAGGTTTTGGTTTTCTTCCTTTAGATAAAAATAACGAATTATTATTATTGGTTTTATTTAAAAACAAAGAACTAGTTTTATTAAAACTTTACCTATGGGTAGGATAAAAAGGAAATAGGAGTAAAATAAGTAAATAATATGCCATTTTATAAATTAGCTAATGTAGGAAAATTAAATAAAGGCACTCAATGTTAGCTATTTTAAGTTGTATGCAGATCATTGACGAAGAACAACTAAACAACTGACACGAAAAAATAAATAAGTGCTTAAAAACTTAACAACTTTGTTGAGGGAAAAATACATAGTCGCTTTTTATTTTTTTTCTTACAAACAAATGAACTAAGGTATAAGACCGTTAGGTTGAAAAATAGGTTAAGTAACAATTTATAACATAGCAAAAGATGCATAGTAAAAATGTTACCAAACAAAAAGTTATAGCCATTTTACACGCAAAAAAATAGTAAATCGCGTTTTTCTCCCGATTTTGGTTTTGTCACTTATTTAGTTTTCCAACTACGGGGGCGATATAAGTGTTGTATCTACCACATTTGTATTAGAAGTATTCATAGGTAAGTAACAAGGTATGAACGTACATTACAAAGTTGCAAAGGTCGGATGAGCATAATGAACTTCTGCACTTTATAGGTATTAACGGGAAAAAGAAAATATACTCAAATACCCACCATTGATAAGAAATGCTATCGTACTGGTTTCGTTAGCAACAGTTGTGTCGACTCAATAACATACATAAAAACAGTAGGTACTTATGTATTTCACTGTAAACTGATTAGGTATATTTAATAAACCGGTTTCACGTAGTAAAATAAAAATATGTAAATGAATGAAGTTACAAGAGAATTCTGAAAAATCAAGCTGAAAGTAGCGTGAATTTGATGAGCCGCGCTGCCGCTGTCTTGTCCTTTACAACAAAATTAAATAACTAAATAAATAAAATCAATAGCAAATAAACAGAAGCACTTACCTATAACTATTTCACGTAATGAAACGTGAGACCCTGAGTATTATGCCGGAATTTTACTTTTTAGTATTATGCGAGCCCGTTTCGCTAGTGACTTGGTATGTGACTATTAGCACGAAATGTCCCTATCGGACATGCTGAGAACAATAATAACTTCATACGAAATAGGCTTGCACAACAGAAAAAACACAGACATTATTATGGTCGATCGCTTCGAATAATTTTCCAACAATAAATTTCAAAACATGGTCAGTAACATTATCTATACTAACGCTTACGCTTGACTAACAATCAGTTAGTACCTACGTTTGCCTCCATCCAATCATATTGAGAAATAGTAACAATGGCACTCCAATCGAAATGCATTGAATTAATTAGTTAATTAGGCGAGGTTTGAAGATCCCTATTGAATAGAATTACCTACAGAAAGCCTTTGAGTATTGTGCACATCGAATTGAATTGAACTTGCATGCTTTCATATACATATAACTTAAGTTATTTTATCAGTAGGCTCGAAGCACGTACAGAAGCCTGTACTAAAATCATCATAATTTACAAAAATTCGTAAAAGTACTTTATATTTTTTTACATTAACATTTTCTATATTATATCATAGTTTAAAGTAAGCTTAAGTTTACGATTTTATTTATTCTCGTATCCAAAGTTCCATTGTTATATCAAGGTTAGGCTTCCTATATCAATGTTTTAAGTAGTACATAGTTGTGCTCTTTGTGAAGGCTCATTCGAAGAAGTACTTTACCATAACAAAACAATGCATAAAAAACCAATGCTTTTGGTTTCCAAGTCTTTTAAAAGTTGTAAAGGCTAGCCTTTAAAACCAGACACAAAACGGTGGAATTGAAAAGCCATTGTCATTCAATTATCCGAAATAACAATCACCGAGCCTTTAAAATATATGAAGGAAAAATTGAAACGACTGCTTTTTCAGAAGCAGTGTGGCGTTCAAATTAAAAATCGCGAAAATTGACGGGCGGAGTGAAAACATATAAATCTGGAGGCTAGCGGAAAATTAAAATGGCACCCGAGGCGACGAACCGGAGTGGAAACTGCCTTTTACCACTTCGACCTGGTAAATCAACCAATCTCTCATTACTTTATTTTACAACACTCTTTTGATTTGAAAGTCAGTTGATTGCTTTCCAGGCAACAAGAAAAGCGATGAATCTTTGGAACTTTTTCGTCTCTACTTCGAGTACTCCACGCAAGTAGCTATAAAGTGCAAACGAGAAGAAAAACCTACGTACGCCACCGCTATGGAGAACACTGTACGCTTATATAATAAACATCCAAAATATCCTACAAAGCTTCCCATTCACCTTAGATAGCTACATTAATGATAAATCTGCGTGGCCAGATGTTTCGATCGCTCTACCCATCGACAGCTAGGATATAGTTTTGTAATAGTTATATAGTTATAATAGTTGAAGCGTAGCGTGTGCTGTTTTTTAAACCTTTGTTGTAGGTAGGTATATAAGGTATATTAAGTTCTTAGTATGATTGCCTTAGCATGTTTTCTGTCTTGCATTCAGTTAGATTGGCACCATACTATAATATTATAATGTTTTCAATGTAATACACTTTAAACGTTCAACTAGAGAACACCCAAACAAATAAAATTTCTTTAGATAGGAAATCGTGTGTTCCGTCGTTTTCGAGAAAAAATTATTGTTAGATTATCTACTAGGTACCTCGTTTCGTTAATGATACAGTAATGCGTTTCCACTGTTACCATTATCAACGTAGGGGTTCCGATAGCGAAAACTATTAAAAGTACAGTACCCACCAGGAAAACCCTAAAGATACCACAAGTGACTATTCCTTTATTTTTGGACAATAATTGTAGGTAGGTAATTATGCTACGGCGTCCTCTAGTGCCAACATGCAATAGCTCTACCATAGCTAGAACAATTTGTAACTAAATAAGTAGAAAGCATTTGAAGCATTTATAATCGATAATTTGATTCGGTGCCGACTTGTAATCTCTTGATTTACGTATCTTATAAGAAATTGGAACATTGACCGTTCTTTATGCACGTAGTCTATAAAATAAACACAGGCGATTTATATTCCCCGATTCAGAGTAGTATCCCTTCATAAAGAATTCCAGTCGTGCATTCGCGCATTACGACCATCTTGAGATTTATAGCGACCCGCTGTCGGCCATGTTGTTCCAAATTTAAAAATATACATTTTTAAACGTAGTCGCATTGTATGCGGCCTGTGACAAATAGAAACTCACCAAGCACGTGTCGAACCACGCATAAACATTTCCATAGTGAAAAACGTCAGGAAGTCACTTTCAGTCGCTTGTAAAAGTATGAATAAATGAATTAAAATCTTTAGAAAAAATAATAAAAAATATTTCTAATGAATGAATTAATGAAAAAAAGCTTATTTTTTGATCGATAACTATTAAAGCCAATAGAGGTTTATATCTAGCAGCAGACTCTTCCAAGCTGATAATGATGATGATTCAAAGCCACACAATGTTGAAAAGGCATCCTTGAAAACAATTTACTTCAGTTCTTTGATTGAATACAATAAAAGATTTGAGCATGATTTTTCGTAGTCTGCGAGTAGGTAAACCTTCTCTGATATAGGACGAACGAATAGACAGGCATAGCGATATTAAAGGTTTAATCGAGTCTGGCTTCAGAACTACAGAAATCTGGAGAAATGAGAGTACTTTGAAAACCATTATCTCCAATTTTATGTGATTGGGGTGAACTTAGGCCAGTACTGCGCGTATGTTTTGCAATGGGGAGTATTCGGGAGTCCTTTACGACTCTTGCTATTGTTATTTGAATAGACTTTTCCGCTATATTACTTACTAACCCTATGCATTGAACATGTTTTAGGGTTGGCATATTGACTATTTTTCTTCTTTTTCAGCCTCTTTTCTGTTCTCTTCTTTTTCAACTAAGGAAACTAAGAGTTAGTAAATAGTGAAAGGTATAGTAAAAATTAATAGAACATTTTTTATTATATAAATAAGACAAGATAACTTCACGACTTACATCCCCATGCCGGGTAGATATTCCCTCAGACCTCTTTGTACCAAGTAGTACTAACTCTAGTTTCTTAGAATATATTTAATGGGGGTAGTCAGAGGTAGGTCCAAATACTATATTTGACACATACCCACATTTTACAGTAGTTGGTATTCCATACGTTACAGGTTGCAAGCCCATCACCGCGGCTAGAATACGAATTTAATAAATATGTATTTACAAAACATTCTATATTATCTGGTTCCAATTGAACTAACCTTATTTAGTTAGGGTACTGTTGGCGGTGGTAAGGATATATTATTTTTCGATTTTGATGACAAAGCGAGAAACCCGACCATTTTAAAACAAATATCTGAACATAAAAGTTAGGGACATACAAAGAAAACTTCAAAGAGTAGTAGACATAGGTACCTACCTACTATAATTTTAAAAGAAACAGGAAAATTAAAACAGCGCCTGCGGAGCGGTGAAAATATTGTCACATAGACAAAATAAAATAATAAAAATAACAAAGGAGGGTAACAAAGTTACCTACAATAAACAACGTGAAAACACAATATCACACTGAAATATTTCACCAGAAGCTTACGATCACAGGTTGTGACATTTTTCAAAATTGTGTTCGTTTTCGTTTTTATTACGTTTTATTTACACATACAGACCCTAATGAATTATACATGCTTGATTAAAAACATTTTTCATTTTACTGCGGATGGCCTAGAAGCTTTTGAGGGTTATCATAACATACTGCATAAATTTATTACTTTCACATGGTTTAGTTTGGATACAAACATTGTTCTTGTGTAAACATCAGTTTGAGTAGACAGTACATACAGAATTATTTATGAAAACGTTCATATGGAATGATTATCACTATTTCTGCCGTGCCTATTTCTGCCGCCGCTGTAATAGATGTCTTGGGTTGATGAACACAAGGCAGGACGGTATCCATCAACCAGAGGCAAACAGGTTTTGCCTCATGTGCGGCAGGTCTGTTCGTGCTTTATGTGCTTGTAATTTCACGAGTACAACCTGCAAACAAGCGGCAGAAGTAGGCATGGTTTGTAGGTCGATTATTCCTACCCATTTATTTTTGAATATTTGCATTATACTAACACAAACTCGAGAAGGAAGAAATGAGATAGCGATAAATTTGGTGTGTTGGAAAATCTAATAATCCTTTTTATCGGGACGAAGCGACCGGGATCAGCCAATTGATCAATGACAGGAATCCTCTGAATTATGGAGAAATTTAATTTACTGCAGTCGATATTTGGATTGGCATCTATTGATTTATCTCCGGTTTTATCTCAATCGGAATACTTTGGAGTAATTTAAATATTGCTACCAGAAGTTCTATTGACACATGCAAAGGTGACGCATATTCAAACATTACTATAATATTTATTATATACTAATATGTTATATATAAATACAATACTATATTATACTCATGGTTTTAAGAAAGCAATAGACCCCGCGAGCCCTTAGAACCATGAAATAACCGACGACTTCCCCCTTTCCTAAAATTGAAATCTATCTAGAAATAACGCTACAGCAAACTTCCCCTTTTTTCCCCCCGCATTTTCCCTCCAATCAAAAATCGCGATCGACTAAAAAATTTAAATATATCAAGGAACTTGTGTGCTAATTTTCGTCAAAGTCGGTTGAAAAATGCAACCTGTAGGCGAGGACAGCCAGACGGACAAAAGTAAGTATTTTAGGCCAATCTCGCAACTGAGACTTCGCTAAAATATAATATACTAGTCGCCACTCACAGCTTCGCCCGCGTGGCAGTTTTTCCAGTTCCCGTTATTTCTTTGGAATAAAAAGTAGCCTATGTCCTATTCCAGATTACAATCTATATTTATTCCAAATTTCATCCAAATCGGTCCACTGGTTAGAGCGTGAAAGAGGGACAAACATCCATCCATCCATCCAAACAATTCGCATTTATAATATTAGTAGGATTGCATGGGGCTTGTAAATGTAGAATAACGCATGATGGAATGTTTTTCTAAAGGCAAATAAATCCTCGTAAGATAGCGTAATGAGATAGTAATAGTGTAAGTAAAGTATTTCATTATTTATTTGTTATCCACACGCTCTTTTTTTCGGTGGATTTTGTTACCTTAAAGAACCCACTTTTCTGGGACCACTCAAGTTTTTTACCTGTTGGTAGGTGACCACAGAGTTCTTTTTTATTGTAAGTGACAATGAAGCCAACGATGAAGCAGGACGGTCTAGAAGACTTCAAATGTTGTTCAGGAAAAACAGTTATTTATTATTCGTTTCATCAAAATTAAGAATGTACAAATGTTTAGATCAAAATAACCACTAGAACAATTTTTTTATTACCCTGAAGAGAGGTATATAAAAATGCTTTCTTGAAGCGATGTTTATTCAATTTTGGTGAACTGTTTTCATTTTAACTTTTGCTAAGTTTCAGATGATTATGTTGGGGAATTAATTAAACTCTTGGATAATTATAAATTAACTTGTGGTGGTGGGGTATCTAGTAGGTATTATAGCGGGTTGGGTAATAATTAATTTCTACTTAGCTAACGAAATATTTTGTTGTTTTAATACACTTTTTTTTTCTTATACCTTAGACCTTACATGTTGAAATTACGAGGCGGCAGAAAGGTGGAGCAGCTTTATACTTATAAAAACCCTTTTTTGAGGGTTTCGTTTGAGTTTGATAAACGTTTGAGTTTAATAAATAAATACAAAACGGTGAAAGAAAACATCGTGAGTTGTCGCTGACTTATACAACACCGCTCCCACACTTGTATAATAAATATAATAAAAGAAAATAATGTTTATTGAAATGTGAACTTCAGAGCGTACTCTTTAGACATACTTTACATTGACAACACAAATTAGCAGACGGCTCGTTGTAAGCGAACTTGCACGCACATTACGAACGTGCCTATTACGATGTACCGGCAATGACATCTTACAAACCGAAACACATCAATACACACGAGCCCTATACAAAAAGCCCTACTAATAGATGCTACTACTAGAGTTTAATTTAAAGAGTTTAGGCTATGCGTTGTCTATATTATCAATCAGCAAGGCAGTCACTTTTCTAATCGGTTTATTAGGTGTTGCATGAAATAATGTTTACTCAAAATTCATTTTCACTATCACGGCCCGCGAATTCAATCAGAATGTTATAGCCGCGTGTGAGTAGACTACTCAATACACCCATAGCTAAATAGAAAAATATCTTAAAGCCCATACATAAGACCACAATTTCCCTAGCCCTGCTATCAATCAACTAGTAGGAATAATCACAGCAATGCATCCGTGCATGCTCAGTCCCTTCGAGGTTCGAGGCTTCTACGGTAGTTTTTTATCGTAGAGCCGAGATAAATATCCGGTTAGCGGGGGGCCAACGTTGATTTATATAGCCCGTCAGTCAGCCAACGAATTACAGAGTGCCGATGTAAATCACTAGCGTCCGATTTCAATCGATATCTCTAATCCTCTACCTTTTAAAAATGCGAAAGTGTCTGCCTGTTACGCTAAACACGACCAAACCGAATCTTGATGAAAGGTAGGTATAACGATAGCTTGCACTCCGCGAGATGGTATTAGTAGTTACTTTTTTTTAAACAAAACAAATTCGTTTTACTAAAATTAAGAAAAAAAACCTTCCTAAAAATAACACTGCCTTATTACCTTACTTACACTACCTTACTATACTTACTACTGCCTTATACTTATTATTACTTTTATGAGACCGCAATGTCACCGTAGTACATACTATACCTACGACTGGTGAGGGGTTTATTTTATAATGTACCTATTGTCGATATTGATGCTAAAAACACGGCAAAAACGCAGAAAAGCGGATGAGTTAGGAAATCCGTAAAAGAAACAAGTTGAAAGTCGCAATAGGTAGGCCATATAGCTGATAGAACTGAATAACCACTTGGTAATAAGTTGCTGGATGGAGAAGGCTCAAAATCGTTCTTCCTGGAAATGAAATAGGAAAGTTATGTCTAGAATTGGACTTCAACCTGATTATATTGAAGACTAGCGGCCGCCCGCAGCTTCGCCCGCGTGGCAGTTTTTTCCCGTTCCCGTTATTTTTTCGGGATAAAAAGTATCCTATGTCCTTTTCCTGGCTCTAAACTACCTCCCTGACAATTTTCAGCTAAATCGGTTCAGCCGTTCTTGAGTTATAAGTGAAGTAACTAACACGACTTTCTTTTATATATATAGATATGTACCCTCCTGTGGGAAATAGTGATGATGGTTACGAAAAGAGAATCAACAACGAAAATTACATACCCAAATAGTCAAACTCATAGTACAGAGTAGACAGATTACGAGCTCAAAATACAGTTCAGAGTACGTGAAAAATCATAAATACTCCAGGTATTTTCCCAGTTAAGAGTCCCGTCGTTCGTCTTACACAAGTTAAAAGGGGAGCTCAACTTACCCCAACAACAGTATAACAAGGTGAACCTTGTTATCTAATTAAAAATACTCTAACTCAGCGTCTCATTATTTCTCACATCACTGAGGTTAAATAAGTAAGGTCGTTTCCGGGAAACTTTTAAATCTACCTACGAAGACTAACCAGTCTTAGTGTAACCACACTGCGTTATTGTAGGAAAGATGCAAATGCTACTTTTTTTTGTGGCATCCGTCTGTGTTTCGACCTAATCGACAGACAATTTTACCAATGTCAAGTGGAGTATAGCAAATAGTTTAAGTCAAGTCGAGTTTGTAAAAAAATTAAAGTCGGCTGTCGCTGATTTCGAAAAAAAATGGCGTTTTTCTTTAAAACCAAAGGAAGACATTTTAATTCAAATCAGGATGCCACATAATTAACATTGTTGCATTGAAGGTAAAAAACGCACTGTGTAAACGCTCTAGGGCCTTTTTAGACGATTAAACAATGAATGAGTTTATAAATGAACAGTAATGAGGTTACACTCGGAGCCTAGCTTATTCAAAGGGAAAAAGATGTCTCCTTTTTTTTGAGGTCAACGCGGGTATGGCGGCGCGGCGTCATCTTATTCTGTAGACCTCATTAGACCTCTACGAGTAGTAGATACTTTTAAAATTATTACTCTTTCAGGGTTTTTGTTACCGCATCTAGGTACCACTACTTGTACATAACTTTGTAGTTTTGATACTTTGTTTGTATTGAAGTGCCTGCTACAACTCTTTGACTACACGATGTAAGCAAGAAATATCTAGGTTACCAAAGTGTAAATTTCCATAGAAGTAAATTATAATAACATTAGTAGGATCCTGCAGTGTAATAATGTTAGGTAGTTACGTGAGTTAGGTAAGTAGATCAAAAATTTCTCGATGAGATACGATACAGTACGTGTAGGTACTCCGTTCAAACTAAGTTCAGAAAATAGCAGATTTGTTAGATAGGGTTATTTCTACAATATTTTGCACGTTGAAAAAAGGGTACTATGAATACCGAGCAAAGGATTCTAATAATACTTACCATTAGTTTCGCGAGGGATGCCTGGCAAAACAATTTATTTGAGTCAAATACTCCAAAATAAGTGAACTTATAGATTTCAAATGATGTCATAATATACCTATTAGTTTTTATAGTAAGTACTAAATTTTTTTTAGTATGAATAAAAATACTACTTGTTGACGGAACAAGCAGATGTCCCATCTAGTGTTAGGTGGTAATCTACATTGCCTCGAACGTCACGCACGTTAGAAGTGTGCTCGTCGACGCACTGATATGCGCCCATCAACCTGGGCTGGGCCGTACATAATAGGTACATACAGATGTACAGTCTCTAATCCTACCGGCACCCATCCCCTTCAAACCGAAACACAGCAACGCTGCTTGGCGGTAGAAATAGTGGTAGGCACTTCCCTGGACCAGCTGTTCACAAAGAGCCTTATTACTATATTAATATTTTTCGAGTTTTTGCTTGCTATTTTGAAAGTTATGAAATGTATTCATATAACATATACATGTGTACATGATAGTACATTCTTTAACTGAGTTGAAAAATAGAAACAAGCAAGTTAGCGAGATCTTGTTCTCAATTGAAAACGGCCATTTGTGAGTAAAAATACTTTTTTAAACACTTACCTACAAGAAGGCGTTTTTCCTTCGTCATCCTAAGCCCCTGGGTGCCAACCTCGTTATGTAGGTCTGATGTTTATTACCAAGGCTCAGTGCTTAAAACTTTTGTACCGAAAAAGTTTAGCGTTCATAAAACACGTTCCAGGTGGATTAAAAAAGGGCGCGAAATTTAAGGGGAGGTTTAGGGGATTGTACTGCAGCTGTTGACATTTAATATTTATTTTCAGAGATTATAGATTAAGCTCTAGGCATTTTTACACGTTTATAAATCTGTCCAGAAGCTCTTTTTTTTGTGAAGTGAATTTTTTTTTGTATTTAGATAGGTATTATTATCCCTAGGTAACTCATTTTGGGTTAAGACTGAATTTAGAATAGAGTTGGTAGTACTGAACTATCTTTTAGTAGATTTCAACTATGTATCTCTTTAGAAAGTCGAGACTTTCATTACAAGTACGCCTACTTCAAGACACCTACCCGTACAATAATTGGAGCGGCAAATTCCATAATTATCCTCCAGTAATTACAACTCTGAAACTACTGCATTATGGTTGTTATTTCTTTGAGTAGAAAAGAGAACAATATTTTGCTTTTAAAAACACCAAGGAAAGTGGAGACTGGAGTACTTTTGAATCGGAATGGGGATGAAAAATGGAGATACAAAGGTAGGTACTCACATCCTCTTATACAAGTCGGTCGTCGTATCGTATAATTGCAGCCTAGTCCAGATAAACTAATGCAAAAAATGTATTTAGTCTCAAAAGAACTCATAGTAAGTTAGTATGTTTACCTTCCTATGTATTGAAATGAAACGTACTAAGGATACATATTGTAAATCTCAGTGTTGTTTTATTCAATTTAGGTAGAAAACTTTCAGCTCAAGTCATAAAACCAGCTCGGAGTATTCGCAAGAGACAGCATATTGCATTGGATGCAATACACGGTAAAAAAGCCGGACATTTTCAAGAAAAGTCCTTTGAGACTAGTGTACCTACCTCATTCTGAAAGTTTGTCCGGCGTCCGGAAAAATACAAAAAAGATATAATCAATTGCTGACTGCTACCAGAAAATTACAAATAAGAAATCCACGGAACCCTTCGATATGCACTGGGAGCGCAGTAGGCAGTTTGAATGGAACCTACTATCAATACTATGATGTGCCTTCGATTTTTTTTCGTTCTTTCAACTAAAACCTGTCTAACCCAACCTCCTACCTACTAGTAAGGAATACCTCTAAAACATGTTTTCTTCTTGGAAAGAAGTTTTTTTCAAATACAATCTGTTGACAAAACAATCAGATGGTTAACCTGATGTTAAGTGGTAACCATCACCAACAAATAATTGTCAGGCATGTACTTACTGCTGCGAATCTGTGAAAACTGAGATTTTAAAATAAAATTAGTTAAGTACCTAATAAATATATATGTGTTTATTTTTTTTACACAACATCGCAGCGCAGAAGGCTGGGTTACTACAAACTGAGCTGTGACGGCTATCAAGTAAATATCCACATTATCATTTTCGAACACAGCGCGCAGTGTATTTAATCTCACATAGGTAGGTACCTCCATGTGTACCATACTTAGATATGGCTCACGAACTTAAATGTACATAACGCACCTAACAACAACTTTTATTTGGGGAATTTATTATCCATTCAAACACGCAAACTGCTGAATATCACCATCAGATTTTACAGCTTTCTCGAGAGCATCTCGAAAGGTTTCGATCGTAAAGGGCTAGTAGGTGCCAAGTGTTCCCATTGCGATCATCACCCCGCATATTATGAAGAGCGAAGAATATTTCTTGCTTAATGCTGCTCGCTGTCGTTATGAAACGCATTTATTTAGAAATGAGATATAGCAAAAGGAGGCGTTCACTCTGAAAAATGTTTCGTCACATTTTCAACAAGAAAAGAAAAGCTTCGACTTTCTTTCGAGAAGTCCTTGCTTTTGCTGCTTGATCACATTTAGAAAATCAAGTACCTATGCATGATTCTTAGCCAAAGACTAAATACGAGTAAGTACCTACTTGCTTATAAAACGTAAACTCAACAAATTAAAGAAGAAACATTCCTATCTTCAGTGAATAGAAGGCTACTGTCCGCGCCGGCACCTGCACCGGTCAACATCCGGACCGGCCGGACGTCATTTCAGAACCGGAAAATCGCCAATATCCGTTTACTCAGTTAGCTTTTATTTTACACTCCTGTTACACGTAGTGCTGAATCAAAATGTAGGTAAAGACCCAAGTGTAATTTTTATTCATTGTGAAAATTAGAGAAGGTATATATAGGTATACATAGTATGTAATGCATCTTATATCCTATGCTAAGATTTTGGCCCAATATATTCATAGAGATAGATATAACCTACGCAGATCCAAGGTAGGTATGTAACAGTATGTAACATACCTACCTAGGATCTGCGTAGGTTATATCTATTTCTATGAATATATTTTTTGATGTTGTTTATTTTATTTAGTAGCTATAGTAGTTATACCAGTTACACATTACTTGACGACCGATGTGGCGCGGCGGGTGAATGTCCGCCTGCGACGCAGAGGTTGCGGGTTCGATTCCCGCCTTGGGATAAATGTTTGCACGATCTGCAAATATTTATTCCGGGTGTTCTGGGTATTTTCTATGTATAATAAAAAATATCTATGTATGTAATATAATATTGTATTAAGTATATCAGTTATCTAGTACCCATAACACAAGCTCTGCTTAGCTTAGGGCTAAATGATGCTGTGTGGATTGTCCGGCATTATTATTATTATTATTACATTATAGGAAACCAGGTAGTATTCTAGCGGTGCAGCGGTGATGGGCTTGCAACTTGTCACGTATGAAATATCAAATACTGCAAAAATGTGGGTAGTGTAGTATGTACAAGTAGGTACCTACTACGTAAATGTAAAATTTGGATGTACCTCTCACTATCCCCTTAGACATTCTCGAAGAATCAAGTAGGTAATTGACTTTTTTATTGAATTACTGAGAGAAGAGAGAGATATCTACCGTGCATGGTGATTAACATGGTGATGCTATTATTATTTTCATCAACTTTTTTTTAAAATAGCCGCCACACCCGACGCCATCTTGATTTTTGAAATGTCAAAACTGACATTCAGAGTCAAGGATCCAATTAGTCCATATTCTTAGATCCAATCCAAGCACCCTGACAGAGCACGACTCGAAGGTACCTTACCTGTAGTTATTTAATTCAAATTGTTCAGCGCAGTGTTAACACTCTATTATGAAGCCTTTAGCAGGTACCTACCTAGGTACTTATCCTACTAATAATATTATAAATGCGAATGTTTGGATGGACGGATGGATGTTTGTTCCTCTTTCACGCTCTAACCAGTGGACCGATTTGGATGAAATTTGGAATAAATATAGATTGTAATCTGGAATAGGACATAGGCTACTTTTTATCCCAAAAAAATAACGGGAACGGGAAAAAACTGCCACGCGGGCGAAGCTGCGAGTGGCCTCTAGTCTTTTATACAACTTGCTGAAAGAACAAGCAGATAACCCACATAATGTTAAGTCGTGACCATTACCTCCAACCAAGCTCTACTTTACCTAGTCTTATTAGCAAAGTAGAAAATTACGCCAAAACAGCAGCAAGCTAAAAACGCTAAACGTAAATATTTTCCTTTTTAAATCCCTTGCCGTTTCTAGCTGGCAATAATTCATGATTTATCGTACTGAGATATTTATTGGCCTAATAAAATTTGTCCTTAGCTCGGTCGGAGGCTCTCCACGTTCTTCATATTTCATGCACCCAGTTCGCTAGTGTAAAAGTATGGCGTAATTTTGTTTATTTCATTGGTTTCCAAAACTGAAGTAGTTACGTGTACTTGCCTACCTAGAATAGTATTTTTACTTAGATTAAATTATCATCGTCATCAGCATGCAAAAGTTTTTACTAGTTTCAACTTGTGTATGAGGCGAGTAGTTTTATTAGGTTGTCTGGAGGCTTTGCCGTAACAGTGCCGCAATCTCTCGAACGCTGCTCATCCGAGTTGGATTCGTTGGTTGTTCTATCGAAGTCGGACTTACCTAGTTGGATGGTCTGGCCCAAATAGTGGTGGACGATGCCGTTTCCAACATGCACCGGTAATGGTGCGACATGAGCGTTTGATATGATTTTCGTCTTACTCATGTTCACTTTGAGACTCACCTTTTGGATCACCACAATATGGAAGCCTGATCATTGTTTCTGGGTCTTCCAGTGATTCCGCCATGATAACTGAGTTGGCAAATCGAAAGTGAAGGTGTATCTGCTACTAATGTTGATTATGATATAGAAAAGGTAAAACTTACCTATTCTATGACAACTTTTTTAGTCCCGACGCACGCGCCGCGAGAATTGAACCCACACCAATATATTGTATTGAAATCAAGAAAATACTTTTTAGGGTTCCGTACCCAAAGGGTAAAACGGAACCCTATTACTAAGACTCCGCTGTCTGTCTGTGCGTCTATCACCAGGCTGTGTTTATGAACCGTGATAGTTAGAGTTGAAATTTTCACAAAAAATAGAATAAAATAACCCTTCGTGCGCGAGTCCGACTCGCACATGGCCAGTTTTTTTAATGTGTTTACGAAAATCGTAATAATTATTTTCTCTGTTTCTTTCCAGCGGCATTGTGACGAGACCGTTCATAGCGCCACCTTTTATCAGATAGCTTGAACTATCATGTCGCTACCGCTTACCGCCACCGCTGCCGCCGCGCAGCCCTGCGCGCTTCAGCTCCGTTTTCTAATTGCTTTGTATGAAACAAATACCACAGATGGCGCTTTTCAAAAAGTTACATAGATTTCTTGAATGTAAAAAGTACAACTCCAATCATTCTTATTAAATCCATTCCATGAACTTCCATGATAAACACACTAACAAGACTGCATTCCCAGCCACTAATTTAGTAAAGCCATTTTTACTAGTTTTTGGATTCTATGGGATTCAAACGTACTTAACAGCTGAATCCCCATAAAAACATTATTATAATATCTACAATTTAATTCTAGATCTAATAAAAATAAATACAAACTTAAATATTTATACTTCATCAACAAGTTTAAATCTCTGATGTTGTGGTTCAGGTATAACATGAAAATATTTCTTCAATATGGTTTGTTGAGATCGGCCAGCGTACATTCTTTGCACCCAAGTATGATCCCAGTTGGGCTCAAACTTCTCACAGGTGACAATAACCTTTCCAGGCTCCATTGCGAACAGTGTTCCATTACGGCCAAAGCCAACCTGAAAACAAAGTTTTGAATTAAAAAACTACATCATATCAACAAAAACTTGGATGGTTATAAGGAACTCGATCAGCAAAAAGGGTCCACCAGTGGCCTAGTCGCGGAAACCAGTTAGCTCAGCAATGTATTCAATCAAATTAAATATGTAGCCTTTCAAAGGCTACCTTTCAACTTGTATCCTATTACATATAGGAGGTTGCAGATTCGATTCCCGCCTTGGAATAAATGTTTGTACGATCTCCAAACATTTATTCCAGGTGTTCTGGGTGTTTTCTATGTATAATAAAAAAATATCTATGCATGTAATGTACCTATTGTATTAAGTATATCAGTCATCTAGTACCCATAACACAAGCTCTGCTTAGCTTGGGGCTAGATGATGCTGTGTGGATTGTCCAGCATTATTATTATTATTATTATTCTTCTCTTGATCTTTTTCATAAAAGATTAATTTATATAAACAGCGACTCAATTGTAATACTTACATTTAAACCAGGGTGGAAACGTGTAGTCCGCTGTGTGACCAGCATATGACCTGCCTGAACTGAGTGCCCGTCTTGCACCTTCCATCCCCTTCGCTTCGGCTTCACTTTACAGTTAGTGTTCTGTGTACTTCCACCGGTCTTTTTACTGGCATTACGAACAAACTCTAGAATTAATTAGGTCCATCAAAACAAGATACACAGCATTGAAAAACCTACTAACCTAATATTATAACTTACCTTTTACAACAGAGCTAGGTTTTAAGGCGTTAGACAATAAAAGTGCAGACATTTCGCTCGCTAAGCTTGTATGATACAAGTTGCATCTAATTTTATGTAATCACGGGGAATATTTATCAAACAACTTGCAGGATTTTTTAAAGTTACCTAAGGCTTTTTGTTTTATAACATTTTTAATTTCTTCTTCTTTTATTATACTTTTTCTTCATAACGTGTGTCCGTCATTCGGCCGACAGACAATTTCGCCAATGTCAAGTGGGTTGAATGAATGAATGAATGCTGAGAACTCCATACAAAAAAAGTGTAGGCCAAATACCGCATAGACGCGCACGCTATCTACAAATGTTTCCACCAACTAAAAGTCAGAAGGCGGGAAATTTGAAATGCGAATGCGTGAGATTTGATTTTAGTATCCACCTACCTATATTATTGTAATTTATGTATTGGTAAGGTAGGTTGATATACCTACCTACCTAACTTTATGGCTACATATTATGTAGGTAGGTACCTATATGACAGTATAATAAAAGAAAATTAAGAATTCTATGAGGTATCAGAAGTAACGATTAGCGTAACGATACGATAGTAACGAGAAATAATTGTTATAGTAACGAATACATACGGGTACACTTTTTTTCGTTACTTTTACACCTCTACGAATAAGGGTTAGGTATCTACTATACCTACAGATTTCAATTCTTTCTTGATATCTCACTATGTTAAAATAATCGATTAATTTTGTTCGTATGTACTTAAAATTTTTAAAAATAACAGGATAACTTTTAATTTTAATTTATTTTTAGATGGTTATTTATGCTAAGATATGAAAAATTAACCAACAGACAGCAAATACCTGTGAAGAATAGCATTAGTATCGACACATAAAGTTTATCAAGAAGATTGACCGGTGATTACAGTGATACATCATTCAAGTCGAGTCAGTAAAAAAACAGTAACGTCAGTGCGTCAGTCATTGGTTTTGAAGAAAAAGAGATGGCGTTTTTCTTCAAAACGTAAGGGAATTTTTTTTGTTCAAATCAGGATGCCTCAAAGCACATTTTCATTTCAACTGTTCACACTAGTCTTGTGCTAAGACTTCAAGTAATGATGGTTAAAATGCCACCGAATCATTACATCAATTAGGTACACATCAAAACCTTAAATAATACCAGAAAAATAAACTAAAACCGATGTTGCTGCTAAAGATGACTAGTTACAACCGTAACTATTTGTAAATAACAGTGTACCTATTTGTATCCGTGCATGGAGATGTACCTACCTAAGTACTAAGAAATAAAATCCAGAAATTCATGTGGCTTGAATTTTGTATAAAAATAGCTTCACGCGAGTGAAGTCGCACGCAATGCTGCTAGTTGGTAATAAGTAGGTAAGTATTTGTTGTACCTAGTTGTATTCTACAACACGCATATACCTACCTACCTAACTAAATGCGTCATCATTCATCAGCAAGGTGCTTTAATCATACATAATGTACCTATAACTCATCCGACCCGTAGGTACTTAGTATAGGTACCTAGTTGGCACAGATAGGTAGAAAATGCAGTTTTTTAAATGGTCACTTCCAAGCAGCTATAGAACAAATCACACGCTCGCGTAGCCAGATAAAACAATAAACCGAAAAAAAATAAATTAATTTATTGGAAGGTCCAGCATGTTCTTGATAATATTTGTAGCGTTTGTAATAATATTACTTATATCGTGGGTAACGTTATTGTACGACTATAAGAAGCTGAACATACCTGGACACCTGCCTTTGCCAGTGGTTGGCAATGGATTGTTGTTCCTGGGAGATTCTGCACGTGAGTTCTTTTATTATCCTCGATTGCGATCGAGGATTTAAAAATTAAGTAGGTATTTGTTTTATATTCTATCAATCCATAATAGGTACATGAAATTTCGTGATGAAAAATACAGTTTCTAGTTTTTTGGGAGTATTCTTTCATTGCGTTTTATTCTTTCATTCATACTGCCTTTAAAACGCAACCTGCAAGTATCTATAGTAAGGCCAATATAATAGGCCACATTTGACATCTGTCTGTTTTAGCTTCATAGTGAGGTGACCTGCTTAGAAACACCGATTAAATTGTATTACCGATTCATTTTCCATCGTAAATTATTATTATACATAGAAAACACCCAAAACACCCGGAATAAATATTTGCAAATCGTGCAAATCATTTATCCAAAGGCGGGAATCAAACCCACAACCTCCTGCGTCGCTAATTCTCTATTTTTAGTATTCGTTTGATTTTTTACAGATTTCGTTGACCGGGTCTTCAGACTTGTAGAGAAATATGGTGGCATTATTAGTGTTTACCTCTTTACAAACCGGTACATTTTACTCACCCATCCAAAATATATCGAGGTAAATAAACACACGATACAACATTAAAGCATCCAACTTCGAATCTTACCTAGTGAAATAATTCTAAAATGACTAACACAGCATACGTAGAGCATCCTCAGTATCTACCTAGTATTACGGATGTCTCATCATCATCATCAGCCTGTAGTTGTCTACTGCTGGACATAGGCCTCCCCTATACACCAGAGATGGATGTCTACCTAATAATTCATTAAGTTGGTTCGTTAAACTGGCATATTGGCTATGTACCAACGGAGAAAACCTCAAGGATCTGAAGAAGGGATGCTAGTTTTAGGCCATTATTGATTACAGCACAGTTGTTTTATTCGCGTGTATATACTACACTACATTTTAGTAGGTAGTAGAGCTCTTAGTGAAGGGCTCGTCCGGGGAAGTACTACCACCATGCCTATTTTTGCCGCCAAGCAGCTTACTGTGTTCCGGTTTGAAGGGTGTGGGGGCCGGTGTATTTACAGGCACATGAGGCTTCACACCTGTATGCCTCAGGTTGATGGGCGCAGACGACGACGACGACGAAAGACTTCTGTACCCCCCTTGCGAGGGGACAGGGATGGGCCTCGTTGTTTAACTTTACCCAAGCTATCAACGCCAGGGGTAGCGACCCCTGGGTAATGGGGTGTCGCCTTGCGGCGGTCCTGGGCGCAGACCAGTGTATTGTGGGTTACGTTCCTAAAGAGCGTGACCTTCAAGGCAATGCTTTATTATAGCCGATGGCAACCACTTAACAGCAGGTGGGCCATATGCTTGTTCCATCAGCACACTGTATAAAAAAAAAACACACCTCTAACACCTACGGAATTTTATTTTTCAGCCTCTGGTCTCAAGCTCCGAATTTATAGTAAAAGGAAACTCGTACCGATTCATAAGACCTTGGCTAGGACAAGGGCTCCTTACAAGTTCTGGTAAATACCTATTTGTTCCTCAAATACCTACATAGTTTGAATTCCAGAAAGAACCTCAAACGAGTAGATGCATGCTATAAAAAAATTTAAATTTCTAATTCATGCTTTTTAGAGATAGCACTTAACCTGCCTTAGGAAGGTCAGTTTGAAAACTTCTCAAAACTACAGTCCCAATCATGCCAGTTTATTAATTATTTTTTTCAGGTAAACGATGGAGATCCCACAGAAAGTTTTTAACACCTGCTTTTCATTTCAATATTCTACAAAACTTTCTACCAGTATTCTGCTGCAACGGGAAAATACTGACAGATAAAATCGCAAAACTGGCAGATGGAAGTCCCATCAATTTGTTTCCTATCATCGCTCTTACAGCCCTTGACAATGTTACAGGTGCGTTTTCTAGTCTTTACTGATTATTTCCAGATCGAAACCTACCTACAAACGTATAATATGCATAATATCGGCTCAATTTACTTATAAGTAAATTAGCGGCCGCTCGCAGCTTCGCCCGCGTGGCAGTTTTTTTCCCGTTCCCGTTATTTTTTCGGGATAAAAAGTAGCCTATATGTTAATCCTAGTTATAATCTATGTTTATTCCAAATTTCATCCAAATCGGTCTACTGGTTAGAGCGTGAGAGTAACAAACATCCATCCATCCATCCATACTTACAAACTTTCGCGTTTATAATATTAGTAGGATTATAATAGGCTCAATTTACTTATAAGTAAATTATAACAGGCTCAATTTACTTCTATGTAAATTGAGCCTATTATGTCAAACGTCAGTGCGGTGTGCGGTCGAGCAGATTGTCATGTTTAGGTTCTACCTACTATAAATGATCCGACAAGTCATCGCACACAGCATCCGCATGCATGACTACACAAAACGTGATTCTTCCACTCTGCGTGTTCAGGCTCCTAATACAAGGCTATTTAACAGACTTCAAAACAGATTAGCGTTTCTCGATTTGGTGCATTTTATGCATACACACTAATTGCTCCTAAATTGGTCCTGGTCAACCTGGAGTTTTCAATAATGCATAGAGGGTAATCTCCAGAAGGCCTCTATCCTACTAATATTATAAATGCGAATGTTTGGATGGATGGATGGATGGATAGATGTTTGTTCCTCTTTCACGCTCTAACCAGTGGACCGATTTGGATGAAATTTGGAATAAATATAGATTGTAATCTGGAATAGGACATAGGCTTATTCCAGACTTCTTATCCCGAAAAAATAACGGGAACGGGAAAAAACTGCCACGCGGGCGAAGCTGCGAGTGGCCTCTAGTAACACATATTCTTGTAAGATCATAAACAATGCTTATGTTGCAATAGACAGTAGTAACACAACACCGCTCGTCGTCAGGTGGATCGACTGCTTGATCCGTCACTTCATGAAAAAAGTGTAAACCGGCACACTTAGCAAGGAGAGTAATAAACACTACCTACGTCAAATCTACAAACAACCGAATGACCGATAAAAATGTGCTCTCTACAATATTGTAGAGTTCTGAGCTCGGAATTTATTTATTGACCTACCTACCTATCTATATAATTATCGGGTGAATGCTTTCGTAATTTTGTGTCGAACCCAAAAACAACAGCAGACAGTTCTGCCTGACCTCATTGCAGTCCGATAAATATTAAATAGGTACCTACCTTGAATTACGTCCAAACAATTGACATTCCAAATGTCCATACAAGTTTATTCATTTACACTCTAAACTATTTTATAAGTGTCTGCCTACTCGAAATTGTATATAAATAAATAACAAGACATATAAAAGGTACACTTATGGTATTAAATAAATAAAATAAATAATGCTGGACAATCCACACAGCATCATCTAGCCCCAAACTAAGCAGAGCTTGTGTTATGGGTACTAGATGACTGATATACTTAATACAATACTATATTACATACATAGATATTTTTTTTATTATGCATAGAAAATACCCAGAACACCCGGAATAAATATTTGCAGATCGTACAAATATTTATCCCAAGGCGGGAATCGAACCCGCAACCTCTTGCGTCGCAGGCGGACATTCGCCCGCCGCGCCACATCGGTCGTCAATTATTGGCCTCTACCTACATGTATTATATAATACATAAAACAAAAGAAGATGTTCAGACTGCAGAGTTTTCTATTATGTATTAGATAAAATTATATTTTTATTTCTATACAGAATCGATTATGGGAGTATCAGTCAATGCCCAGAATGATAGTGAATCGAATTATGTGAAGGCAATTGAAGAGTAAGTACTTATATATAAGTACCTACTTAGCAGAAATACCTACCTAACCAGGTTAGGTAGGTATTTCTGCAAAGTAGGTTAGGCTAACCTACGTAGGTACCTAAACCTAAGTATTTAGGTATAAACAGCTAGCAAAAGTGCGCGGGACTTCGTTCGCCTGAAGTTATTTTCATACAAGCTATGCTTAGTTCGGGGTTAAACGATTCTGTGTAAAACTGTCTACAATAAAATTAAGATTCAACCCCGGTAGACGAGTTTTGTAGGGGTTGAATTTCTAGAACTCCTTAGTACACCTCTATGCACCAAGACTAATCTATACCATTATAAGAATCTTTTTCCTGGCTGACTGACGGACTGACTTATATATAGACAACGCACAGTCTAAAAAACTACTGTTCGTAGAGACTTGAAATTTTCAGTCTATATTCATCTTGGTACCTAGAAGTGTATGTAGGTATTCAAAAAAGGATACCCATAATTCAACCCCAAAACAGGTACAGCTGGATAACTTCATGCGGACGAAGTCCCGCGCGTTTTACTAGTTTATTATGTATAGAAGTTAGTGCAATTACAGGCACATACGACATAAATCTTTGGACGTAGTACAATTCTACATAAGGTAGTAGGTACCTACTTCCTCGGTGGACGTTCTCTGAATAGTAATGCGATTGTAATAATGTACTAATCTAGTGTTTACTTGATAAAAGTCAAATCGCTGGCTGCCCATACATACAACGACCTCTTCTACCCTTGCGATACTACTCCTCTCGTATAACTTTCCCCAGGCATTCAACGTAAGGGGTAGCTAAGTATAGCTTCTCGTGGGTCATGGGGCAGTGCAAACTATTTCTTATTATTTTATCGTGCGACAACGCGCGACTACTATTCTACGGCGACTTGACCATGTATTCGCGCATACCTTGAAGGCCTGTTATTTTAATTCCAATAAAGTAAGAACTATAACCTTAACCACAAATATACGTATACACCCTAACCTATATACCTAACCAAACCACCGAATAAATAGAGCCCAAGTCGGAATTTTGGTTTTCCGTTTCATGTTATGCGAACCCGTTTCTGGGGTGATTTTGCATCGACTGTTCTCATAACGCTCGATAGGGCGTCTATTGCATTAATATTGTGTCTGCATACAAAAATCTATTGCATAACACAAAACAGAAACCTCAAAAAAACTGCCACTTGCCATTCTGCACAGAGTATAGTATAGGTAAGTAGGAAAATTTTTCGTAGCACCGCGTAGCACTTTTCCTAGAATAACATTGTATATTTTTATGTAAATTATAAATGAAGATTAATCAAAATGTTCTGCATGATATAGACTAACGGTTATCATCGCTCTACGAATACGAAATCCATTTGTCGCGGAAGAATTTTTCTTCAACATGCTACCTTACAAAACACGACAAGATAAAGCCCTCGCAGTCTTGCAAGGGCAGACCAGGAGAGTCATCGAGGCCAGGCGTGCGGAGTTGGAGAAAAACAATGTTACTAGTTTACCTTCGGAAACGAATATGGGTGAGAAAAAGACACTGAGATTTTAATAGGTTTAATTGATACATTAACAGGGTGTTTATGCAGCGCGAAAGACTTCGCCGCACGGTTGCGAAAATCAATATCGAGTATCGTCTTATATTCTAGGCAACAACGTTCAAGCACGGACATATCACTGCGCGAAATCTTTCGCGTCGTCTAAACAGGCTCTTAATTATGTATATTAACATGGAAGCCTGGGTGTTATAATTACATAGATCTAGCATTATGTATAAGTAAAAAAAGGAGGTAGATACGTATGTACTTTACCAGCTAGATTAAAGTTCTAGTAAGGTAAAATACTTTCCTTTTTTTTCTGCATTACCCAAGTACTCTGGAACACATTGTCATATTATGAACCTATGGTTTTTATTTTATTTATAGGCATCAAGAACAAACACGCGTTTTTGGATTTGCTTCTGCTCTCCGAAATAGACGGAGTGAGAATTGACGACGAAAGTGTGAGAGAAGAAGTGGACACGTTCATGTTTGAGGTTTTTATTTTCGTCGATTCTACAAGCTATACCCATATGAAATATATTTTATAATATAATAAACCTGCGCATAATAGTTTGTGATTGCCAATGATTACCAAGATAATTAATTCAATATCCTTAGGCACATAATGTACGTAATTTGATAGAAAATTGCTCTTGCTTAATAGTATCAATAGGTAGGTATTTAGTTAGTTTACCTGATAAGTTACTAAGATAATTTAACTTTTATATTCATAGGGTCACGACACAACAACATCCGGCATCGCTTTTAGCCTCTACTGTATATCAAAGCATGAAGATGTACAAAATAAGATTCTAAAGGAACAAAATGAAATATTGGGTAACGATTTGGATAGACACCCGACTTACACGTAAGTATAAATAGTCGGGCAAGGTAACTTTAAAAATTACTTGAATGAAATAGACCCTAATTGACCGAGCGAGCAAAGCGTCTTAATATCGAGATTTGCCAAAAATACTTGTTTCCGGCTGTCAGTCACAGTCTGTCTATAATCGCCCTCAGGTCGCATTTCCTAACTGATTCTGACGAAAATAAGCGCACAAGTTTCTTGAGTTATTAAAAATAGCAAGTTCAATGCCGATGTCCCGGTGGATCTTGTCCCAGTTAACGGGAACAGTGGCGTTAAATTATAAAAATTCATAACTTTGCCCTGCAGTGGGACACTAACGGCTAAAAAATAATAATTATCAAAAATTCATTACTAAATCCCCGCTAACGGTGTCAGTAGCACTTGATAAAGCATACGCTTATTTCCCCTGTTAAAACCCCTTATTCCGTAGAGACCTCAACCAAAGAAGGGCCTGACATAAACACTGATAATTACTATGTCTTTTTCAGGGAACTGAAAGAAATGAAATACTTGGAGCTGGTTATCAAAGAAGCACTCCGTCTCTATCCATCTGTGCCATTTATAGAGAGACTCATCACTAGAGATACAGGTTAGTTCTTTATAAATCTTTCTTAAGGTGGAACAAGTCGTTACTATTTCCATACAAACGCGGTACCTTGAAAGTTACAAGCGTCGAAAGATTTAGTACCAAATCTTGAAACGCTTGTAACTTTCAAGGTAATCTGATTTTACTGTAGAGAGTAGGTAGGTAGGTACGTAGGTAACGAGCCTAGATAACGACAAGATATTCAGTATCAAACTTAACTTCGGACGTACGTTAATAAATAGTAGAGATATTCAGTTACAGCGTTTGTATGGAAATAGTAACGACTTGTTCCACCTTAATAGATACAGTCATCCAGAAGATAAAGAAAAAAACCCGTCTAAATTTAGATACAATGACACTTGTGTCTCTTTACATTACAATTAAGTACAATTACAATTTGCTTTACAATAGTTAGGTACTTACTAATTCAATCTTTTTTCTCCGTACCATGGTATTAATTACAAGTACCTTTTACCTAGCTAGTTGTTGTCTAGGTGATTAAGTACAATAAAACCGGCCAAGTGCTAGTCGGACTAGCGCACGAAGGGCTCCGTACCATTATCTATAGTAAAAACGGCAAAAAACACCATCCTGTTTTTTAGTATTTGTTGTTATAGCGCCACATCGGCAACAGAAATACATCATCTGTGAATTTCAATAATAATGATAATAATAGAGTAGAACAGACAGCGGAGTCTTAGTACTTAATAGGTAATAGGGTCCCGTTTTACCCTTTGGGTACGGAGCCCTAAAAACAACTTATAGTAGTAATTAGTACCTAGATTACCTGTAGGTAAAGCAATACAATGGGAGTAAAACTAGCACGACCTTATTTCATTACAATAATAGCATAATAATCACTAATTGGTCTTCACTTTGGCTGTGACATTAATGATACCTACCTATGGTATTATTTATTGTATGCCTTTGTAAAGACAGCAATTATACAGGGTGCTTAAAATACAACTTAGAACTTTTACAGCTAGTGGTTCTGTGAGAACAGCTTAGTACCACCAGAGCCAAAAAGTTCGAGCTCGCAAATCGAAACCCGTTAAGTATCCGGAAAACGTAAAAACTCAGAATCCGCCCACTGATGACATTTTCTGTGTGCATTTTTTCTGAATAATAAACATTATTTATTATTCTGACGACCGATGTGGTGTGGCGGGCGAGTGTCCGCCTGCGACGCAGGAGGTTCGATTCCCGCCTTGGGATAAATGTTTGTACAATCTGTAAATATTTATTCCGGGTGTTCTGGGTATTTTCTATGTATAATAAAAAATATCGATGTATGTAATGTATTGTATTAAGTATATCAGTCATCTAGTAGGTACCCATAACACAAGCTCTGCTTAGCTTGGGGCTAGATGATGCTGTGTGGATTGCCCAGCATTATTATTACTAGAACGTGTACAATTCGTACCTGACTGTACCTTAACTGTTTTTTATCACATTTTGTTCGTTTGTTTCAAGTCAATCATAAACATAATGCTTGCGTTATTTATATACGAGTATAATATCTACTACTACTCACACCTTAGTAGTATTTTTACAACGTGTGAGCAGGTAGGTAGTAGATATTTAATTTTATAAACCCAGGCAAAGGTCTTACCATCATCTTCCACTTATTTTTACATAACTCTAGCTATAGATCTGTTATTACGGTAGGTAGGTAAGATTTTATAAGTATCCTAACGTGCAACACGCTCGGAGTATGTACATCTCTACGAACCTACTTTAATTTACATAGGTATGTAGAATGGTAGGTAGAGGTACCTGACATAGAGATTTTTCTACCAAGAGTACAAAGTGGTACATATACTTAGTAAAGGCCCGGAAAGGGTATCTTAAATAGTATCTTAGCTACACTAGAATGTATATAATTTGTAACTTTCACAACAGTATTACAGCAAAACAATGAACTCTTACACTTCAAAAACTAAAAAGTTATAAAATTCATTGAAGATCTCACTTGTTTTTTGAAGCACCGCTCTGAAACCATTTTGAAAGTTACAAATTGTATGCATTGTAGTGCAGCTGACTGTACATAATATTATTATGGGTGCCTAGATAGATCTGCAACATTTGTCATCATCATCATCCTGAAGAAGTTCATTACTGTGAGTACATAATAAAATTGAGTAAAATAATAATTCTCGAAAAAAAACCATTTACATACACTTTTTCCATCCACTGACTTCCCGCGACTTCTTTACAAAACGAAGTGTAAATGGTTCTTTTCCTGGAATTATTATTTTGCAGCACATTACGGGCATGTGTACAGTAATTAACTTCTTCAGGATATTGTACAGGGTGTCTGAAAACATAAATAGGAGCCTTTTTCCTTATTATCCCGAAAAACATTCGGAAGTATATTTCAAGTAGGTAGTACCTAGTAAAACTTACATACCTAGCTAAGTAGTTATTTTTACGTCCAGCCAGGCGTGATGGATACGTTGCAATACTTATGCAATGCCACATTTAGCGGACATGCTTTATGGCGTATGATTCGGAACCGATCAACATCAGTTGGGTCAATTGACTGGCCTCACAGCTCAGTCAGTTGTAGCTCTGCTTTCTGTGCTGTAGAATGTGGGTTCGATCCCCACCGAGTACAAACGTTTGTGTGATGAACATAGATGTTTGTACCTACTGTATCTGGGTATTAAATAGTGCTTACCTATTTTATTTGTATTTAAATTAAATTATTTGTATTTCTTAATTGTATTTAAAAAAGTTATAAGTATAAGCAGATGATACTATATGCAACATGTCCACAAATATTTATTTATTTATTTGCTTGTTTCATAATTTTTCTCATCAATAAAGCTTGAAATGCTTATTATTCACAGAAATCTGCGATGTTAAAGTACCCAGGAACACCTCAATAGTCGTAGGTATCCTCCAAGCACAACGGCACCCTGATATGTATGAGGACCCTCTAGCCTTTACACCGGAGCGGTTCGAACATGCCTCTTCAAAGAATCCGTTCAGCTGGATACCGTTTAGTGCTGGACCGAGAAATTGCATTGGTCAGTATTCTCCTGATGATAGTTTCTAGTTCAGTCTAATATCAATCATTCATCATTTCAATAGTTCGTAATAGAATAGAATAAGTATTTATTCAACACATACACACACATAAAGACATCACAGTACATAATCTTATCCCACCAAACTCACAAATACTTATAGTAAAAAACAATAATTATTCAAAGGAGGTTGGGAAGGCGGTACCACACTGTGCCAAGTGTCCCTGCGTGGACATGGGTTGAAATGGTCCCATCTCAGCATAATGCCGCTCCACATCGGAGACTAATGTGAGGCGACGCTGGTTTTCAGATGGGTAATAGGTACCTACAATGATGTGTATCCTTGGGTACCTAGGTACCAAGTAAATACCTTTATTGAACACATAAACCTTAAACTACATACCTAGGTATTTATCGCGTAGTAGGCATTGTCATGGTCATTGAGAAAAGAAGATGAGAGAAAACATGATGTCTACAAAAAAAAAACTATTCCAAAAAGGATAAAAGTAACTGGGTTTTTGGGTTCGGTCACAGTTTTCATCCCACTTCTGGTTATTGACTCGAAAATCAGAAGTAGGATGGATAATGAAGAATCAATTTTACGTTGCAGGTCAAAAGTTTGCAATTATGGAAATGAAGGTGACACTTTCAGCGGTGGTGAGACGTTTCCAGCTATTATCATCAGGAATAGAGCCTATATTGTGCGCTGATCTCATTCTGCGCTCAAAAAACGGCGTTCATGTTGGATTTAAGCCGAGGATCTAGGTGTTGGTTGGTGGCAGACTCTGAAGGGACTCAGACGGGAACTGTACTTACATAGGTATTAAATTTGAAAAATAAATTATATTTTTAACGATAACCAGTCGATTTATATTTTTAATTTTCTGCCATGTAATAAAGATTCGACTTCTACCCATACGCATAGGTTAGGTACCTACCTGTGATTCACAGGCAACTGATACTTACTGGAGATCTGAGAATATCAAAGAGGAGTAAGTACCTACCTAATTAGAGGCTGCGTGCTTTGGGTTTATCAAGTACCTACACTATACAAGTGGTAAGCCTCAAATACCTACATAAATACAGTTTTAGATATTATTATAATATGTAGGTAAGTAAAATGTATATCGCAGCCGCTGGCTGGTGCGCTACTCACTCTGGCGCCACTGAAAACCAGCGCTGCAAGAGCTGCTATATGCTCTTGTAGCAATTGCTGAGTGGTAGCCTTTTTTGTCGCTACATTTTAAATTTTATTGTATGTTATTCTTAAGAGACAAAATAAATTTATATTCTATTCTATTCTATTCTATAAATTTCACTGGAAATGTAGGTACATGAGACCCTGAAAACCGAAACATAGTAACGCTGTGCGCTTAGCAGTAGAAACAAGGCATGATGATGGTATTGTAGGTTCCTCCTAGGACAAATCCTTCATCAAGAGCCCGGTAAGTAGGTACTACTAGCAGTAGTATATAACTAATAAGTATGTGGTGGTGGTGGGTATGTGGTGTGGTGATCAGTTGACATCAAATTCCATAGTCCGGTTTTACAAAAATACATTTATAACACGTGTCAGCAATTTACAACAATTCAAATACTTACATATAGAGAAACGACCTAGGAATTGAAAGAAAAGAGAAAAAAGGCAATTTTTGACATGGAAAACAAACCAATATCTTTTTTTTTTTTTTTTTGTGGCATCTGTCCGTCTTGCGGACAATTTTGCCAATGTCAAGTGTGGATTGAATAAATTCTTTTTAGTCAAGTCGAGTCGGTAAAAAAGTAAAGTCAGCCGTCATCGGTTTTGAAGAAAAAGATGGCGTTTTTCTTCAAAACCAAAGGGAAACATTTTCGTTCAAATCAGGATGCCTCATAACACACTTTCATTTCAATAATGTTCACACTTGTGCTAAGACCTCAAGTAATGATGGTTAAAATACCACCAAAATTACCCATCAGAACTTAAAATAACACTAGAAAAACAATTAAAATGAAAATACAATGTTGCTTCCAAAGATGACAGAAAACAAATCCAACCAATATCTTGAAACCAAAATAAACGCCAACTCCTGTCCACAGACCTCCTGTCTGTGTTTTCTACGGTTGCCATTCATCGTTGTGAAATCACGTGGCCCGTATTGTGTATATTCCATGGCTATGTAATCACGGCACCCCTTCGTTTACACTTACTTTCTAGGGCGAATTCAACTCGGATAGGCTAACTTAGCCTGAGCTGAAAACGTATGTAGTACAACCATGGATTTCATGTACATTTTGGCTGCGAAAACGCAGCCTGCCTGCGCATTACTGGCTGTGATTTCCCGGGTTGTGTATTCCATGGTTGTACATTAACCGGACTCCATATCTATTTCAAGCAAAATATTTGTTTACAACTTTTTATGTAGGAAGGAGCAATAAATAGAAGATAAACAAAGTTGAATGATTAATTTAAGGTTGCAAAAATGAGTGCAGAAAATCTAAGTATAGCCCGTCGTAAACTCAATGAAGTATTGGATCAAAAATCCACAAAGTATTTCGCCCAAATGAAACTGTGGTTCCGGATGAAACTCACCAAGGAAGAGTTCGATGCAGAAGCCAGAAAGCTGCTTAATCCTGACCAAGTGCATTTTCACAATGAGTTTTTACTGGCTTTGTTGAATAAAGTAGGTGGCTTAGCGGAGACATCGATCTCCATAGCTCAGGAGAGGGCGATAACTCAGAGTAAAAATGTTAGGAAACACAAACGAAGCTCCAGAACATCAGAGAAGTCAAACTTTGATCCCGTGGATCTTGGAGACTACTTGCCACCCAGTTCTCCGCAAGGTGCTGGCAGTGATGGTGTTAAATATGCTGCACAGGTGAGAAACCCTTATCAGTCATTATCAATCCACGAGATACTGCCTCTCATTACTACTTTTAGACTCCTTAAGGCACTCTAGACATTTTAAACTTATCACTCATTGAAACATCAACCATATACTTATGTACTTACCTAACTTAAGTGACATTTCATCTACCTTCCAGGAAGTCTTCCTTCCTGATCATGCACTTGTGGTGGGTCGTTTTATGCTGGCAGCCTGGGATGTCGGCCTTGAAGGAGTTGATGATGATGCTGCTGATATAATGGTTATAGCTACGCAGACCTTCCTCAAAAACATAATAACTGCTGTTCTTGCTCAACGCAAAGGGTACAAAAAGAAAAGGGAGTTTATGTATGACATTGGCACTGATGTACCAAACATGTGGCTGAGGAATACTGCCATGGTAAATGATCCTTTGGCCGGAGGACGGGTAGATGTGGGAGAGGGATCAGGAGACCTGGCACCTCGCTGTCCTCCCACTATTGATGACGTGGAGCATTCTGCTGCTCTTGAGATGGCTTGCAGGTATTTATTCATTTATTGTAAATAGTTAAATCATTTTGCTTTCAAGCAATAAAATATTTTGTAGTATTTTTTTGTTTGAAATGTGGGCAATTAGGAATGCCCCAAATGTAATGTTCCAAATATTATTATGTGCCTCTGACTACTTTCCATGTTCAACTTCAAGGATTTTAATAGATATGCAAGACATCCCAGGAGAAGAAAGGGGATGTCTGGTGCACTCGAGGATTGCAGTAATATTATTACCCTATTTTTTTATTTTTTAAACAGGACATGATTTACTCACCAACACACCAACTGAAAAATTTTACTACCTTCTTAAACTTTCATATAAATCAGGATACCTGGTACAAAATGGTAGGTGTTTGACTTTTTATTGTATTATTTTTAAATAGTTCTTATTTTCAGTGTTTCCAAGGAGGAAGAATATGAGAACAGACTGACCCTAGATGAGCTCTACAACACATTGTTGGCCAACCGCAACATCATAGCCTCACACTCCGTCTACTCTGTCAACATGGAAAGAATAGCTTGCATGTTGAATCATTCTAGTATGTAATTTCTAATATCACTTTTTGGTTTGCAGCACAATGCTACCATGAAAACTTTTACTATAACTAGTGTATATTATCACAAATTTTAAAATGGTATTTTCATTGTATTTCGAGTCAACTGATACTAATTTACATGAAAATACCTTTCGGATGGTTTATTTAAGGGACCTTCATTTAGGTTAGTAGTATGGTAGGTATTCGTTTTAATAGTAAAAAATGAGATGCATGATAAAGTTAGTTTTTAGGGTTCCGTACCCAAAGGGTAAAACGGGACCCTATTACTAAGAATCCACTGTTTGTCTGTCTGTCTGTCCATCTGGCACCAGGCTGTATCTCTTAAACTGTGATAGTTAGAGAATTGAAATTGTCACAGATGATGTTTTTCTGTTGCCACTATAACAACAAATTCTTAAAAACAATAAAATATTTAAGGGGGCTTTCATACAACAAACGTGATTTTTTTGCCGTTTTTATCATAGATAATGGTACGGAACCCTTTGTGCGCGAGTCCGACTCTTACTTGGCCGGTTTTTTCTTGTTTTGACGGCTGCAGTAAAAACAAAACTCACTTTTTAAGTTTAAGCAAAAATTTTTATTAAATTATTTTCGTTGTTTGAAAATATATACTTACATAATTAGTAAGAATTATACTATGCCTAGTGGACAAAATATATAATCCACTTAAAATAATATATTAGTGGTTAAAATTGATTAAATAAATATTCTGTGTAAGAAAAATCTGTTTAGTAAAATTACGAGTATAAAAAATTAATCTTTTCTAAAGTTCAAGTACAAGTCCAACATGAGGCCATAACTTTGAAATTATATAAAATCCTTTCTCAAGTGCAGGCATCTTTATGCTATAAAACTATTTAAATACTTACATATAAGTTAGTGTTTATTCATGCAAAATAACACTACCTACCTAATAGAAACATAAAAATATTACATTTACATAGGTATGCTACATAGAGACCCTTAGGTACATACTACAAAGAGAATCCACGTGGGTCTAGGATAAAATGATGGAGTATATCAATAGGTTACTTAAATAAAAAGGTCATGGCCAATTACAAGTATACACAAATATAACATAATATACACAAACATAAATACAAAAAGAGGTAGATGGACAAACACATTCGGAAATTAAAGAGAAACAAGATAAAGGTAAGTAATTCTCAAAGAAAGTATGTAAGAGAACAATTAATAGAACAAGAAAATAAAAAAATAATATGTGGTATATAGAGTACATTCCAGAAGTGTTTACAAAAAAAGTAGTAAACAATAGTAGTTTACTTATTATCTAGAGCTAGCTGAATACAGGCTTTGCTTAGTTCTTTGTGTAAAACATCTAAACATTAATTTAAGCACAATGGTTATCTCATTAATTTTAAAGAGTAATTTGTATAACAATTACCATTAAATACTCTGATATACCTACCTACCCACTTACATAGAGCTAGTTATTGCTATTTTTTTTAGTACTAATTGCGTAGCCCTGCCTAATATTATAATGGGCTCTTTCAGTGAGCGAGATATATACATAATTATTCAGCAAATTTGTCACAAACTCTAGTCATGATCAAATTAAAATAATATTACCTAAACTTTCATCCATACAATTTACAGGGTAGTGAGGTAGCGTCAATCATTATTAATTAGAATAAATCCAGTTTGTTACGTAAGTATCTACTACCTACTGTGTTTTAGAAATACAATCTGGACAGAAATCGATAAAATGTATACCAACCTACTTAGATTTTTTATAAACCGTTGTTCATTGTGGTAATAATTTGTGTTAATTAATGTTTTTCTTGGGGTTGAGACTAGATCTGTGAGGTACCAAGGCCCTCCGGGTTTTTTAAATTTTGTCTGGGTGGCTGGTCAAAGCGACGCGTGATGCGAGGGCTGATGAATATCTGGCTCAACACATCAGCATTGCTTTTGAGCGTGGCAATGCAGCCAGTGTTTTGGGGTGCTTCCGGTTGGCACTGATTGGATCAGTTTAGCTATCTCTAGATCTTTTGCAAAGGTCTGTAGATAGCTCTATGTACCTTTGTGGATGTTTCATGGCGACTGACTAACGCTAGCCTTGAAGCTTTAAAGCAATGAGAGGCGTAGCAGATGTGACCTGAACTGACAGCTACCAGTTACGTTACGAAACAGGTGAAGTGCCAGGACTAGGAGATTCAACGGTGACCATCGGCACGTGTTTAAGTAACGGCGATCTCTGAGGAGTTAGTGTCTGTGAGCCATGAAGTGGAATTCGACGGATAGGCTCATCGATTGACCCCTGGTGTGACCTCGACCCGTGCACTGACCCCTGTCTTGACCTTGGAGGCTCATTCGTCGACTCGTGGCGAGACCGTGGCGTTGTAGGTAAATGCTGCATCTCTTGTTCGTTGCCTTCATCAGGCATGCTTCCTAGGAATCGCCTCTTTTTCCATACAATAAAGCCAAGCACGCCAAGGAAAACCGCAATCCCAATGGCTCCAAAAGTGATTCCGGTCGCTGATGCTGTTGACATGGTGTACAAACCTAGGTAAAAGGAATTTTAAAATTAAACTATGAAACTAATCAGGTGCCTAGGTAGGTACATCTTTGACTTGAAATTAGACTGGAGTACGAACGCAATGCAGAAGTTCTACCCCTCTTTTGTCATACCCTTGTTTGAATGGCGTGGGTCCCTCAGGTTGATGGACGTAGGAAACTGCATCGTAGGATACGTGCGTGAAAGGTTAGGTTATGTTAGTCGAAAGGATATTATAAAGTTTACCTTCAACTTCAAGAGTGATGGTATCAAGATGCTCCTTGCCATCATCGAGGCCGGCGCCACAACTCCACTGACCCACGTCTTCGTACTTCACTTTGCGAATGGTTACAGCGCAGTCACCTCTGTCCAAACTCTTGTTGCGGGGGAAGTAATACCGGTTCAAGATTGGACTGAAACAGATTACTTTATGATTTACTTCAACGTATTAGCAGGTTCCTAGTCTACGTATTAGGTAGGCAGGGGAACGGCCTGAATCCTTCTTCAGGCTGATAATGTAGGTATCTCATACAGGATATGGGTGAGATGCGATACAGCGATGATCATCTTTCTAAGTAGGTACCTAGATGAACCCTATTAGGTTTGAGGTTGTTAGATATACCAGCATTACCAACAATCTATAAGAAATACCTACGCTTATTAATTCTAGTCAAATTAACATTTTTACTAATTCACACATTCTTTGCGCTTTGCAAATAATTTAAAAAAAAAGATAAAGAACATCAGCAGACTTACGATTCACGTGTCACATCGGAGTTGATACTGAAAGGTTTCCCAGTAGGAGGTTCGAATCTGCAATATCTCAGTGGCGCGAGCCCCTTTACCGTCGCACAAGATAACGTAACCTCCTTCCCATGAACCGTGGTTATATTCGCCTGAATGGCAGCCAACTGCTTTACCACCCTGACGTTGATAATCTGCATGATTTCAAGCCCGATGGATCCTTTTCGCCCTATATGGCATCGCCATTGCCCGCTGTCAGTTCCCTTGGCTTTTGTTTTGTAGCTGCACTGACCTGCGTCTAAAGATGAGGACCCTGAAAACCTGCAGAGTTGGTACAATTATTCCAAGTGCTATTTCAAGACTAAAACGACAACAATAAAATCAATTACCTAAGTAGGTAACTACTAAGTAATTAGTTTTATTAAAATTCAATACTTACCTACTGTTAAAACAAGAATAACTAAGTTTATAGAAATCGCTATATTAAAACTATATACCTATTATACCCTTACTGGGAGAATATGGTGGGTGAATATGGTGATAGTTGTGTTTATCTGTAATAATTGGTTTCCCATGTAACATTTTGTGCATAAAAATAATGCAGACACAAATATAGGTTCTCGTACATGCTTGACCAACTCAGGACAATATAATGATACTTTGACTTTGCTAGCTAAGAGGTACCGCTGTTAAAATAAAGAGTACCTACCCGTCAAATTATGGATAGGAAGACTTGTAAATTTGAATCAACCTGTGTAAGTAGGTACCTATCTATTGTTTATGTGGATAAGCTTAAAATTTATTCAAAAAACTCACGAGTATCTCTTTCCAGTAGGATGGATAAATCCACAATATGCCATTGCCGTGTCAGCTCTACATTGGATCTTCAATTCTTCACCTTCGAGAGCGAGCATCGTCTCGACTCCGTTCACTTGGAAAACTCTGAATGCTATAAAAAAGATATTCCTAAAATTTCTCAACTTAATTACTTATTTCAGTAAAATCTATTCGAGAAGCACAAACCATTGCTGTAATTAAAATGCACTGATATTGTAGCTATAATTAATATTATTTTATGTTTGATCATCTTGAATGTTAACTTAGAAACAGCTGGTTGAAGTTTTCGAGTGGACTACCCTCCTCCACATATGCTAGTAGTGTGGGATTGTGGCATGGCAGGCAAAGTTGATAGGTCGTTTGTCTTACGACTTGACTGTACGTTAGATAACCGATAATGAAAATAAACACACAGTCAAGTAGATATTGTTGGTAGGTAAGGTACCTCTGCCGCGGTTACTTTGTAAAGAATATTTGAATAATCGTAAACAGTCCTTTAATTTTATCTACGAAATGGGTTTAATAGACATTACAGTTTTAAAAATAGTGCACAATCGAAACTACTGGTTGTAGAGACTTATTATTTTCGGGGGTGTGATATGAAAGGAATTCCTAATACCGTTTCCACTAGAAATGTAGGTAGGTATTTAGAAAGGTTATCGTCTGCTACACATAGGTAACTTAATGTTGCTACAAGGCTACAGGGACACTGATAGACCGACTGGAACCGCCGATACTGGCTAAAGTCCTAACTATTTGTATGTTCGTAGTTCGAGTGATTTGGATGATTTTTATTTGAGCTAAGTGCGCGACCGGATACTAGCCATATTACCTACCTACTTTAACATATAAATAGTTCATATGAAAACCATTTTATCTCAGAACGAAAATGACACAAATTTATAAGTATGGTAAGTACTTATCTACATAATTATAATTGTTTAACCTTAGCGAAGAATCTTGACCCGAGTAATCAATGTTTACACTATAGCTTAATTGCTTTAAAACAAATCGTTATCACTTATGGTCGCGTATCCCTATTATAAGTAATTTGGAATATTTTTACATCTAATTTATTTGCTGCGCCCGCCCTTGTTTAATGTTCCTATCTTTGGGGAATCATTTAATTGTGTTATAGTGATAGGTACTCGTAGCAGAGCGATCTTCCTGTCCTTAACCTGCTTTATGGAGTCGGCATAATCTTTTACACTGGCAATGCATTTCTTCTTTGGCCTACCTCTATCCACATCAATGGTTGCATGACTTTCATCCCTCACCACGACATGTCCGTACCACGCTACGCTAGCCTATTGCTCCTCATTCTTTCTGTCACTGTTTGGTGCTACTTCCAAACTTTACCTGATACATTGTGTACCTTACTTCTCAATTCTAGCCACTCAACACACCCATCTCAACATTCGCATCTCTGAATAATATAAGTATTTCATGTTTTTTCTGTAAGGTATTTGGTAACCTTATATGTAATAGACTTAATACTACTGCGCCTTAATAAACAAAGCCATAAATGAACAATATTAACATTTCTTGAACAGCACTCGTCCAATAAATAATACTTATGTGTATACGTAACTTTCATACCTACTTATAATATTTTATATTTATCTATCATTTAATCAATTCAATGTTAGGTATAATTATGTAGGAAGTTTATGTTGAATTTGATTTAGTACATCAACATTTTTCGTCTACTTTTAAGGTTGGCAGGTAAAAATTAGTGTACAAAATACACTTGCTTTTATAAATAAAAGTCCGTCGATGGCATTTCACTGGATTATTTAATAACATCATCTGATTCTGAACACTATTTACAACTAGTCAACATTTTCATTTCCTCCTATGTCTATTTTTTCTATTTTTGTCAAGCTTATTATCTGTTGACATTTCTTGTTGTAGCTTCTTCAGCATTTGTGGCGTTATAAGACCCTGCAACAAAGAGCGCAGTAGATCAAGTACCTAATAGGTAGTTAAGTACACACAACGCACACAGCCAATAGCGGTCGTAGAGACTTTAAGAGTATATTTGTCTTAGTGCATAGGCGTGTAAAGCTGCAGGCGGTAGTTAGTGTAAAATAAACTTACTCTGGCAACCAGCATTTCTGATAATTTTCCCTTAGTTTCATCCCCTTTGGATATATTCGACGTTTTTGTCCTTTTTCTCATCGAACTTGGGTCAACGCTCTCTGGATCCTGAAGTATTTGTTCTGAATTTCTGAGTAACCTGTTGATTTGTATAGTACAGATTTGATAACATTTAAACTATGATAAGTTGGTCTAACCGTAATTTTATGAAACATCATGAACTTATAAGCCAACCCTGTTACCTGCACTGTAGATTGTGGGTTCCATTCCCACCCGGGACAGAAATTATATGATAAGAGTAAATGGGTCCAGACTAATTCAATATTTTTGTTTTTCAAGCATCCCTTGCTTCTAACGTCCGAGGACCCCCTTAGTCTGGGCTTTAAAAATAGTAACATCATCATAACTAGTAACTAAAGAAGTCCACTGACGGGCACAGGTACGAACTCTTATAAGTGTGGTATATGAACAAATAGTTTTTATTAAATAGTTTTTATATACTGACTTCATAACTTTTAATATATTTGTTTACGCCGAAGATTTCGTTAAAAGTGTATTTTTGAGGCTTATAACTAATCGTCTAACAGTCTAATTATTTTTTATTTTATTATGAAATATACCTAGTCACAAGCCTAGATAATGACAAAACAATTCGATACCATGCTTTACTATTGACGTACACGTTGTGAAACTGGAGTAAACACCCCGCAACGCTTCTGTGGAAGAAATAGCTACTAGTGTTACCTTAAGTTATTATTTTTGACTTACCTGGTTATTTGAAATATCCCTTGTTGTATTATAGCATCTAATTCAGATTCCATGTCGCGTACCAGTTTCGCGTCCGGAAACATGTCGGCAAATCGGTAACTGTAAAAATATTACAGTAAAATTAAGTTAGTTCTAGTAGTAGTAAAGCTCTTTGTGAAAGAGTTCGTCCGAGAAATAAGTGGTTTAAGCTGAGCGTTGTCTGCACGTCAGTCAGTACAGATTCTATGTAACTTTGTAGTATTTGATAAAATATCACTGATAAAGTAAACCACACCTTCGTGCCGTAAGCACTTCTAGTAAATTAAAAAGTATTATGAAAACACTACCTTAACCACAGATACAGTTCTAAGACATCGAAGACAGACTCTAAGTGCACGAGATCCATTATAGTCTTTGGCATAGGCAGTGGCCAGTCCACAGTGTTGCAAAGCCACGTTTTTGTAAGCGGTTCATTTCGACTGTATTGGCGGACCATCTGAAATGAAATGACATACATTTAGTAGTAGTAGAGCTTTTAGTGAAGGGCTTGTCCGGGGAAGTACCTACTACCACCATGCCTATTTCCGCCACCAAGCAACTTGCTGATGATGACCTAAGACGAAGATCTTTTGACGATGTCTAAGGTAGATCACTTCCAAACATTACATTTAGTTATCGGTAGAAGGAACAACTTAACATCCGATGGCCTACCTATACCTACTTAATCCAATACTATATAATATTAGAAAGGAAAGGAAAAAATAGCATCACGAATTTAATCCTCAAGCACGGTAGATATCTCCTCCGAACCCTTAGTACTCGAGACTCTTCGAGGATGTCTAAGGAGGTAGTCAGAGGTACGTCCAGATAGTACACTTGGTACATACCCACATTTTGCAGTAAGTAATTAGTATTCGTGACGGGTTGCAAGCCCATCGCCGCATAATATATATAAATCATATCTAATATTACCCTGAGGAATGTAGCGCATACAAAAGGCAGCTTGTTATTGATTGGCGCACAACAGAATACGTAGCGCGCGCGCAGAGGCAAAGGAACGTGTTGTACCATCTCCGCTATGAATTTGAAACCCTCTGTATTACACATAAAGTAGAGTGAATCGTCCACTGTGCATAGGTGTACGAAAATATCCTGCAACAAAAAAACGCTATAATTATTTATAAGTTAAGTCCTTATATAGGAAACTAGCGGAAACGCGATATTGTCCGCATGAAACTATTTCCATACAAACTCCAACCTCCACTGCACTCCTTTTAAGGGTTGAATTTTAAGAATTCCTTAGTACACCCTAACTACGCACAAACACAAATATACCTTAATTTCAAGTATCTAAGACCAGTGGTTTAGGCTGTGCATTGCCTATGTCAGTAAAGACAAAATAAATACTCAATACTCATATACATTTGATACAAGGCTATCAAACCCCAAACTAAGCAAACCTTGTATTATGGGGACCAGATAACTAATAAAAGACTCAAATAGTTTTTTTTTAAATACATGCATAGAATACAATAAAAACCCAAACTCAAAACAAACATCTGACGTAACATAGGTAGAGGCATTGTATAGGACAACTAATGCGACCATAAATAAGGCTGTCGACCATGATAGGAATACTTACCATAAGACTACTGAGACTTGCATGAGGTAGATGATAAGCGTAAAGCTCCATCTGTTCAGCGGTGGGATGGAGTCCTGCTTGGGACACAGGTTCAGGCGACTTCGATAGTAAAGTTTTTAATGTGGCCAAATCTTCTGATTTAAATGTCGTTACATAGCCGGTTTCCCACGCACTGCCGTAGCGACCAGCTCGACCTAGAAATGTGTTAACATTCATGATCTTATTATTTAGAAACAATATTTTTTATACATATATAACTTCATTCCATAATAAGAGTTACGTAAATCTATTGTTCACTTGTATATATATATACTAACCTAAGTAGATACCTTCAGTTTGTGCAACTTATTTAACCCTAAATTCTGGAAGTGGGCGTTGCGATCTACGACACAGTATTTTACTTCTGCAGATCGCATTGCTGCCTATTTTTGTTATTTGCCTCAATCATTAAGTTCCTAAATAAATACTATTTGTAATAAACGTGCCCCCTTTGACACTTTCAAAATATCTTGAGTAGATACCAGGCAAGTACCAGATATGTGAGTTTATTTCAGAAATTTTACTAAATATCCTTTCAAACGCAATTTGAAAGGATTTACACATTCTTCATAGTTATTTGTTTCAGTCGCAAAACAACTTACCGGCAATTTGTAAGGCTTGTGATATACTAATAACATCCATCTCTTTATCGCCATCTTCATTCACTACCGGTTTTATCAGCGAATAGAAGATTATTCTTCGTATACTCCTGGAATGATACTTTGTTATGTGAAAATCATCTTTATTTACAAATTTGCCACTTTAAGATTAGTCAGAGATCATTGCAGATTCAAATAAGTGAAGCTACGAACTAGTTAGATTCTACGAACTGGAGTCCAAACACCTGTCTTCTTATCAGCGTAAGATGGACAGGATCGCGGATGATATCGCTTCCTGTATTTTCCTTTAGAAAATTGGTATGTTACTTCATTTTACGAGCAAAAGTGACGGAATAAATGGCCCACCTGATGTTGAGCCTCTGCTTGTTACAGTAGCATTACCCACAGAAGACGTCTGCTAAGCCGTGGCCTTAAGTGGCAGTGCGCTGCACCCATCACTATACAGGGTAAAATAAGACTACTGCACTGAGGCCCCGTACTCTTTAAGGCATAAGTGCTTGGTGGCAGATACGGACAGTAATCTGAGGTAGGTACACTACGATTGGGTGTTCAAAAAGAACTTATCGCTAACTAAGCGTTAAATCAATGTGGCGCGGCGGGCGAATGTCCGCCTGCGACGCAGGAGGTTGTGGGTTCGATTCCCGCTTTGGGATAAATGTTTGTACAATCTGCAAATATTTATTCCGGGTGTTCTGGGTGTTTTCTATGCATAATAAAAAATATGTATGTATGTAATGTATTGTATTAAGTATATCAGTCATCTAGTACCCATAACACAAGCTCTGCTTAGCTTGTGGATGCTGTGTGGATGCTGTCCAGCATTATTATTATTTTAATTTTATCGTGCATGCAAAGTATATATTACACGCAGACCTAATTAAAAGTTTTCACATAAAGTAATGAAAAATAAAGATTAGGTAGACAAATGCAACTGTAGACGATAGATGCCAGAAAGAGAAAAAAAACTGTGCAAAATATTTCAGAAAAATAACAAAAATAAGTATAAGTACCTACACAGTATAAGTACTCACACAGTAATCTAAGGTAGGTACAATACGAATGGGTGTTCAAGAAGAACTTATCGCTAAGTAGGTGTTTAATCCTACTAATATTATAAATGCGAATGTTGGATAGATGGAAGGATGGATGGATGCATGTTTGTTCCTCTTTCACGCTCTAACCAGAGAACCGATTTGGATGAAATTTGGAATAAATATAGATTGTAATAGGACATAGGCTACTTTTTATCCCGAAAAAATTACGGAAACTGCCACGCGGGCGAACCTGCGAGTGGCCTCTAGTCAATTATACTTACAAATTAATCCCTAAGCCTATGGCGTCTGTGGCAACCATCACTTTACAGGAGCTTTCTGGATCATTAAACTTGTTCGCTTGCGCTAACTTAGTACCCGGTGGCAAACTCCCGTATATCACAGCAACTTCGTGACCTCTGAAATCAGAATTTCAATATGTATAGGAGAATAGCGAAGAAAAATATCAACCAACCGTCCAACTAGGTGGACAGCGTAGATTGTTAGTTGGTAACAAACGGAACAAAGGTGGTTCTTTAAGTAATGATTGGATACCTGCCTCATGGGACTGACCTCTGTTCGATAGCTCGACTTACACTGTAAATGTCGTTTTTATTGAAACAGACTATACAGTCGCCCGGGCGTACGTTGTCCAGTGAGCTTAACGAGAAATCTTCCACTTTCAGTTCGGTTAGCCTTTTGTAAGAGCGGACCTGTAACAATTTAAAATGTAAGTACCAAAACTTCACCTGAGTGAGAATCGAACCATCAAGTATTATCTTATTACAATTGTACTACTCGTTGATGGCTGAATCTAATATTTATTCCAGGTATCTCAACTTTCATCATGTGAGACAGAGTTAGACTTAATTCTCTCAGAGATTCAAGTCTGAGAACTTGAGATATCGTGTTACTGTTGAGTACATGACAGTTTATGTGTAAAATAGACACGATAAGCAGCAGGAGAACAGATTTTACCAGTCAAATGTCCAATACTGCACACCAAATCAACGAAAAAGTTACGAAAATTCTAATTTACTCAAGAAAATCTAATGAAAAAGTACTGTTTTTAATCAAAATAAATTTATATAAACTATTCAGCAAATAAAATATATTTATGAATAGTTTTTGACTTCATACTCTTTGGTATGTTTTAACCATCATTTATTAAATCCTTTAATTATTATAATATTAGCTCTTCCAACATCACATATGAGTACATTCAATCACAAAAAACTTACTTCCAACTCCTCACCAGTAGTATTGCATAATTCTTCAACAAGATTAATTGCACCAGCTTCACCACATAAATGTATTTCATCAGCCTGAAGACCTAAGATTGCTCTAGTCCAAGCCCATCCTCTGCCCCTGTCTGCTATCATTTGAATTTCATCTATAATTGCCACTTCATCTGAAAATACAAATAATTTGTTTTATAATAAAAAATTTAATAATAGAATCACGACTGTAATCCCCAAGCACGGTAAAGATCGCCTCCCATCTCTTAGTACTAAGTACCTACTCGATATTCTTTGAGGATCGCTAAGGGAGGTAGTCAGAGGTACGTTCAGATAGTACATTTGGTACATACCTACACTTTGCAGTAACTAGTATTCCATATGTGATAGGTTGCAAGCCCATTGCCGCTGCTAGAATACTAACTAACGATGTTTTTCTTCACTGTTTGAGAGCACTGGTATTACACACATACCGTTCAAAAAATTCGAACTGATAAAACCATTGGTGCAATGTACTTCTCTGCATCCATCAACCTGAGGCATACAAAAGTTAAGCCTCATATGCTTGTAATTACATTGGCACCCACACCCTTCAAAACGCAACACAGAAAGCTGCTTGCGATAGAAATAGGTATGGAGGTAGTACTTCCATGGACAAGCCATTCACTGAGAGGTCTACTAGTACTATTATTATTACTACTGTTAATATTATTATACTTTTAGTAACTTACAGAAGTTATTCAATGACGTCATTTCAACAGTACAAGCTACATGTTTAGATGGAGTCAATTCTGCTTCATCTAGTGATACTTCCACATCTGTATCAATTTCCTCTGAACTGCTCAGTGTGCTGTAAAGTGATGCATGCCGTCTCTCTTCGCCAGTAATTAAATCACATGGAGTACCCTGAAAAGTTTTATTAATCATCATCATTCATGGGTGTACTTGAAATGTAGATTGCTTGGTCAGCTAAGTTATCGAGTAAGACAATAAAAAGGAAACTGGAGTTTCATTATTTACATTATTATTCATTTGAAAAAAGTCATATCAAATAATGTTAGGAACCAAGCTGTACTTTTCTTGCCTATTCTTCTAGATGAGGAACTGGCACCTAGCCTTAGGACGAATCAAGAAGATCCCTGGATATTAATGAATAAATGCTTCTTGATTTTGAATATGGCTTGATAAGAAATGAATAAATGTTGCTATGAAAACAGGACTTGTAACTAACTAATCATTAGCATTAACTGGAAATGTAATTAATTAACAAATACATACATGACAAAAAATGTGCTTTCACATAAATAATATTGAATAGCAAGGTACTAGTAAGTAGGTAAAATGTGTTTACTAGGTTAGAGTACCTACATCTTTATTTGATTTGTGATAAATTTCAGTAGCCAGTAGTTTAAGAGGACCACAATATACCCCAGACTCAGCTTTGAGAAACCTTTCCATAGCATGGTAGGTTTTGCCTGAATTAGTAGGTCCAGCATGGAAAACTATTTTCCTGTTTTTACTTCGCGCTTCTGGATACCTAAAAAATCAAACAATGAAACTAAAAGGTTCTAGTTTAGTTAGTCTAGATCACCCAGGCAGAGAACAAACAGCAATACAATACCAATACACCAATACATAGCTTAGTCAACCCAGTTAACAAGACAAGTCCAATACATGCTGAGCTGACTCGACACTCATTGACAAAGTAGATAAGCATAATTATATATTGTGACCTTCAAAAGACTAACAAACACTTAAGGAAAAAAGTTGATAATAACTATTAGCATCTAATCCTAATCCTAACTAATATTATAAATGCGAAAGTAACTCTGTCTGTCTGTCTCTCTGTCTGTCTGTCTGTCTGTCTGTCTGTCTGTCTGTCTGTTACGCTTTCCCGCTTAAACCTCTCAACCGATTTTGATGAAATTTGGCACAGACAATCTTTAGACCCTGAGAAAGAACATAGGCTACCTTTTATTGCGAAAAAAAGGGATGAAAAGGTTGAAATAGGGGTTGAAAGTTTGTTTCTTAATTTTAAAAGATAAAACCATGAAACTTTATATTTAAGCACTTGATATGAAATAATTAAACATTTGTTCTAGCGTTTTTGAAATTTCGACCTGCGAGGGGATGAAATAGGGGTTGAAAGTTTGTATGAAGTTTGTCATTTTTGAAGATAAAAACATTACATTTTGTATTTAGGCACTAAATAAGAAACAAAAAATCGTTTGTTCTAGCATTTTGATATATGCATAGTGTGGGGGTGAAATAGGGGTTGAAAGTTTGTATGGGTGTTCGTCGGAACAGAACGGATTCGGAACGGGAACTACGAAGCCAAACTTTTTGTATACAAAATCTTAACCACTGAACCTAGGAACATGATATTTAGAAGTTTTGGGTGTATCAAGTTCAAAAAAATTTGGCTTTTGAAGTTAAAGTTCCTTTTAACGAATACTCTGCATCGCCGCCGCTGCCGTCGGTCGTCGGTCGTCGTCGCGCACATTCGCCGAAGTGTGGCGGCAGCGGCAGGCAACGGCGCTGTCGTGTGGTGGGGGAGCGCACGATTCTAACTATGCCTACCCGAACGGGCAGACACGTGAGGGCAGACGACGTTGTCGGACGCATGCGATTAGAGAAATTTGCGCTACAGAGAGTAAAATTATTTTATTGTTTCGTATAATTTTTTAAGTAAGTATTTTTTATTAGTTAAGTCCTGTAAAGTAATTTTGTACAAACTTAATATTTTTGGATCTTTTAGTTCATAGTTAATAGTAGGTAAGATAGTATCCGTTATTTTAAAAAAATCCGATTTGCTTTTATTTCCTTTTTTGAATTAATCTAATAGGTCGTAGTAGGTGTAAAACTAACCTAACCTACTTACCTTCTACTCTTTTTATGCATTGGTTGTAAATAAGTATTGATAATTTAATTTCTTAGTTGAAGTTTTGATTCCGCGCATACCCATGATCCCTACAGGTTTACCTTTTCAGTTTAAAAGAATCCAGTTTCCTCTCAAACCAGCCTTCGCAATGACCATTAACAAAGCGCAAACACTTAAAGTAGCAGGTGTCCATTTAGAGAAAAACTGTTTTTCGCATGGCCAACTGTACGTGGCCTGCTCGCGAGTGTCGAGTCCAAACAATCTCCACATTTTAACAAATAATAACAAAACAGCAAACGTTGTATACAAAAATGTTTTAAATTAGGTCATTTTAAAATATTTTTGTACACAACGTGACGCTGGCCCCTGTAAGTGTCTGTTGGACATAAGGGACCAATAAATTTTCCTAGGTACTTTCTGTCACTCAACACATACATACAATACATACAATACAACACACAACACATACAATACATACATACATGTTGGAATACATAGGTACCTTATACCTACTGTAAACAGATATTTTTTAATTTTTTTAAATATACCAATGCTATACCCAAATCTATACCGTTCTTTTAATATAATCCATAATATTCAAATTAAAAGTACGCAGACGAAGTCGCGGGTATCAGCTAGTAGATTATAATAAATATCACAAACCAATTAGCTGGTGTCCTTAAATCTGATATTTTTTTAAGATCATCTAGGCAATCTAAATGTGGAAAAGCCAGCCTTGCATGTCTCAAGAAAAACGGAAACAAATCGTCAACATGACCAGCACCTGAAAATGACAGAAATTATATCAAATAAGTCTTTTCCATTTCAACCTTTCAAGAATGTAAGTAAATGTTAATTTTATAACTAAGACCCACCTTGCAATATATCACTAATAGAAATGTGTAAATCAGGCGGAAGGTCATGCTCTAGACAGTGTCTCCTGAATGATAGAAAGGCCTGATGCAGGAGCTGGTCATCCAGTCCATTTTCCGATGCCAACGCTCGAACCTCTGGTTTCTGGTAGAACCGGTTCAGAATTTTCAGTAAATCCTGTTTCTTGAGACGACCCGTGAACTCTTCTCCGACATTTATGTCATCTGGGTTATGTTTTACTGGCACAGGAACGAATAGGGCTGAAGGATTGCGATCGTGTTTTTTGGTCCTTAGAAAAATATAACCTATATTTTCCGGTCTACTTTTGTGACCACAAATGACACTACTCCTAAAAAAAGGATAAACTGATGGTTGTAATTTATCAGAACAGTAAAGAGCTAGTATTCTTGTAAATCCCTTATACATTTTCAATAAGTTACTAAAATTTACAAAAAAAAATATGCCGCGACCCGCACCAACAGCAAGCACAGCTCAGCTGTCAATCAATAAATTGTCATGTCATGTCGATTTCAGCACTCAATCTCAATATACTGCCATGAGTCATGATATGTCACTGTCTGTCTGACGTACAGTGAGGATACCTATCTGCTGGGTAGTGCCAGCGTTTGGGAACCGTGCACTTGCAGTTAGCAGAGCAAAGACACTGCACAAAAAAGCAGTGTTTTTTGTTGTGCCAATTATTTTCGGCATTCTCCATCTTTTTTTGACCTTGGTCAAATTCGACTTCTCTAAAAGTCTCTAAAAAGCGAAAATATGCCTCTGCTTTTTGTGCCATACGTCGAACATTTTAATTTGAAAAGTTTTTTTATGTAAAAAACAGAAGTTTACAAGATCTATTTCTATTACAAGATAAATTATATTTTATTAAGATATTTTGATGACAGATGTGGCGCGGTGAGCGAACGTCCGCCGCCTGCAACGCAAAAGGTTGCGGGTTTGATTCCCGCCTTGGAATAAATGTTTGTATGATCTGCAAATATTTATTTTGTGTGTTGTGGGTGTTGTGGGTACTTTCTATGCATAATAAAAAATATCTATGTATGTAATGTATTGTATGAAGTATATCAGTCATCTAGTACCCATACAAGCTCTCATTCAAGCTTAGCTTGGGGCTAAATGATGCTGTGTGGATTGTTCAGCAATATTATTTATTTATATTATCAAAGTTTTTAAATTCGCACTACTCAGCAGGTTAAACTATGTAGAATTTGCAACTTATTATTGTCCGTTTCATATGATTTTTTGTGAGTAATTATTATATCCTGATGGATACGATAATTTTGATCCATATACGAATAATAACACAGTTGGCAGCACTGACTGAATGCTGGCAATCCAATCGAATTGATCGCTAGGCTGAGACACGACGACGAATTGCTTTGCTTTCGCAAAATCCCTAAAATCAGCTGCAATCTAATTTTGTGCGTTGATTACGTTTCACATGATAGAAATCACTGAATATACGAAAGGAGAAAATTGCAATAGAAGTTCTGTGTCAAATAACAACTATAAAACAAAATGGGGAAGGCTAAAAAAGGGAAGAAGAACGCGACTGCGGACGAAAGGTGAGTTTCACATATGTTTTACCTTTTGTTTGCTAAAATAGGTACAAGATTCTCATGAGTATCGTCATCATTTATTTACAGCGACAGTGAAGTGGAAATCACTAACACCGACAATGTCAAACCGGCACAGAAAGGGAAAAAGTAAGTGCCCATTTTAGGTTATTTATTTTTAAAAAAATCTGTAAAAAAACATTCACAACAAAAAACGTCAACATCTGAGCACATTTCATAGGGATTTGATTGCAAGAGTTAGGGTGGTTCAATGGACATCATACACCTCATTGTACATCTATCAACATTACTAAAGTTTTACTTAATTGATTTTTCAGAGTACTTATTGACGCTGAGGAGAGTGACGATGAAAAGCCAAAACCGAAATCAAAAGGAAAGAAATCAGTTGGTGAGGATTTAACAGAAGTCACAAAGAATTTAACAAATGTTTCTATATCAACAAAGTCTCAGAAGAAAAAAGTTGTAGTAAATAGTGATGGTAAGTGTGTACCTACTCTTGTTTACCCAGTGCTCTTATCTACAGTTCACATATAACTGTGGTTGCCAGTTCAAGGTGACATAAAAAAACTATTGTACAGTTTTCAAAATTACAACATTGTTTAAATTCCCCATGCTTAGCGACAATACAAACCCATGTATTAAATATAATTATATTATAATACTGTCAATAATGTCTTACATGATTCAGTTTTTTAACAATATTTACCAATTATTAGATTCTGCCTTGACTGACTGACATATGCACAGCCTAAACCTTAGGAGAAACTTGTAATTTTTAGGATATATTCATCTTGGTGCGTAGAGGTGTACTAAGAAAGGAGTTCCTAAAACTCAACCCCTAAATGGGTACAGTGGTTACAAAATTAACTTCATGCGAAGAAAGTTGCCAGTGTTTCCCTAGTATTTCATACAATTCTATTATGTCGTTACAGAATCAGGTGAAGAACCTGAGGAAAAACCTAAAAAGAAAAACAAAAAGAAGGAAGACAAAAAGAGCACTTTTTCTCTACTAGAAATAGAGGATGGAGATGATTCTCCTGTGGAAGCTCCTCTGTCATCTGAAGATGAAAAACCAGTGCAAAAACCTCAAAAAAAGGCTTCTGAGAAAAAAGAACCTGTTGGCAAAAAAGGCAAGAAAGCCAAACGCAATAAGAAGGATGATAGTGATGATGATCTAGATAAGGTGTTAGCTGAACTTGAAATGGAGTATTCAGGGGTGAAACTACCAGAGCCAACACCAACAGCGGCTGTGGTTGATGAAAAACAAGAACAGGAAGATCATTCAAAATCAAAGAAAAAGGGCAAAAAAGAGGAACCAAAACCTGTTACCGAAGTAGCTGAAGAAGGTTTAAGCGATAATGAGAATGATGTGACGGTCAAAACCGCTGCTCAAAAGAAAAAAGAGAAAAAGGAACGAGAGAAGCTAAAGAAGCAAGAAGCTAAGAAGAAGGAAAAAGTACAAGAGATTAAAAATGAAGCTCCTCTAGAAGAAAGTAAACCTGAGCCAAAAGAAAGCAAGCTTGCTAAAGCGCCATCTATCGAGAAAGATGCAAAAGCTCCATCTGTAGAAAATGATAAAGCTGAAGAGAATGAAGAAGGTGATGCTCCAGAAAAAGATGGGAAGAAAAAGAAGAAAGGGGATAAAGCAGACAAAGATGATAAAGGAAAAAAAGGACCTGCAAAAAAAACCATCGCCGCCATGCAAGAAGCATTGAAGAAGCTCAAGGAAGAAGAAGAAAGAATGGAAAGAGAGGAAGAAGAAAGGATAAAGCAGGAAGAAGAACGTGAGCAACAAAGATTGGAAGCTATCCGTCTTGAAAAGGAACGGAAAGATCGGAAGAAGCTAAAAGAAAAGGAGAGGAAAGAAAGACTTAAAGCGGAGGGTAAACTTTTGACCCCTAAACAAAAAGCGGAAAAAGCTAGAGCTCAAGCTTTACTGGACTCCCTAAAAGCTCAAGGCATTGAGATAGGCTCGGCTGACAAGAAACCGCCAAGATCTGGCACGCGGGTCAAGCCAGGAAGGTTGAAGAGCCAAGTCTCACAGGATGCCTCCGCTACACCGACTGAAGAGAAAAAGGCTGAAATAGAAACTGGAGATAAGAAGGTAAATAATAATACTTTCCTTATACTTATTGACAAGTTGTTGCCTTTGAATCTAAAATTAATGCCAACCAGGTTAACCTGTCTTTTAAAATAAATTTTAGATGGAACCATTGAAACCAGAAGTCAAAAAGGAATCCGACACCGAGTCAGTAAAAGACGCGTGGGATGCAGAGTCGTCCGAAGAGGAACCGGAACCGGAACCTGAACCCACACCGAAAGCCCAGCCCACTCCGCTCAAGGAAGTGAAACAGACTCCTCAACGTAAAGAGGAAGAGGTAAATACATACATTCACATACATATATTTGTTCCATCCGTTTCGTATTGAAAGTTCCATCATAGGACCACCAGACGGAAACAAGACACCCATTTATGATTGACATTCCATCTACCCGCACCAAGTGCTTTGCATCAACTTTTGTAATGTAAACAGCAAAAAGTGTCAGACTCTTTGCCAGTGTTAATGATGTATAGCTTGCATGTTTTCACAAGAAGAGTGAATAAGTATCTTGTAAGTAATCTTTAGCATTTTATTAATGAGTAGGATAGGTAGGTATTCCTACCATCAGGTAGCACAAGATAGAAGTCCTTTGTCCTACAGTAAAATTATGGATTAGAATAAAAAGCGTACTACATTTTTATCTTTAGAATTTGTTGACAGTCCAAGCAGTTGGCCCACGTGATGTTAAACACCCTTCAAACCAGAATACAGCACCATTGCTTGACAGTAGAAATAGGCATGGCTTCACTGGACGAGTCCTACTAATACTAATTGGACAAAGAACATGTCTACATACAATTTAATTTATACTTTAAATATTGTTTATGGCATTTCTAGAAGGAGGATGAAGACAGCTCAGAAGAAGATGACGAAAGTTCTGACGAAGACTCAAGCTCTGAAGAAGACTCTGATGATGAGCAAATGACTGACGCACAGAAGAAACGGGAGGCTGTACTCAAAAGATTAGAGGTAAACTTAAACTTAGACATAGACATACATTTATTTGCTACAAAAACACATACACATATACAAAACAGACTTCATAAACAAAACGACTATTCAAAGAGCTGTGCACATAACGTTTACTCTTTTTTTACTTACTCTAATTTATATATTTATTACAATATTAATTCATTTCAAATAATAATTATAAATTGAAGTGAATACGCATAAATAATTAAGTTTAAATAATACTTGAAAACTTTACAATTAAAATAATACTTACTTTTTAAGGATCTGATCGAGTAAAGGCCGCCATGTTGCTTGAAGCGTTTCTTTCTTTCGTCTATCTATAACGTCCAGTCTTCGCTTGTTATCTTATAAAGGCTTTCCTTAGTTAGGAGATACACTTTATTTATCTTTCAGAAACGTCGCATCGATAACGAAGCGAACAAGACAAACAATCCTCTACGCGCGGCCGTCGTCTGCGTTCTAGGACACGTCGACACTGGCAAGACTAAGATCTTGGACAAGTTACGGCGGACTAACGTACAAGATGGCGAAGCGGGTGGCATTACTCAACAGATCGGAGCAACCAACGTACCTATTGAGAATATTAAGGAGCAGACCAAGCATGTTAAAGGGGTAAGATGCAAGGCCAAGATGTAATTTATTTAGCTAAGTAAATATATTACGTTGTCTGGAGACAATGGTACGGTTACATGCATGAGTTAGAAGATGGAATCAGCTAAAATACCTACGACAGAGCGAGTGGTACCTTCGACTCCGAGCGAGATAGTCGTAAGCGAGGCTCGTTTATCACGTACATGTGATACAAAAGTTAGTGATCTACATATTATTGCTTCATTATTCATATATGATTACAACACCGTCGTTTTTTTCTACCTACTTGGTAATACCGCACCTTTTTTAAAGATTATAAAACTAAATTTAAACGCATTCTCTGTCATCTCAATCTAAATAATATAAATCATGATCAAACTTCACTTGGAAGTTCATTTGATCATTAACATGGCAAATACTTATTAAATATGAGTGAACTAATAAGTGATTTGTTTCTGAAAAACAAATGTGTTTTTTGAGTTTATTGTTACGCATAATGCTGTGATACCATTTTAAAAGTTATTTACCTACATTTGATACATACACGAAGGCCTACGTCCAGCAGTGGACTGCTAACGTATGTCTCATGATAATGATGCTGATACTTCAGGCTGATGGTTATAATACTTTTAACAGTTGTTTTTTTTACTGCCTTAAACCGAAAGGGGTATTATTTGGCCTTTTTAGGATTATAATTCATGTCTTTGTAATTTCAGGTGAATGAAATTGCATTCAATCTACCCGGTCTGCTGATTATTGACACTCCCGGCCACGAGTCTTTCAGCAATTTGCGAAGCAGAGGCTCGTCACTCTGCGATATTGCCATTCTCGTAAGTATTTTGAAAAGTTTCTAACATTTGCAAGACCCAAGTTTTATTGTCGTCTCTATTTGATGGTGAATTTTGTATGGAATTAGATAAGCCCCGATATGAAAACAGTTACAAATACACAAAATCTCTGACTTGGGACCATGACGGGCGATATTTTCCGTGACTTTTTCTCAAAAATAAAGCAATGGTTTTTTGCAGGTGGTAGACATCATGCACGGTCTCGAACCCCAAACCATAGAGTCGATAGACCTGCTCAAGAAAAAGAAGACTCCGTTCCTAGTAGCACTAAACAAGATCGACCGTCTCTACGATTGGCAGAGCGCGCAACGTAAAGATGTTCGCGATATACTCAAGTTACAGCAACACAATACACAGATGGAATTCGATAAGAGATGCAAGGATGTTATTGTGCAGTTCTCTGAACAGGTAATGTCATTTATTTTCATATAAGTGAAAGTTACTTTTACAAAGAACATAAAATTCCCGGAAGTGTATTACAAATATAATCCTAAATATTTTTAAATAAATAAAATTTATGGTAAACCTCTTAAGGAGGCCTATGTCTAGCAGTGTTCTTATAAGATATCATAATAATACTTTAAAGTTCGAGATTTAACTGCTCAATAATGGTTATCGTATTTATTTAGATGTTGACCGGTAGGTACGAATATGTGAATGTTTCATCCACCTAATGAAAGTAGATACAGAATATCGACTTTCATAAGTTGTAGAATACCTATACCTGACTGAACTAAATCGACCTAATTTTTATATTAATTTGTCAAAGCTACAGTTATGCAGGTATACACACTACAGGAACACAAGGAGTAAATTTATAATGCCAGGGCCAGTGTTACCTAGACGACCTGCATCTAAAGAATCCTACCACCAATTTTGTTTTATATAATATTTGCTTTTTATTTCCAGGGTCTGAACGCAGCGTTATTCTACGAGAATCCTGATTCGCGTACGTACGTCTCTCTAGTGCCCACTAGCGCCGTCACTGGCGAGGGAATGGGCAACTTACTTGCTATGATTGTGCAGGCCTGTGAGGGGCCCTTGCACAAACGGCTCATATTCTCACAACAGCTACTTGCCACAGTCCTTGAGGTGAGTCATATAATGTATTATAATGCCAACGTCCGACCATCATAATAAAAGCAAAATTAAAATTTTAACAGCAGACATCCGTGATCTCACTAAGGTTCCAATGGAAGACCAGCGTTGTGTTATTGTGTTGCACGCAATAACACAGCAAATGCTGAATTGGACGCCAATTTGTAATGTTGATGGACGGTGCCGGGAGATTTCGTTTTTATATATTTTTTTTATATGTTGTTTTTTATCTATACTGTTTATTTCATATTGTGTTGTATCCGTACCTTTTTTTATGTCCCGTGTTTTGTCCATCTATTATTACAAATAAATGTTTAAAAAAAAAATATCCAGACTATCCAATATTTGAGATATGACGAAAATAGTTTGTTATTTATTGAATTGCAGGTGAAAGCTATCCCCGGTCTGGGCACGACTATTGACACAATCCTCATCAATGGAACGCTGCATGAAGGCGATACAATGATTCTGGCGGGTACTGACGGGCCGATAGTCACGCAAATCCGATCCCTGCTAATGCCGCAACCCATGAAAGAGCTTCGTGTTAAAGTAAATATTATCTAAATATATACAACAATGTAAACCTTATACAATTTGTGTTATGACTAACTTCAGTCACAGTTCAGTTGGATATTACCTGTGGCTTCTGTGCTGTGTAGGTGGTCAGATCGATCTTTATTTTTGTGATTTTTCATGTTCTATATCTGTAATTATTTTGTAATAGTGTTCATGTGTGTCAAATGTTCATGTAATAGTTAGGCTAGTACTTCTACTCATTTTACTCGTTCGTTTGTATTTTTCATTGCATGCAGTCTGTTACCTATTAATAGAATAGCACTTCCTTTAAGCAGGTACCAAGTTTTCAATTATAACAGTGTATACTTTGTTGGTGACACATAAATAAATAAATGTAGAGAATTATATGCTTACGATCGAATACCTAGGACATCTCCCCAGTTCTATTGGTACTTAGCTAGTATCTATTCAAGAGGATGTTGCAGAGGTACCTCCAAACGTTATATTCAGTTCGTGCAAATATAATTATTATATGTTTTAGAACGCGTACCTGGAGTACAAAGAAGTAGTGGGTGCGCAAGGAGTTAAAATAGCGGCTAAAGAGCTGGAGAAGGCTATCGCGGGACTCAATCTCCTGGTCGCTCAGAAGCCCGACGAAGTCGAAATATTAAAGTGAGTGGCTTGGTCGCTGCCAAGCAAATGATGCGATATCCATGTAGTTAAAAAAGTGTAAAAATTGTGTTGATGGCAAAGCAGACTGACCTCTAAACACCGAAATCCTGACAAATTTCCGCATCAAGAGAAGAGGGGTTGGTTATGCACTTCACTTTGATTATAAAAAATTATTTTAATAAATTATTTATTTACGACACAAGCACTATTGCTGTAATTAATACTTTGTAATATAAAGTTTATGTCGCTAAACGGTCTCTGACTATGTAATTTTATTGTAATTATTGGATGTCTTGCAACTAATGCTGGTATTCTGTCAGAGCCGTTTAGTAATACCACGGGCAAACTACCTACCTAAATGCTGGGTCTTACAGTCAACAGTCACACATATTGTTGTCCTCACCCACTAATCTTGATAAAATATATTTCCCTGTATTGTCTATAACAGCTAGAAAAATTAGTTATATAAAACAACTAACCATAATATTATTTCTAGAGAGGAAGTGGCCCGTGAGTTGAAATCAGCGCTTTCATCCATCAAACTGACTGAGCGAGGAGTATACGTGCAAGCCTCTACTCTTGGATCTCTCGAGGCGTTACTGGAATTCCTTAGGACAAGCAAAATTCCTGTGAGTTCTAACATATACAATTTGCTGACAGAACAAGCTTATGGCCTACCTGATGTTAAGTGACCGTGAACTATAACCTTTACCTAAGCATTTCTTCGGAGGTTTCGCTTGTTAGGATTGTGACCGTCCATCACCTTAGGCATAAAGGCGCTAAGCCTGACATGCCTGAATTTCACCGGAACCCACACCCTTCAACCTGAAACATAGCAACGCTGCTTGAGAGTTGAAATAGGCATATGGTGGTAGCATTTCCCCGAGCGAGCATCTACCCTTATAAAAACGATACTAAACTTCATTGTTTAAAATTAGTCCTGGCACTTTTTGTCACTATTAAATAATTATCTAGTGGTAAGAGATGGCAATAGTTTAAGAGAATATCTAAAAGGGGTAGTAACAGGCACGTTTAAATACAGCATTTTGCAGTAGTCAGTTTTCCATACATGACTGGTTCCAAGCTGATCGCCGTGGTACTACTTACTGTACATGCTTTTCAAGAGTTTTTTTTCTCCGTTTGACTATTGGCTTCGCTCACATCAAGACAACTAATATGTACCAACTGACCTAAGAGTAATAAGACCAGTCTAATATCCGAAGATTCGAGATTTTCTGTCACGGTTGGAACTGACTTGAAGTCGCTGACTTGTCGGCGTGAGCATATTTTATGCAATGTTTTTGTTTCAGTACTCTGCTATCAGAATAGGGCCGGTGGTGAAGCGTGACGTTATGAAAGCATCTGCTATGTTAGAGCACGATTCACAATGGGCTACCATACTAGCATTTGATGTCAAGGTACTTATTTTATTATACTCATTTCATCAACAGATAGAATTTTTACAAGTATATATGTATTTTTGCAAGTACAAATAGTAATGTATAGCATACAATATAACAACTAGGCACAGAACAAACAACTTTGTTCTATACACAAATGCTTGTTCTCTGTGGGGATTGAACCTACAACCTGCAGTACCGAAGGCAGAGTTACTTACCAATTGACTTGTGAAGGCTATAAATAAATAATATTTTAGATCGAGCGCGACGCTCAGGAGTTGGCAGACCAGCTGGGAGTGAAGATATTCTCAGCAGACATAATCTACCATCTGTTTGATAAGTTTATCGCCTACCGTGATGAGTTGAAGCAGAAGAAACGTGAGGAATTCAAGCATATCGCTGTCTTCCCTTGCAAGCTAAAGGTAATAATACTTTATTGTACCCATACAAACCAGAAAATTATAAACAGGTTAATTTTAAATATTAAGTTTAAATTTCGTGTTCCAGATACATTTACCTACAAACTTCACCATTTATATTTGATATAAGTATTTCAAATCAAACAAAAAGATTAACATTCCGTCTCGCTTGGTCTTATGTATGTAAACAAAGTACAAATCATAGTCAAAAGGCAATCAAAGTGATCACCTAATAGCTATGTGAATCTAGGTGCCAGTTCTTCGCGAGCAAGTCTAGAAGGACAGACGAAAAACTTACGGCTTGGTTCCCTACCGTTTATTGTGTGAACCTTTTTACAAAAAATATTATCATATTATTATTATCATCAAGCTTAAGTGTTTTGACAATCGTAGTGAGGTTTTTAATACAACTTGCTAATGGAACAAGCAGTTGGCCCACCTATTCTATAAGTGGTACCTTTGTTATATGCGATAGTAACCCATCGCATGTAACAATGCACACGCTCATGCCATATCCAGTTTCGTTTGATCTTCGTAACTTACCTGTGTAACCTGTGTTTGACAATTTATTTTTTTACCTACGTTTAAAAAACAGATATGAACTAAAATAGTGTAGGTAACTTACGTAGGCCATACATTAGTTAGTTCTTGGTATGTTCTTAACAAGTGAATGTTGTAAATTATTATGAGAAGTAAAGATTTTTAAACCGGATTGAATTTTTGTGCAGATATTGCCACAGTTCGTGTTTAACTCCCGTGACCCGATCGTCGCCGGCGTGATGGTAGAGTCTGGTGTTGTCAAAGAAGGGACTCCCATTTGTGTGCCTAGTCAAGAGGTGAGTACATTCAACGATATATATGTTTCTTTACCATTTGCAGTGCTTGAGTGAACTTGACACTTGACTTGAATTACAAATACATTATCTAACTAAAGCTCTCTTAAGGATAATTATAATACATACATTGGTTACCAGAGGTCCCCAACACTAGGACTAAACTGTGCCGCGAGAGGTATTGCTGGGAATGTGCCTCGGGAGTGGAAATAGTGACAGCGGAAGTCTTTTTTTACCACTGCTGAGGAACAGGCAGATGGCCCACCTGATGTTAAGTGGTAACCATCATCATATTAAGCCTGCCTCTCTGGTCACGCACTTTAGGAACGTTCACTAGTGCAACTTAATGCACTGCCCTGCGTCTATCAACCTACGGCATGCAGGTGTTAAACCTCATGTGTCTGTAATTTCACCGTCACCTTACAACGTAGTAACTAATAAAGAAGCAAACAGCCAACACCGCCCAGAACAAATATTAAATGTTAATCACACAAATGTTTGACCTAGGTGGGAATTGAACCCACAACCTAAAACACAAGGCAGAACTACTACCAAATGATATATTGGACATTCAAGATGATTTTTTTAGGGTTCCATAACCAAAGGGTAAAACGGGACCTTATTACTAAGACTCGGCTGTCTGTCTATCTGTCTGTCATCGGGCTGTATCTCATGAACCGTGATATTTAGAGAGTTCAAATTTTCAGAGATGATGTATTTCTGCTGCCGCTATACAATAAATACTAAAAAACAAAATAAAATAAATATTTAAGGGAGCTCTCAAATTAGTTAATTATTAATTCACAAATTTTTTTTTTTCCGTTTTTATTATAGATACGGAACCCTTCGTGCGCGAGTCCGACTCGCACTTGGCCGGTTTTTCTAAACCATTTTACTACTAAACCTAATACAAATGCTTTAGTTAATAGATTTTTTATGATCTTTAGTTTGTAAAGTAAGTATGTATTTCCGCACAGTTCGTGGAGCTCGGCATAGTGACGTCAATAGAGGTGAACCACAAGCAAGTGGAGACAGCTCGTAAAGGCCAGGAGGTGTGCATCAAGATAGAACCGATCCCCGGCGAGTCGCCCAAAATGTTCGGCCGACACTTCGATGAAAACGATTTTCTAGTCAGCAAGGTGAGTTTATTTATAAAACATTAAGTACGAGTCGTACTCTTAAGGTGGAACAAGTCGTTACTATTTCCATACAAACGCTGATTTAGTACTAAATCTTTCGACGCTTGTAACTTTCAAGGTAATCTGATTTTACTGTACCCTATATGGTGACGAGCCTAGATAACGACAAGATAATTCAGTATGAAACTTAACTTCGGACGCACGTTAATAAATAGTAGAGATATTCAGTTACAGCGTTTGTATGGAAATAATAACGACTTGTTCCACCTTAAAGCTGTGGTGTAATTGGTCATTCTTAAAGCCGAGTCAACTGAGGCATATTCGCGTGTTCGCGAATACACTAACATGGTACTAACACGAAAATTGGGCGTGACTTTAGTGTTAGCATACATGATAACACGTTATCCGTCGTTGTTGGAAAATATTACCCGCGTTCGCCTGCGGAGGTTGTAGTTCATTTTGTGTTAGTACTTGTGCCGTCAACATAATCTTGTGAATGTAAAACATTGTTTGCCTGAAAGTCGCAGCGGACGGGCTGTGATTACTAACACATTTTGCTAGCTAACAAATTTTGTTAGCAACATGTCGCAGCGGATCTGGTTTAATTTCATGTCATTTGGATGGGTTGTCGCTAGTGGCATTTTCACCTGAGTGCTTCCGAACATCTAATTTTGTAAAAAAACGACATAAATGAAAATATTTTAGTACCTCTAATAACCAAACAATTCTTAAATTAGTATAACAGAACACAAAAAGATTATGTAGTGTAAACCCTAAAATAGAATGAGAAAAGAGAAATATATATATGGAACCCCCAGGGCGTGAGTCTCGTTTGCACTTGTCTGTTATATCTTGAAGTAGGTTGAAAATGTTTTGTTTTATAAAAGTACTTACAGAGTGCTATCTTTATCCGTGGCTTGATGTTGACATCAAGCAAAACTCGGCGATACACAAATTTTTATCTCTTATTTTTGAAATCAAAATTGAGTTTTTTAACTTTATTATTGATTCACACGTTTTCCATTAGGAAGTACTTTATGACTTATCTACGTTATCAGCATAATAATCGTAGGTATACATTTTAAAAGCGAATTCATAACTGCGTCCTTGTGCGATTACGCAAATCAGCCTGTTCAAACACAGGAATCAAAAGGATTCTTTGAGTCCGTCCGGAACTCGCTTGTAATAAATAACATACTGACCTTCAATAATGACATTACTATCTACTATTAAGATGTTCATAGTGAAAAACTTTAGTCTCGTCTGTACATAAACCACCACAAGTCTAGCCGTAACAATTTTAATTTGCGAAAGTCTGTATGTTTGTTACTTTTACGACTTCTAAATTATCGAGTTGAAAATTTGCAAGTAATTTTTATGAATAAAGTAAAGTACTTTTGACTTTATTGGCAGGCGTTTGGCAGGCGGATTGGTGATCGCAGTCTATCAGGTATTATGAACTCAGGATATCTTCTAAGTGCATAATACTTCCATGCCATAATCTGATGTGTTTCTCTAAGTCTTTTACGACATCCATGGGAGGAGATGGAAGTATTCTTTTTAAACCACCACAGCTAGCCGGGCGACCACATCCATCAAATAGGATGTACAAACAAACATTATTTCATAAATAAGACTGGCATCACACTGAAGCTTTATTATTTACATTATTATTAATTTGCAAAATGATCATACAAAAACAGTAGGGACTAAGCCGTAAGCTGCTTGTTTGTTATTCTAGATCCACCTAATGATCCAGGGTCAATTAGAATCTGGATAAATGCTTTTTGACTTTTACTTTACGTGACCAAACTCAAACGAACTGACAACAAACATGCGACATTTATATCTGTGGACTTCACGAGCAAAACCACATGAAAACTCTATTAAGAAGATAACCTATATAAAAGAAGCGTCGCGCGGTGTGGTTTATCTCTGCCTACTAGTCTGCAAGCTACTTTATGTGCCACACGTGACGTTTTAATGAATGAGCAGAGCATTGCACAAGATATCGGGACCAATTTAGCTCCCAGACAAATGGCATCGATTGACACAGCTATTTATAGAACTTCGAACAAACGTGTTCAATGTAAACACATTGCGCGTTGGTTTGCTGATGTGGTTATAATTGCTGATGTGTAAATCCTACGACACAGAAAAGTTTTGAGATCTCATGTAGGTGCTAAGTCGGATATTTGCAAAGAACTTTCTGTGCATTATCCGCTCACTAATCCAGGCCTCTCCCATATTTGGAGGGTTTGCCGCAGTCACCGCGCTTAGCAGGCGGATTGTTGCCTGATTTTTTAAGTAAAAGATGCGTCCTAAGTGTGTTCCCTTAGATTCAAGGGAGACGATGGAGGAGTCCTATTCTATGTCGCCAGGACTGCCTCGGCTGTTTCCATATCAAATCATCTTGAATTAATGAAATAATTTTGTTTTTTTTTTTACCTCCATTGTGTTAAATATGTTTTAAATAATTAGGTTCTTTTTCAAATTCATGTTTTACATTATGAACACACATAAATATTGATACACATTCACACAACGCCTACTAGCCCCAGAGTAAGGAAAGCTTGTTCTATGGGAACCAAATAGCTGATACAATACTTATAAACTTATAAGTGCTTAGAATTCACGTAACACACAGAACAAACGTCTATGTTAATTACCAGTAGGCAGAGCTAATACAAACTGAGCTGTGACAGCTATAGCGGTAAAGAAAAGTTGTCAGTTTCAGAGTAACACCATTCGTTTTCTGTCATCTTTGGAAGCGACGTTGTTTTTTTATTGTTTACTGTTTTTCTAGAGTTGTTTTAGGTTCTGATGCGTAATTTCGATGGCATTTTCACAACCATTACTTGAAGTCTTAGCACAAGTTTGAGTAGTTGAAATGAATGTGTGATATTGTGGCATTCTGATTTGAATGAAAATGTTCCCGTTAGGTTTCGAAGACAAAACCCATCTTTTTTTTCAAACCCAGTGAAAGTCGATTTTACTTTTTTTTACTGACTCGACTTGACTAAAAACTATTTAAATGGCCTGTCGAATGATGGACAGATGCCATTATAAAGAAAAGAAAAAGAATATAAAGCTAGTAGTATTAAATGAATAACCTGCATGTCATGAATGCATAATATACGCGAGCTGCAGCCTACAAAAAGGAATAAAGCAATCAATATTTCGTCTATTAATATCCGAATTCAGGCTGTCTGCTATTTTCATGTAACCTATTCCAGCGTTTATTTTAAGGTAGGTTTGTCCGTGAACCCTCAATCGATATCTCTAGAGAGAGATTCCAATGTTTGCTCTCATATTTCCCGATATTTCTAGAAGGGAACCTACTCTCCTTCAACTGGGAAATATTAAATCTAATCGGATTAATTACAACATTTTCAAAGGAAAATATTTTTGACTTGTCCTCTTTGTATTCTGAAGGATATCTTATAAATTGTTTGTTGGAATCCTTGCACGATTGATTAGTAATTGTAGATGGTTAAGTAATCATAATCATATCTACTTTAAATGTTATGTGTCACCAAATGTGTTCTAGGCTTGGTCGCGAGGAACTGGCGCTTAGATTCACCTAGATTTAAGACGTTTCAAGCTGATCCCTGCGGATATTACTGAATAAATGCCTTTTGACGTTGACTTTGACTTCAAACGCAAACTTTTGCAGGAAAAAGATCCAGTTGTGAAACCTACAGTAACAAACTGCATTGGCATCAATTTATTGAACGGATAACGTAGAATATGTGTGCAGTTTGTTCGGAACTACTCATGGACGCGCGTGTAGATCCGCAAAGTGCAAATGTTTGCGTTCGAGAATAGAACAGAAGCCGGGTGTCGTGGCCTGTTTGTTGCGTTTCAGTTTGCATAGTTCATGTTTACACATTGCATCGCCGCGCTGTAGTCTAACGTTGCTAATAAGGTTTGTTGCCTTGAACGGTGGAATTACTGGACACACTGGATCATGATAAGACTACCAGTAGGCAGTATCTGATTATGTAAAACTCAACTTAGCTATTTATTGTTGTACAACAACCACGATGAAACGAAAGAAGTTTATTGATAAAACACACAAAGGTTACAAAAACAATCAAGGATACGTGGAAAAGACTGATATAAAAAAACCGAGTGTGCTTTAGACCACACGTCTGAAGTAAAACTTCTTTAATATACAAAACGTAACTGGCTATGAGAGAAAGAGAGGAAGAACAGTGCTTTCATACCCCCTCCATGGTACTGTTAAACGTTTAAAACAACCTTGTTGGAAGTCGCATTAGAAGTATTACTTTAAAATAGTAACAAAAAATGAACTAGGTACGTCTAAGACTAAATAATAATAAAACCCGCGTACCTACCTATTATCCTATCAAAAATGCATGTGTTGTCATCTTGGTGACAGTACAGTACAAAATGCTACATGTGCCTGGATAGGTACTAACTATCCTGGATAAGTTCACTCCTGGTGATTTGAAGCTGAACCAGGCACTAGTGACGAAGTACGTCAAACAAGCGCACCAACACTGAGTTTTACATACTACGACTAAAACATTCACGGTCTATACATATTAGTCGTAGTAAGATAAAGCCAGTAATTGATTCATTTAGAATCCTAAGAAAAGTTGTGTCTTAAAGCCAAAGAATGTAGCATCAAACGACCAAGCCTTGAAAAACTGACGAGAAACTTATGGCTTGGCTCCTACTGTTATTATAATGTTCTTATAAAATATGAAGTACTAGTGTGGCAGTTCTCATTGGCTAAAGTTTATAATAGCAAAAAATTTTGCATCCACGTATCAAATATGCCACGTATCAAATAAGGTTTGTTGTACTGCGAATCCTGTTTTCATCAATGTCCGAATGTAGAATGTCTATCATCGTCTTTTGTAATGAACGTTATGCACAAAGCACTTAAAGCGATATGTATTTATTTATGGCATGCTTTGGCTTTTGATAGTTCAGAAATACATTAGTAACTAATATTAATCCTATACCAAACTTACAATTATTTATTTAAAAAATCTAGGAGTTAATTGACTTGATCAATTATTTGTTTGCTACCGCATACTTTCGTATCGTTACGTGAATCTGTAATCACCAAATCACATTGTAACAAACACCGAGCACCGTCCTCTGTCGCATCGACCTTTCTAAACCGGTATGATTTGTATTCTCTGCTTGACTCATTGAATATGCCATGGTATACGGATGCAAACATTAAAATGCAACATGATTCGCATACAAAAATGTTACGCGGTTAACCCATCGTTTCTTACATTGACAAATTGAAAATAATAATGTTCAGACAACACCTTTACCTGTAGGAGTTAATGTTTTTTTTTAAAACAAGTTGCTGATGGAACTAGCAGATGGCCCACCTTATTACTACTTCTCGTTTCTCATTGAGGTCACGCTCATTAGGATCGTGCCCTACGATGCACTGCTCACCGTCCATCAACCTGGGGCATACAGGTGTTAAGCCTCATGTGCTGGTAATTTCAGGGGGCACCCCACACCCTTCAAACTGGACAGCAATCTGCTATGCGGCAGAAGCTCCGAGGAAGTACTACCACCAGAATAATTCTGGTGGTTAGTACTTCCCCGGAAGAGCTCTACTGCTACTAAAAATACGTGTCGTCGATGTTAAGATAATTTTCAGGAAAAATCTCCGAAGGTTGGTTCATTTTTTCGGAATGCTCAACCCACTGTCTACATGTAACAGCATTACAGCGTTAACAGCTTCGACTATGATAACCCCGTAAAGGTTATTATGTTTACGAACGATACGGGGGCTTCATTCATTATTTTCGGCTAAATATCTGAATGCAAGTCGGGCTCGGGCGGCACATCAATGGCGCCCCCTTCCGCATTTCATTGATCGCATGCAGAGGGGGCAGGGGTAGGTCACTAGGTCGAGGGGAGAGAAAGATCCGAGCGTATTTTCTAGCTAAAGGTTTGTTGAAGTGCCGTCATAGCAAGCAATATACGTCAAACATTCGAGTGGGGTCAAGCTTTACCTTTGGTAAACCAAAGAAAAAAAGTACGTTAGCACTAGCACTAAATAAATATGAAATCGTGTAGGTAGTATATATTCGGTACTTAACTGGTTGGCATATACTAAAAACAATATATATATAAATAAACAACTAGGCATAGGCTAACCATCTATAACAAGCATTGTTCTCGGTGTCAATGGTTGATGTACTTATCGCATACAATGCGTTGTATTCTTTGCAATCATAAAATGTTCGTACCTAAGTATCATTAAATTCACTGAGCTGATAAAATCATAACGACAGACGACGCTACTCGTGGCATACAAATATACGTGATTTCATTAGTTAAAACCATCGCTTTTATTCGTGTTGCTGAGTTCTTTTTGTAACTGATTTCAAATGAATCGAAGGGATTACTCGTAGGTATATACTCTACTATAGATTTTTGAATCTCTGATGGAACAAGCAGATAAACCACCTGATGTTAAGTGGTAACCGCAACAAGATGATCCCTGCGGATATTACTGAATAAATGCTTTTTGTCTTTGACTAACCTATAAAAAACATTGCCTCTTAAAAAAGAAAAAATATTGCTTTAGTTTTGGCAGAGTGAATTTTTTAACGACAACGTGACGTCATATTTTGATTTGGATTGCTACCAAATACAAATGGCGGAAATTGAATTTTTTATTCTAAAAGTTATAACAATAAAAAAACTCATATAAAACTCTTATAAACTCGATTTTCCGTCACTCGCGCGAAGGCCGATCTATTTTGGGTGGTGGATGATGTCAGGGCTTTCCATGCGTTAGGCAAGCGGTCGTCTTCGCTGAATAGCATTTTTGGCAAGCCCTTGCTACTTTAGACATTATCCTCTTACTGTTATACACCTGAAAGACCTTTGTGACTGTCCAAGTTTGCCGATTTCAACTTTTCATCTATGTCGAAAGGAACTTAACTATGTGAGGTACTTTTTTTTTCTTACAAGCAGCGGTCTCGAGGCTTTTTTCAAGATAATCATACAAACATATAAATATCCCTCAAAAATCATTCATTCATTCATTCTAGCCCCAAACTAAGCAAAGCTTGTACTATGGGAACCAGGTAACTGATAGGATACTTATTTATATACTTTTTTTGTAAATACATAATTAAAATATGTATTTTAATTATGTATTTACATGTATTATATGTATAACACTCAGACACAGAACAAACATCTATGTTCATCACATAAATGTTTGTTCTCGGTGGGGATCGAACCCACCACCTACAGCGCAGAAGGCAGAACTACACTATGAACTGAGCTGTGACTGTTGTCAAAAACGTTTTAAAAGTAGTTAATGTATAATAATATACGTGTTTTATAGTAAAGTATACATATTACTACTGAACCCTGACTTAAAATCATCTGGGCTGAGATAAAACAAACATTGAAATTTTTGACAACTGATCGGTTGTTGATAAAAGCAAGTCGAAGTGCCTTCAGGCTGTAAAGCTAATTTATTGAGGTTATAAAGCAATATTTTTTATTGTACATGTATTCGCGAAGCAACGGCTGTTTCTACAATTCTGGTTTGCGTGTCAAACGCACACACCCACACCACACCCATGGCAACTGTTCGCGCACATTCTCATTGACCGGGTCAGACCCCCCGTTCTAGAAGCTCTTCCATTGATATTTCGCAGTGCGGTTTCATTGATGGAAACTTTGTTCATGTACGATGTCACGGCATTGAGACTTTTTATAATCCGACCATTAATAGATCGTGACACGATTTGTTATGTAAAGCTGAATGAAATTATATGATGATAGGATAGTGCGTATTCGTCAGCGCGTATTGAACTAGTCTAAAGGGTATATTTAATATGATCATATATTCCTCCGTTTCTATTTTACTACCTTGTGATTTTCATATCGAACGTTATTGGCACATTTCTTTCGTTCTAAAAATACCCTATCAATATCTGCTACAGCGTTCATAGATTTCCGAGTAATAAAATAAATCAAAGCTGGATCCGGGATCCTGAGGTCGATGGAGGCTGCAGCGAGGTCACCACGGGAGGCCATGACGCCTACGGGGTGCTTATGACCCAGTTTTCAGCTTGCACAGCCTGTTCTAGTTTCCCTATGACGTCAAACCATTCACCCGGAGTTGTGAATCGATGCGCCCAAAAATGGGTCGAGCTGAATCAACTACCTACCTACCTTTTCTACATTCATCGTATTTAGCTTTGAAGGCTCTTTGATCAGATCCCTGAACCTGTTTTTGGCCCTTCTTGGTAGGCTGCTATAAATTTCGCAGTAAGAGAGTTAAATTATGATTGTTATTGTGGTATTAGGCACTCTTATTTGGATTTTGCAAATCTGAACTAATATTTGAATTTAGGTATAAGCTAGAAACTAGTATGCGAACAGGCCTAGACATGGCACCTAGATTCATTAAGTTTGTACAAGGAAACAAGTTTTTTTTAGAGTATTAAGGATTTCCGTAGTTGGCAGGTTATTCAATGTTTTTTTTTTGTTTCAGATTTCTCGCGCCAGTATCGACGCTTGTAAGGACTACTTCCGCGACGACCTCATCAAGACGGACTGGGCGCTCATGGTAGAGCTCAAGAAACTCTTCCAAATCCTCTAAACCCACCAATTTACAGTAGATATCTATTAGTCTCGTATAACCTAACTTACGGTAACCCGTATAATAATGTCTGTTCCATCTAACCGTAGCCCTTTTTATAATAGAATCTCATAGTATCATTACAGTTTTGTAACAATTTCGATATTGCCGTAGATATGGATGGATGGAAAATATCAAAATGCTATTTTGGGGTTCTGTAAAACCCTAGTGCCGCTACATTTACTTTTAAATGATGAAATTATTTCGAGTGTTCGGAAACACTGTAAATAGTATGATTAAAATATTATAATTTATTTATGGCTTTATTTTAACAAGTGAGTGAGCAAATCTTGCATATAAGAGCAAGTAAACCATTTTAAATCAGGAAGCTGCTGTGTTATTTGTAAAAAATGTGTTTGATATTCCATGTTTCTTTGTAAATACACAATTCATTCATATAATTTATTGACGATAGAAATTAAATAGGTAAACATACCTTAAATAAATTTGCGTCCTATTATTTTATGATAACTTACCATTATAATAATAATTTTATATTAATGTCAGGCAAGGCAGCGCAATATACGATCTCGGATTGAATGAATGAAGTTTGGGAGCTTAGAAGCTCCTTATTGCATTAGCAAAATGTTTGTCTATCTATACCTACTGATAATTTGTAAGGTCGTTTATTGTATGAAATTATTGTTTGTAAAATTTCTATAGATACTAAAAGTTCTAGTATTGCTTCTTTGTGTTTTTCGCGCAAACTCATTGATATAGGTTGAAGGACATACAAAATTGGTAAGAATCGCAAGGAGGTTGTATTTTATATGTAGGTATTTTCCCTTTTCGAAATGCTTTGTATTATATAGATGGAATCGGACATATTCTTATATTGGAGAAGTTTTATTAAACTATGAACGTATTTTATCAGATTTTTATTTATCTACTACTACTACTTAACTAGGTATCATATTGTTACGAACTTGGGAGGTTCGTATTGTTAATCCAGAGATGATTATTTTTGCAACACAGCAATCAAACATTACACAAGTAAATAATAATGCTGGACAGTCCACACATCATCATCTAGCCCCAAGCTAAGCAGAGCTTGTGTTATGGGTACTAGATGACTGATATACTTAATACAATACATTACATATATAGATATTTTTTATTATGCATAGAAAATACCCAGAACATTCGGAATAAATATTTGCAGATTGTACAAACATTTATCCCAAGGCGGGAATCGAACCTGCAACCTCTTGCGTCGCAAGCGGACATTCGCCCGCCGCACCACATCGTTCGGTAAAACATGTTTGTTACTCAAAACGATAATAGCTTAGACGGTGGTTTACTCGTCTAAGGTAAAGTTAAAGGTAAGGTTTTTTACATCGTTTAGGTGTGAACATCGTGTCATAAAATTAAGGGATGACATTTAGAACTTTCTAAACATCATCCAGGACCGCACCATTATCCTGGTGTTTCCATGTTGTTACGTCGAAATCTTTATGCCGCTCCATTTGTTCCTGTGCGCTAAGTTGGCAGCGGATTCAATTCCACTCGATCTCCATACTGATAACATCTAGGGCTGAAATCGTATGCTTTTATATACTTTCCAGAAGCAGCTTTTGACTATCCCTTCCAAGTGCTTCCAACACTATAAGCACTTGTTCCCGTAACTCCATAATTAAAGCTGAATGTTTGCTCTTTGCTTTGTCCATTCGCATGATTGAAGATGTCCTCGTTATCAATATTAATAATACACAGGTACGAAAACTTCTCTTAGACGAGCCCTTCACATGAAGCCCTACTACTATAATCATCATCATCAACAGCTTGTAGAAGTTTACTGCTGGACAGAGACCTTCCCCATACGTTGCCAGGAAGAACGATTCCGAGCCCTTTCCATCCATCGACTTCCCGCGGTCCTAACAATCATCACTGGTAACACACACTGATTCGTCTTGAGGCTTTGCGGTAGGTATCTGTGACGAGAAGATATGCTGCAATTTCCTACTATGTTATATTATTTAAATATATATAATTCAAACGTGACTGACTGACTGACATAGTGATCTATCAACGCACAGCCCAAACCACTAGACGGATCGGGCTGAAATTTGGCATGCAAGTAGATGTTATGACGTAGGCATCCACTAAGAAAGGATTTTGATTAATTCTACCTCCAAAGGGATAAAATAGGGGATGAAAGTTTAATGGGAACGGGAAAAAACTGCCACGCAGGCGAAGCTGCGAGCGGCCGCGAGTTATCTATAAAATACACTCCAACCCGGAATTTCGTGTGCGTCAAGTTGGAAGCTTCACATTGGAATATCGTATTTTGGAGCATGCTATAAAATTGTAGGTACCATAGCAGAGATTACCATTGCCCAAAGCATAGAAATCATGTCGCTGTGGGAAGGTATTGAAATTATTGAGTGAAGACTAACCGTAGATACTGGTACTTTGTCTATTGCGCTTACTAATTACGTAGCAGCAACTGTTCTATTCTACTGTTGCTTTTGACATTTTACTATGGAATCTCATCAATGGTCTTACTGTCGCTACTTTCACTGTACGTAGTAGGGCCAGCGTGGCCAGAACTGAAAATACGGAAAGTATTCCATCCGGTTAGTGTTTGTATTTAAGTGTAAACTTAACTGGTTACTATGGAAACTCAAAGTGCGTGGGCGAAGGGGAGGGTATTTTCAGGGTCTGGGTCACGCCCCGGGCTACAGGGCGCAAGCGCGAGCCTAGAAACTGCCATGCCGATGCTGTCCCGGAACCGTTTCTCAGACCAGTCGAACGTTTCCTCTTGTGAACCTTGGAAGCTCCGGGCTCCAACAGTGAGACTGCTGAAAAGTGAATTTCATATAATATTTGTGACAAATGATTTAGATAGTGTTTAAACCGGACCTGTGCTGCTAGATTGTGCTTTTTGTAATAGCTACTTACCTACTATTTACCAATAGGTAAGTTATTGACGATAGGTAGGTACGTACTTAGGTATCTACCTACGTTATTTTATACTTTGCCCTGTGGCCTTTTAAATTTTTGTAGTAGGTAGGTATTACCTTCCTATTTAAGTTCCGGCCCAGTTAGGGATGCAATTAAGGGGTTGCTAGGGTTAAGTACAATAGGTGATCTTTAGCGGTGGATATTAGTACCTATTATGAAAATAAAAAATATTTCTAACCCATGGAGTGAGGTCGTGAATAAGGTAGGTGTATAAAGAGAGTTAAATTCAATAAAAATAAAGTAGGAAGGGACTTGTTTAAATAGGTATATCATTATATACGGTAATAGGTATCATTTTGCATATATAAATTATGTTTCTATTTGTTTTATTCTCTTGTCTTGTCTCTCAACATTTTTAATTATTTTTTAAAACATTAAAAATCTTTCTCGAATTCGTGAAATTAATTGCAGCAAATACTTTTCGGTGTCTAACCAATCTTGATCTGTGTATGTTGTGCATTCCTACAATACAAATGTGTAGGTTTATTACATCACATCAGTATTTTGAATAAAAACGCATCTTAAATTTTTTTTTTAAGGCTCTGTATCTAAAGAGGAAAAATCTACTTACGCCCTTTTTGGATCTCTTTGTTATAATACCTCAAGAACGGCTGGACCAACTTTTATGATTTTGGTGTTTTTGGATTTATTCCGTAATAGGATAATAACTCAAAGGATAATAAGTAAGAAAGCCATCAAAATAATAAGTAAAAATTAAAAATAATGTGGAACGAAGCTAGCGGGGTCAGCTAGTAAGTGTAATTATTTATATAAGTACGGAACTTAGGGATGGGCGAGTCTCGTTCGCACTTGTCCGTTTTATTATTTTTTATAAGATCCTTTGTCTAGTCTCTAGACATGGAATATTTTTGGGGCAAACCACGTGCTATATTAGTTCATTGATGCGTACGAACGAATGAATGGGGAGCGTCGTCCGTCGCGTCGTCGCTGCGTCCGTTTCGCTGATACAGTCGGCCGCCGCTCGGCCGCGCGTACGCGCAGCGCATGCGACGACATGCGCACATTGCGCACACGCAAGCGAAGTGACATTACTGTGTAACACACGTTCGATACAACAACCGTGCCCGAACCGAACTCTCCACTCCACCACCCCACCAGTACCTACACCGGATCCACTTTCGGTGCGTCATCTATTTATACTTACCACTTTTTAAGTAACACGATTAGGTAGGTAGAGACCGCCGACCTTGAACAAAATGAGCTGCTGTTTCATTCATTAAAATTATCAAACTGATCTCAGACGCACAACGTTCTCTGTTAGTATAGCATGATGGCTATTCAAATTGAAGATAATTTTACATTTCATCTACATCAGTAGATCTATACCTACTTACCTAAGTGCCTACACCGTGATAAAAAATTTAATAAAGTTGCAAGTTGCCACGACTTACGCACAATCTTTATTTATCAACTCGAACAGGAAATGAACTAGGTAGGTTAGTACATACCTAGGTAAACTAAGTGCCTACCTGTCTGTCTATACACAATGCGATTCAGTTTGCAATAGTAGTATCCCGTTGCAAATAGGTAGGCAGCACGGTATCCTATAGGTACCTACCTACGTAGGTACCAACCGCCGAGTGCCTCTAAGGCCGACAGACACACTTCACCGATACATAAGAACTTTGACAGGAAGCGCTTCTCCCTTTACAAATTTTAACATGAAATAATTGTCACCGAGCTCAAGGTCTGCCAAAGAGCCATGGAACGCAGTGTGCTGGGAGTAAAGAGAATAGACAAGATCCGAAATATAGCAATACGTGCGAAAACGGGGATCGTTGATGTCGGTGACAAGTCTGCCAGATTGAAATGGGATTGGGCAGGCCACACCAGTCGTATGCCTCACGAAAGATGGGCGGCGGTCGTCACACAATGGGTGCCTGCAAATGGACAACGAAGCCGGGGCAGGCCGAGGAAACGTTGGCGTGACGACCTCGATAATTTCCATAAATCCTGGTGGAAAGTGGCAGAAGACAGAAGGCAGTGGAAGGAGATGGGGGAGACCTTTGCCCAGCAGTGGGACAGTATAGGTTAAAAAAAAAAAAAAAAATTGTCACCGAGCCCAAGATACCAAATAAGGATTAAATATTGTTTGTTAGAAGTAAAGCGAATAAAAGCATGTTAAAAAACCGGCCAAGTGCGAGTCAGACTCGCGCACGAAGGGTTCCGTATCTATATTACCAATTATAAGAATCTTTGTCCTGACTAACTGACTGGGATATAGATAACGTACAGCCTAAACCACTGGTCGTAGAGATTTGAAATATCAGAGCATATTTGTCTTGGTGCGTAAAGGAATTCCCGAAATTCACCTCTAAACGTGTACAGCGGGGGTTGAAGTTTATATGAAAATAGCTTCTCGCGGACGAAGCCGCGCGCGTTTCGCTAATTTATAATAAAAAACGTTTGTTGTATGAAAGCCCCCTTAAAAATTATTTTATTCTGTTTTTTAGTATTTTTTGTTACAGCGGCAACAGAAATAAATCGTCTGTGAAAATTTCAACTCTCTTAACTATCACGGTTCATGAGATACAGCCTAGTGACAGACGGACAGATAGACAGACAGCCAGCGGAGCCTTAGTAATAGGGTCCCGCCCGTTTTACCCTTTGGGTACGGAACCCTAAAAAACTAAATCATTCGTTACATTACACTTGGAACTTATAATGGGCACTTTCGATCATCTTCTAGGCAGGTTCTAACTACTTAAACAAGTAAGTAAGTACATATTAGTGAAAACCTCATCGAAATCATAACAAGTCATTTAAAGAAGTAAAACAATATGCGTGCCGAAATTTTAAACAAAAACAAGTATCATTCGGGTTTTTTTAAGTCGCGATGAGCTTCCGTTCCAGTGATACCGTACCACTATTCTAAGGAATTACCCCGTTATCTTTTGGAGAGCTAATACGACGGGTTTTTAAGAAACTCTTAAAGACGGTTATCATCGTGGCGCCAGCCTGTTTTTTGCAGAGTTGAGATTTTGAGTTACCTTTCGAAAGAGACGAGACTGAGGTTTGAGACAGATGGTATGATTGTATCATAAATATGTAAGTAGTTATGCGTCGGAATTGTATTCAGATTAACAAGCAAACCATTGGAAACTCAATAACTCAATAAAAACATATAAATAAGTACTTATGCCACTCCTTTGTGGGACCTGAGGAAACATGTTTTTAAAAACTCTTCGATTATTTTTTCTGGTTATGAAAAATATCCAAACATAGAGTCAGACTCGCGTTTGGGCGGAATTTTTGAGCCTTCCAAATTGTGAGGAATTCAATGCGAGCATACATAGTTTGACAACCGATGTGGCGCGGCGGGCGAATGTCCACCTGCGACACAGGAGGTTGCGGGTTCGATTCCCGCCTTGGGATAAATGTTTGTAAGATCTGCAAATATTTATTCCGGGTGTTCTGGGTATTATGTATATATAATAAAAAATATCTATGTATGTTATATAGTATTGTATTTAAGTATATCAGTCATCTAGTGCCCATAACACAAGCTCTGCTTAGCTTGGGGCTAGATGATGCTGTGTGGATTGTCCAGTATTATTTATTTATAGCTTTTTCACATCAAAATGTTTGTTTTTGAATGATTGACGCATACCTATGCCTAAGGATGCTTGAATCTCATGGAAGGTCACATGCCATGCTTCAATCATTCATACGAGCGTGGCGGACATAGCATCGACTTTTTTTGTTCACTGGGATGGGCAGTTCGAAGATGAACGAGTTCAAATTACACTAAAATCATACTGTAAACATGTTCACAAATCCATAGGTGATGTAGACAGACAAGCAATTTTTAAAGTTACAACACAAACAAGTGACAGCTAGATGAAACTAACTCTTTTCTATAACTCTTCGGTTGTAGAAAACAGTAGACAAACTGTTTCTCATATTAACCGGCTTCAAAAAAGGAGGAGGTTCTCAATTTGACTGTATTTTTTATGTTTGTTACCTCAGAACTTTCAACTGGATGAACCGATTTTGACGATTCTTTTTTTATTTGAAAGCTGGTGCTTCCCGTGTGGTCCCATTTGGTCTAGTTCTGACAATGGCATCCATGAGAAATAGAAGTCAGTTTTTTTGTTAAAATTTTTCAAACATAAAGAGGAAACTTAACAGGAATGTTTTGTAACTTACCACACTTAGATATAACCTGCCATTGATATAATGAAGTTTAATCCTCGACAGCGAAATTGGTTATCGCATCACCGTATCAAGGGGGAGGGCGTGGGTTCAAATCCCGCCCAAGGAAATCAATTTTGAGATAATATAAAATCTTTGTGATTTTCTAAGTGCAGGTAAGCACTCTAAAAACTAACAAATTATGAAATTAAGCACGGTGACATCTCTCGTCGATTCAACTAAATGCAATCTCGGTTATCGAGCAGGCTTTGATAGTATAGCATCAAGCATGTAGATGGAACCACGGTCGCTAAAGTACCCAAATCCCAAAACTTATTTTCATCGAGTCATTTGAATCCTCGATAGCGAAATTGAATATCAAGGGGGAGGTCGTGGGTTCAAATCCCGCTCGAGGAATTCGCTAGACAATTGCGAAATATACATGAGGATATTTCTACAGATTTTTAAGACGATAATTACGCTCCTGACCATGCATAGTTGTGACTACTTACTACATACTTACGTTGTACGTTTATAGTTTGGAATTATTGGAGTTATTGTTGATTTACTCTAAATTGAACAACTTTATTATTAGAGTAATCTAATTTGTTGACCCCCACTTAGAGATAAGGTCTGGAAGATGGTTATAATAATAAACAGAAAATGAAATCAGCCAGCGACTAGGGTACGGCAGCTGGCTGGCCATTGTGACCAGCGGCCGGAGGCGGCAACGGCGGCGGCGTGTCGACCTCGTCCAGATAAATCTATCAATGAACACGATAAGGGGAGCGCGTGTCACTAACGCAGGAAATGCCCCAACTCCACTCTGCACTCTGAACTGAAACGCACCATATCTCCCGCTCCACATAATGTAGGTACTTACTCTACCTACCTACAGTGCAAACCGGTGGAAATGTATGTCACGTTATTTGCAAACATAAATTACATATTACGAAATTGAACTCAATTATTTTACAACCTGCGCAAGTTGATGTTTTGTCATAGGCATACTATCATGCAAGTAGTTAGCGTTCACTCTATGAAATGAAAGAGCATAAAGTTGACACTGCTGGACTAACTGATGCTGGGCTCTGCTGTACCCAGGATTGGACATGTTTTTTTGTAGTAAGCTTACCGAGCATTCCTTTCACAGACCTTCCTGCATTATGTGCGGAAAAAAGCATGCGCTGCGTTCGTTATGTTTTAGAGCGTGTAAGGGTTTGTACTTTGCACTCGTATTATTAAATAGATAAATCTAGGTACTAGGCTTTTCATACCATGAATTGCAAGAGCACATAACTGTAGTACGGGTGCATTAACTACAGGTGGGATTCGCAATTGATTCGCAGTCACTGCATGGTCTGTAAAACCTTTACACAACAGCACTTGGAATCCAACGCCTTATCAAGGACGAATGTCAACTTTCGTATCCAATAAGGTGCACACCATATACATATTATGTGGCATTGCATAACTGTCAGCTATTGGCTTGGTCCACTTTCCACCTGCCCACGGACGAAGGTGTCTGTGGGCTAAGAATTTGGTACCAGAGAATCGAGCAACCTGGTGTGCGTTGCGAAACGATTCGACGAAATTGGAGGTAGCCCATAAATACGTAGGCGATGCGAATAGCGCGCAACCCACGACTGGATTTAAATGAAGCCTCCATAATTATTATTATTATCGTTCTATTAGGCAACTCAATAAAAATGTTAGTATGTTTAGGTACCTACCTAAGTAGAACCATACCTACAAAACATATAAATAGATATACAGATTGGTATATCTTTGATACTTACCTCTAAAAACCCCAATTCATAATTGTTATACCTTAAGATAAACCTTACACAGCTAAAACGGCTTAGTAGGTATAAAATGAAAATGTTCATGAGCAAAATTTCATTAGGGAAAACTAAAAACTTAAGTCAGTTAGTGAGAACAATATTACCACCCAAAAATGGGGTAGGTTCAGGTGTAGTACGGAATTTAATAAAAGTTTAGGAAATGGTATCTTGTACCTGTCTAATTTATAAATAAGCGATTTAGAGGTTGGTAAGGAAGGTAGGTACCTATAACGTTACATGCCATATGTATCGAGTAGGTTCATTATTTCCTACAAATGCATGAATTGAATTTTTTTGGTACCTAACAGCTTCTCTTGTCGTACCATTGATACAGTTCACTAGGAATGAATTCCATTATTATTGGCCTAAACTTTTACTTGGCAAGTTAAGGGTACGTAAGGTTGTGGTACCAAATAACCTACAGCAGACAATAAATGCATTCTGTTTTATTGGACATTTACCATAACTCGATAGTAAATTGAATATCAATGCTTGTGCAATTGATCAGTAGGTGGAGTTGGAGTCACATTCTCTGAATAGGGGATACGATGGCAGTTAACATCGTGTATGGTGTGGGTAGTACATACTTATTTCTATTCTGTGGAGTGGGTACCACGTGGGTGCGCCCCCGCTAACAAATATTATTCCATTTGTGCAGATGATATAGCACATTAGCACAACAAAATCGTATATATAATGTAACTACGGTTGCTAGGTATTGCATTAAATACTGTCAAATTACAGTGTACTTATACTATGTTTTCTGCAATTAAAAAACTAACCTCGGCAATAGACTTTTAGAAATTATAAATCTGCTATTTTGGCACAGTGAACAATCTTAGGTGTTAAAGCTGGTAATAAAAAAAAACTGTTATGCGTAGGCTAGAAAACGTATTAGGCATTGGCCGTCAACTGGACCCAGTCCAAGCCGGATCGTAGTTACGTGAGACCTACTGGAAATAAGTTGAACAATCCACTCTGAATTACAGTTAGGTATATTCCTTAAGCCTACTCTAAGATTTTTAACTCGATAAGAATAAATCAGATACCTAGTACCAAATATACCCAACTCTGCAGCAAGTAGGTAGGTACTTAGGTAGTTTTGTGAAGCTTAAGGTACCTACAATATGGGCTTGTGAAAAACATTTTGCCAACTTTCACCGTTCCATTCGGTTACTTTTCTAGATGATGCTTAGTTTGGTTGTCGCTACTCAACTACATGTCTTAATTGTAAGTAAGTACATCAATAAGATACCACCATAAGACAAATAAACTAAGTACGTGTAGATTGATACAAGTTACACTGCCAGTTTGCGATCTCATAAGATAGATGGCGGCAAGCGTCATTTGTCTGTCTAAAGAAAAATAATTTAACATACTTAACTAAGTATAGCTGATACTTAATAACTGGTTTCAAATCATATTTTCATTAAAAATATTATTTTTTAAATACCTACAAAGTGCAACGTAGAGTACGCTATCAACTAACGTATATTTTATCCATCTACCCACCTATCATACTGACTGCTATCCAGAAACTAGATACCTACCTAGCTAGCCTCCACTGAGGAGAGTAAGAAGAAATCAGATGACCTTTAACACCATGACCAGAGAAAGGATTGAGTCTCTGAGCGAAGCTCCAATAATTTCGGTGCGGCAGGGCACAGGGTCGTCGACCGCTCTCTTCGATGTTGGTTCCGTGCTATTTCGAGGCAAAGCGGGCGCGCTAGCGAGCACGGTCGACTCGCTGAGACGATCGCGCGTTGTGCCGCGCGCGCACGCGTAAACAACCAACATGGCCGAACTGAACTGTCATTCACTACTAAGTAACTCATTCATAAACTTTTGCATTTTACCAACTGTAGCAAGGCTGGAGTTTTTAATTAATATATAAGGTTCATTCAAATCATACACATACCTACTTATGTATCTTCCAGTTCCTAACAGCTGCAGGGTTCAGTGGTGAACTATGAACGCCCTAATGAGGGGTGATACCTTAACAAGTGGCGATCACAATAGGCTATATGGCCGCAGTGATACCAAAGCCGCAAAAATATAATAAAAAAAAAAAAAAAAATATGTATCTTCGTTAAATACTTACCTGCCTATAGTTTTTACACATTTTAAATGATTTCATCAACAAGCAAGCAAGTAGGTAAGTAGGATCTCGTTGACGCATCTGTATAAGATGCGGAGCAGAAGTTGGAGACATCCATTTAGTAGCCCGGTAACGCTGTCGGAAATCGCTAGGCGATTATACCAGCATTATAGTCCGTTCGAAAAAAAAAAAGAGACATCCATTGTGACATGTGGACTGTGGACTACGTCGTCTTAGGTAGAGTAGAGCACATCTGTAGCGCATATTCAGTCGCGCCTTTTGTTCAGCCTCCTATCCTGCCTGACCATGTGTCTTGCGAGCGGAACGGAACGCGCTAGTTTTTGTATGTTTTTTGCTTTAAGGATATTTACTCTAATCTATATACTCTATGAGCTAATTAGAGAGTTGTAAGTAAGTACTTCAGTGTGGGGCAAATACTACTTACTTACTTCTCTATAATAAGTCGCAAGATTATTATAGAGAATACTTTTATTTAATATTACCCTACAATGTATATATGACCCTCACATTGAGTATATATAGGTAACTGTTGCCACTTTTGGGTAGAAGTATCTACCTTGATTCTTTTGATGCGGTTCAACTCAAAGACGTACTATAAAAATCGTTAATTACCCCATCCTCACAAGCGATAGTCAACCTTTCCGAGTAATGCACATGAAAGTACCTACTTTCTGAACTTATTCTAATTCTAAGTCAACCTTTAAGTTTGAGGATAAACTTCACTCCGTGCGTGGCCTTCCACTTGTGCAATAAGTTGTTTATGTCTTGAAGGTTGTTCTACATAATGCCCATATTTTCCACCATAACACTAATAGCCATCGGCATTGAGTCCTTCACCCTGAGCCAGGATGGTCTCGCGCAACGTTTGGTTTCAGAGGCTTTCCTCCGCCACAGAATAAATAATAGTACTTACTATGTACGTACTCCCACGAATACTAGGGTTATGGAATAAATTCTCTGCTGAGAATTTTAGGGTTATTCAATAAGGGTATTTTAAAACATTTAATATTTTTAATAATAGAATAGTCTACAATACGTCTAGTAAAAAAACAATTGATAGTGGTGGATAGTCAAATATAGTTTCGTCTATCTAGTTATACTGATGGAATTACTTCACAACTGAAACTACAATGGATTGATGCAGCTGTTTTATGTCAGTAGAGGAAAAAGAGTACCTTGCTTATATTAAATCTTGATATCGAAACAAATACCTAGTTGATAATGATAAAAACGAGCTTTCTAGAAATGACGAAATCATTATTTCATGAATAAAACGAGAGTCAAGTTCACAAACTTGAAAAAATGCCTGTAAATTGAGAGTACCGTTTGTTTGGCCTTGATAAAGTTACATACACCGAATATGTTTTCTCGTAGATTAAAGCTTAAACAGATAACGCATTATTGTCACCTTATCATAGTGAACAAATAAGGCGTGTGAGTTACCTACAGAAAATATTATTAATAGATTTTTAATCTATTTTTGGACTTCATAAATTAGTAACAAATTAACAAACACTTGGTAGGTAGTAAGTACGTTAGTAGTACTTACACTGACTCAGATTGTGTTGATTACAAAATATGAAACTCTCCATTTGTAAAGTCAAGAATTCATTTGGATCACTTCAGCGTATACACTCATGCAGGACGCAATTATGATGATTAAGAAACTTGTTCCCCAGCCGACCATTTTGCTGCAGGGATGGTGATGATGTTAGTTTAAATACACTGTGAGCTCGCAGTGGAAACCATACAGCACGTTACTTTCGACACAAGATCGAGAATTACTTACCTACTAAGTGGTTTGGTGCACACGGATCAGTCGCGTATAAGTATCTGATTGAACGGCGCGCAAGAACCCACACCCATATGGTGTTTATAATGAACAATGCAACGAGAACGATGGTGACGTTTTAAGTGTTAAAATGTTATAGTCGGTTATTCTTCGTGAATATTAATATATATTTGTATAAAATTTTATACATATTTTATGAATGTTAAGAATCGTAGGTATTATAACATGTGACAAATTATATTGTATTAATATTTAAAAAAAAGAACCACCACATATAATGCTTTAGGCACTTATACCTTCCCAGCCATGTTTATTATTTTAACATTTGCTAGTAAAGTGTGTAAGATCTTTTTGAAATCCGATTTTGTTTTTATTTGTCGTACTCTTTACAATTTCTTTATTTTCCTATTTGTGAAAATCATCATCAACACACTTCTGGAAGTAAACTACATGCTTAGGACAGCAGAACATTGACAAAAGACGGTTGTTAAATAAATTCAGACTTTTGGGACATCATCAGAAATGTATCTCCAGCCGATTTGAAATATAAAATTTGTGGAAAAAACTGATATCATGCGATCTATCGTAAAGTCCTAGAGAGTAGAAGTCCTGAGTATTCCACTTGACCTTAACACACTATTTAATACAAATTGTAAAAATAAAATAAATAAAATAAAATTGAGAATTTAAGACAACGTTTAATAAATCCATAGAATCATTCCAATATGATTATCTAGCACTGTAAGTTCTATTTAGGTAACTATGTATTTATCTTTGGAGAAATACTCTCGATGGTCTGGGTGGGCGTAGAGAAGGTGAATATTTCGGACCATTATCACGCACCCACACAACACGCTATTGGCAGAAAAATGTTATAAAAATACATCGTCACAACTCACAATCTGTACTTATACGCGGGGTCAACCAGTAACTTGATATCGGACTTTAATTGTACATAAAACAATGGACATAATCAGTATATACACAACTAGATATCTAATTTGTTCTAGGTACATCTAGTGCTACTGAATATATGTATGTATCAAGATGTCGGTGAAGTCAACACAGGCCCCAGCGATGACCAGCACTACTGTATGGTTACATGTGGTTGCATATGTTCAGCTTTTAGCTTTTTCACCACCACTCTCGAACGAGTATTTTGTAATTTTTTTTTTGAATTTTTTTAATTCTTTCATGATTTTCTGTTCTTTTTAGGGTTCCGTACCCTAGGGGTAAATCGGAACCCTATTTATTACTAAGACTCCGCTGTCTGCCTGTCCGTCTGTCACTAGGCTGTATCTCATGAACCGTGCGTGATAGAGTTGAAATTTTCACAGATGATGTATTTCTGTTGCCGCTATAACAACAAATACAATTATTATTAGATTAAAAATTAAATAACAAACAGAATTAAATAAATATTAAAGGGGGCTCTCATACAATAAACATCGTATTTTTGATTTTTTTTATTATATATAATGGTAACCCTTCGTGCGCGAGTCCGACTCGCACTTGGCCGGTCTGGTTGCCATTATTTTGCGGGACTTTCTTTACATTCTCTAAAATAGGTTTTATTTTTAGTAATACTGTGGTAATACTTACATCTGAACTTCCGCATTAGGTACAATATTATTGGGATTAGGGCACGCTAAGCCCGTTTCCTCTTTTCGATGCAGGTTGCATCGAAAAAGTAAACTGTTTTTTTACATTCAATGTTTATTATCGATATATCCCTGGCTGTACACAAAAAAATAAAATTTAAACTTGTTGGCCATACGAACCGGCGGCGCGGCGGCGGCCGCGGCGTGCAGAGACGGCCAGCCAAGAAGATAACTTGCTATGATTAAAAATCGTTACAACTTCCGTTCGGGCCTGAGACTTGTAGCCTTATTTATTTTATTGTGGTCGAGGCAATGACAAAGGTACAATGAGGAAAATAAACAACAATACGGTGGAATAGTGGCGTTACCTGAATTATTATATCGCTTACGTTGCAGATTTTTAAATTTAAGCTAACTCCGTGTTTTGGCTATTAAAACAAAGCATTCTTTCTTTAAAGCTGAACTGTACTTAGCTGAACATTAAACTGCAATGCACAACAAAAATAAGTAGGTAGGTACACTACAGGTAGATACTTAATTTGTGTGAATAGGTTTTTTACCAAAGTTGGTTATAAGGTATGAATGAATATGAACACTTTGTTATTCAAATAATAGATACCTCACCTACCTACAACTACCACAAAACTTCTTGACTAAACTAAAACTGCCTAGTCATTTGAGCAGTCTAGCTAGAAGATGGAGGTATTTACCACCCGTTATACCCATTCCTATTGACGTATTTTGATACCAAGTATCGGACTGCAACCATAAGTGGGGCTATAAATCGAACGGATTATATATTTTACTATAATTAGTGCGACCGGTAATGGAATATGTCGATGAGACCCACGAGATGCAATGAGAAAGATTGCAATTTTAAGAGTGGTGAACCATGATAATGAAGTGTTTGAACGCTGCCGGGCGGCTATGGTGTGGTGTGCCAGTGCGTGGGTCAGCAGCGCGGCAGAGAGCAGGCATATCAAGTCTGGTAACTATGCGGCGTAACTCCGGTAGCAGCGCAACGCAACAGGTCTGCGGTACGGCGCCGCAGGGGCGCGGGCGCAGGCGCGGGGCGGTAGGAAATCCTTTGCGCACAAACACACACATTGATAAACACGCAAGTGTGCGCCATCCGGTTTTCTTTTCATGTGAGCGTTTATGTAGGTACGGACACTGTGCTGTGGTCATGTAGTGGTGTAGAGGTAGCTATAGGGTCGATCGATCAATGAGCCCGACATCGAGTCGAACTCTTGCCTGCATGCGACCGACTCATTGATTACTTACGCTATGAACGTGGAATTGCTTATTCATTCATAATACCAAAAACATAACTAATTTATGAAGAGTATACGCAGAATTATGTCCAGCGTCCTTTTTCGACCATTTTGAGCACAATCTCTACAGATTGAACTCTGCTTCGATGTTCTAGTGTTTGTTCAGGAACAGTGATTTGTCAAGGTCCCCACGATGGTTCTAAGGTTCAGCCTATAAAGATGTGTCACCCAGTGTGGTGGCTGGTACCGGTACTGGCTCTTGACTGCAGTTAATCATTTATGCCGAGCACCTGTTGTGTCCATTTTGAGCGTGTTGCCATTTCCAGTAAGCGTAGTTGGAAGAAATGCAGAGAGAAGAAAGGAATTAGCCCTTTTAATGTTTTCGATCCTCTTTTGGCTAACTCATCTGCAAAGTCACTACCAAGTGATCCGCTACGGAATAAGGTGCGAGCATTTTCGGTCAAACGTTTGCCTCTATCTTGTCAAAATAAAAAGCGATTGGCAAAAATGGTGAAATTAAATCTCTAGAAAAGATTGTTGCTTTGCCGACCGGTTTGGTTTGGACGTTAGCCGAAAGAGGTTGTTTAGGTAGGCGCTATTGCGAACACATTTTGTACATTCGAGTAGCGTCGAATGCTGAAGCTGAAGCTCAAGTTAGGTTTTGTTATATCCAAGCACATAGTATCTTGCTTTTTAATCATGAGAACTCCTGTTAACTAAGTGATACCTACCTGCTATTAATAAGGTCAATAGGTTGGCATGACATACTTTATTGAAGGGACCAGTTATATTAGAGGTTATTCTTATTAAAGTAGGTTTTAATTTGTTATTTTACTTAAGTACATCAATGCTCATTGTGGCAAACGAGTAATTTTATTGTTAGTACTTTCGATTCACTTGTCGATTAATATTACTCCGATTTCAAAAGCCTATAAAACAAGTCTGGTGAAACTTCAGTCGCGTATTTCGGGTTTTCAAGTTGCATACTTGTTTCTCCATTTTTTGGGTTGCGAAGCCAGTCACAAAACCTAAACTACTTATATACATTTCTGAATGTAATTAAATTTAATTTACCAAGCGATTTATTGAGCGTCTCAGTTTCGTAATTGGCCAAAAAATTATTTTTCATCCCACCATCTCGGAAAGAGTATTTTTAATCTTCAATATCTGAGTGGAAAAGCCGTTTTTATTCTCTAGAGGATAAAGTAAATTGAATTTAGAACATCGTGTGCACTAAGTTTGTGAATTAAAAAAAACATTAAACCTATTTACAGCTACCTCTATGGTGCCGAATATATCATACAACTTTTTTTTAATTTGTTAAAAACTCAGACTCGGAACCATCTTGGTGTTCTTTTTTCAATTTGCTTTGTACGCGGTTCTTTACGCGGCATTTTTTCACGTCATTGTTAAAAACCTTATATTAAAAACAAGAAACTTGAAAACAAGTGAAAAAACTAAAATGAGTGATTCTAGCGACGAGGAAGTTTGTTTGACGCCAACAGAATTGACTGAAACTGTTAATAATGCGCAAATGAGCTCTTGTGATTGTAAACGTTTTTTTTTGCATTTAGTCATTTCGTCGCTGAGGTGGAATGAAAAGTTACGTGTTGCACTCGAGTGCAAAGATTTTTCACCTCTTGCTCTTTTGATTACCTCGCTAACGCTCAGGATTCTAATTTTGAATTTTAGAATCCTTCGATTGCTCGGTCATCAAAATTGAACACGCGGTTAAAAAGCAACTTTGCACTCTTGTATAACAAATAACTATTGTCAGTCTTTCTGTTCTCGCCTACAAGTCGTATTTTTCAACCGATTTTGACGAAAGTTAGTTCACAAGTTATTTACTAACAGATTTCAATCAAATTTGTGAGGCATACTCAGATAATGCGACAAAAAATCAAAGGAGGGAGAAAGCAGAGGGAAGTTTGCTGTAGCGTTATAAATAAATATTGACTCACATTCACATTTTAGCCCCAAACTAAGCAAATCTTGTACTATGGGAACTAGACAACTAATAGAAAACTTATAGGTACTTACTAATACTTTTATGTAAATACATACTTAGAATACAATATAACACCAAGACATAGAACAAACATCTATATTCATCACAAAAATGTTTATTCTCGGTGGGGATCGAACCCACCCACCACCTACAGCGCAGAAGGCAAAGCTACTGAGCTGTGACGGCTGTCAAATATGGACGGATTTCAATTTTGGTAAAGGGGAGGGCGTCGGTTTTATGCTCTCACATAACTATTAGTTAATATTTGTGAACATATCACACAACACATCTGTAAATTAGACGAAGGTAACTTTAACTACACTAGTGGTTCTCTCAGAATAGTAAACCTCGCGAGCCCTTATAACCAACTATGGGATAACCGCTGGTTTACTCGTCTAAGGATAACCGACACTTCCCCTTTCCCAAAATTGAAATGTGTGCATATATAACGCTATGTAGCAAACTTCCCCACTCTACTCTCCTCTTACTGACAAACAGACGGACAAAAGCATTTTTGGACAATCTCTAAAATGGGACGCTTCGTTCGCTTGGTCAATCAGTTACTTGAGTAGAATAAGAGACACGGTTGATCTTAGATTAATAAGAATTAGAATCAGCGTTTCTTTAGGCATGTGTATGAAAAATGTTTGAGTCTAAACATTGCTGAGTCAGACAGTCAAAATTTTGACATGCGCCTGACTGCCGTCTGTCCCTCTCACACATCCTCAGACAACAAGTTCCAAGCGACGAGCGACATCGGCTCTAGGGACGTAATACGGTATAACACGCCTACGATATAGGCGATACGATATAACATATATTATTATGCCCATTATGTACATCGCCGTATCGCGCAAGCAAGGTTGGAAATCGCAGCGACGACGACTGTGTGACCCCCGCTCGACGTCAAACAGTCGGCTGTATCGCGTGGGCCGCTGTTGGCTTGTTCGCCCACGGTGGCCATGCCGCCGCACCTAGCCTCTCACCAATACCAAATCTGTAAATTACTCTAAAACTCTACCGAAATAAAACTAAAAGAATTTTCGTTGATGTTAATCATTATGTTAGTTAGTTACTGCAGTAAGAGCGAGTGAATTGGGAAAAAGTTTATGGGAAAGAAGGATATGGGTTTTTCCAACACTACCATCATGATACTGAAGGAAATACGCAAAACGACGTCGTTATAAAAAGAGGTTCATTCGGATCAAACAATCAATAAACAAGTACATGACCCGAGTAGGTAATTATGGTTGTATGCTAGTATAGTAGGTATGTTAACAAAGAGCTGCTTTGAGGCAGTTTTATGACGAGCTTATTATATTACTTATAAACTCCTAAGATGTATCGTAATGGACCATTCAAAATACTCATAGTAATGGCTACTTGATTTTTTACCTAGTACATAATAGGGCATAGAAATAAAGGCACAATTTGAAGATGAACGCTTGAAAGGGTTGCAGGTTGTACTTTGATTTTGTACGCATGGTGTTATGGAATAAAGTGTAGTATCAAACGACAGCGAAATGATAGTTACGACGTGTTGAAGGTGCCTGGTGAAGTCATTGGCCGGCTTGCCTGCGTGCTTTGGACGCTCCACTCGCTCTGTCACAGCTACTTTTGCTTTTCGAGCGAGCACTACATCCTGGACGAGCACGTCATTAGTTTGGTATTTTTTAATCACACACAACCAAAATGTAGGCAGGGGAATATCTAATATTCGTCGTGTCATGACTGTTTCGTGACTATTATGATGATGGTCGATAACCGGACCATGGGGTTTAAAAATTATGCACATTTTCCCAAAAATAACCCATGCCATTTTAAACCCCCTTATGCAAATGAAACTCTTAGGTAGTACATAACATACCTAGGTGTATTAGACATGGTGCATATGGTGTATACATACACCATCTAAGGAATAGTTCAAAATTTACATACCTAACACTGATTAGTTGGTAGAGTTACGTATAGTATAGTTTCTACTACCTTTACTTATTATATGAACGACATAAAGTCGTTGATTTATTTACCTATCCTAAGATGATTAAGGTAAACTTATTGACCATCTATCTATCTATATATATACCAATTATAATTTTTTTTCTGATTGACGACTAACAGTCCAAACAACTGGTCGATGAGACTTGAAACTTTTAGGCATGGCAAATATATTATATTTGCCATGGCGCTAAAAAAGGAATTTCTGAAATTCAACCTCTAGCAGCAGGGGTTTGATATTTGTATGAAAATAGCTTCACGCGGACGAAGCTTCACGCGCCTGTCTCGACTAGTTGAGTATAGCATGATTTATTATTCTTTTTGAAACATCTGAGTTTTGTAAGATTGTCACAGTCGAGTTATTATTTGGTATTTGAGAGATAGAGTGGTGTGTTAGTTCATCGCAACGTAAGTGGTATAGCCGACACGACGACAGCGCAGCGCGAGCAGTGGACTGCAGTGGCAAGAAGGACTGCGGATACTGTGGACAGACGGCCTCATGGAAGGTCGACCGCCTCGCGAGCCGGCCGCCACACCGCCACCACCGCTTCGCCGCTGACCCGCCGCGCCTGACCGACGGAGACGACGCGACGACGCGACGGCTACGTGGAATTTATTTAATTGTCTTCAATTATAACAAGAATAAACGATAGTCTCAAGCTTAACAGTGCCAGTTCATTTTTTTTTAAACTTACGTTTTCGGAGCTCTTGACTACCATTTAGCATACTTACCTTATTGAAAAGGACATAGGAGTGGTATCCTACTAAGGATGCTAAGCCGTACCGTATACTTACTTCTGAACATTTATAAGTGGTCTATGATAAGTACATAATTTACCTACGTAATATAACGAGTAATTCTGCGAACAGTAGACCTCACGGAGGCAGTACACCTACTTACTCCTTTAGTTAAAAATCCTCGACGACAGAAAAAAACCTGTAAGTAAGTATAAGTACTTAAGTACCTAGTAGGTACTTAAGTACTTATACGAAACTTGGTAGGTACTACCTACCAAGTTTCGTCCAGATCGGTTATAAAATACGACCTGTAGAGGAGCACTAACAAACTGACAAAGGAAAGCCAATTTTGCCAGACTTGAAGCAGAAACGCTTCGCTCGCTCAGGCAATAATAATTAAATGTAGGTAATGTCTGCGGCAAGTAAGTAGGTACTTTAATTCAATCAAGCACATAGTAAGTATAACTATTTTGATGAGCAATACAAAATATTTGACACTTATAGCGATATTGTTTTCATTGCGTATTTACTCAACTAAAGATTATATTCTTAGATACGTTTCTTTTATCTGTGGCACACATCCGGTTTTAATTTTCAACATATTCTCTCTGCCAGTAGGTAAGTAGTTAGCATTATCAAGCGATTCGGTTCGGGTACACAATAAGATAATGTATTTAGACAAACAACACTCTTAACTGAACTATTATCAGGTCTTATACCTACCCGCGAAAGATAAATATGGTAATATAACGTTCAAACAATGCTATATAAGAAGTCCTTCTTTCTTTGCCCATGCCACGTGGAAAGGACACACCTATAATAATAAATAATTAAGTACCGCCTGTATTATGTATCCTGTGTACGATATATTGATCATTTCAGGATCAAATGTCAAGGATAGTATGTTTTTGTTTATTTGAAGCTTAAAACCCCATCAAATAAAAAATATCCGCCCTAAATAAAGTTACACGTAAGTTCAGAGGCTCTAACCTAACCTCAACACGAAAATACTAATACAATAATAGTTTTGGTTCTGATTTGATTCTGATTTGATTCATCCAGAAAAATATTCAGGAACCCAGTGGAAAATAAATATGTATTAAAATAAGACTTCCCCATCTGCAATATCAAAAAAGGTAAGTATGTACTTGTAGACTTGTGACAAATCCTGTACCTACTTTTATACATATACCTACGAACGATCAGCTAATGACAGGGTAACATTGTTGGAAATCGCTTATTTTGGTTAGACATTTGCTTTTGTATTTGACATGATGGGGTTGGAAATCGCTTATTTTGGTTAGACATTTACTTTTGTATTTGACATGATGGGGTCAATCCCAAAAATGTTCTTGCTATTATAATTTTCCCGATATTAACTACGTACCTATACTTCGATAAGGGAAACCTATCTAACGTTTCCCTCTTGTACCTACTTACTATTTTCGCTACAACACTTTTGATAGTGATCTGTAGGTAGCTTGATTGGGGCCAAGTTAACTGCACAGCGCAGCGCAGGCTACGCTGCGTGCGCGCCGCGCCACCGCGCACCGTCGCGTCGCCGGATGGAAAGCGCGGGCGGAGGCGGTTTCCGCTTCAACTCGACTTGCGCCGCCTCCAGAATAACAAACGAAACCTGATTTCTATCGAGTGGGCCACCGATTATAAACGCCTTCTGTAGTATGCTATGAGAACTATAGAGATAATTGATAAATCCCATCAAAAACATAAATGTAAAATGAGAGCCATGTTCAATAATATATTATGATAGGTATATATGCCTTGGTTGTTGACTTCAACGACAAAAAAAGTGGGAACTAAATGGGTGGCAAGTTCAGTTCTAAAATTTATTAATATTATATAATACGTATTTTATAACAACTTTAAGAAAAAAATCGATGAATTTGAAAGCATAAATCGCAACCATATATATGTCGAGAGACAACCGGCCAGCAAGTAGTGATGTGCCAAGTAGTGTATTCTTTCAAAGATCAGATCGAATGCTAAAAAAATTACTAAAATGCTGGTACAATCGCCTGACGATTTCCGACAGCGTTACCGGGCTCGGGCACATTCGCGTCAAGGTCGAGGTTTCATCGCACTGCTCCCCAACCCGCTGCTCCACGCGCCGCATCATGCGCAGTGGTCCAAAATACCTTTTATTTAATTATTTATAAATAATGATCTTGCACTATTCATGTACGCTAAATAAAAAAATATTATTAATACTAAAAACGTAATAAATACGAAAGTCGACTATACTCTTAGTTATTAGTATTAAAGCTGATAATTATGTTTAGATTAAAAAAAAATATGGGTGGTATTATACTCGTTATATTATTATATTCACGTGAAGACCTTAAAATCCACATAAAGACCGGCTGTCGTCAATGTTGATTCCTGATTCTTATATTACATGTACTTTTTATAAGCAAGTGTTCCTAATAGAATCAATTAATTGAAAAATTATAATGATCACCAACTACCCATCTGGATTCCAAATAAGAAATTTTTAGGTCATCTGGAACTGGGTGAGTTTTGATCTATAAGGTCTGTCAGTGATAAAAATGACGATTTTTGGACTTTAATATTTAAATAATCGTTTGAGATGTGTTTATACAATTTGGAGCACCTCAAGTTCCATTTATTTAATAACGGAAGTAATTTAGTATATACAAATATTTTACATCTAATATTTAAACTATCTACCTTATATCTACATATTTTATCATTACTTTTTCTACCTATAGTAAAGTGCGGGTCTTCACTATAGGTAGAAAACATTTGGAGCACATATATTTCTTGTAAGTCTCAAATATATGAGCTAAATTTGACATGTTTATGTGAAATAGTTTTTGAGTTATGAGGGAATCAAAAGTGGCTCCAAATGGTTCGTGTAAAAATCCACACGGTGCTGCTCGCCAGTTCTGTTAGCTTGAACTTGGCTTGACTCGCTACCGCGTCTCTAGATTGTTGAGCCAAGTGATTAATTTGTTGGGAACAGAAGCGAAAAAGTGACCAGAAAGCCCACAAATAAGCTACATAAGCCAAATAATAAAAAATAATGGGGGTGACTGTCATGCCGTAGAAACAACTGGGGACAACGTATGACAAGAGTTTGGCTCAAGACGCTTTGTTTGTTAAATAAAAAAAATCACTCTTGTCAGTCCTTTACCAGCTTAATTTTAGCTTTCTGTGAAGTAATTTCAAGTAGCTGTGGACGTACTTCATACAATACAATGGCTTATCCAGGAAGGCGACGCGACGACGAGATGGTGTCGTTTTCATTTTGCTGCTCAATGTAGGTACTCATTTAGGCCACCCATTGTCACCTTGTTTCTTCATGTTCGGCATCAAATTTCAAAATCATTCAATCAAGCTACTCGGAACTTGGTGATTTTATCCATTTTAATCGATCCGTGCGTTTTACCCTAAGGGGAAAGAGGTTTCTCGGCATACTTGTACTTTTATTTAGTTGTGCATAATGCGCATCTCATCATCTTCTATATCATATCACACTTATGTAGATATAAACATATAGTTATATAATATTATTCCTCAGACCATGCGTCTCGTTTGATAGATTACGTCTCGAACTTTTTTACAAGAACATGTAGGTAAATACAGGTGTGATAACCTAAACAAATAATCCAAATTTAGCTCCATTGCTTCCTTCGCTCGCATAATATTCTTCTAACATGCTAGTCGGTTTTGAATAATCTTGACCGGCCCTTCTCGGTATCCAGTAACCAGGGGCGCTATCAGACGTTTGACTGACTGGACGTGAGAGGCTCACTGAATTGAAATCAGAGTTTTAATCCGTCAGTCCCCTTATCATTAAATAATTAGGCGTGTTGTAGCGATTTACCTAAGCTGAATCGTTCCGTTTGGACAGATTTGACGAAATTTATTTTGCCGTGAAAGGTTCTTATTGTGTCATCTGTCCAAATGGAACGATTTAGTTTAGAAATCGGAATAGGTAAGGCTTGATGGTAAGACGGTGGTATTTATTTTACTTTTTTTTGTGCTATAGTATGCAACTGCCAAAATATTGAGAAAAATATAAACTCAAAATTTTTGGCAATTCCTGTCTCGTTTCTAACAAAAATATTGGTCAAAACCAAGATAGTTTAAAAAGTTATTATCTACACTAATATTATAAAGAGGAAAGATTTGTATTTTTGTATGTTATGAATAAACTCAAAAAGTACTGGACCGATTTTAATAATTCTTTTTTCATTAGAAAGCTACATTATCACTGAGTAACATAGGCTATATTTTATTTTGGAAAAAAATAGCGTTCCGTAAAATATTTGGGTTTTTCAGACACAAGGTGTAAAAAATCAACCAGAAAAGTTACTTATTTTGCGTACGCTGCCTAAACTATAAAAGATAGAACCATAAAATGTTCTAAATAATTGTAGATCTTATAAATATCTACAAAAAAGTCAGCGGCACACTATACCTATCTATGTCGAGTGAGGCACAACAACCATTTTTTTATTTAAAAATCTTCAATTTTTTTGGACTACATTTAGACGCATTTATTTTACTCTTACTATTAATCCTTATCGAAATAAATTATTTTATCACTAAGAACAGCTCATGTAGATAATATTTGGTCTTTAAATGGTTAGTAAAGTTATGGCGAAATTAAAATATTACGATTTCTGCTGCACGGCCCGTTGCGAAGTGAGCGTCACCAAGTTGGGAGTGCGCGTGCAGGGGAGTAGTTTAGATCTATGAGTTAGGAGGTACCCGCGCGGCTCCGACGCGAAGTCGGCTCCCAACGCAGGTGTTTTATAAAAAGGACATTAATTCATAATGTAATATAGTTTTATGACAAAATCTATACAAATAAATAAAGTTGAAGTGTCTGTTTGTAATATTAAAATAACGCTTTTTACTACATGCATAGGAATGTATATACGATACATATACCAAAATAGCATTTTTTTAAATTTTTGTCTGTCTGTCTGTCTGTTTGTTCCGTGTAAACTCTGGAACGGCTGGACCGATTTCGACGGGACTTTCACTGGCAGATAGCTAATGTAACAAGGAGTAACTTAGGCTACTTTTTATCCCGAAAAAATAACGGGAACTGATAAAAACTGCCACGCTGGCGAATCTGCGAACGGCCGCTATTTTATGCCGTATTAACGCCATCTATTGGTGACATCGAGTACTACTTCAGTTAAGATTTGTAAGTAAACATGTTTACCGCCCAACGAAGTGGGCACCGGTCAGCTAGTAACTCATAATGTGCGATGAACGCAAATGTTTGTTCCGTGTTTGGGTATTATTTGTAATCAATGTAGGTATATATTTTACAAAAATAAGTAACTATTTAAGTCATCTATCAGTTATCTGGTTCCCATAGTATAATATAGGCTTAGTTTGGAGTTAGATGGCAATGAGTCAAATGAATGTCAGTATTTATTTCTTGTAGTGGGTATCACTACCAGGACTTTAGTGACTGTTAATACGAAGTCTGATATACCATGAAAGTAGATTAGATAGAAAATATTATTACTATGTGCTCTATTTCAAGAAAATGCTCAGTTTCAATCCGATTTGTTTTCCCTGCAGTTCATTTAGATTCGCAGCTTAATCCCAAAGTATCAAATTGGTGCAGTTTTTAGCAAATTCGGACTTATATCGCTATAAGAAGAAAATATATCATTTAGGATCACACCGATTTTCTTTATTCCTCTGATAAATCATAGAAGGAAGCATGTTTTATATAGTGAAACTTCTACTACGAGCATACGGTATGTCCGGTATATCAGTACCGAAACTATTTGCTTTGAATGTAAAATTAAGTACCGAACCGAACTTCAACTTATGTGTTGTTGGAGGCGATGTAGACAAGGTTTTCTAATGAAGCTAATACTAATCGACTGTTAAACTTATCTTGTAATTTATAGGCAGACGAAACTGTGACATCGCTAGCATATGGCGTTTCGTTATCGTGTCCTTGACACAGAGACGTTGCCGCCGCGTGCACAACGCGCCTATTGTCGCTGCAACCTTGCGAAAATTAGCGCTCACCGCAGACACCGTCGTCGTTATCGTCGCGCCTTTTGCGTCGACGATAGCAGCCGCTGCGCCGCCACCGTGCCTATAGAGTTGCACATTGGAAGCTGAACTGGACTGCTTTGAAGACACGATTTTGTAATTTATAAAGATGTGAAGATTAGCATTGATGTAATAAATCCATTATTTTATGCATTGCCTACTCAAGGTGTGTGGGTAATTTTATTAGCAATCGAATTCGATTGTACACACGTATAAAATCATGGTTAATCATGAAACTGCATGCAGTTACAGGAGAAATGTGGGTGGTACCCTGATGGCTCTACTCTCGCCAACCGGAAATCTAATTCCCGGATGCGGCTGTGCGGGGGGATCTCGCCGGAAGCTTGGTAAACGAGCACATCCGCTGCTGCCGCCCGCGCCGCAAAATTTGGCACCGCGAGCGCTCGCAGCCCGCTTCCGGCCTCCGCCCCCCCGGACCCTTGACGTCGATCTCGTCCGCGAAAATTGCGGCCAACCGCTCAGTGTACGCGGTTCATTCAGTATGGCCGCCTTCCATTCATAAAAAGGCGAGGCGCGGGCGGTATGGTGTGCGGAGGGAGCGCGGCTCTCCCGCCAACCCGCGCCCGCTGCCGTGCCGACGCCAGTGCGGAATGTGCTTGCGAACGAAACGGACGTTTCGTCGGAGCGTAGCGCTAGCGCTCCCAGTTTTCCTTTAAAATGTGTATAAGAATAAGTGAAGTGAACCCGCAAGAGTTCGGAACGGTAAAGGAAAACGCCGTCGTCGAAATTAGGAGTAGAAATCAACGAAGAACTTCAGCGAGGAAGTGAGTAGCGGCCATATTGCAGTGATAACCGCGCGGCGGGCGGACGAGAATCGAGGCCGGTGCGTGGGCTGCCCCCCGCCCGCGCCAGGTGCCGCTCCGGACCGCGCCGGTCTCATGAACCTTCCCGTGGATTTGCGCGATCAAAATTCGGTGGTTCAGCCTTAATTTTTTGTGTCAGTGAATCTTCCGGCGCGGTTTCGGTGCGGTATGATCGGCCGCCCGAACGCAAAGCACCAGCGAATAAGTGTTGTGGTGTGTGGGGTCTTTCGGCCCGAGTGCCTTGTTTGTGTACCGATGTGTGTAAGTAGGAGACGTGTAACCGTGGACCGTTTTTTTTGTAAGTACTTACTTAAGGTTTCCCTAGCGTGGGTTAAACAAGCAGCCTAGGTTAACAATTTTATTGAATAATTAAAAAAATAGTAGGTTAGAAAAGTGCATTCTAGCATTCTCGTTAAAGAGCAGAGTTAATGTGAAACGTTTGCTAGAAGAGAACCACAAATCAAGTTAACGTGAATGACGAGTAGGTACCTACCTAACCTAGAGTGAGTAAGTAACGCCTCGCCTCTCTCGTTTCGCTGTCTGCCCCGCGACCGGGACACGTGCAGCAAGCGATCTGGGCTCAGAGTGCCAGTGAACATCTCAACGGACAAGCTTAGCATAATGCTTTCATTTATTACATGACATTCACTATACACACATCGAGCATCGTTTGTTGACTAAACCTCGCGCCAAAATCCATTTTTTGGGTCATTGTCCTCATATTATCAATTATTATCAAATTCATAGGGTGCAAAATGTGGTACTCTTTTGAATACAACATTGACATGGCAGACGGGACGTCATGATATCAATATTGTGAATGAACATTGTTATACAATGAATGCAACGCAAATGAATATCTATACATGTAATAATGAAGTACCTACCTACCTAACTTATCTACCTACTCGTAGGTACAATAAAAATAATATTTTTACCCGACTTCCCAGAATCAGAGTAATGTTTTTTTAATTATATTAGCTAATACTATTACTTGATTAAATGATAACTTAAACGCGTATAGCAACAGAAGCCGAATTTTGACATTAACTTGGTTACTGTGAGCGACGTTGATAAGAAATAAACTGTAAACAAAAGCAATATAAGTAAACTTTTAATACAGCTATCTTTTAACGAACTTTATAGATATGAAGCTAGGTATTTAGACAAAACAAAATAAGTAAGTACACGACTTATAATAAATTGTTAACTCATATGATAACTACTCCACCTCATGCAATCGGTATTATTCTACAGACCTTTATTGCTGTTCTAACATGTTTTTATTCAAGCACTTACTGTATAATTACTAACTAGGTAGGTATTAAGTAGGTAGTATATTAAACAATGGCGATAATAGACGAATCAGTGTTTTCATTGGGTCTCTTCAGTATCTACCTACTTCATAGGTTTCATCTTCATTAAATTAAACTGATTTTAATAACAGAGATTGAATTTATAATTGAATACGTACTTTGGTATAAAACCTGATTTGATTTCAGGTCTAGCTTTCGTCCTATTTGGTAGTAAAAATAACCAGATATTCCACCAATTTGTAATAGTACAGTGAGTATTTTTTCAACGATATTGGAGATGATTTTCGATACATACAGTAATTAACTCAACATTAGCGCCATCTAGTTTTCATTTATAAAACTACAAACATAAATTTTAACATAGGTACTTTCTTAGTTGATTTTGTCTAGGATTTATGAATTACCTAAATTTAATCATGATAAAAACTAGGATAAAAAAACATTAAAAAACGCTTCCATCCTGCATCATAATGATAAAGCCCAACAAGATACAAAATCTTAGTATTATGCTGGATTGCTGATCAACATCGGACTAGTTAACTACGAATTTAATACCAAAAGTATCCCAGATCCTGTTCATCTCAAGCTGGGTTATGATCTGACACTTTAGAAATAACTTTGCTTCAGTGTCGCAGGAACATTAATGCTTTAATTTCTACTTGTAATTGGTAAAACTGAATAATTCATAACAACCCTAAATTGGAAACTATACACTCAAAGCAAGCAAATCCGTAGAGTTTAAATGCTTTAAGATGAACCAAATGTCTGATATCTTTTTCAAATAGGGTTCCAGCTCTGAGTAGGTACCTACACTGCTCCTTTTCTTCATAATTTGAAATGTTTTAAAAAATATTTAGGTAAGTTTCACGTACGTAACATACTTAGGAACTTTGCATTTTTCAGTGCTTGAGAACTTATTAGAAAGGTAGGTACCTAATTAATAAAGTATGTAATGCTGTATTGTAGCTGTCATAGACTTCCAAAAATTAAACAGACTACCTGGGTAGTTGGACCAGACGAAGTTAATTCAATCTTATAACGAACCATTTTTTTTAAGCGTATCAATCCTGGATAGAATTGATACGAAAATATGAGTTTCGCTCATACGGAATTCATTAAACATTTGTTTGAGCGAGTCCCTAGGTGACTTTCTTAAAGTTATAGGTAAACATTATTTAAATTTGTAGTAACCTATGACCAAATTGATAATACAAGACTACACATCACTTAAGTAAAATATCTTGCTGATTAAAAGTAATACGAATTGAATATGTAGGTATTTTAAGTTAATAGCTGATATTTAAATAGTGCAAGTAGAATAACTCTTGCATAAGTAGTGTCCTAAGTGAAAGTAACACTGGTGTAAGGCTAACAATTAGAATTGTAATAACTTCCTACATTTATCGGATACGATGAAATATAAACTCCCAATTTTAGGTTTTTACTTAGTAGTATGATAGTCCATTTTTAGTAGTAGTGGTAGAGCTCTTAGCGAAAGGTTCGCCTAGGGAAGTAATACCCACCATGCCCATTTCTATTTCAACGGTGTGGTGTGGATGCCAGTGAAATTATACATGAGGTTAATCACATGTATTTTTCATGTAGTGTAGATGGACGTAGGGTTGCGCATGTTTATAGGTTACCATTTAACATCAAGTAGACCATCTGCTGCCACTAACCTAAATAAAGGTTAGGCGGTTTGCCGAATAATTCTTACTTCTTATATAAGTAGTAATAAGTAAACTTCCGAAGTTTTTTATATAAATAACTAGAGGCCACTCGCAGCTTCGCCCGCGTGGCAGTTTTTTCCCGTTCCCGTTATTTTTTCGGGATAAATAGTAGCCTATGTCCTATTCCAGATTACAATCTATATTTATTCCAAATTTCATCCAAATCGGTCCACTGGTTAGAGCGTGAAAGAGGAACAAACATCCATCCATCCAAACATTCGCATTTATAATATTAGTAGGATTCTATTATGTATCTAGTATCTCCTAGGCTAGGTATTTGTATAATCAACTCAAGTCCACCACCCAAGTTTAATTTCCCCGTGACCACCATTTAAGTTCGGAACGTTTCATTTATATATATCTATCTAAGATTATAAGATTGAATTCTAACAAACCATAGACAACTAATCTAAATCCAAGCCCATAAGCCTTAATCGAATTAGTACCTTCTATACCTCACATATGCTTACAAGTAAACAACTAGTAAAACAGCCGTCACAGCTCAGTTCGTAGTAGCCCTGCCTTTTATGCTGTAGGTGGTGGGTTCGATCCCCACCGAGAACAAAACATTTGTGTAATGAACATAGATGTCTGCTCTGTGTCTAGATATTATATGGTATTCTAAGTATGTATTTACAAAAAGAAAGTATTTAAGCTAAATATATCAGTCATCTGATTCCCATAGTACAAGCTATGCTTAGTTTAGAGCTAGATGATGTACCTAGAGTAATGTCCACAACCATTAAAAAATATATAAAAAGTATGAAGCTTAAAAATTAAAAAGAATGAGAAAAAAAAAAGGGAAATTATTAGTTCTGCCCCTTATAAACTTTATTCGCCAATATAATAAATAACTAAAGACAGCGTTTGTTATCCTGTTTCGTAAATATAAGTCGAAACCATGGTCGATTTTTATTAAAATTCTTCTAACCAATTCATTATAATGACTTAACTACCATTGATTTAAAGTACAAAATGAACTGCGCGAAAGCCTTTGACAGGGATCACTTTAAATCCAAAATAACTGTTAAATTAATAAAACTCAATCACATTTAAGTAGTAGTAACGTAAGATTCTACACCTAAGTTTCCTTTCAACAGCTAAAGCTAGAAAACGATCAATTTGTGGAATTTATAATACAGACAGAAACTTCATTTTGTTCTATGTTTAAAACATGATATAAGTATTCATCAATCAATAAATATAATGAAATTGTACGTACAATTTTTTAGTAGGTATTACCTTTTTTTTTAATTTTAAGATGGTAACATTGCAAATCTTAACGCATGGATCACCGTTTGCTTTATATTTTTGATAAATACTTAAGCAAGTACACAAAATTATACACGGTCAAGGATGTATGGGAAATCACACAGAGTTCACAAAAAACATGAACAAAAAGTCTCAAACATAATCCCAGATGAATACTTTAGGAAGTATCAATCAAGACTTTTGAATACTTTTGATGTTACTTGAACTTACTACATTCAAGAAATTATATAATTAAGTCACAATTATTCATACTAACTCAATCAAAACTGTCATAAAGATCTCAACAAATGAGAGCTCATGTAACATTCACCTACTTTGATTTCTGCAGAATTTGGTTTTGTTTTTGTTGTTGTAAGAAGTTAATACAACGCCTTACTCATTCTAATTTTGAGGAAACTATCATCGTATAAGGTGGCCAATCTTTCTTCTTTGTTATCAACCTTAGCTTGTTGATTCTATTCCTATTGAATACTTGTATGACTGTAACTGTTATACCCAGCAGACTTTTTCAATTATTCTTCAACACCACATCTCAAATGCTTCCTAAATATATATTCACTCCAAATATAAATCAAGGAAAATAGAATAGCTCTTGAAGGTGCTATTTTGATATTAATTTCGTATGATGATTGAGTGTAATTAAAAAACACGTCTGGGTGGGTGCCAACTAAAATAAGACCTTCTCTTAACTTACGTAGATATATAATGATAATAACGTATTTTGGTAAAAAGGATGTCTGGAAGAAATCACTGTTTAACGATAAGACTGCCCATTGTACATTTTCTGCTATTGATAATTATTGTTTTTTTCATTGTTCGTTTTTTAAGTGTACAATAAAGTATTGTCATTCATTCATTTCATACACTGCCATCTAGTTTAAACAAAGCGACGCATGCACTATTGGAACCAGCACATATAACATATATATATCAGATACATAATAAAGTAAGTAAGTCAATAATGTAAGTCATTCTTGACTGGGGTTCGAGCCCAAAAATATAAAAGGCGTAATAATAAGAAAAACTGCGCCGAGCAGAAGGAAGGAAGAGTTAGGTACTACTAAATAAACCAGTGGTTCCCAGGCTCTTTTGTTTCATAGACCACTTTCAAAATTTTGCTGGATCCGGTGGACCCCCTGCATCTACATTACTACCAATTTCTAAATCTCGGCGCGATACGGACATGGTCTGGGTTCGACTCCCAGTTTGGAACTATCCATTTTTTTCTCAATTTATTTATAAATTGTCTTATTGAGAAGGTTTAATTTAGGTATCATATTATTTATCAGCCCAAAGGTCTGAATAGAGACTAGTCTCTTCTTACAAAAACTTTGGTCACAAAACCTGTAATTTAGATTTATAATGTTGCATATAATTTTCTTTCTTTGTACGGGTTTCATAATAAAATTTCGTCAAAAGTACTTTATAAATGATATCCGTTGAGACATGACAATTTCACTTTGAAGTGAATACCAATAAATAAATATATTTTGAAATAAAATCTAAAAATAATAAGACCTTTTTATTCTATACTACCACAAATAGGTGAGAGGAAATAATTAAGGTAATCTAAGGCAGATCGCAAACATTAAATTTAACCAACTAGTTTGCTACGAAGAACTGCGAAAATATAATCGGGACTTCGCTTCGGGACCTTTGGTTTATGACTACCTATGTTACTATTACTCTTCGGCCAATAACGAATAAAACTTTAGAATTTTACTGATTGTATTTATACCAGCTGACCCGCTTATGACTTCGTCTGCGTTGTTCTTTGAAATTTTCATGCAAACTTTATTTTTTATAACTTTTTCATCTCTTTAGGGATGGCAGCTCAATGTAACACATGCTAAGTTTTAAGTTGGGCTATAAAATAACTAACTCTGCAAATCGCATCAATATTGATTCGGTAGTTTTTACGTGATGCGTGTACTATAAAATCGTTCAAACGTACAAACAATAGTTTTTTCTTAAAGTCGATATTGTTTTTTTTTTCGCCTTTTTTAAGTACTATTAGCAAGATTTCAGTATAAACTATACAAATGTAGTACCTAGCATATTTATATAAGGTTTTTTTAATTATTTCATAGTTACGTCGTTATTTACTGCTTGCATTGCCAAAAGTAACCTCAGGTTAGCTAGCACCAATAACCGGTGAATATTGGTATTTCTACTTAAGTAGATAGTTTTCTGTATATATTCTAATTGGAATTGAGAGCTTAGCTCTTGTCACTATCTTGAAGCAGTTTTCACAATTCGCTTCCATATTCAATTTATTTTCAATTACATGTCAGCGACTTTCACATTTATCTGGATCACGTAACTTATTCGACGTTTTTTTTAAAGGATTCCTCCTCTGTTCCATTCCCGACAGATCATCATGGTTCTGATTTGAGTGTTTATCACCAGCATTGCTCACGCGTCTAGTGACAAGCATAGTGATACATCTAAACGAACTATTCCTTCTTTAGGCATGTTTCTTCCTCGCTTTCTTTCAATATCTTCAGCCTTTTTCATGAAGCAGGCATGCAAGTTGTATGTAGGAGATGCCCAAAAGATTCCCCTAGTCTGTTCTTTAACCAAAAACTTTTACTTACTTATTTGCTAAAAATTACACTATATTACCTATATATAATTCTCTAATAAATTATTATATTAGAGAAAGTCCCATGCCGTGCCGCGACTACCTGTCTGTTGTACGGAGGTACAGCTACTCGGCGTTGTAGTACCTACCTACTACACTAGTGTTACTCTATATTAGTGGTTAGTCTCGAACCGAAATCTCGTCATGCATGCGATTTGGCTTACGTCTCATCGTTTACTGAACTGCGGCTAGTAACCAGTACTGGTAGAACATTCAAATACTTTACAAAAGGCACATCATATTACCCCCTTTTGCTTAGGTTCAGCTTAGACAATTCATGTTTTTAACAATTAACAAAACTTCACTTGTAAAGACAACTTGATTGATTTATATTTATATTTTATACATATTTCGTGTGGTGAGTAAGCACGTACTACCTATGATAACAAGAAAAAGTTAGTCTAAAGTTAACAGTACGGTTACTAATTGGCATTAATTCTTCCTTAAATTCATATTATAAAATTAAACTCACTGATCTTAATATCATCTACGTAACATTTTCAATAACTTATCTTTTGTGTATCTCTATTTTTAAAACTATAATATGGATTCAATTTAAATACTTAAATAAATAAATATTTGTGGACATTTTTACACACCATCATCTAATCCCAAACTAAGCATAGCTTGTACTATAGGAACTAGATGACTAATAGAATATTTATATACTGTTTTAAATACATACTTAGAATAAAATATAACACCCAGGCACAGAACAAACATGTTCATCGCGCGAATGTTCTCGGGGGGATCGAACACACTACCTACAGTGCAGAAGGCAGCGCTACTACGAACTGAGCTGTGACTGTTGTCATTTGTGATATTTCTTTAGATTGTATAGTGAGTGTTTCGAACATGACATTTTTAATTCCATACTTTATAAGGAACTGTTTTTTTAGTTCATTGTTTTTAGCAAATAAACAATTTTTTTTCGTATTTCAAGTAGGTACCTATTATGAAAAGAATTGTCTATTATGTATTTTTGCTTTAAATTACATAACCAAGTTTTAGTTTACATTAATCATTAATTAAATAAGTAAACTATTAAATAATAGTTTACTTATTTAATTCTTACAAGTCATGAACCTAAGTGCCTATCGACCTCAGACGCTATTAAAAAATAATCTTCATATAGATGTACTAGGCCTGTCAGTAAGTAATAGTTTACTAATTATATATTGCTTGAAGTATTACCCCATAGCCAAACTTCTGCTGTTGTCTAGATGTGATTAGACTAGGGTTGCATCGTATAATAATGAAAATATATACCAACTTGTTTAGGTAAGCAATTGCCATGACTTCATAGTGCTCATTTTATTATTACATATTCTTTGAAGTGTAATTAATTAGAATCCTAAATTGATTTTTATTCTGTTTTTTAGTATTTGTTGTTATAGCGGCAACAAAAATATATCATCTGTGAAAATTTCCACTCTCTAACTATCACGGTTCATGAGATAGAGCCTGGTGACAGGCGGACAGACAGACAGCGGAGTCTTAGTAATAGCGTCCCGTTTTACCCTATGGGCACGGAACCATAAAAAAGTAGTTTGAGACAATGATCTTAGTAAGTATTAAAGTAAGATAAATCAAGGCATAAGTTAAATGCGATCAAGTCTAGAATAACACAGAAGCAACCTAAGGCTAGGTACTAGTTTCGATAACTTTGCGAAATTAATATTATTTATTTTATTTATTTATTTGCTATTTTATATATTTTTTATTATTTTATTTGTTTTATTATTTCTTTATTATATATTTTTTTAATATTACTTTATTATACTTATAGGGCCAACGTTTTATCATAGGAAATTATAGATTTATTGATGTATTGCAAGGCTATATTGAAACCAATTAGATGTATCATCTGCATCGTGTTGAGCTCAATGCGTAGTTTCTAGAAATGAAATTTCAAACAATAATGGGCCGGCCCATGTCAAAGTAAATAAACTAATTAGACACCTACGGATCACTTTGAAAAGTCTTAAAGCTAGGTAAATCTAGTCACCAGTTCAACTCGACCAAATCTAAAGGAACAGGTAAGGAACTTACAGCTCTAAGACCGAAAGAAACTTTGTGCAGATTGTTGATATAATCATTTATAAAGGAAAAGCAATGGGCCTAGAGTTGATCCTTGTGAAACACCGCAGTTTAAAACTTTTAAGTCACTTTTGTACTGATTAATTTTATTTATTTGGTACCCTTTTTCGAGAAATACTTATATCCCAAAGTCTAAGTATATATAGGTATTTTATGCTACTTTATTCCAATATGTGATAGTAAGTTACTAAGTTATAAAAACTCCAGATTTGAATACCCAGGCACAGTAGACATCCCCTCAGATCTACCAAGCATTACCGACTCAAGATTCTTTGAGGATGTCTAATAGACCCCTAGAAGTCAAATATTATATTTGACACATAAGTAGGTACCCACATTTTGCGGTAGTTGATATTTTATTTTGCGGTTGTTGATATTTTATTTTGCGGTTGTTGATATTCCAATTCCATAGTGTAATGGCCCATCGTTACTACTAGGTTTCGAACTGGTTTCATCACGATGTTTTTCTTCACCTTTTGAGAGTACCTTTTTTGGCATTCCGCATATAGAATAATTTTATACCGCACATTTTTATAACGAACTCTAGTGGCTAATAGATTTTCAAAAATAAATCAGTTTCGATGGAAGTTGTGATGGATACGGACACAATATTTTGACAGTGTTTGTATTAAGTAGAAGAAATTCTTCAGCTTCATCATCACTATCAATCTGAAGCAGTCTACTGAAGGTAATGTTTCCAAACATTTTCAGGAAGAACGATTTTGCCCCTATTTTATCCATCCAACGACTTCACCCTATTCTTAGCAATGTCGTTAGTCATCGGGTGAGAGAGCGTCCTACGCTTTGTCACGTGAAGTAACTCCCAAAAATAAGTCAAAATAATTGTCAATATTAGTCGATTAAGTACGCCACATCTATTTTAAAAAAAAGCAAGTTTGCGTTTAAAAGTGATCTGTGTAAGTGTAAAAGTTATGAACAATTGGGACCACAACCATACCACACGCACCACCACACCAACTGATTTTATGATTGTTGTTTTTATGTTAACCCGTTGCAAGTCTAGAACCTAAGATTGCATAATTCTGTAGGTACCTACCTACTTGTTTGTTTTATGCAAATAGTATAGGTAGTCTGTTTAGATTTAAGGTTCTAGGCATCATGTGTGTGTGCTGGAGCTTAAGGTCATAAATAATGTCAACAGGTCAGGTTCTGGGGCACTAAGTTCAGTCATCCTATAGTTTTTTATAGATAAAATTTCAATTTTTTTTTAAATTTCCTTCGTGAGCTTGAAGCCTCTGAACCTGACGTTTTGACATTAACTCCAGCCTTAAAAGCACATCTTCAATTCATGTTTCAGGCTTGTACCCCAAAACTAAATTTTAAAATTAAATCAAGTCAAAACTTTGAAACTTTACAAGACTTGCAAAACGAATGGATAGGACTCAAATGAAAACTTCCGATTTTAAAAAGCTTCAAACAGTGTTTGGCTCTCTTCGGAAAAACTTATTTTACCAAAAGATCTCATAATAACATTGGTTTTTGAAGTGCTTATAGTGTACGTACCAAATAAAAAAAACTGAAGTAAAACTTCTTTAATATACGAAACGTAACTGGCTATGAGAGAAAGAGAAAGAACAGTGCTTTCATACCCCCTCCATGGTAGTGTTAAACGTTTAACGTAACCTTGTTGGAAGTCGCATAAGAAGTATTACTTCAACAACTAACATTATGTTTGTCATTGTTGTGCAGGTGGCGACGATGAGGGAACAAGAAGGCGACGGCCCGGAGAGCCGTTAGCCGGACTCGATGGATGAGTATGGCGGGCCGGCGGCGCCGCCCCGGCCGCCCAAGCCGGCGGCGCGCGTCCACCGGCCGACGGGCGCGCGCCAGCCTACAGTATCGCTGCTGCGGCCGCGGCCCGAGGTGGAGCGTGAGCGTAACGCTTACGTGGAGGCCCCTCGACGCGCGCACGCCGCGCCCGCCCCCGCGCCCGCCCACTCGGGTGCGCACCAGCTGCTCAAGCCGGTGACGACGCAGCCGGCCGCCGCGGGCGACAAGCGGCGAGCCGGCGCGGGCGCCCTCGCCCCCGAGTCGATAGTGTGCGAGACATGCGGCAGGTGCCGCTGCGAGCAGTGCGCACGGCCGCGGCCGCTACCGTCGCGCTGGCTGTGCGGTCGATCGTGCTTGTGCAGCGCCGAGGCATGCGTGGACTACGCCTCGTGCATGTGCTGCGTGAAGGCCCTCTTCTACCACTGCGGGAGCGGCGAGGAGGAGGCGCGCGAGCCGTGCGCGTGCGGCCCGCGGCTGGCATGCGTGGGAGCGCTGGCACTGCCGCTGCCGTGCCTGTGGCTGTACTGGCCACTGCGCGGATGTGCAGCGCTAGGCGCAGCGCTGTATGCTCGCTGCCGTCGTTCTGGCTGCCGTTGCCCCGAGCCGCCGCGGCTCTCCAGTATTATCTAGTCCCGGGGCGCACCGCCGGCGCCGCAATCCGCGCCCGCGCCTCCGAACCGCCCACTCGAGCGGCGCGGCCGCGTTGTACAAATATTTATTGACAAGGGGACGGCTTCGGTCTGCGCGGGGGTGGACTCAGTGATCGCAGTGCCTGGTCCGAGTGGTGTGTGGTAGCGCGGGGCCGATTATGGACAGTGCCCCGCGACTACTGAGTGAATCGTCTACGAGTACCTTGTAAATATAGCTGTATAGTGTGAATGTACGTGAACGTGTCGCCCGAACGTCCGAGTCTCAAATTTTCTTGAGACCGTAACGTGTCATAAAAACGTTAATGTTAACGTTAGTATTTTGGATTCCACACAAATCCAGAGATGATTAAGAAATGAGATATAAAGCATACTTATTAAGATGTAGATAATTTACCATTTATTTATTAACTGAATTTGTATTTATTTGTAAATAAAACGACGACATTATATTATAAATACGAATGTTTACTACATTTTGTTGTTTTTACTCATAATTTTGATTAGCTAGGTACTGATAAGATCTTCTTTGCGCCCAAAGTCTACAATCTACATGATATAAAGGTAGCTTCACTAAGGTCAACTTCACCAACATCACCCATAGTATGATATTCTCACTTTGGTGCACTGGCACTCTTTGTTGCCCCAATCCAGTATTGGTGTTAAACAGGTACAACCCATGAGTCTTACATTGTTGCTAACCGATCCATAGTTAAAACTTACCGGAAGTCATTTTTAGTAACATGCAAGCAAGCTATTCAAAACATATTATGAAAACATTCCACTCTGTATAAAGTACCTAAGGTGTTCTAGTTTTAAATATTTGAATAATTTAGAACAATCAAGTAAACAAGCAATTAATATTATGGGAAAAAAGAATGTCATTCCAATCAGAATCCAGTAGGTAAAGTAGGTACCTACCTTCACCAAATGCTTCTACTGAAGCTCTTATACAGATAACTACAAGTAAGGCTGATGGTGGTTTAGGCAGCACAAAAGAGATTTCGCTTTTAAAATTTACATCACGTGCACATTCTTCACGAATGGTGATGGACAGACAATATTTTTAACAGGACTGAAGTGTGGACATGCAGGATATGGTATATATATATATATATATATATATATCTTAGAAGATGATTATTTAGAATAAGTAATTTTATGGAATGTGTAAAACGTATAGGTAGGGATTAGGCTTAGATCATTTAAATGATCTAAGGGATTAGGTATACTTACCGGAGTACATCCTTGCAGGAACCAGAAACGGCACGGCATGCAGCAAAAACAAGTTTATTTGTTAGAATTAACACACGTTCATCACAGTTTGTTAGGATAGGATTTAGCAATTAGCACAAACAGTAAAAAGACTACACAAAATTAGAGTCTATTTACTTAAGTACTTCGATCTGACTTTTTTCATTCCGTTGAATTTGATTTATTTAATAATCCTATCCTATGAAAGAAATCATGTTATTGTACGACCATAGAAACAACAAACCGCGAAATCACAGCCATAGAAAGCGTAGGCAGAAATACGCAGCCTGGAATTCATGTAGGTACAATTGACATTAAATTGACTTGGGAATGGTCTGATTGGTTGAATGAAAGTAAAAATGCTTCGTTTAGATTTAGATTTTGTATGGACTGGAAAGCATAATAATGGAAAACATGTCCTAAAATTTGCGAAAAAAATTTAGGTACTTGCCCAGATTCCCGGCCGTTATCCATCATTGTGAAATCACATTAAACTAGAATAATAAAAATTGTTTCTCGAATGGCGGATAGGTTTCTTAAAGAGGAACGGTGTAGAGCCAGCTATTCTGAGTAAGAATCAAACGATGACCGCTGGCCGACCGTTAGATAGGCAGAAAATCATGACTAGGAGAAGGTTATTTTAACACTATTTCTACCCTTTGATTACTTTGATTATTTACTTGTCAATAATCAAAGTTTCTACCTTGGTGCAAATCCTACTAAAGAGCCTCTACCTACATTTACGTGCTTCTTACCTGGTAACTTTGTAGCATGTAGTTTGTAACAGACGCGAAGTTGTCGGGCTTGGGCGGCGTGTTCCAAGCGTCAGTGAGAGGTTAACTCAGAATGGTTAACTGACAGGCAATGACACGTAGTACTACTAACAGACGCTATTTCCTTCCCTCTCGGTGAAAAATATAATATGAACTTTATTCTCACAAAATTGAAAATCGTGGCTCGGTGCGGCAGTAGACCGCATGTTTATGGTGCTAATACAAGCTTTTAACTCGTCATGTCTGTATGTTTATTAGTTTGCTTAGGTCAAATCTAGCAAGTTGATCGCTTCCTCTTATCCTCCGGAGTTGATCATAATGGAACCTATTGGTCGTTCCAATGATAATGCATTGTTATGGGAAGCATGATCTGAATCGATATCAAGAATTAGCTCCAGATAAAGAAACTATTCAACGGTCAACAGCAGCACTGCCACAAAATTTTTACCCAGTTTTTATTTCGTCACGAACAGTCATTTTAAGGTAACTTAAATAAGACAAAATTAACATTTACAAAATACAAGGAGTGCCTTACAATAATATACCTAGGTAACTGAAGGTATATAATGAGTGTATTATGGTGATAACTAATTGGGACGATATAAAATAATTCTATTTTTAGTACCTAAGGGAATTCTGATATAAGGTAGGTACCTACCTACCTATGTGATAAGCGGGAGCGGTAGTTCAGAGTAAGTATTGATAAACTTTTTTTGAACCTTGTCGATACCATTAGTGTGGACTTTGTAGCAAGGGCTCCAAACGGTTGATCCGAAGTTCGGTCCGAGCATAGCTAAAGTATACCAAGTAGGTATACTTACCTAAGTACCTTTTTTTAATACGACTTGCTGATGGAATAAGCAGATGACACACACCCTTCAAACCAGAACGGCCAGTTGCTTGGCGACCGAAATAGCATGGTGGTAAATACTTCCCCGGACGAGCACTTCACTAGGAGCTCAACTTCCTACTGCTATAAAGGGTTGGGTGGTAAGATTAGATGCGTTGAGTGTGATCATCGAAGATAGTTTCAAGATCGCGAACTCTCTAACCTACTTAAGTAAGTATCTACTGCTTTGGAAATAATAAAACCAGACAAAACAAAACTTTGAAGTGAAATATGTACCTACTTACCTACACAAAAATGATCATGGTTCCCTCGTCTTCCCTTCTCACGCGGATGTGAGACATCGTGTCCTTAGATCATAAATAATCTAAGATCGTGTCATATACCCCCTCTTTTTCATGGCCCCTGAAATCAGAGCTTCTAAGTTACTAACACAAAAATAACTTACAAAGTTATTAGGTAAGTAGGTATCTTGCGCGTGCTTGCGACAATAATGTCAGGTGTGTTCATCAAACTCAAGTTTATTGTCAGAATTTTCCAGTGCCCTTTATGGTTACCCTAGTCACAGCCCAGTTGATTTGATTTTACTATTATTCATAAAAATGAATGCTGATGAAGATATCAAAAGTCTATAATCGGGAGCTGAGGCTTTACATTATCAGGCTTTCTTAATAATTTAAAGCGATAGGAAGCTGTCCGCTTCATGCAACTAGAAACCAGACAGCCCAATCAACCCACGACGGGAATGCAACTATCGCTCTTTCAATGGAAACGACTCAGTGCGAACTAGTTTTTGTATGGGCGGACTCGTGGGAGCAGACTGTAGGTAGCTCACACATCTAGGTACCTATTGCCATTATTTCATTGATTTATAATGCACAAATAAAGAAGATTGGTAGATACCTAGCTACTTATATTCTTATAGTAAGAATTAGCTAAGATGAAATCTTTTCCGACTCAATTTAATAAATTGACCAAGCGTGACAAGCGGTGTACAAGAAAGGCTAAAAAATACTGTGGTAGGTACCTACCTACCGCTCTTAGTGTCCGTTCCTACTAACAATCCGTTCCTGTCGTAAATTCATTCGCTATGAGAAAAAATATAGGTAAGTATATAATTTTTAGAAAATAAGGAGGTAAGTAACTCCTCCTACCATAAGGTGCGATATAACTTTATACTTCGTCCCGAACTAAAATGTCACGATGTCTTTGCGATCAACAAAAGCGAATGGATATGACGAGAAGTTAGGTACCTACCTAAGAGTGTTTTCGTTGGACCCCTAAATAGGTACTTAGATTAATGAATTTAATATTTTAAAAGTTACAGCGGGTACCTTATGACAGTCTTTTACAAGTATAGACGAATAAACCAAGGGACACGATGCGCTCGAAAATCTAATGAAACTGTGGTTTTTTCGTCCAAGGCTTCGAGTAACATTCAAACTTACAGTGGTTCCTTTTTCCGGCGAGTAGCGCGCTGCGTGCGCGTGGTGCTCGGGCGGTGGGTGCCTTGGCCGGTTGGTCCGGCGACGTGGTGCGGCGCGGTGCGGCGCGGCGCGGTGCTGCGGACAGACGACGATGCCCGGACGTGCGTCCGTCCGCTTGGTCCTCCGCCCGCACGACCACATCCGATTACGAATAGGGTTACCTACCTACCTAACTACCATTTAGAAAAATTAACTTGCTCAAAGCATACTATCGTAAAAAAAAGGTAGGTAGTATCGTACTAAATAAAACTTAGGTACCTATGTACTTACCATAAAAGCAAATAGGTACTTTCCTAGGTAGGTACTTATCCTTTTTTTTTTGTTTTTTTTTTATGGCAATCGTCCTGGTTTGGACATTTCTGCCAGCGTCACGTCGTTTTGTGGTTTCAAAAATTGGGAGTAACGGTGATTTAAGGGGCACCGACCAGTATAGCTGAAAAATAAATATACTATATAAATGGTTAGTAGGGTTAGTTAGACAGACTACTTATCCTTGATTGACCGACGACATTGCTATGCTAGGACCGCGGGAAGTCTGTGGATGGAATTGGCTTACTTTGTGGATGGATAATACGCCTCCTATCAACGCCTGTGGAGGCCTATGATCAGCAGTAGACTTCTACAGGCTGATGACGAGTTGGGAGAAAGAAATTGAACAGTATATTGGAAACACAATCAGTACTTAACTACTTACCTACCTTCCTCTGAGATTTATGTTTTGTAAAGCTTTTCGCCAAGGTGTCCTACGCTTCGTCTTCCCATTCCCCAGTGGTTATAGGTTCTACGAGGTTCTTCTGGTGTTGCAGGTGTCCATGGGCGACGGTGACCATTTGCCATCAGGTGGCCCGTGTGCTCGTCTGCCTGCTATGGCATAAAAAATGGCGTCTCGATAGACGTGGCTTAACAACGGGATATGCCAATAACACTTTGTGTGATCACCTTTCATAAAGAATCCTACTCCATCCGTGTCGGTGTTTTTTCACCCGCTTTAAAAAACTCTGTCGATAAACAAACGATACAAATAAAACCAATAAAATAATATATCAAATAAATAGGTACTTACAACAAAATTAATTAAAAACAAATTGAATACACGAATTCGGACTGCGGCCTAATTAAATTCGTGCACACTCTTTTATCAGTGCTACTGTATCAAATTCTTGGCGCCTAACCTATACGTGCAAACGGCGCGCGTCCACAGCGCGGCGGCCGCGGTGCGGCGTTGGAGAAAACTTAACAAATCGGTAATACAATAGGCGGCCTTATCGCTTTCTCTCAACAGTGATCTCTACCAGGCAACCGTTACTTTACTTACAGAATATTCTGTAAAAACATTAAGTAACGGATTTAATTTAATTACTTACCTATTAAAAACGATACACTCTTATCAATGGGTAATGATAAACAGTGACAGAAGAGGAGACACCATACGTAGGTAGGCAATATTTAAATTTATAAGTATGGGGGAAGTACATAGGATCTAAGAGTATAACAAAAGGAGTTAAAAAATGTATATTCCCCAAATAAGTGGATTTCTTTGTACTAAAGCTTCATTTTATTGAATAATAATTTAGTTTATTTTAGTAAAACAGCGAGTTTGAATATTTAGTGGACGGGCGCGCTCGGCTGCGCGTGCGGCGTGCGTCGCACTCGGTTCGGTTGGCCCTGCAGGAAACAGGAAGTGGACTAACCGCGGGTTTCCGCTCTCATTCGCGTCGCGCTAGCTCTGCACTGTTTCATTCACAACTCTTGGATTTTGTGCTGCTCGAATATTTTATAAAGAGAAGTTTTATATACTTATTATAATATCATTGGAGAAGAGAGTAATTTTGGTAGGTATATTAATGTAACATTTGAGTAAGATGTACCTACTTGCTGTTCCTATTTATCTAGGCAGGTACTTTTTACTTCTATTAATTAAATAAAGAAACATAAAAGTAAGGTGCCTAAGTAGGTAGGTATAGGTTATACCTAATACCTATTTTGATTTTGAGTTTGAATGTCGGATTTTTATCAGTTTTTTTTTAATTCGCCCGCATAGCCTGCTGTATCTGTGTCTAGGAACTCTATGCGGCTCACCTCACCTGATGCTAAGTGGTAGGTACCTACTCAACGATAACTTACAACAAAACATTGACATGAGACAGATCATAAATCTACCTACCAATTAATTTTCTTGCCTGTAATTTATACTAGCAAATTTTAGCGTGACAAAATTGCAATTGACGTCACCGGGTGTGAGGTACCTATAGGGTGCGAGGGTGGAGGCAGGCGGGGGCACGTACCTCAATGGACGTAAACGTTTACGTCACGAAGTTCTGAACTTTGTTTTCTATTCTACCTAGGTACTTTAATTCTGGAAATAGACGGGACAAGTTGGAGCCAAAATAACTTTATGTAGGTACTTAGGTACGTACTTACTTAAAATAATTTGGAGAATTTTTCAGGGTAGGTACTTATATTCGTCTTGGTACGTAGAGGAGTAGGAGAGGAATTCCTGAAATTTATTCCCTAAACGGGTTGGTTTTCTGTAATTAGCATGTAACATGTAGTACTAAGCCACCTAGTGCTAGATTGTCGTGCCCTACCAGGCTCATGTTGAAGCTTATATTTATGCCCTAAGATCTTCTGTACACAACATGACCGCAATAAATATATTTGATTTGATTTGAACCACACGCGGTGTCACGCGGACAAAGTCGCGCGTGTTTTGCTAGTTACATAAAATAAGAAAATACCGTGAGATTTAACTGTATAAGAATAAGGGATGTGGACTAGGATAGTACCTACTTGAATAAAAAAATATCTAACGAGTGTATCTAGTAAGGTAGTTTATAATGTACCTACCTACGATCCGGTAGGTATTTAAATAGAGAAGGCAATACCTAGTGCAGTGGCCATGAACGGAGTGCGAACGTTTTCATTGATTTTATACTACCTCTATAGCAAATTACTGAATGAACCTCACTCGCTCATTCTTGTCCCACTTCCGCTACCCGTCCTTGTCACGCAAGGGTGATGTCATGATATAAGTAGTATAACTTAAAACATACCTACACGATTATTAACGATCATACTGTTATACACGACACACGACACGCACGCACGATTCGCCTAGCTGTAGCTAGGTACATCGAAAATAATGCAATTTAACACTTACTCAACTGCTGAACTGTTTTCTTATCTTTTTATCCTGACCAATGCCTGATTCAGCGAGTTTCTTTGACTTATTCACAGGAACTCTCAGCGAAACATCTTTAGAGTATTTAATCTTTAGGATTCCAATTAATAAATGCATTTCGACTTTAGATACCTACCTACCTAGAGGTACGTTTTGTGTATAGTATGTGCCACCCCTAACCAACCTTTCTATATAAACTAGTGGCTCTGTGAGAACACCTCGTGAGCCCTTAGAACCATTCAATAACCGACACTTCCCCTTTCCCAATATTTAAATCCGTTCAATTCTACAGCAAACAACAGGGGTCACTCCCTAATCCCTCCTTACGCTCCCCCCCACCCCACTCCACTTCTAGATTTTTGGAATTTTTCGCTACATCTTGTGTAGTGCATTTTTCAGGCGGCAAAAGCATTTTTGGCCAATCTCAAAACTGGGACGCTTCGCTCGCCGTCGCCGCCGCCGCCGCCTTGCCGCCACCGCCGCCAGCGCGCACACTGAAGCATGATGCGCACTTGTAACTTGTCAATGTACCTACCTACCTATATTTGTCTCGTCTCATAAGATGAGATGAAAACCTATAGTATAATAATAATATGGTAGGTACACTAGGTAACCTACCAATAACAATAAACTTGTGGTCATATTGATAATCCCTGACACTCTACAAAATCTGTCAAAAGAGAAACAAAGTTTAAGCGAGTGCTGTCTCTTATCAATAAATTACAAACAATGAACTTATAGAAATGTTTAAATATCGTTTATAAAAGTTAATAAAAAGAGATGGCAACAGACTTATCGGCCAGTAGCTAAAGAAGCGATCAGAGAGAGACCATTATAATTTTATAAGTAATGGAATCACTCAGAAGGAAATAATAATTGATTTGAAAAGGAACATACGCATCCGGTGACAGCAGCGCATGTACGGCCGGAAGTGATGCCATACGCTTCGCGCTGCATTTCGCCTGCACCGGAAGTGACGCGCCCCTTTCTTTCCCTTCTTGAATGTGCTTGTGCTTGAAGCGCTCATTGAGCAACCGTGGGAGTCAGGACAGGACGGAACTAACCGTGACATCCTTATGAATGAACATTAGTTTCTTTGAGCAACATAATAAAATGCTTACAACTGTTTTAAATGCCACCTCAGTCGGACGGATAGGCAACAGTAACTTTGTGAATGAAGTTCAGGATATGAATGAAATTAGGGGATGCTATTTTTACGGTACGATACGTGACTTGGTGTCCCGGGCTTAAAACGATATGAGTGATGAGAGATTATGTCTGCAAATAACACACTTTTAATATACCTTACTACTTGCAACTATGCCTAATGAATGCTTTAGATTAGACGAATAAATCATCCAAGCTAAATTCCCATTCAAATCAATTAATATATTTATTGCGTTCATTTTGAGTGTACAGGAGATCTTAGAACAATAAACATAAACTTAAACATAAGTCTACTATTAGTAGGGTAGGTAAGGCACGCCAATCTATTACTAGGTTCTAGATCTAGGATCTAGGCTCTAGGTAGCTTATTATAACATGTTACATGCAGTGCCGTGGAAAGTACCTAGGTGGGTTAGGTAGGTACCTATTCCATTTACAAGCAAAGACATGTAGGTGGTAGATTGGATAGGCATACAGTCATGCTTGAAAATAACATATTTTTTGGGAATATTGTTTCAATCCGTCATGTAAATTCCAAAGTATGTTCTGCGTAAATTTTGCTGTACAAGCTTCGATCAATAGATATAGTCGGCGCAAAAATCCGTCTTGACCTTGAGAGACGAGTGAGGTCTGGACTTGTCACTTGAGAAATAAATAAAAAAAATAAATAAATAAATAATGCTGGACAATTCACACAACATCATCTAGCCCCAAGCTAAGCAGAGCTTGTATTATGGGTACTAGATGACTGATATACTTAATACAATACTATATTACATACATAGATATTTTTTATTATACATAGAAATACCCAGAACACCCGGAATAAATATTTGCAGATCGTACAAACATTTATCCCAAGGCGGGAATCGAACCCGCAACCTCTTGCGTCACAGGCGGACAATCGCCCGCCGCGCCACATCGGTCGTCAAAGGAGAAGTGAGCTCTTATTTTGTTTTGTCAAGTAGTGACATTACCTATTTACTAGGTTGTAATTAGGTTGAACTTAAAACTTTTTTTTCTAACTTCGTTATTAAATAAATGTAGTTTATTATTAGCTGTCTAGTAAATTATTCACGCGGACAGCTTGTATGATTTTGTATGTAGGGGTATCATTGGTCGAAGTATACAAGTTTGAGACGGTAGATTTGCACGACTGTTCTACGCTCTTCCGGTAGCAATAAACTCGTCATCTTTAATACAGGTTATACGCTCATCGCGCTAAAATCGTTTGAAATTATAAGAAGAGTAAAATGTCTCTTAGAAATAAGTTGACGCTTTACAAAACTTGCATACGACCTATCATGACTTACGCCTCCGTAGCGTTCGCTCATTCGATCAATTTAAAACCCCTCCAAGTAGTTCAAAATCGATTTTTGCGCACTATCACGGGTGCCCCGTGGTACATGCGTAATATCGATCTTCATCGAGATCTCGAACTCGAATCTATAGCCGAATTCATGAAACGCGCCTCCAGGCGGTTTTATGATTCGGCTCCTCACCATCCGAATCCCTTAATTAACTCGCTACCCGATTATCCAGTAGATCCGCCCGTTAAACGTACCCTCCGTAGACCTAGACACGTTTTAGGTGACCCAGATGACACGATCACCGCCGCGAATGCGGCGGAGGTTGCTTCATCGAGTCCGGACACAGGAAACACTCCACAATCACACCGACCCCGGCGGCGGGGTCGAAGACGTCTCCCCGTTAACGCCCCTTCAGGGCGAAGAGTCTCTCCGTAGCTCCCTTCTCCGGCAACAGCCCAAGCCGAGGTCCGTACCTAAGTGGTGCCCTTGTGCTCGTTGCCAACAAAACCAATTTTGTAATGGCGTAGCGCCTTCTGCGCTCGCCAGTAGCCCGGTAACGCTGTCGGAAATCGCTAGGCGATTATACCAGCATTTTAGTCCAAATACTTGAACAACCATAATTATTTTAAAGTTTTCTACCTGTGCCTACTTGATTTTAAGATATTTTTGATTTATGAACTTAAGTAAAAAGTCATCAAAAGTCGTTCTATAAGATCACAAGAGTCAACGTGAATTTACCTACAGTTCCACGCGCGCGATCATAGTAGAAGAACATACAAGAAACATACCTTTACCTGCCTATGTAATTTGTATGCCCTATTTATACATACTTATTAGCAGCCGTCATCACTCAGTTCGTAGTAGCCCTATCTTCTGCGCTATACGTCGTGGGTTCGATTCCCTCCGAGAACATAAATGGTTGTTCTATGTCTAGGTATTATATCATATCCTAGGTATGTATTTACAAAAAAAAGTACATAAGTAGGTAAGTATTCTATCGTTTCCATACTACAAGCTATGCTTAGTTTGGGGCTAGATGATGTTGTGTAAAAATGTCTACAAAAATTTATTTAAAATATTTTATATTCTTTCATCTTTATCTCAGTTCAGTCATAAAAATTATAGCACGATTCCCAAAGTTTGGGACTAGTAGGGTAGACATTATGTAAAGGTAATTTTTAAAATTCCTAGGTACCTACTACAAAAGTTTGTAAATGGGCTTATCTGGTGGAGTGCAAGCGATTGATAAAGTTTTATCCCTGCTGAGCGGCTTCAATGGGAACATCTGGCGGGGCAGGTGCTATGCTACTAATACCACGCTGCCATCACGCTGTCGGTGCGCGAACAAAGGGTAAGGTGGGTGGGTTAGGCACTTCTACGAATAAAAAAATGAGGTGGGTAGTAGTTCTTACTTTCAGACTCAAACACATAATAGCGGGTACTATTACTACCTGTATACCTACAGTCTTAGAAAGTCTAGTCCCGAACCATCTAAAAGACATTCAGGTCAATCTTCTCCAAAAATTTTTACCTCCCATATGTGAAAATCCGTTTTTATTTTTCAGTTGAGTTTGTGTTTATCTGTCTGTATATAGCATACATATACAAAAGCATTGCCACCCAGTAAGACTATTTTCCAACATTTGAAAATAGCCTTCATTCAGACTTCATTCAGCAGTATGCTTTCGGACACGGGACCTATTTTGAAACTGTTTTGAAAATAAATCTCCTCAAAAATCAAGCCATGTTATGTAATGGTCCGTATGGTGGTAGGTAGGTCCCATAGTTTAGAATCCATTACAAAAATTTACGAATTTTTGTCGCGTTTTTTTTTCTTTGTAATCAGAAGCATGGTCGGAATGCGCAGTTTCAGTTTTCGGAAGTAGTCCTATTACGTCTATGGCAAATGCGCATAAAATGCGGATACGGTATCTCCCGGAGGAAAGACGAATACTTACCTACTTACATTTTTAGATAATTTATAAAAAATGTGCGATATGCATCTGATCAAAGGTTGTAGAGAGACTAACGGTGACTCTTCTAGGACGGATGCAATGGCGACGGCTGATAGTAGTTTCCTGCTCTCTAATAATAAATTTATTTTAGAATCACGCTGTCAATATGAACCTACCTAAACTACCATCTTGAATTTCTCGGCGCAAGTCAGTAACATGATGCGTAAGTAGATTTCTGAACTTTTAATAAAATTAATTATTGGTCGTCAGTCATTTGATGCGAGGAGGTCTCGTAGGTGGGTGCGCTCGTTCCCACGCTGCGCCCGCGCACCGGAAACCGTCCCCGCCCCCGCAGCCTCCGCCGACGCCTGAGCACTCCTGCTAAGCCCCGAATCGAACCAGCGCTCACGAATTCGTTTCGATTACACATCCCTTCAAACCTAAAAACTGCTCGAATGCTTGATGAACGAACACACTCAGCTGCGAAAATGTGCCGAAGACACGCATAGCGAAATGTCTATTCATAGCACACCCGGCGGTAACGGCGGCGGTACAGCGCAGCGATCCCTTTTACAGCTCAATTGCGCTTCCTTCCGTTTCTACCTACCGGACCAACGGTCACCGAAACCAATCTGCCGGTTTTGGATCCTTTAAAAAAGTACTTCACACTCACTGGTATTTAGTGTACGAATTAATTAGAAATTAGCAGCACTTGCATATGCAAGTGCAAGTGTTGAATATTCAAGACGGTTTATCCTTTTAAAAAAGCTTCTTCGTCAGAACATCTGACTAAAGTTTTGAGTAGGTACACGTCTATTAATTTTTTTGAAAATAAACATTTGTACCTATTTGAAGTCCAATGTTTTCAAAAAACGAAAGATAACCTACTTATGAAGCCGTTATATTATAATATACAATTACCTGCACTAGAATGTATACAATTCGAAACTTTCAAAATGGTGTCAGAGCGTTGCAGTAGGTACCTACATATTTCATGATTTCAAGATTTTTGCTGCGTAATGTAATTGTAATGCTGTGATAACATGGTAATGTTTAAAATTACAAATTGTACACATTCTACAGCTACAGTAGGTTCAGCTGTGCTTGCGCAGGATGTTTTTATACTGTTTACTTAGTGAACAAGGAGATTGATCAATACCTCAACTCGGGGCGAACTACTAAGTAGTAATTTTTAGTGATAGTTGTGTAATTTGTAATTCCTTTCTACAAAACTAGAAAATAATGGATGGTTTTAGCGTATTTTTAGTAATGCAGATATAGAATTTCTGTGAGTGTAGTATTTTGCATCAATATTCTAAGTAAGTGTGGCTGTGCCGTACTCTACCATTTTTTTCCAGTAACGTCTAGTTGCGGAAGGAAGTAGGGTAGGTAGGTAACTCAAAATAATTATGAACATTTGCTTGTCCTTGCGTCCTCATAAAAACACTTCCGGTCGTCTGTTTCGGCAAGGTTCGGGCCTCATTGTTCCTAAAAAGAGGCATGCCTATAACTTTACATAAATATTAGGTTGGGTCTACAATAGTTTGCAGCACAAAAACTTCTCCTTATGGTGAACAATAGGTGGAAATGATTTATTACAAGGTCGATCTGTCAGCCAAGGATCTATGGTAAGTATTGGTTCGATACTCAGTACTGATCACGTGCGTCCGTCGTCATAGCTTCATACCTTATATTATACGAATAATTAGATACGTCTAAGCGTCATACCCAAATAATTGACCACTGTCCAAAATGTCCAGAATACCTAAGTACAGGCACTATATTTTAGTAGGATAGTAAAGAAGTGATACGGCTGGCTGATAAAAGACGCAGGTCTACTCGTATCAATCTCCAAATGGTATTCTTTGAAACTGACATTTGAGAGTGGCCCAATTTTGACAATCAAATTCAATCTCGTCTCAGCTCCAAAAAAATTACGAGGATTGGGCTAAAGTTGAAAGCTGATATAGGAAGCGTATCTACTAGCTACCTTCTATGTGATTTGTTTGAGAAGTCCTTCTACATAAACCAGCCATAAATCAAATAGGTACCTAGTTAAGTAGGTATTGTAGGGCAGGGTTACCGCGAAACAGGGTTCCGTGGGGGGATAGTTAGAAAGTTGAAATTTTCACAGATGATGTATTTCTGTTGCCACTATAACAACAAATACTAAAAACACATTAAAAATAATATTTAAGGGGGCTCTCATACAACAAACGTAATTTTTTTCCATAGATAATGGTACGGAACCTTTCATGCGCGAGTCTGACTCGCACTTGCCCGGTTTTACAGTCTTATCATTATCCAAATCCTGCAGTCTTAACAATACTTATCAAACACTTGAATGGGAGTTTATATCAATTGCTTTTAGCACATCAAGTTTAGAACATTCTAGATAGGTAAGTAAGTACTGCTAAAATTGGAAAAACTTACATCCAAGTTTTATTAGTTCTATCGCAGATGGGCAAACGAATCAGCGACGAACGACGTGGTGTGGGTGGGTCAAGTTATTACGTTGATGGTTATGTAAGTACCTTACCTACCTAGACAGGCACTATATTTAAGCCGTAAAGGCATTGCAATGGTTTCTTAAAAGTTTAAACGGTCTGCATGTGTAAATAGCTGGAGGCCGCCGCGCCGGGTCGACCTTAAAGGTTGCATCTCGGGCATCGAACCCCTTGCCTCGGTTATATAACACGAAACGCAAACTTAAACTATGCGTTCTTATGTTGATGGCCTCTCCGTACACGAGGACAGTTCAACCACGGGACGACTTAGTGAGTTCTAAAACCTGACCCTGCTGGTACTAATAACTAAGGCGTGACGTTGAAATAGTTACACCATGTTTTGTCTTTTTTTCACTGACAGGAACTTTTGACTTTTATCGATCGAAAGAATACGGTGTAACTTATTCGAGGTTACGCCGAGTGTATCCTTATTTTTTTTTCACTTTTGTTTATTCTTATGTTTCAATCTAATGTAGTGAATAAGTCAGATTTTTCTTTTTACTTTCCTTATGTTTATTTTTTTGATTAGCCAGTTTTTTAATTACTTACTAGTTTAGAGGTTCTATCAGATCGAACGTCGGAGTGGACTGAAAATCAGCAAAACGAAAGTTCTTGCGCAGAATTTGTGCTGAGTCTACTCCTATTGTCAAACTTATAATTTAGTGGTATTTTTGCACCCACATAGTTATTGTATCGTTTCGTTTTCGTGACAATAAACATTTTGTATTTAGTAGAGGTCAGACTTGTAGACACCTACAACATACACACAACGTACATAGATGCTTCAGAGGCACTCTAGGTACTTACAGAAATACCTACAGTAGATGATGGCTGTCGCAACATCTTACAATTGACCAGTCGTTGTCGTTGCCGGCAGCGGTGAGTCAGAGATATGCACAGCAACAGGAGGGGGTGTTACGGTATAATTTCTTGCAGACTTTCTTACTACAGTGTCTTCAATTCAAATGTATTAATATTTCGTAGGCACAAAAGGCCAGTGGAAAAGCCAGTAACTGAACTGTCCCGCGAACTAGCCTCGTGTAAAGAGGGTGAGCAAGCAACTTGAGCAGACGATAGGTACGGTACAGAGGTGCTGAAACTTTGGTAACAAAAAATATATTAAGTATGCACTTACTTTACTTTGGAATGAAGATACCGAAGAATTACCTAATGATTATTGAGGAGTCAACCTGCCGAATTCACTAATGATACCGTAAATAAATCCTTGGTACAGACCTAATTATCCGCGATGAAACAAATAAAATGTACCTCATAATCTATAATATCTATCTATACCAAACATAAGAATCTTTGTCCTGACTGACTGACTGGGATATAGACAACGTACAGCCTAGACCACTGGTCGAAGAGACTTGAAATTTTCAGAGCATTTTCGTGTTGGTGCGTAGAGGAGTACAAAGAGAGGAATTCACGAAATTCAACCACTAAACGTGTACAGCGAGGGTTGAAGTTTGTATGAAAATAGCTTCACGCGGACGAAGTCGCGCGCATTTCGCAAGTTTGTTTGTTTGTGGGCCCTCTCTGGGTGTCGTAAAACTATGGCATCGTAGTTTGAACTACGACACATCTAATGTTGGATAAGGCTGTAGGGGTAGGTATGTGACTACTAATACTGGGCACTAAGTATAATCTTCCTCTGATAGCACTTCTTCGTAAAAATAAGGATCAGTGCTACTGGGTATAAATAATGTAAAGTTTGAGGCACGGTTGCCCAGGAGCTTATGGCTGTATGGTGTTGGATCACCTTGGCAGCGCGTGCGCACAAACAAAGCCTCCTTCCCCGCGCGGCCCTTCCTCAGCAACAAGGAAACATTGTTCTGGCTGTGAAACGAGCCTTGTTGAGAAAAGAAATATAGATTTTGCTTTACTGACCTAAAACGTTATCTTGAGCGCACATGAACTTAAACCTTTTATATTATGAATCTAAGGAAGTGCATATGCACGTACACCCTTCAACCCAAAACAGCAACGCTGTTTGGCGGCAGAAATAGGCACGGCGGGGGCGGCGGCGGTAGAGTAGCTCCTCGGGCGGGCCCTTTGCAAAGATCCCTACTATTATTAAAACCTATTAAAAATCAGCGATCGCCATTTTATCTTATCAGTTTTTTTACAGTTTTTTTTTCGAATATAAAAATCCACTTGTGCACGACCAGATTCAAACCCACGATCAAAGGGCGGAGTCACTCCCACTACACCACCGGTGCTCGTCTAATCTAGAAAATATATCTATTGATAAAATTCATAATTAAATACATTTGCAAAAAATAAGCCCCTACAGGTAAAAGATAAAAAATAATGGCCAGAAGACATTTGTGGATTTGTCTTTATAATAAGTTTCAATTGATATCTATTACAGTTTGTAAAAATATATGACTGCAATTCTCAGTGATGATGCGGTCAATAATGTAGTCATAGTAAATAATTAAACGACGACGACGATACGATACAGAAAAGACGAACCTAACTTTTAGCACTAAGTGCAACTCTTTCCGAACTTTAAAAAGGTGTAGCAAAGTCAGTCGGACCCGTAAACCTGTAACCTCCTCATTATTAAAATTTTAATTACTTTAAAATTACTTTTGTTGATAACTGTACTGACATTGCAGTTGATATAATAAAATTGTTTATCTTTTATCTCCATCAGATACTCATCAACTTTCGTTTGAATTAAAACCAACCATTGAGAAGAACTTTGGAAGTTTTTTTGTTCATGGTGGTCAGGTTCCAGTCAGGCTACGAATTTGGAGGCTTGATAGGGTGCGGACCGAAGCCCTGCCGAGGTTGGAATGCGGCAGGTGTGCCGTGCAGCCGGACTGTCAGCTGTTATGGATATTCTGGGAGCAATCGGGTTTGTGGCAAAAAATCTATACGCACGCATCTAGTTTTGCAGGTTTTGAATGGAAGATCGCTGTAACTAGGTATATTTTAAACGGTTCATATTATTATTCTTAAAAATGCGAAAGCTTAGGTAGATGTTGGTGGCTTAATCACGCTCTAGCAACTGAACCGATTTGGATGAAGTTCAGAAGACATACAGTACACATTAACATACCTACCCAAGTAACACATCAAAGCAGTATATCGGCCGACTTAGAGCAATTATGTATCGTTTTGGCATTTTGAGTTAGTTCTACAGTAGCATTAAAAACGTCCATACGGCTACTGTAATGCTTATTTGGGCACAAATTATACGGCTTTAGATCCTATAAGGGTTCACAATAGTTGCATTATAATGCTATTCACCGTTATATCTGAATATAACGCGCCTGTAATGCTACAGGCGTTATAATAGAATTATAACGGTCAATAAAGTTGCCAATAGCATTATACAAGCAATACTATTGATAATAAAGATGCTAATAGCGTTACAAAAGCATTACATTAGCATTATAATGGAGTAAAAGAATTATTGTAGCTTTATAAATGTTCACAGTTAGAACATATATAAACTGTACACCATTGCAAAAACATCTCTAATACCACAGCACAAACGTTTTAATACGATAAACGTAATAAAATGCAATTTAAATGGACGCAGACAGATAAAAATGAGTGAGTGGGTGGCATCGTATTTGTTTCGATCAAACACAATTTATAAATCTGGGTAAGTGACTCTTGTTTTTTTCCTGACTTCAAATATTACTGCGCGATGTAGTTTACTGTAAATGTCGATATAAGTTTAATGTAAAATTTTCACGCGCCTTCGATATATTGTGGTTTTGGTTTAAAATGATAGGTAAACATGTGTGTAAAATAACTACAGTAATTGTGTATGCGACAAATTTTGCCTAAATAACATAAAGTATGGGTTGGGTAGCATTAAATTAAGATTCATAATTATTATACAGCTATATCGCTTTCATAAATACGTCTGGAATGATTATATTTTTGGTTTTAAATATTTGCAAAATGGTGGCGGCCTATAGCAGTCCAGTGAGCCTTTAAAATGCCTTACTAATGCCACTAGCAAGACAAATGCTAACACGTGACAATTTATCAAGCCAGAGACTAGAGAGAAGATTATTGATTAACCACTGTAGTGCCATTGGTTATAAAATGGTTCTATATGGGTTCTCCTGTAGACCAGAAGACTTAATATAGACTGAAATAGTACCATTACTTAGACGCAATTTTGGGGATCCTTGGGCAAAATAATGAAACCCATTTCTGATTTTTTGTATGATATGTTGGCCAAGAGTTGATAAAATGGCTTTCTGGAAGCATTACCTACATAATTATCGATGCCCGTGGGTTATTAAAATGATTTGCTGTCAACAAAATACAAATTATAATGCATAGTTTAATTCCAATACCTACTTCAATGCCACTCAATTAACAAAGCCTTATTATTGGGTTTCTATACTAATATCTTATTTCAGTGCCATGGACTTTACGCTGAATGCGGTTGCACTTGCAGGACCGTTTCCCTAGAGCGAGACAGCGCTATGCATGCACAACGTAGGTGCCGTGATGACACAACCTGTCAAAAGATTGTTTTCCTTTTAAGAACACTATTAATTGCCCTTAAATCTACACAAATAAAAAACTTGAAAACTTAAACTACGTTTTTTATTGGAATGTATGCATGCAATAATGGTATGAAATATAGGTATTCTGGTCCGTATCGTGTGTATTTCCCAACGTTGACAGGTCCTATTTGATTTTGTTGACCTACGGAACCTCATTTAATATCACTGCTACTCACGCACAAATTGTTATGAGCTGTTTTTACAGCTCAAAGCTGTTTAACGGATTTACGGAGCATTATAATGGTACATGTTTATGCTAGTAAATAACGTTAAGCATTATATTACTATTTTATAATGCTATTGTAAATCTTAAGGCACTAAAACAGCTGGAAGTTGTATAGCAAATTTACGTGGCATTATATTGGTTAATGCATGTGCTATTAAACAGCTTTAAGCATATATTTACTACTTATAATGCTATTGTATATCCAAATGCACTAAATACAGTTGAAAGCTGTACAGCTGCATTATAATTTGCTGCTCTATAACCAAAGGTTTTAGAAAAGTATTTTAGTATGTTATTATCCAACCGTTATACAGACTAAAGCATCATAATGGTGTCAAAATGCCAATATAGAGCTTCAGGGTATTTTGTGAACCTATATAAGAGTTTAAACGGACCTTAAGCTATACAAACGTTTACTATTCGTTTGTTATAATGCTTTCTGTGTTACTTGGGTAGGTACTATAGACTACTTTACATCCCCAAAAAATTACAGGAACTGAGTGAAGAAGACCAAAAATGGTGCGCGCACGTCTGCTTTCAATGAATCCGCCTGGGGATCCACTTGTGTGGCACTTACAACGAACTACGAGTCGAGGTTTATTATATTTCAAGTTTCATCCAAATCAGTTCAGTGGATACTGGAGATTTAATAATAGAGGGACAAACATACTAAATACCCCACCCCACGCGCATTGTTCGCATGTAGAGATCGAAGTTTGAACCTATGAATGAATGGAGAATTGCTCTATGAAAAATGAGAGATTGGATGTAACTATATTATTATATTATATTAATATAATATTGGATGTAACTATATTATTATTATATTATTGCTAATACTACGCAAGAGTAAAACTTGTAAAAACGAATAACAATAAAACTGCTACTTTTTTTGTAATATCCACTCTATTCTTTCGTCGGCAGATTTCGGGAACCACATGTCATTTCCTTTAGGGCCCCATGCGGGATCGAGACAAAGCATGACTAAAAAACTTTACAGTGGACGAAACAAAGGGCTAGTTAGGTAGGAAAGTAGGAAGTTGACAAAACAACTGCGCTAAAATTATTCTGAGGAATATAATACCTAAGTACACATAACCTGTAGTATATGTAAGTATGAAGTGATAAGTTATTGAATTTCAGAACCTCAGCTTTGTACCGATACCGAGACGAGAATACTTGTTAGTGTAGGTTAGGTACCTAGTACCTAGTGTACCTATCTTACATACCTACCTAGGTAATCGTCATCGTCATCAGTACCTATGTGTGTGTACCGAACCGACTGACTTATCTGTTGGTACCGGTAGGTAAGTAAGTAAACAGGGTGCAGAAAGAAAACTTCCAAAATCTGAAAGTGCCTAAGGTGCATCCACTGATTTCTGCACTGCTGTTGTGGGTTCGATCCCCACCGCCGAGGACAAACATTTGTGTAAGTAATAAACATAGATGTTCGTTCTATCTCTAGGTGTGATATTACATTCTAATTATGTAGTTACAAAAAAATACGTAGGTAGGTATATATCATTATTATATCAGATAACTAGTATAAAAACAGTCCATTTGAAAAATAATCAGAGTATGTTTTCAAATACTTTAGCATTTCTAACGAGCAAAGTAGGTATCTCCCAAGTCATTGTATTTTTACACCCTGTGTAAAGCGAAATGGGATTGAGAATTGTATTACTAATGTCAATAAAGATACGGACAATTGAATTAAATAAACAATACGTTCGTTTGTGTTTATTGTGCGAAAGTGATGCCGTTGGCACTGAATGAGAGGTAGGTAGTTAATGGGACCTTATCTTGAGTTATGATGAATTTGTGCGCCTGCGCAGTGCGCAGCCTAGCCGGCCTGTCGCTCTCATCATTCATTCATGACATGGTACTACAGTAACTACCTACTCTAGTACCCATATACTTACTTAAATATTTAGTTGTACGTATGCAATGTACGTACCTACCTGTGCCTTTCCTACTGCCTGCCTGACACTAACCACGTAGACCTGTGGACAAAACAATACCTAATATAATAATAATAATACCTACCTCCTGTTACTCGACTTGCATCTAATCTAACCTATAAGGTAGCATTGACGACCGATGTGGCGCGGCGGGCGAATGTCCGCTTGCGACGCAAGAGGTTGTGGGTTCGATTCCCGCCTTGGGATAAATGTTTGTACGATCTGCAAATATTTATTCCGGGCGTTCTGGGTATTTTCTATGTACATATAAAAAAAATATCTACTTATATGTAATATGTATATTGTATTAAGTATGTCAGTCATCTAGAAAGTACCCATAACACAAGCTCTAGTTTGGGGCTAGATGATGCTGTGTGGATTGTCCAGCATTAAAAAAAAAAATAGGTACCTAAGTTTAGGTTATTATTTCGTGAATACTGCGTATAGTCAAGCAAAAACTAATAAAGTTGTAAAACTATAGGTAGATGTAGTTTTAGGTACTTAATGTAATCTTTACCTAACCTATGTACGACTATGATTTGAAATGTAACGGGTTTATGTTTTTATTTGTGATGTAATATCGAAAAGTTACAAGTGGGAGTCACACTTGGTGACTATGGTCCACGGTCCACCACAAAACAGCCTCAATCTATTATTATTGTTTATTTAAAAGGCTTTGTCGCTTAGCGACCATATCGCCCTGTAATACGCATAGCACACATCGTAATAAATAAAATTATCTATGTGACTACAAAACTTTATCATTAAATAAACCTCACTAGCTGTAGAACTTGGATTGCAAGCTTTGACAATTCCATCATAGCAGGATTAAAACTGTAAGGCATGTCTCAGCTCAAAATACGCGCTGCGTAGTTTGTAAATACTGGTATTAAACGTACTGTCTCTATTTTGAATCCGGAACAGTAAGTTACGTAATAATAATATGGAATCTGTGGCCAATAAGTATACTTTGGAGTAAGAGAGTAGCATGAAGCTTTTATTAGACTACTGATGTTGAACTGAACAGTTTAACGATGATTATTATAGTGGTACCTACGTGGAAGGCGAACAGGACACAACACAATCCACACACAAACATTAGCATGCGTATAGCGTAGTCACGCGCCCGCCGGAAGCCGCGCATGGAACATGGCCGCTCACTTACATCCAAGATGGCGGCGCACTTACGATGAATCGATAATGAACGACGATAACCGATTCCATATTTCAAATCCATCCGTCCATCCTTACTAAAGCAAAAGATGTGATGTAACCTAGCTAGGCCTTAACAGGAAGACTATACCATCAGAATGCAAGTCGCGACACTTAGATCCTTGAGCGATCCAAGACAATCTTACGAAATAGATTAATTGAATTGTTAAATGTTTAACTACCCACTTCTACCTACACTTTTTAGGGTTCCGAACCTAACTGGGGAAACGGAGCTTTTATGGTGCGACTTCGCCTGTCAATCGTACGTCGTCAGTCTGATGGCTGGCATGGTTGATTATTTCAGAAACTGCTAAAACGATCAACTTGAGGAATCATTTTTAATCTTACTGATGCAATCCTATTACAATTGAAGACAAATCTAACAAAAATATTGTAATTTTATTACTAAAGGTTTCAAAATAAGAGGGTCAGAAAATGACTAACTCTTTACTAACGGGTTTTTCGAAATCTTGATAGTAAATATAAGTATAATAGGGTTCCTTCTATATTAGTTTAAAGATAAATATAAAATTATACAAGTAGTTTTGGTGCGGAACCCTCACCTCGGTGAACAAGTCGAATCGCACTTGACCGGTCTTGTTGTTATAATAAGGAGAGAGGTCGATTGAAATACAAACAGTGCTTACTCATATAGATGTGGGTATAAGATATAATAAATTGTACGTGTTAAGACTTATAGTTTTTTTTTAGACCACTGCTGATGGAACAAACATATGGCTCACCTGATATTAAGTGGATACCATCACCTATAACACAAAGTATTGCCTCGCAGGTCACGTTCGTTAGGAATATACCCTACTGTGCCATGCTCTGCGTTCATCAACTTGAGGCATACAGGTATCAAACAACCTCATGTGCCTGTAACTCCTTCGGCACCCACAGCTTTCAAATCGGGCACGCTGCTTTTGGTGGTAGTACTCCCAGGATGAGTGCTTCACTGCTAATTAACCCTTCAGATCCCTTAGGACCTACAGTACCTACTCGAGATTCTTCTAGGATGTTTAGGGGAGCTAGCCAGAGGTACGTCCAAATATTACATTTGGTACATACCCACATGTTGCAGTAGCTTGTTGAAGGTGTCCTATGCTTCGTCTTCCGGTTCGTGGTTTAATCGATAATTTGGATTACATACTTTTATATACTTAAAATACACAGACGTATTCTATGTGAAACTAACTCTATAAATAACAAAATCTATAACTAATTTGTGCATTTTATAGCTTTTTAGCTGTTTTGTGAGCAATTACAGGTAACTAACCTACCACAAAAAAGTGATTCGACTAGAAGCGACAGTCGAGTGGGCATAGTTTTTCATCTACCCTCCGAAACGGTTGAATGCACCACGCTTCCGTAGGCAGCGTCACGACAACCACAAAACCTGCTCTACGGAGTCTCGATTCGGAGTATTTTTGTGGTTTCTGTTCTGTTTTTTCTATAAGCAAACAGAAGAATACAAAAACTCCGATTTGGGGCTCTGAGTATAGTATAGTAGCAGCTGTCCACAGCACAGTTGGTAATACCTCTGTCTTTTGCGCTGTAAGTGAGAACAAATATTTGGGTGATGAATACAGATGGTTCTATATGGTATGGTATATGTTTATTATTCAGAAAAGAGGTCCAACAAAATCAGCAGATGTAAAAACAGCTGATACCTTCCTTAGATAACTACAGATATTCCATGGTTTGGAACTCGAGTTCCAACTGGAGTTTCGAACAAGAAATTCAGTTTACCACCACACATCGGTGTATTTTGTTTATGTACCCGTTACGTAGTCAAAATACGTGTTTACCTACCTAGTTATACAGGTCCTGATGATAACTAACTTAGAATAAACAGAAACTAAGTAGGATACTACTTTATTTGTAGCGTCCAGCTCGAACTCATAGCCAGATGTGCGAGGGCTACCTTAAGCTCACCGTTACCGTCTGGATGTACATCGTTAGGTAAGGTACTGTCTCCCAATAATCAGATGGATGTGACGTAGGTAGTATCATGATCGTGACGTGGGTAGAGCGCGCGAGGAGGGCCGGGGCCGCTGACCCGGCCTGCCGCGTCCTGCCTGGCTAACGCGTTAGTTATTCTGCATGGTGACAGATAAATATTGAATGCATTTCGCGCCATCATCGAACCAAACGGAAACAATCAATGACATTTTCAGGCTATGATTCCGTCTTCGTTATAACTTCAGGTAGGTACTAGGTATAGTTTGATGCAAAGTCTTGAGAAGTTAAAACCATTATGAATCAAAATTAGATTGTTAAGTGAGATAATCAGATGAGCCAGATGATATCAGCCTTGTTGTTTTGGCATTAGTAGTAGGTACCTACTCAGAATATCTACCTACGTCCTACGTATGCCACCAAAAAAGGAGTACCTACCTACCTAGGCAGGTATGTAGTCTCAATTCAGCGTGTTTTTCTTATGTAGGTATAATATACCTACTTAGGTACCTACCTACTTGGATAAAACCATCTTATGTATAGGTATCTACACCGTATGCTGATTATCTACTCCTGCAGGCGGATTCTGAGTTTTTTAAGTTTTCCGGAAAATGAATTTTTTTGTAAGCATTACCTACCAAGCTCTACAACTTTTCTCCAGAACCACAAAGTACTTTTTATATACTGTCCAGAACTCACTCCGACTTACTTTGCAAATCCGACTATGTACCACGTAAAAGTCTTTCATTTTTCAGGTTAATATACGCCACTCACAGATGACGTGGCTTTCTATTGGTAAAATAATTTACAAAATCGGTTCAGTAGATCCAGAGATTCTACAACCTCACAAACTTTACCTCTTTATAATATTAGTATAGATATGGACACGCCACACAGCTAAATTGTTAAGTGGGACTGGTACCTTCGGCGCTGTTGGTTGTGGGTTCGATCTCCGCCGAGAACAAATATTAGTGTTATGAACATAGAGAGGCACAGATGAAAGTCGGATGTTGAGGTTTGCTGTGTCTGGGTCTGGGTGTTATTGTGTTCTAAGTATGGTATTTACAAAAAAAAAAGTGTAGTAAGTATATACGTCTTTTATCAGTGTTGTCTGGTTTACATAGTACAAGCTTTGCTTAGTTAGGGGCTAAATACTGTAGTAGATAGATAGATAGATAACTCTTTATTGTTAACCACACAGAAAAATAATACAGGACATATACATAGCTTGGTTGAACAATGGGCGACCTTATCGCTGGCAGCTGTAGTGTGAGATATCTGCCTATATTATTTGTTTAATTTAAGCTTCCAATCATCAAATTATGAGAAAAAACATGCGCTAGTAAATTAACGTACACACATAGGTAGGTCTCGCTTCTTGTCTCTACATATAGCTGAGCTAAACAGGAACAGAGTCAATGGGAAGTTGTACAATTTCCACCTCCGCCTCTAGCATGATATCACCACGCTGGAATGGAGGGCCAGCGTGAGTTTACGCAGACATCCTGTACTATTCCGAACGTCTAATGATTCAGTTATGAAAGCTTGTTGTTTTCAAGATACTGGGCAATGTAGGTAGGTAGAGGTATTAGGTACAGCTACTACTATAGGTAAGTACTAATTATGTACTTTGTTGTCTATCTACCTAACCTAACTAATAGATGATTTTTTTTTAAACAGTCAGTGTAAACGTGTCTGAATGCATTATTACTCTGACAAAAGAGTTCTAATATTCGCATAGGTAATTAATAGCTTTCTAGCAGTAAGGTTTTATACAAAGGCAACTTTTTTACTTATAGGCACCCATATTTTATGAGACGGTTGGGACTGGTGGGTTATGCTTGCCCAGCACTTACTCCAATTCTTACTTTCTCTAGTAATTCAGATCTGATATACCAATATATATTTTAATATATTGTTGCCTGTTGGTATACTTGCGAGCAAGACATGACATCTAATTTAATTTTAACTTGACATTTGATATTGTATTCGTTTTAATATTTTCTATGTTTTACTCCTAGGCACAGTTTAGAATTAAGTACATTATTATGTAGGTAAGTGTATAGTTTCAGTATACCGGGTGTAATAAGACTTTCAGAAAACTGAAACTGCGCCTTTAGACAAACGCGAAAAAACATCGACACTTTTTGTAAAAAAATTCCATGTTTTCAGCATAAATATGGACAAAACTTAAAATAAACATAAATAGGTACCTACTTACCTAATTATCTTATTTAAAAACGCGTAAAAACAACAAAACACAAGAAGCAGCAATTTAAAGGAAATCTCGATCATCTGACTGGTATTAAAATATTCTAGGTAGGTACCTACATTAACTTTCCCAAAAAAATCCCACTGAAATCAGAACATTCGTTTCGTAGCTCAATAGGTAGGTGGGTAGGTAAGTAACCTATATAGGTAGTAGGTACCTAAGGGATTTATAGCTCGTTTTTTTATTTTGAGATTCAAAATAAAAATATGTTTGTCCAAGTCCAACAGATTATCTACCAAACTGTTTTCGATTTCCGTTCGAATTTAAACGTAGGTATGCTATAAAATCAAATGGTATCCTATCGAGCTACTTATATGTCAACAAGGTATTAATTATTCATCACTAATTAGCAGTTCTGTATTGAAGCGAGGCGGCAGATCAAGCGATGTGCCCATGCCGGAAACAGGAAGGGAGCAATCAACATTCCTAAAAATATCACACATTTGGTGTTCATCCGGCGAACCGCGCCGCCTAGTCGTCGCCCAGTGCCGGTCCCTACACATGTCTGCAAACTACGACGTTACATGCTCTACCCAGCCTACCTACTTGTTTTCAAAACAATTCGCTGCTCTGAATTCTTATTTCGATGACGCTGCGATGACTTTAGCTATTCCTATAAAACACTCAGGAAATCAGACTCGGTATAGGGTATACTTATGTTAGATTAACAGCGATTTTATTCAATTCTAGGTACTAGGTTGTTTGTTTGCTATGAATAATTCGAGCTCAGAGTAAATAATGAGCGACGTACTAAACGAGAACCCAAACCAATGTGTACTTTGGTAGCTTATCATGCTATTACAATGTGTAATAGCTGTAACCGATAACATCGACCTTCCTATCGAAAAAGCGCTCGGTATGTCATCGTAATAATTATTTATTGTACGGTTGCACGGCTGATATTATGATTCTCTACAAGTACGCTTCTAGTAGGTACTTGCCGGCATATAATTAGATAATTTCTATTATATATATGCGTGGTGAGTATGTGCATGGCATCGACATGAGTGGAGCTTCCTCCGTCGTCGGCCGCCGCCGCCGCCGCTACGGAGAAGCGAGTCCGCGGGTTCCCGCTAGAGAGGATGTGACCATCGCCACCAATCATAATTTAATTCACAAAAAGTTCCTGTGTCGTGATCGTTGTAAGCTTTTCCTGCGCCAGCCCGACCACGTATTCCGCTTTTCATTTCCTCTATGGTAATATCATTAAACGTGTCAGCGTACTAATGAGATACGGAATCGAGTCACGATCTATCGATAAAATATATACCCAACCATATACCTATTTACTTGTTTATGGTTTACGCCGCGGAATATCAATTAATCTAATAGTGTAGGTAGAGGATACGAGTAGGTACCTATTTAACTATTTACCCGGCCATTCATTCATTAGTACACGACTTGGGACTGGCAAACTAGATAAACGAAGCTAAATATTAAAACGTAACTATATGAATCACTACATTGTATGTATATCTCAATGAGAAAATAAGGTCGACTTTATCAAAGCGACTAGCATAATCAAACCCTCATTCATAAAATTAGAATCAAGTAGGTACCTAGGTAATACGAAATTGGTTTATTGACTATAGCACAACAATAATACAGAGGCATAAGCAGATATACATATTTACCGACCTATCTACTTACACGTATTAAATCACTGCTTACAAGTCAAAAGATTACAAAACCAACATAAACAAAATCGAACTGATGATGTCTTGTAAATTATTTGAACTTTGATGATCAAACTCAGATTCGCAATATTTTAAATAAAAATTAAATAATTATATATTAACTTAATTATTATTAAATAAACTCGTAACTATTATATGACTTTCAAACCTAGGCATAAGGTAGATATCAAAGAATATGGTCTAGGTGCTCTACCTTACTACCTACGCTACCGTGCATGCGTCAGACAAAATACCTTTTTATCGAGACGGTACAAGCAGCGCCATCTATTGGAACCTTAAAAAACGAATTGTGGTTCAGTAGGGACTAGGGATTACAGAATAAAACCATGAAAACTGCGTTTCTAAAACAATTTTTATTGAATCTTAAAATAATTATTTACGTACATAATTGATATCAGCCAGGTGGAAGTTAACAATTTTATAAAGAATATTTCAACAAGGTGCAGCTATATATTTATTAAAAATAATAAACTAAAGTAAAATCTTAATTTTTTCAAGTACCTATATTGAAAGAATTACTTATTTTTACAAATATTTTACTCTTCATTGCAATATTTTTTCCTAAATTTTCCATAAAACATCATTTTATTCTGTCGAACAATATGAAAAAAAGGCATTACTACAATTACTTTTTAGAAATACTGCATAAACAAATTAGAATACGAGTATAAGGAAGTCCTTTAGGCTCTAACAAAAGGTGATAGACGTACATGGCATAGGAACCAAATTTTTATTAAATTAATTTAACATTCATACAATAATTGTACTTATAAATGTTAAATTAATTTAATAAAAAATTAATTAAAATATTTAATGTTGTGTTAATGTTAATTTCATACAGGATTAAAAACATCATAATCTTTGTTGCTCGAATTTCAATTTTTTATTTCGATACGAATTAAATCGATATTTTTATTAGGAAAATAACATAAAGTTGCCTACTAGTTTACATTCTTAAAATAATTTGAAAGATTGTCTGATTACAATTTATTTTTGATGCTAACTATACAAGTTTGCTCTGTTTGGAACTAGATGGTGTTCTGTAATATTATCACCAATAATTATTTTTATATTTATTGGAAGATACAGATGCCCAACTATAAGTATTTTTTTTACAATGCATAGAAATTGATTTAAGTTAGTTGTGATACAGTGGTATTAGTCATGCGTTATTCTTAGATAGGGATGAAAAATACTTGTGCTTGAGTGTTTTACTTAGAAATGATTTGAAAAAAATTTAAAATGTCTTATCCGACGACTTCGTTTGAATAAAATTAAACAAAAGTAAAATAAGCCTATGTGGGTACGTTTCTTCCATAGGACTGCAGTACATTACTCTAATTAATATTAAAAAATGTGTTATGCACCGAGTCAGGCCAAATATACCTTTATCAAAATATCCTACTACATCATTAGGTTTATTAAAAAATAAAATACATACAGGGTGTAAAAATATTAGCTACCCCGTAAAGATAGCTGTGCAGTTACATAAAATTTTTATAAATATCAATGATTTGTTCTCATTTTCTTGTAGTATCCTAATAATCATTCGCTAGAGAATTATGATGTAGAAGGGATTGTCAGGCCTTTTCCTCAGTGATATATAAACATCCAAAATAATTTATACAGCTTCAGGGGTAAATTATTTCAATGTCCATAGTTAATTATTTTGTAGGATTACACACACCATACCACACACGCTGGCTTTGCGTATGGATTTTTTTCGATCAGAAAAATAACCTATGACCTTAGGACCAGATGGTTGGGGCTACCACTAGATTAATGCTCTACTACGTCTACAGTGAGATTACGAGGCGCAGGCGGGCGCAGTAATCAACCCTTTTTATTTTCACAAGTAGTCTTTGCAACCCTAAAAATAATTTTTTTTGTATCCCATGCATACTATGAAAGATAGAGTTTAATACTTACAGGCAATAGAATAAGAAAATACGAACTTATCATGTTGACTAGTAAATGCAATTTAGTTGGACGATTAGATTAAATATAGAAAAGCCTCACGCGGGATGTCGTGATGAGAAGATCTCCATCAAAGAATTTTGTTTCGATGACAACATTGCCGCTGGAAAATAAATCATATTATTGAATTATTTCACCCTTTTGAAAAAAAATCCCTTCCCCAGGCATTTAGATATCCCCTTGAACTCTTAGTACCTACTTCAGATTCTTTGAGGATTTCTAAGGAGGGTAGTTAGATGTACGCCCAAATATTAAATTTAGTACATACACGCATTTTGCAGTCGTTGGTATTACATACGCGACAGGTCGCAAGCCCGTGGCCGCTGCTAGAATACTATCTGAGTCCCTTACGATGTTTTCCTTCACCGTTTGAGAGCACGAGCATTGCGCACCTATATTTTTCTAGAAACACGCGATTCTGATAAGAAGGCGGGGTCATTCCCCGACGCCACCAGTGCTCTTAAAAAATTAAAATATGTTACAAAAAGTTTACTATGCACTTAACGAGTACTCCAAATATCGGATAATTTACAAACTGACAAAATTCAACCTACCTCCAGAATCAGGCAATAAATATACAGAATACTCTTTGTAATAACTAAGGGGGAAACCCACATAACGAGATACACTCTAAATCATGGGTATATTTGTATTCAGTATAGACTCAGTAGGTACGCGATTGTACGATTATTTATACTCCGAAGAAATATTACACACACTACTACGTTAAGACACGGCACTTGCTATCTAATAAATCCATCCTGAATCGCTACTTGAAATGATTTACGTCCGATTACTGTACATTTGAACTAAATTTAGTTCAAATAGTATAGTACTATACTATAGTATAGTAGGCAGTGAGGAAGAAGGGAGAATAAGAAAAACGAGAGGAACTATGTATATAGTTCTTCTCCCTTCTTCCTCACTGAAAAATTCTTGACCATCGTTCAACAATTTCTGAATGGTTGGTGTGGTTACTTACTTAAGAACATTCGCAGGCATCATCTGAGATTCACCATCGTTCAACAATTTCTGAATGGTTGGTGTGGTTACTTACTTAAGAACATTAGCAGGCATCATCTGAGATTCAGGAGCAGACTCGATGACCGACTGCCAAGTGTTGGTAGAGCAAGCAATCACATAGCCAAATTCAAAGAACCATTCTTCCAAGCAGCGCCCTTTGAAGAGAACTTTCTGAAATAATAAAATAAATTATCGGTTTATTAAATTATTAAAATGCTATTTTCTGATAAATGTGTGCATAAATGGACTGGAATGTGTATTCATACTAGCAGGATTCCACGTCTTCGCTCGCATGGTGATTGGTAATTTTGTACACATTAATCTTAAATTTTAAGTGCTTTTCTCCTATAGGGGGAATATTTAATAATAATTAGGAGGATATACATACAAAAAATATAACAGCCAACAATTTTGAAAGTATGAATATAACTTAGTGAGACTAGCTAGATTATGATTGCATATAATTATAACAAACATTTCATAATTATTATGAATATAATCATACTGATTCACACAATAATGTCTAAGGAATTTCCAGATTTACCTGTTCTAAGCGGAATTTTTCCATTGACTCAATAGAGCTAAAGTTCATTTCTCTTGATACTACTCGGCATTTAAGAATGCGCTTGGGGACTCGTGCTTCATGTTCCACTTCAGGGCTGGACAAGTCTTCATTGTGTTGCCATAGAATTTTTCCTGAAATACAAATATTATTAGTTTAAATATAAGCTCATAAACTATGAAGGAAATTATTGTGAAGAAATTAATTAGTATACTAGCAGCAGCAATGGGCTTGCAATTTGTCAATTCTGAACTTCTTGAACTCCTGCAAAATACACCAGTTTGGACATGCCTCTAACTACCCCTTCGAGAACCTCAAAGAATTTTGAGCGGGTCTACTTGTACTGAGTGAACTGAGGGGATATCTACAGCAAATATACAAGCAGGTGAGTGCATTCCATAATTTATTACTGAAGGATTGTGCAAACTTACCACTGTCAGCATCACGTAAGTTCATCCAGTTACTGTTTATGTATAGGTCAAGAAAATCCCCAATTAAGGTTAAACAAGTCGGTACGTTGTCCATACAAACGCTGTAAGAGCTTAATGTCTACTATTTATTAACGTGCGTCTGAAGTTAAGCTTGATACTGAATTATCTTACCGTTATCTAGGTACCTACGTTACCCTATATGCTACAGTAAAATCAGATAACCTTGAAAGTTACAAGCGTTACAAGATTTAGTACTAAATCTATTTCTATCTATTAATAATAATAATAATAATAATAAAAGCCTTTATTCTTTGCTAATTATTCTACTAGTATATACACTAATTATTTCTTAGCATAGTTCGCCTTTCGACATAGGCCTCCTCTAACCTCTTCCATTCACCTCTATCTTTAGCCACTCTACTCCATTGGAGTCCAGCTACTTTCTTCATGTCATCTTCCCACCTTTTATGCTGTCGTCCTTTTATGCATTCTATCGTATTTCTATCTATTAATAGCATTTTAATAATTTAGTACTTATCGAAACATATAAGATTATGACCTGTCAGTACAACTTACCAAACTTCCAGAACATGCTTAGAAGAAAAGATGATCAAAGACCGTCACGTGGGCACCAGCTCAAAATAGCCCGTGACCCTACTACCATACTTGCTGCCTATCACTTTCTTAGCAATAGAGTGGTGCATAACTGGAATGCACTGTCAGATGAAGTTGTGACTGCAACGTCGGTCAATGCTTTTAAAAACAAACTCGATAACTGGATGCTAACCAATAAATCAGTGCTCAAAAAAATTAACCAAAATTAATCAAAAATCCAACACTGTGTGATATAGACACATCAGCCATAGCTGCTCGTCTATAAATAAATAAATAAATAAATCTTTCAACGCTTGTAACTTTCAAGGTAATCTGATTTTACTGTAGAATATAGGGTAACGTACCTAGATAACGGTAAGATAATTCAGTATCAAGCTTAACTTCAGACGCACGTTAATAAATAGTAGACATTAAGCTCTTACAGCGTTTGTATGGACAACATACCGACTTGTTTAACCTTAAACAAGTATTGTAGGAAAGTAAATTTGTATGAGCTACTGAGCTTGACCTTCTGAGGCATGGAATCTCTAAGAGGTTAGTTTTTTTTTTAAATTTTGTTTTTGATATCCACAATCAGTTGGTGGACTATAGGCGGATAACTTGAGTGATATGTGGCGTTTAGGGTCCAGACGCAGCAGTCTTTTACCCCTACTGTATCAGAGGTTAATAAATAGCACGAATACAAATGAACAGCACTCAGAATCATTAACTTTGTCAGTCTGAAGAAGTCTGCTGGACATGGGCTTCTTCAATGAGTATGTTTTTTTGACAGCAGATTGAAACAAATGGACAGAGAGAAACCTCTTACCTTCTCTCCCTTTCATATTGGAAAACCATTTCAATATCTGGGACAGATCAGCAGGGCCGTCTTAAACTAGGCTGGGGCCCTTGGGCACACAAGAATTTGGGGCCATTTTGGAAAGTAAAAAAAAGCTAGTTATAATAACATTTATTTACTAAGCATAACCATTTATTGTAGGTAATCAAATACAGTATGAAAAAAAACGTATCAACGTGGGACAGATCTGGCGTAGTATGCCTTGTAATAAGATTACTGATAAGTGTGAGAGAAATTGTCGGTCCTACGGGGCCCCCTGAGAATGGGGGCCCTGGGCACGGACCCCGTGTGCCCTTATGGTAAAGACGGTATTGCAGATCAGCAGAATGACAGCAAAACCAGCAAGGTATCGGAATCTAAACTTTGATATAGTTTCCTAAATGATGATTAGCAATATCTAAATGTTCATAACATGATAAGTTAAATTGAAGCCAATATATTTAGACTATCCCCTAGTCAGGTTTTAAAGAATTTGTATACTGCTAAGACTGTAAAAAGGATCATTAAAGTTTCCGTTCCCATTATCATTTGACAATCAGGACATAATAATCAATATCTTATTTCATAGTAGACCAATAATAGTGGGTCTGAAGTTGCATGTTTACATTGCCCCATATTGTTCAAGCCCCTTACAGTTATTGATGCACAACAGGGCTTTATTAGCTTAGGTGTGTAGCTTAGCAGAGCCTGACTTTAAAGATCCACAGATCATAAGCGACGACTGTGTAAATGCAGATACCTACCTACTATGTTCCAAATGATACCAACCAAACCAGCCCCTTTAGATTCCAATAGATTATATAAATTTTGAACGTCAAATTTGTAAAGGATACACCTGAAAGCCTTTCAGGATCGTCTCCACACGGTCCTGCTGAGCAGTATCTGCAGGCAAAACCTCCGTCATGACAATGTTTCGTTGTTGTCGACTTCGAATTAAAAACTATTTGTATGAAGCACTAAAGTCCCTCGTCGTGGACTTAGGTCTGGGGTGTTTAACTTTCCGTGTTTATTTAGAACATATTTATTTATATTTTCAATAGGTGGTATGGTACCCACTCGCAAGCAACGCACGCAAAAGCAAACACAAAATAGAATAGAAAGAAAATGACACTGACAGACAACCGACAATGACAACAAGCTAGAACCAGTGTTGCCCACTCGTGGGCCCCCTGCCGCGCTGCGCCTCCACCTACTTTATCAAATTCCCATCTAGTGAACATTTGTAGTACATCTAAATTTAAGGTCGCAATAAAAAAAACGTGCAAATCTCATGCAATTGTTGTGACTAAATAGTTCTTATTTTAGTTAGAGCCGTGGCGGGTTATAAAGTAGATAGGTACCACCATAGAATAAGAAACTAATAGAAGACATGATAAAATAGCAACCAATTACACAAAATTTGTACTGTTTTCACTTACGATATTGAAATGGTACAAGAAAGAGATGCATACAAACTCTTAATCCGTCTTTTGAACAGATATCACTAACTTTTATGAATATTACGTAGTATTCTGTGATGTTCGTGTTGTAACTATGTCGACTTCGATATCGATAAATAAAGTATGTCTGTAGGGCTAACTACCAACTCTTAGAAACGATGAACGAAGTTTCGTATTATCGATTTCAGTTACACTGCAGCCAAATGCTTAGTTATTATTAATTAAAACAATAAAGAAAAAATAAACGAGCCATTCGATGTCGGTCAGTAACAAAAGCACTTCAGTGTGAGTCGGGTGCTCTCTGCAAACTTAACATATGTACGTCGGCCATGGCTACTGTAAAACTAAGTATTTAGCGAATGAATCGGGTAGAGGCAAGCTCGAAATGAACCTCGTTGCGATGAACTTTCCACAGCAAGGGTGAGCATAAAGCAGCTCGTCTCCAGACTGCTCAAATTAAAACACTTAGCATTCTAGCAGTTATTTCAAAAAAACTAGCACAACAGTTTGGCTAGGCGACTGGTAAAAATCTTAACTTATAATGAAGATCAAGTGATTGATAGTGCAAACCTGCACCACCTGGTCCTACTATATTTTTATTCGTGCGTTATTTATAATGTTGGTATTGCAGATGGCTTTAGCCGCCGATATTTTACTTGATCATTAGGTTAAAATGAATATGTTGTGAAATGATTGGAACAGACGTAAATGACTTTGTTCGGTGTCCAATTATCGCTTCTTTGTATTAGTTGTAACCATACATTTTTCATCTTTTCTTCTTTGGGAAATCTAAGACCATGATTTTGGGTGGTAAATCATCGACATTTTTACTCATCGATACAATTTACTACATCACTATGACTAAATTATTTTGTTTGTAATTATCGTATGAAAACTTAATAAAACAGGTGGAAATGTATGTGAAAACTGGAGTCAACATAATTTACAAAGATATTCTGAGCATTTGGTTCTATAAATAACACAAATTTTCCAGTAAAACTCACAAATGGAAAGATAGCGACACATCCTCATTTTCGCATCGTTTTCTTCTTGAATCACAATCTTCAACTACACATGGCATTTTATACACACATTACGCTCCTTTTTTTGCATATATTACGTTGTTTTTGAGTGATCTAATGCATTATTTTCAAATATATTATAAAAAATACAATAAATCGTCCGGGAACTTTCACAGAAATGTCAACGCGACATTATTATGATAGTTCTTACCTATCTGAAAGCAATAAGGTCGTTCATGAGTTTTTAATTTACAAGTATGATATTTTTCGAAAAGTGTAAAATGGCACTTCCGTCATTTCAAACGATGGACAATGTACTGAATAACTCTAAAAATTGAATTAATGAATGTATATGCGCTATTTTCTCACATCTTGACGTTGTCGTAAGCGAAAAGAGCATAAACTAGTGTATTAGGTTGCTATTATAGCTGCATTTCTACCGCTTTTAGTCCATATTCTTTGGGTACCACCGAAAAACTAGGAATTGACACTTGACATGACATTGACAAAGATTGCAAGAAAGTCAAATCAAACAAAGAAAAGAAAAAAAAGAAGAACAAATTTGATCGTATCGTATGTATTTTTTGTACTTTTTTCAAAGAAATTCTCTGGGAATTAGCGAATTGCTGTAAATATTTGATCACGAAATTCACGAAGAATATTCTCATGTGCTGGATCGTTACAAACTTTTTACCGTGAAATTATTTTGAGCTGGAAGATCAATTTCTATGAACCCAAACAGCAATTCGGACGAAGCTTCAAGGTAATTTATTTAAAGTTGCTTCGTATTTATTTGAGGCGTAGTTGTTTCTTTATTCTCTGTTCTATACCGACACTTATTTTGAATGAGTGGATGCTTAGCAAAATAATAGTTTTAGAAAAACATGTGTAAGGTTATGCATTACTTGCTATTTTAGTCTTTGTTTTGGTATGAAATTTATGAGTTAGGTGATCTAAAAACACACTGCTTCTATTTTGTTTCTTTTTATCAAGGGGGGACGAAGCATCGTCGTCAGTAAATGCAAACCCTAGACAGCCGTGCACAGCAAGTTTATGTACTGGTGCTTGCGACGAAGACGATACAGAAGAAGAAAGAGAATCCTCAGACGTTATGAAGCGAGCTGCAGCAAAACAATTGATAGAAAGATATTTCTATCAGCTACTTGATGGTTGCGGAAATGCAAATTGTGATAACCAGAATTGTGCATCAAGTGGAGAGGTAAATAAACATTATTTTCTTGTGCATTGTAATCCATACCAATTTTATAAATGAATAGGTGAGTCTGTCTGATTGATAAATTTTTCAGGGTTGAACTAATCTGAGGTAAAATTTTGCATAGACATTACTTAGGAGAGAGTTAAAGGACTTTTGTTATGTCAAATCAATAGTTTTTCCATTTCACCTGAAACTTCAATTCTGTGACTTTAGTTCCAATGTGACGTTTTTTTAGTGAGTGATGTAGATTCACAACTGATATTATAAATGCATAGTAAAGGAATTGATGTTGTTTCTTTTTTATCATATATTATATTAAACATGTTAAATATTATGTTTGTATGATATTGATTTAAGTATGCTGCCATATTTTGACTATTTAGATTAAATTCAGAAAAGATGTAGTTTATGGCCTGTAACAGCATAGTATGCCAATGCTTTTCTTTTTTATATGAATTACTGATCAGCAAGCAGATGGCCCATTTGTTGTCAAGTGGTTACCATCACCTAATAGCCAAGCATTACATCGCAGCTCATATTCATCAGGAATGAGATCTCACATGATGGACACAGAGCAGTCTCTGTGTCCATCAGCCTGACACGTATAGGTGTTAGGCCTCATGTCCCTGTAATTTCTCTGGGGTAATGACCCATACCTTTCCAACCGAAATACAGCAAGTAGAATCTGGATCTGCATGCAAACAGATGTATGTACCTTATTTAGTCTATAAATTATATTAAACTTTCAGGCCAGGAATTTGTCTCCAAACGAAGCAGCAGCTGAAGCAATAAAACTGTTCTCCAAAGAGGCACGTCTCTGTGACAGGTTACCTAATAAAGTACCAAGAACTGATACTTCCGATAGCCCCAGTCAATCCTGCGCTAGGTAGGTGTTTAATATAAGTCAGTCCACAAAATTCACCTTGAGAATTCCAAAAAAATACTTGATACAACAAGATTTTGTGTGTGTGTGTGTGTGTGTGTGTGTGTGAGTTTTAGCCTTGTACATTATAACTGGCATCCAAAAAGTGATGTTATACGTTGCTGCTTTTTATTTCTGCAAAGTGACTGTGAAACAGTATTAGTAATGGCAATCTAACTTTAATTATCATTTTTATAGACTTAGCAGTGTCTTAGTCCTTAACTGATGTTACCCGCTATAGGCCCTGGCAGATTAGTAGATAGTGAGCTAGGATCCTTTTAGTCCATAATTTTACACTTCCATTCATTATAATTTTAGTTTAGCAGTTAGTTTTAGTACTGGTGCATGTAGAAATTAATTCCCTGTCAATACATGTGCTGTATTTTCCGATCACGTCAGTCAAATTCGATGCAGTATAATATGTGCATCTTGATAACTTGGACAATGAATACCTAATATTCTTGAATAATGTTGAGTTAACAGGCTGCATCCATTCATGATGATTTATACTGTATCAGCAAACTTTTTTTCGCATACTAAGAGTATGCTACCATTTAGAGAATGTTGTAGTGCCTGGGACAATAGTTAAGCAGCCCAGCCCAGCACATATACTATCCTCTCAGATTAGTTGGTTTATCCACAGGAACAGGCTTTAGCGTGAATGGCTTGTCTTCTGCTTAAATGTTCTTTCGATACGAAACGGTCCAGTAATGTATGATGGTAGCCATGCCTATTTTAGCTGCGTAGCAGCTATATGTGTATATGCCTCAGGTTTTATAGATGCAGAACAGTGTAACTATCGTAGAGCACGTTCCTAACATGCGTGGTCTACAAATGTGCTTTGTTATGGCTTGTTCCATCAGCAAAGTACTACACCATTGGAGAAATTGGAATCGAGCATATACATTATTCGCGTGACTGAATTCGAACATAATTATGACTATAGGCAGTGTTACTAGTGCTACCCCCAGTATATAATATATACCTTTCTTATGATATGTATAACTCCAGCACAACATGCTCCGTGCCCAATCCGACGTCAGGGGATGTTGATATGAAAGATCTGTCTGCATCTGTCACAGAAAGCACCTCGGCAGAAGAACCTCAAACTAGTCAAAACATAGTTCGCAAAAAAACTTCCAAATGTCGCAGTCACAACAGTAAGTAAAAAATAAGAAATAAGCGATAATGGTATATCTATACCAATTATAAAAAAAATTGACTACGTCCAGATCGTGCATGTCATTGAGACATGACATTTTCAAGGTATATTCGTCTTGGTATTGAAGGTATACTAAGTAAGGAATTCCCGAAATTCAACCCTTGAACGGGTACCCCGCTGTACGCTGTTTGCGTACGCGTACGCGTTTCGCTAGCGTAGTGTATAATAAGCAGCAGTCGCGTTGTACCCGGATTAAAAGCAGTGTTATGTGCAATTCTCAAAGTGCGGGACCTAGTAATCTGATCTTTTCCACTTACTAGAAAATTGCTTGTATATTAAAAAAACAAGACATTAGTTGGGTTTTTTCGGTACTTAACGAAATACGCTGCAATTTCCTACAGGACTATAATAGTAATTGCTGGATCATTTTTTTTAATTTTCTTGTCGCTAGCAAGTTCATTTTAGGTGCATACTAGCATACTATAGGGGTTTTTAGGTATTTATACACGATTTTTATAATAGCATTCGCCACCACATTATTCAAACACAATCATAGTAGTTTATTATCTGTAGTCATTAAGTGCTTAAAATCACTGTAAAATAATTAGGCTACTGCAGCACTCGCTATCACATTCGAAAATACTCAAAAGATTTTTAAAACTATCTTTTACGTATTACCGTTTATAATTTATGCTACTGCGTTCGAACACAATTGCAATTCAAGCATGTACAGCTGTTGAATTCGACCACCACAACATTCTAACATCAACAACAATCAATTAACAAATAAAAATAAAATTTAATTAAATTCCATGTCAAAAAAAAATTAATAGATATGAAATTAGTACTGGCTGACTCAATGGTTTCTTACTATTATTACTTTTTAAGAAATCATTATGTTAGAAATTATTTACTAATGAAACTAATCAACTAACAACCACCCTTAATAACATCCAACTACCCTTTAAATAGGTTTTGTACATTGAACTACCAGCACACGAAAATGGATTTAAAATCGAGATCTACAATACTGCTCAGGCAGCTTGACGAACTGTTATTGTTGTTGATAGATGGAGCACCGTTGACAGAAGAACGTATCTACCAGCTTTGTGATGAGTGTCTCCAGACAAAGCTGAGGCAACCATTGATCAGGACTCTAGGCCAAGCTTTCACGACCCCTTCTTTACTAGCCAGAAGTTTCGCAAGGAAAGTGGGGGAACCAAGCAACGGTGAAGTGGGGGAAAGTATGGGTAAGTTTAAAAACGTGATATGAATATATACGCATCTGTTTTTAAGACATATTTGCTGCAAAATTAGGTTACCTAACAAAAAAAATCTGGTTTCTTTTTTCAGATAAAGAATTCAAAGAAATGAGTACCTCTAGTGATCCAGACAAAGATATAGATAGTGTATTGGGGCCTGGTCTGGATGTGGCCTCATGTCGTAGAGCATTTCAGTATCTTGCCAAAGTGAGTACTTGCCTATGATTTGCTATTTATTTATTATCAAGCGGAACGCACGCGAATTCGCTCACGTGAATTGACTTTCATAGAAACTTCAACACGCGCTGCATCCCTTTAGTAGTTGAATTTCTAGAATTTCTATCTAAGTACACCTCTGTACACACTCCAAGTAGAATATATCCTGAAAATATAAGTCTCTACGAACAGTAGTTTAGGCTGTGCGTTGTCAGTCAATCAGGACAGAGATTCTTATAATTGGTATAGATATAGATCTGACGAGAGACGCTCAGAGACCACGAGGCAGACCACCCGCCCGATGGTCGGATAATATCGTCGCAGTAGTTGGCCAGCAATGGAGAAGAATGGCACAGGACCGGATAGAATGGTGTTATAAAGAGGAGGCCTATACCCAGCAGTAGGTGCACACGGGCTAAATAGATAGATAGATCTGGCAGAGGAGAGTAAAAGATATGGCAGGAAAATGATGATGTTATTTTGATCTTATAGGTGCCATCAGATTATTACAGTTCAGCTTTAGTCACAGCCCTTAAAACACTAGCAGATAGCATGGAAATAGACCTGAGGATAACCAAGCTGATGAGTATGGAAGAAGCAGTCAACTGCTTCCTTATTGCATTTGAGGTGCCAGATTTGGGTTGCAGTGACTATTTAGAGATAGCATTGCCTGCCTTATGCCATGCTGCAGAACACTTACCACTAAAAGGTATGTAGTTGGTATATTTATTTTAACTATAGTATAAGTATTCATAAACAATTAGCGTAGTAGTTCATATCTATTACTCTAAGAATATTTTTATATTATCCCAAAAGTTATGCCCCGAGCGAGATTCGAACTCACGTCGATTCAACTGAATGTATTTTCGGTTATCGGAACTATAGTTGAAGCCAAGGTCGCCAAAATTCTCTGTAAAATATTACTAAGAGTTTTTCGTCGAGTGTGATCAGGCTCCGATGACGTAGGTGAACATTGGTCGTAGGGTCAATATGTCCCCTATATCCCCAGCTTGTATTTAAGTAGCACGCGTGCGGAACCACAGGCGAAAGCTAGTTATACAATGAATTGCAGCTCAAGCGAAACTGGCGCGCGCCTGGGCACAGCATTGCAAAGACAGCTTGCAGCACATCCTGGAGACCTTACAACAACTGATCACTCTAAGGGTCATCTCTACTAATTACAACAGGCAGTTTCAAGTACAGGACGACGACAATGTTACTTCCGCTACAAAACTTATGAAAGTAAGTAATTTAAACTATAATGCTACTGTACTGGTCGAAAAGTCTGTAAATTAAAGATATTATTCTGAAATCTTGCTAATTGTATTAAAAATAAATTGACTGGCTTCACACCTCAGTAAGTAGGAACTACCTTCTGTGCTGCAGACTGTGGGTTTGATCCCCGCCGAAGACAAACATTTGTGTGCTAAACGTAGATGTTTGTTCTCTTTCTGGGTGTTATTTATTTATTTATTTATGGGAAAACCAACAGCTAAAGTAAATTTACTTAAATTCTAGTAGTAGCTCCAGAAAGCCAATAACAGGTTCTCACTGGTAGACATAAAGTAGTCATATGATATGTGAACACTTGTGTTATTGTATTCCAAGTATGTGTTTACAAAACGTAGGTATATGTATAAGTATTCCATCGGTCATCTAGTTTCCATAGTACAAGCTATGCTTAGTTTGGGGCTAGATGATGTCGTGTAAAGCTGTCCACAAATAATTATTTATTTATTTAAAAATGTAAAAAGTCGGAATTGACTTTAAAATAGAAAAATACGTCCCCCTCCAACAGGTTATCGCATTCTAACCGTCTCGTCGTCGTCGCAGCGGAAAACAATGTTGAACCAAGTTGGTTCAACTACGCCTTTTTTTGTTGAACAAATGTTATGCCAAGAATGTTGTTAAAATTAGGTAGTAGAAGACACGACTAGGCTTTCTAAAATAAATAAATTACTTATTATATACGGGCGAATACAGATTGGGCGTTTTTTCGGCGCGTATAAACTCTTTGGTACTCGTACCTTAGTATACCCAGGAGCCTTAGTATATATACATAGGAGCGTGTACGCTTAAACTTAGAAAACGCGCGTATCTCACGAGCGTCAAATTCAACACGCCAAAAAACGCCCAATTGTGCTTGTGTGCACGTGAACGTTTATCGCACGAGCGACCGTCAAAATATAACAATAAACGCGTTAAAAATAATCGCGCTAATTTTAGAATGTATACTGCCGTGTCATTATCTCTGTAGCAGCTATTTTTCATCTCCCTCATCCAATCTGGTTAGCATTTTGAGGCGATGATCAGCCATTCTTGGTTTTCATTGCTACCTTTTGTCTTTCTCTTTCATATTGAAAGGGTATTTCACAAGAATGAGACATTGGTTGGACCTCTTTCGTTTCATATTATTGAAATGTTTTGTTACAGATAGTGTATTATGCAAACTTACTAGCCGGAGTAATGGAACCTAACTCTCTTCGTGAGGACCCCATCGAGATAGCGAAACAACAGGATCCACTAGATGATGTACTTGGCCATTTGTACCCTCCCAGCCCATTCAAACCCTCCAAGAATCTACAACCTGATGACCCGTTAGGTATTCTACTTTTTTTTTTCTTTGATGCGGATAAACCAATGGCATAAAACAAAGCGACTCATTAGACTTACAATTACATTTGAATCGTAGAATCTTTGTGCTAACTGACTGACATATAGACAACGCTCAGAATAAACCACTGGTCGGAGAGACTTGAAATTTTCAAGGTAAATTCGTATTGGAGCGTAGAAGTGTTGAAGGAATTCTCGAAATTCAACCTCTAAACCTCTACAGCGGGGTTTAAGTTAGAATAAAAATAACTTAACGCGGACTTATATATAGATACCGCTGGTGTCGCATACTTCCGCGTTATACCATAGGTTATGGTAACCGCATTCCATCAGGCGGACCATACACTTGTGTGCTGTGTTACTTCGCCAATCATAGTTTTCAGAAACGTAAATACTCGAGATAGACAACGAAGGGTATAAGGTCGTAGGGGTAAGAGGGTAAGGTAAGGGGTAAGGTTTTAGTACTATAGTATAGTATATGTATTATTTTGTTACAGCTATGGAGTTAGGTATACACGTTTTGGATGCGAGGAAACCATATCTTCCATTCGAGGAGTTTTACAACGAACCTCTTAGTGATACTATTGAAATGGATATAGACTTCAGTAATTATAGGATGGAAATTGTTAGAGGTAAGTGGATTTGTATCATTTAATAAGTTCGCGGACATAATAATATTATGTAAAGGATTTACTCTAATAGATTTACAATCAATGTAGGCTAATTCACAATGCCTTTTGTTCGTGAGCTTCTGCATAGTTTTTAATGACGCTATAGAGAGACTATGTTAAGGTCCCGATGGAGAAGGTAATTTCGTACGTACCAGGGTGCGTTCACTGTTCCCACTTTATAGAAGAAGATATCACAACTTTCCTACACCATTTGAGAGCACTGGAATTGCGCACATAAATTTTTTGAACGGAAAAATCCAATGGTGCTCGACCGAATTTGAACCCACGACCTTAAAACCAGAAGACGGGGTCACTCTCACTGGACCAGCGATACTTTACTGATTGAGTACTTTGTTTTGAAATTATATTGGAAAGTGATTTGTTGCAGGTAGAAAATTCTCGTTCCTAAAGTATCCATTTATCCTGACCGCGGCGACAAAGTCACTCGGCCTCTACTACGAGAACCGGATTAGAATGTACACAGAGCGACGAGTGTCGTTACTTCACGCGGTGGTAGGGGCTTCGGCACCGATGCCTTTCCTTAGACTGAAAGTACGCCGTACTCATATCATCGACGATGCATTAGTAGAGGTCAGTACAAACTAATGTAAGTACGTGGATAATCAGTTTCACCACACGTTACCTATCATCAGCCTGAATGAGTCCACTGCTTTACATAGACCTCCCATGTTTGGTTTGCCGTAGTCATCACGCTTGGCAGACGAATTGGTGAAAGAAGTAAATAAAATAAAAAACGAGTGTGCTTTAGAACAAACGACTGAAGTAAAACTTTAATATACGAAACGTAACTGGCTATGAGAGAAAGAGAGAAAGAATAGTGCTATCATACCCTCTCCATGGTAGTGTTAAACGTTTAACGCAACCTTGTTGGAAGTCGCATAAGAAGTATTACTTCAATAATAATAAATATTGGCACACATTCACCCAGCACCCTCTAGCCCCAAACTAACCAAGTTTGTACTATGGTAATCAGATAACTGATAGAATACTTATATACTTTTTGTTTGTAACTACATACTTAGAATACATAAAACACCCAGACACAGAATAAACATCTATGTTCATCACACAAATGTTTTTTTCGGTGGGGATCGAACCCACAACCCGCAGCACAGAAGGCAGAGCTTCTACTGAGCTATGAGGCATGATAAAGTAATAACAAAATAGACACCATTATTGCACTACAAAAAACACTTCAAGATTTTAGTACGCTTATATTTGATTCCAGTTGGAGATGGTAGCAATGGAACGAGCGCTCGATCTGAAGAAGCAATTGGTTGTGGAGTTTGAGGGCGAGCAAGGCGTTGACGAAGGAGGCGTCAGCAAAGAGTTCTTTCAACTTATCGTGGAGGCGATATTCAACGCCGACTACGGAATGTTCACGCAGCAGGCTGACTCACTCACTGTATGGTGAGTAAATACTATCTACGAGAAACGTTAAACCATACCGGTGTGACGACCGATGTGGCGCAGCGGGCGAATGTCCGCCTGCGACGCAGGAGGTTGCGATCTGCAAATATTTATTCCGGGTGTTCTGGGTATTTTCAATATATAATATAAAAAAAATATCTATGTGTGTAATGTATTTTATTAAGTACTAGCTGACCGGTGCCCACTTCGTTGGGCGGTAAACATGTTTACTTACAAATCTTAACTGAAGTAGTACTCGATGTCACCAACAGATGGCGTTAATACGGCATAAAATAGCGGCCGTTCGCAGTTTCGCCAGCGTGGCAGTTTTTATCAGTTCCCGTTATTTTTTCGGGATAAAAAGTAGCCTTAGTTACTCCTTGTTACATTAGCTATCTGCCAGTGAAAGTCCCGTCGAAATCGGTCCAGCCGTTCCAGAGATTACACGGAACATACAGACAGACAGACAGACAAAAATTTAAAAAAATGCTATTTTGGTATATGTATCGTATATACATTCCTATGCATGTAGTAAAAAGCGTTATTTTAATATTACAAACAGACACTTCAATTTTATTTATTTGTATAGATTTTGTCATAAAACTATATTACATTATGAATTAATGTCCTTTTTATAAAACACCTGCGTAGGGAGCCGACCTCGCGTCGGAGCCGCGCGGTACCTTACTCATAGATCTAAACTACTCCCCTGCACGCGCACTCCCAACTTGGTGACGCTCACTTCGCAACGGGCCGTGCAGCAGAAATCGTAATATTTTAATTTCGCCATAACTTCAAAACCAAACGTCCAATTCTAATCATTCAAAGACCAAATATTATCTACATGAACTGTACTTAGTGATAAAATAATTTATTTTGATAAGGATTAATAGTATGAGTAAAATAAATGCGTTTAAATGTAGTCCAAAAAAAATTGAAGATTTTTAAATAAAAAAATGGTTGTTGTGCCTCACTCGACATAGATAGGTATAGTGTGTCGCAGACTTTTTTGTAGATATTTATAAGATCTACAATTATTTAGAACATTTTATGGTTCTATCTTTTATAGTTTAGGCAGCGTACGCAAAATAAGTAACTTTTCTGGTTGATTTTTTACACCTTGTGTCTGAAAAACCCAAATATTTTACGAAACGTTATTTTTGTCCAAAATAAAATATATCCTATGTTACTCAGTGACTCAGGTAGCCAGTCTGTCGGTATTCTACAGGATGCATTTCGGTGAGTGTGCCTTGGAGCTCCACAACTTAATTCCCCCATCTCCGTTCTATCATCGGACCACCAGACGTACGGAGATGAGACACCCATTCATGGTTGACACCCCTTCCACCCGCACCAAGCGCTTTGCCTCAACTTTTATTATGCGTACAGCAAAGGATTGGAACTCGTTGCCGTCGTCTGTTTTTCCGATCACGTATAATTTGGATGTCTTCAAGAGAAGAGTGAATAGGTATCTTCTAGGTAAACGTGCTACACCGTAGACTGCGTCATCACTTAACATCAGGTGAGATTGCGGTCAAACGTTTACCTATAGAATGTAAAAAAAAAAAAAAAAAAAAAAAAAAATGTAGCTTTCTAATGAAAAAAGAATTATTAAAATCGGTCCAGTACTTTTTGAGTTTATTCATAACATACAAAAATACAAATCTTTCCTCTTTATAATATTAGTGTAGATATCAGTCATCTAGTACCCATAACACAAGCTCTGCTTAGCTTGGGGCTAGATGATGCTGTGTGGATTGTCCAGCATTATTATTATGATTATTATTATTATAGCAATCACATTAGTTCTGCATCACGTGTCGTAACGCGTCAGAAGGGTATCGGTCACATACATTTTGTATAGAAATGATTAAACTAGAGCAGACGGCGCGTGCTTGCTCCCTCTGTCTTTATCTGTCCTATACAAAACGTATGAGACCGACTGTCTCGTGACGCGGGTCGTGTCTAGTATGATTTAGAACTGGCCGATGACCTTCAATGTCCATTAATATCAGTGCGATTGTCTATGGCATAGCTGTTTCAGTCGTGGTCCTTGCATAATAGTGGGACAGATGTACATACCACGCGGTCGAACAAGTTGAAACCTGTAATTGGGCATACTACAAAAATACCTAAAATGTAAGAAAAGTGTTATGTGGCAGGTTGCAAGCCCATCGCCGCTTCTAAAATACTGTAACTGGTTTCCTCATGATGTTTTCCTTCACCGTTTGAGAGCACGGGCATTGCTCACATAATTTTTTCAAACGGAAAAATAAATATTTAAATTACCTATATGAATTCCAGGTTCAACCCCACATCGTTCGAGACTGATGCACAGTTTACTTTAATCGGAATTGTGCTGGGTCTGGCGATATACAACAACATAATACTAGCAGTCACCTTCCCGATGGTCGTGTACAGGAAGCTGATGGGCAAGAAAGGCTCATTTGAAGATTTGGCGGACTGGAATCCTGTAAGATACCACATTTTTTATACTACAAGTTGATAACACACCTGCCGGGCTAAGATGTGCAACCCGAGATATGTCGCGCTTGACACGATATACTTTTTCTATCTACGGACTTTTAGAAATTATATATACAAGACCCACAGATAACCTAAGCATTAGCATTAAGTCTTCCTTTGACAGAACGAGATAGATTTTTGGCACTGAGAGATATCTCTATTTTGCACGATATCTTTGTCTTTGTGTTTGATAAAACTTTGTCGCGCTGCACATCTTAACCTTAACCAAAACCGAACCGAATTTCAAAACAGTTATACCTATTTTTATTTTGTCCGCGTAGTTATCATAAACCACAGTATTTTTCTTGAATTTTAACAATAGTCTGTCTTGGGCAAACAATGTTGTAGCTATTTATTATTTTAAATAATAATATGTTATTGACAGGATCTTTTGAGATGACTTTGCGTGTTGTATGACCCTCGAGTGTTGGATGGTGCTCGAGTCGAGCTATCAAACATAAAAAAAACGCAATTGCTTTTTTGTACTGAGGATAGAGTATGTGTTTACATTCTACCAGGCACGTGATTGTAGCAGAGTAGCAGCCTCGAAACTATTTTTACAACTGTTTTGTATAATATTGCCACCTTTTTCACAGGTCGGTTAAACACCACAAATTCAACCCAAAAACGATCGACATTAGCCGGATTTCTAGAAAAAGTTGACGCGGGAAAGGTTATAATCATTCTTCCTTTTTATTCCAGACTTTATATAACGGCCTAAAAGACATGCTCGAATACACCGGTACCGATCTTGAAGAAGTATATTACCAGACGTTCCGGATATGCTACCAGGATGTGTTTGGGAACACGTTGTTCCACGATCTGAAGGAGAATGGAGACAACATATTCGTTTCACATGAAAATAGAACGGTAAGATATTAATTATCATGATTTTAGCTCTGCCCCTTACAATCACGTCTTAATGCGATTTAATACCCGGTTCCAATATCCTACTAGCGTCCGTTAGTAGAACCATGGGTCATCTGTCAGATAAACCCTCACTTTAGCCGGTGTACTGGGTAGGTTAGGAGAGTACCGGTAGTACGATTCGTACAAGTTGATTGAAAACCTTCACATGCAAAAAATATTAAGATTTTTTTTAACTAATTTATTTTTATTTTAGGAATTCGTCGACCTGTACTCGGATTTCCTGCTCAACCAATCAGTGGAAATACAGTTCCGCGCTTTCCGACGCGGCTTCCTAATGGTGACGGATGAAAGTCCCCTTGCCGCTCTGTTCCGGCCCGAAGAGGTCGAAATGCTAGTCTGTGGTAGTAAGGTACATACTATTTCAGTCTAAATGTAGATTTTATTATGCGAATGTCAAACCAACGCGTTGAAATTATTGTACAGAGGGCACCACAAATGTCAATTTTTTTCATATTCGGTTCCTAGGACTGTTTACTACAGCGTAAGCTACCGCGAACGCAGGTTGAATACCCCGTCTGCGACAGATTGAAGGCCCAATCTATGTTTTTTTTTTGGAGCTGAGGCGAGATTTAATCTAGAAATTGGTTGTCAAAATTAAGCTGGACTGTAATGTCAGTTTCGAAGAATACCATTTGAAGATTGTCACGAGGAAATTTGAATTTTATGATATTTCGTTACGAGATATCTGTTATTGGGCCTCTGATCAAGGTAATACAAAATATTTATAATAAAAAACAACACATCACAAAAAAATGTCAAAAAATCGAACCCACAATCTACAGCGCTAACATCTCTCCACCCAGGCGTATAAAGCGATACAGGTACGTAAATGGTGTTATCACTTCGTAAATGGTCTGTCCAACGGCACTTTTTATTTATATCAGCAACAACAATATTTGTAATTCATGAAAATATACTGTTATGTCACATACCTGATAGAGACTATGTTACGCGAATGTTAGATGTTTATCAGTTAAAACGGGACGTTCAAACGGACGAAATCTAGCTGTGAAATGCAACGTCAATAATATTGTTTCAGAACTTCGACTTCAACGAACTAGAAAAGTCGACAGAGTACGATGGCGGGTACACACCAGAATCGCAAACGATAAAAGATTTCTGGAGTATCGTTCACAGTCTCGAATTAGACGATAAGAGAAAACTGTTGCAATTCACGACTGGATCAGACCGAGTACCAGTAGGAGGTCTTAGTCATTTGAAACTTGTTATCGCGAGAAATGGACCTGACTGTGATAGACTACCAACCGCACACACATGCTTCAACGTCCTCCTGCTACCAGAATACGAGAGCAAAGATAAACTACAAGACAGACTGATGAAAGCTATCAACTACTCGAAAGGCTTTGGCATGCTTTAAATATAACCGCTTTATAGTCCCGCACTCGCGATGAACAAACATAATATTGATCCTGGTGTATTTGTATCGTCTTAATAAAGTTTGTTTATTTATACAACCATTAGACTTTCAAATTCTGTTAGCCTCTTATAAACATAGCGCTGAAACTTTTTCCGTTATTCATTGATAAGAGATGGCAGTAGTTCGTTACGGCAAGTACAGCCACGTTCTTTTGTACTTGAGGGGTCTAATAAATAAAGAAATAGTATAGGTACAAACAAATAAGTCTAAAGTTAAAAAGCATTTCAGCAATATCCAGGAATTATCTTGAATCATATTAAAGTACAGTTCAGCTCGTCAGATCCTTGCGATCAAGCCTACAAATCCTCTAGAATTTATCCACCCTGTCAGAGGGAACATACGAAAACGCGTTTCCGGGTATTACACACTTGCGGGGTGAGATGAAAAAAATTAGCTTTTCGAATCAACGACTATCCTTTACATACTGGGATAAATTTACTTACGGGTGCAGGATCAAAGCCAATAGTGTGTACAGGGATAAGTTTCTTAAAGGAAATTAAAATCGCAATCGATTTTATACTTTCGAAGTTTTATACTTGCTTAAAATATACCGAACTACTACTTCGGAAATCAAGTCTTAGTGCTATTTTGTAGACTTTCAATAAAACTATCATTTGAGTTTGGGTTTTTATTAGTTAAAAATAATAATTTACAAACTATGATATGTCTACATATGTAAAGTGTAACACCAAAATATTTGAAACTTTACGGCTATTGCTATATGATTCAAAAAATATTTTTCATAGTTTTACATTTCTACTTACACATTTTAGGCTGCGGAGGCCGAGCTACTCCATTTATTCGAATGGTATCATTTGAAATTACAGACCAGAAAATGCTCAAAAAGCATGTTTGCTTAATTTTTTTGTTTAATTTGTAATGGTGTACCTACAGTGAGCAGAACCTCAAGTCTGAGATTTTTAGATGTACACGGTAAGTATCGTGTACACGGTTCACGTGTAATTTTTGTATGCATACACAATATTAAGCCCCTGTAGGGCGTTAGGAAAACTCTAACCCTAATTTTGCTACTCTAACCGTGTACTAACGGTACTAACGACACTAACGGTGAACACCTAAAATCTCAGATTTTAGAGAGCTCAGAAACTAGGACGTTGCTGCAATCTTGTATTGAGGTAAGATCGCCTTGAGGCGTAGATCGTGAACTACGAGCGGAAAGGGGCGACGACAAGGTGGAGTGGGCGGGCGAGGCGTATTCGTGATATCAGCGGAGGCGCGCCGGTATTGATGTCTGTAAAAGTTGTTGGAACAATATTGAGGTATACACTTAATAGTGCACGCATTCAATTATACATAGACAACGTATCTGTTCAGACACAACAGTTTAAACATACATTATTTATTGGCTGAAATGTATGAAACCGCAAATTTTTTTCGCGCTCACGGTATTCGTTTCATAGAAAAAGTTGTATACCGGGTGTGTATAAGACAACTGTCGAAAACTTCGGGGGTTAAAGTCCTAAATAATATGAACTACTTTTTCTATGAAAACAACACTGAGCGTAAAAAAAGCCAGCTCTATAAAAGTGCATTTGAACAGCTGATAGTTTAGGACTAGTTGGTTCTGTGTGAAATATTTGGTTTGTGGTCTTACGGCCAACGTCAGCCCTAAGCCCTTCTGTTTTGTGTTATGAATGATGGATAAGCTCCGCTACTAAGCGTTAATAATACCAGTTGCGACATTATACAAAATCACTCTACTAACATAACAGAAAGCAAAAAGTTCGACTTGCAGTCCTGTGGATGAAAGATTTGCATGCTATTCAAGAACCGATTAATCAATCCCTTGGTGAGTAATTATTGCTACTTACATATTTTCATGATTCTGTGGCTTATTCTGCAGGATGGGCGATGCTCGGGATATGCTCATGCTATTCTTTTTTGATGGAATTTGCAGTGGAACGTGAACAGGTGGCCTAAAAGAAATTATTATGCTTTGCAAGGTGTTTCTTAAAATTTTACATGCGAAAAGGTGCTGGTTTTGCTGGATTCATTTTCTATTAAAATAAAACTAAACAAGCTACGAAACAAAAAGAATAAAAACATGTAGCATAATGCCTACAAAGTTGATTATGCTCTGCTTGCGCTTAGCTTGTAATAACTATCTTGATTTGGGGTACCCAATCTATAAAGCTAACCCATTGGTTAGGTTAGGTTATTGGCAGGTCGTCTCTGAATTATTTTATTGCAGTTAATTTATTATTTGTATTATAATTACTACCAAAAATAATTGGTGTTTTTCTACTTGCAGAAACAGAAGCTAGTGTGAAGTAAAGCTTGTGTAATAAATCATCGGGGACCCAATATTAATTTGTTCAGTTAAACCACAGATTAGATAAGGTTAAACTTATAAGCATGTACCTAACTATTTTCAATATTCTACCAGTTATAGTACCTACAAGCTTTGCCTAGTTTGACTGATGGCACTGTGTAAAAGCGCCAATACATGTTGGCCCAACGTTGCCGAGCGAAGGCCAATACCAACGTGTAGACGGCATGTTTGCCTTGCCTTGCCATCGCTCGGTGTCGCTCGCCTAGTTGGCCGAGTGAATACAAGCGCCAACGTGTATAGAGGTCATTTGCAATGACTTGTCACCACTCGCGGTCGCTCGCGGTCGCTTGCGGCCACTCGCCTCACTTCGGAGCCGTGTCGGTTTTTTTGCACAAATCAAAGGCGCTTGTCTACACTCGGCCAATCGTGTCCACATGTTTGTCAGCCCGCCATTACGCGTTTGGTGTCGGTCATCGTCGCACGTGTATAATGAAATAATATCGACCGATGTGACGTAGCGGGCGAATGTCCGCCTGCGACGCAGGAGGTTGCGGGTTCGATTCCCGCCTTGGGATAAATGTTTGTATGATCTGCAAATATTTATTCCGGGTGTTCTGGGTATTTTCTATGTATAATAAAAAATATCTATGCATGTAATGTATTGTATTAAGTATATCAGTCATCTAGTACCCATAACACAAGCTCTGCTTAGTTTGGGGCTAGATGATGCTGTGTGTATTGTCCAGCATTATTATTATTATTATTATCGTTCGAAACCAACGATGATGTGTTCAAGTTTGTTCTATTTCTATGAATTCACCACCATCTTTTTTGTCTTTTCTTTTTTTACAACTTTCTTCCGGTATACAAAGACGTAATTAATAAACGTGCTCATCAAATAAATAGCAGCAGCTGCAACAAATTCTACGTCCATATTGTTCGAACCAAATAAATACCGGATAACCATGTAGCTAGTTCGAATGCACAACGCGAACTGACAGCACCCAACGTGTGGGCAGCTTCACTCGTCCAACTCATTCATTGGCCGCTTGCAATAGTTTGCGTAGACTTGCCGAACGTCTGGACGGTAGCACTTGCCTTGCATCGATTTGCCTACGCTCGCGTTGGCGTTAGCTCGGCCAACATGTATTGCAGGCTTAAAATGTCCGGCAATATTGATCACTAGCTGACCCACTCGCTAATTCGTTCGCGTTTTCATGTAAACTTCACTGTCTTTTTACAAACGTTTTGGGATGACAGCTCAATGAAACCCATACTAAGCTTTAAGTTGGACTATTAACCTAACTTATTCTGTAAATCGCATCAACATTAATTCAGTACTTTTTGCGTGATGCGTGTAGAAACAATCGTACAAACATTTTTGTTTTAAAAGGTTTCGTTTTTTTGCCTTTTAATATCTTTCATGTACAGACTTCCAATGTCTACAGTTTTACTATAGTAAGATATGAAGATAGGTATAAAATACCTGTGTCGTGCGTCGCAAGTGCAAGCGGCGGCGGAGATCGCAGCGGCGGCGGCGTGACGACGGGCGTGCTTCGCGCATAGATCGCGACGGACGTCCAGGCAGGCGGGCGCACTGCCTCGACGATCGCGCGACGATCGCGACATTGACGCGTATGTCGGCGCTGCCACGCGTTCCACCTGCGAATTGGATTACAGTAAGTTACCAACACTCATGTTTATTTGCATATAATAAGTGTTGAAACCGCATAGAATGAAGATACTGAGTGATAGCCGTCACAGCTCAGTTTGTAGTAACCCTGCCTTCTGCGCCGTAGGTGGTGGGTTCGATCCCCATCGAGATCAAATATTTGTGCGATGAACATAGATGTTTGTTCTGTCTGGGTGTTATACTGTATTTTAAGTACTTATGTAAAAAAAAAGTATTTTTTTACATATTCACACATTTTAAGAATGTATTCTAATCAACCATCTGGTTCCCATTATTACAAGCTATGCTTAGGGCTAGATGATGTTGTGTAAAAATGTCCACAAATGTTCAAATGTTTCTAATGAAAAAATTGAAGAAATTGACGACCGATTTGGCGCGGCGGGCGAATGTCCGCCTGCGACGCAAGAGGTTGCGGGTTCGATTCCCGCCTTGGATGTTTGTACGATCTGCAAATATTTGTTCCGGGTTTTCTGGGTAGTTTCTATATACGAGTATAATAAAAAAATAACTATGCATGTAATGTATTTTATTAAGTATATCAGTCATCTAGTACCCATTAACACAAGCTCGCTTAGCTTGGGGCTAGATGATGCTGTGAAGATTGTCCAGCATTATTATTATTTTATTATTAGAAAGATATTATATATTTTTACCTCAAAGCTAGCCTTCCGCCGCCGCCGCTTATTTTCACTAGGCGCCTGGTCTGGTTTCTTACGCCTCGGCTGCTGAGGTAGTGACGCCCCAGCACCAAACAGGCCACGCTCTTCCGCCACTCGAATCATGTACTTGGCGTCCAGTCGAGTGATCTCCTGCGGTCAACCTAGCGTTGTGTAACTTCCCCTGTATCCTCTATTTCCACTGACTATTTCCCTATTACTAATAAACTCGGCGTTATTTTGGAATAGTTACACCGTGTTGTCTCTTATCTGATTAGGAACTTCCTGTCAATGAAAAGGACAAAGACGGTGTAAATATTTAAAGGTTACGCAGAGTTTGTTAATAATAGAAATTGACGGTAAAAGTAAAGATCAAAGTACGAAGGTATAAAAAAAATAATTAAGTATTAGGTACTTAAAACAAACAAAAAAGAGACGGAAATAATAAGTAAGGTCATAAGTCGCGTAAAGCATTTGAAGCTTAAACAATTATGCAAACTAGTAGTAGTAGCAGTAGTCTAGCTGCTAGTAGCTAGTAACTGTGCTTAACGTCTGTAACCGAGATAAAATCAAAAGCCACTAACCTTTCTCTGTATAAGACCGAGGTAGCAACCATCTCTATCGAGGATATAATTTATATCCAGTCCATTGCCCAAATTAGGCAACGTGCCACTCTCGAAAAGATCGCAATTTGGTACCTGTAACAACGTTCAATAACATTGTATCTCCTCTTTTGTATTATGGTACGCACGCACCTTACCTATATACCTATAAGTTCATGTATCCCCACTGTGTGATAATTAAAAAAAGAATAGGTAAGGAATAATACGAAACGGGATATTCACCATGGTTATTGAGTTCGAACCTGTGCCGAAATATTGGGAAACCATCAAATATAAAATACAGCCAAATATCCCGTTTCTAACAAAAATGTTGATATTTTGAAAGAAAATATGCTTACGTAAATATTAGGATTATCGTGGTCAGGATCTTTCGGAATGGCTTCAGTACCAGGCTGAAGCATTGCAGGGATAGGTCTGGCTTTATAGGACTCCGGTCGAGAGACGATGGTGTCGTTATCCGTCGGTTTTCTTATACTGACATCCACGCTTTGAGGTCTGCTTCTATTGGTGCTTGGTGGGGTGCTTGTATATGTTCGTTTCGGAGACGGGTTGCTGGCTGAATCTTCTGTGTAGTCGTCCTTATCAAAGTCTGAGTGAGAGATTGTGTTTTCTATCGTGGCAGACGATTCGGTTATGGCAGGATCGGGACCAGTAGCATGTTTTTGAGGGCTCTAGAATCAAAAGACATCTCGAAAGGCTTTTGAATAAGGGCAGTTAGTATAAATTGTTTTAGGAGGTTAGATGCTTACACTGACAGTTTGTCGATGCTTCTTCTTCAGCAGCGCATATCGTTCGCGCGCCAATCTATTGGCTTCAGCAATTGCTCGCGTCACTTGTGCCTGATTCTCTGCCTCTAAAGCTGAATGGGTCTCGTATAGTATCAGTTGGATCTGTAAAAAAAAAGTATCATAAGCATGCATGGAACTCTAACGCTTCTTTTTAAAAACCATTTTTTATCTCACCTGAGGTTTTGACATAAGAGTTCTTAAAGTTTTCTTTTGTTCCTCCAAAATAGACTGAACGCGAGCTTTACCCTTTCCATCGATTTCTGATTCAGTCAAAATCTGCAAGAATTCGCGGACTGATTTACTGTGACAGATTTATTAGTAAAAAACATTTGTGTATAGCGGGTCCAGATGGACGGTGGTTTTTTAAACTGACCTCTAACATAGCAAGGTCACCCCCGCGTCCACAAACTAAATCGATCGGATCTGTGACAGCTGAGTAGGAGTTCGGTGGCGTAGCAAGAGCAGCCACGACCCCGTCCAAAGCGCTGGCGACAGCCGGGGTATCGCAGTAAACCTGCTCTCTCAAAACTAGCACCGGAGCGTCTGAGTGCAATGCCAAGGACGCCTCGATTCCTAACTCGCGAAGGGCACAAACATAGCTTTCCACTCTGAAAATATAATTTTATGAAAAATCGAACAAAAATTTATTGCCATGTCGATTAAGTACCTGTTAGTGCCTATTGCGGGGAAAGTTGCGGCAGTGAAAAAGTCCTTCGTGTTTTTACAAATAAACTTTAAGCCATAAATAAGACCAAAAATAAACTGCCAATATGGAAGAAACTGTGGTAGATTTTGTTTTTTCGGCATTAAGAACGTGACTAGAAACTATATCTAGTGTATTGCTTGTTCACAAATCGTAACATACTTATCTCCAGCCCCAAATACCACCAGCCGCCCAAGTTCTGGCGTGGCTGGTGCTGCTGGTGCTTTCGCTTTCAGCACTGCAGCTAGCTCTCGTAACTGAGCCGCGAGGTAGGCGGAACATCGCGGTGATGATGCATGGGTCTGTGCTACGACACCTCGTAATGCGTTAGCCCGTAGTGCTCGGCATAATGTTGAAGCGCCTTCACAAAATTCCCTCTCCTAAAAAGTTATAATCCTGTATGAACAGCCTTTATCTATGAGGAAAGTGACCTAAGTCCTATGGTCTTATGTGTGGTGTACCTAATATATTATGATGTATGCTAGTCTCCAAGGTATCTAAATAATATGGCTCAGGTATCTTTATAATATGGACCAGGTATCTAAATAATAATAATAATAATGCTGGACAATCCACAAAGAATCATCTAGCCCCAAGCTAAGCAGAGCTTATAATATGAAATGTTTTTGTTACTAAGTTATCTTTAATAATTATTATTACATTTTATATATTTTGCACTACTTAGTTCCTAAATACTACTTCCAGCTACTGCTGCTAATCAATTAAACCAACCTGTAAAACAATGACTCCATCTCTCACGAGGTCCAATTGACCAATACCTACATCAGCTGGTGGCCTAAGCGTGATGAACCTGTCAATACAAAAATTGCTTTATTGTAAGCAAATAGCACCTCTTTATTCGGCATCACTTTTTCGAGGTGTGTAATTACCTTGGGCATACTCGATCAAACCTATACTCGCCAGCACAAAGCTGCCGAGAGTTACTGTAGGAATATCCCAACTCGTGTAAGTGCTTCACAAGTAACGCCACTTTCCTAAAAATAAATAAAAATTGGTAACATCTCTTAAAACCTTTCAATTAACTTAGCATAGCTTTAGGAAAGCTTACTTAGCTTTGAAAGTATTGACCCAACCAGTCACAGTGTCTTTATTGACGCAGGCTGATATTCGCTCCTCGCGTAGATGTAGTGGTAACAAGTCCGACAATCTGAAAGGCATCATAGTTTTAGCAGTTTTCTTCATTGGCTCAACCCTTAGCTATGATATGTGTTAATTCTATGTTTATGTGTATATTTACGAAAACGCTTTGTTTTTAATCCGGATCCTCGCAATAGCAGCGGCAAAATGAACCCTTTGTTGCCAAATTTCATTTTCTATCTCTTTAAAAGGTGATCCAGCTTCCTCTAAGAGTCTGGTGGCTCTTTCTATCTCTTTTCTTGGTCTTGCTCCCCATCGACGCCTCGCCAGTTCCATGAGGAATAGCCATACTGCGTGACGGTGATCAGCATACTGTGAAAAGTGTCCTTGATTAGAGATCTTCTAATACAAGATGTTATACCTACCTATATCTAGCAAAAACGTAGATTGGCCGTTGCCAATCTAAAGGTATTTGCTAGATATATTCACTTGTAGGTACGCCTGGAATATAGCGATAGTTATACCACTATTGGTAAAATTATGTTAAATACTAATTAAAGGTTAGGTAACGATGATAAAGTGTTTCTGAGCTAATTCTACCGCGATTGTAAATGAATACATTAACGCCCTTCAACTTAAACGCCATCAAGTTTCTACATTTCAACACGAAACGTTTCATGTTTAAGACGTAACCCATTTATCAGACCGGCAATCTACCAATGCCGATTCTTTTCGCTTGCTTCAAACATTTGTTTGAAAATAACTCGTAAATGTAAAAAAGATTTTCGTGAGCGTCCTTAACATTCGAAAAGAAATAGCTTTGGTCACGATAATGCCGTAGGTAATGCGAGTTAGATGGTAGCATTACTTTATTGTAACATCTTGAGGAATCTACCCTAACCGAGTTATAGCTCGTTAATGGCATTCAAATGTAACTTTGATTTCATCATGGAATAAACGACATGGCAAGTTCAAGATCGATCGTTAATATAGATAGACAATGAAAGAAAAAAATAGCGGAACATGGGGAACGCGGAGATACTATCGTCGTAATACGGATTGATAGGTTATATATATGAGATGATGCTAAAGAAGCTTTCATGGTAAAGTTTGAGAAATAAACGGGGCGGTTTGATGGAATCTTGTTTTCATGTCCCTAAACATAAAAATGTAAAGGCATGTAAACCCACTTGCGGAAAATCACCAAGAAAATCGATGTCTTCAATAGCTTGGTCCAAAATAGATTTATCTGAAAAAGGTAAAGGTAGGTCAGTCACGTAATTTTTCAACATGTAGACAAGTATTTTTTTGACGCAATGATTTTTGATATTGAGTTTTCTTTAACTCAGCTAGACCGATCAATGAGGTGAACTTGAAAAAGAAACGCTTTAGGTTTTGGTACGCATAGACTGCCAGTGAATCAATCACAATAATATCACAAAACAATAGGTATGTCGCGTGACAAAAGAAATCCGCATTGATAGATTCAGAAGTGCTGAATAATAAAAAGGAAAAATGTCGTCGTACCAATCGCATGGTAATCTACCTGTCTGCTTTGCGTCAAATAAAAACCAGCGGCGGTAAATCCCTCGACCATTTGAATTCGATACAAATCGGCGACCCACTTGTTCAAGGCTATGAAGTTTGGGAAAGCTTACAATAGGAGCTTATTCTTAGAGTTTACGTATCTAATAGAAAGTCAAGAGCTTATTTATTCATATTCAACTAATGTAAACTGTCACATCATTTCTACATTTTGCAGGTAGGTAGGTTAGATTTATAACGGTACTAAGGAAATTAAGTAGGTACCTATTTATATATTGAACTAACGAAAAACCGTCACCAACTTTACATTTTACAGGTAAATAGGATATATTTTGTAACGGTATTCAGTAGTAGAAATCAGGGTAGGTATAAACAAATAGACTAGTTAGAAAACTTTGTAGAGATAGGCAGTAAAACACCCATAAAAAGGGGCTGATAGCAAGAAAGTAGTTTCAAACTTAGCACGCGAGTATTTATCGCGACATTATCATGTAGGCATTGTGTGATAGAAGTTATATAACGCCACAAAACGGTAGTAAACTAGCTTCGGAATAGCGTGAGGTAATATACAGCTGGCTTCCACGCGCCAACTTTGCGAGTTCGTGACACTTTCAAGTTAACGACTTTTGCTTTCAGTTTTAGCACCCTCTGTGGTTGATTAATATTTTACGACTTTTCACCCGCTATTTTCTTTTTAAAACACCGTTAAACTAGAGAAAAGTACAATGATTATAAACAGATAATATACAGCGGCACTTTATGTAAGCAACACTTTGAATTTCGGTAGTTTTATTAAGTACAAATTTGTTTTCTGATTTATCACCTAAGTCGAGGGAGAAACTTACAGCGATAGACGTCGTAGATCAGTGAGTAGACGCATCGCATTTCATGCTCATCGGTAAAGTCCACGTGCAGCGGTGGTTTGCAGAGCAGTCGAGCCGCTTTCACCACCTGCATCAAATGAAAAAAAAGATAAATGAAAAAACCCGAATTAGAGAGCTCCGGTGGTAGTGACCCCGCCTTCTGATCCTAAGGTCGTGGGTTAAAATCCGGTCGTGCACCAATGATTTTTTCCGTTCGAAAAATGTATGTTCGCATCGCCAGTGCTCTCAAACGGCGAAGGAAAACATTGGTTAGTTTACAGTTAGTATTCTAGCAGCAGCGATGGGCTTGCAACCTATCACGTTTGGAATACTACTACTGCAAAATGTGGGTATGTAAGTACCAAATGTACTACTGGACGTACTTCTCACTACCCCCTTAGGCACCCTCAAAGAATCTTGAGCAAGAGATATCTACCGGGCTTGGGGATTAAGGTCGGGATGGTATTTATTTTATTTTATATAAATTGAAAAATGATTTGATTCAGATTTGATATAGGTACTTAAGTATTTTATTTTCTATTTTGTTCAGGTTTTTTGTGCAGCTCATTATATTGTGCACCGATCTAGTAATATGTTGCAATCGTACAGCAAAGATTTTTCACTTGGTATCTGTACTTTGTGTATTTGCCCCGACTCTTCAGAGTTTCAGCATACCTGTCCAATATCCCAGACAGGTCCAGGCGCTGTTTTGACGGCTACAGGCGGGGGTGCGTGCGGGTTCTTAGTTGACACCACCAAGTTCCATGGCGCCCACTCCTCGGGGGGGTCTTCCGCCGGCTTGACTTGTGTTTTATCACCATCTTCCCTGAAACAGTTTTGGTTAGGCATACTTAGGTATAATAGTTTTATTTTCTGCAACAAACTGACCCGCCTTCGTGTTTTAACATTATATTTTACACTAAATTCTGCTAAGAAGCAAGTAAAAGATCAAAAGCGGTTCCTTTAAAAACACTGATTACTGAAACACTTCTTTCAAACATTTCTTACACTTGCCTACACCTGCAAAAATAGTGGTTTAGGCTATATGTATGATTGTAAATTATATAGTTCTGGATATGATTCTTGTTCTAATAGAAAAATGGGATCATTCTGTTCGCAGACTAGTTTAAATGACATGAACTTACGTTAGTGGAAATCTATGTTCTTCAAGGATCATAGACTCCATTTGTGCCTATCAGTCTAGGTATTAAAAGCCATTACGAAAAAAACCACACAATAATCACGACATCAAATTCGTCCCCATTGTTATCAAGTAGCCGACAGTTTTTTTGTTTCTTTTACACACAATACACCTTTACAACAGTATAAACAGTGGTTGTAGAAAATCAATGAAAGGGTTATAGAACAAAATAATAACTAAATAATTTACAAATAAATATTTTAAAAACTTTATTTTTATAACTTTTATGAACTTGACATGGATGTCAAAGTGATGCAACTGTTTTACAGTCAAGCTGGTACTTTTTTTACTTAGTTCATGAAAGTTTTCCAGCCAGGGTAAAATCCTTGGGTCTTTCGGTTTAAAAAAAATATTGATATATGCTAATTTTGTTAGATTGGCTCTTGATAGCGTAACTGGCTAGCGCATCCTCTTATCAAGGGAAGGGTCGTGAGGTCAAATCCCACCTGAGGGAATAACTTTTGGGATAATAAGTATAAACTCTTTGTGATAACCTTAAGTGCAAGTAAGCACTTAAAAACTAACAGAAAACAAGTCTAAAACTGATTCTGATCCTATCTCAGCGTACCTATCGGTACGTACACAAAGCTTGTCCTTGCTTTTTTACAGAACGGTTATAAATAATTGAAAAAGCGAAGCGATCGAAGATCTCTGTGGGTAGGTACTTTACTTCGTATGTACGTTTGTTTCAATAAATAAAATAATTAAATAAATATTCGTGGATATTTTTTACACATCATCTAGCCCCAAACTAAACATAGCTTGTACTATGGAAACGATGACTGATAAAATAATTATATACAATTTTGTAAATACATAGAATATAATAAATATTTCGAGTAAGTATAACTTTTAAATATTGATCCGATCTGCAGGAATTTGGTAGGTATATAGGTTGTTGTTAAGAAATTTTAAGGGGTCCGAACCAAAATGATAAAATGGTACCGGCCGTCGCGTCTTGTAGTCCTACCACGGCTGATTATTTCAGGAATATGAGTTTCAGTGAGAGTCAGACTGCTCACTGCTTGGCAGGGTAAATTGAAATAGATACGATGGCAGTTCTTCCCCGGGCAAACTTTTTCACAAAGAACTCTACTTACTGCGGCTACGGCTGAAAAAGGTACACACATACACGCTTACATTGATTGAAGTGGTAAAATAGGGGTAGGTACCTTTGTTACCTTTGTTATGTTTATCTTACAATGGACTTTCGCATAGTAACGCTTGAATCAGTTAACTTAGTAATCTGTACGGTACCAAACCCTCGGAGAGCGCGTCGACACGCACTTGACTTATGTTTATTGTTTGTTTTTGTCGTCTATCGTGCTATGACATACATGTATGCAAAGATGGGTATGGATGGCATAGGTTTTTGCATGATGATTTGCATGCAAAACGACAAGTGTGTCCTAATTTTTAAATTAATCAGAGGCCTTATGAAAATGTAGCGTTTGGATGTGCCTCTGGCTACCCAATGAGACATCCTCAAGGATATTGAGCACATACTAAAAGATATGATATCTGTCGTGCCTGGGTACTAAAACAGTCGTGAGCCTATTTTCTCATTACAAAATTGCCCAAAGTTAGTAAAACAAATGCTTCATCGCAAAATTGGAATTTGCTAAAAATAGGTTCTATCGATGTTTAAATTGTTTAGTCAATCTGCCATAGGTGAGCGTAGGAGGTAATCGTATGTGAAGGAAAGTACGTGGGTCGGGTCATGGCCGTATCATATACAGTTAGTTAGCCATTAGACAGATTATCATTTCTGCGTATTTAGTACCTTTTTTCATTGCTGACTCAGTAAATTGTGGTATAAGGTACCCATTGTGCGAACGTGTGTAAGTAAATAAAAAAATACCCTACTAATATGGTTTACAAGGAAGAATTTAATTAAGTTGGTAAGTATGATTTTCTAAAAAGTGTGTAATCTTTCAAGACGTTTTATAATTTCCACGTAAACAATGAGTTAGGTAATTGCATCAGAAAGAAACTAGTTCTTGTTTTCACGAATAAACTTTCTTTAAACTGGGGTAATCAAGTGAAGTAGATAAAGGCTGGTAGGTAGGCAGAATCTGAGTGATACTTGCGGTTCCAAATTCTTCTGCATCGCAACCATATAAAAGTAGAGCTGCAGTCTCCATTCTTTATCACTGGGTAGCACCAACTTCTCAGCCTCGCTGGTGTCGCCGTCCTGTCTGGCAGCTTCCTCTTGCAGCAACAGTTGTGCCAACAACTTGGGATACACATCGAATAAGCTTCCATCATGGCTCTGTTCGCTAAGAGCAACCCATAAAGTGTTGGGATCGTATTTATCTGCCATCGTTCTAATTCTAACATCATAACTAACATCTACTTCATTTGTTATTCTTTTATGTGAAGTGTAACAAATGCTAGGAAGGAAGAGTTGCGTTTGTGCAAAGCTCTTTCGCTGAAAGCTGCTCGCTTACTAAAACTTACCGCTATATGAGTCGGGCTTTAAGTTGAGAGCGAGTATGGCAACCTGTTGATACTATGCGAATGACGCAAACTGTAGGTAGGGTTGATGGGTATTGCTGAGAACAGACTGACTGATTCGAAGCGAGCAGCAATAAATAGTAATGATGTCGTGGATGCCTAAATGATAACATACCTATGCCCTTTTTAAATGGTATCACAGCACTGCGTGCGACAAAAAAGTTACGAATTGTATTTTATCCTAATGCATCTCACTGCAGATATTACACTATTATACAGTGTCGAGCGTGCTTTGTCTTGTGTCAAGCACCGCGCCGCCTAATGATTAGGTGGTACCTAGTGTACTTTTTTAATAAAATAAGTATAGTTCATCAATAGCCTGTAGAAGTCCACTTCTAGACATATGCCTCCCCTATACGTTTCCAATTGAAAATTCCATAAGAATTATTTTAAGTCCTTACCATTCATCGACTTCCCGCGATCCTAACAATCTATCGGGTACGAGGAAGTCGTACAGTTCGTGGTCGCCATTCGAGAACCTTTATCCCTCAGCGGTTGTCAGCTATATGACCTGCCCATTGCCAGTTCAACTTGCTGATTCTAGTATAGTAGGTATAGTAGACTCTCATTATGGTTCAACGATACGCGGGATCACAGCTTTCCCCCGATAATCGTTAGAGCACTCCAATACATACCACATCACATTACAGGGTAGCTCCATAACACATAGTTATTCTGGCTTAGGGTACCCTTTAAAACTCTTTGCTTTAATTTAAAACTTTCCTCTACGGTATCATTATTAAAATAAATATATCATAAAAATCAAACATTGTCAAAATGACAAACCCAGTTCAAACAACGAAAAACTAGTAAAAAAGTACAAAATGCACTAAAAATATAAAAATGATTATTATTTCTTAATTCCACATTATCTAGCACAGAGATGGTACAGTACCTAGAGTTGCGGCAGTAGTGCTTTGGCGTGCAATGGATTTAATGACAAAAGAAGAGAGTTACGCGGAACGCAGGCAGCTCTTCAAGAATATTTGGGATACGGCAATGCACATCGACGAGAAAGACGCAGAAATCATGAATAAACCCAAAGTCATCAAGTAGGTTAAAATATTACGTTACACCTTTTTGTTATTCAGAAAGTTTTTGCTGACGATACCCTGCTGATTGTTCTGAAGTTGTCGCATCAAATAACTAGGCAATGCTACTAAAATTGTACCAGAAAGAAATAGATCATCTAACTACACATAAAAGGTCTTGCCTATTTCAACCGCCAAGCAGCTTGTGTTCCAGTTTGAAGGATGTGTATGCCAGTGAAATTATGCCGTTATGCATCGTAGGCCGTTCCTAATAAGCGTGACCTAGAGGCAATACTTATAGGCGATGATAACCACTTAACATCAGGTGGGTCATCTGCTTGCTCCATCAGTAAGTTGTATAAAACAATTAAGCTACCTCCTACGCCATCCTGCTCCTGCGGTTGAAAATATACCTGCCTAAAACCAAATTCAAGCCAGAAAATTGATTAAGTTTATTGATAGGTAGCAGCTATAGGTAGGTACCTACCTACCTACCTTATGTTCTATTGTTTTTCCAGAACATTGCGTTTGGATGAAGTGGACCGATGCGTCGTGGGTAAAAAGAAGAAGCAAAGAATTAAGAACCTGAGGACTGTCTGCAACAAAATATTAGACTTCTGTGACCGTCAAGATGCTGATGATATTTTTTATGAGCAGGTAATACTTAGTATTTAGTTAGATAATTATTATATTTGGTAGGTACCTACCTATTTTACTTAGGTACCATCAACTTTCCCTAAGGTAAGGTAAACTAGTTTATGAAGGTGCAAATGTGTAATGCTTATCTTGATTAAAAATAGTAGGTAAGTTAGGTTGGTAGGTACCTACCTATCTACCTATCCTCGTAATCATCATCGAATCTAATTAGGTAGGTACTGTCCACTGCTGGCCTAGACATAGGTAATTATTTTATAGACATCCTTGTCTAACGTTGCTTCTGCTTACAACAGTAGGTAATATTTTGTACGTTTGCAGATGGCAGCAGAAGGCCAGGAACCTCCTCAGCACAAAATAGAATTACTTCCAAAAAAACAAAAAGTGAATAAAGTAAAGAAGAAGCATAATTTGAAGAAAGCAAAAAGTTATTTTTCTCCTGTCAATGAACTCGGTCAAGCCAAAGCTACAACGTCTGAGCGAAAAGAAGACTTCACGAGGAACGCTATCACCAAGACATCCAGGAACACCTCTCCCGTTCAATTCAAACGTACAACTATTGTGAGGAACTCGCAAACAACAAATAAATCAATTAAGTCTAAAGCTAGCCCTAGAATAATTGGGACGACAGGAGCGAACAATGTTCTCGGAGATACTAGCGCGACTGGTCACCGACGAAAAGTTGTCAAGAAAAAGCATAGTAAAAGAAAAAAGCTATCGGATGCTCACGTCCCACCAGGTATTCTAGACTGGCCTGAGCCATAGCCACAATGGGCAATAAAGTTAGTGAGTCCTCTAAGAAAATACATGAACATTGTGCACTTTCAGGTAATGTGACGAAATATAAGTTTGAAACTACCCGCACTTTAATGGGACGTGCCGCTCTTATTCCGACTAAGCAACTTCTTCAAGTCCATAAAGTTATGATCTAGCAAGTGTAGTCAAAACCAGAAAAATGTCTTTAGCAAATTCAAATAAAATGTAACTAAGTGCTAAATAAAAAGTATTTATTTTTATTAACACAACCCATGCTTAGCTCACCTAGGCTAGGTACTTTTTTGACTTTGAGACTGCTTGGGAGCAGCTTTATAGCACTCTTATTATAAGCATGGTTCTTGAATATGGCTGCTAACGTTAGGCCACAGAATAATATTAGAAAGAAAGAAAGAAAATACATTTATTTTGAACACACAGCATACACACCTACTACCGTTAGCCAATGTAAGTATACGTTTTTATGCGGTGGTCCATTTTTCTCCCAATCTTTCAATTTATATCATTTATTCAATTTATATTCACCCTTCAGACTGAAACGGAACACAGTAAGCTGCTTGGCGGGAGAAATATGCAACGAGGTAGCAGTATTTCTCCAGAGGAGCTCCACAAAGAGCTAGAATGTCTAGGTGCAGGGGGCCCCACTAAACTACACTTCGACCATCTGAGTGGAAAGTGCGGGTAAGAAACGAACGTTTGTTCCTTATTCTGGGGATACCTACAACTTCGACTTAGTTTCGTCTCCCAAACGTCATCCGTAAAATCGATTGGACTTTCAGTGGATTTTTTCTCTGCGTGACGGTATCAGTCTGACAGTGACAGTATTACTTTTGGTTGACACTGACAACTGACACTGCCTATCGTACAGATGTACGGAATGACAAGACGGACGGGTGCTCAAATTGTTTTGAGATGATGAGATTGTTGAGATTTGAATGAATGTGACTTGTTTTGTGAATTTTGTGAGATGACCCAGGAAATAAAATTAAAATTGAGCCAATGTTCCTATCCATGATACTAACGCTGTGTGAACTGAAAAACTAAGCGCTATCAGAAAGCCTTTGTTTGATAGCCAATAATAATGTCACGTAGCTGAAGAACGTTTTGTTTTGGAGATGATTTGCATCGTTTGTATTTTACGAGAAGTCTAATAATGTTACAGTTCCCACGATTGTGAAGGTAGATAATTGTTGAAGAGTATCCGACAATGTCTGAATACGACCTACAGTTCCAAGCGGATCTGGAGAAGGCTCAAGCTCTCAGTTTAGAAAGTCTGGCTCTGGAACAGTTTCGAAGACAGAAGCTGCTATCTAACTCAGGTAACTGACGTAACTTTGTTTACGTTGTAAAATTACAAATGTATTAAGCAAGATCTTCATTTTAATTTGCAGACTACATTTAGATAGGTAAATGGCTTCTACTTCCCCAGTGATTCTCTGGTTTGGAAGTGTTATTGTTCTGTAGAAAGTAACCTGATACATAAACAACTCTGCCAATATAACTAGGCCAACTTGATGTTTGTTGCTAAAATGTGCAAACATTGTTATGAGAGTAGTTAGAAAATCCATACCACTTATAAATATAAAACTGTCCAGTCTGTCTGTTTGTTATTTTTGGATAAACCGACAAACCAATAAATTTAATTTGGTATAGTGATAGCTAGCACTCCGGAGGCACTAATAGTGTGTTTTATTTTTTACTTAAGTAAAGCTTGGCTAAATCGTTTTGTTTATACTGTTGCCAGCAGCGTCATTTAACAATGAATCATTGCTGAAATTCAAATTCCTGGTTGTTTATTGACCAAGTATTATATTATTTATTGGTTTTCCTTGTTTATTGTTATTTTAAAAACAATTTATTTAAAATGTTATTGCCACCTTAACTTGTAAAGGAAACTACAGAAATCTGAGAGGAAATGGTGGTCAATAACCCAGACATCATTTAAATTAAAATGGGACATAAAGATATGGAAATAAAATCACAATAGTAGGATGTGAGTTATTTCTTTTTAAAATTGAAATGGACAGCATAATTTGTGTCAATTGTGAAAATGTTGATGTCACCACGAACACATTACCAGAGTTTTAATACACAACATACCTATTCTTTTGCAATTTGAGGTTTCCCATCCTCAATGTAGGTATTAATTGTTTTCAACTGTGTCCAACTTTATGTCTGTTTCAACAGCCATCACAGCTCAGTTCATAGTATCCCTACCTTCTGTGCTGTAGGTGGTGGGTTCGATCCCCACCGAGTGGTAAGAGATGGTGAGAGTCACATGTGTAATGAACATAAATGTTTGTTCTGTCTGGGTGTTATACTGTATTATAAGTATGTATTTATAGAAAAAAAGCATATAAGTATTCTATCAGTCGTCTGGTTCCCATTGTACAAGCTATGCTTAGTTTGGGGTTAGATAATGTTGTGTAAAAATGTACACAAGTATTTATTATTTGCTACTTAGTAAATAAATAAATAGTTTGGATATTTTTATACAACATCATCTAGCCCCAAACTAAGCCTGTACTATGAGAACCAGATGACTGATAGTATACTTATACCTATATGATTATGTATACTTAGAATACCTACAACATGTACATAATGAACATTCTGAAGATGGTTATAACTCCAAATGTCCAAAAATAGTGTTGAGATGTCTTGAAGTTGCTTAATTAAAAGTAGAGCTTTATTTAATTTTTGAAGCCTGTCTACTTATTTTAGTATCTATCAAAACAATTACACTCATCAACAAATCCTTGTTATGCTTGTAAACAAAAGAGGACTTATCAAGTTATCACTACCATTCATTGATGCTCAATAACGATTGGTTTGTGTTATCTGTAGATAATGTTCGCGAAGTGGCCAGCGTTAGTGGACGGCGAAGGGACGAGAGCGACGGACCACCACCTGCGTTACCGCCGCCGCCACGAAAACCACCTCGGGCCAACACTAACGCTGCAGAAACAATGTAAGAAAACACCTACATATACTTATATAACTATAAAATGAATTTAGTTTTTTTGAGATACCTTTTGAATCGCCTTATGAAGCTTCAATCTTAAGGTTACCTACTGATTGACTGAGTCACGCACAATTTGTAGCCATCTGAATTTTTTTTAGTATTATGATGTTTCCTTTATCCTCTCTTATTCTCGGTTTATCTCGTTTTTCGGTTCGTGGTTGCCATTTGAAAACTGTTATTCTCCAGTGGTAGATAGAGATAGATAGATAGATAGTAAGTTAGTGAGGCACCTACCTAACCGACACTTATTAGAATCAGAGTTGATTAGTTTATGGTTTAAGATCATTATTAATTCTCTCAAGGTATTAGGTACCTAATTTTCTTTAGGCAAGGTGGGTAAGGGTGTCTTGTTTATTATTTATTAGGTAGATTGACCCAGAGGCAAATGTCACTAATTTCTTATTACACTTTGGTGGTGGCACTAGTTTTAAGCTTTTTTATCTTGTGACATATTTTTGGAAAGAGCCACTAGGTTATTCCATAAAATATGATGATGTTAAAAATGAAACCTAGGATTAATTCAATAACTTGCGTAATATTCTTCATATCTTAACATGTTTATGGGCCCTCCTGGATGGAGAATAATGGTTTTATTCATATTGCCTGACATTTAATAACAACTCTACAAGAATGTTTTATCTTGTCAAATTTCACTTTCATTTCAACAAAAAGAGATGGGGAAAGAGTCAGCTATCATAATGAATAAAACAATCAATGTTTTTGGTAATACAAATAAAATAATAATAATAATCATGTTGGACAGTCCACACAGCATCATCTAGCCCCAAGCTAAGCAGAGCTTGTGTTATGGGTACTAGATGACTGATATACTTAATACCATACATTGCATACATACATATTTTTTATTATACATAGAAAACACTCAGAACACCCGGAAAAAATGTTGTTAGTTTGTACTGTAATTCCCATGTGTGGTAGATATGTCAAGAAGGTTTGAAAGTTTTTGAATGGTGGCAATATATATTTCACGGACGATTCGTGTGTTTAAATAAGTTGAGTATCTGCCAAAATCTTCAAAATCTCGTTCTGGTACTTAATTCTTGGTTTATGTTCAAACATAGTATTTGGCTCGATGCACCCCCTTTGCTTGCATAGAAAATATAGTTTACTATCATTTAATTTAGAAAATAGTTAGAACTAACTTAAAGCTAAGTTTGTGTCTCATTACCACCTATCCACTAGATCATCCGGTACAAGCCCCACGAGAGAAGAGAGCAGCGATCTCATATCATTCGCGAGCCCTACAAGCAAGACTCCACCCAAAGATCCTCATGCCTCATTCAAGGAGTACATTGACCAGATCAATAAGTATGCTCATTGTTTTACAACTTCATGACTAAATAATATTCCCAATTCATAAAATACCTATAAGTTAATAAACACCCACAATTTAGAATTTCACAACTTCTGCAACATAAATAAATGATTTGTGTTGCTAAAACCGAATTTATCTCCTATTTTCTATTAGTTAAGGATGAAACTTCCGTGTCAGAATTCCCCAACTGAATTGAGAGACGTATTAAGACTGATAACAGTTACCTGATAAAATGACGCGGCTTTAGATAAATTTTGATAAGAACCCAATTTTTATGTTGCTGTTTTTCAGATTGGGTCAGCAGACTGAAGAAATTACTATAACTACAACTACTGATCAAGCTAATATGAATAATTACAATCAAAGACCGGGGTATTATCCCCCGCCTTATGCGTATAATTACTCACCATATGCGCAACCTCCTTATCCACCTGCCGCACCTTATGGGATGCCGACTGCGACACCGCATCCCATGGTAAATCCGCAGACCATGGTGGTGACTCCGCAACCAATGGTGATCCCTCAACCAATGGTGACCCCACAACCAATGGTGACCCCAACACCAATGCCGACAGGGAAACCCGTACCGAATTACTCGTATTATTCACCTCATGCTGCTGCCGAGCCTCAACAGCCTTACATGAACGCTTCTACGCCAGTTTACGCTCAAATACCGTACAGCCACACGCGTATGGCAACTCCCTCTCCATACACGTATCCTCAGACCCCTGGCTATACCAGTACCTACACTACTACTAATATGATCGCACGACCGCCGCCACCGAGACCGGCTAGCTTGTACCCGCACTTGGGACAATTACACACATACCCAGTGGCAGTCAAACCTTCCAGCAACAATGACCACGCAGTTAACGCACAGAAAACGCAGACTGTAGTCAGGACAGAACCCACGAGGGATAGTGTTGAGAGTAACTCCTCACGGAAATCTTCCGAAGTTAGTATCATTGTAGATTTATCATAGTTTATAAATGGCGCTTAAATATTTATTGAAAGCTGTAGACAGGAGATTGTTTAAGGTATGATTTTAGTTAGAAATATTAATGAAATTATATGATTTTAGTCAGAATTGAACGACACAGTGGAAAGTCTGCCGAAGTCAATGAATCTGATAGACTTCGGCGGTAGAAATAACCAAGGAAGCCAAGGTAGCGTAAGAGTCAGTGTGTTAGAGGCGTTTGATCCGCTACTAACTGAACAGAATCATGCTGGTGAGTGGTTTGTGTCTCATAAGCTCCATTGCATTTGTCTCTTAAAACATTACTTTATTGCTTATCAGCACGGTATATTTATGCACAGCAAGAGATCGTGCAACATTCTCTGTCCTCTTTAAATCCAAAAAGACTGTGATTATCACCGGAATATCAATCATGTTGAATTCGCTCATTCACACGCATTGCTTGTATTCACTTTGAGATGTTTTCATTCGTCCATATATTAAAGAAAAAATCCTAGCACTGTGTGATTTTTGTAAATAATCAAGCGTGTGTGTTTTTCCATATGGAGAGTTATTAACCTGCTGTTATATCTTGTTAATAATTTATTTTCTCCGTGACTTATTTTTTGAGCAGAATACGTAGCTGCAAGTGAATGTTCGGCCAGTAGCGTATACGAAGAGTACGACCCATTGGATTTTCTGTATGGAGAGACAGAGATGCGAGACACGCCTATTTATGCTACTATAAGCAAGAAAGAGAGCCCTGTAATGCCGTCTCCGCCGCCGAAATCGATACCGACAGTGCCCGCTGTGACCTTACGATCCACAACAGTAAGTTTATAAAGTTAGCAAACTTTAGGCCATTAAACCTATGACCCAAGCAATCTTGTTACGAAACTAAATTTCATTACCTATTTTAGTATAACTTTTTATTGCTATTATCCTAAATATCCTACTAATAATGCGAAAGTTTAGATGTTTGAATGTTTGTGGCTCAATCACGACCTAACTACTGATACAATTTGAATGAAAATAACCTGGATTAGCTACATGCTTTAGGTAGCAAAAAAACAGAAATTGAGTGAAAAAGACCGAAAAGATCAAAGGAGAAAAGTGCCTTGAATTTTATCATAGCAAAGTGCCTCATTTTTTTTCCTAATTTGATCTCGCAAACACCGTACTTCTTTTAACATAAAATATATTTTATTGATACCTATTTTATTTTGTTTCAGAATAAACTATACGATTGCATAGTAAAGACAAGAACAAAAAATTATGACAGTGAACATAAAGCGTTTTTGAAAATGGTTCTGGATGTTAGAAGTAAGTAATTAAATTAAACCAGCCGTATCTGTAGTTTTGCGATAATAAGTGCGGTTAAGCTGGATGTTAAATGCAGCAAGCACTGAAAAAACTTTTTTAAACAAAGCTTTTTCTGATGGGTTTTTGTTTATTTTTAGAAAATTACTCCCACTCCGATGAAAAAACGAATCCAGGTCACGTGATAGCTTCGAGATCGGGTGGCAAGTACCCACCAAACACAAGCATCAAAATTCTAGTCCACCACGCGCACAGTGACGAACCCATCACGTTCACATCAGATGGTAAGATGAACTTTATATCACTAATCATAAGGCTTTTAATAGTAGTAGAGCTCTTAGTGAAGGGCTCGTCCGGGGAAGTACTACTAGCATGCGTAGTCCTGCCGCCAAGCAGCTTGCTCTGTTCCGGTTTGAAGAGTGTGGGTGCAGGTGAAATTACAGGCACATGATGCTTAACACGTGCATACCTCAGGTTGATGGACGCTGAGCAGTAATGTCCTATGAGGCAATACTTTGTTATAGGTAACCACTTAACATCAGGTGGGCCATGTGCTGGTGACTTAAGATTACTCAATTTGGTGTTTATTCATTTCAGTTGAATCAACAGTTGAGCATGTGATACTAACTGTTGTTTGCTCTTTGGATGAAGATATCAGAGATGATATGTCTGGATATATGCTGCGGGTGAGTTTTATAATAGTTTATTTGCGTCTATACAAATCATAGGTATAATAGACGTGCGGAGCTAAATAAACCGTGGATTTCCTCATGGTGTTTATCTTTACCGTTTGAGCACATCATTATAACATCACAGAGGGCCTAGCAGGATTCAATTTGACTTGCGCGGTATCAATAAGTCAATTTCTAATTTGACAGCTCTGTAATCCTTCCTTCCTTCAAGCCATCCTTGTTGTTTCCGCGTTTGTTGAAAGGGACGAAATTAGGTTCATTTAAAGAAGAATTGATACCAATATCGATTTAATTTAAGAAACGAACTTTATCATATTCTGTAATATTGGTCTTGGGTTGGTACCAATCCTTTGCGTGAGTTTAGAGATCATCCCGCCAACGCCTTCTCGGCGGCCTGGTCGTCGCCTTCCATCCTCATTTCTTTAAATAAACAACTTTGTTCCAGGTACGAGGCGCGAAGGAATACCTCACTCCCGGCAGTAATCTAAGCGAGTACGATTACATTCGCGAATGCGTGCGCTTAGAGAAAGACGTTACACTGTGCTTACACGAAGGACGAGACGATTCCTTGGCGAGAACTGAGCGGGACGACGCGAGAGATTCGCATCTTACCTTAGACGATCTACTGCCATCGCAAGGAGCTACTCCGATGCTTTCATTTGATAACTTATCTATTTTACTTGGTGAGTAGTAAATAAATAAATAAATATATAATGCTGCACAATCCAATTTTTATTATGTAACATGTAGATACCATCCACATTTACATAGTGGATGGGTCATACATAAAACCGTAAGAACCAAGGAGCAAGTATCTTGCCCGTTGGCTTGGTCGCTAAGAACTATTGCCTAGATTCACTTAGCTTTTACCTACTTGATTATATTTAGACGATTCCAAATTATCTCTGGATATTACTGAATAAATGCTTTTTGAAACTACAGGCACTTTATTCAGTCACAACAGCTCTAAATGGAAAGCTGTTGTCCACGAAACTTTGGAAAAGTGTCACAAACAGTCTCAGCTAGTCAGAAATCGCATTTCGCCTTCCAATAACTGATTTTTTATGGTTTCATTACTTTTAAAAATCTGACAAAAAACATTTCTTAAACTATTGTAGCCTCTTACCATTGGGTACATTAGTAAATGCGTAATTTTAATAACTTAACAAGAGGGTTGAATGTAGCAATAAGTATTTTTATGCCGCAGAAGAAGTGGATTGACATTTTCCAAACGTTTTTATAGCAATGTTACCTACAGCAAGGAGGCGTGAGTTGATAGCTGCGACGGTCTTACGACTACTGTAGTTATCATAGTTTTCCCATTTTTATGTACAGTCAGCTGCACCAGAATGTATACAGTTTATTACTAACAGAATGGTTTTACAGGGCTATAATTATAATTAGTACTTACAAGGCAAAAACTCCAAAAATTATTAGTTTTTAGTTAATTTTATGATGTTTTTAGTTTCAACTGTTTAAAGAGTTTATGATAAGGTTTTGATACAGTTTTAAAAGTTTCAAATTGTATACATTCTAGTGCAGCTGACTGTACCTTTGTTCGTGCCTTGTTTATAGACATTTTTATTTATTATGTTATCATAATGTTTTGTGTTTGTCCACAGAAACGTTAGAAGGCGAGTTGTCTCGCGCTATAGGTGTGACTAGCGGGGAAGGCAGCTGTTCGCCTAAAGCCGTGTTCCAAGCGGTGAAGGCTATCTGCGCGCTCGCCGGTGGCATTGAAACTCTGCATATCACCTATACATTAAATGCCTTTGCACAAGCCTGTACTGCACAGGTAACTATTTTTAAACCGGTATACCAACAACACTGGTAATACCGCTATGCCGTTATTCTATTGCTACATGCAATAGAGCAAAAAAGTCAAGGCAGAAAAACTGGCGAAATTTACTAGACCAGAGTAAGACCCACCCTAACAGTATCTGAATTGAAAGGAGAGCGCTAACAGTCTTCAAAAAGAGGTTGCGTCATACGTTAGTTAATTAGAGAGATGGTTTCGAGCAACGTCGTTTTTCGAACTTTCTTAGCCCAAACAGTTTAAAGACCTTTGAGTTTTTGATAAACTACTTGTGCACAAAAGCCGTTCATTCCATGTCTGACTTTCAGGGAACCACCAAGCAAATGACTCCTGAAATCCAGGCTGAAAACGGTCCGTATTGCGCGGTTTCTCTCCGTGCGGCATCCAGAAGGGAATCGGTTACACTTCAGTGCGGTAGATTGAGGGACGCGGTACGATCGTTGATCACTCTGTACACGAGGTCACGTCTGCTGGACTTTCATATGAACGATACTCAGTATATGTCGCCTAATAATCCTGCCAGTAAGTATACATTATGTTACAAATATTTGGTCTACTTGCATTATAATAAGACCAAATGTTTGACCACAAAACAAAGACCACATTTTATTTTAGTAAATTTAAAGCATGTCGAATCTATTTCATTCTCAAGAGTCTGATGATGACTAGTGTAATTCTGAGTCTATAATTGCAGGCTTTGGTTCTTTTATCAAGTTCTCAGTTTGATTAACGAAGAGAAACAAAAGAACCAGAATCAGAATAATCTTTATTGTAAACTGTTGAAAGTATAAGATGGGAGCAATATAATTGTTATAGTACAAACAGTGTGCTTTACTACTAGAGGTTTATACTCATATAGGATAGAGCTGTTCTTAAATTCGGTAACAAATTCGGTTTGTTCTGTGTCTGGGTGTTATATGTATTCTAAGTATGAATTTACAAAAAAAAAAAAAAAAATAATGCCGGACGATCCACACAGCATCATCTAGCCCCAAGCTAAGCAGAGCTTGTGTTATGGGTACTAGATGACTGATATACTTGATACAATATTATATTACATACATAGAAAATACCCAGAACACCCGGAATAAATATTTGCAGATCGTACAAACATTTATCCCAAGGCGGGAATCGAACCCGCAACCTCTGCGTCGCAGGCGGACATTCGCCCACCGCGCAATATTGTATCATATCAATATTATGTTATCTGTATGTGTGAATGTTTATCATTATTTATTATTTTGTGATATGCTGTGTATAAGTTATCCTTTAAGCTGCATAAGAATTGCAGACTCGATCATTGTTTAATTTAAACATGAATAATTTAAGTATTAATATTTGTTTAATTTATACAGAAGCGGTTCCAGCGCACACGATCTTGGAAACGACTCTGTTCTGCATCGAAGCAGTTCATTGTCTACCACACTGCTGGAACCACGACGAGTATCTGTTCCACGCGCAAGTGTTCCACGGCACGCGCTCCTTGAAGGTCGTCAATCTCTCTCAGTCATCCAAGATTGAATGCGCCGGATTCTACCCCAGAATCATATTCGATACATGGTTAGTGGAATTTGAATAAAAACTATGACTATTATAAGTATTTGACTAACTTACAAAAAATGTATTTAAGTATTCTATCCGTTATCCGTATAGTTTGCTTAGTTTGGGCCAGTATAGTATTGTGTCAAATGTATGCCAGTGTTAATAAATCATTTATTGCATTGTAAACAGCTCTCGAGTACTTTAAGTTTTCTATTTTACAGGTTAAACCTAGACGATCTGCCTATAAATGCTTTGCCCCGTGAATCTCGCCTGGTTCTCACCCTGTACGGCCGCACGCAACGACCCGATGATAGCCAACCTGCGATAGAGAATAAAGAAGAAGGACAGGAAAATGAAGAAAGTGGGGATGTTCAGTTTGAACAAGTGGAATTAGGATGGACCTCTTTACAACTTTTTGATTATGACGGGTGAGACTTTTTTTTCAGTTTATGTGTACGCGTGTCTTTTATATGATATTAAATAAAACAAAAACGAATACCGCTGGGGAATGTAAATTTTACCCGGGAGAAAATAAGGTTCACTTTTGTTTGCAGGATGTTAGCATCAGGAAGCTACGTATTGCCGCTGTGGCCATCTGTTTGTGAACGTCGTACTGGTCCCGCCCCTCATCCCGTACACGCCCCACCTACTCCTGGTCCGCTCGTCAATATTGGTATGTATTCATCGTTCCTTAATGACATTTTTTTAACATGCGTTATCAAAGGTTATGGTTTGATGACGATGTAAGAAATTTATTCGTTTTATAGTGTTTACTTGCACTGAAAGTCACAAAATATTTACGCTTTCATGCCATCTTAAAAATAAGCATGGTCGCTTAGTACTGTACAAAAATATCCTTAAGAGTATTTCGTCGAGTAGATTTAGGTTCTCGCTGGCACAGTTGGCTAGCGCATCCCCGTATAAAGGGGAAGGTCGTCGGTTTAAATCTCACTTGGGGATTAACTTTTGGGATAATAATAATATTTAATAATTACTATTATTATAGATAGATTAAGAGCAAACGGCAAAAGTCATTGTCATCGCTAATGGTTTCGATTTGTGTCTTGACAGTATTATCGACAAGTTTACCGTGCAATATTTTTCTATATTAGGATTGTTTTCGTACTGTTTTCCTTTTTATTTTGTCTTATTCTAATGGTATGCATTTGATTTCAACAAGACCCTATTACTATGCCTGCACCTAATTGTTTGATAAATCATTTGCTTGTATTTCCTCTAGAAATCCCAGTGTACACCCACACAGGGGTGCGATGGATAAGCGACGAAAGCCAACAAAAGAATTTGTCAATCGATAAACTGCCCAAATTCGACAGCTTGGATGGACACACACAATCTCGACTACTACATTCGATCGAACAAGGCGCTTACCAGAGAATGCCCACCGAGAGTAGAGAAGTAAGTAATATAATAATAATAATAATAATGCTGGACAATCCACTTGATGTCGAATGCTTAAGAAAAACGCGTCGCGTCAGTACTTTCCTATTATATTTACATCTTATTCGTATTTTTGCGACGGCAATACTTATATAGGGACTACTAATTTAAATTATTTATTTATTTTAATTTTCCTTGTGCAAGATGTTAAACGTAATTAACTTTCTAAATGCATTTAGGGCTCGCTAAATACGTGATTGTTGTGCAAGCGGGCCTATGTCTTAAAACTCAGTTTCGTCCGCTTACATCGGGCCTAAACAAGAGTTTTGCGAGCATGAGAAATGAAAATGTTTATTTAATTTTTCTTTTGTTTGGAGATGTTCATATAATCCGCTTGTTTGTTGTAGATAATGTGGGAAAAGCGTTCGTACTTGGTTCAGTTGCCGGGCGCAATGCCTCTGGTACTCTTGGCGGCTACTAATTGGTCGGGCGAGCATCGCGAACAACTGGTTGCATTGCTGCGACTTTGGGAGAAGCCTTCGCCTTTATACGCTATGCATTTACTTTTGCCGTGGTAAGTCAACTCTTGAATTTAAAACCTCACTCCCATGTATTCACGTACACGAAGAGGTATTAGGTAACTTGCGACAGATTTGCGGCTGTACTCAGTAAAAAATATTTGCACTCACCTGATGATAAGTGGTTACCATCATCTATAACAAAACTAGCAGGTCACATTCATTTGAAACGTCGATCGATGCGCAATATAATCCAAATGTTAACATGATACACTTACACAACAAATGTCTTTTTTTGTGCTAGGCCCCTAACTATGTTTATGACTGTTGGGTGTTCTTCTTCTAACGTATCAAGGGTCATTCTTTGTCGGTGTAGAAATTCTCCATCACCACGGCAGTATTCATGGCTTCGATTAGGTTGTCCCTTGTGTAGGTAGTAACTAGGTAATGGACTGACGACATTGTTAGAACCGCGGGAAGTCGATGGATAGAAAAGGCTCAGAATCGTTCTTCTTGGAAACGTATGGGGGAGGCCTATGTCCAGCAGTGGACTACTACATGCTGTTGATGATGATGATTGTGTAGGTAGTAGGGCACATACGGTACAGGAGCAAATAAGGCAGAGACTGGATGCTTCGCAATCGCATTCAGTCCGAGGGTGTTAGAAGCTAGTCTAACATTATGTTCTCTCAGTTTCCCAGATGCAGCAGTGCGTGAGACGGCAACACAGCTTATCAACAAAATGTCAGACGACGAGCTTTGTCAAGTGTTGCCACAACTCACGCAAGCTTTACGACACGAGACTTATGAAGCCAGTCCTTTAGCAGGTAAATTAACGAACCGAGTAATTGACGCTTCCTCAATACTGAACAAAAAAAAACACGTTTCAAAAATGCGTACAATAGAAATACATACACAAAGAAAATTACAACTAACATCATTTATATACAGCAAACAAACAAACATATTATTTAAATATTATATATTTATACACGTTATTTTCTTCTAGCTTTGTTGTTATCGCGTGCGTTAATGGCCCCAGCGATCGCCCATCGATTGTTTTGGCTGTTAGTTCACTCGCTTCCTAATGTACCGCAAGTAAGTGTTCTTATCTGTACTACTTACTACTATTGTTATAGAGGTAAAATTTGTGGATCTCTGGATGTACTGAACCGATTTAAAAATTATTTCTTTTCAATAGAAAGCCACGTTATTTGTGAGTGTCATAGGCTATATATTATTGTTTGTACAAATGTTTATTTTAATTGAGAATTTTTTTTCCGTGAATCGTTCCTTGAGAAGGTTGAGATTGAGGTCCCGGCTATAAAAGACCTCTCCTTTACCTCCTTTGTTATGGCTCCTCCTTTAGTGATAATAGGATAAAAGGTGACCTCACAACCCATTGAGTTTGGAATCTCCGCACTGTAAAGGTTAAGAAAACTTTATATTCCAGCGTCAAGAACAAGAATTCCTGGGCATTTCGTTAGAAGAGAATGCGTCCGAAGCGTTGGAAAACGAAGCAGGCATGACGGCAGCCTGGCGGTACCGACTTATGCTGCGCGCGTTACTTGCTATCTGCGGAGAGAGCTTACACAAAACTCTAGTGCGGCAACAATTACTCGTCAAGGTTACTATAATATTTATTTTTCACTAGACTACGTTTTCCTTTTCTCGTAAAAAGTTGAAACACGACCCCTAAAAAGATCATAAACAAAATCGTCGATCATTAGGATTCGTCGCTACACTGAGGATTAGCTTTGGGTGGATAAGACGAAACATTTGGTATTTAAAAGTTGGCATTCTTCAGTCTAAATAGTTGAAGAAACCGTTAGTTCCGTAACAAGCAGAGAGCATGATTAAGACTAATTTGTATAAGCGTAGCCAGTATGATAGATCCCGCCGGCTTCGCCATAAATGTTACGTAAATCTGGCTTTATTTCAGTTTTATTTTAGATGACTCGTCAATCAAACTCGTCTATATGTAGATAGGTGGCTAGGAGCTTCCTGTAATAAGAAATGAGTATTTAATTGTAACTTCTTGGTTTTTTGTGAAAACAAGTACACGGCGCTGGTGAAGTTTACTTACTCTGATGTTGTTAAATATAAGCAATATTTCAGTTTTTTTTATTATTTTGATGAATAAGTGGGATAATTTTGAGATATTGTAAAATCTTCTTATTTTGATTCACTCAATAGATTGTATGTTCAGATGCTGTCTGAAGTGGCTCTCAGTGTGAAGAGTGCTAAAGATACGAGTCGTCAGCGCGCGCTAAGCGCCGGCGGAACCAAACTGGCGGCAGTGTTACGACAAGAGCCAGCCGCGTTGCCGCTAGCTTTACACAAATACGTGCATGATGTGGATATCAAGTAAGTTCTAAAGCACTTTAATAATCCGTAAAATCATAGTTAAATAAATATAATAAGTTGCACAGCCGCCGCTTGGCCGCCTCTATGTACCCTATCGTGAAAGGAAATGAGACTGTTTACACAAGGATTGTGGAATGGTTATAAGCAAATTAAACTTTTTTATACTACTTGTTGAAGAAACAAGCAAATTGTCCACCCGATATTAAGTAGTAACCATCACTTATAACGTAAAGCACTGCCTCGCAGTTTACGTTCGTGAGAAACGTGCTCTACAATGCACGGCTCTATGTCATTCAACCTGAGGCACACAGGTGTTAACCCTCATGTGTCTGTAATTTCACCGGCGCCCACGCACTTCAAACCGGAAAACGAAGTTCCACCAATATTTATTTTATTTGTTGTTTTTGACAGGTCCTGTTCCTACTTTGCGTCAAATACGCTTCCTCTAAAGATTAACTTTATCGGCGTGGACGATGCAGTAATTCCTGCTATGTTCAAGGTACTTTACTTATATATTTTTACCTCTGATAACCCCTGTTATCCTACAATTATAAAAAATACGAAGTTTAGATGTTTGAGACATTTTTTTTACACGGCTTGCTGATATAACAAAGAGATAGTCCACCTGATGGTAAGTGGCAACCATGACATATAGCAAAGCATTGCCTCGCAAGTTGCTCACGCCGGAACGTGCTCTATGATGCATTGCCATGCATTCATAAACTGGAGGCTTACAGGTGTTAAACCTCATGTGCCTGTATAACCAATAGCACCAGTGGCATCATACCCGATAAACCGAAAGAGTACTGTAGTTTTGCTTGACTGCTGAAATAGGCATGGTGGTAGTTTGTTCCCGGACGAGTCCTTCACAAAGAGCCCTACTAGTATTAAAACATTTTTGAGATTGCATTTGCATCAAGTCAGAATTATTTAAGTAACATTTTATAACATTTGTAAAATTTTTAAGGTGGGCGATGACTTGCGTCAGGATTCGCTGGTGTTGCAAGTTATCAAAGTGATGGATAGTCTGTGGCTCAAAGCAGGCTTAGATCTGCGAATGGTCACTTTTCAAGCGCTGCCAACTAGTAACCAAAGAGGTAAATAAATGTGAATAATCTGCTAATATTATGCTCTCTGCTTAATAACAAACATAATTGATCTTTAATATTGATACTCCTTCATATATTTGGTTCTAGATATTTTCTTATTTTCATACTACATTCACTAATGCTGTAGAAAAATCAGTCCCACACATTTTCACCACCAGTCATGAGTTTCAGGAATTTCTTTCTTAGTATACCAAGACCCTGAAAATTTCAATTGTGCGTTGTCTATATGTCAGTCAACCAGCTTGGACACAGATTCTTATAATTGGTATAGATAGATTTTGAATCACATCCACATCATGATCTAATAAAGTAATTATTTTCAGGTATGATCGAAATAGTCACAGAAGCGGAAACACTTAGAGAGATACAAACCGAATGGGGCATTACCGGGTCGTTTAAAGACAAGCCCATAGCTGAGTGGCTCGCTAAACATAATCCATCGGAGCTGGAGTACCAACGGGCGCGGGATAATTTTACTGGTATGACACGTACCCATACTTAAATAGCTTAGGATATAACCTCCACTACTTTCAATAAGTGTCGTAAGAGTCGCCTTTTACGCACCAGATAAGGCTAGCAGCATCCTCCAAGTTATAAACAACGACACTGGAGACACCAATCTGCCTGCCAAGCGTGGTGACTATGGCAAACCGCCCAAATAAGGATATGCCTATGTCCAGTAATGTTCTTGGGCTGATGACGTCTAGTGACGTAAATTTAGTTTAGAGTAGTAGTAGAGTTTCAGTAAAGGGCGTTAGGCATACGACTGGTGAGGCTTGCCCAATCCCATTTTAATCTGGCAGAATTGTCGTCTTTTTTATTAAGCTTAGTTTGTTTGTTTCAATAGCGTCCTGTGCTGGGTACAGTGTTGCCACATATCTGCTTGGCATCTGCGACCGACATAATGACAACATCATGTTAAAAACGTCCGGTCACCTATTTCACATTGACTTCGGCAAGTTTCTCGGCGACGCGCAGATGTTTGGCAACTTCAAGAGGTAATTACAATGTTTAAAAGAGTTGCTTATTTCTCACGCTTACAATGTTGTTTCTATTTAAAAATTGTTCATATTGATCAGTACTTTGCTATAGCTGATATAATAATTTAATTACATTATTAGCATGTGTTAAATACATTCTTATGATATTTTGTAACTCCCAGAATGAGATGATTTTTGTAAATACATACTTGAGATATTTTTTATAATAAATACTTACAACCCAGACTGATAACAAACATTTCACAGAAATGTTTGTTGGTTGGTATCGAAACCACCATCTACAGCGATGAACTACAGAAGCTACAGAAGGGATAGTTATTATCAACTAAGCTGTTAGCCCAGTCAAAATGCTTATAGATATTCATTTTCAGAGATCGAGCACCGTTCGTTCTAACACACGACATGGTGTACGTGATAAACGGCGGCGAGCGGCCGACACAGCGCTTCCAGCACTTTGTAGAGCTGTGCTGCATGGCATTCAACATTGTACGAGCGCACCACGACCATATCTTGGATCTTTTTGCTCTGGTATGCTAACATGAAACGTCCTATGTTAAGTATTTCACTAGTAAAGGTCCTATTCTAAACCGGGGCCACCACGGTCAATAGGTATTTATTTTGATTGATTTATGTAACAGATGGCGTCATCCGGAGTGACGGGTGTCTCGAGCGCGGCGGTAAGCTACGTCCGCGCCGCGTTGTTACCTAACGCCACTAATGCGGAGGCGGCCGCAGCTTTCGCAAGACTCATTCACTCCTCACTCAAGAGCAAGTTAGTGAATCTATACCAATTATAAGAACCTTTGTACAGACTGACTGACTGACGCATGACGACACAGTTGAAAACAACGGGCTGTAGAAACTTGAAAAGAAACTCCTGGAATTCAGCCTGTAAAGAGTTGCAGCGGTTGCTGAAGTTTGAATAAATTGTTTAACATAGACAAGCCGCGTGTGTTTCCACTAAAATAAAATGTAAATGCGTATTTTACATAACTCTATATGCAAACCTTAAATCAAGTAGAGCTTTCAAGGAATTAGATAAATACTATATTTAACTATATTTAAATATATTTTTTGTTCATTCATATCTTACACCCAGACACCGAAAATACGTGACACAAAATTTAGTCTTCGGTGGGGATCGAACCTACAGTCTACAGCGCAGAATGCTACTGCTTACTGATAAGAGCAACAACGAGTATTTTTTCACTCCGTCAGGTATCGTACAATAAATGGAATTATTTAGTAATGTGAAGTGTAGTTTTTTTTCTAATATACAATGTCATGTTTTTAGGTTTACGCCGATCAACTTCTTCCTACACAATCTGGCGCAAATGAGAGCAAGCGGCGATCAGAGCAGCAACTCTTCAGAGCTGTTGTCCTTTATGCCGCGCACTTATACGTAAGTCACTGTCACTATTCTAAAGTGTAACGCTGTATTTTGTCGAATGCTTTTACCTTACCCACATATACAATACATTATAGTCTTTGTTTTTTATTTTATTTATTTATTGGAAAATCAAATAGTTTCAAAAAATTCTTCTCGTTGGGAATCGATCCCACATACCTACAGCGCACAAGGCGGACCTAGTTACCAATGAGCTGTAAAGGTTGTTTAACTATAATTATGCTTTTACTTTTCAACAGAATGGCTCAAGAAGGTCGTCTAGTCAGCGTAGAATGTCTCGGCTACGAGAAGCGCTACGACCCGGAAAAGCACTACGTGTATGCACTACGCATCTACAGACAAGGGCAGGCTACACCGTTCGTCCTCTACCGTTCGTACAAACATTTCACGGAGCTCTATCAGAAGATATGTCTGCATTTCCCCTTGGCAAAGGTCCACAGGTGAGCGCATCATAACCAAAATATAGATGGATATTTCAGTATTATCTAGCCCCAAACGAAGCATAGAACCAAAAGGCTTAGCATATTTTACATTTGTGGTGTACGCGTATCATGTTGACATAAATTACATTGCGTGACATCTATAACGTAACAGCTGAGTGTTACCTGATTGCCGCGCAGTGTACTCGGTCGTCGATACTTTTACAGAACTCGATGACATGATCAGGCTGCATAGAGAAGTCCAATGCTAAACATATTTCATTTACTCAGGGAGATCGGTTTTGAGCCCTCTTTACAATATTGTCGGACCATCATCGAGTGGAGGCGGTTAAAACATAAACAAATACTATATTTAGCGAACGGATTTATAATCATATTTCAAATCAATTATCAGATTATTATGGCTTAAACACTTTTATCTAATATATTATAATAAAATTATCTACACTACACAATAACTCACTTAATAATTCACTAAAATAAACTACTTAATAATATAATAAAAAATTATAAGAATCTTTGTCCTGACTGACAACTTACAACTTAAACCACTGGTCGTAGGGACTTGAAGAAAGGAATTCTTGAAATGCAACCTCTTACTTGTCTAGAGGTTAAGTTTTGAGAATTGCTTTCCTCCGAGACAACAGAGGTTGAAGCTTGTAAGGAAACTTCACGCGGACAAAGTCACGCCCGTTTTCGATAATAACTAATGAAGTCTTACATTATTGTAAAAAAATATCAAGCCTCACTATTTTCCACTTTTTCTCTGGTCGTTTCGAAGTTGTAGTTTAAATCCATAACAACTTGCTTCCGCTTAGCGTCCACACTTGTGGCAGCGTTCGGTCGGCTGATTTGTTCTCGGTGTTGGGATATGATATCCCAGCTGCCGTTATCAATTGGTTTACTAAAGACTACGTTGCCTTTATCCTTACTAACCTGTGGTTTAGGCATCTCTGAGTATGGGGGCGGTCCGCTAGATCTGCTGATTGAACTGTCTAGTGTATTCGTTGAGTATGCTGGTTGTAGGGGTCTAGGGTTCGAATTCTGTGGCTGAGGTTGTATCTTTGGAAGGACTGTAGGCTGAGGTGCCTGCGTCTTTGCTTTTCTTCCAGTTTTGGTCTTCTGCGCATCTTTTTTGGCTTGCTCCTTCATTAACTTGTCTTGCTTCGCTTGCTCCTGAGCCTGTTTTTTTTGATTAGCCAATCTTTGCTTCTCCAGTTTCTTCTGTTCTTTTTCTTGGGTTTTGATGTTTTTACGAGTAAGAGCAGAACTGCGGTCGCCTTGCTCTGCACCGCGAGGATCTTGTGATATCGCGAGAGTGCTGTTTCTCAGGTTCGGGCTTGTTGTACTGGGCTGCATTAAGTTGCCAGTGCTCTTGACGGTCCGTAGCGGTGGTGATAATTGCTTACTCGGTTTAGACTTTGGTGCGTCTTGTATGTTGAAACCTAGAGAAAAGAAACGTGATTATTATTTTTTTATATAAAATGTCTACTTGTTAAGTTATATATTATTATGTATTTAAGGTGCTTACTGTATACATCTTCTTTATTCGCTCGATAAGCACCCGTCACAAACATATCCGATGATAGTTCTGAAACATCATTGTTGTTCTTTTTTCCCCCGAGTAAGTTGAACGTAGCCTTGAATCCTCCAAACATCGTGAGTCACCAATAAACACTTGATTTAATCGTTCAACTGTGAAAAAATATAATTTCTGAAATATACAAGCTAAACGATATTACTTGTTTACCAAAGTGCGTTTACAACTCACTATTTACAGATTATTGCGTTTCACTTACTTTTTTGACAATGGTATCACAATTAACATTCAAATAAGGACTGTTTTAGCAGGATGCAGTGTCTCCGCCAATGTTTAAATCGATACTCGCTATTAGATAAGATACAGAAATTGTTTCACGTACGACATGATTCCTATAATGGATGTTATCTTATCATTTAATTTATAAAATACCAACTTAGTAATTCGATTGTTGTTTTAGTCTAGTCGGTATTAAAATTATGTGTTTATTATGTGCACCACACACAATACACACGTAATAACGACTTTAGGACTTTAGGATATCTAGTTTCTTCCAGTAACATAATGATCATGATGCAACCGTTGAAATTAGACTTCAAACCCACATGAAGCCTAGAGTTCAAGACATATGCAGGCCGGCCAAAGACATTAACAAAACATCTGTCCAAGCAATAGCTGTGATAGTAACCCAAAATAAAAATAAAGCCTTAGAGACTATACTAAAATTTCAATAAAATGCATAAATCTTTACAATTTTCACTTACAGCATTGGAAAGGTATTAGAAAAGGGGATACCATCTGCTGTATATACAGTGGCATTAACTATGTCGCTTTTCCTCGTGTACTCATTTAGGTCTCAAGTAGACGTGTTATCAATTGGTAAACTGCTAAAATCTATGTCATGTTGCTGATTATTATGGACACGTCACTTCGGTAAATAACCAATCGGTGACACCAATTTTTTTTTGCTTTTGTTCGCATACATTTTTATAAATGTTTTGATCTTAAAATACTTGGACTCCAGACGCTAGACACTTTCTCCGGTTAATGATATTTATAAATTAGTAGTTGCTCACGGCTTCGTAATTACACATCTTTATGTATAATTTGTTAGTTTATCTTTATACCATATATCATTTTTATATTTTAGTCGTCGGACTATGATATAAAAATGATCAAGGTTCGAATTTGCCTCAGACTACCCCATGTATCCTCAAGTATTTTCAGAACGTACTAGATACTAAGAGATCTGAGAGGATGATCACAGTTTCTGAGGATTTATTATTTATTTATTTTGCCTTTCCATTATTTAATATTATTATTGACTTGTTGCAGTCTACCATCAGGCCTTCACGTAGGCCGTTCGAACATCCGTCAAGTTGCAGAGAGGAGATTCGGTGACGTCCAAGCTTTCCTGACGTCATTGTTCAATCTTGCAGACGAGATCGCTCACTCTGATCTCGTGTACACCTTCTTCCATCCACTGCTGAGAGACCAACAGGACGTCGAACCGCAGAGAACGAAAGGAGGTGAGTCTTGTGAATAAGTAATTTCATAGTATTACTAGCGAAACGCCCGCGACTTCGTCTGCGTGAAGTTATATATGCTTTGAGCATATTCTACCTGCCAACCTTAAAGATAATAAAAAAGTTTGGTATGCTTAAAAATAAACAGTCATGTGCCTAAAATAAAAATTAACTTATGCTTGCTTGCACAATAATCTGATTTAATATTATTTAGCTAATCACGTTTACCAAGATAAACATGTTTAGCGTAAATGTAATAGCGACTTAATTTTTCCTGTGCAAGATGTAAAACGAATGAAGGTTTTTATTATTTCCAGGTGAAACAGCGGAACCTGAAAACAGTGGTTCAGGCTCGCTGAAGCTTTCCGTTCAATATGCAAGTGGGATTCTCTCGGTGCTCATTCTGCACGCACAGTCTTTAGCAATGACTCCGCAGGGTTTGCCGCCTAACCCTTACGTCAAGGTAATAAGGTCCACTATTCTCTACCTTAAACCTCAGTATGCCAATTTGGCATGACTGATTGCATGATCGTTTATTAGGTGATGTGTTATCGTGGTGGTCTTACTCTCGAAATTATGGGCGGGGGTTGAACAGTCCCCCAAAATACATAATTCAGCATTAATGACAATGTAGACTGAAAACGGTGAAGGAAAGCATCGTGCGGAAACCTGCGGCTTGGTCACGTTCGCATACCGATATAATGTAACCTACTTTTTTTTTATGTGACCTGTTGATGGAACAAGCAGATGGCCCAACCGGTATTATGTGGTTACCATAACATATAACAAAGTATTACCTCGCAGTTCACCCTTGTTAACGTGTTCTACGATGCACTACTATGCGTCCATCAACCTGAGGCATACAGGTGTTCAGCCTCGTGTGTGTAATTTCTCCGGCATCCACACTCTTCAAGCCGGAACACAGCAAGCTGCTTGGCGGCAGAAATAGGCATAGTGGTAGTACTTCCCCGGACGAGCCCTTCATTTAGAGCTTTACTACCTACTACTTTTAACTTAACTTTTACGCTTAAATCTTTTCAGGTGTATCTTGTACCGGATCCGACGAAAGAAACAAAACGCAAAACACGTGTATTAAAACGCAACTCACACCCATCCTTCATGGAGATGCTTGAATACAGGCTGCCCATCGAATTGGTTGAAACCCGAACTCTACAAGCAACCGTATGGAACTACGATTCCCTACAAGAAAACCAGTTTTTAGGAGGAGTCAATATACCGCTGAGCTCTTTACCGCTCAGGCAAGAAACGGTAGCTTGGTACCCTCTGGTGTATATACCGCGGTAGCTACTATAGCCTAGCTCTAAGGAGCATTAATATATACTTTTAGATCAATTTATTTGCGAGGAAGATAATATCACAAGTGAGATATACAAGCACGAATTCAAGACCGGTAAGTTACTCGCAAATAATCGTTTTATTTGGGCCATATCGTAAATAATTATACTAGCTAAATGTATCAAAAGTTCTACCATAGTAAGCTTTGAACAGTGTGTGACCGTTTGCAAATTTCAGATAGTAAAATATAAAATGGTAAAAAAAGCTCGGATTGTTATTGAACATTTTGACAGTGACACAGTAACTTGCGTAGTGGAACGTGATCACTACAATTACTCTTGAAATTTAAAATATTTCGTATATATCGTTTGTATTAGTAACTTGTGGTTTTATCACCTTCGCATTATTATGATTATGTGATAATATTTTGTACAGCTGTATTCCTAATCTTATATGCTATATTGGGATGACTAATAAGTGATTAGTCTTATGGGACAAGAACTGACATCTTACATTACCAAAAGATCATAATCGTGTTCTTTTATTAAATTATATTTTTATATACCAAATCATTCATTTTTAATACTGCTTGCTTGTTGCTTGTTGGCAGCTTTTTTAATAATGATAAAATTTTATAAAGTATATTAGATTCGTATGGAAAACATATCCAGTGCCCGATGCTATGCTGATTCTTCTTTAGACCATTTGCACTAGTTTTTTACAATTTTTAATAACATTGGTGTTTATGGAGTATACTAATTACATTTAGGAATATATTGTCGCGACGATACTTTTCAATCATATTCGCGTATTATTCACAGTTGCGCGAAGGCAACACTAATTGTATTACTTTTTTATCTTGAAATTACTTTTGCAAAGGTAAATAACTTGTGCGTTCTAAATTTATGAACCGAAGAAGCGCGAATAACTGTTGTCGCATGAATCGCTTTCTTCTCATGTGTTAAAAATACTGTCAACCTCACGACGACATATTCGTAAATTAAATATCGGCTTTAAATTTTAGACATCTGTATACTTATTTATAATACCGCACTAGGGAATTAAAAAAAACACATCGTGCCAATTATATTGCAAAGCAGGCGTAGTACCATTGAACAATAATTATGTATATTAAAATCATCGACTAGAACTTATATTATGTCATGCGATGTTTTTAAACAATCGCCTACACAATAAAATTACAGAGGAATAAGTAAGGACTTCTCTTATACTCAATATATACTAACCGTCTGTTTCATAAAGGTCTCTGAAGTCTAACTAAAATAGTCTAAGTCTGTTGCCACCTCTATTTGTTGACATGAAAGTTACAGTGACAATATGATTTTTTATAGACCTGTTATAATGTCTAAATTTTTATGAAACAGACAGTTACTATATAACTGCTATAGTCAGTTTGTACTGTAGTATTTAAGCATGCGTTTTCAATAAAATTACATCCATTTGCGTGGCGATAATCGAACCGATCGCATTTATGAACGATTATTTGAAGTGCACGCATAGACCTGGTTTAGAAGCCTTATATTTTAGTCACATTCCATGTAAAATGTATTTTTGTATTAACTTTTTAAGGTTTACAACACCATTTTGATTTGGCGTGGTGCTTTAATGCCTTTATTTATCTTTATAAAGTATATCGTTTAAATTAAAATTATACATATTAGGCCAGCTATATTGTTTGTTTAGATCTGAATGGATTATCTAATGTATTTTACTGAGAATGTATTATAATAATGATTATTACTACGTTTACAAAGATAATTGGATTAATTAGATTTACTGTTTTGCTTTTGTATTGATCATGTAATCAAATTATACCTATTAATTATTCGTGCAAGGTTTTAGTTTTTTCGGTACACGTTTGATAAACTAAGCTTTATTAATCATAATATTTTTACTACAGATCAACATAAGATAAATCGATTTAAATATACCTCTCTGAAGACCTCGACAATGTTCATTCTCTTAAAGTGATTCAATTTTTACTTTCGATAACGCATATATAATAAATAAATATTGAAAGATAGTTATCACAAAGCCGTCAATGTTCATCACATAAATGTTTATTCCCATATACAGGGTAGGTTTCTTCAAGGGCTTCTAAGGGTAAAATCTAAACAGCTAAACATATCGATATCCTACAGTATTCGTTTGTTGTCAGGAAAAGAGGATTGAAATTGCGAATTTTTTAGCGTGAATCTATTTTTGAAAATCCGTTCTTATTTTTATTAAAATCAAGCGCCAGGAGTTGCGGTCCTGGCAATATTTTTTTATATATATCGAGAAACTTAAGGGCCCTCAAGAAAACTCACCTTGTAAACTATTTTAGATTCGTTGACAAGTGACGTTGCTATAGCTCATGTCCATTCCATAACAACTAGGGTTTTTCTACTAGCGATATCGATAATAGATAGAATGTAACTTTGTCTAGAGCCTCCAAAGTAATCTGTTCTGAGGTTTTACTTGTTTAGGCTAACTTCAGAGTGGTCTATAGATATATTGAATTTTTAAATCAATGAGTATGATACTACTTCCAGAGTTGGCTCAAATGTAGGGCATAGCTCTGTTTCAGAGCTTATAATGTAAGAAATATCAATCTGTAAGCTTTATGTAACTTAGATAGGATTTTATACCGACTTTACCTATTACGTATATCGCTTTACAACTTAAATCATAATATCATCTCGTCAATTTATTTTAATATTGTCATGAAATTCAAATAAACTGCTCTTATAATACAAAAGGTTTTATTACATGTCAAATGACCATGTCCACATCAGGTGCTGGTTTTAGCAAGTAATCATTTAGGTCGTATTTTCTTTTCTTAAGACCTTCAACCCCCATGAAGTAAGGAAGGCTTTCACTGGCGGGTAAGTAGTAAATTCCGGGTTGGCTGAAGTTTGTTTTTGGTCCGAGTGTATTTGTTTTTGATTGTTTATCGTAGCAGTTCCCATGACGGGCGTCGGCGACTGAATCGCACTGAACTGCGATGAATTTGTCCGGGTAGTCGAACGAAAGGATCCAGTAAATTGCTGCACGAACGTGGCTGCACAGTTGGAAGCAAGGTAGGATAAAGTTGCCTAGTAATGCTGTCTGGAACTCACCTGGAAAACAAAAATGCTTTGAATTTGCTGCATGAACAACATTATGACCGGACCTCAGTAGATTTGCGGGTTGGATCTACAACGCGGCAAAATTTTGTTACTCGTTTTCTCGTGAAAAATAGCAATATCTCCATGTCTACCTGTGTTAAAATGGCAGTGACAAAAACCCATCTCGCTACGTCAAAGGAAGACTTATCGCTAGTATTTCTGTCGGTGAGTATCAATTTGTAACATGTGCACCAATAGAAAAAATATCTATATAGGTTCGCGAGGCCTAAGAAAAGCTCCGTTTAAGAAAGCAGACGATGGGTTCGAAACAAAAAAAAAACTAGATAGATCGGGTCCAAACAATAGATTTCCAAGTAACTAATCAACAAGCAGCAGCACAACGAGACAATAATCTATTGTGTATGGAATCCTCGCAGTCTTCAGGGTTAAATAATTCATTCATGTTATGTCTTCATACATCAGTAGCTATGTTTTAGTATAGATTGTGGCTCTATTCAGTTAATTGACACACAATAAAGAGATTTCTTGTTGATAAGTATGATGGGAGGTTTTCGGTCTAAAATAGATGCCGCCACGAGGGCTGTCCATTAGCTAAGACAAACTTTGGTGATATTCTGCGAATCGGGGTATGGTCAAAATATATTACCTCCATTGACATAAAAATCAACATGTCCCATGGTGTCGGCTATTCCGAAGCCGTCTATATTGGTGTGCACCACATCCACTTTGTCAGCAGCATCGGGGTTCAGTCTCTCTTCGTTGGGCATGTTGCGAAAGCATGGTCCGGCCGGATCTAAGGCTAAAAAATACAAATTTTGTTTCGGACAACTAAAGAAAACTATTATTTCGCCTTTCCTCATCACCTCAGAAAGTTTAACAGGTTCACGACTGTGACTCCCATGTACCGGAAACATGTTATTCCGTCAATGTTTATTTTGGTAGAGAGAGATGATTATTTATCTATTATGTCGGCATCGAATGTGCAAGTCCTCACGCAAAGCAGTTAAATACAGTACAACTCGCTACAAAACATTACCTACGATCGCCCACAGTACCCACATTTGATACGGGAAAGAACTAGTCTCTAATTTCTCACAGCCTATTGCCTTATGCAACTACCTAGTTACCAACACAAACGCACAGTTCTAAACTTACCTAATCATCGGTCCGGATGACTAGTATAAAACTTAATCGAGATCAAGATAGAACTGTCTGTAGCCCACAGATTAAGCTTATACGTTCATTGAAGACATTATTACCAGTAAGTCTAGCAGGCTTCTCTCCAGTCAACTGTTTATACTTGACCGAGCCAAAATGTGCAACGTGGGCTCCCAGGCTACCGCCAACAATCTCCAGCCTACTTGGAGATAGCCCCGTCTGTGTGAGAGCAGCCATGAATTCACCAAGGAGATGGCCTAGCGGCTTTGTGGTCCGGGCTGCCCTGGAAGATAATAATTTTCTTTCTGACACAGTATTCAAATAATATCTGTAATGAGCAGTTGTGTATTGGCAAATGTACTATAACGTTCAAAAGCATATTTTCTGTTCAAATGTCGAATAATAAAGTAAGGTTGCGCCAAGTGATTATCCTACATAAGGAGTTAATAAGACATGGCTATTAAAATATTAAAAACTGCCTTGATTCGCACAACATGGTTTGATCCATCTATGATCCGACATGAATCACACTGGTAACTTCGTTATTTTCAGTACACTGGCGGCTGCCATCAATGATGATGATGAGTATTTTGCGACTGCGTGCGCGTGATTGTTGGTTCGGCTACAAACCTCAAACGCAGACTGGGCCAACTTGCAATTTCCTTTAGGTACCTGCCCTTGAAATATAACGAAATTTGAATCGGTGTGCGTGTCAATTCGGGCTGAGATTATTGCGTGCAGTACGATGTGAGTATTCAACGATTTTATGTTATTACTATTTCGTCAGTAGGTTAATTGTGTGCAGTTACATAGTCGTTGTCTTCTTAGGATTAACGCGAACCAAGCTGCAAAATACTGACAATTGACTGAGTTTGAGCACATAACCGCATGGTGTAGGTACGTTGACCCTAATAATCTTAGTTCTTTATATTTACAGGTAACTTACATTGGATACGTGCGTACGAAAATAGGGAATATCTCGACTATGATGACGTTGCGTCCTTGGCTGAGGTACACGTTGGCAAGAGATCTAACTAGAGGTGAGAATGAAGCATCCATGTATCCACTTATCAGCACCTGATGATTTGAGACATAATTATTTACTAACGCCTGTTTTAATAAACGAATTTAAAATGGCCCGGTAATCATTACATCTTATACTCGCACACACAGGTTATATAAACCAACTGAGTTGTAAACGAAGGTGGCAAAGAAGGTTTATGTTATATGTTCGTATTTTATCGTTAATTTAGTTATAAAATGATGGCATCCGGGCTCTTTACTACAGGATCTTTACCTGGTCGGAAGTAAGTGACCAGTAGGCCGATTTCGGTTTTTTCCGATTTCCGAAAAACGAAAAAAACAACTTCAAACGGAAAACCGACCTTGGAGGAAAACCGTCAGTTCGTCAGTGAATCAAGTAAAAAATTCTTATTAGGTATAGGTGTAGATAAAAAGACCGCAAACAAACGTATTTGAAAGCTGACACTCGAAGAAAACTTTCACGACTTTTAAAAAAACGGCCTACGCGTATTTTTTTTCAAAATCGTAAAAGTTTTTCAATCAAAGCGTAGAAAACCATTCTCCGACATCACGATAAAGTTAGCAAGTTGAAGTGGCAATGGGCAGGCCATAAGTAATGCACGTAGAACTGACAGCAGTTGAGGAATAAAGGTTTTTGAATGGCGACCGCGAGACGGAAGCCGATGTAGACCCGACATTGTGAAGATCGTGGAAAATCCATGAATAAAAAAGGCTCAATATAATTCTTCCTAGAAATGTATGGGCCCTATTACCAGCAGTGGATTTCTTCAGGCTGATGATGAATTATGATTCTTTATAAGCATGGAACCATCAAGGTGCGAGTCTCGATTGCACCCACCTTGAGGTTACTTTTTTAAAGTTTCAAACAAACGTGCTTTTTGCTTGAATTGTACTGTCAGTTAGCTAACCACAAAACATTTTTTATGGGCTTACCTTGTACTATAATATATTAAGGTAGAATCACATTAGACCCGTCCCGTGTGTCGCGACGCGTCAGAAATCCCTACATTTTGTATAGAAGTGATTACACTAGAGCACACGGCGCGGGTCTGCTCCCTCTGTCTCTGACTGTCGACGCCGGTAAACGCGGGTCATGTAGAATGTGATTCTGTCTTTAGGTACCTGTGTGGTTCCCTTCCTTAGGTTGAGATGCTTGGCAGCACACTTGGCGCCACGGGCGCTGAGCTTGCATCGCAGCTCACGGTCCATTTGTCCTCGAGATGGACGCAACGCGATCACATATAAGGAACGAAGGGTGCTCTTCGAAAATGTTGTGTTGCGGTTCATGCCGGGACCTGAGTAAGTTGACTTTGGTTGATTATTTGGTTTTTGTGCCAATACGGATTACTTTTTAACAGACTAAAAAAAAAAATGTTTTATCTATGTACCTAAACTTCCTGTTTGGTCTTGCTTTTTTTAAACCAGGCGTAAAGAAATTTAAATTCTATCCAGAAAGTATTGAATTTTTATATAAGAACAGCTTTTTTTTTACGCTAACTGTGTTAGTTTATAGGAAAAGTTTATATGACTCCCCGATATTTCAGGAGTAGTCTTATATACCCTGTGTATTAGGGGTCGCAGAAGTCAGCGAAAAGCCAGAGGATCATCCCCAATCAATACTAATATAAGTGTCATTTATAAGGGATAAGTTGTAGGGTGCCTGCTTAGTTGACACAAAATCACCTTCAAGTGTTCATCTCTAATTTAAATATTGTAGTTTTTTTTACAAGAAGTTTATTTAACATTGAGAGGTAAAGTCAAGGGCAGAGTATCGTGTAACAAGGCAAAGACACGTTATATTATGCATGCTGCAGCTTTAATTCTAAATTGGTCACATTATGTCAGATGATCTAAGAAGATAAGGTGATTGGGTTCGTAACTGAATAAGAGGTTGATTATAATTTTATGAAAGGCAAACATTAGAGACAAGTATATTTTAGTAGTAGTAGAGCTCATAGTGAAGGGCTCATCCGCGGAAGTACTTAGTACCACTATGCCTATTTCTGCCGCCTAGCAGCTTGCTGTGTTTCTGTTTGAAGCGTGTTAGTGCCGGTGCACATCGTAGGGCACATTGTAACGATCCGTCGATTGTCATTTAATTAAGTCACAACAATTAGAATGATTCATTGGAGGATTGTTGAAAATAGATATAGCTAACTACGTAAAAATGGCAAGAGACCAATTTAATTAGATAAAATAGGCTCACACCATAAATCCTAGGCACGGTAGATATTCTATGGAATAAATTAATATCAGTGTTAGAAGTACTACTCATACAAGATTCAATAAGCAAGCTAAGTTTCGAAATGTATTTTGTTCTGGGAAAAATGCTTAAACAAAATAGACCTTATTTGTTAGCCAAAACGAACTACAAAATGCTTAGATCTACAATGAATAGTAACTATTACTTATTCTGTGTCAGGAATGCCATTTAGTACAGCAGCAATAGCGAAAGTAACTAATATGTACTCCATGGCTAGTGCGACGCATGGGTACTCATTTGGTAGGCCTAATATGAATAGGAATAAGGTCGAAGCCTGGGGAGACTTCGATGGGTTGCATAGTATCAATTATTATCTTTGCCGCGCGCTTTTTGAATTCGGAACGAATATGAGCGCGCCACAATTAGCTTTGCCGCGCACTTTTTGAACGTGGAACTTTTTCGTGTTCGGCGCCAAAGAAATCGAACCAATGGGGTCGCCGCGGGCGAAGGAAGAAAAAAGGGCGGGAAGATGAGCCCGCGGTTTTTGGACTAGAAGGATCTGGGTGACTAAGGAAGTAGGTAGGATATGGGAAGGTTTTTGGTGATTAAGTAGGTAAGGTGTAACCGAAGCAGATTTGAGTGAGTCTTTTTATATTATGTTTCAGTGTATATCTACTTGTGTATTTTATGTTTCTACCTTTTAGATTGGTGACCAAATAGAGTAGGATGGGTTTCCTTAGGTGGACAAACCATACCTACAATAACCTATGATCTAGATACTCAGGAAGTTAATAATTGTGTTTTCTTGTTTTACTGTGTGATTGTGTAGGTACCTACTTGGACTATATTGGGGTGTCACTATAGCAGTCTTTAGCAGGTTTGATTCCTGTGATGGAACAATCTTACGATTACTTTATGATCTATTATAGAAATTGGTATTTTGCACTTGCTCGTATATTGTATGAGAGGCTCAAACAGAGTGGGTTCGATTCCTGACAAGACTATTTTGGGGTGTCATTATAGCAGCCTTTAGCAGGTTCGATTCCTGTGACTGGACAGTTTTACGATTACCTACTTTATGATCTATTATAGAAATTGGTATTATGCTCTTGCTCGTATATTGTACGAGAGGCTCAAACATAGTGGGTTCGATTCCCGACTAGGACTAACCATGCATATTATTTACTTTAGAAATTTATGTTCTACATCTACTGTTGAGCAATATATATTTCGAAGTGAGTAACTAAAATGGTGCAGGTTCGAATCCTGTGGCGGAAGATGATCAAATACACTATGTTATTTTATCATACATTTGCTCTCATTTTATACCTAGAACTACTACTATCATTTGCTACTTTCTATATTCCTTCTTCTAATTGTAAGAGCCCTGTGTATTTACTTAGTGGTGTTCTGTATTTGTTGTAAAATTAGCAGGAACGAACGATATATTGTTTAGGACCCTGTCTACCTACTCGTTCAATACTAAATAGTTATTCTTCTACCTGTTATCATGTACGGAACTGAACCTTAACCGTATATGATTACTACAGTTTCATACATATTTACTTGATCTTAAACGTATTTGTTATAGCCTGATTTATCATGTTTATACAAATTACATATTAGTATATAATATGTAATTTGATATGACTCGAGTTGATTTTACTCATGGTGATGACCTGTTTACTGTTCGAACCAATCTAATAGTCTTAAAGGAATAACTAAAGGTGAAGCCTACCTATTTACTAAACTACATAAGTCCCATCATACCTACTAATGAGCACATGACTCTATACTACCTGAATCTAATGGAAAGAGGATGGAGTATAATTAGTGGAGTATTTTGGTATTTTTATTATTATACCGTATGGTACATTTGATCACTCTAATGACACGCATGATGTCTGACACAAATGATGTCTAGCTCGCATGAGGCTATCTACGAATTAGAGGCTGATCTGATTTACCTGGTTTTACTACCTTATTTAAATTGAGAAAGTTCTCATGGCTTCGGTTTTGGTTATCTAAGACTTTCTATGTGTCTTATAATAAACTCTCGAGTTGATTATACTCATACTCAGTTTTGGCATTGGCCTATTTACTGATTCATTCAATCTAAAATGACTGAAGGTGAAGCCTACCTATTTATTGAATTATATAAGTTCCATCATACCTACTAATGAGCGCATGACTCTATACTACCGGAATCTAATGGAAAGAGGATGGAGTATAATTAGTGGAGTGTGTTGGTATTTTATGATTATACCATATGGTACATTTGATCACTCTAATGACACGCATGATGTCTGACACAAATGATGTCTAGCTCGCATGAGGCTATCTACGAATTAGATGCTGATCTAATATACCTGGGTTTACTAGCTTACTTAAATTGAGCAAGTTCTCATGGCTTCGGTTTCGGTTATCTAGAAAGACAAAGGATTGACTAAATCAGTCAGAATCTACTTTTGTCTTGATGAATGTCAGGAACCCAATAGGGACTACTTTGATTCTAAATCCATTTAGGATGATTGTAGTTCCGCACATAACTTAGGAGGGTGCATGGATGTGTTGTATTATATATATATAATATTACAATGACTAACATTTAATAATTAACGTAGAAGCTTTCGGATGTGTGTGTGAATGTAAAATCTACAGTTCTGGGGTATTTTGCTAAAAGAATATGTCCTCTCAATCTTTTGCTATACAGATAATGACGAACATGACTTTGACAAGTAAACTCAGTAAATAATATGAGGTCCCACAAACATAGTGTACTTGCAATGGCGGAGTACCCAGTACCTATGTCTCGGAGAAGGCTTACCCAGTCATGAGATGAGAGCCACTGGGGGTTCGCGGATGGCGGGGCGATCCTCATTAGCATTGGTTTACAGTGCTAATCCGATTTTGTAGAACTAAATTCCTAAATTAGACACTTACAAGATAAAACTAATAGTCTAGTAGATTGACTAAAGAATACCTACTTCCTATCTACTTGTTTATAAGATATGAACTATATATATATATATATATATATATAAGAATATATTAACAATATTTAGGGATGATACAAGAAAAAACTAATAGTTTAATAGGTTGACTAAAGAATATCTACTTTCTATCTACTTGTTTATTTGAGAAAATTGCATCCTGTAAGTAAATTAGTTATCTAGGTAAAAGGTTAGATGTTCAGGCTATTCAGAAATATATAAGTTAAATCTCAACATAAAGTCCTTTAAAGTTCCAAGGTTACTATAGATCACTTCCGTAGGATCCTAACACTAGACGATTCACTGGCCAATATAGTATATTAAATAGGTTAAAAAGTAGGTAGGTTGTAGTTGTTTAGGTAGGTTAGGCTTTAGGTTTATTTTTATATATATTTCATTTTTATATTTTTATATATATTAAAGTTTTATCAGGGGGGGTTGTTACAACATTCATAAACGAACGTGACCTTCGAGGAAATATTTTGTAATAGGTAACTTGTTAACAACAGGTCGTTCCATCAGCAAATTCCATCAGAAAATTTGGTCGATCGATTTTAGAACAACCAAAGGGTCGACGCGTCGGGAAAACACTGAAACTTATTTACAGTTTCAAAACTATTTTCGCTGGTATAAAACATTCATTGTACGAATACGCAGTATAACGTACATACCTAATATAGATTCGGATAGACATTTCGCTTTCAAGAGGCCTCGAAGACCACAATGTAGAGTACGTTTAAAATCATGCTTGTTACGCATTTAACATAATTTAAAATAGTTTTCGTTGCGTACGTTGGTACGCATACAAATTTAAAAAACACTAATATAAATATTCCATATTTCAAACTACTGCAGTAACATTTACATTCAAGGTAAACAATGTTGCGTATTTATTATGGACAACAACATAGTTATATACCTATATTTGTTATGTTGGGGTTATTTTGTAATAATATGATGAACATTTTTAGGATTCAGTTCCGAACGTCAACAAAAAAAAATACTTTTAAATTAGGTATCATTTTATTTCAGTCTGTCTGTGAATTTGTCTTTTTTAGGAACGGCTTTATTCAACGAGCACGGTAGATATCTAGGTGCTCTAGCCCGAAAAGGGCTGTTAAGTTGTTTAAATAATTTACAGATTTGAAGATGTTACCGGTCAAGGGATATATCTATCTGAGTACAGAAGTCTTAGGGTTCGGTTCTTACTTGTACTTGTTCCGTTTTACACGGATCACACTCAAAAACGGTCGAAACCAAGCCGTAAGTTTCTTGCGTGTTCTTCTAAGCTTGTCGCTTGGTCGCGAGGAACTGACACCTTTAGATTCACCTAGACTATTCTAAGTGATCTCTTTGATATCATGGAATAAATGCCTTCCGACTTTGCTTTTGGCTTATGTCTTCATGCAGTCCACAATACAGAAAAAGATATTATTTCCGGTTACCTGTCCTTACCTTATCAAGGTTGACTAGTGTGTGTCAATTTATATAAGTAAATGCAAGCAATGGTCGAATCGGTAATTTATATCCGCTTAAAGTAATTAGTTTTTATTTAGGTGGGTAACTTCATCAACATCAATATTTTAAGAATCACTGTTATGACTGAATTGGAACTCATTGAAAACCGCAGAAATTAGCAATTTGGAGGGTGTGTAAAATTTGTGGATTTGTGTAAGGAAATTTGCAAGTCTGCATTATGCAGGGTTTCAAAATGAGGTTGAATAATAGTGAATTTCTCCGAAATGGTGACTACCACGGGAAAACAAAGTCCAAAGACGAAGTCCTAAGTAGTAACTAATTAAATTTTATTATGGCATGGACTACCGTATCCCAATCCTGGTTAACGAACGAGGACCAAGAAAAAACATATCACAACGATCGAACAAATAGTAAGTAACTTACAATCCGCCATCAACCCCGCAGGACTTCCCGTATCCTGTGCTGCCAAGGCAAATCCACACATCAAGATCTTTATCACGATTCCTCTCATTATAAGCGTGAGGGTATTTAGGTTTTTTACATAATACGAGTGTCCGAGACGCCGGTTATCAATGAACTAACCAGATGATGTAGTTTCCAGACAGAAGGCCGTGTGTTGAATGCCAGTTAGAGATAATTAAACCGTGAACTATTGAAGGTCATACCTCGTCGGACTTAGGATTGGCGACCTCTTTGGCGCAGCGGGTGCCTCACCCAAGACGCATGAGTGGTAGGACAAATGGTTGCAAGATCTGTTCATAGACAGGGTCGTATCACACGGAACTCGTAGTTACTGATACTCGTAGTTCAGGTTAGGACAAAGTAAAGTAATTATATCGTAAAATATGACCTTGATAACTGTGCATGAATTTTGAATTTTTAGGAGTGTGTGTGCGTCAAATAAACTTTCTTTCTTTCTATTTATTTATTTCTTAATCACATACACATGGCGGATCCAAATTTAAAAGAATGCAAAAATATTATGGTGAGTAGGTACAATTATTATACTTATCTAGTTAAAAGATTTCTATTTATAAAGAAAACTATAACGTATACAAGCTTATATAGTATGTATCTACAAAATAGGAATAAAAAGGTTTAGCTATCTGCAGTCCGTCGCAAGCGATCGAGAGATAACTCAACTGATCCCAATAAGTACCTATTGGAAATTTATTGTTTAAAGCGTTTCCTAATAGGAGATATTTTAATGTATCAGGTTTGTGATAATGCCAGGACATTGAGAATGTTATTGAAAGATACATTTATATTTTTTCAATGTCACCTCAGATTTAGATAGCTTAATTGACATTGGTTATAGCTATAACAATTACGAGTTTCTTTGTCCAGACTGACTGACTGACATATAGATAGCACCTAAACCGCTAATAGTCATATAGAGACTTGTAGTTTTTACGGTATATATAATATAGTGCGTAGAGGTGTAACTATGAAAGGAATTCCAGAAATTTTACCACTAAATGGGTGCATTGGAGGTTGAGGTTTGTGTGAAAATAGTTTACGCGAACAAAGTCGTCTGCAATTTCACTAGTTGTAATGCTAATGTAGGTATTGTCTTACCTTGGTTGTCGTATAATGAAGTAGTGAAATCCGCGCGACTTCGTCCGCATGAAGTTTTTCGTATATTTTCATAGTTATTTACCATCGTTACAACCGTGAATTTCGGGAATTCTTTTATTAGTACACCCTATGCACCACGTCGAATATATCCTGAAAATTTAAAGTCTCTATGACCAGTGGTTTTGGCTGTCCGTTGTCTATAGGTATGTCAGTCAGTCAGGACAAATCCTCTTATAATCGGTATAGATTGTCTGCCTTTGTGTGCTGTATGCAAATTGTTCTAGCTTAGGTATAACTAATGGTAAGCATATAAGTTTACGTCATGTAACATGAAGTTGTTTACTAACAAAGTTACCAATTTTTTTTATAACACCTGTTGATGGAACCAGCAGATAGCCCACCTGATGTTAAGTGGTAACCGTCACCTTTAGCAAAACAATGCCTCTCAGGTCACGCACGTCATGAACGAGCCTTTCGATGCACTGCCATACTTTCGTCAACCTGAGGCATACAAGTGTTAAGCCTTATAAGCCTGTAATTTCAACGGCATCCACACCCTTCAAACTGGAACACAGGAACGCTGCTTGATTGCAGAAATAGGCATAAGTAGTAGATTAACACTTATACTTACCTAGTTAATTACCTACTTACCATTATTTTACGGAACTATATTTATGTTAATTTTGTAAATTTCTGTACAAACTTGCCAAGGTAGCTCATTATACGTAATGATAGCATCAACAATCTTTAAACACACCTGTTTCGCCTCACTCACGATCATCAATGATTTAATTTCATTAGCTCACAGATGTTGCACGACGGGTGCCACCGGACGTTTAAAATAAAACAAACTTGACATAGAAACATTTAAACATAAATTTTTGATCCTACTGAATTATCTCTACTGTACCTATAGAAAGAAAGAAAAAATGTAAATATAATAGAATTATATGCAACAACACCCACTCACTACAAAGAGCAAAGCAGTCCGTCCGTCCTAATCTAACCACGCAATTACTCTTAAGTAGTTATGTACACTTTTAATTACTTAAAAATGTTTGTTGATCGCATCTACGTTTTCGATTCGTAGTAATGGCCTATTGAATCGCCTATGGGAACCAGATATTATCGAAGATCCGTAGCTGAAGTAAATATGTATGAGTAATGCGCTTTCAAACGATTGTTCCAACATTTTTTCCAAGATCGATCTGCAGAAAGGTAATTATACCTGATGTACCTACCAGAACCTATGTCTATAGTTATTCGTAGCAGTTAATGTGATCGGAGATGTAGAGCTCGCGCCCACACCGGTTTTACCGGCGTCAGTGCAAGTCCGCGGTTACTCACGCACACACGTTTTTTACATTCGCATTTTACTTACGCCAAAACAAACGTGCTATACATAACTAATAATGCATGTTGCACACCGATTATGAAAATAAAAACTCAATCCTAACTTTTTTATTTTTTGGATTTCAAAGTTTTCAAAAAGTGTAAAATGAACGAGTCAATGACAGGGAATAATACCTGGCAGTGGTATAAAGAAATGGTGCGATCCTGGCTCGAACACCCAGGCGCAGAAGACCACGAGGGGCTGAATACGACAGATCTGAAGATGGATCAGGCGTACATGATAGGAACAGCGGCCAAGGACGTGGGAGTGTACAGCGTGTCTGATGATTGTTTCCGAGTAAGTGTACAAACAGCTTTAAAAACATAGGACTATTGTAAGAGTTTTCTCAGACAATGGAAGTAAATATTTAGGTTGATGGTGGATTTACCGTTTTGTGTTTAATGATGACTGCCTGACCTACAGTTTTATATTATTACCTATTGACTATTGACTATCTAAAACACCCCGATTTGCCCCGAACCTCTAATCAGCATGAGTATATTTTCCGTAAGAGTTGGACTTTACTTTGGATCTTCATGCATCTAATCAATGGCCATCTATCATCCGTTATCTATTATCTATTTAGAATAAACTTAAAACATTCTTGGCCGCATCAAACTATGCCAAGGTTGCATAATTATTGCTACCAACGTGATAACTGTCTTTCCTAATAACATGCGGTACAGACCGGTATCTAAAACGGTTAAATTTTTTCCTCACTTAATTTACCCATACTTGTTGGTCCAGATTCTGGACATTAATAAGTAGGTAATCTCTGGACTCCGAACTGAAGTTATAGGTTTTTAATGCTGACCGTGGTGGTCTCGGCCTAGAATGACAGCCGTCACAGCTCAGTTTGTGGTAGCCCTGCCTTCTGTGCTGTAGGTGGTGGGTTCGATGCCCACCGAGAACAGACATTTGTGTGATGAACGTAAATGTTTGTTCTCTGCCTGGATCTGGTTGTTACATTATAATTTACGAGTAATTATGTATTTACAAAAAAAAAGTACCTATATAAGTATTGTATCATAGTCATCTGGTTCCCATAGTAGGTACAAGCTATGTAAACATGTTGTGTAAAAATTTTCATATATATTTATTTATTATTACTTAGGAAGGAATAGAACTCCTCTATCACTTTCCGTAGATTTCGTAAGAGGCGACTAAGGGAACGACACTGTTTTAGGTTGGGTAGCAGCATCTCCTAGGTACCTAAAGCAATACTGCGGTCACCGATCCGCCTGTCAGCATGACGCCCTCCCTAATAGGGGAGATCTATGGTAAATAGTAGCCGCATTCAGGCGACAACTTCGAAACCAATTGGTTTCGACCAATTACTTATCAGAACATACAGACATAAGTGTACGTGTGCTTCATTTATTTTTCAATAACGTTGACTTTCTCTTGCGTCGCGGATTCGACATTGATAAACAAATAACTGAAATTATAATTGAAACTATATCAGAAACCTTATCTGTGCGAGTAAGAAAAGGTTTGTAAACGTTTTTTAGACTTTCGCGTTAGGTATTAGCGTTCAATATTTTGAAAACACAGTTTCCAATTTCATACCTACTGACGTCAATTACTGACCACGTTTCTTTACCGTTCATGTAAATTCATGGGAAGTATGAGTAGGTAGTGATTTGAAGTCTGTTCTCTACCTTTCGTACCTGCAGTTAGAAAAAAGAGTTTGTAGATGTTGGTATAGTAGACGGTGCAGGCAGACACACACGCAAAATTAACAATATAATTCTGTGGTATAATTGTGTTAGTCTTGACATGTTGTAAATAAAGGACAGTAGAGAGTGTACTTAATTTTTTAAGATATTCTTTGTTCAATAAGGATTTGGATCACTAATAATGACAACCACATTATACAAAGATATAAATATATTGATTCAACATTTTGGATAAGTGATTTATTGGTTAGGTACTAAAAAAAATATTCAAATCAGTCCAGCCATTTTTGAGTTTTAGCGAGACTAATGCACAGGAATATTATTTTATATAGATAATCATTAAAGCTTCATGTTAATTTGGCCGTCTAATTAAATTATAGTTGCAGCTCAACTTTTGTCAACAAAATTCTATAAATCGTAAAAAATAAAAAGCAAAAATGCTAGGTATTAGTAACTTACAATTTCAGAGAAGTATAATTTTAATAAGAACATGTAATTTGCTCTACTTGTCGTGAAAGAAAGCCTAATTACTGAAGCATCGAACATCCATCATTGGTCTATCGTAAATTATATCGATAAATAATTCTAAGTGTATTGCACACTGTAGACGCACAATATCCGTGTTGTTATCGTAGTTGTTGACTTTTTATATTTTTTACTGATGTTTATAATTCTTTCAAGCAATTATCAATCAATGAAACTCGCTTACCTGCTTGAAAAAACCATCGGGTGTAACATGATACCGAAACAGTCAACTGCTGTCGTATATGTTAACTATGTATATGTATATATGTCAACATAGCCTATCAAAAACAAAAAAAAAAAAAATTCTGCTTTTGCATTAAAATTGTTTTCTTATTTTTATTTTAAGTTCTAGTGTGTAATTTCGGTGGTATTTTATCAAACACTACATACTTGAGGTTTGAGTGTTATAATGTGGCATCCTTGGATCCTTGGTGGATTTAAACGAAAATGTTTTCCTTGGGTCTTGAAGAAAAACGTCATCTCTCGATAGACTCGACTTGACTTATTATAATCCACTTGATATTGGAAAAAATGTCTATCAAATGATGTACATGTCAAAAAAAAGATTTAAATCGAATTAAATAAATTAGTAAAGCGTTTGAAACGTTGTATAAGCACAAGACGAGTAGGTACATGGTAGCACGCACTTTTGAATGTATTCGATGGCAACGACCTCTTTGACTGATGACGTGTCACTATAGGGATTTTCCTGAAACTAAAACCTTTCATATGCACAGAAATATCGATAGTAGGTATGTACATGGCATTCTTTGGCAAAATCAGCATATGAGTGCTTTTTTGTTAAATTCGTTTTGAAAAGACAAGCACATGAAGCATTACCTACACTTTTATATAGGAGGTAGGTACCTTAGGTTGATGGACGCAGCTCAGTGCATTATTGGGCACGTGGAATTAAATTATTCTAAAATAACTTTACCTGCGAGGCAATGCTTTGTTATAGGTTAAGATAACCATTTAACAACAGGTCATCTGCTTGTTTCATCAAGAAGTCGTAATAAAATACATGCATTCTTACATTCCCTTGGCATGCGGTAAAAAACATTCATTTAAAATTATCTAATCTAAATGATCTTAGCTCCTATAGGTAGTGGATCCGAAATCAAGTTACAAAAATCTGGACACAACAATGATTATTCATTTCGCCCACTAAAATATTCAGAGCAAAATAAAATATTATTAAAGTAGGTATGTATATTATTTATTCATTCATTCATAGATTCAGCCTGTAAAGTCCACAACTGGACAAAGGTATCTATACGTTTCCAGAAAGAACGTTTTGAGCCTTTTCCATCCACCAACTTCCCACGATCCTACAATGTGGGTCCATCAGGTGGAAGAGCGTCCTACTCTTTGTCTTATGATTTAATTCCACATGACATTCGATAACCTTTATTCCCCAGCGGTTGTCGGTTCTATGAGCTTATGGCTTGTCCATTGCAACTTCAACTTGCTGATTGAAGTGCTACGTCGCGGTGACCTTGGTATAAGAATGGTAGAACAGAGTTTATACGATACGCATAGACGCACAATTACACATAATACACCTGTAGGTACACATTTTTCGATGAAATAATAAATAAATAAAAACAAAATAAAATAAACTTAAAAGGAATATATATGAAATTCGGGTGCCCTCGAACGGTTTCGATGTAAACATACGCGTCTATGAACCGGACGTTTCAATATTCATGCATAGTCAACATCGGACATCGTGCAGAAATTGCAAATCTATGTCAGTAGGTATGTGCTGCATGCCTCGGAGCAGGAAAATATGCTTCAACTGATTTAGCGGCTAATTGTAGATCTCTATGGTGTTGGGGTAAATAATAGAATTTTTTATAGTATAGGTACTAGCTGACCCGACGAACTTCGTACAGCCATATTTTTTTTCCAATCGCGGACTAAATATCATAAAAAAAATTAACTATTAAATTTTTATTATTTTGTTTTATACAAGTTGACAATGACGAACACAAAAAAAAGAATTATCCAATTTGGTGCAGTCGTTCGGAAGTTATGCATCAAGGAACATACATTTTGGCAATTCTTTTTTATGTATTAGTTATATACATAAAAAAGATCTATAAGTATGCCTCAGTTTAATGGAGAATTAAAGGTATCGCGATCGTTTTTTATTTTTCAGTGTCCATTCGAGCTCCAGAAGATGATTGCAGCAGGGACCGAGGAGTGGTGGGTGATGAGCACAGCCCGCCGGTACACCTGGAGGGTTTACACCGACTACTCAGAACAATACGTCACTGCCGGAAACACGACGTGAGTTTACTACTTATACAAGTCTACCAAAATATGCCATGCTTATTTCCGCCACCAAGCAGCTCGCTGTATTCCGGTTTGAAGGGTGTTGGTGCCGGTGAAATAACAGGCATGTGATGCTTAACACCTGTTTGCCTCAGGTTGATGGGCACAGAGTAGTGCATCGTAGGGTACGCTCTTTACGAACGTGACCGCGAGGCAATACTTTGTTATAGGTGGGCCATCTACTTGTTCCGTCAATGAGTTGTATATAAAGAAAAAAAAATACAGTTACTTATTAGTGACTGAGAACCTATATGTAACGTTTCTAAGTAGGAGGAAGAACCTGTTTCGGAATCTCTCAACGTTATCACTGAAAAAGTTCCTAAAACAGTGACACAATTCTTTATGCCTTTGTGCTAAATAATCCGGTATGATGTAGCACGCTTTTCTAAATAGGTAATAACCCAATGCATTACATAAAAAACATTTTAATCACAAACTCAATAATATAAAATCTTTTACCAACGTGTTTTATTAAACTGTTTATATTTTGTTGCACAGAGGCCTATTGTGTCAGCTAAGGCCAGATGTGGGCCAGTTTGGAGTCTACCGACTGAACGCCAGCGAAGAAGGCTGCAACGTGAGCACTGTCAAGGATCCCGTTGATATTTACATGCGTAAGTTTCGCAAGTACCTAGTGCCTTTACAGGCCTTTACAAATACATGCATTATCAATATATGGACTCGATATTTCACTCCAAGTAGTTGGTAAACTTTTTCTACGCTGTTACTCCATTTCCAGTATAAAATGTGTATCAAAGCAAAGGGCCGTGTGCTTGTGAAAAGACTTTGGTTCAAACTGGCTCATGATTTTTAAAGAATGAAGAACTAGCACTTATATTTTCATTTAAATAATGTTTCTGGTACGTTACTGCATCGCAAAATTGATATCCTTGACCAACAAATATGCAATCTTGTATTATCCTTATTTGCATGAAGAGATCAGATCAATAACTTTAGTTTATCACAAGGTCCCATTTTAGTAATATTGTGATATTTACGTGATTCCACATTGCTTATTACGTAACAAAACAATATACGGTAATTTTTATCCAAATGTGTCGTTACTAATGGGTTTACCTACGTGCGCAGTCAATATACCTTACGGCTTTTGTAGATGTTGTAATTAAGGAATCGATAACCTTGGGGATTTCCATGGGTCAACCCTACTTCACCAATAATTTCCTAGGACTGTTCAGCTAGCACACTTAAGTCAACGTATAAAGTCAGGTAAAAACGTTTTATTTACAAAACAAACTCACCGCAGCAAATTAAAGTAATAAATTGATAAGATAGATCGAGTCACGCACCAAAAGGCGGAGAAAATTGTGAAAATCTGGCGTAACTAATACCGCGGTCGCGATGGGCCCAGGGAAAGTTGTATTACCAATGTCATAATCATGTTTGATTGCTTTTTGCACACCAAGATGAAAGTCATCGTCACCTAATATAGAAACTTATACGTGCCCAAACCCACTAATGGAGCTAGTGGGTAAGTAAGTATTTTCTTTTGCTTTGAATGCTCTTTTATACATAGGTATACAAACAGGTATTCATTTTAATAAATATTGTCCAGGAAAAGTAACTTCGCTTTGAAGCTTTTTTATTTATATCTTAAACTATATTATTTACTAGCGGCCGCCCGCAGCTTCGCCTGCGTGGCAGTTTTTTCCCGTTCCCGTTATTTTTTCGGGATAAAAAGTATCCTATGTCCTTCTCCTGGCTCTAAACTACCTCCCTGCCAATTTTCAGCTAAATCGGTTCAGCCGTTCTTGAGTTATAAGTGAAGTAACTAACACGACTTTCTTTTATATATATAGATTTGTTGAGAGACTTTGTGACGATATATCAGTAAGCTATATGTAAACAATTCTACTTTAAATAATAGTCCAAATCATAACTATGTTTTAAATATAGGTACCATACCTACATAGTCACCTGGTACCTAGGTACAAAAACTGTCGTCATGTAACAACCCGATATCATCAGAGAAGTTTTATCTTTAGTCTTACAGATCTTATCTGCCTAAGGAAAGCGTTATGTATGAACCGTAGATACACATTATCACGTTGTTCAGTAGTGTTGAAGTGGGCGGTGCGGCGGTTGACTGCCCTCTGTCCTTTTGTTGCACGATTGTCTTGATGAGCACCATCCGCCGACGACGACCCACAAACGAAGGTCTTCGGAGACATGTATTTGCCACGAGCCATTCAATTCTTGTGGGGTTGGGTTTGGATAATTGGATGATTAGATCCTTTTGTTCATTCTATCTTAGGAGATGTAGAGATACAGTCTACTGACAGAATAATAATGCTCTTGTTGTAAATATTGACTTTATTCACAAAAAAGGATTTGCTTTACATTTTTCTCATCAAGCAACATTTGGTTTCGATGTTTTCGAAACCATTCACTAAACACACAGCAATTTCGCTCAGATTTATTTCATACGTAGTTTTACATCATACACTCTCTTACCATTTTATTATATTTTCCATAGACAGTGTAAAACAGATCCCAAAAGGCCATTCTCTGGTGATCCACGCGGCCCTCAACGTGAAGATCTGAACCAATCACTAATGTTGGTCTGGTGTCTTTTGTCACTGCTGGCCAACGTACTGGAACTAACTCTGATGTTTCAGGTGTTGGATTCCTAAAATAGCAAAATGAATATTATATCCGTTTATATGACAGCCGTGGGTTCGAACCCCATCAAGAACAAACATTTGTGTGATGAACATATACATTTGTCCCGTGTGTAGGTGTTATATTGTATTTTAAGTATTTATTTTCAAAATAATATATAAGTATTATATCAGCTATCTGGTTCCCATAGCCTCTAGCTAGCTGGAGCAAGCTTAGGTGTGAATGTCTACCAATATTCAATTAAAAAAAATCTTTAGGTACTCGCTACATGAAATTTGCAAAAAACAGAATCATATAGACCCCACTTACCCGAATTTAACGAAATTTGCCCACAAATAGGTAATACGGTCGATAACAAGCTGGTCTTCATCAGTTTTCTGTTCATTTGATAGCTCGAATAGATAGGCTAGTTCAGCAGAGTGGCCTGCTCCCTCTACTTTAGAGTTATCAACGTAACTGAACACGTATTCATAAACAGCTCCAGCATCCTCATTCAGCAACTGCTCAATCGTTCTCTGTGCTGGGTGATTGAAGTCAAAGTCTGATTCAAAGTACTCTAGTTTTGACTCTACATCCACAGATATAGCTGCATCACCGATGTAGAAATGTTGAACAGTCTTCGCAGCTTTCACAGCGTCAGTTTCATCTAAATCGAAATGATTTATCACTTTAGCGTAGAAGGGATCACTCTCGTAATAATTTTCGCTTAACGAGCTACGCTCTTTGCTGGTGTAACCAATCAAGACAGGCGTATTGCGAACTTTCTGCACATTTGTTAATGCGTAGGGATCGTATTCAACTAAATTCTCAATTCCACTGAAAGACCGCTCTTTGCATGGCTTGAGATTTAGTTTTAGATCTAAAGCGGCTACAGCGACTAGATAGTGATCAGCCTTGATAAGGTACTCAATTGCCTCAGTGGAATCGGTGGTGTTAAATCCTAAACGTTCAGCTAGTTTGTTAGCAGCTTCTAGATCACCATTTACAAACATGCCTTCGTTCTGTGGGGTGCCACTTTCTATGATAGTCTTGTGGAATAATTTGTCGTTCCTTGAATATAAATGCAGCAACGCTGATGTTGCTCCGGCATCTTGGCCGGCTATTGTAACATTGTATGGATTTCCACCAAATGATGCAATATTTTTCCTCACCCATCGCAAGGCTTCAAACTGATCTTTGAGACCTTGATTACCAGGTACCGATGGGATGCCGATGCACAGGAATCCGTAAGGTCCCAGTCGATAATTTATGGTGACCACTATGATTCCGTGTCGCACTATGTTCCGAACACCGCTATAGTCGCCTGCGCTTCCACTACTAAAGTCACCTCCGTGGATCCAAAATAAAACGGGCAACGGACTTTTGGAGCTAGCTAAACTTGGCACGAAGATATTCAGTCTAAGACAGTCAATTGACGTATTAGCGTCGGAAGACAGTTGAGGGCAGCTGACTGAACCATCATCAGCATTGTGAATCAACTCTTTAAAAAGAGCTGGTTCCTGTGCATCCTGAAAAAAAGAAAATGCTGTAATCTACTGTCACTATACGACGTACCGTAATTTCCATTCCGTTGACCTTTTAATTATCACAACTCTGCAACCAGGATGTTCATTGACCGCATCTCTTACAATGTAAAAATAATGTTGTTTTATTAGTTTGTGTTACTCACCCCGAACGGGTTATCAGTATTGACTGTAGCGTACGGAATTCCTAGGAACATTGAGTAATCGCCATCAGTCGCCTTCTGTCCTCTCACGAGCCCCTGTCCACTGATTAGGACAAGGGGATCCACCCTTTTTTCAGCACTATATACACAGCTAACTAAAAACGTTACACAAAAAATAGCCCCCCTCATGTTCGTAGCATCAACTATCGAACAGTAACCGAAAATTCTCACTGTAACCTTTTACATGCAAAGATAAGTTTTATCTAGACATTTTTAGAGATAGATTGGGATCATAGTTATCTTTAAGTACCTATATATTGTATCCAAGTAAAACAGACACTTGCATCTTAAGTTCCAATGAGATAATATAATAAATAAGTAGGTACGTCCTTTCGTATAGAAGTTCAGCAACACCTACTCAACGCTTGTTTACTATCAAGTTAGCCTTAGAAATGAAATATCTTAAGATTGTTCGCAAATAAATATGAATGCAAACAAAACATTCTTATAAAAGTCAAAGCCAAAAACTTTATTAAAAAAAATGAAAAGTATCACTTGAAATAACACTTAAAAATAATTGACATTTTGATTTAGTACTCTGACACCCAGCTTTATTTTATTACCTACCTAATATGTTATATTTTATTTAAAACTTTCGCACAGAACAATGAAGTCCTAAGAATTAATTAGTAATTAGTGCTAAAAGCATTGTTTACCAGTAGTATTATTATTTGTTTTACCTCAGATATATTATGATCTTCTAGCTAGACTGACCATAAATTCACCTGCAAAGACATCAAAATATTCCCTTTTCTGATTTACAATAAACACAATCGCCTGAGATAATCAAATTGAATTCTAGTAGATATTGTTAGTACTCACAGTAGTACTCGCAGTAAATACATACGTATGGCATTTATTACAAACGCTGCCTTAAATATCAGGTTACGCTCCCTGATGGAAGTATTACTTATATAATTTTTATAGGAACATGTTAGGAGCTATCTCAAATGGCTGAGCTGTAGAAGCGCAAAGACTGGAATGGTAAAAAAACCTTGTATTTCAGCTTTACTGCTACTTCTGGGCCTACTGCTGACAGTATGGATCCTGTACGGAATAGTGAAGCTGATCATGTCCCGGGTGCGGAGTACTGGTAAACTGCGGTATGGGGATAAGGAATTGGCCATACAACAACGGCTGAGAGCACTTGACACTTTTAGAGGGTGAGTTTAGGTGATTTCTACTATTTCTTTCATTGAAAATGAAAAACAGTGGATGGGCTGTACGTTAGTTGTTTGGCATTCAGACACTTGTAGCGATTGTATAGATTAGTAAAGTATACTTACAATTGGCAAACAATGGATGAGAAGAGCCGAAAACCGGGCTCAGTGGCACGTCTTGGGAGAGGCCTACGTCCAGCAGTGGACTACTATAGGCTAATAATAATGATGATGATGACTTACAATTTTATTTCTCTACTGATCGTATAAAGACAAACATAATATATTATCATTATATTTCATCGAAAATGGTTGTACTTGTTACTTCAAGTAAGAAAATAAACACGTTGCAGGATTGCGATAGTGTTCATGATATTTGTGAATGATGGCGCGGGAGGCTACTGGTGGCTGGAGCATGCCACGTGGAACGGACTAGTGGCCGGTGACCTCGTGTTCCCCGCCTTCCTCTGGATAATGGGCGTCTGTGTGCCACTGTCTGTAAAGAGCGCCTTTGCCAAGGGAATCCCGAGGTGGAAAATCATTCTACATATCGTCAGGGTATGTATTATTAATGCATAAGAGACCCCCTAGAGTGACCGGTAATTTCATTGCGGCAGTTCGCAAAGCAAATATTGTTTTGCAGTCTTATAATTATTACTTATAATATTGGTAAAACACTTTTGGTAAATTGTACGAAAAGGTGCATTCAAATACAATCACGAAATATAATAAAAACCTCGGGAGTCCTGCTTGTTCCATCGTGAAAACGGTGAATGACAGGTTTTCGAACTTTGAGATGAAACAAGATCTTGACTTGCCTTTTTACATCGTCCACGGGATTTTTATTCCAGTTCTGCGGTCGCTGCACGCAATTACCCCACCCTTCTGTTCTGTCGAAATACTGAAGTAACTTTATGTGTGTATATGTACGTTGAGTAGTATTAGATTAGTATTGGCATGCGGAGAAAAAAAAGCCATATTACGAGAAGATATAGACATATGCTTAATAGACTGCTTAGGTTTTTTTTTATACGACATGCCGATAGAACGAGCAGACGGCCCACCTGGTGCTAAGCAGTAACCATCACCTATAACAAAGCATTGCCTAGCACGTTCGTGAGGAACGTGCTATACGATTTACTGTGCTACGACCATCAACCTGAGACATATAGATGTTGAGCCTCACGTGCCTGTATAATAATAACTATAGATATACCTACAGTCCTACCCAAACTGGATGGCTCTAAGCTTTAACAACAGGACATAGATGAAGGTGAAGTTTGTTTGTATGAACCACGCAATCTTGTCATACCAGTCAATCATTTGAGCCAAGCTATTAGATATGTAGACAAACCAAACAAAATGAGGAAGCCTTTCCCTTTAATTTTTTCAAAGAAAGTTCTTAATGACTAAGTAAATTCAACATGGTCATAGAGAGCAATAATAGGTGTCAATGTAGGTTGTATTATTGTTATAGAAAAAGGGATGTCTGTAACTTGCGACCCATAAGTTTTGACATATTTGTCTTCTTATACATCGTAGGTAGGTACATGGTTCTCAGATTTTTGTTCGCTAGGATTCTGTGGGTCAAATTGTTAGAGCATAAGCTCCAGATCAAGGACATCTTGCGTTTCTGCAGACACTCGCCAGAACATAGGTAATACTATTATGCAAGTGCCGTTACAAAGTCATGAAGGTTCATAATTACGTAAGGAGTCTGTAAGAAGACTGGTTCCATGCTCATACGCTGTATTTACAGATGAAGCAGGTTTGCCGGTAGCTTCTACCGACTTTTCGGTAGATACCTATATGCTACTTTTAGCGGAACGCGCGACAAGTTTCTAACCTATCACACCCTACTCTACCTATACGTACCGAGACGAAAATACCCTGAAAATATCAAGTCTCTAATAGTGGTTTAGACTGTGTGTTGTCTATAGTCTGATTCAAAAACAAAGATCATTTTTGTAAACAAAGAAATGTCAAGATATGCCACTGTCATAATGAGAAGTCAGGGGTAGATAATTTTTTTAACTATGGATCACTCTATAAAAAAATGGCACGCGGGTTTGCTTGTGCGATAGATACAATATTCTTCTTTAGAACACTCAAAAGTAGAAATCACAAACTCAACAACGCACAATTGCACACGAGCAGCGAAAACGGTACACATTCAACTTCAACGAGAGAGAAACGAATGAAATTACAATACAAACAAGCACTAAAATATATAATGTCAAAATGTTACGAACTCCTGTGATTTGCTCCCATTTTACGCCGATGATACCAGCGTCATAAAATATTCTCTACTAATATTTCTTTATCATTTTATAATTTTGTTAATAATATTAAATTAAATATAATGTACAGCACAAAACCATTGCTATTTTTGATTCTATGGATATTGATTAAAAAATGAACCCTACCATAAGTATTTTGAAAAAAAGATTAATCTTCTCTAAACTTATATTTAGAAACATTTTTTTTTATATGGTAGCACCTTTGTTTACAAAAATGATCTTTGTTTTTGAATCGGACTATAGGTATATTCAGTCTATAGTCAGTCAGGAAAAAGTGTCTTATAATTTTTTTAGTATTGATATACATACGGCACCATGTTACAAGTAATGTAAAAGTCATTTTGAGATTATTAAAGTTTGAAGAAGCCGGGTTACGCGAGATCGTACCGGCAAATAAGGGTATACTATGCAAAACTGCTTTCTGCGTGAGTGAGTCTAAGGAGGGATAACTTAACCGGTTGCTAACCTTTAAGAACCTGTAGTATTATGTAAGGAATAGCAATATGGCGTCAGAGGATTTACTTTTTCTGGTTCGAAACTCAAATGATTTCTGGATCATTATAAATACTATGCATTCTTTCGTTTAGTAGACATGATTTCTCTTCGCACTGTTTAGACGAAGAAAGTTTATCTCCTCCTAGATTGAGGATTGAAAGGATATAAATAAAATACTTGCTTCGTGTAAAAAGCTCGTACGAAATACACCTGGAGAATCTCGCATTTGACAGTCATATTTTTGTACCAAAAATTCATATAAATAATAATTCATATAATAAAAAACCTATCAAGCAAAGTTTTTATGATACGACTTGCTGATGGAACAAGTAGATAAAAGCATTGGCTTACAGGTCACGTTCGTTAGGATCTTACCCTATAACACAGTTCTGTCTGCGTCCATCAAACCGGAACACAGCCAGTTGCTTGGCGGCAGAAACAGGCAAAGTGATAAAAGATTTGGTCCTTGAATCAAAGACTTATGACGAAGAACTGACTATTATTTTAGACTTAATCGTTTTTGACGACTATTTCTGAGATTTGTTTAAAATAATCACGCATACGGACCTGCCTTTTGAATAAGAATTTTAATTCCCAGCACGGAGTACGTTCACTTTTAAATTACATCAGCTTCCGTATCTCGTACTTATAGAGTATTCAGAGTTTGATTCGATCTTTCACAACGCGCTCGCGCCTGTACTACAAAGTTGGTTTTTTGCGGCATATTTCCTTGGAAATTCTCAGGCGTGCGTGTTGGCGCAACGTTTAGATCTCTCCTCGTCGGAAACTATCAATTTGACTTACCTACATGTTCATTTCTACTATGTACTGCACATCTAAAGAATATGCATACAGTCTGGAGATAGAACTATTATTAAGCAATGTTTTTAGCGTGGCTCAATGAAATGTGGTGCCTTTTTATTAATTAGTTACGGTAAAGAATAAGAATCAACCATGGGGGAGGAAAAACCACATCGTATCTTATCAATTTAAACGAGAGAGAGAAAAATTATTTACTCGTGGCTAACAAACAAAAATAATTCAAAATTGAGTTAAAAATCCAAATATTTTCTTTTCCATAAAACTCACATCTAATTTGTAGTCAATTCTCCAAAGTGTAGTAAATTCTAAAACATCACACAACACAACTATTAGAATGAAAAAGTCAACATGCATTTTATTCATTGAAATCATACGGATCACTTTGAATCTAAACACTAGTTCCTCACGGCCAAGCTTAGAATATTGTAAAAAACTTACGGGTTGGTTCCCATTTCATAGTTTTTTGTGTAATTTTACAAAATAATATTACATGAAGCTCTAATGTGGTGCCCAAATCCAACTTAGTGAGGTATGCTCGTAATTGAAATATGTAGCGTAGGTACTTGATATTTTAATGGCATGCATGGTTCTGAAGAGTGAATATTAACACTCGATATAACTAGGTACTGACCCAGTGGCGGTCGTGGCCTGGTTGAGATAAAGATCGGAAAAGAGGTTGGCATCATTATTTAAATGATTGTAAGTCGCTCTTGAATGGTGTCTGATAAATGGTATGAAATAGTTCCGTTGCATACCTACCACTTATCGGGCACCATTCATGTACTGTGTTAGTATATAACTAGCGGCTGCGGGCGGCTTCGCTCGCGTGTGTAGGTATTTATATTATCCCAAAAGTTACGCCCTCGAGTGAGATTTGAACCCACCGAAGTATTTTTAGGAACCGAATGAAAAAGTTCAAATAGGCCGGACGAAAAGAATATAAAATATTTATCATATTTACGTGTCTTAATAATTTATTAGTTTTTATAGTGCTTTAAAATATTTTGGAATAAAAAGTAACCTATATTCCAGATTATGACATATTCGTAACAAACCGGTCCAGAAGTAGGTAACAACGTAATTAGATCACAATAAACATCTGAACTGTCACGTTTATAATATAAATGGGATGTGCTCGTGTGTTCTACCTATGTGTCCATGAAACCTGATGCACCCTGATAGTATTTTTTTTTGTAAAATTAATAAGTTCAGAAATGACAGGAAAATGGATTCGTAAGTAAGTGAGAGACTTCACTATTATGCAAACAAATTAGGCTGGCTCCTTAATGTTACCGGCTAATTTGCGTAAAATGAATGATGCGTAAGATGAATGCTGGCATCACCCGTATTTGTTTTGGACCCGAATTCATCATCATTCTCGTAGTTCCTATTAGCGATGTAGGGTCATCGCATCTGCGACTTAGCATAGAGAACCTATCGATTTATATTGTTACGTTTTCCAGCGATCATTCATGATGTTCCTGTTGGGAATGTCGTTGAACACAATCTACGGATCGAACATGCTTCATGAGCTACGTATCTTCGGCGTGTTGCAGAGACTGGCGGTAGCTTATCTGGTGGCGGCTGGCTTTTACGCACTCACCGCGCCCAAATATTACACACCACCGAGGGTAAGTTCGAAAGAATGCTTGCATGCCTCATATTGGCTCTATGATTTTTATATGATTTCATAGTCAAAGGCATCATTAAGATCAAGAATCGTCTTACAGCTAAATAAATCGAGACCAAACCTAGAAGAACAGGGGATAAACTTACGGCTTGATTCTTTCTTTTTTTTTGTGATCCTATAACATGAAGCTCCAGTGTGGTATCAATCTTACTTATTGAGGTGTGTGCAATATAGCAATATGTAAATGCAATCTAAGTATAAGAGCTATGCTTAGTTTGGGGCTAGATGATGTTGTGTATACATGTCCTGAAATATTTATTTATATTATTTATTAATCATGCCTATGCACGTCTAGGTAGTTCCACCCCTCATTTCATTTATATGATAAAATAAAATAAGAAATAAATAGCATCACGACTTTAATCCCCAAGTAAAGTAATCCCCTCCAATCTCTTAGTACCAAGTACCTACTCGAGATTCCTTCAGGCTGTCTAAAGGGTACATCTGGCACATACCCACATTTTGCAGTAAATACTGTTCCATACATGACGGGTTCCATAAAAGTGGCCATAATGGTGTCATCGCCACTTTTTATGATCATCTTGAATGTATTTTAAAGTAAATACTCAAGTAACTAAATAAAAATTAACATGTTTAATTATGAAAGTTTCAAAGGCTTAATCGAGCAGTATCTGTTGCCGGCAGGGAGCTTGCGGACAGGCGCTCAAGGATGTCCTGTCTTGCGTGTGGTGCTGGGCGCTGGTCGCTTTGCTGGTAACCGCTCACACTGTCATCACTTTCGTGGTTCACCACCCTGACTGCCCGGCGTAAGCTTAATAAAATTTGTGGTATATTTGGTGTATATTTCAAAATCTTCTTGACTGTGATGTACAAAAACATGATAATTTGTTCCAGTGGGTACATGGGCCCGGGTGGTAAGCACGACGACTGGATAGCTCCGGAGTGCAGCGGTGGCGCAGCTGGTTACATTGACCGTCTGCTGCTGGGGGAGACCCATCTCTACCAGCGCAGTGACGCGAGGATGGTGTATGGTGGACCTGCGACTGATCCTGAAGGACTACTAGGTTTGTTTTTGCTTTTAAGCCTAACACTTTTACCCTAGATTTCCTAACAACCCCACATTATATTTACATATACCCTTAGCATAAAATGTGTATGCGTTTATGTGGTAGAATTGTTACTATTGCTATCCAATATTTGTCACCTATTTTACCTATTAGTTACTTATTCAGCCAACAGTTTCTTCTTTAGTTCTTTCTCCAAGGCTTAAGCAAGCAAGATTAAGGGTCTGTGAGAACCTTATAAATAAAATAAAATAAATAAATAAATATTTGTGGACATTTTACACAACATCATCTAACCCCAAACTAAGCATCGCTTGTACTATGGGAACCAGATGACTGATAGAATACTTATATACTTTTTTTTTTGTAAATACATACTTAGAATACAATATAACACCCAGACAGAGAACAAACATCTGTGTTCATCACACAAATGTTTGCTCTCGGTGGGGATCGAACCCACGGCCTACAGCACAGAAGGCAGAGCTACTACTAACTGAGCTGAGAGGCTGAGTGAGAGAGGTGTTATGTTATGAAGAGAAGTTAATTTATTCTGAACGCTCTTTGTTCAGGTGATAAATGAAAATAATACCTTATTTGACATGCACGAAAGTAGTAGACAAACAAAAACTAATAAAAAAAGGAATATTTCTGTTCAGATTGCAGCTAAAAAGGACCTAAGGGTCAAATAGTCTTATTTACAATAAGTATATACCTAAGTAATAACGATAACTATCATACCTTCAGGTTGCCTAACGTCAGCAGTACAAGCGTTACTTGGAGTGCAAGCTGGAGCGACAGTTCTTCTTCAAAGGTCGCACAAGTCCAGGATATCACGCTGGCTGGCTTGGGCATTGGTCTTCGCACTTGCCGGAGCGTTACTGGCTGGCTTCTCGAGGGAACATGGCGTTGTGCCTATTAATAAGAACCTATGGTAAGCATGCAACTATAGCAAAACTTTTTCCAAAAAAAATATGCTGTGAATATGGTTGTAGGACAAATTTCCCTGCTTAACATGGTACATCGCACTATTACAGCCGTAGTGGTCTCAGATTAGAATAAGGTGGGGTGTACCTACCTACCTACCTCTCATGGACGTTCTAAAGGACGACTAAGGAAACGCATCAGGAGATGGATGAACTCTACGACGGTGACTCTACAGTCACCAATCAACCCGTTAAACGTAGTGACTATGGCCATATGGCAAACCCCCCTCAAATATGTAGAAAGTCAATATCCATCAGTAGACTTATCCGGTTAAGATTGATAACGTGACTATAAATAGTGAGACAGAAGTATAATACCTATGGTTTTACTTATAAAAATCTGCCAAATGCCATCTTTTACTCATAAGTAATGACAAATAGTGGCAAGGATAACTTGAAACAATATTTAAATTTAAATGTTGTATATAAGCATGACAATTAGTACGTATGTAACTGGTTTTAGAGTTGCCTCCGTCTGGTTTTTTTAGTGACTAGTTCGAAAACTCCTACACCAAAAAAACATTTTATTACGTTCCAGGTCCATGTCATTCGTGCTAGTAACATCAGCGTGCTGTCTGGTCCTGCTAAGCTTCTGTTACACATTAACGGATGCGTGGCGACTATGGGCAGGTGGTCCATTCCGTGCGCCAGGCCTCAACGCTATCGCCCTGTATGTGGGCCACTCGATATGCGCTCATCTCTTTCCTTTCCACTGGAGGGTGCCCAATATGCGCACACACACGCTAAGCCTGATCGAAGCGGTATGGGGAACGGCGCTTTGGGTGATCATAGCCCATGTCATGGCTAAGAAGAAGGTTTTTATTTCTTTGTAGATGAAACAAATACCTCTTACTTTTTATGTACGTTTGAAAAGTACTTGCAAGAAAGCTTCTGAAAAACAGCAACCGAGTAACATGGACCTGATGACGAAGAAAAGTTCTATACAACCGACTTTAGTGCTGCCATCGATATGCTTAGGTGGCTCTGAATTGGTAATATCAAGAGATTTTTTAAAATTCTATGAGAATAAAATTTTGTGTAAAATGCTTATGAAAATGCTTGTAAGTAGGTATACGTAATTTAAGGTTTGATTATAAGACTGAGTGTGATCGTACAGAAAGTGCTTCTAAAATTATTGATTTAAAATAAATATCTAGAACTTAACAGTGTTTCTAGTCTAAAATGTTAATTCGGTTATTTTTATAAGCCTTTGATTCGACCCACTGTCGAAATGATACATGCCTAAATGACAAGTAAATTATATATTTGTAAAAAATAAAGTTGCATTAGATTGTGAACCTATAAAACGCAATTAGTTATACTCACCTACCTAAGTTAGCATCTAAGTATGATTACGTACATTTGTTGGAATAATTAATAAAAACCATCGATTTACAATATTTGACGCTTTATTAGCTCAAAAGGGTGACAGTAAAATCCGAAATGTCATTGGAAAATAAAAATAAAACAAACGATTTAACAAATCATGACTCAAGGTAACAGCTAGTAGTTTTAACAAATAAAACTATAAATAAAAATACACTTTAAGATAACAAATTGATGTAAAAAAAGACCACAGCACTTCATTTTATTTGAAAGGGGCCTATAGGCGCCTTTTAAAAGTAGCATAGACTCATTCGAGATCAGAAAAAATATTCATTCTTTCTATAACATTTTGGATTTTACAACCCCATCAATAATTTAAGTCTGGAAAAATCTCGAATGAATCTTAAAACATTGTCACCCAAAATGTGCGATGTATAGGTTTCTTTAACATAGTAGGTTTGGCATTTCATTTTCAAAAATAATATCAGACCTTGCGCCTGTGACAGACTACAATACTACAATGCAAACGTTAAACATATCAACTACTTTATATAATTTACTAGACGTTTTAAAAAAATCACTCATGTAGACGGTAAATGCCATATTAGGAATTGAATGTATTTTATATTAAATATAGGTGCCCACTTTAAAATAAAGTAGAGGATACGAATATCATTTAAAATTCTATACTCTGTAGGTACGTACAGTTACTGATCATATAGATTCATTCAGTATCTGATAGACAGACACGCATTGCATTATACTTACATAGACGATAATTTATAGTCCAGTGGTTCTTAACCTTTTAATGTTCAGGGACAATTTGACAAAATTTTCGTTTTGCCAGCCACCAACTTCACCACCAACAATCTTAGATCACCACCTGTTTGGAAATGATACAAGTCGTTTTATAAACGAAATTATTTGAGAGGCTTAATATTGTATTACAGTTTGACGTGTCTCTCGCCCTGGTGGTAGTGGAGCAATCTACGCATTCACCGATTCGCTTTCAAGTCAGGTGAAGAAAGCTCGTGGACCCTTTAAGTGCTCTTCAAGACCACCGTTTAAGAACTACTGGTCTATACGCTAAACTAGAGACTTAACTCGTATAGTTATAAAGATTATGGTAATATATCTGAAATTTCAAAATATTTATATGAAAAAATCTCTTAAAAATATATCTCAATTCTTTGAAACATCTGAATCGGACGATATAATTAGTCAATATATTAATTGATTCAGCACTAAGAAGTATAAATATAATAATCTTCTCTCACTTATCCCTAAATAGGAAGGTTATTTTAAAAGTGTATAAAGAGAACATAATAATTGCACACACATTAAAATAATTATTATGATATAGGTAATCTGGCTGATACATCATACGATATAACTACGAGATAAAGATGCATTTGTTTATTTTTCTACTTAAAAGTTATTATAATATAGGTACACATTTAACAGTAATAAATATTTTCTCTAATTTGTTAATTTCATAAATTAAGCAAGGCAATTTACTAACAGCTTTTAATTTTGAATATAATCTAATTTCATCATAGTTAAAATTGGTCATATACAGTTTCAAAAGACGATATAATTTTATAATAATAAAGTGTTATAAAATAAGTACTCGAGCTCACTTTAAGTCACTCATATTTTCTTAGATAGGGGTTAGATATATGGAATGTTTAGTGTCCAAAGGTAATGTAAAAAGCAAGTTAGTGTTTATAGAATTTGAGTCATGCTTGCAGAGCTAAATCACTTTGCAAAACCAAACCTACTGACTGTTGGAGATTCCAAATTAGAATGTCATTTAGTTGAAGGAAACAGTTGCTTTACATTAAACGTTATCGTTATCGCAATAAAATACTGTTCGGATTGTAAAATAACTTCCGCTCACATGAAGCACCTACTTAGTGTAAGATGCATTGCTTACGCTGAAGGCATGCCATTTGTACTTATCGATCCACAGAGCGCATAATGACCTGAGATGAATACAGCTAATCTGCTCTAAAGAAGGTCTCTACAATGAGGCCTACAGTTCTACGAGAGACTAGACATACCAAAAATACTTGTCATACAATCATGTAGGGTCCTTTAGATACATAAATCTATCTTAAACTCAAGGTAAAATCTCTAGGACGATACACATTTCGCTATAAATGCAAATTCATGGAATTCAATATTAACCGGTAAGACGGGTGCATGCGTGAAGTTCACATGTTACCGTCTTACATTATTATGCTACGATGATTTCGATGCCACAAGAACGCACCACTATTACGCAATACTTGAGAACATTAGGAAGTTACAAGTTACTGTTCCTACCTTTGTAAGACATGTAAGTATGACTTTACCAGACACACATGTGCTTCTGGTAGACTAAGCGATGGTCGTAAAAAGTCACATGTACATTTATCAAGCTATAATCATAAAAGTCGATGCTACATTTAGGCCGTTAACCCATTTCTTTGTTAATTACAATCGAGATTACTGTAAAAAATAAAGGAGCGAGTCGATCCGCCATCTCATATAGACACAGCGACATACTAATATATTGTATGCTTTGGGTAACAATTTATATCCTTAAACCTAGTTGCACATTGATAAAACACGCATAATATATTAAACTTAAAAATGTATAGCTTTTACAGCACTACCTATAAAATATATTACGAGATTTCAAACAACACGCGTAATCTATCGATACTACTTTACATAACTAAGAGCCCAGTACTTTTCCCTGTCGCCTCGTCTCCCGGCCGCATTCTCCGACGAAAACTGTATTCTTCCAGTTGTATTAAATAAATATCTAGTGTGGCACTTGACAGTTTGTATACCTATCACCGTAACGCAGGTATATCGGATCGAGCACCACAGGAATACCTATTTACTTACAAATAAGTATAGTGAGCAACCATTCCAACGCTGACACTTCCGATTGCATTTCCGGCACGTGATATTCATGTAAATACATCCAAAATATAGGTACATTCTTTAAATACACTCCGAAAAGGGACAGCGCTAATATAATTCGACAAACGATATCTACAACTGCGAGAAACCTCTCACAGCTTGGTTAAAGTCCGCTGGCGTAGTGTTACAATAGCAGCAGACGAGTTTATGATATCTGGTGACGTCGATTGGGTTACATGCAGAACCCTGTTGGTGGAATGCATATTGCAGCAGGGTTCGGCAATGTGGAGCGAGGTGTGACGTCACTCATTGTAAGTATATGACATCACTTGCGGCCGAGGGCTACTATAGCCTGCAGAGAGGCCACTTGGCTGAGCAAACTTGCGTTCTTACACTCGAGGTTCTCCACCCTTTTTCTGAAGTCAGAGTTTTCCGAAATCAAGATCTCGACTTTCCTCTCAAGCTGGTCCATGTATTCTTTCTTTTTGCGTCTGCTTTCTTGTGCCGAAATCTGTAACAGAAGTAATTGTCAATTGTATTCAAGAGTTCAGTTACGCTGGATAGTTCTATGGTAGTATTGCTTAGGTAAATAAATAAATAAATAAATAATGCCGGACGATCCACACAGCATCATCTAGCCCCAAGCTAAGCAGAGCTTGTGTTATGGGTACTAGATGACTGATATACTTAATACAATATTATATTACTTACATACATAGATATTTTTTATTATACATATAAAATACCCAGAACACCCGGAATAAATGTTTGCAGATCGTACAAACATTTATCCCAAGGCGGGAATCGAACCCGCAACCTCTGCGTCGCAGGCGGACATTCGCCCGCCGCGCCACATCGGTCTAGGTGCTTTGTATTCATAGATGAATTTGTATTTTATGTTGGTGGGTATTTACCTTATTTTTGATTTTCCTTCTTATTTTTTTGAGCGATTTCTCCTCGGCCTTGGTGAGTGGCAGGCGCGTTGGCACTGGATATCCTTCGGCCATTAAAGTGCGTTTCTCTTCTTCTGTCAGCAATAAAGTGCCCGTGGACCCTTTCTGTAGGTAATACAAACATATTAGTAAACTAAATAAATGTAAGTTACAAGTGGAACAGAAACTTTAAGAAGACCTTCAGCTACTTTACCAAAATGTAGGAATTACTGTGCAAAATTACAGCTCTTGATTAATTACGGATCGAAAGACGGATAGACGGACATGGCGAAACTATAAGGACTGTTTTCGAGCCTGTATAACGAGTTGCATTTTCTGAGACGTCACTACAGAGCCGTTTCGCACTTCGGATACTCCGTAACTATAGAGATCTATCGCACAAATAAATTCAGGTAGATACCTATAGGATAGGAGCTGATTCAAAATGATCCATATTCCTTAAGATTCAATGACCTTACCGGCTGAGTGCTAATAAGAGGTGTGTTGATCGGTTGCCGCGAGTGGTGGGACACGTAAAGATGCGCTCGGCGTAACGGCGCAGCGGGTTGCACAGGCGGTGCTGCTTCGTGCGAAGGAGACAGCGCACCTTCGCTGTCCGAGGAGGAAAGAGAAGACGGTGGTGTCGGCGGCAGGTTGAATCCTGAGAAAGAGCATTATGTCGATCCATTTGTAGCTTTGATTAAAACGGAATAAGGTTTTGGCTTGGGCATATTGGAGTTCGACGCATCATCATCTTTCTGTCCTTACGTGGGGTTGGCCTTTCCTCCATTCTTCTCTATCAGCCGTCATCTCGGGTCTCTTCTCGGGTTTCACAATCCAATTCCCTTTTCTTAAATCTACCTTAAGTTCTTTCACACCACATCAATTCGGTCGCTGTTAAAATTATCCCAAACTGTTATTCACGGGCTTGGAATTAAAGCGTGATTAATAGATTCTTGGCGTGAAGGTTTCTCAGAAGGAAATACAGGTACGACGCCGAAGCTGTCGTGGCTGTGGTCCTTCTCTGTGGTGTGCCGTCCTGATTTCCCTTGTAACCGCAACACAAAGGCGTTCATCAGGCCACTTTCAGGTTTTTGGTCAGAAGCCTGACATAAACATAACCCTCTATGTATGCGTGTATTCCAATGTTGGAAGGTAATGTAATTTTCCTCAGGAGAAAAAATACAAAACGAAATCATTACGAGCCTTAGCACGACTATGCAGTGGTGTAATGATGCTCACCTGAGCCGCTGGAGGTGACCTTAATGGATAATTTGTTGGAGTTGAGCGAGGTGGCGAGCCTCGGCGCCGCACTGAGCAGCAGCTGAGGCACGCCTGCCGCCCCCACCTTTTGCAGCACGGCTTGTGGCATGTGAATAGTTCCGGTCTGGAGACAACATAAATGGAATAATAAATTGGCTGTCGACTACTACTTAAGTCATGGATATAAACATTCTTTCAGATCCTAGGATGACCCCTTAGAGAACCTGCGTACTAATATAGAAATGCATAACTCCCAAAGTTTATTATTTTTTATGGAAAATAAGTTATTAGCCGGTAACACGGCCTATGGTGTAAGTACCTGTTACCGGTTACTGTAGCGGTTACGGTTCGGTAAGTTACACTTATGGTAAGCTACCTTTATTTTTTATTTGTACAAATACGCTCATTCGCCTAGTAGTTTAACTTGCTAGAACCCTAAACAGAAAAAAATGAGGGCATTACTGTTCGGAGGTAAAATATCTGGCACTGTGTTGGTTCGGTATATCCAACAATGGGGCTCTTACAGTAAAGTCCGCAACTTGTAGGTGCCTGAGGAGATAGCCAATGCTGACTTTGAAGTTAGCTTCGTTATCGCCTAAATGGCTATGCATAGTATTATATATTTAAATGGAATTGCATTGCCTAGAGGCGCTGGTAAGATACTTTTATATGTAGATAGATTGTTTATCTAGATAAATAACATTGTTCGTCGCAGGTATCTAAAGGTGGTATTTGATTGGCTTACTGATAACAAATGCATACCTACTAAAGATAGTAGTTCGCTGTAATCGGTTAATCTTAATGAAGTTTTTTAGTATGCTCACTTACCACTGTGTTATATAAAATATCCATTAGGTAGGTACGTTTTTTAAGGAGGATAAGCAACATATACACATGGGTAAAGCTGCTAACTTTATTATTTCCTTAGAACCTGGATTGAAGGGCAAATTAAGTGCACTTAAATGATTGAATAAGTAGGTGTATACCTACTGGAGGAAAAACCCATCTTATAATGATATTATCATCCTGCAATAGGTCATAGAATAGATCGTGATTCACGACTTAGATAACTCCTACATATTCGAAGTGAATTATTTTGTTCAGTCTGACTGAAACTACAAATGCCCGGTTCCATTTATCCTACAAGCGTGCGTGGTATTAAAGGGTCATCTGTCAGATAAACTCTTTGACCAATGTAAACAGACAATGAGAATATACTTATCTGACAAGCAATGATTTTTAGTGATACTAACAGACGCTCGAAGGGTATTGGAACCACTCACAACTAAAACAGGGAATAAAAATTGCGCTGCTACGAAACAATTGCTCCTCACAAAAGATTCCATTTCCAACAATACATAGTTAATGGTAGATCGCTATCGTAAAAGTTTTTGTCCGCAATTTCGGCAGTGTTTCAAAGACACATTTTTGCTGTTTCACGACATAAAACGAATATTGCCGAAAACCAACGATTATCCACAGTAATTATGGGTATAATTATCATTTATCTCTCACGTTAAGATACAACCAGCATCCACGGGCTGACTGGTGAAAGTTGCAAAGTGAGATACACTTAAACTCTAGTGACCTTAGTTTTTGTCGATCGAGGTATTCTATTTTTCGTTTGAGGTCAATGAATAGATGTTAAACTATGTAGGTATAACAGTAGTTACAACTAATAATAGTAGTTAATGACTAGTAAGTCATGGTGGAGTGACCAAATAAGTATCCCACAATGGTATATGAATCATGCGTTCCGGGACCAAGCAGGCCCGTTAGTTTTTGTGTCTCTATTTAAAAAATATAATTATGAACATACCACTATTAAGAAATTGCAAATGGAACAGGTTTTGTTGTGGTTATTCCTTTTGCGAAGGTAAGATTTTCCTAAAACAATAGCAACAATAGGCTTATCAAATGTCTTACTCAACACTGTAAGCTTTTTTTAGTGTAGGTAGGTATATAGGTACTTTATCAAAAGACACTAATAATGATAAATAAATATTTGTGAACAGTTTTACACAACATCACCCAGCATTTAACTTTGTTTATCTAGACTAGAAGCATTCCAAAGTCAGATTAGTCGTCAAAATACTATTTTGACAGTCTGCTAACTCAGGACTGACGAATTCATTGATTTGGTGAAGTCTTAAAAACGGACTAACAGCTAAAGTAATGGTAAATAAATGAATTCTGTATGAAGTAATCTGTAAATCTGGATTAAGTATACCAAACCTACAAGCACCTTCATGCTCACCGTGTGATCAATAACGTAGTCGAGGTGTGTGAGTGGCTGTGAGGGCGAAGGCGACGGCGGGCACGACGAGGTGGGTGAGTCTGGCTCTGACTTGGGTTCTTCTTTCACTTCCCGGAGGGGCGAATCACTGGACCGCCGCCGGCTGCTCCACGCGGATGCTGGCATGGCTGGATAGCATTCGTCTTCCATGTCTGAAATAAAGAAATAAAATATTTGAGGATCTCTTCGTAACTAATTATAAAATCGTAGCCTAAGACAAAGGTGTTTTATCAACAAAGGTACGGATGTGTTGAACGTTTTTCTCTGGAACTAATGATAACTAGGTATATAGAGTACTAAAGTAGTTTATCAGGACTTAGGTAGGTTAGATATAACACTTCTATTTTTGAGCAAAACTGTTGTCGCTTTCTTGAATAAAATAAAATCTTATTCTTACATACTAAAGTGTACTTATGTTAAATTAAATCTTTATAAGATAATACTGAAACGCTATAGAGGATGAGATGTTGCTTATTTATGCACCTGCTGAAATTAGGCTAATTCACTTCCTGCTGCATTGAATGCGCAAGCGCAGGCGATCAGGTGGAACGTGAAGGGAGGCGTTTGCCTTTATTTTTTTTGTGCTGCGCACTCGAAGCTTGTGCTATTTATGATCGTAGACTGTAAAAAAACATTCTTACTATGGCAATAAAAATGATCCCATGGAGAAAATAAAATATGTGGTAGGTAAGATATACCTGATTATTGAGAATTCGTAAGAAGATTCGTAGTGTAACTTGTAAGCTTCATAATTGGCTTATGAAAGTCCCTAAATTTTCATATTTTCGATATTGCAATCTCTGTATCAGTTATACATTTTATGAACAGTCTTTTTACATTTTCTGGTTACCTCGTAGACCAGTAGGTGGAGTACCCATCTGCTGCCAAGTATTGGTGAAGTGTTCGGATTCGAAAGATATGGGCGTTGCCGGTCCTAATTCGCTACCGGCCACATGAGGCGTCTAACAGTGAACGCAGTCCAATAATGACACATTGTTATAATATTATGTTAATTTGCTCTCTCTGTGATCGACACGACACTTCATGACTGAAGATTGTAATCACTGAATGTCTTTGTAATGGAGTGGACGGCTTGTCTCCAGCGCGCTCTGTTAGTCGCCCATTTGACCACATTGTAAAACTGGCATCTACCCTCTTTAAAGTGGTCATTCCATATTGTTGGGGATCTACCACGAGACTGCTTTCCTTCGACGTTTCCAACGATGACCAGCTTTTTGAGGTTTTCGTCGCCGTGCCTGTCTACATGGTCAAATTATGATGCGGCGGTGACAAATCGTGGAAAACCTATTTTCTCAAAAACGATCCGTCTGAGCACCTTATAACCCAGCCATTAACAAAGCTATTTCAGAAGATGTTTTTACAGCAGTTTCTACGGTTATATAATTGAATATTGAACAGGGACGCATGATTGACTCATTAAACTTGTGCCTGTTGATTTCTAACACGTAAGTGCAGTCAGGCTGAAAGGAAGAACCGGCGGCAGCGGTGATGCCAGCGGTTCTTATTTTTATTCCAACGACGACCTTTAGGTTACAATATCTTACAAGCGTCCGTTAGTACCTATTACTAAGAATAGTTGCTTGTCGGATAGATCTTTCTGTCATTGGTTATTGTTACAATGTCATAACGATCACGGGAAGACTACGGCTGTAAGATAAGCTACTCTACATTTCTTTAGATTTTAATACGTTCGTTTCCATTAGTGTCGTACCTAGGAGAAGGTATAAGACTCATGGAAAACTCAAAAAAAAGTATACACGGCCAATTCTACGGCTGATTTCTACGTGAAGGTATTTATGGTCCAAAATTGACAGTTATTTGAAAGACACTTGTGTAACCGTGACTCGCGCTTGACATTCAACGATAAAAATGAGATGTCAATCATCGATCATTCACCTGTAATTTAATAAACGCCGTTGCGAATAGGAAGTAATTACGAAGGTAACCTTATGGTAGTATCTGCCACGCACGACTGCCACTACTAACTTTCATGAGGGTTCGTTTTTGAGTTAGCACACAGGTTCAATTGTAGTGGGAAAAGGTATAGGTATTTTCTTGTTTTAATCATGGTCCCAGTGATAACACAAACACTTGTGTTTCAGAAATTCTAGCTCTGGCGTTCCAGCTCTGGCGTTCCAGCTCTGGCCACGTCGTTCTTGAAGTACACAGCCCCAGTCTACTCATAATCTTTATAAATATGATATAATTTGTAGTAAATGAGTTTTACTTCAATATTTTATCAATATTGACCTTATCTACGCGCGTGCTTGATATTGGACTTGGCTTATCTACAAACGTGTGTGTTCACAGCGTATTTAGAAGAAAGATTATGACCTTATTTAGTGATCTGATCACTTCTTCGCTTCTTGTTGTGAGCGAGCATGAGTCTAGTGATGTAAAAACCTTTTTAAAAAATCCTGCATGTAGGGGTAGGCAGAGTACACAATATTTCTGCACAAATGTAGGTATATGATCGTGATGATCCGGGATAGAATAGACCTCTAAAATATCCATATTATATCCTCCATCATGGGTGTTATATTGTATTCTATGTATATATTAACAAAATATATATTTATTCTATCAACTACGATATTAATATATAATTATCTAGTACAAATTTGCTTAGTTTGGGGCTAGATGATGTTGTGTAAAAACGTCCACAAATTTTTATTATTATCACTGTTATCACCCAATAGATATCGTAACAGACGAATGTGGTTAAGATTTCAGAAAAAAAGATGTTCAACGTAGAAGCATCTCCAGAGTAGGTACTTAAAACAGCTATAACAAAGCATTGCCTCGCAGATCATGTTCTTTGGGAACATGCCCTACGATACACTGGAACACATCAAGCTGCTTGGCAGCAGAAATAGACACGGTAATAGTAGTACGTGTATCCCAAAAAACCGGTAGCTTATAGGTAGGTAGGTAGGTATTATACAAATTATTCGTAAGAGTAAAACTAGATTAAATCCTCTTTAGATTTATTTTAATAAGCGTTAACATAGTAAGTGCTTATCTAAGGTCACTAACGCATACAGTGCATCACTGTGCATCGGAGTCAAAAGCTATCACAACACACAAGATCTGAGAGTGAGCGTAAGTTTTATTACATAAGGTACCGACTTTCACGGACATTTATAATGAAATCTATTATAGTCTCTAACTTGATAATAAAATGAGTAAAATAATGTAGGTATGCGAACGCAATAAATTAATAAAACGTGACTTTAATATTAGTATTCTAACAGCGGCGATGGGCTTGCAACCTGTCACGTATGGAATGCTAACTACTGCAAAATGTGAGTACGGATCAAATGTACCTACTATCTAGGCGTACCTCTGACTACCCCCATAAACATCCTCGAAGAATCTTGAGTAGGAACCTATTTGGTACTAAGAGGTCGGAAAGGATATCTACCGTACTTGGGGAGTAAAGTCGTGTTGCTATTTATTTTATTTAATAAACTTTTTTCAAGTGTATATATAATACTAGCTGCCGCTCGCAGCTTCGCCCGCGTGGCAGTTTTTTTCCGGTTCTTGTTATTTTTTCGGGATAAAAAGTAGCCTTGTTAATCCAAGTTATAATCTATGTTTATTCCAAATTTCATTCAAATCAGTCTACTGGTTAGAGCGTGAAAGAGTAACAAACATCCATCTATCCATCCGTTCTTACAAACTTTCGCGTTTATATTATTAGTAGGAAGTAGGATAGGATACTTAGCTTAAAACATCAATGTTTGTGAAAATTTTAATGTTCTTGTTACTGTACCTACCTGTCAGCCTTTTTTATGGCCAACAATTTACTAAAGTGATTTCACCTAGCAGTACCCATGTCGTGCTGATAATTATTTAGCAATTACTTTTATATTTTTATCGATGTCTCCCAAAGCTTTCATGTGACTTCGTGCGTATGTACCGCACTGATCATAAATAAACTTTCGCCTGTTTTCACTGCACAAACAAAGGAAACAATTTCATGCATTTACGATCATATTTATAAACATTTCTAGTACGTCTGTTAAAATAACAACTGACATTTAGGAGTGATGTAATCGATGTTTAGCTGGAATGACGCCATTTCAGGACAAAGCCGAAGCACCAGCTGTGAAAACTATTTGCGCTTAGGCCATTACGCTGTGGAATAATGAGAAGAGTCAAATTGCACTTGTAGTGCAGAGGAAACACACGTTTTAATTACATGACGTACCTACTAGCTAAACTTATAAAAAGGATTACACAAAAAAACGGTGGGAACCAAGTTTCTTGTCTGTTGAAATTGCAATGGGTAGATATAGCTATTAGAATCGAGAACACCCGATGGACCGACGACATCCAATGGACCGACGACATTGCTAGGATCGCGGGAAGGCGGCGCGGATGGAAAAGGCTGATGAAGATGAAGCGACTTAAAGATCAAAATGCAAGACGTGTAATTCTTGGTTCAATCCGTAGAAGCTGAACGTGACTTTGGGTTTTCCTCGTTGTGACCTCAAGGGTTTTTTGTACTCATACAAAACATTCACCATCGAGCGAAAGGAAAATAAATAACTTACCGTCAACTTTGGTATGGTGTGGCGAGCAGGGTTCTGATTCCCCATCTGAATGTAGACTGTACGAGTGTTCTGTCTTAATTGGTGCTGCGCCGAGAGCCGCGTCTGTCATAAGCCTGTCATGGAGCACTACACCCAGTTTTGAGTCCCGTTCGATCATCCAATCTCCCATATCTGAGTCGTCGTCGAGTACATCTTGCATGTCCTGAAAAGAGAAATGATCTTAGATTAAAATAATTCAACACAGAAGATGCAATAAAATATATAGGAAAGATCCGGAAAGGCAATCTCTATAAATCTCTTCTAAAGAGTTTTATCTTGTGAAAGCATGCAAATTATCAGTGTTTCTTCTAATAAACATACATTCGTGTGTAAAGTCGCAATTTCTTATAGTTAGACTCAATTCTGTTGAGAGAAATAATAATATTCCGAAGTAGCAGCAGAAAGTGGTTATCAATCCACTTGTTCTAAGCTCAGGGCCAACGGACGCCTAACTGGCTTCATGCGGAGAAACAATTTGTTATTACTTATAAACCTATCACTAGCTATAGCAGTTTACATGAGGCTAAATTATTAGACAGCGAGCATGTTGCTATGCTACCTTCGTATCTCCTTGTTCTTGTTTGTAATACATGCCAACTTGCAATAAGTCAAAACAGAAAATGGGTTCCTATATGTGCTGCATCCCGTTTAATTATTAAATTCCATGTGTTTTACATTCTATGATATCGATTACATACATATAAATGCTGCGAGTAACTTCATCAGACGATTCAGATAGCACAATAAAATATATATATAAACAGTCTTTCAATAAAAAAATAAGCTTGATTTTCAATAGAAATTAAGAACCTTTCTTGAAATTGAAAATCAAACTTGATCTCGCTTCTTTAACAAAAAAGCTATTAGGAAAACCGAATTAAAATTATTAGGATATTTATCTACTTATTGTTTTGTTTCATAGGGTCAAAACCATTAATTCACACATTACATTACATGTCTGTAGATTGGAGGGCCGTCACCTTGGCGGCTCAGTTTCGTAAATAGCGAATAGCGAAGCCAACGAACGGCCATGTACCGCCGAAGCCGGTCGCTGAACCCACCCACCGCACGCCTTCCGAATAGCTGATGAGCTTCCGAGCTACACCATGGTCGATGACCACACTCCAATTTGCATCAAAGACCAAGAGGGGAGCAATTTGAAAAGTTGATTTTTCTTTACTGCTCGCGTGTGCCAAAACACATACGATATTTGTCCGGGGTATTGAACTTATTTGGTTGGTTGTTGTGGGAGTTATCAACACTGTCATGCTGATAGCAAGCGTGTTAGGAATTACAAATGAAACTGAATTTTTAAGTTTCTCAATCAACATAAATTTGTTAGAAATGTAGATTACGTAAATTTAAAGCAAGAAACTTTCCTTTTATAAAAGTTTAGTCTATCGATTTCTCTTAAATAGGGTAGCAAAACAGATAAAAATGGATTGGTAACAAATAGATTTCACTAACAAAACCATGAAATTCAGCATTAGGTGCGTGACTCTGTAGCAGATTTTTGTCTGCTTCAAAACTGAAGAAAAATAATTGAATCCAAAGTCTGAGCAGGAACTTTTTTTATGGAGTTCCAAAAAAATATTCAAACTAGTGACTGAAGCAAATTGAACTGTTTCTGTTCAAATTCTTCATTCTCTTCTACCAAGATTTGTAACCAGCGTAGAAAAAGCTTATTTTCTAACCCGGTTACGAACCGATAATATTTTTTAAGGTATTTTAGTACGAGCAATTAAATAAACGGTTGACATACGAATAAAAAGTTTTATTATAAAAGAATAAATTCTTTCTACATAATTGGTAACAAATCTTGGTTAAGACGCATTGAAGGTTCCAAATAGTCTGCCAGAAAGGTAGGAATAGGTACCGAATACCAATAAGGCTTGCAAAACCGACTTCAACTTTTACATGGACATTCTTTTGGGTGGATTTTTATCAATTTATTTTGATTTAAAACCAAACTACAGAACTAATTATGATAAAATTTCAAAAAATAAAAAAGGTGGGCTCAAATATGAAAATAAATCACGTAGAAATAAACAAACTAAACAAATACAACCGAATTGAGAACCTTCTTCTTTTTTAAGTCAGTTGAAAAATGACAGGAAATTATATCAATATCAGATTAATATGTAGGTAGGTATTTTATGAGGAAAATATGAAAGAAAACATCGCGAGGAACCTGTCACGTATGGAATACTAACTACGACATGTGGTATGCATGATCTACAAGGCAATGCTTTAATAATAAAGCATGACGTAAAGTAAACGTTACCACTTAACGTCAGGTGGGCTATATGCTTGTTCCACAAGCAGTAGCTTCGTGCCTTTGTTGGTTTCATGCTTTATGACATTTTTATTACCTATCTTGCTGATGTAACAAAATAAATAGTATAACCAGTCTGCATTTCAAACTTTCGCCGATCATGACTAATCACAATGCAAACTGTTGCAATTCCCAAAAATGATAAATTAGAAAGTATTTATTGAGAGTTGAAATACTACTCGTTTTATTATTTCCTGCTTTCTTATGATCAATAACCAATCAGACATCACCAACGTCTTTCGTTCCTGTAGTTATCAAAACTTATAGTCTAAAAAAATCAGAACCTATCCTTGGGTTCTGAAGGTTTTTTTATATGACTTGACACACGTCCCATGTGCTTGTTCCTTGATGTTAAGTGGTAGCCACAACGTTGCTTTTTGGTTCACACATGCTAGGAACGTGTTTTACAATGTATCTACTGCCTTACGTTCATGAACCTGAGTTATACAGGTGTTAAGACTCGTGTACCTACCTATAATTTTACCGTCACCCTATTAAAACTGAAACACAGTAACGCTGCTTAGCTGTAGAAATATTTAACGGTGGTAGTACAGTCAGCTGCACTAGAATGTATACAACTTGTAACTTTTATAACGGTATTACAGCAATACAATGAAATCTAACACCTCAAAAACTAAAAAGTCATGAAATTCGTTGATGACCTCACTTATTTCTTGAATAATTGCCGTATATATACTTTGAGCACCGCTGTGAAACTATTTTGAAAGTTCAAATTGTATACATTCTAGTGCAGCTGACTGTACATCCCCGGACGAGCCCTTTAAAAAGAGCCTTTAACTAAGGTAGGGGTATAGCTTTAAAACGTTTCAAGATGATCACTGTGGATATTATTGAGTAAATGCTTTTTGACTTTGAGTTTTGACTTTGACTTTTGACTTTGTACAGTGAAATCTATAGATACCGTGCTATATTTATGTGTAATACTTATGAACTAGGTGTATTTTTAAGTGCTTATATGATATAAGTATGCATTTAAATGATAAGTAACTCGAAAGGTTAAAACGAGCATAAATAATATTATTTATTTGCACATGTTGCAATGGTGTCCTCTATACGATACTGTTATATTAGTCTAGCAACAACTGCAACAAGTACTGAGTAATAATACGGTTTTATTGTACCTACCTACCTTACTTACCTACCACTAACCAAAGTCATGTTATGGACTAGCAAGCCACTTGAGGGAGAGCTATCTGTATAATGGTAATACAAAGCCGCTAAGCTTCATGACGAAAGTATATATGTCACCGGAAGATATCAAAATCGGAAATTTATAAACCTTCGTAGGATTCTAAACGAGAGATAAATTGTATTATTTTACGCCCACATTTTCACAAATTTATCAATTTGCGACGTCTCGTGGATTTATAAACTAACGGATATCCATTCGTAAGATTCTAAACGGTTCGACCAATCACAGAAGAGCTTTTAAATTTACGCTTCTTTAAAATATGGAAAAGAGCACACTGCTCTCTGATTGTTCGATGTTGACAGTGGCAATGCTTGTGTCCATAGACTTAGGTACAATCAGACTTGCCAAACTATAAATTTATCACTTTCGATTACCTACCTAACAGCGCCAGAAATAAAACTGCATGATCTACCTATACCAAGGTACAACTTGACTCTTTAGTTGCATCTTTTGCACTCGCTTTCTAGGGCGGATCCGACTCGGATAGGTTAGGTTATGTTAGAACATAAAAAAAACGCGCGAGGCGAGCGAGCGGAGCGAGCGTGCTACGGCAGCAGCCGCCGAAGCGCCAGAAATAAAACTGCATGATCTACCTATATTAAGGTACAACTTGACTCTTTAGTTGTGTCTTTTGCACTCGCTTTTTAGGGCGGATCTGACTCGGAAGGAGAAACAACACGTGACTTATTTAACCAATCAGAGCGCACATGGCGTTTGGTTATTGCTTACTTATTATTTTACGCGTGAGTTAGGTAAGTTTATCAATTTGCGAAAATGTGGGCGTAAAATAATACAATTTATCTCTCGTTTAGAATCCTACGAAGGTTTATAAATTTCCTAGGAAATTTATAAACTTGCGGATTTTGATATCTTCCGGTAACATATACATACTCATTCACACTATATTATGTCACTGGCAACCGCTGAGTATATATTCAGCGTATTGCTAGTGAGGACTTATAGATGACTGAGACGTAGTCGCTTACTATTGGCCCTATACACAAACTGAAAGTCGCACAACGTTTAACGGTGAGCGCTATGCTGGAAGTTTCGCTAAGCTATGCGGGAGAGCCACTATATGGTAGAACCTGGAATGAGAAAATAGCAGCATAGGACGCCACTTCACCCGATAGACCGACATTATTGTCGAAATCGCGGTAAGCGAAAGAAGCAAACTCGTTCTTCCTGGAAACGTAAATGCGAGGCCTAATTCTAACAACCTCTTGAGGCTGTTGATGTTAATGATGATAAGTACTATCATGTATCTATGTTCAACGATTACTATCGAATAATTAATCTTTACGTAATGTAAAATATGTGAATAAGTATCTCAACAATAATGTGTCTTTTGATATTATTAGTTGGCATGAAATACCCATACACTCTAATCTACTGAACAAATCCTTTGATGGATTAGGTTCCACATTTGTTCCACTATAATCAATTTCTAGATTTCATTCTACATAATTGCTTCACTGTAACACATTAGTGGGTTTAACCTTTGACCTCGAATGACCTTTGACCTTGGATGCATCTTGCGATAAACTTATTAAGTTTATCGCAAATTAGTTGGTAAATCATGATCGGGATAATATTTATAAGTAACTTGCTTCTATAACTAGTGCTGTTTTATTTTTATACAGATAAAATTCACAAATTAATGTACTTTATCGGTTATTTCTATAGCTTATCTGCAACCATTAATCAATGTGCATTATTGATGTTTTATACAATATATCATAACAATTATCGTTTTAATTAGATCGAGCTTCATATCTAGAACCTGTTAAAGTGGTAGGTACGTTACAATTACATGAAAAAATTCAGATGTCGTTATTTTAAATGCAAATTATGTAAAACTAAGTACTTTAAACTGAATAAATTCCAACAACTTTGATCGCAAGAGCTTCAAATATCAAGTACATATAAATAAAAAAAGTGGCCTAGTGTAAAAAAATAGTACTGTACGTATATTATTGCACAAAACAGATACAATATATTAATAGACCAGTTTAGCTATTGCAGACAGACACACACACACACACACACCCTGTCTATGCCATACATATAAGAATATAGTGATGCAACTCGACAAAACCGGTCCTAGCCCCGATTCTCAAATTCAATCGTTGCATAACCGACATTAAAATATCGCACGCGACACTCGCGTGATTTGTGTCGCATTAGCCGCACTCATTGTTCCACATTTTAATTAGTTTAAAGCGCTGCGTTGACCGCGCAGAATGCTACTTTGTAACGCACTGCCGGAACGAACGACAAAAAAGAAAAAGTTTACGCAAAGTGAATGTGTTCGCAATAATTTGCGATGAAAGTAATAATTACGCATAATGTCATCGTAGGTAGGTGTTCTGTTATAAGAACCGTGAGCCATAACTTAATCAAAACAATTTATCATCGTTCCATTCATTTCGATTCGTGAGAGCATCGCGTTGAGAACAATTGTCTCTGCGTTGCGCTATCTCACTCTCTCAGTTATATTTATGATGGCAACGAGCGTTTGTGATAACGAAACGTTATAGCTTTAAATTAAACACATTAATCAATTAGCCCCGGGTTTCTTTTATTGCACGTCGTCCAATGCTGCAATCCGAGCTTGAAATGCTCGATATTATGAGACCGAAAGAGCCTTTATGAGTTCGATTTCTGTTACAATTAATTAAGTAACATTTTATACCCAAAAAAAGAAGGTTGGGTACTTTTATGCGTGGTTAAGTTGCGTTATTTATAGCAGAATACTTGATTGGTTGGTACACTTTCCGGAATGCAAGGCTGTGCAGTGCAAACGTCCTTTTCACTTACTTTAAAAATATTGCAGATTGGAACAGGAAGCATTCCCCTCGTTACTCTACTTAGCGACTCGTCAAAATTCAATTCTAAGAAACGATAACACAGTTTGCACAGATCATTGAACATCCAGTATCCTTCACGTTACGAACACTTTGTACTTATGTAGAACGTGAAGAAATGGCTCGGTCAGTTATTATTCTAGGCCGCGTGAAACGGGACGTGGCTTATATTTGTTCAAGGAACAATTTAGGTTTAACGCTGAAATAGTTACCTACTACTGAGTCATCTCATGTAGGATAACATATTGTTTGGCGTTAAGTGACTAATAAACTGTTTTTCGTAGTCTACATTTTTCGTCAGATCAGATCTGCAAATTCCCTAAAGCCAGTCTGAAGTGAACGTCTCATGAAATATCAACCGGTGTAGGAATGGGAGCATTTTTTGTAACTACTTTCACCGGCCGATAGTGGATTCGTATCCGGTTCGCTTGGTACCGTTCTCGTATCGGCATTATCTCGATCGCTTGCCAGTTGCCAGTGCGTTTTGATGCTGCTCGGGTGGCTGTACTCAGGTACGGTCGAGAGGGGAAGAAAACTTTGCATGCAGTGTTCTATATGAATCCAAAAATAATCTCTTACTAATAAAAATCTAAATATAAACAATACCTGATATATTTCGTAGAGCGTCTACGGCGTAGACCCCTCAGAGTTCTACGCTTGCTGAAAAAATCTCTTTTTGGGGTTTATATTAATCATTAGTTTGTATTGATCGTGAGCTTCGCCCCCAAAGAGAAAATCCTAGTTTCGTTCCCAGCAGCCATAAAACTCGTCCAATCTACCGGCAAGAGTAGTAGTTGAGGGCGTAAGATAATACGTTGTCGCTAAGGTGTCGTACTCAGTGTCATGTGAACTAATTTTCTCTTTATGAAACCGTTTACTAGTAAAAATAATTATTCTTTAGGGTTTAACATTTTCTTGTATTGACTGTGAAATCACAACAAGCAAATGTTTGAATACATTTTTGTACCTCTTGTTCTTTAGTAGCATTGTTAAACAAATGACTAACGATGTTTATCATCATAATAACATCGAAACAGTTTATTCTAACTTAACAGCTATTCCATGTTACTAAATATATTTATTCCATGTTTCATAACGTTGTTGCGGCGTGATTTACATCACATTATCAGCTTAAATAAGTTTACTGCTGGACAGGCCTTCTATGGAGAAATATAACAACCCCCCCCCCTCCTTGCCCCAAATATGGATTTGGGGCAGAGAGGGGGGTTGTTATAGTGGTCTCTAGGACCTGGGAGATGTCGCTCCTCCTCCTGCAGGGCTTCCCCGTCAGGGAAGTCCATCGCATGTACGGCGCCAGATCAAAGAAGACCTTTGATCTGGTACTAGTCGTACTCGACCTAACTAAAGAGGGCAAGGCCATCTTTAACCTCAAAGCCGTCAACGGCCTCTCAGGCTTATCGGTAGAGACTCCTCACCGTAACGGCACCCCATCCCAATGCCACAGATGCCAACTTTATGGCCACTCTGCGCGCAACTGCTTTTCCCGACCGCGCTGCGTCAAGTGCCTGGGTGACCATGGCACCGCTGACTGCAACCGCTCTCGAGACGCACCTGAGCCGCCTAGTTGTGTGCTCTGTCAGGCTGTGGGACATACCGCGAACTATCGCGGCTGCCCCATGGCCCCCAGAGTGAACAAAAAGGTGGCACAGAGGACGCCCGAGCGCGTAGCGCCTCCCAAAACCCCGCAGTACTCCAAGTCCACCCCTAAGGTGACTGTAATACCCGCGCCAGTCCCGTCCCACAATGCGTGGAGCCGTCCCCTCCCTACCTCCAACTTTGCCCGTCAGGCAGTTCCCCTCCTCCGACCCCAGCAGCCGTTCATGCCTGCGTACGGCTCCCCGCCTGTAGCCCTCCGACCCTCCTGGTCGAGCTACCCACCCGGTTTTGGATACGGAGAAGGCCACTACTCCGATCAAGTCAATGATTTCACTAGAAATCTTCAAAATTTACGTGATCCGATACAAATTGCTAATTACATTGCTCAAAACGACCAACTGCTTAGGTCCCTCCGTTCCCCCTCCCGCGTACAAAACAAAAAACCAATATGTTAGTACAAAAGGAGAGACTAAAACCTCATTCCGTCACCGTAGCGTTTTTCAACGCTAGCGGTTTAAAAAATCAACGTGACTTAGTTCACGACTTTTTGACCCGTCATCAAGTCGATATCATGTTAATACAGGAAACATTCCTAAAGCCCTCTATTAAAATCCCCCGAATGGCTAACTACCAATCCATCCGCAATGACAGAATAGGCCAAAGATTAGGCGGCACCCTGATCTATTTCAAAAGGTCTCTGCATTGCATCCCATTAGACACCCCTCCCCTGTCCAATTTAGAAGCCTCTGTCTGCAGGCTAGCGATGACCGGTCATCCATCGATCATCATAGCCTCTTGCTATCTTCCCCCATCTAAGACCATGCTCGAAAGCGATTTAAATTCACTCTTTAGCTTGGGAAGCTCAGTCATTCTGGCTGGAGACTTCAACAGTAAAAATATCATGTGGAATTGCCACGTCACTACCCCGAACGGCAGGCGTCTTGAGAGCGCAGCCGATGCCCTTAACTTCGATGTCATCCCTCCGATGACTCCCACTCATTATCCCTTTACTGTTGGGTATAGACCCGACACCCTAGATATGGCGTTGCTTAAGAATGTAACTCTCCGGTTACACTCTATAGAAACGCTACATGAGTTGACGTCAGACCATCGACCTGTCCTCATGCGTCTAGGCTCCCCTCCCGTCTCGACCCCTCCTACCAAGACTGTGATGCAATGGCATAAACTCGAGAAAGCTCTTGGGTCTATACATTCACCCAGCTTGGATAGGATCCCTGACGATATTTTATCCCCCGATGACATTACCGTTGCCGTCGACTCCCTGACCAACCATGTCACTACCGCTGTAAGCGGATTGTCGAAACAGGTACCGGCGGCGGGTGACCACCGCTGGGCCCTGCCAGACGATGTGAGACGGTTGATCACGGAGAAGAATGCCGCGATCCGTCGGTATAGCCGTTGGCCTTCCGACCTTAACCGGCATAGGCATCGTGTAGTGGAACGGAATCTTAAGAATCGAATCCGCGACTTTAGGGACGAACGGTGGGACGCAAAGCTCTCCGGGATCGAGCCAAGCCATCTGGCTTACTGGACGCTTGCTCGATCCATGAAAGCCGACAACGTCTCCGTTATGCCCCCTCTTTCCCGACCCAACCAGACCCCCGCATTCGAAGACGATGAAAAGGCCAACTGCTTAGCAGAAAGCCTCGAATCGCAATGCTCCCCTAGTCTCGCTCCCGTTGACCCTGAACACCTCGCTACGGTGGACAGTGAAGTCGAACGGTTAGTCTCCCAGCCCCCTAGCGCTCCTCCTCTTCCCCTGATTAGGGCCTCTGAGGTACAGACGATTATCAAGGGTCTCCATCCGAGAAAAGCCCCTGGTGCTGACGGCATCAGCAACAGGGTGCTTAAGAATTTCCCCACCGTCCTTATTTACCTCCTAGTCAGCATCTTTAATGCGGCTATGGCAACTTGCACTTTCCCCGACTCTTGGAAGGAAGCCACCGTTATTGGCATCCCCAAACCAGGCAAAAAGGCTACAGAGCCTTCTAGCTACCGCCCCATCAGTCTCCTCAGTTCCCTGGGGAAAATCTACGAGCGACTCCTTCTGAATCGTCTCTGGTCCCACGTTACCGAGCTCAAAATCCTACCCGATGAGCAGTTTGGCTTCAGGGCTAAACACTCTTGTCCCCAACAAGTGCTCCGCATCACGGAGCACGTGCTCTCTCGATTTCACCATACCTGGCCGGCAGATACTGGTGCAATCTTTCTCGATGTGGCGAAAGCTTTCGACAAGGTCTGGCACAATGGCTTGATTTACAAGCTATCCAAATTCGGAGTGCCAGACAGGCTCGTGCTAATCTTACGAGACTTTTTACTTAATCGAAGCTTTCGCTATCGCGTAGAGGGTACCCTTTCGGACCCTAGACCTATCAGAGCTGGTGTCCCTCAAGGATCCATTCTCTCTCCCCTCCTATATACGCTGTACACCAGCGACGTCCCTCGCACCCATCAGGTGGAAATAGCCCTGTTCGCCGATGACACAGCCCTGTACACATCCGATCGGAACGCCGATCGTGTGTGTATAAGGCTGCAAAAGGCTCTCGATGCACTAGGTGCATGGTTCCGAAAATGGCGGATAGAGGTTAACCCGACGAAAAGTGCCGCCGTGTACTTTTCAAAGGGTAACCGTAATCCTTCCAGATCTGTCACTCTGTTTGACGAACCCATTCCCTGGGTGAAGTCAGCTAAATACTTAGGCGTGACCCTTGATTGTCGTCTATCCTTTGTCAAACACGTACGCACAGTACGTAACCGCGCCAAATTTATTCTTTCGCGCCTTCAGCCACTCGTATGCAAGAAGAGTAAAATGTCTCTTAGAAATAAGTTGACGCTTTACAAAACTTGCATACGACCTATCATGACTTACGCCTCCGTAGCGTTCGCTCATTCGAAAAATTTAAAGCCCCTCCAAGTCGTTCAAAATCGATTTTTGCGCACTATCACGGGTGCCCCGTGGTACATGCGTAATATCGATCTTCATCGAGATCTCGAACTCGAATCTATAGCCGAATTCATGAAACGCGCCTCCAGGCGGTTTTATGATTCGGCTCCTCACCATCCGAATCCCTTAATTAACTCGCTACCCGATTATCCAGTAGATCCGCCCGTTAAACGTACCCTCCGTAGACCTAGACACGTTTTAGGTGACCCAGATGACACGATCACCGCCGCGAATGCGGCGGAGGTCGCTTCATCGAGTCCGGACACAGGAAACACTCCACAATCACACCGACCCCGGCGGCGGGGTCGAAGACGTCTCCCCGTTAACGCCCCTTCAGGGCGAAGAGTCTCTCCGTAGCTCCCTTCTCCGGCAACAGCCCAAGCCGAGGTCCGTACCTAAGTGGTGCCCTTGTGCTCGTTGCCAACAAAACCAATTTTGTAATGGCGTAGCGCCTTCTGCGCTCGCCAGTAGCCCGGTAACGCTGTCGGAAATCGCTAGGCGATTATACCAGCATTATAGTCCGTTCGAAAAAAAAAAAAAAAAAAAAAAAAGGGAGATGTCGCTGGCCATCTCTTTGTGCGTTTCCTTAGTCGCCTATTTCAAGGTGGGTGGAATGGAATCGGCAATATGGCGTCATTAAGTCCACAAAAACTCCTTAGCACATCTAAACTTTCGAATTGTATCAATTGTTTATTGTTAGTATTAGGATGGTGGTAGCAGCTCTAGTCCACAGAGGCAAAAGACAACGAGCAATTGTTTCTATAAAATATAATCACAGCCGCATCTGATCGTATTATGAACGCGCTTGCCTCATTGTACACAGACGTTCTAAAACTGGTGATAAAAGTTAATACTTTTTGGAACTTTACGATTATTTCTTGTTTTGACATACATATAACCAAAACAAACCAAACAATATAAAATAAATCTAAAAACTAGAGAAGTGCCGGGTTAGGCACATAGGCACCGCCTTGACTCGCTGCTGTAAGTACTACGATCGAAAAATTATTTCAAAGTAAACACACTGAGAAAAATCTACGGCAAAAAACCGAACAAACGTAACAAACGTTCGTTTGTTACGTTTGGTCGGTTTTTGGCCTTCATACGAACAAAATCGCCGTAATAACGGCACTTTTGGCTTTTCTTTTTTCTCAGTGCAGAAGTTAATACAGTAAACTAATTTAAAACAGATTCAACAGATTTAAAGCTTATTAAAGTAATAAATAAAATAAAAACTATAAGTTGTAAACTAAATATAATTTGTCAGAAGAAAGGAAATATGACTTAGGAGAAAGACTTGTAGCTCTCTTTTATACAGTCTATTTATATATAAATTAAATTACAATTCTATTTGTGTTCAATGTTGGGAGGTGGAAAGGGGAAGGGGTAAGGGAGAAGGGAGATCAAGCTGTTGCGTCTGCGGAACAGTTACGCAGCCCCAGAAACCCGAGGCGAGCCAGGGAACTGGAAAATTGAGCGGAGCCGGGAAAAGCACCAATGAAACGTGCTAATGGAAAGTGTTTGGTAACACGATTACCTATATTTTGTCTTATTTATAGCGTGTAATGGCATATTTTTACTTCTGATTTATACAGGTACCTTCTAAATAATAATTTCGTAGACGTTAACCTCAATAAAGCCCCGCATGAGGGTAAAAACCTATACTATTTGGAACAAAGATAATTATTATTGAATATCTTTAGCAATTATAAGAATACTAGCGAAACGCGCGTGACTTTGCCTACGTGAAGTTATTACCATATAAACTTCAACCCCTACTGTACCCGCTTAAGGGCTGAATTTTGAAAATTACTTTCTTGGTATATTTGTACATACCGAGAAAAATATAGGTACCCAGAGAATTTCAACTCTATGACCAGTGGCTTAGGCTGTGCGTTGTCTATATTGACATATAGAAAACGCACAACGGACAAATAATCTTTATAATTGGTATAGATTTGTCTTGACTGATTGTATTTTAGATAGCGCACAGTCTTAACAGCTGGTCATAGAAACTTTAAATTTTTGTGGAAAGGACCTACTGAAAAATAATTACTGAATTTCACGTGAAGTTATGGAAGTAGCTGCTCGCGAACGAAGACGCGTGCGATGACATTAGTTATTTTACTATCTTGAATGTAAGCGACAAGAGTATAAAAGGGCGGAACGCGGCTAACAAAATCATTATTGCCCGGTATCGTTGTCGGAAGTCGATGGGCGACATATTAGTCCGTCCGGAAAAAAAAACAAAATCGTCACTTCAAAGTATATTCAAAGAATTCTGTGAGACAAAGTGAGGATATCTTTAGCATCCCACGCCAAAACAAATTCCAAATAATATTTTTTACTTTACCATACCTACAGTTCATTTCTATAATTTTATTAATATTAATAATCCAATACCCTGATCACTTGCCCACTTGTCTTTATCAATCATCTGCCAGATAAGCCTTAACGCACCACATTTTCATTCATGCATCCCACACACTTGACGAATTGATAAGGTCACTTGTGCTGTAGCAATATGTAATCCAGGTTATGACGTCCTTCTTTCCTGAGTACTTTATTTATTATATTGTCCTGGTCTAGACATTGCCCTGCTGACGTCTGTACTCCCACATTTCCCTATTTGCTCTGGAAAGTGTAAAACTTCTGATGGCTGTTTTATGTTTATCGTGTTTCTGCTTAGGTACATCCCACGTGTATTTTACGCTGTTCCATCGATTTTGCTACCGTGATAATAACGGCCTACTTCAAAATTAATGCGAGTACGGTACATAGTCGACTTATCAGAATTTTAGATGGCTGATGACTGAAGTCATTAGTAACATTCAGACACTCAACAAACAGGTCCAGAATATTGTACACATTAAATTATATAATAAAACAAAAAAAAATGTGGATCGCGATGCACCTGCAGCTAAAACGTGATAAAAATGTTACTTTTAAAATAAAGTAACATTACTTAACAAAAATAATCAAATCAATTACTTTAGTATTACACTCTAAAATAATATTAAAAAAATTATATTAAAAAAAATAATATAAAAAAAATGAAAAAGAAACAACATCACGGCTTTATTCCCCTTTATTCTAGAAAATTATTGATTAAAATTTCATCGTGTGTACCAACCATTCTCATTTCTGCCTTGTTGCGTTATGTATGAATATTAAGCTCATTAGGCAGTGAGGAAAAGTCAAACCTAAGTAGACCATGGATTTTACATGATGATTTTTTTCACTTTTTGAGAGCATTGTGGATTTTCTTATCTCCATCGCAATCCATTTATTCTCGACCGGATCTGATCCAACGGCTTTAGGATCGTAAGGTGAGATCTATCAGTAAACTGCTACTATCTACATATTATATAAGCTTATGTACCTATATATTATGTCTGTTATAGAGCAAAAATAGCTGTAGAAATATAGCTCGTATACGTACGAGATCGTTTTTATAGTGCTTATATAATTTTACATAATACACATCACTATAAAAGCGGCACCGATGACCAGACAATAATACAGCGACAGATGACAGTTATCAATCCTACAGTGTATTCCATTTGTTAATTTAACTGACACACTTATCAGCACCATTCCGTTAAAGCCTTATTATCTTCAAAGCATTTTTATGGCTTTGAGCAACAAGTCATAAAACCCAACTAACAAGTTATTAAAACGTAACATTCAGCTAATTTTCGCTAAAATGACACATGTCAGTTCTTATTATTGTTGGACGACCGATGTGGCGCGGCGGGCGAATATCCGTCTGCGACGTAGGTTGCGATTCGATTCCCGCCTTGGGATAAATATTTGTACGATCTGCAAATACTTTTTTGATGTGAGTACATTTATAAAAAAAATGTATTCTACAATTCACCAGCTGTCTCAAATGTCAGGTTTACTTTTTCGTATTCTGTGACGGGTCATGCGCTTTTCACTACAAATATTTTCCATTGACTCTACCTAACACTATGTATAGTTATGTAGACGTCGTCGTCGTCGGGGGATCGTCTTGACGTCACGCGGCGACTGGCGACATGTCGTCACAGCCACCCACCCTGGAGCATGGCGCCCGGTGTCACCCGCCGTCCCACGCGGATTGTCAACATTTCCCCCATTTTTCTCAATTTTCCGCCATATACCGCTTACCGCCTGTGACTACTAGATATCACGCTGGAGTGATACAAAATTGGATTTCACACTATTTATAGCGTGGTTTACTTTTATTACAGCGATTGTTACTTTTTATTTTTGCTTGTTTTCCCAAATAACATCTTATCAAAAGCTGCATTTAAAACTATTGTAGCGCGTAGAAACTAGTTCATTGCCTAAATACGTAAATTAGAAAACTTTCTGTAAGGCGGTCTTAATCTATACCAATTACAAGAATCTTTGACCTGGACTGACTGACTGACATATAGACGACGCACAGCCTAGAAATTTTCAGGGTATATTTGTATTGGTGCGTAGAAGTGAACTAAGAAAATAATTCCCTAATTTCAAAACCTAAACGGGTTCAGCAGAGATTAAAGTTAGTATCAAAATAACTTCAAGTGGACGAAGTCGCGGGTATTTTCGCTAATATTACTTATACATAATACAAGTATTAGAGCTATGCTAATTCCATTAACATGTCAAAATAGGTCTTTAAGCATTGAATCGCATTACCTACATAAAATCATTGTTTTGTCGTTCACCCAATTATTAACTAAACAAGATTACGTTAATGCTATTACCTATCAGCTCTGTTAGTGATGTAACATCACTGGCAATCACAGTAACCTAGTCACAAACAAAGGTATATCCATCAAATATAACTTTGCTACTGCTAATTAGGTAAGGTAACTAGTGTTTGCACTTATATAAAATGTGTATAGTACCGAAGAATTATCAACGTATTAACTTTCTAAAGCATGGTTTTTACATTACATTACGCAACTATTTTATATGCGAACGTTCTTATTTGCAAAATAAATTTATTACTGTCATAAAATATAGTTAAATAATATACCAAAATGATAAGATGGCAGGAAGGAAGTTGCTTTATCAAAGGAAACTCATAATACTCACCTAAACATAATATTGAACTAAGAATTAAATTTAATTACGTTTTGACGTAATTGCTGTGACATTGTGTAGATAACGAAAAAGAGAGTCGGTAGGTATTATCTAGATGTTAGATTCTATTTAGCTATCATGAAATCGCTGACATAAAACACCACAGCACAGATAAGGTTTAGACAAAAAAAAAATATAAATAATACTTTATATCTAATTTAGTATGGGTGTTCTACATATCAAAAGCACAAATTAAGTTCGTCTTACGTATGTTATGTAAAGTCTCTAAGCACGTTGTATTAGTAACTACTTCATGTCTCACTCATGAATTAAGTCCAGGGTATTCGGCTTAGCCGCGTTTACGATTTGTTTCTTCGACGACTACCAATTATAATAATAATAATAATAATAATAATAATGCAGGACAATCCACACAGCATTATCTAGCCCCAAGCTAAGCAGAGCTTGTGTTATGGGTACCTACTAGATGACTGATACACTTAATACAATACATTACATACATAGATATTCTTTATTATACATAGAAAACACCCAGAACACCCGGAATAAATATTTGCAGATCGTACAAACATTTATCCCAAGGCGGGAATCGAACCCGCAACCTCTGCGTCGCAGGCGGACATTCGCCCGCCGCGCCACATCGGTCGTCAAAATCAACGCTGCTTGATCAGTAGGTACAGTCAGCTGCACTAGAATGTATACAATTCGTAACTTTTAAAACGCTACCAAAACTTTATAGTAAAAACTCAAAAATCGTGAAGTTAGCTGATAAGTTCGAGTTTTCGAGTTTTTGCTCTGTCAATATTAATTGTAACGCTGTAAAACCATTCTGTAAGTTACGAATTGTATACATTCTAGTGCAGCTGACTGTACCTACACGGAGTAAGAGTACGAATGCTGAATACTGCATTCTCTTCGAAATAAACAAAAATCAAAATCAAATCTGTCCTCACAGCTCAGTTAGAAGTAGCTCTACCTTCTGTGCTGTAGGTTGTGGGTTCGATCCCCACTGAGGACAGATATAATTTGTGCGATGATGTTTGTTCTCTGACTGGTTTTATATTGTATCCTAAGTATGTATTTACAAAGAAAACGTATATAAGTATTCTATCAGTCATTTGGTTCCCATCGTACAAGCTATGCTATTAGTTTGGGCCTGGATGATGATGTTAAAATGTCTACAAATATTTATCTTATAATTATTTATCTGTTTGGCACATTTTAGACGACTTCTCTACAGACGTGTACCTTCTCAACTATTTTTTCTTTCTATGTTATCCAAATCGAATGTGATCAGAGAATAATATCATTTTGAATCAAGTTATAATTAAAATAAAGAAATTCCCACGGATTTCGTCAGGTGAGCTTAGGCAGTGACAGATAACTTGTAAAGTCGTGAGATAAGACGCAGGGAAATGTGTGTTGCAAGGAATCTAATTGCTCAATTATCGCGTCGGCCCGGTTACTCTATCTAGCATACACCTATGTACGGTATAGTGAGTAGGTATAGATAACGTATTGTCACAAGTGTACCCACTGGCCCACATTATTGACGCAAGCTGACATTGCGCCAGATACACTCTTTATTGTAGTAATGATAAAATGTACTGTCAGTGTTCGAAGATATAAAGCGAAAGTAAATGTGCTAGATCATTTTCCACTACTTACTTTTTTCACTAATTAGAAGTACCTATTAAAAACCTAATTTACTAGTAGAAAAGAATTATGACGTTGGCTGCATTGGCCCCGCTGTACACGTTTGGAGGTTGAATTTGGAGAATTCCTTTCTTAGTGCACCTGTACGCACCAAGACAAATATACTCTGAAATTTTCAAGTCTCTACGACCAGTGGTTTGGCTGTGCGTTGTCTATATCCCAGTCGATCAGTCAGTCAGGCCAAAGATTTATAATTGGTAAAGATAGATTTACGATGACCACAATTGTTTGTCTACAAATTACGTGTTGGCAGTTTATTTACTTTTGTAAATAACCGTCCACTACACCTTGTGGCCCAAAAAACTGACTCATATAACTTTTTTTAACGAAACATGACCTGTTGGTTTAAGTCAATTATTAGCTAACGGGACGGACGCCGACCATTCATGTCGAAATACCTCTCATTACCGCTAGCTAAGCTTCGCAAAAAGTTACTTTGTAACCAGGGTTTTTTAATCCGATTTGTCATAGACATTTCGATCAATAAAACAAGCTTTACATAGTAGAAGTTAAGGTGGTAAATTGATTAGCAAGTTGATGTTTACGGATAAGTGTAAGTCCATCGGCATAATTTCACATTCATAGCATTGCTATGTCAGTATACCTACCTACGTGCTCGTCCCAGTGAGAGGGCCGTGAGAAACACGCATGCCATCATGCCTTAACGCCAAGTAATGCTGTATTGTAGCTATTTACTGAATAATAAAACGCTATCTAAACTTATATTAACACGTAGTGACTTTCTGATATATGTAAACAATTATTGATGACTTTGGCAAGATTTGTTTGATTGATTTGTCAAAACTGACATGACGAGACGAACAAAAGGAAGTGAAATTAATGTTTATTTTACAAAATTGGGTTGCTCGTGTTATATCGGTATTGCAAATTTGCAATACAGCGACCGATATAGGGCGAACTGGAACGGTTTTTAAATAAATAATTTGATAACTGATCATGGGTCCAAGTTGCCAGGTCAGTTTAAATGTACACGTATCTACCTTAATATTCCGCCAAAAGTTTGTACTTACCTTTAATTTTGTAAAATTAAAGACAACAAGTAAAGAAATGTCCAACAGCCTCAGGCCGCCACTTGTATGGTATTAATTTGTGGACCATATCATTATGTTCACTGATGGCGAAAAAGGAGAAAAACTTGTTTTACGAAACCAGATATTCCATAAACCAGTTAAATTGAAGTCGACTCAGCGGAATGAGTTCAGTGCTTGGCTAATTACCGATTTGTTATTCCTGTCGTATTGTTTTTAATCGTTCCTCATTACTGACACAATGAGGGGACATTATCGCGATTGGTAGCACAATAACTTGTTTGCATTTAACAGTATTGTGTCACCCTGACATTTTAAAGCCATGAGTGAGGAAATTAGGACTCCCAATCAATTTCATCAGCAATTCCTATGAATATAACAACAGTTTAAAAAAAACGTATTTAGCTACTGTGTGCAGCAATTTAGCTACATTTGTGTGATGAACATAGATGTTTGTTTTCTGCCTAGGTGTAACATGGATGTATTTACAAAATGAAAATATAATGTATAAGTTGATCGCACAAATGTTGATCCTTTTATCAAGATACAAACGTATTATGATTTTCACTTTACAACATTACGTATCTCTCTGTTATCTAGCAGTCCAATCAATATCTTATACACCGTAAACAACAACAACCCCGTAGTTTAAGTTTTAACTAAGTTTTAGCTAAGTAACGTTAAGTTTAAGTTTTAGCTACTCCCATAGTTTATAGCCGACAGTATATTGAAATCGAATAATAAGCATTTATTGCACCTCCAAGGTATTGTATAGTTTTATTTATTATCGTTCTTATTTATAGCATCTTTATGACAGGCTTCCAACGGGATGCGGTGAGTGAAGGCTCATCTCGCAAGTCTCCGCTCACCTTTGTTATGCAACTCACGCTACGTTCAAGGCTACCTTTCTGTAGAAAGAGCAAATATTTGCATTGGATTGGAGCTATTTTATATATTTTATAGTGCTAAATAAATAAAAAAAGACGGCATTTTCAGGACGGCAAGAAAAAAATCTGCTTAACTACATACAGTCGGACATATAAGTAAAGACTTGGCATAAGTAACGTGACTCATCGATGACCGTATCGATGTAGAATCCGGGTGATAACTATTGATATAGCGGTTTTGTTACCTATCTACCTAAAATAGCTTGTGTACTTTTGTTATGGCACGAGTTGTGCCCACAAATTTCGTTCCATGCGTTCAAGATCAGGCGTCGTCGTCGCCTCAGTTAGTGCTCAAAATAGTGCTTCTCAGTTAACGGCATGAAGATTACTCCTAAATGATATCCCTAATCAAATAAGCGGGCTCGGCTGGGTACAGTGTTTATCGTCGAGAAGTTTACTATACATGTTTAAAAACCTCAAGTATTACTAAACTATAAAAATTATTGCATCGGAGATTGTTCTAATTAACTATTTATTTTTATGTAAATCTGAAGGTGAATGTACATCATTATTTAAATAAGAAATAAAACCAGGGCAAACTTTTATGGAAGAGGCATTTAGTATTTATTAGCTTACATTTGAGAAAATTACAAACTAATTTATATTAACCCAAAAGATATATCATATTATTTATATAATACCCATGTTTTTGCATGGTTACCGGTTTAAAAATGAATTTGTATCACACTCTTGCAAGAAGCGTAGATTGCCACGGCGAAAACGGCCACACGGCTTCGGAGTAATATAGGATAGTGAATGGAAAATGGAGTAAAATTTCCAAGCACATGAAAAATAGTACAAAACTACAAGTTAAAGTTGATGATGTTAACAGTTAGCTATCGATTCGGTACGAATGACGCAGATTATAATAATAGTTTCAAGTAACGGTGGTGAATGGGCGACTCGACTGTGCTGTTTAGGAAATGCAGACTCATTTCAATACAATAGCTCTATATTCAGAATAATAAGTTGGATGATATAATACTGACACTATTTCGAACTTCCTCTAACTAAATTGTCTGAGCTAGGTTGAAAAAAGGCTTTTGTTTACCTATTATGTCTAGACTAATTTAGTATAGGTACCAAAGTTAAATGTAAGCATATATATGTTAATATAGGAGCATTTTATTCAGTATTGAAGGCGTTAATATTCAGTACCTACAGGGTGCAGTATCGCTAAGCGTGAACTTAAATTAAAAATCCAATTTATTAAAAAAGACATGCCCTAGTTTGAAAACCTCTGTAATAAGTACGAGTACATGCTACCGAACTATGTAACTGGTAGGCAAAGTTTTCAAGCGAGACTTTGTAAAAGTATATGATAGACGATTAAATATATATGTAGGCTTACATAATAAGGCAATAAACATACTGAATTAAGATATTCACTTTATTGCAGATGCTGCAGGAGTTGCACATATATGTTTACAAATTTTTGAACCTAAAGGGATCGAAGCAGCGGAATAATAAGTTATATGTATATTGAATCGTCTATTTTATACTTTGGCAAAGTTTTAGTTACAAAGCAATTTTTTTTCAATGTTTGATAACAAAGATCCATTTGAGCTCACAAGCTCTCTTGACTTGAAAATTCTACCGTACCCAGACGGCAATGCAAAGAATGCGACTAAGTTAGCGACTTACTCATGCTGTCTGCGGGACGCACGGAACAATTTTCGAAAGTAACGGAATTCTCACCCATTTCCAGGAGCTGATAGTGAATCACAGTAGACTTACCTGTAAACAATGACAAAATAAATTAGACTATGGTAACATTGTGACCTTGGACCACATTCAGTATCAAACGAAAATCTCTGTAGATAGCTTGCACTAGTTGTTATTTTCTTTAAATAAATGTATACATTATCTAGTAAAAAAAATAGGTTCACGGATTAAATATTTAGGCATGGTATCAAAACGAATGTGTGAGTTATGAAACATGTTTATTTTTCTGATGACTTTGTGATGGAAACTCCTCTCAATAGTCATTCGTCAGTAAGTTAACAACTACTTTCATTTACGCTCTAAAAAACCTTAGATTATTATGATGAATAAAAACGATACACTTCGAACTGAAAAATCACACACACACACGCCGCAATCTAAGCCAATTATAAGATTTTTTGTCTTTTGACTGCCATATAGACAACGCACAGCCTAAACTGCGGGTCGTACAGACTTGACATTTTAGGGTATATTCGTCTTATTGCGCAGAAGCGTACTAAGATTAGCAGGGGTTGAAGTTTGTATGAAAACCACTTCACGCGGATGAAATCGCGCGCGTTTTCGCTAGTAAAGGTATATAATATATCTAAAACCTTAGAAGGTACTATAGTATCACACTCTTATATCATGCAGCGGTAGGTATATCAAGCAAGAGACCTTTGCTAAGCGACTTTCACTACGATCTAGTTGCGTATAGCCTTTATAGAAGACAATGGTTTCCCACTTTCACACGCCTGCATCTACAAGTATATCATTCATTCATAAAAGATCATCTATGAATACAATCATTTATACCCACCCTAGGTAGTAACACTCGGTAGTAAATCTGTAGTGTATTGCAATCTTGAGGTACTTCCAAAATAAGTATCTAAGTCTACTCCGAAAAACAACAATATGAAACTTCGTTTAAATTTTTATTCGCAGTCACTTTAGACTCTCTGCGGTATATCACATCAGTGTTTCTTAAATTCTTATATTTTATTTTAATATATTTTTTATACCATATACTCGTATCTACACTAATATTATAAAGAGGAAAGATTTGTATTTTTGTATTTTTGTATGTAACGAATAAACTTAAAAAGTTCTGGACCGATTTTAATAATTCTTTTTTCATTAGAAAGCTACATTATCACTGAGTAACATAGGCTAAATTTTATTTTGGAAAAAAATTGCGTTCCGTAAAATATTTGGGTTTTTCAGACACAAGGTGTAAAAAATCAACCAGAAAAGTTACTTATTTTGCGTACGCTGCCTAAACTATAAAAGATAGAACCATACAATGTTCTAAATAATTGTAGATCTTATAAATATCTACAATAAAGTCCGCGACACACTATACCTATCTATGTCGAGTGAGGCACAACAACCATTTTTTTATTTAAAAATCTTGAATTTTTTTGGACTACATTTAAACGCATTTATTTTACTCATACTATTAATCCTTATCGAAATAAATTATTTTATCACAAAGTACAGTTCATGTAGATAATATTTGGTCTTTGAATGATAAAAATTGGACGTTTGGTTTTGAAGTTATGGCGAAATTAAAATATTACGATTTCTGCTGCACGGCCCGTTGCGAACCGAGCGTCACCAAAGTGGGGGTGCGCGTGCGGGAGTTTAGATCTAAGAGTTAGGTAGGTACCCGCGCGGCTCAGCCGCGAGGTCGGCTCCCTACGCAGGTGTTTTATAAAAAGGACATTAATTCATAATGTAATATAGTTTTATGACAAAATCTATACAAATAAATAAAATTGAAGTGTCTGTTTGTAATATTAAAATAACGCTTTTTACTACATGCATAGGAATGTATATACAATACATATACCAAAATAGCATTTTTTTTAATTTTTGTCTGTCTGTCTGTTTGTTCCAGGTAATCTCTGGAACGGCTGGACCGATTTTGACGGGACTTTCACTGGCAGATAGCTAATGTAACAAGGAGTAACTTAGGCTACTTTTTATCCCGAAAAAATAACGGGAACGGATAAAAACTGCCAGGCGGGCGAAACTGCGAACGGCCGCTATTTTATGCCGTATTAACGCCATCTGTGGCGACATCGAGTACTACTTCAGTTAAGATTTGTAAGTAAACATATTTACCGCCCAACGAAGTGGGCACCGGTCAGCTAGTATCTTATATTTTACCATCACCTACAGCGAATGTATCGCTGTAGGTGATGGGTTCGATCCCCACCGAGAACAAAAATTTGTGTGATGAATATAGATCTCTGGGAGTTATATTTTAAGTATGTATTTAAAAAAAAGTATATAAGTATTTTATTAGTCATCTGGTTCCCATAGTAGAAGCTACGCTTAGTTTGGGGTTAGATTATGTTGTGTAAAAATGAATACCTACAAATATTTATGATACATACATACATTGGCAAAATGATTTAAAGGTTTCATTTGTAGTTCAAAATTTTGTAAAATTACATTATAAGAGTAAAATTAACCTTTCGCAATGACATTTACCTCTCCAAAAAAATAAATAAAGAAGTGCAATTTCAATTTTTTAACAATACTGAGGTGAAATCTGTGATCTCAAGGGCCAATAAAGAACATAAGCGTCACCATGTAAGCACATACAAGTATGTGCATTTTATAAATACGGCTGTAAAGGTTGACCGCCGAAAAAAAGCGAGCCGCGGAACGTTGACGTCAAAGGGCACATTGTATCCACACCGCACCTCTGTTGTTGATTTGCCTTCAGGCAGACCTCTTGACTTATTTCCTCAGATATTTTAAATAGATTTCTATACCGTATTGGGGTCGATGGTTGATGGCGGGCTCTATTTATGCCGGGACCACTACGGCCGTAGGCAGTCAAAAAATCTGCAAAGGAACCAACTTTTGGGAAGAATTTGCTAGCTGTTCCAACCCTTTCAAAATGCTAAACCTGAAGTTGGTGTGACAAATCTGAGCTCAGTTTATTGTAATGTATCTTATACATGTGGTGTGACCTTACTAAATACAAACAAAAAGTCTTGGTGCATAGAGGTGTGCTATAAAAGGAATTTCCGAAATTTAACCTCTAAACGGGAACGCAGGGGTTTAAAATTTGTATAAAATAAGATAACGCAGACGAAGTCGCGTGCCTTTCTAATATTATGTAAAATAATTTTTATTTACTATACTTACGTAGAAAATATTATTTTAATTACCGATCACAGCGTCCCCAAAAGGCTGGCTATTTTTTCTCTATCACGATACCGTGTTCACATCAAGCCTCTATTTTATCTCAATAATGTTAACTTCAACGGTAGCTGTAGCTACTGGGTACAGTACAAGCACTTATTAAAGTGTACCGTGTGGTGTGGCTTGTCGGCCTTCGGACTGCAACCCCGTCGGCATTCCTGCATTTACGGACCCCATTACAACAAAAAAAAACTTGTAGACAGGGCCTTACTAGTTTTGCTATGGTATCCGCTAACATATATGGAGTGAACATGGGAAATTATCATAAGTGTACATTATTACTTGTAGTACTGTCTATACTATACTAAGAGATCTGAGAGGATATCGACCGTGCTTGGGGGTTATAGTTGTAATGCTATATTTTATTTAAAATATTCATGGGCTTCTAACTGCTCACTGCATCTAGCTGGGTACCTTTTTTAATTGTTATTTAATAGTGGACCCGTAATGGGCTAGAGCTGCACGAGATAGACAACAGTGTAAAGAACTGGAAGAGGCCTTGGAGGGCTTGGAGCTTGTCAAGAGGACACGCTGTGGCTTTGCAATAGTAAAAAAGGCTTAGAAATAGAAATAATGGACCCCGGTACATCAGTACTGCGGTCACCGCCTGCCAAGCGTGGTAAATACCGCAAACACCCCGAAAATAGGCTTTTCTTATTTTAACTGCTATGCCCAGCAGTGGTCACATAGTCAGTTTCAGTCTTCAGCTTTGAAGTTCAGTTGTGTGTGTTGTGGTTGTAGGTACTGTTAACAGTACAACCCTAAGTTAGGTATTGCATTTTGTAATTAAACTTACTAAAACAGAATTCTTTTTATAATTTATGCCTTGTGTAAGTATTTTATTTGCGTGCCAATGCATGTTTTTATAACCCACTTTCATTATTATTGATTGGCAAACATTGCAAAAAAATTCACAAGAGTAGTTAGGTATTTAACTAGCATTGAACCATTTCGAAAGCACTGACTAGCCAAACTATTTACCTAGGTACAGTCACCTGCACTAAGACTTCATTATTTCCAAAATTATTTCCAAGATCTGTCATTAGTTATATTTGTTTTAATTTTATACTGTACTGCTAGCTGATAGGATAGAGATATGGTTCACCTAAATGGTAAGAATCATTTGCATTATTTATTTACCTACTAGGCAGATATTCAATCAATAAGCGACCTCGTCAACTAATTTCATGTTTGTTCAGTTATTGCTGAGTAAGAGTTTATAGTTAGCTTCGGTTGAATACTGTTCTATAGAGTTTATTGTGATTTTGAAAGTTAGGAATTGTAAACATTTTAATGCCAGGTACCTCTACAATCTTTACCTAAGAATTAGACTCAAATTCAAAACCTCATAATAGACACCATAAAATATCTGCGTAGTACTACAGTTTGTAATAAGAATTGTAGTAAAACTAAGATTAGTAGGTAATCATTGCGAGACCATAAAAAATACAGTATGAGCATTCAGGCATACCTTTACCTACTCTACCAGCCAATATAAAGATAAGATTAACAACCATAGCGGAGCGATACCAGAATCGCGCTATATAATATTTAGCTTCTGCGTTTCCGATACCTGCGATTGTTATTGTTGTTATTGCGAATTTACACCTCAGATCCAATTCTCCAAATTTTTTTGAGCTGCCACGAGACTGTAACAAGAATTTGATTATCAAAATCGGGCCTGTCTGAAATGTCAGTTTCAAAGAATACCTTTTGGAGATCGATACGATCGAAACTTGAATTTGACAATGTTTTGTTACAAGAATTGAACCACAGGCAGTGGTATGACTTTAACCATTAACCAGTGGAGACCTCCTTTGGTCAGTGCAACTATAAGGTGGTAATGAGGATTTTTTGTTTACTGGTGATGTACCTACAGTCATCTGCTTATCTGCACTAGCATATACAACTAGTAACTTTTAAAATTATGTCACAGCGATACAATAAACAACAGGGCAAATAGTAAAAAAAATATTAAACTCATCAAACTAATTTCATGATGTTTCAGTTCTACTGTGATAAAGTTTATTGTAATGCTGTGATACCATTTTGAAAGTTAGAAGTTGTATACATTCTGATGCCACGGACTGTACTATTCACCAGTAGGATAACTCTAAAGCACTATCAAAAATTACGGAAATATGCTAAGTACTTAGGTACTTACACTTTTGATGTTTTATAAGTCGGTCGGTGCCTAAGTAAAATATTTGGATTCGAATAAATCTGCATCTGTCTGAGAGACTGGAAATTGGGCTCCAAAAGAAATCGACTTTCACAAGAGAACGTTGATTTAACATGTCAGTCACGGTAGTGCACGTTCAGTTGCACCGAGCTACTTTTGCCAGAATTTAGCCCAGTAGGTAGATATTATGTAGGTAGTAAGTATTTTATAAAACTGAATAGAAAGATTTTTCGTCTTGTTATTTTTTTTCGTGATTCTTGTACTGTGTTCGATTAAATTTGAGTATATAGATATGTAGATTTTTGCTCTGATTCGCTGCTCATTGCTTTAAAATGTCAAACTAACGTTTTCACTAGAAGAAAACAATGAACCGACTTGTGCTGTGTTATTTTACTATATTTAAAATCATTTCAAAATTTAGTTCTATTTTTAAAAATGTTTGAGGAAAAATGCCCTTCTTTACAAAAATCGAACAAAAAATTTGCAAAGCCGGTTATCAAACTTATACTTACTAGGTAATCAATATAATATTATTCGGCTTCAAGGAACTTGTGGCTCTCGCACACGGCGTCACAGAATATACTAACAGTGGAAGGTGTCGCTGATCTCTAGATATTCAAGGACGTTGATGAGAAAAATTATAATGTTTAGTGGCTTTTGACAAACATGTCCATTATGAGGCCCCTCTCAAGGTTTTATCAATATTTTCCAATTCGGTAGTTTGATTGAACATCCAAAGTGGAGGATGTTTATTCAAATTCCGAGAATTGTAACTTTGCTTATACCCAGTTCGGAATAATTATTTTGATATTTGAAGCATTGTTTTCTCTAAGTTGTACCTTGAGATGGCTGGTCAGCTCGCAAACACATATTTAGGATACTAATTGGGTAGGAATAGAAAGTCACCATCACTGTGTAAACGAATAAAACAATCGATTAAATACAGAGTGATTGGTCGAATAAAGAATCTACTGTTCTATTAGATTAGAGCACAATAATCATTTCGCCATATAGAAATCGTGTTAGGCAACAAGCGAAGCTCTAGGGAGATATGTAATGGACCATGTGTGGAAGGGTTCGCAATAATTGGCACTATGTTTTGGTAAACGTCCAACAATGCAATAGCCTCTCGAATTCACCCTGGACATGGATATGGAGATATTATGCAAACATCATGCATTCCGAAACGGTAGATTTGTGCGTGGTGCAGAAATGTTGCAGTCAAAGTAGGTAGCATTTAGCTTCAATTATACATTACGAGTATACCAACCCTGTTTCGGGTATCTTTGAAATAGTTACACTGTGTTTTGTCTCTTTCGATATTATTTATTGAAACTTCCCGCAAAATAAAACACACGTTATACACACATTATTATGCTAATGTAGGGTTCATTGTGATATTTAGGTAGGTAGGTACCTAACTACTATTCTTGAGTCTAACTAAACCATGACAAAGCAATAAATGTATTCAGTATTGAATACTATCATTTAATATTTGTAGTTTTTTTTTGTGTTTTTACATTATTATCTGAAGAAACGAGCCTCCACCTGATCTTAAAAGGTTACCGTCACCTGTAACAGAGCATTGCCTAACTATCACGTTCAAAAGGAACGTGCCATCCTTCGACCTTATGCGCAGAGGTGTTAAGCCTCATGTGCCTGTAATTTCACCGGCACCCACATCCTTCAAACAGGAACACAACAAGCTGCTTGGCGGTAGAAATAGGCATGGCAGTACTACTGCCTTGGACAATCCCTTCACTAAAAGCTCTACTACTACTAAAATAACTACACCCGTAGTTTTCATCCGTGTTTATTTACTTACAAAGTGTACCTCTTTCCTGATATCAATCAAAGTGAAATCGTTCGAAGAACTGTGATTATGAATTAATTAACTCAGAATCATTCCCAGTAATTAGATCATTGTTATGTCAAATGTCAAGTTTCTTACTGTCTAGTCCTATTGATGGCACATTTTTTCTAGTCACCACGTACTACCGAGTTTATTTAAGCTCAAAGAGTTTACGTCACATATTTGTATTGGTATATATAGGAACGTAAAACTTACGATAGCACGTAGGGTTCTAGGCTAAGCTTTGTGTACATATTTTGCGATAGTATTCATTGAATTTATTTTTAAAAAGTGCGCATCTTTGGTCGTGTAAAAGTGTTTTCATACAAGTTATGCCTTGAAAATGTCAAGTCTTTGCGACTGGTTTAGGTTGTGTTGTCTATATGGCAGTCAGTCAGGACAAAGATTTTTATAAAATGTCATAAATTATAGAAAGATTGAATGAGGGCTTCTACATTTTATCCACCACGTTTCATTCGCAATAATAACCAACCCGTTATAATAGGTGATATTAGAAATCGGAAATATTATCTGAATGAGCGGTGGACACGCCATGCGGATGTTGTGATCTGTCGGCGGCCGTTGCCGTCGACTGAGCAGATCGTATCGGCATTGTCTCTGATAAGATACCGATCCGGCTCGTGGGAACAAGCCCACACCTGCCTGTGTTGATTATTTTTTTTTATATTTCTTTGATATTTTGAAAGGGTCAAAGTTAGGTGTAGCAAAATGGTTATTTATTTATATATTTAATATTTTTTTTTTATATTTCTTTGATCTTTTATATTTTGATATTTTATTGCACTAAAAAAATAAAAAGGTGAGCTTATTGCTCGACAGCATTTTCTGCCTGCCAACCTTGACAGGTGCAGGATGGTTCGCACCTTAGAATGAGGTTAGAACCCTCATTCTATGGTTCCTACATACAAGCTTCTCCGTCAGCTTGACGAACTTTTTTTTATTTTGATCCAATTGCTGATTTGTTCATTCAGCAAATGGATCAAAATAAAAAAAGTAAAAAAGCAGATGGCCCACCGATAACAAAGTATTGTCTAACCAGGCTACGCTAGTACGTGTCCTATAATGCACTGCTCTGCGTCCATCAACTTTAGGCATACGCCTCATGTGCCTGTAATTTCACCGATACCCACACCCTTGAAACCAGAGCACAGCAAGCTGCTTGGTGGTAGAAATAGACATGGTGGTAGTACTTCCCTGAACGAGCCTTTCACTAAGAGTTCTACTTATACTCAAACAACTCAACTTTACAAGTCATTAAAATAATAGTATTACTATTTTATGAATAATTCCTGAAAAGTCCTTAAACCACTGATCACAGAAGACTTGTACAGTTTACCTAAGCGATTGAAAATAGTTATAGGTTTAACTTAGTTTAAGCGTAGATTATTACTTACCTACAACCGTAGTTAGATAATGTGAGAATTTCAATAATTTTAAGCATGAACATAACAAATTGCCTTCGATAAAGCAACATTGAAACGAAACGCTAGTGTGAAAATATTGATTTCTTATCAGTTGTTTTCTATGTAAGTTTATGAATTCATTTGCGATATCAGGTCACGAGCTTGCCATAAATACTAAAGGACATCGCGATTTGCACATAGTGTTAGGCTGTTGTTTCTAAATATTCACACCAGGTGAAAAAATGTTCAACCTATTATTGGTAACAGGGCCGCATTATTTTTTTTATTTACAGTCCACACAGCATCATCTAGCCCCAAGCTAAGCAGAGCTTGTGTTATGGGTACTAGATGACTGATATACTTAATACAATACATTACATACATACATATTTTTTATTATACATAGAAAATACCCAGAGCACCCGGAATAAATATTTGCAGATCGTACAAACATTTATCCCAAGGCGGGAATCGAACCCGCAACCTTCTGCGTCGCAGGCGGACCTTCACCCGCGCCACATCGGTCGTCAAACTTTAAGTTTGGCACGTGGTTTTCATATTGTTAAACTAACTAGTTACTAACATGGACAACCTACAAAGTTGTGAGAGTGATTTTCCGTTTGGCTTGTTGTCCTAAGTTCAGTCTTGATAGTATTAACTTAATTTACGACCCTTAAGTCTAGACAAGAGTATATCTATTTATCACCAAAACCTTCGGCTTGTTTGATATAAAGCGATAATCGATTAGAATAACGAGTTATAATTTACACGCATAGATAGCATACTAAAAACCATTATAGGAGTCATTTATAATAATAAATCTTACTTAGTTGGTGCGACGAGTTGTCAGTACTGTTAGTTGTAATTTATTTAGAGTGTTGGACCACATCCACATTTCACGATGTCTACAACTTGAATCATGAATTATGTCAATAAAAATATCATGTTCACTAAAGCGATGACATTTGGTAGAGGTAGAATAGTAGGACATACTTTCAGATTAAGTAGTAGAAATTTCATCAAAATCAGTTCAGTGGTTTGGTTTTTATATCAAAGTAATTGAAAAAATCCATCAAAAATTGTCATCCGAGTAAAAGTAGAGGTCGGTTTCATAAGTTTTTAAATTTAACCATGTATTATTTATTTATAGCTGAGTGACACCTGCCTATTTTTAAATAATACAATTCGAAATATTTAATATGCAGTTGGCTTACTTATAATAAATGTGCCAAAAGTTATACTTAAACTACTGTCATGCATGTTAGCTAATTAAGCAATCGGTAATTTACAATTCAACTGAAACAATTTTAACGATTGTTTACTAAAATGAATACCAAACATAAACATTGGTTTCTAGATACTTATTGTATTTATTTTATTAATATAGTGTTACATAGCAACTTCTTGGGTGCCTGAGGATGGAAGGCGATGTCCCGGATGTCCGAAAAGATGTTGGCGGGACGATCTTGATGGTCAAGGGAAGGATTAGTGAGAAATCGCCAAAAGTCGAGAAAAGTGGAAGATTGTAGGGGAGACCTTTGCCCAGCAGTAGGACTCAAAAGGTTAATTAAAAAAAAAGTATTACTAGCTTTACTTGTCATTTTTATCATTCGTGATTTGCCATCGACATCCAGCTCCGCGTCTCAGCTCTCAGAGCACGAAAGCGTGGCGAACGAAGCTGTACGCCTGTATGTACCCGTCCATCTGTATTGTGTTAGTGTGAAAAGCCAGAATTTTCCTGTACCGGTGACGGCTACTATTCACGCACTATTGCTTGTCGACCTTATTCAATACGAACATCAATTTGCTTTATAAACTTTTCGTTATTTTTATCATGTAACTCTACTGATGAAACAGAGTGGAACCGCAAGCGACGTTCACGTGTTCTAGCTAAGTTATCTTCATTCAAATAGCAACTCCCGCAGCATCAGAAATTCCTTTCTTATAGTTTCAAGTCTTACAACCAGCAATTTAGTCTGTGCGTTGTCAGGACAATAATAACTAGAAGAACGTCAGTCAGATTTTGATAATTATTGTGATACTATACAGTATTTATAAGGTTTTTTTCGGCTCACAACAATTATATTCGCATATAAGTAACACATGCAAAAAAGGCAATATTATTTTTGATGATCTTCGTAATAAGTCAGCAAGCAAGTAAAGAAAAGCTATGTCTAACACATAGTTTTGTATGAGTTAAAAGTAAGATATACATAAGTATATATAAGTAGTACTAGAATGCTTACTGTCGAAAAGATGTCACAGCGTTACAATAAATATGACATGACAATATTATATATATCTTAGTACCTGGTATTAAGAGATCAGAGGAGATATCTGCCGTGCTTGGTGCTATTTCATTCTTTGACATCACAAATACTAAAACATTAGTGAACTCGTCAACTGATATCATTATTTTTGGGTTTTTGCTGTGAAATGTTTATTGTAATGATGTGATTCCATTTAAATAAATACGAATTTTATATATTGCTGTGCAATTATCCTATGTTTGAAAAACAATTCCACCTGTTGCCATGACATAGCATGGGATTAAACAAAACCATTTGAATATCCCGATAAGAGCTGCGTCTATTCGTCGTAAAAACGATAGCAAACCACATTACTAAACAGGTTGTGCCAAAAGGGGTTGTTCACCTCAGCGTCTGTTGAACTGCGGAGTATAGTTCTTTTTCAAGGTTCTTTCACTACCAGGTTACGTCAGCCACCAAATAAATAACACAGCCTTTTCGATAATCTAACTAATTCGTTCAAGTCAGTTAACGTATACGCGTGCAAGAGCCTAGCCTCAAGCAGCAGGTTTTGGTGATTTACTGATGTCCATATATATAAACATTTTGATGAGAAATTGTTTTTTTTTGTGGTCGTTAGAATAAACAAGCTGGTATCCTTATTATCTTTAAAGTAATTTTATGCATTTTTTATTTTATATGCAATATTTCCAGAAAATGGCATTCGTTGTTCTACATACAATTATATGTATGAAGTATGTAAGTAATTAGTTTGTATGATATAGCATTTTTTTTAAATAAACCTACTTACAGGTAATCTATTACAATATCAGAAACTTTGTTCTGACTGACTACTATGACAAGGCACATTACCTATCCTAAACCACTGGTCGTAGATACTAGAGATTTTTAAGGTATATTTGTCAGGGTCTAATTCTAAAAGTAATCCCCTAAAGGGGTTGAAGTATCAATGAAAACAGCATCACGCGATCTTAAAGTCACGCTATTGCACCAGTAGGCAAGTAAATTTGTTCTGTCCTGAATTTCAGTTGAAATATGTAGCCCGCATCGAGGCGTCACGCGTCACCCGTATGACGATACTTAAACGTTTCGCAAAAGTAAGTAAAATCAGTTCATTCGATAACGGTTTTGCAACATTAGAAAACACCGAGCTGTTAAATATTTGGCATCCATTTTCCTCCAACGCCGAAGTTTTTCCACTTTTTGTGTATACATGGAAACATGTAAACAGTATTTTTTATTTGATATAAGTATGTAGAAGGATATTCAAACAATTTCCTTATTAGATAATGTTAATACTTATTTAGCAGTATATATACGATTACTACTTGAACGCTGTAAAAAAATAATCCTGTTTAAAAATTTTATATTACTATACGCAGAATATACCATGTCTGTATGGTCAGTGATAAATGTAGATGAACATTTCTGGCTTAGACAGATCAAGTATAGCATAAACAATCAGTTTTTTGAACTTTATTTGAAGATCCGCCATGAGGCCATGACCCTTGCCTTGACCTTGCCAGAGAAAAGAAGGTAGGTATTGAAAAACCGATACTGTTAATCTACTTTGTCACTGACTGTACCGAGGTTTACACTTCATAATATCTAATACTAGTGGCCGCCCACTGTTTCGCCTGCTTAGTGGCGGCATGTTTGGTAATACTTATTTTAAGGCTATCACCAAAATGTGGGCACTTTTCTTCCAGGGTTTGTTTGGTATTGTTCGGTATACTGGGTTTCTGTATTTTTAAGGCATATTAAATAGCCTATATGTTTATCAGGTGAGGAACTACCATTCTAAATTTCACCTAAAATAGTCCGTTGTTTTTTTTTCTTTATGACTTGCTGATGGAACAAGTGATGGGATCACTTGTTCCATCCGCAATTCCATCCATTAACTTGATACAAAAGTGGTTGTAAAAACGTGACACAAATATGTTTACCTAAGAAGAATCAGTGTACCTTACCATGTTACTGCAGGTGACTGTACTTATTCTAGGAATATTTATATTATCGCAACGTGCGTCACTGTCCTAGATCCTGTAGTGATTTATTTTGCAGCTGATTTTGTAGACTACATGAGTAGAATATAGATATAAAAGATAGCCGTAATAGACCCGGCTTAGAATAGGGCTCCTTAATAATCTTCCATGAATTTCATAAGAGGAGACTACGCGAACGCACCAGGATGGGCAAGAGAAACTCCGGAGTATAGATTCATGCATCATCTACATCTCTCTCTATTGTCTAATAGCAATAGCGAGATCCCTTATCTAATTGTTATTTTTTATACTTTACATCCCACATTAAAGAAAATTATGTATTTTCTGTTTATGAAACAGAAGAATCGACATCAATATCTGTCAGTAATCATATACCAATCTTATCATATTTGAAAACCGCATTTGAAAAGTGTTTATCCTGTTAGTTGTGTTTTTGTTATTTCCGTGTGCTAATCAATATTTATCTAATAGTAAGAACGTTTACGAGAATTATTGTAATTGAAAGATAACACTAACTTGTTTATTTATTATAGCACTTGTGAATGATCAAATAAAACTTTTTGATTTCAATGGAGCTAAAATAACACTGTAAACGTGAAAAATAATCAGGTGGTCCATAATTTTTTCCCTGAATTTTCCGGGAGTACCTACTTAGTAATATTGTATGTTCCTCGGATATTAGAATAATGTGTTCCTATTTTTCATGACTAAAAACACAAGCAAAAAATTTGTATAAGTACCCACTCAGAAGCCTTATAGTGTTATTGACATGTTCTCAGCGTGAACATAGAATTTCAGAGATCATCGACCTTAGAACCGCCTCGCTCGTGACTAGCCAACTATCGGTATTTGTTTATTTACACAACTTTTGGCGCTTACCTCATAATTATTTTATGGGGATTATTTTAGGTAGTGACAGAAAATTGAAAAAAGATTGGGAAAAAAGTCCAAGTAGTTTTATGTCTACAGAACAACACAAATGTAACGAGTTCAATATCTTTGATTTTATAATAGTCAGCAAACAGACCCTTTACATGCAATTACTTCACTAACTCAGTTAAAATGTTGTTTTTCTGTTATTTTGAAGGTCTTGCACTTCGCTATCAAAACGGCAGTCTATTCATAGAAACCTTTGCAAGCACAATATTTAATCAACAAACCTACTTACCAAAACAAATGTATCTTTCGATAAAGTCATCTGAAGTCCAAATAAGTTTGAAATTCGAAAATTCTCATACCAAAACTTACCTGTAAATAAAAAAGATTTCATATTACAAATGTTGTCAGGAAATTTAAATTAAGAAAAAGTTGCATAAAAAACGTTATCGCTTGATAACAAATAATGTTTCCGACAGTCGTAAACGAAGTGGAAGGGTTTTGGAAAAGAAATAACAAACCTTACGTAATGAACCAGCCTACCAAGTTACCAACTGGTTTTAACTTTTGCGGATAGTTTGACTTACACCGAATACAAAAAAGGCGGATAAAATACCTAATATTCTTAGTACTACAAAAATCAAATTTAGAATTTTATAACGACCGGCGGACATTCACAAGTCCCAGTGTACCCAGTCCCATTACCACAGATAATTATTATGAATTCGTAATTGTGCGTATTGACATCCATTCATAATGAGATTCATGAGTTCAACGCTTAGCAGTGTTGCTTCGAAGCGTATCGTTCTAACGATGTAATCTAACACCAGAGATGATTAACATCAGTCCCACAGGATGCGGGCACTGGAAGCGGACAGGACGAACTGTCCTGTTCGCCTGTTGTAGAGAAAAAAATATATACAAGTCATGGCATCATGAATACGCCCCAAATGCTGAATGAGATATATACCACGCACGCACCACAGGCAGACTTAGAACACACATTTAGCATAAATGAAGGTTAGTACATCAGTAAAATTTTCTTTGATAAATTTTTGGAAGACACTTTGTAAAATATCGGTCCCGCCCGGCTCTAGTAGTTCTCACCTTTGAAGATACATCGAAGCGATTTATGAACCCTGTCACCGATTTAGCCACTCTGATTCTTACTCGATTTCTAAGAACTGTAAAAATATTATTATTTTGCTAAATGGAACTAAGATACAATTATTTTTTATTTTATTGGTCACAAGCAGAAAAAAAATATTTTATGAACCCACGATGTTGCAAATGCAAAGGTAAATTAAATCTTTTTGTCATTCTTTGAGTGTCATCGACCGCACTATGCCGTAACTGCAATAATTTAGCATTGCAGCAATTTACCAAACCACCGCTTTTTGCTGAACCACGTAATTTGATATTACAAACAGTTTAATCGAACCAGAGTAAAATAACCTCTGTCGCGTTTCTATTTGCTAAACTTTTGTAGGAAACATGCAAGTTTCACAGACCTTCATTTTCTAGTCGACCTTCGCTTTGCTATGCAGTTCCGTAGAAGGGGCAGACGATTGTTAACGATATTTTATTATTAGATAAACTTACTTGCGTAAAAAATTTGACAAAATCTAAACAATCCTCAAACTCTTGCAATCTCTCAACAATGGCCACTCCTGGTCACTCGCCATTGACAGGACTAATTCAATATGTCAGTGTAAAGAAGTATGGGGTTAAAGCACATAATAAGAATTTACTCCATATTCTTAGTAAATAATATCTACTTTTCATGGCGTGATTTTAACTTGACGGCGTAACGCGGCGTTCTGTGTGTTAACAGATGTAGGTAAGAAAATAAGTACGAGTATGTGCAGAAACTACACATTTCAAAGAAGTTATTGTAGGTACGTGGCGCCTCTGCAATGGTATGTATGCACAGAGGCAAGAAATCTTATTATTTATCTATCCATGAATCTACAGAGAAGATAGAAAACAAAACCGGTAGTCACCAAGCTGTATGTTTCTTACCTGTTCTTCTAGATTCACCTAATGTTAAAGCGGTTCGAAGTTTTACGGTTTCAACGAATAAATGCCTTTTTGTCTTTGATTTTGGTAGGTACTTACGTTTGCATGCACAATAAATATTATTTCATGCATACTTAATAAGTTAAGTACCTATTATTTCAATCGTGCGACTGAGAATCGTGCATCACCAATGCCATATCTAGTTGAGCTGTAAAACTAGAATAGCAACACGAACACTAATTACAGAAGGGTGACTGTTCTCATAAACTTTACACCACTGGATTTGACGCCTACCTAAACAATTTGAATGAAAATAGCTTATTGTACGCACCAAACAAATAAAACAACAGATACACATAAAACATAAACTGTACCTACAATAGGCGGTCTTATCGCTGAACGCGATCTCTTTCAGACAACCATTGGCTGGAGAGAATTTTAAAAGAAGTGAAGATTGCACGAAATATAATACACGAAAGTATTTTAATTTAATATGAAGTATAAAATATAATGTAATACATAAATAGCATATACATATTAATTATATAAATAACCATGTAAACACATACCTACTATATAGTATCAATCCAATCAACAAGCGAACGATCTATGACGACTCATCAGTGAGAAAAAACATCTCATCTCCAAAAAAATACGATGATTAATTGGGTCTCTGGTAGCATCGCATCGCTTTACTCACTTTTCTATAAAAGCTCATCGTTCACTAAAGCCGGCTCATAGAACACAGATAAAAAAAGCGGACGGTCACATGGTAACGGGACTGCGGAATGCAGGCGCAGGTGCGTCTGATGATGAAGGCTTGTTGGACTTCCAATTAGTTATTCGTTATGGAGCGAGGTGTCATCATCGCCGTTGGCATTCATGCAATAACCTAATCTACATTGGTGTTTGTTGAGCCTTTTTTCTGGGTTTAAAATAACCTATACTTACTCATATCACAAATCACAATAAGGTACATTTTTATTTTTTAGGTTATCAAACCTCAACTGGAAAAACTATCTCGAAGCTACCATCCGCAGGATTAAAGCTGAACGCCTCTGAAGGCCTAACCCAGCCTAGCCAAATCTGGCAAGGATCACATGATTTTCTATTTGAGAATCTGTCAAGGTAAAATCGAGAGGTGAAGGAAAAAGTGGCTGCAAATCGAATAGGGTTCGAAATAATTTACGTAGGTGGTGGGTTTTGCGGTCAAGAAACAAATGTACGGAACCCTGAGGATCCACGTCTTGCTGATATTTGTTTCTTTTATTATTTTACTTCAGGGGCTTTTTTTGAGACAAAATGAAATTTAAACAAGAATTTGATTGTCAAAATTGGGCCTGTCTGATATGTCAGTTTCAAAAAGTATCATTTGGAGATTGATACGATCGAAAATCGAATTTGACAATATTTATTTACGAGAATTGAGCCGCTGTTATAAATTTATTTTAACTAATTGAAATCGTAGCTCAAAAAATGGTTTCTGCCGGTTTTCCCACTATGTAATCGTTTTGATAAACTCTTGAGCCCAATATAAAAAAATATCTGATATCATGAAATTTCGAAACAAGCGTATCAAGAAGCAGTTTGGATGTTTTTACGCTTTTACTATAATGCTCTATTGCTTATAGATTCTGTCATTTTAGAGTTTTTTGGACCAGCTCACTCAATGAACTGGTTCAATAATAATTTGTACCAAATCTTCAATTTATTTTACTAAGTTTGGATTGTAGGTAGGTTACTACCTACCAGGTGTAGGTACCTTTTACATAGTTAATAGCAGACAGCCAACACAAAATGTCAAATAATGATTCTTCGAGATCCTGTTATGCTAATCAAATTCTCTATAGGTTTAGGTGTGGCCAATAAATTGCTTTACATAATTTTTCGTAAAATATTACAAGCTGTTGATCAAAGTTATAGTTTGAAACCAGTTTGCAATACGAAATCAGAGTAAATACCTAACCAGGCTAAACTTATTATTTTTGGATTTCAACCACCGGTATACTTTGTTAGTTTTTTATAGTGCTTACCTGAAATCAAAGAAATCCCACTCGAGGAAAAAGTTTTTGGGATAATAATATAAAATCGCACGAAATACGTGACCCATAGTAGGTGGTACAAGATACAGGTACATATAAATCAATGCAATGCAATGCAAGTTGTTATAGCTGATGGTAAACACTTAACTTATAGTAGGCACCGTCAAGTTGATTAAAACGTAACGTATACCTTAAAACTACTCATTTTGTTCGATTCGTAGGCACATAGGACAATTTTTTAGAAATAGTAAAAGAAGATACCAAGAACCGAACTTACCAACCCGGATTTAAGTCAAAGTCAACCTCAAAAAGCATTTATTCCATGGAATCACACACAAGTGATCACTTGAAATCGTCCTATAACTAAGGTAAACCTAGGTGTCAGTTTTTCGCGACCAAGCCAAGAAGACCTCTTCAATGTGAAGTGTTGTAAAACTCATTACTGAAAGATTTGACAGAACCGATCATTGCCATTGTGGCACAATATATATTGTCTGCAGACACTCAAGCGACTCTTACTTTGATCAAATCACGATAAATTCGGCCATACCAATGAAACCACATTAGAAATAGACTCTACTTAGTCGCATTACGGTATAGTTTTTATTATTGTGAGCGGAAACTTAAACAATAAGATCAAAAAGTGCGGTAATCTATATCAAAATGCTGTTTTATTAGAGTACCGAGGTCAATGAACTCTAATATCGAATGATCGCCCAATAAATAGGCGATATTTTTTTGGCTTGTGTACCGTTACTTGAGTCTTGTTTATTGTGTGCCAGCGGAATTTAATAGCTATAATAGCAGTAAGTATATTTAGAGAGCAGAAGAATGTTTGAATTTATGTAAATATGCCAACTTGTAAAACTTTTTTTATAAGCCTATAAAAATCTGGCTTGGTAAGGTACCAAGGAAAAAAATAACTTTGGCATTTAAGTGATAAAATAAACCTAGATAGTTTAGGTAGAATGTCGGTATAGAACTATCGTCGTATTATATATTTCTTTATTTTATCGTTTTACTAAGGTACCAAACGCATGAACTGAAATGTAGAGTAAAGTGAAAAACATGATCAACTGAGCCACTGACTGCCTGCCGATTCATTTTGTTCTAGTAAACCACTGTAACGTAAACTCCTATTCGTTAGTGATTCAATGACTTCGCAGTTCAGGTTAGATTGGATATTATTGATGTGATTTGAATTGTTTCTGGCTGAAAAGGTTTTTAACTTATTTTTCGTATTTTCGTATACTTACCAACGTAACTACCAATAGGTCAACACGGTATACGAAATATCTCGAAATCTCAGTTCGGGGCGAATTACTAGTTTAGTTTATAGAGGCAACGTAACGGGGGCCAAGTACCGGTGCTTGGTCAAAAAGCGTGGCGGCAGTAGGTAGAGTAACAAAGTTAAGCGTGAGAGAGACTTCAACGCCTTGTCTTTCCCACGACGCTTTTACTTATTTACACTGTTATTCAAGATGAAAGGTCTGATCACGAAGGCAGTCTTTGTGCTCGTAGAAATCGCAAAAAATGTAAGGAAAATGCGGTTACACAATTATCAGGATGTTTTTGGATTCAGGCTTCTGAAGGCACTTGGTTACAAAACACGTATAGCTTAGATGCCTATAGTCACCCTGATGCAACAACATAAATTAATACATACTGGTGTATGATGCCACACTGTGACATCTAGAGTTCTAGAACACAGAGCTTGAAATTTGGAAACCAGTCAGATAACTAATAAGATTTACCTATATGTTATTCAATTACTCAGTAAGTGATGTTAACGCATAAGAGTACCTACTGAGATGGACTACTTTATTCACTTTCCATTAGCATGTTAAGTGTGAAAATGGTACTAAAATGGGATATCTACAATGAAAGGGATTAAAGTGATAAAGCCATTTTTTAAAATTTTTAAGGGCCTTCTCTCATCTATATACAACGAGAAACTATTTGCAGCGAATATCAAATATTGAAGGATTATTTGTAGAGACTCGTCCTTCAGACGTTTTTTTGTTCAGACGATATTCCAGAATTTACTCCGTGAATCTACATACAAAACTAGATTAAAAGAGAAAGACATTTTCAAAAGATTACTCGTTCTATACACAGAGTTTATTAGTAATAGAATAAATATTAAAACTATATTTATAGTTATACAGTGTTTTGTCTTTTTTATTGATCCGGAACTATTGGAGCCGAGTTATTATTATACATATTCTAAAATATAAAGCTGTTATTCATATTCCCTGATACATTTTAGCGGATGCATAAAAATATTCTTGTAATTTTTAACATAAATAGATGACAACAAACTTATATAATTTATTTGTAGGTAGGATTTAAAATAGCCAAAGACTGTTATTAAACAAGTAGCTATCTATTTACACGCAAACATATTTGTTTAGTAAGTCTGGATACTTTTGAATATGGACACTTAGCTAATCCTTTTAAAATAAATAAATAATAAATAAATAATGCCGGACGATCCACACAGCATCATCTAGCCCCAAGCTAAGCAGAGCTTGTGTTATGGGTACTAGATGACTGATATACTTAGTACAATATTATATTACATACATAGATATTTTTTATTATACATAGAAAATACCCAGAACACCCGGAACAAATATTTGCAGGTCGTACAAACATTTATCCCAAGGCGAGAATCGAACCCGCAACCTCGGCGTCGCAGGCGGACATTCGCCCGCCGCGCCACATCGGTCGTCAAAATTATAACTTCATCCGATTGCCGATTTAAAAATAGCGGATACCCGCCATTAGCCTGCTTCCTCTTGTCGAAACTTCATCATTGTTTTTCACGAACGAAAGGAAGGCCTTTGATTTTCCGGTTTAGTAAAAATTATAACGTGACGGGGAAATGTCTAATCAACCAACAATCATTTGAATTATGTGAAGATGACAGTTTGATGTAACGAAGGACGACTTTTATTTGACTGAACTAAATTTGCATTCTTCTACTTCGAATATAGAGCCAGTTGGTAGCTGAAAATAATGTTGTTTTAAGACATGCTCTATCTCACCTATACCTGAGTGCCTAATAGATGGTCAAAAAATGTATTAGAATAAAGAGATAACTTCGTGTTCCAGTAAGTTATTGTAAGATACGTTTTTGGGTAAGTCAACTAAAGTCAGAACCAAAAGGCATTTATTCAGTGATATCCAGGGATAATTTTGAAACATCTTAAAGCTAGGTGAATCTAAGCGCCACCGGTTCCTCGCGACTAAGCCTAGAAGAACAGAACGTAACGTAATTATACGTCAAGAAACGTATAATTATAGGTACTTCTATTACTTTCTATGGACAGGACGTACCGGCATAGACAATAGAGGAAAATATGTCTATAGACATTTTTTTAAACAAACCTTACCGCCGCGACCTCATTGTGCCAACATTAACTGTCCCTATAGCCGTTGCCTTCTACAATGATGCAATGTAAGTGCATTCCAGACCATTACAGCACTTGAACGCCCCAGATCGCCGTCGGACCAGCGGCACTGATTACCTATACAGGTTGATGTCGAGTGGCGGGTGGTACAATGTCAAGTAAAGAAGTTTACACATAAATTTTGTATAGAAAGGCCCAGAAGATATCAAACAAAACAAAAATAGGCTAGGGTAAACCTCTTAGGTATTTTGGTACCCCACTCGAAGATTCATGAGTCGCTGCGGTTAGAAAACCGAGGCCCAATCTAGTATTTTTTGTAGCTTAGACGAGATTGAAACAAGAATTTGATTGTCAGAATTGGGCCTCTTTGAAATGACAGGTTTAATTTGGAGATTCACTTGATCGAGACTAGAATTTGACGATATTTCTTTACGAGAGTGGGGTACCTGGTATAAACATCAAAAAAGACACCAAAACATACAACTGTAACTGGTTAAAACCCTAATAGTTACATGATCAGTGTTATAAAAATATCGTATCACCCTGTGCGTTATCTGTGCCTGATACAGTTTAGCGCGATAGAGCAGAATCATGTCACGTGTCCACGGACCGGTACTCGATCGCATTCATATTTACATAGAATGTATGGTGTCGCTACTGTATATTATATAGGTATATTTAATAGTTTAAGCAAACAGTATAACTTTAGTTTTAACTGATTGGAGCCGAATCATTAGGTCTGAATCAATATCGCAGTAGACAAGATTCATCAAGAATCATCTCTGATACTGACTGGCACTTGGGAGACATTTGTATTTGTACTTTCTTGCAGTACCAAGGTATGACCAAACTTTTCAAAGTCGGTACTTGTAAACAAAAATTTGTCTTTTTACAGCTCGATCTTCTGATATGGTCGTCTTGTAACATATCAGATACGTTCATCTTACAGCGTGTTACAGAAAAATGTGTTGTATGAAAAAAAGAAATACCTGGCTAGTAATATCATAAGATTATCAAAGCCTGAATACTGCAAATAATAACTGGTTTCCTTACTATGGCAAATAATAACAACAACAAAGTGTCTAGCACTTTGTTCGCGTGCTATTTACCTATTATTCGAGGCTAGTCTATACCTAATATAAAGGACTTGTCTGATAGGTTCAAAGTCAATAGGTTTCTACGAATACTAGCCACTACAATACTTTTTTCTTGCTAACACTAAAATGCTTATTTCAAAGAACTATGTGCTTAAGGGTGATATTTTAAATGCAAAGGCGACTTCATTTGAAAGTACCTATTTATGATTTATCTATTACAGCTGTTACCTAAATAATTCCCAAATTATTATAGATATCAATTAGGTATGAGCCTAGGTAAATAAGTACTTATGGAGGTATCCGAAAAACGTGTCCAGTTACCTTGACTTACTTAGTACGAACATTTTTGTGTCAAGAGAAGTCATTATTTTACTAGAATTTTGATACGTCTATCTCTAAGCAAAGATAAAGCTGTAGCATTAATTGCTACACTGTAGTCAAATAATAACTTTATCTAGGTATGCAAATGCTTTATTAAAAAGGTTTATTTTCTATGGCTTTCCATACAAACTTTAAAACTATTAGTAAACTCGTGGAAGCGCACGCGTCTTCGTCCGTGAGAAGATATTTTTATACAAACTTCAACTCCCGATGCTTGCATTTGGCGGTTGAACTTCAGAATGTTTTTTCTTAGTTCACTCCTACCCACCAAAACAAATATACCCTGAATTTAAAATTTGCGGGTTAGGATGTGCGTTGCCTGTGTCACTCAGGACTAATAATATAAAAAAGATATATAATGTGCGTGTGGGGAAGTTTGAACAGGTGTCCGTGACAAAGTCATCATAAAGTACCCAACCTATTAAGTAATCAATAAAATCATCGGTGAAATCTTATAAGTATTTTAATTGTAGGAATGTCGTCGCATGCACAACTAGCGGTTCATCGTCAGTTTGTCTTTCAACGCGACGACGACGGAGCATTCCTAACTGTTACACGAAAGCAAATCATGCACAAACACATTTTCATACGTCTTACTACACTCTATCTTCTGTGTTTCGTATTTCTTTATCTACCTGTGAGAAAAAACTTACTAAAACTGCATAAACCACTACTCATAACGTAAGTACATGTTCCCATTTATGTTTGAAACTTGTCGGCCATTTGTATCACCTATTGTAACAATAGGTATAAAACGCAATAAAGAATTTTAATTTGACAGTACATGCACAACCGCGTCGTCGCAAAAAAGTCACCCTTATTATGACGCACATGCTTTCGTTTATTTTATTTCGGTATTATTCCATAGAAAGCAGTAATAGTAGGCACGTTATATTAGCACGTTACATTTCCCACCAGTTTGGGGTTAAGAGGTTGGCGATTATAATAATAATGAATCAACCCTTTCCTAACCGTTAGCGGCAAGCGCGACGTAGGCGTTTTGTACGCCTACACAAAATCAATATCTTCTGGAAGAATATATAATTTTTATAACATTTTGTAGGTAATCAACCCAAATTTGAATCATTTTAATTAAGTTACCTAAAGTTTTTAGGGTCGTCATTCTTGTCAAGCATAGCTAAAGAAACCCCACAAGACTGAGTAAAAAATTTAACAGGTAGGAGCATGAATTCTGAAGAATTGTGAAGAATTCATGTTAATTGTCGGCTGAGGAACTCTAATCCTGTTACCAATAAACTCGGCGAAGCTTTATTTATTTATTTTATTAAGGATTGCCAAGAAGTAATACACAAAACTTAGACTAAACTTAAACGAAAACAATGTCCCGCCCTGTGCTTATCCACTTAAGGCAATATAATAATAACAACAATAATAATAATAATAATAATAGCTTTGAAATAGCTACACCTTGTTTTGTCCCTTTCGATCTTATTTTAAGTTTCCTATCAATGCACCAAAAGACAACAGTAGGTACCTACCTATACCTAACTATATTCAAGTTACACAGAGTTTATTAGTAATAGGATAAAAGGATTGTATTGGCCGATTCTATATAATGTATCAACTTGTTTTCCAACCTCATCCTCGTATATTAACCTACAGGCGACAGATTAAGGTAACGGGGCCAAACAGTCTGGACGCATTACGTTCACTCCATTGCGTGTCCCATTTAGATATACTTACCTAGCTGCCTTGTTCCACGATGCACGCTGCCTTTATTGTAGACCGGGTGGGATGAATAGGGCCCCCCATTTACTAAGCCCTTTCAATAGTACTCAACTCAACTGTTCAGGGGATGAAAAGTATTGTTATGCAAAGGTCATGTATTTATAGAACTGGCTACGCGTAGGCTGTTTATTTATAGAATTGCTGTACGTAACGTAAATGTTAAAGTTGACCGTAATATAAAAAAGTTACTACGACCGATATTTTAAGTTCGGTTTGAAGAAATGTATTATCTGAAAAAAAGTTACAATATATTTTTTATTGAGATATTCAAACAAAATCATACAATATTATTATAACAATAATGATAAATAAAGGTCATAAATAGTTTCCTTAATAGTAGTATCCTTATGCTTATATAGAACCTACTAATATATGCTAATTCCAATAGTATCTGTGGAATAAGTTATTAGGTAATTTCACACAAATATTTAACATCTAATATTTAACCAATCTACACATTATACATTTCGATGTTTTCTTCATTGTAAACTTTACTTTTCAAGGCAGCGGTAGCAATAATTTTGATAATCCGATCTCGACGAACTCCGTTGTGTATTTGTGAAGGTATATTACATTTTGCTAATGATAACTGAGTTATATCTAAATTATTAAGGACACTTGAATTCGATTTCATTGCCAGTTATATCCAACTAATCTTTTTGTATCTGAAGGTCGATTATGTAACTGCGTTAAATGAATTACATATACCTAATGCATTCGACATTCAAACCCATTCCACTATCGATTTATGAAAGCGATCAACTCGTCAAACCGAGTTGTATCGTATTTGATGTCTGACTTTTAATACGGTAATCCTTAGTATTTTAAATTGGAATAATTTGTTTGTAGTTTGTTGAAACGTTAAAAATGTCTCAATTCTAATAAATAAGTAAGTACCTACATATTTACTCAGACAACATATATATCACAATTGAGTCGCAGTACATTCACTTGTACACTGGATAGTGGGCGGTATGCAGAAACTCATAACTGAGTTATGTTATGATTCAGTCAGTTATTATCGTTACGTACCTGCGACCAAGTGCGATGCAGTGGAGCGCTGCGGAATCCAACAAGCAAGACGCACTTTTCCCTGATAAAAAATACCTGTTACTTTTTTATTTTAATCTTTGTAAATAGAATGGGTTTAAGATCTTTACGTAGCCTAGCTTGATTTTGGCTCTAGGTATTCACTAATGTATGATAAGTGATAAGTAGGGATATATAGAAAATAAAATAGAAAGAAATATCTTATTCTCTTTTAAGCCGGTAGATATCCTCTCAGAACTCCTCTCAGTGAGTAGGGTTAATTAAAAATATACTAAACAATATATTTAACCAGCGTCACAGCGTCACAGGCATAGCTCTAGCTTCTGTGCTGTGGAGCTATTACCCCACAGCACAGAATGGGTTCGATCCCCACCGAGGACAAACATTTGTGAGATGAACATAGATGTTTGTTGTCTGTCTGGGTGTTATATCGTATTCTAAGTACCTATGTATTTACAATTAATAAAAATTAAAAAAACGAATATAAGCATTCTGTCAGTCATCTGGGTCCCAGTACCTACAAAATGCTTAGTTTGGGGTTAGATAGATGTTTATGTGCGCAAATATCCATAAACATTAAAAATATCTACCTACCTACATATAAAACCAATGAAAAATGTGTCAACCAAGAGCTAGATTAGTAGGTAACTCTTATTTAACAAAATTATTCGGCTAATTGCGAGCAGAGTAAAGTAGAAAAACGTTGGTCAGATAGCGAGACTAAATCAATTACCTAGATCTCAGTGGGTGGATAATAGTAAAGGCAGGTCGTAGTGACCGGTGCAGACCTAGTGCATATCGGTGTGCGGCACACTACTTCCTAGTTGTGAATGACAACCGCTTACCTACCATAAATACTCCATTGTATCCATAGGTCATGATGGAGGTCACACATAGCACATTGGTAGGTATTTTATTTATTGACAGTTTTAGTGATAGTAGTATTTACAAGTGACTCATTGCTTCGTGATTAATTATATATTGACATGTTTGCGAATTGATAATCGATAAAGAAAATACCTTTCCGAAAATTTCAGTGGCCCAAGAAGGACCACCATACCCTGGGCTCAAGTCGAAGATCGATCTGTGTACCTAGGTACACAGATGCGCCCCTGTCGGGCGTTAGAACTGACTTTGCTAGTCAAGATTACACATAAACCATGTACACGACGCACAGTAAACCTGAAAATCTCAGACTTGGGGCTCTTATTTATCTTTATCTTTATCTTTATTAAAAAAACAATGTTTCAAAGCCGCATCTAGATAGAATCTTTCTTAGGTCGAGTGTCGAGGTATCAGTCACACCGGATATATGCAATAAACTACAATGGACATCACGACATGAATTGTAAGGGATTTGTAATGCGTGTATTTATTGTCGTTAATACCTGCAAAACAACTGGCTTGTCGTGTCTAAATACCCCCTTAGTTCCTTCTGTACCGTCGTACAACCACAAGCAAAGTCTTCTTGGAACTAAGGAGGAAACAAAAGGCTATAAGAGCCAATACATGGTGACGCTCTATCTAGTTCCTAACGAAAGATTTGAAATTTTAGTCTTTGCTTCTACTGAAAGTTATTTTATTAGGTACCTACTTAGGTACATGTGTATCATTAAATATGTATAAACTAATTTCATATTAAGTTGCATGGCGTTTAACTTGGGATTTACATTCCTTTTTTAGAATTGATTCCGAGTTTAGGTTTCGGGATTCAGTTAGGTACCTACTTCGTTTTGTTTTCTTTGTCTTACATTCTCGAATGACGCGTTCTAAGCGCAAGATTCAACACTGCTTGGTTAAACTTTTTTCAAGAGTTAAAATGAGTTTGAATAAATCGTGCCCGCATCTTGCTGATGAAAAATTTGCTCACCAGCGAGGGTCGTTAGACACTTTTTTTTTGATGGCTAAACCATTCAGTATCATGACAAGATTACCTACCTCACGGATACCGAGTCACGCTTACCACAAAATACCTATACTGCTAAGTGTTTGTGGTTTTATTCATTTCCATTGAAATGTTTACCTTCAGGTAAAAGGCAGGATATACGCTCCAAGCACCAATTTTATATACCATACCTGTGTACTTATAATGTAATTGTTACAGGTTCTTATCTTACTGATAGCACCAGGTGAAGAATCTGCTTGGTTCATCACCTTTTAATCGGAATAAATCGTGAAAAACTAGACTAAGAAATTGAAGAGTTATTTTTACTTGTTATAGTTGTATTTATGACCTACTAAGATAGGGTGTTAGATAAGGTATGACATATGTTGTAGAGAAAATTGTTAAAATACATATAACATTTCTATGACAATACGGCCTTCCACTCACCTTGAAAACTCACAAACAAGCACTCATTGTGCGGGAAAATGGAAGTTCTTTGTTATTATTTTACTCAAATAGATACGAAACATTTGGATATATTGAAACATTTTACACATCACTATCTAACCCTCAACCAACCTAAGCAATGCTTGTACTATGGTAACTATAACCAACTGATTTGCAAATTATATACTTACTTAGAAAATGTATCCTACAACATAACATATTTGTTTATTACAATAAACACCCAGAAAGAGCACAAATATGTTGAACAAATTATGTGAGAGTTGAACCTACGACCCACGACGACGAAAGCTACTTACAAACTGAGCTGCTGTGAAAACAAATTCTGTGTTCTTATCCTGCTTATAATTACAAATTTCTGATAATTTATTGTATTATGCGATTGGTCAAGGTAGTTTTCTGACTCTAGGCAAATATCCTACCTTGATTTTCGAATGTTCTTTGCAGATGGCAGCAAATATTAACCTACTTATTAAGTCTAGCCTACACAGTGTAGATCTTTCTTAGGTTAGGTACCTGGTGAGCAAATCTGAAAGTGCAATAAAATTATCAATAGGCCATCGATTACCTAAGTCATACCTTATCTCTGTTGTCGAGGAAGTGGCTGAATGAATGTGTCATTATGTGAGAGCTATTGGCATTGATTGTGAGAATGTATTGTATGGTTCTTTTCCTACTATTTAAGGCCGTAGTTATGTCAAACGATTAAAGGCTCCAACCTCTAAAAAAAAATACAACTTTGAAAAAATATACAACTTTGAAAAAAAAACACATCTACTATTTAATCTACATGATTACTTTTGCTCGTAAAAAAAAAACTTATTGAAAGCCTCAACCAAAAATGCGTCTCAATTTTTAAACTACTTCCGCGTTTTGAACGTTTCTTGCACCAACAGTTGGAAAAAAGTGTTTTTCGTAAAATGTATTACTAAAAACAAATTTTTAAGAACTTCAAAATATGTTACAGGTATTTTTTTAACTCTTGCAAATCTGCATTTTTTAGCTTATGTGCTGTGACGTCTGAATGGCACCAGAATATTATAAACTTTAATTAGAAAACAGTGTTAAAAAAAATCAAGAGTTACACAGGGTTTTTTATAAAGAATTTCACTAAGTCTTGGTCAACTGGAGTTTGGTTTTAGTGTAGTTACTGTGTTACTAATTCTGTCATTATCGTAAAGAAAATTTTTATTCAAGCATTTAACGTGAAAACAAAATTCCTTTAAATTGGATACGGATATTGTGTAGCAACCAGTCGCGTAGATTCAACTTTAATCAGCAAAGAGATTACAGTCTCAGGTTTTCATGGAATTTCTGTGTGCATTTTTATTCCGTTTTCAAAGGTTTATCTTCATTGACAGATTGTATAAACTTTACAATAGCCGAGGACTACATGGTTCTATATTCTTTTAATATACAGTCAGCTGCACTAGAATGTATACAATTCGTAACTTTCAAAACGGTATCAAAACCTTATAGTAAACTCTTAAACAGTAAAAACTCAAAAATCGTGAAATTAGATCATAAGTTCACTTATTTTTTGAGTTTTTGCCCTGTAAATATTAATTGTAACGCTGTAAAATCATTCTGTAAGTTACGAATTGTATACATTCTAGTGCAGCTGACTGTACAAACTGGTAGGTACAATATTTAATTTTACTTTCTTACCGAGTACCGAAGGAAAATATGGTGACAGTGCAACAAAAATGGCAGCAATAACGAAAACGGTTTGTTGAAACGACATATTATTTTACGAAAAACGGGATTGAAATCGTTTTCAAAAATATGTGAACGCATAAATTAGCTATACAGATACAGAACTAGATTTTAATAGGTGTAAATTTCAGTAAAACGTATCGAACCGATCACACGCGCGATAAGGGTCACGTGGTAACAACACGATACTTGGGCTAGGTAAAAGTTGAAACTCACGAACAAAGAGAAGTAAGTATGTATATGTTACTACATCTAACCACGTTTACAGATTCGATACGAACAGACTTCAGTTTCTGTGTTGTGTGAAATTGATTTAGAAAGCAAATATTTCTGAGAAAACCGATGTATTCAATTTGTAGTTTTACTCAATATATAGTTAAAATTACAAAATTGAAAATAAATTAGTTTTTTAATTAACACAATATCGATAGCAAATGCCTACTGCAAATACTACTAATAATTAATTAATACTGTATCACGTAGGTACTTATATACTAACGTGGCCTAGCCAGTAGGCGCTGCACAATCTATATGTACCTGTACCTACCATTTATAAATTTTACAGGTTATTTATTTGTATTAGATAATATCTATTGTATGTATTGGCTAAGTTTATGTATTTTATTTTAATATTAGGTAGATATATATTATATATCATAATATAACATAGGTTTTATTTTTATTGTTAGGCACAGCTATAAGTTTTGTCGCACGTCGCTTTTCCTACACCACTACTTGGGTTGGCTGGCAGAAAATGCTTTAGCATTAAGCCCTCGTATTGTAGCCTAAACCACTGATCGTAGAGACTTGAAATTTTCAGGACATATTTGTTTTGGTGGGTAGAGGTGTACCTACTAAGAAATGAATTCCTGAAATTCAACCCCTAAGCGGATACAGCGGGGGTTCATGTTTTTGCATAACTTCACGCGGACGAATTCGCGTTTCGCTAGTTACTAATGCATAATAATTATTTGCAGAACAATACACAACCTTCTCGATATGAGCGAGAATATCAATGGTAAGTAACTGGGTAAGTCACATGAGGCTTGACTGTTCAGCACCTGTTTAACCTAAGCTAAGTTTGTGAAGATATTTCAAAGTCATGCAAACTTCAATCTAAGCTGCAATTTTAAGGGTTAGAATTTTAGGAATGTCTTAGCACACCCATACGCACCAAAACAAATACACCCTCAAAATTTCAAGTCTTGTTCGCAGACTTGTGATTTTTTTTCTGCCGTTGGCTGCGGTATATAATCAATGTTCTATTCTAGAACTAATTTGACGTCTAGAATCTAATAAGTGGTATGAAGGTAACCTACAGTTTGTTTGTTAGTAAGCCGCATAATTATTTTTGCTGATGTTTTCATATTTTTAATAAGACCTATGGATGGTATAAAAGTAACCACCTAATTGTGTTAGTGAACATTGGCAAGTGTTTGGAGGTCAATGTGACAGACAGAGGTAAAGGCCGAGGTCACCTTAGCCTTTACGTACTTGTTAACGATCTGCGTAGTTCAATTACTGTTGGAGTTTGTTCATCTAAGCATTGATTAAGTACAGGCTCAAAACGTTTATACCTGACGGAGCAACTTTAATTGACAGAACTGACAACATTTTAAAAGTGATGTAAAATATTGACATTACGAGTTGCATGAAAATCATCATAAAAGCTTTTATAATTTTACAATGGACTTCTGCAAAATCACGGCTGAATCAATTAACTATTTTAATCGTTTTAAACATCGATTGTGACAATTATAGTTCCTACACGCTATGTTATTTTTTTTATATATAACATTTAATGTTATTAATTTTTATTTCACTTTACAAGAAAAATAAACATTTAAAATTTGTTTTTCTGAATGATTATTAACTATCGAGCCCTAACAACAACGATGTCTCATTTTTATCAAGATCATAATGGATCATAGATCATTATTATAGCACATCACAGTGCTAAAGAAAAAGAACCAACAGAGTGGAACAAGTGAGGCGAGCGAGATCTAGCGGTCCGTAAGTTAGAAAGTTTGAATCTAAGATTCAAGTCGTATAACAACATTGATAGGTATCCGAAAACAGGTATTCCGATAAGGTCACCTGACTTGACTATCTCAGGTTGTAATAATTACGTCAGTTTGTCCTCAACATTTAAACCAAGCTGTGCCAGAAACTACCTTACAGGGATATATAAATACAGAAGTTACTATGAAAGCGGTAAAACCACAACTGAATAAATATGGGTAGATGTAGGCTACTTTTACTGTATCCGGCAAAAGCACGTTACATAAAGCAACTTGCAAAAATATTTGAATAGTTATGTGTTTGCTATCGTGCGATAAATTTTATTCGCTCACGGCAGAATAATCGACTGTACTTTGATAAGAGCGAAGGTAATTCAGCACAGTACTAAGTCCTGGCAATAGAAAGTGTGTATGGATATTCTATCACTTATCTAGTTCTGTGCTGTGTTAAATGTCTAGTGTACCAATATTTATATAGTTCTGCTACTGATTTTTTTTTGTGTTCTCGTATTGGCAAAGAATAGGAAGGATTCCTGTATCACCTTCCGGTTATGTTATAAGAGACGACTAAAGTATGCCCAGCAGTGGACTTATTCGGACTTGTAGATGAAGATGATGTTTGCTTGTGTGGTTTTACTCACCCCACTTGTATTTTTTGCTAACATTGAGTTTTTTTATTATGAATTGAAGTGCTTATTACAGTTACCATAATTTGATCTGTTCACAACTAATGTAATTTATGAAAGGGTATTGTTTTCACTAGGTTGTCTTTCTATCTTTACCTGATAGAACATATCGAAAATGAATATACCGAATATACCTATGCATAACAATTATCTGCGAACCGTTTGGTTAACGCACTAACAGGAAAATATGAAGGTATTGGCCAACAATATTACGCAGTGTCATAATAGGCAGGTTTTATTTTTGCCAAACCAAATGTTTGAAAATCATATTTGAAATGAAAAAATTGAATTTGAAAATGCAGTACCTAAATACCTACTCGTGTGTATTTAGGAGGCGAATCTATATTAACATAAAACTAGGTTTGTCAAAGATTGAATAAAATGGCGGAGTTGCTAATAATTTGATTTCGTTTTCGGTGTCAAATAACAGTAGCTAAAAAACAGTACTACTGGTTAATAAATTCATTCTGTGGTCTAGGTCTCAGTCCTGTCAACCTACCTTACCGAGGTACTTTATTGACTTTTGAAAAAAGAAGTATAGACCATTACAAAACACTCAAGCAGTTTTGTAATGCTATATCAGATAAATATTGATCTTCGAGCTTAGCCTGACCTGACTCGGCGATTATAGGTAAGGTAGGTAACAAATAACACCAATTAACCTAATTACAAATAACACCAATCTCACAAATGTTTGTAGGTATATAAAATGCAACGAAACTTTAATAGGTATCTTTCAGTGTACCAAGTAGGTAATAAAATACTTTGTTGCCGATCAGCCGTATTCATATTTCCAAATCGATATCATACATTACGTAAATGAATGTCAACAATCAACACTCTTATTACTAAAACAATGTTTTTATTAAGTAATAATAAAAATTAGTAGTAGATTAGTCTTATAATTGTCCCCACCGGTGACCTAGATGCTTTAATTATTTCGGTGACATTATTATATATCGCTTGCCTGCTTTTGTAACAAGAAGTTTATAAACTTTTTGTAATAGTGTAGTGAAGCTTTCTCCAGACCAACCTTTCTTTACAAAACTGTCTTTCATTGGCAGTCTACAATCTTCAGTAGGTAGTGTAAAGAAGAGCCAATAGTTCAATCCATTTATTAAAGTTGCCTGTCGTGATTGGCAGCGATGATTCGAATCTATAGTCACTGGAAACATGTTTGCCAGTTGATATGAAAATAGAGAGTCGTGAAAGTAGTGTTCTAGGTACGAATGTCACTTTCATTCAATGCTGAATTTCAATCAAAAGGAAGACTTTTTCTAGACTTATAGTTCTTCTAGCTTTTTAACTCGAAAACACCGCTTTGGAACCTCACTTGATATAGATTTTGAAACTTTCAAGGTTTAGTACATTTTTTTATAGAAATGGGATCTTAGCTTTAGAAACTACCTGCTTGTTATGGTTTAAGCTTATTTTTTTCGAGCTCGACAACCAGGATGTTTTACTGTACCGGTACATCAGGAAACAATCAAACTCAAATATCATGGTAAGTATCCCATTTCGTTTAAAAATTATTATCTTAATTGGTCTTCAGAACCGACCACATTACACTACTGCCTGATAAGCATATCGGCGCGTGCAATTTCAAATGACACAGCGAGTCGGCTAATGCCAACGAAAAATGAAAAAAAAAACAATAGTCCTAAGGTTGAAGGTTGCCGTTATCACGACTTGTAATCAGGGTCACCTTTATAACATAACAACTTTGCTAGGTACTATCAATAAAAGCATAACAATATGTGTGATAGATAAGGGATGGAGCACCCAACCTAAATATTTTTCTAAAAGATACCAGTATAGAGTATGCAATAGCAATAAAGTGTTCTAAGTTGACCCATCAGTAATGTTTTTACACGAAAACAGCTTCACCAAATTCTCCTTCTTTTCTTCTTTAAGAATAACTAGGTACCCCGAAGGTTCTGATGAAGCGGAAATGCGCGCTCGTAATACTATACATTTTGGCGATATGAGTAAATTTTCCGTATTCGCGGCGAAAGTGTTGACTGTTGAAAATTAGTATTATAGAATACGCGGCCATATAATACCGCACGCTTTGACAGTAAGTACACCATATTTTTTGTAGTGGATATCATGAAAAAACTTCTGTCTTGATTTATACTTAGATCAACCAGCAAAATAATTGTTAACATTAACTTCTGAATGCCTTACGTCAAACCAGTTGGTTTCTGCAATTCTCTGCCAGGTTTAATTCCAAACTTTCTCTCAATTTGGTGTAAGATCAGAAATCTAATTTAGTTCTGTAATAACCTGCGACCACGTTACAACCCCGTTTAATGGTTGATTGCCTCATTATCACAACACCTGTGTAATAGATCTATTAATTAGCATTGAAAATTTGCAGAATGCAGAACGTAGATACCCATAACAGCTATATAACTACCTACCATTATGCATTATCTTTAGCTATTGAATTTAGACTTTTAAAAAATTTAACTTTTTAAATAACCGAATTGAACAATTTATTGGTTATTGAATGTTATTCAATTTAGACTTATTTCTAACAGACTCCTAAAAGGTAGAATAGGTTCTTAAGTCGGATATATTTTGTGTAGCACAATATTTTGAAAGCAAAACACCCTGCATATTTTACATATTTTAAGTGGTTTATTGTTATCTAATGTACGTCATGGATACCAGATTTTTATTTTTTGGATATTCCTTTTACTAAACGATAAGTCTAATTACTTTCAGATTGACATAATATATTATCATCTAGGTACTATTCAATTATAAAATAATGGATTGATAATTAATGGAACGTAAGATAGTTATATCAAAAAACTCATTAATTAGCATTAAAGTGTTCTAAATGTATTTTTAGACTATCTACTAATATTTATTCTAATGGATGTTAAACTATGTATGAGCAATTTGTGAAAGCGTGTAGAAGATCGTGCAACATTGATACGACAAAATAGCTTTGTAAAATGAGACAGACACTATATCAAAGTCATAATTTTACAGTAGAAGTTGCAATTTTTCTTTTATAAATAATCATGCATCTTAGTAGACCTTCACACAACGCTCTCAAGCCTCAAACTAAGGAAAGCTTATAACTCACGTCTCGAACGTGAATCAAAGTGGGTTTCATAGAGTATAGGTGTGCATATGGGAATCTTCAAAATATGTTTATAGGCTCGGTGTGATGTCCATGGCATTGCAGGCGTCCATGGCTACGCTCACAGCTTTCTATCAGGCGAGCCGTAAGCTTGTTTGTCTACTTAGTAGTATAAAGTAGTGTGTGAGTTACAATACTCGCCCTGAAAAATTTGTGACGCGTTAAATAATTTTTGCACGCATATACCGAAACAACAGACCACGATGAAGTGCCGGTCCTGGTCAATAAACTTTATGGCTTCAATATTAAAGTGGTGCATCACTAGTCCTGGTGGTCTCCATCTTGGTGGGACCGCCCTAGTATCAGATGAATAATGATGCCGTCAAGCAGTAATGAATACTTAGCATTGCTGTGTGTTTCAAAAGGGTCCGTGAAATAAATGGACAAATGAGGCAAAATAACTGCTGTGAGGCAAAATGAGGTACATATATGAGGTTATAAATAGCTATAAGTAGTATAACATTTATATAACTGACAGATTATTATAAATCTTATACGAATGAGCAGGTTTTTTATACGAAAACCACCTACTAAATGGGCTTGTTTGCAGACACATCAAACCCAAACTATAGTATGTTTCCAGCTTGACGATACCCACTCGGTGGCGGCGGCGGCGCGGCATGGCAGCGCGGTGAGAGGAATGCAAACTAGTGCGGGCTTGCCTTTCACACGCCACCGTTAGTTCTTGTGCATCTTTATTTGACTGTTGGCCCGATTACAAAGCCTCATTTAATTGGCCTTGAAAGCTTACTCGAGAAGGCTTTTATCACTTTCGAAATTCAAGAAAAAAATTAAAATCAATAAGCTACTTAAACCTATGTAACGTTAGATATCCCCAAGAAGTTGAACAGATATAAATTAAATCATAATCTGTTACTGTATAACAATTATAACAATCGTTGTCCATACTGACTGACTGACATATAGACAACGCACAGCCTAAACCACTAGTCGTAGACGTGAAAATAAATGGGAGTTACTGGAAATTTTCAGGGCATATTCGTCTTGGTGCGTAGAGGTAAGCTAAGAGACATATTCTCGAAATTAACTTCTTTTTTTTATTTAAATACAGCTAAGTAGTGAATTATTTTTCAAATTGATGTTTATAAATTTTGTGTGTAGCTACCTATTTTTGACTTCGGTAATGTCCTATCATTGTCTATTTTAGACTGTCTGGGTTCACTTTTGTGAAAACGACCTGGGAACCTAAAAGTTACCATAGTAAACTTCACGACTTTAAAGTGTCTTCAATAATCCAATACCATATTATAATTGTTTCACTATAAGTGTTTATCCCACAGCTGGCATTACAAAGTCAAAAGCGCACTTGGGTAAATACCTTGTTTTTGAAATGATACCATTGGACACATCGTGGTCGTGTGACGCAAGCATCTTGGCTTATATTTACGCAATATGCCCATTGTTTCGCACACAAACACTATGTTTAATCACACGAGTATTATCCAGCGGTGACTTGAAATATTTCTCAAATCAAACAACAAATTTTCAAAGACAGAATAAAATCAAGCATATTGATACTTAGTTTGATTTTTAAAAGAAAAATTTAAAATAAATTGTTTATGGATTAATCCCCAGTTACGGTAGATACCCCCTCAGGTCTCTTTGTAACAAGTAACCCACTCGACATTCTTTATATTGCATTTGGTAGGTACATACCACATTTTGGAGTAGTTGATATTCCATACGAGACAAGGTCGTCGCCGCTGCTAGAGTACTAACTGGTTTCCTCACGATCATTTTTTTCCCAGTTTGATAGCATTGCGCACATACATTTTTCGATGGAAAAATACATTGGTGCACGAACCCACGACCTTAGGATCAAAAGGCGGGGTCACTCCTACTAAGCCACCGGTGATATGTTTAATAGGGGTATAAGAAAATTAAAAAAACATGTAGCTATTAGTATGTGGGTACTAAACCTTACTTGAATACCTTACTCAGTGCAATTTCAATTAAAGTTCGGTATTAAATGAAGGTGTTATGTCAAAGAAAATCAATTTGCTAGCCGCACCTACCTGTTAGGACATGCTAGAACATAAGTTCCACAAGATTGAGCTTTAAGTGTGTCAAACGCATACATACGCGAATAGTTGAACGATAAGGGTGGTATAGGTACTTACTACAATCTACGTATAAAACAAGGCTACTAAAAATGCCATCGAATGTGGAAATCCACACATTGTTTATTTCGTTTTGGAATCCAGTTCACGATTATATTTTACGTAGTATTTCTTGATCTCTTGCTAAGCTTTGGGCTAAATGATGCTGTGTGTATTGTCCAGCATTATTATATTATAATTATCTTTTTCAATCGTCAACTGGGAATTCGTCGTGTTCTGCGCTGTCACCATTTGGCTAGATGACCGCCAGTGGTATGCACTTCTGAGCGCCGTGCTTCGATGTACACGTCGAGCTATCAGTATTTATTAACCGTAAAGTCATGACAGAGGCCGTACTATTCCATATTTTATCGTGACCTTACGGTAGCAACTCATCAGAGTTGGCCTTATACGAACTAAGTTACTAATGGAGCTGGTTCAAAAAGGAGTAAGTCCACGACGAATCCCCAGCCATGGTAGTGATCTCCTCAAATCTCTCCTACATTTGGCATAATAATTATCTATGATGTGTATATGTTTATACCGTAGTAGTTGTAGTAGAGCTCTTTGTGAAGGGCTCGTTCGGGGAAGTACTGCCACCACGCCTATTTTTGCCGCCAAGCAGCGCAGTGTAATCCGGTTTAAACGTATATTGTAGTGTGGATGCATCTTATGGCAAGTTCCTAACGAGCGTGACTTACGAGGCAATAGGCGATGGTAACCACAGGTGACGACATCTGCTTGTTCCAATAACAAGTTGTATCAAATAGAAATGACTGAATAATAGGGTTATCGCATCCAAATGCACCGTTAAATTTTAGTTGTAAACCGCAGCACGTGTCATGTGTTTATGTCGTTATCAGTCGAAAACCGGACATTCAGTGAGCCCTCGAATCTAGGGCGAGTCCGGTTATAGCCTACTGCAGCAGGCAGACTAATTATTGTTGGAAAAAACAGGACTGCCAAGCACCACCTTAGTTTGAACTTCGCAAATACCTTTGCAAGATTTTACTTTGCAACCTAAGTAACAAACTCAGCAAACTAGTTGCAGGTTGTTCGCAAGCAACTAAGTTTTTAATTTTCAAGTTTTCTTTGAGAGAAGACTGTTATTTGTGACACAAACAAGTTTTTACTTTAAAGGTTTACCCCCTAAAATAGGATGGTGTAGCGAATAATAAAGTGTTAGAAACCAGAAACTCGAGGTAAAATAATATAGCGCGGGTCTGACTCGCCCTTGTTCGTCTTATTTATACTTAGTAGTTTTTGGGAGGTCATGCTAGGAGTGCTAACTCTAAAGGCCGTACATATATACAAGCTATGCTTAGTTTGGGGCTAGATGATGTGTAAATATATCCACAAATATTTATTTATTATATTTTAGAATCGAAAATCCCATAATTTAAATAAATAGAACTACTTTAATCATCATTGTATCCATAGATAAGTAGATAAGACAGATTGCGGTAAGTCTAAGTACCTACTGAAGTACATGATATAAACATCATGACGATTCTAAATAATAAATTGTGGAGTCTGTGATATATACATGCATCAGGAAATTCAATTAGCTAATGTACAAGTGCAGTCGCTGTTACTGTTATCATGCTTCGGCAATATTAGGGATGCCATCAAGGAAACACTCATGTTAAAGCGCAAGAATTTCTCCTATCATTCGATTCCTTACTTTTTGGACTGTCTCTTATGGAAATCTTCTGGAAGATTTTACGTAATGTTACAGTAGATTTATTTGTTGCCTATCGTATTTCTGTGATGTGTTATAGAATAACAATTTAATATATCAGCTATCAGGTTCCCATAGCTTCGCTTAGTTTGGGGCTAGAAGGCATTATGTGATGTGAATGTGTGTACTGAAATCTAAATAACGCAGTACTGATATATTCTAGGTATATTGTGGCATGTGTATGTTTATTTGTGGCAGCCCTAGTAGACATAGCTAGAAATGACGCATTGCTGGACACCGGACGAACGTGACAATTTTGGAAAAGGAAGCACATCGCTCACATATAACTAAGTATTTATACCTTCTTGCTTGCTAACTTCTACATAGGTGACGTAGGTACTACATCCGTTTAAGTTAGTGCTTAGTTTACTTACTATTAGGGTTTCACTAATTAGGAACTTACCGCAGAAAATACTGAAAACGCAATAAGGAAATACTATTTATAGCTTCCATGCATGCGCAAGTGTATGTATTTCAGTCACAAAGATCACCGGCAAAGTAGGAATAATTGCCAGTATTACCAGTATTGGTAGGTATTAAATACTTTTTCCTGAGAAACCTCTTTATCATATCAAAGGCTTCTTATCCAGGAGAATTAAATTGAATTTCTTTACTCGCTGCTATCTATCTTAATGGCCCCACTTCAGATGATTAACTTGAAAAAAAATTGTGTATGGCGTCAGGCGTCAGTTCAACGAACAGGTCGTCGGCACCACGTTGTACCGTACGCAAACCATAAGAAGTGTACGGCCAGCCAACGTGACCAAAAGTAGAAGCGTCCACGCACGCTACAAATCACACTATGCAAATCATCTCCGCAACACCGCCGGGTTCTACACGGAACCTGTCTGACGTCATTATAGCAGAGAAAACAAGTTACAGGTGCCCGAAGCTCATAGAACGCATTGACCCCTCCCGAATAACTGGGAACCCAAATTTGGAAATCCCTAAGTCCAAGAGCCGGTTTTACATCGATAAAGCACATTATTTGCGTCGCTCTAATGTGCCCCCATAAAAGAAAACAACAACTATGATACAGTCAGCAATGGTTAATATTTGAAGATTTGGCTTGGCGCTTACCAATTTTTAAGGTACAGTTACCATTTATTTGCATAGCAGCGAGGAGAAAACGTTTTAAAAACTATAACTGATAATGAAGTCGTGGCCTGAACGTAGCTCTACTATAATTTTGTGGTATAAGGAAAAGTTGTTGATCATCGACTTGTAAAGAAGTATTTTACTAAAACATTCTAAGGAAGTCTAATATATTAAAAAGTAGGTAGATATATTGATCCCTCAATGAATAAAAAAATTCCTGAGCTATATTATCAGAGCATGAAACAGGTTTTTGAATTCTTAAAACCGCGTCTATCATAAAGTCCTGCTCAGTATAATTGTTGCCTACATATGTAGGTATATTTTAGATGTGTGATGAAGGAGTTGGAATATTAACATAGAATAGAAAACACAACATGCAGTTTTTAAGGTGCAAAAAACTGTTTTCGTACCATGTATCAGGTATATTGTGTAATAATTAGTCTTTAGACGAAACTAAAGTATCTTGTATTAAACTATGAACAACCATGATCCACGCTTTATTCTTCCATCGTCACCATAAATAGTTGGGTAAAAATACCCGTAATGTGTGTTCACACATTATGTTCATAAAGACCACTGATAAAAATCTGTAAAACAGCTAAAGTGATATTGAAGCACGATTAATCGACATACTTATCATAATTTATGTATATTGCGTGTTTCATTTTTGCATAATAATATTATTAAGTAGATTATTTTATATTATACATATAATATTGTATTATCTATCTATACCAATTAAAATAATCTTTATCCTGACTGACTGACTGAGATATAGACTAGACAGCACAGCCTAAACAAACCAATGGTCGTAGATATATATATATATTATATTTCTCTCTGTTCCGAGCCTTCTCCGAAATTATCATTGGAATCCTATGCCCAACAGTGGGACGGAATAGGCCAAGAAAATATATATATTTAGTAATCTTAATCAATATTGAAAACTAATAAACAAGTATTATTAACAAAGAAAATTACAACTAAGTTAATTTACAAGTTACAAGTTATTTTTGTCAAATTAACGAAAGCTACAAAATACAAATGATATTAATAATATATTTTATATCAGGAAACACTAGATAAAGATACTTACATGATTATATTTTAACTTAATCTACGGCTCATAAGAACTAAAACTACAACTCATTGGCTGTGTCGCGCCGTGTAACGCTGTGTCGCGGTAACTCGTAAGCTGTCGTATAATATATTATCTTATACGGTATTATATATAATGTATTATAAAATTTACAAACATTATAGGCTTTTAGAAATTATCGAATTTAGAAAGAAAAGTCAGTTTATCATCATCATTCCTAGGCTATTTCGTCCCACTGCTGGGCAAAGGCCAAATTATTAATTTAAAAGTACAATTTATGCATTATTATCATAAAAAAGCTTACGAGAATAGAGACCGGAGATATTACCCTCGTTAAAATTGGTTTACAGTAGGAACTTATTGAATAATCGACAAATAAAGAAACTAAACCAAGAAACGAGTATAAATGTCAAGAAAAGATAAAACCGGCCAAGTGCGAGTCAGACTCGCGCACGAAGGGTTCCGTAATATTATCTATAGTAAAAACGTTTATTGTATGAGAGCCTCCTTAAATATTTATTTTATTCTGTTTTTTAGCATTTGTTGTTATAGCGGCAACAGAAATACATCACCTGTGAAAATTTCAACTCTAACTAACTCTAATATCACGGTTCATAAGATATCAGCCTGGTGACAGACGGACGGACAGACAAATAGACTGACAGAACGTGGAGTCTTAGTAAAAGGGGTTTTACCCTTTGTGTACGGAACCCTAAATAAGGTAGGTAGTACCAACCTTGTTTTACCTACAAAAATTTTATAGATTTAGCACGTGGGATACATAATAATACATATACATAGATCGTAAAATGCCGCTTTAAAACTGTTGAATCCGCTGCTCTGGTAAATCTACCTACTATCTGCTACTATCCTTTAGTTTACCTACAACCTACCTTGTTATTTTTGACTCCGATTTCTATCAACAAATTGGGTTAGTGATCAAGACCTTTGGAATCAAACTTCACAGCTGCGTTTATCTTCGCCAAGTATATCTTACCTTCTGGAGTCTTCGCTAACTAGAATTACTCAGATGGATTTCCCCGGGGTTTGTTTTCGAGTAATAAAATTGATATCCACATGTCCCGATAAGAAGATATTTAATGTACCTATATTAGGTACCTAACTACGGTCTTATCGAATTATAATTGAGAAATGACATCATTAATTCTTTCATATTAAAAATAGTCAAAGAGGTCTAAAAGGAAATCACAGGCTGGAAAGGGTCATAGTCGTAGCAAACTCATTAATTATTTTTATAAAGGTTTCCTGAAAGAAATAGGTTTCAGCGGTAAGGCCGCATATTGCAATCTATTCATTCTAGATTCGCCTAGCTAGATGTATAATGTATCCTTGTGTATGTGTTATCTATCGATCTATGTACATATTTTCTCAATAATTGTACGGTCTGCACTATCTTGCAAAGAATCGGTGTTGTTGACTTAATTATCTTTCACCGGTAGGCGATGTCGTGACTCAGGCGCTCGCAGTTTGTTATTCCCCACCATTACCCACAAATGCAGGTAGATTTCAAAACAACACTGCATCGCGATGGCATCCGCTATCACCGTTATCAAAAAACAAAACTACTTTATCCGTTACGTAGGTACGGTCAGCAAATAAATACCTGCTGAAGAGGAAATAGCTTGTATAGAAATCGACCTTCGGAATATTATTGGACCATACCAGATAAGCGGCCAGGTTTTTAGATTAGTATATACAAAGTACCAAAAGGTACTATTATTGTTCAAACGGTAACGAAATTACTCGCGGTAAGAGATAATGCATCAAGGTCAACTCACCGGGTCGATGTCCGCCTCCCAGACGTCCTTTAGGTCGTTAGATATATCGAAGTAGGCCTCCATGGTGGGCCCGGGCAGTTCCGCAGCTCCGAACACCACAGTTCCAAGACACGCACTGAACACGGCAAACTGTCACTCCTGATGTCCTCCGCAATCAAACTTCACCGAGACTGAAGACTGGTTCAATGGGCGCAATCACAGAGCACAGTGCATCATCACAATTCAGGTTTCACTATCGCTTGCTCATAAAATACTTTTATGAAGTTTCACTGCACGCGAGGAATGTTATGGGCGGGCTAGTAGGTACGATGGAGCGGCGCGTCCGCGGCGGATATCAGCCGGCGAGTGTGCCAGCCAGCCGCGTCTCTAGAGCCGGCGTCCCCCCACTACCTACCTCTCGCCGACACTCTACCCACCTACTGCTACTTATTCTGTACTCTACCTCTCATTCATATTTCAAATCGTGGGGGTTAGAAAACATCACATCGACTGACGTCACTGGGTTCTGGGGCTGATCGCACTACAATACCGTCCTAATTATGTGGGTAATTCTCTCAATGGATTGTGTTGAGAATCCGATGCGACCAAATCATGCGTGGGAAACATCTTTTGTAAAAGCAGAAATTACAAAATTGTGTGAATTGGTACATGGTTCAGATTCACTTTGAAAAAATCACAAACAACAAATCTACTTGGTTCACTTAAATTTCTAGGAATGTTTTATTACTTTGAATAAATTAAGTTATCAGCATACTTTTAGAGCTCTGCAGTCATTACAAGAAATCCATAAGTATACAATTTAATGAGTTTGTCTCCAAGGAATTTCTTTCTCGAAGTAGAGATTACATAAACAAAATGGTATTACAAAATAAAAATATGAAAGTTGATTTTCATAGCATAATATATTTTTTTACAATATTCTTATCCACTTCTAATCTCTACATAAATACTACTATTTTTAAACATACGCGCACTTTACCATTTCAGTTTTTTACAACTTGCTGAAAAAAAATCAGATGGCACACCTGATGTTAAGTGGTAACCTTCACCTACAACAAAGCATTGTTTTGTAGTTAGGAACGTGCTCTATGCACTGCCTCATCACCTGAGGCATACAAATGCAAAGCCTCATATGCCTGTAATTTTACTGGTACCTACCCACACCCGTCAAACAGAAACAGCAACGCTGCTTGGCGGAGAAACAGGAATACTTTCCTAGACGAGTCTCACAAACAACCCTACAACTACTAAACTCAGTTGTTCAGATTCTTGTTTTAAATGAGTAATCACATTACAATTAGCCTGATGACCCCGTTAATGACTTTAACCAAAACAATGCAACGCACCATCATTATTCTACTAAGCAAATCAGCATTTTTAGAAATTCACCAATTTGCACCAATTTAGCTAATTTCCATTTAATCAGATTAAATAATTAAAATGAATGAATAGATGTGAAACTCATATCAAGTATAAACAGTTACGGACGGCATACTTCATAATTTTCGAAATAGGTCAATTACTCCCATGGTGATTCACATCAAGGATCTACCAGACGTGAATACAAGCTATGATAGATCTTCCAGGCAAATGCACAATATTATTTTTAAAATATAATGTGTTACTCCGTAATGAATGACCGCATACTTCAATTGTTAGTCACTTTGCTTTCTACGCAGTGGGTTCGATCCCCACGAGAACAAACACGTGTGCGATAAACAAACATGCGTAGAATACGAATACTAATATACTTTTTTTTGTAAATATATACTTAGAATGCAATATAACACCACGACACAACAAACATTTAAGTTCATCACAAAAATGTTTGTTTTCGGTGTGGATCGAACCCACTATCTAAAGCCCATCACCACCATTTTCTCAAAGATAAATGAGCCTTGAAGTGCTTGATTGTATTTTTGATAAGTATTATAATAAAATAACCTATCACTGGAACGATGATAATTTATTATCAACTGTTATATCTATATCTATAATATAAAAATGAATCGCAAAATGTTCGTGAACGCATAACTCAACAACGCCTGAACCAATTTGGCCAATTCTTTTTTTAAAATGTTTGTTGAAGTTCAAAGATGGTTTTTACGGCGAGAAAAATTCGAATAATTGCCGGAAAACCCCTAAAAACAGCCCTTTTCTTTTTCCCATACAAACGTTTTCTAACTAAAACGAGCTTTATTGCTATTACATAAAGTTCATATTGAATTACAAGCACCCACTGTTGTTTAAACAATGTAGGTATGTTCCTAACGTCAAAGAGTCAATTTGCACTTTATTACCTCTGCACAACGTTCAAATTCAATCATATCTATCAAAACAGTGTGCGTTGGAGCACAGATAAACAAAAAAAAGAAAACGAAATCGAATAGTTCAATTTGGTCGGCTTCGCGATATTATTTCATTTGTTTTACTTTAAAATGCATTAGTTTTCAAGTCATTACAATAGTCAAACAAAACCAGCGTTACCAAAAGTGTTTTATTATTTTAAGTTTTTATTATTTCATATCCTTATTTTAAATACGGCTTGAAGGATTTAACTCCAAGTCATATCAAATTTAAAAAAAGTTGAAACAACAACAAACTGTCAATGTCAGTGTTTTTTTTTTCTTGGATTTTCGGTTACCTACTCTAATGTTTGCAGTTTGCTTTTGTCAATTGATACACGAAACAAATTCGTACCTATATAGTATTTTGTGCAGTGTTTATTGTGACAAAATAATCTATAAAAATAAATAAAATTGAAGTGTCTGTTTGTAATATTAAAATAACCGCTTTTTACTACATGCATATGAATGTATATGCGATACATATACCAAAATAGCATTTTATTTTTATTTTTGTCTGTCTGTCTGTCTGTTTGTTCCGGGTAATCTCTGGAACGGCTGGACCGATTTCGACGGGACTTTCACTGGCAGATAGCTGATGTAACAAGGAGTAACTTAGGCTACTTTTTATCCCGAAAAAATAACGTGAACGGGAAAAAACTGACACGCGGGCGAAACTGCGAACGGCCGTTTTATGCCGTATTAACGCCATCTGTTGGCGGATGGATGGAAGTGGCTAGCTTTATTCTTTAACGAATGGTACCACAGCTCGCTGGTGCCCATCTTCAAAAACAAGGGTGATGTACAGGATTGTAACAACTATAGAGGAATAAAGCTCATGTCACACAGTATGAAAATTTGGGAAAAGGTTGTAGCGCGACGGATGAGAGAAGAAAGTGGGGTATCACAGAACCAGTTTGGATTCATGCCTGGGCGCGGGACTATGGATGCCATCTTTGCGCTTCGTCAACTTTGTGAGAAACACAGACGAGTACACAAAAATTTGCATATGGTGTTTATAGATCTTGAGAAGGCGTATGATAGAGTACCCCGAGAGGTTCTGTGGTGGAGTATGAAAGTTAAGGGAGTGCCTGAGAAGTACATACAGCTCATTCGAGCTATGTACGATCGAGCGAGTACTCACGTCCGGTCTGAGGCCGGAGTTACCGCCAAGTTCAATGTGGGTGTAGGCTTGCATCAGGGGTCGGCTTTGAGCCCTTATTTGTTTTTCCTGGTGATGGATGCTCTGACATCAGACATACAGGAAGAAGCACCCTGGTGCATGCTGTTTGCCGATGACATTGTTCTGGTTGGAGAAGATGCGCTTGAGGTCCAGAGCAGACTAGGAAAATGGTGGGATAAATTGGAGAGTGTCGGACTGAAGATCAGTAGAACCAAAACAGAGCATCTGTTTTGTGACTTCGGTGGTCCATCCAATTTTATCCCAATAGCCTTAGATGGTGTATTAGGGATACACCAGTTTGTTCCGATTTCGGTACCTCGGCTCATTGATACAGAGCGACGGCGATATTGGCCGAGACGTAAAGAATAGAATAAATGCGGGATGGATGAAATGGCGACAGGTCTCAGGAACCACGTGTGATCCGAAAATGCCCCTTAAACTTAGGGGGAAAGTTTACAAAATGATCATTAGACCTGTCGTATTGTATGGATCTGAGTGTTGGACAACTAAAGGGACTAATGAAAGAAGGGTACTTGCGGCAGAGATGCGAATGTTGAGATGGATATGTGGAGTTACTAGAATGGACAAGATACGAAATGAGTATATCAGGGGTAGTTTGAAAGTAGCGCCAGTGACGGAAAAATTGAGGAGCAATAGGGTAGCGTGGTATGGGCATGTCATGAGGAGGGATGAAAGTCATTTAACCTTGAGAGCGATGAACATCAATGTTGATGGATATGTGGGTAGAGGTAGACCAAAGAAAAGATGGATGAATTGTGTGAAAGATGACATGGATAAGAAAGGAGTGAGTACAGATATGACGGTTGATAGAGGGGAGTGGAAGAAAAGAACATGTTGTGCCGACCCCACATAAAGTGGGATAAGGGCAGGAAGATGATGATAACGCCATCTGTTGGCGACATCGAGTACTACTTCAGTTAAGATTTGTAAGTAAAAATGTTTACCGCCCAACGAAGTGGGCACGGGTCAGCTAGTCTGTTATATATTTATGTCTATAGTGTGGGTGTCGGTGCCATTACAGGAACATTAGGCTTAACACCTGTATGCTTTAGGTTGATGGATGCTAGGAAGAATATCGTAGGGCACGTTCCTAACAAATATGACCTGCGAGGTAATGCTTTGTAACAATTACCACTTAACATCTGCTTGTTCCACCAAGTTGCATAAAAAAACCTATTCTGCCCCATTCCCAGTTGTCATTTGAGTATTTTGCATCTACCGAGTAGCCATAAACTCGATTATTGCTAATAAATGGGGCATCCCAATCGATGTGTGCGTGAGTGACGACACAGGTGATACTTTATTTGTCGATGTGTGCGTGAGTGACGACACAGGTGATACTTTATTTGTACAAACTTATGATCCATTCAGTATTGCCTAGCGTCTACCAACCTGACAGTTTATATAAAAATATTTAAAAAAATGTAAAACTAATAAAAATGAGAAGAGAGAATGAGAATGAGAATCATCTTGATTATTTGGTGCGTCTCGTGAGTTTCAAATCTATACGATCATAATAATTATGATTAAGGTTGCATTTATATAATATTATCATAGTGAATCGACCTTTGGTCTTAAAATTATGTTTAAAACAAAAAGTGGACTAAGTAGTGCATTCTAACGTCTTAATAAACAAAGGTCTACTGAACCACTTTACATTATGTATCTATTTGTAAAATAAAATATTGCACGTCTAGGTTTCAGCAAAATTTATAAGAATTTATATAATACAATTTGTTTATACATACACATTTTTTATACAACTTGCTGATGGAACAAGCAGATGGCCCACCTGATGTTAAGTGGCTACCATAGCTTACTCTGATTGTTATACTAGCAGTAGAAACACTGGCGACTTCGTCCTGCGTGAAGTCATTTTGATACAACCATCAACCCCCGTTTAGGGGTTGAATTTCGGGAATTACTTTCTTCTGCGTCCTTTCTGTGCGTTCAGTCAGTCAAGACAAAAAAATCTCATAATCGGATAACATTATGTATATGTTTGAAACTGATTTTGTTTTATCTAAAACACACTATTTCTAGTGTACCTACAACAACGTCATCTAGACTCAAACTAAGCAAAGCTATGGGAACCAAATAACTGAATAACTACCAGTTATTTGTTGCAATCTATTACTTGTATATACATACCTATAAATAATATTGTTATTACACCCAAACACAGAGCAAACATCTTTACTCATCACTCATTTCGTTTTTGCTGGAAATGGAAACCACCACGCACAGCGCAGAAGGTAAAGCACTACCAACAGCTGTCAGGTTAGTAAACATCCGGTATCGATTATACGGGCACCCAAAGATTATATGAATTCCCTCTGGGAAACCGAAAAACGTATGTCAAATTGTAAATATTCTAAACAGATATTTTGACAATTTTTATTGAAAAATACAAATAGTCTCTGTACTTGTATACTTATCATTTGTATATCCACCTTGACTTAGTATAAAAAAAATGGATAAGCCTACTTTATTTAAATTTCTTATCTATAACGTCCCTGTTTACTTGGGAGAATCCCGACCAAAATATTATTAATACAAAAGCTTAGATGTTTGGTCATGTTTGTTTCTCAATCACGCTCTAACTTCTGGACTGATTTGGATGAAACTCAGAATAAATATAGTCTATAACCTGGATTAACATATAGGCCTATACAACTCCGAAAAAGTACGGAAACCACGTGAAAAAAACGAAGGAAAAATGTCTTAAATTTCCATCATAGCAAAGCGCCTAAGTTTTAGACTAAGAAAAACTCTGAATAATAAATTCGGGAGCCTTCCGATTGCTGTTGTTTTTTGTCTAAGGACACGAAGCACCCCTCGCGATGTTCCACGAAAGTGTAAGTCACATACTTCAGACTTCGGCCAACTTCGACAAGTACTTCGTCGAAGTAACTTCGCGAGTACTGTAGTGCAGGTGTAAGAGTGGAATGGTTACTTGTTTCCATTCCTGGCCGGTGGGACCGTGAACAAGGAAGGTAGGTGAGTGTTCAGAGCTGTGATGCCACCGTGGAGGATGCACACACGTGGCACGTCGCACTTCACTAGGTAATCGCTGAACTGCAAGAGAAAATCACCTTAACTTAACCATTCAAAAAAAGGAAATCGCAGGGCTAACTCTGTTGATCCTTCAACATAATAATAATAAATATTTCTCGACATTTTTACACAACATTATCTAGTCCCAAACTAAGCATAGCTTGTACTGATAGAATACTTATATACTTTTTTTTATAAATACATACTTAGAATACAATATAACACCCAGACACAGAACAAACATTTACGTTCATTACACAAATGTTTGTTCTCGGTTGGGATCGAACCCACCACCTACAGCACAGAAGGCAGGGCTACTACAAACTGAGCTGTGACGGCTGTCACACACATAGTTTATTAGTATTTAGGCACCCTTAAAACTTGCATAGCTTTACCGAACTGTAAGGCTGGGCTTAAAGCTCGAGTCTTGGTCCAGAGGTCTTGGTCGCAATGAATGGAGAAGAAGATTAAAAAGGGTTTATTGTTCACGACCACTCGAACAACAAACCCAAATATGGAGGAGGCCTATGTTCAGGTTTAGACTAATTTTTAAGTTGATAGAAATACACACCAGTTGAGCAGTTTCATCTTCCACTGAGGCAACGACGACAGTTTTCTTCTGCTTGATGGCCTCCAGCAGGGTCCTGTGCGGCTGGAGCCCTAGGGCTCTAAGCTCGTGCTGGCCCAGGTGTACTCCGCTGTACGGCACGTTTATACTACCCTCGATGCAGCTTTTTTCGAACCTACGAAACATATATTTCATTACCGAAGCATTCACTAGAAGTAAAAAAAAGGTGGACGAATGTGTGAAAGATGATATAAAAATGAGTGAACTCCGAGATACAACCAGTTACTGTAGGCGGATTCTGAGTTTTTTTCGTTTTCCGGATAACGGATTTCTTTTTTGTATGGAGATACAAACGGCAAACAAAACCTCCAAAATTTCAATATGTGTGATGAACAAACACCCATTTTCACCACACAAGTGTTTGGGGTGTACCTATATCTAGGTGGGGAACGAACCCACCACAACAATAGTTTATGGTTACATAAATTAAGTTGCTCATGTATGTTACAATGTATTTGTGTGAGATAAATACAGTACGTAGATAATCGTGTAATGTACGAATCTCTTCAGATTGAAATATAAGGAAGGCATATGTCCGCCTATGCAGTGCTAGTATGCCTATGTCAGTACTGAACACATTCATCTCGATGATGATGATACTATAACATTGACAATATTTGTCACTGTTTGTTTTTTGACATATTTTTGTACATAATTACCAAGTGGTGGAGTAAATGTTGCGCTTTTTGTGAAAAAGTACGCATTATTGTTTGAACAGATGTAAGAAACTGCGAGGCCATCTTTTTTATTTAAGTAAATAAGTATTTGTATGCATGCATCGTGGGATTAATTACGTCTTACTTTTATTTACTTAATTTATCATATCTCATTTAACATCAAAATGAAGGCACTGCGATAAAAAGCTCGACCTGTTAGTTACTCTGAATTATTTATTACTAGCGGCCGCTCGCAGCTTCGCCCGCGTGGCAGTTTTTTGCCCGTTCCCGTTATTTTTTCGGGATAAAAATTAACCTTTATGTTAATCAAGTGATAATCTATGTTTATTCCAAATTTCATCCAAATCAGTCTACTGGTTAGTTTGAGCTTAAATAGTAACAAACATCCATCCATCCATTTATCTATCCATACTTACAAACTTTCGCGTTTATAATATTAGTAGGACTATCAAAACTCACGCGACTTCGCTCGCGTGAAGGTATGTTCATACAAATTCAACTCCGGTGCATCTGTTTAGGGATTGAAATTAAGGGATTTCTTTTTTACACACTTTCGTACACCTCTACGCACTGCAAGACAAATATACTAGTAATTTTAATACTCACAACAAATTGGACCTTATGTCGATACAGCAGCATCTATCTTCGCATATCAATGTAAAGAAATCCAATATGCTTATTCTTGGACTTATTTCAGTAAACAACGTTTCCATGGATATATCAACCATTTCCTACAAAATAAATTAGTATAATAGCTTCTTCTAGACAGCTACGATTTCAGACATGATCGATTTGTGTCTCGACCAGATTTGTTCGCCAAAGCAGATAGATAAGCAGCTTCATATTACTCTCACAATATAACTTTTAAAACTATCATGGTTTTGATCATAGAAGTGCTACCACCTATTTCTGCCGGCAAGCAGCTTGCTGTGTTCCGGTTTGAAGAGTGGTGGTGCCGTTGAAATTACAGGCACATAAAACTTAACAACTCTAGGCTTCAGGTTAATGGACGCAGAACAGTGCATCATAGGGCACAAACGAACGTGACCTGCGAGGTAATTTTTTGGGCTTTGCGATAGGTGATGGTAACCGCCTAACATCAGGTGAGCTATCTGTTTTTATCAGCAAAGTAATAAAATATATTTTTAGCGATTTGAGTCTTCTCCGTTTACCAACCGATCTATCAGGTGGCCGCTGCTCTGCCAGTCTTATTTCGGTTCGGTGTGGAATATATGGAGAGGCCTATGTCCAGAGACGTCTTCGGGCTGATGTTGAAACTGTTAATGCTTTTAAAGAATATGTCTTACCATAAGATCTTTAGTCGGTGTTTCATTGGTAAATCTTCTATGACTGATACTTTTCGGAGAGTTGCGGCACATTTCAATAGATTGCTGTAAAATTAATGTTTCTGTGGGTACAACTTTAATTAGACCGACTTCATCTTAGAATCTGAATGTGACCAAACACTTCTGCTATTTGTGTTTGGTTGTGTGCTTATATGCATTGTCTGCTTATGCATTTTTGTATTAAAAAAAATAACATTTAAAATTTTTGTGCTTTTAAATGGTGAAGTATTTCCTATGCACTAGGCCGACTAGGCCGTGGTTTTGTTTTTGTACTTCACCACTTACAATAACCACAGTTACTTGCGAGGAGAGGGCTATTGTGGCATAAGCGTATCTTGTTGGCAATTGGATTACATTGCGTGGTATCCATAACTATACAGTGGAATGTTACCTGGTTGCCACGCAATGTAATTTGAATATCGATATGATACGTCTACACCACAAGTACTAAATTTAGTAGTAATGCACAATATTAATTTACCTTAACACACTCTCCTATATCAATCTCAGGCAAGTCAGAGAAGAGCAATATACACTCGTTGAATCCGGATTCCAGCAGTGTATCGCGTAATTGTCTGAGAATGCCCACACCCATGAAAAGAGGAAGCGAAGGCCCTTCCACTAACAAGGCGTCCCACAAGTGCAGGATTTTATGGAGGGGAAACACATCTGAAAAATGTTATATTGATAAGGCACGTCATTTCATTATTATAAATCTAAACTAAACTTGGAACAAAAACTAACAGACTAAAATTATTCAACAAGGCAGTTTCTTCGTTAGCGGTGCTCTTCTATCAATGTTATCTATACTCTCTAGTTCTGCGTGCAACTGTTATATAAAGGCATTTATTCCATATAATCAAAGTCACTTTGAATTGTCTTAAAACTAGGTGAATCCAGGTACTACCAGTTCTTCGAGACCAAGATTAGAAGTACATACAAGAAAATTACGGCTTGGTTCCTACCGTTTTTTTCTGTGATCCTTTTTACAAAATAAATTTACAGTATTTGACTATATACTAATACCCACGAGAGAACATAGTCAGGAACCAGGGTATAGCAAACAGTTCCGGCACGAAGTTTATTTCGTGGAGATGCGTAGCGAGTCCCGGTTCGTGGAACGCGCACATTTGCCAGAACTTAGCAAGGTATTCCTTGATAACAGCGCTGTTGTCTTTCAGGAAGAACTTGTGTAGGAATTTCGGCACAAATGCTGAGAGACAGGCGAATGCACGCGCTGAAAATTATGTAAGGTTAGACTAGTTTTTTTTATGCTGCTACTGGCATATGATGTTAAGTGGCAACCATTACCTATAACAAAGCATTGCTCTGTAGGTCACATACGCTAGGTACGTGCCCTACGATGCACTACCCTACGTCCACCAACCTGAGGCATACTGGTGTTAACACCCCTCAAAGAAAAATCGGAAAATCGGAGAAAGTCAAACACAGAAGCTCCCTCTTTTTTGAAGTTGAAAAAAACATCCCAGAGGAATCAAAATTCAAAGAATCACAGAGCACGTTTACCATGAGCGTGTTCTATGTAACATTGCACTGTGTTCATCACTCTTATTAGGCGGAGAGGCAGAATCACATTAGACATGTTCCATGTGTTGCGATGCGTCAGTAGCCTATCGGTCCCATACATTTTGTATAGAAGTTATACTAAAGCAGACGGTGCAGGTCCTTGTCTCTGTCTGTCCCATATAAAATATCTGAGACAGTCGACAGGTCAAGCTCGTCGTATCTCGTGCGAATGTGCCGTAAATAGTTTTTCGTAAACTTATAAAATGTTTTAAATAGATAGTTTTCCAATTGGTAGCATCTGTTAGTATTACCTTCATTACAAAAGTTGAGGTACAGGAAGGGAGCTGTCAGCGAGTCAAGACCTTGCCAGTACACGTATTGCGGGTTTGTCAGTAGCCACGCCTTGAGTAGTCGCTTCAGAGCCCGGTGGCCCGCAGAGCCACAAAGCAACCAGCAGTACTGATGGCAGCGTGGTATGTCCACGTCAATCTGTTAGAGCAGAGGAACTGTCTTCAACATCGATGTCGTAACCGCAAGTATTCATTAGGTTCATACATAAATATTTTTGGACATTTTTACACAACATCATCTAACCCCAAACTAAACATAGCTTGTACAGTCAGCTGCACTAGAACGTATACAATTATTAACTTTAAAAATGCTATCAAAACATTATTATAAACTTTCAGGCAGCAGAAACTCAAATACTATGTAATCAGTTGATGAGTTCACTTATTTTTTGCATTTTTGCCCTTAAAATATTAACAGTTACATTGTGGCACTATTTTGAAAGCGACCAATTGTATACATTTCAGTGCAGCTGACTATACTATGGGAACCAGATGACTGATAGAATACTTATATACTTTTTTTTTGTAAATACCCAGACACAGAACAAACCTCTACGTTCATCAGACAAATGTTTGTTCTCGGCGGGGATCGAACCCACCGACAGCACAGAAGGCAGGGCTACTACGAACTGAGCTGTGACGACTGTCGGATCGGCATCACCCTAAAGCTGGACGTAGGCCGCTTGGCCGGCGGATTGGTCACCGCAGTCTCAGGACATGCTGCTACCACTCATTCCTACACCGCAGTCATTCTATACCGCGCCATCTAGCCTCAAACTAAGGAAAGCTTGTACTATGACAACCAGATAGTTAATAGCATACAAACATACTTCTTTTTTCATAAATATAGACTTAGAATTCAATAAATCAAATATATTGTAGATATTTCATACAACGCCATTTAGCCTTAAATTAAGCAAAGCTTGCTATGAAAATTGGGTACCAGATAACTGGTAAAATGCAGACATACTCATTTTTTGTAAATATATACCACACCGAGACACAGTACAAATGTTTGTACTCAGAGGGGATCGAATCCACCACCTACAGGACAGTAGGAAGAGCTACTAACAGAGCTGTGAGGTTTCTTAGCGACTTACCTGTCTATCTGTAGGCGTTGGAGTTTCTTTATCGATCTGTTCATATTGGTCCTCTATATCTCCTTTGACGCCAAGCAACGCAGCCCAAACGTCTCCGCGTAGTAAAGGAGGAATGTCGATCTCTGCCTCAGCTCGTATGTCCTCCGCTGTGTGAGGGTAAGCCTGCAATCATAAAAAATATACAACCTATAGTAATTTTTAGGCTACCAGAAAACTCAGAAAATGTCTGTTAAAAAAAATCTGATGCGAAACGAAATTAATAAAATAAATTAGTAATTTTTATTTTTTTATTATTCGCCCTCCGTATCCCACTGCTGGGCAAAGGTCTCCCTCAATTTCTCATACACATTCAAATTAATAATAATAAATAAATATTTGCAGACGCCACCCCGCTCTAAACTAAGCACTAATGAATGGTAAGAAATTTGTCAGACATCGGCTGTCTGAGGCGGAAGCCATACAGACGTTCAAACAGAAAAGACAGATCAGAATGTCTGATGGTAACAGAATCCCCACAGAATAACAGACAGGTATTTTTTTACCCGGATTTACTAGCATGCGAAGCTGCGAACGGAAGCTAGAGTAAAAAAAATGTAAGCTTACTCGTAAAAGTCTCTGAAACCAAATCAATCTGTTGAACTGGTACTCCGTGTCCCTCTCTCTGATGATCTTAGGCAGTGCAATAGCATCATAATCCTTCTTTCTGTCATGCATAAGCGGGCAGAAATCGTATGGCGTTATATGGCTCAGCCGCGTCTTTAAAATCGCCATACTATATTTTGCAATGCGGCGATCTAAGAGCGCACCAGTTTTGCCACCGACTGTACATCCGTCAAGCAGTATTGCTCTGAAATAAATAAACAGGCTTATAAATATCTAAAACAAATGGAAACTGGATACTAAACAATCCCATTAGTGTAAATTCAGATTAAGCTCAGATTTTAAATTTAAATTTAAAATCTGAGCTGAGCTCTAGTCAGGGTTTTGATTTGATACCTTTTGCTTCAAATGCAACTTTTCCTATATACTATATGGCATAGACCAAAAATCATAACAGTCTTTGTTGACCTCATTGCATTCTTGACCTCCATAAACAAAACGTCACAGCCCCAAAAATTATAGCAGTCCGTTGTTTTAGTTTATAAGACAGGGACAACAGCATTTTAAAAGCTCTCAACTAATAACACTAAAACTATTGCAGTACTCTAAGTACCTACACATAATTTTTGAAGAGTTTACACATACATACATTGGCATAGATAATATAGGAGGACTATTCTTGATTAGATAGTTTTTCTTTAGCTCTGCCTGTATATCACCTCCAGCTAATTGCCATAAGTAGTAAAGAAATTGTAACTTCAGACCCATCAACCCTCTTGGATGCTTAATTTCTACCAACTGCTTTCTGTTAGTTTCAGATAGCTCTTTCACTATCTCTGAGAATGATATCCTCTCACTGGGATTAATTTTTAGACAGTTTTCTATTAAGTTTCTGAGTTGATCTGGAACTTTCTGAAATAGAGGTGAAATCATAAATAAGGTAGTTAGGGCTTTTACCTTCAAGGAGTCTACATGTGTGTCCGAACAGAACCTATGAGAGAGAAGTTGTTTAGAGAGTTAAAAGGTAGCCGTCGTGATATGGGCTTGTTTCAGGGTGTGTTAGCTGCATCAACATCTGACGTGGCTAACATACTCTACCGGTTCAGTTACGAGTTGGTGAGGGAGCATTAAGAAAACTCGGAAGGTATGATGGAACTAACATCATCTTTAGAAGACGCAAAGTTCTTTAAAAAATAGAAAAAAAAGGAGTCTACATACCATGATAAGCAGATTTTTTTAAGTAAGACACATTTGAAATATACTATAAGACGCGGATGAAATAAGCTTGCATAATAATAAGGTGCCAAGATAAGGACTTGACTGTCACGTCACACGTCATCAGACTAAATAAATCCATTGCTGAACATGGCATAGATCTCCCCATATATAGAAAGGGTTTGCTATAGTCGCCACTCTTTGCAGGCAGATTGGTGAGTGCAGTGTTGGTGTTTAGAGGGCCCATCTCCGGGTGCGTTCCCGTAATTGTATCTTACGACACCGTAAGCATAACGTAAGTACATCAAACGCAAGCTAAAGTTAGTAAGTTAAGAGTTAGATTTACTTTCATTTTCATAAGGTCTGATTAAATTATATAGGTAGATCAACGAATAAACTTTCGCGATCGGAACACATATTGAACACTTATATTACACGGGTATTTATCGCGTACCTATTACTTTTTTTTTTTTTTGTCTGCCCGCGACCACGACTATTGCAACATAGTCGAAACGTCGGGAAAATAAATAAAGTAATACGCGATAAATAAATACCCGTATAATATAAGTGTTCAACATAGATAAAAGATATAAGAACTCCAAAAAAACCTACTGTACAGTGCTTATGAAAGTGAACCTACTTTATATATATCATAACAATCATGTTCCCGAGCGATCCTCTCGGCTGGGTTATTTGTATGTACTAGGGTAAGAATTCTTCTCAGAATGGGGCCAGGTTTCAGGTTTTGCCACAGTTTACCAATGCATAGTTCTAAAACAACAATCCCAAATGCCCATACATCAGCTGCAGGACCTCCTCCCCCCAATATAGTTTCCGGACTGTAGTATCTTGGCAAACTAAAATTCAAGCAAAAATAGATATTCATTTTAAAAAGCTTAAACTATTTACTAAGAACCTTGTGTATATACACATTTTGTAGTGACATATATTTATTTATAGTAGGCGTAGAGCTCTTAGTGAAGCGCTCATCCTGGGAAGAACTACCACCCAGTGGCGGCCTTAGGGGGTGGCGAACAGGGCAATCGCCCGGGGCCTCGCTCTTGCAGGGACCTCGCGCAACAAACCAAGCAAATAAAAAAATATAGATTTTAGGTACTAACTATATTTTCTTTATTCAAAACTTTTATTTTGATATCATACTTTTCACAAAGAACAAAGGGCCTCGCAAAGACCTGCCGCCGCCCGGAGCCTCGCAATGGGTAAGGCCGCCGCTGCTACCACCATGCCTATTTCTACTGTTAAGCAGCTAGCTGTTTTCCAGTTAAAAGAGTATGGGTACTCTTAAAATTATAGGCACATGAGGCAGCCAGGTGTCTCAGGTTCATGGATGCAGAGTAGTGCATCTTAAGGCATGTCTCTAACAACCTGCAGGGCAATACTTTGCTATAGGCAATGGTAACCACTTAACATCAGGTGGGTTGTTGCATCAGCAAGTCATATAGAAAAATAATTTGCTCCTAACAATTGGGTAGATTGATCAGTATTTATTTTTCACAAATGCTGCAAATGTTTCTACTCACTGTGGTTTTAATTGAAACTAGTTTTTTTTTAATAGATACAAATTAATAAATGTAACTTTCTTACCCAAGAGGAAAATGAACCTCACTACCTCCTCCAGTCATAAAAAACATTCCATAGTTGAACATTTTCACTCTACCATTAATGTCCAACAAGATGTTATCGTCTGATAAAGTTCTGTGTTCGATGTTTTGATTTTGCAAAAACTTCATCCCTGTAGCCACTTGGCAAGCTATATTACAGATCTCCTCATTGGAAAACTTGGATTTCCACTCTGATAAAGGCTTTCCAATCACTTCAGCAACAACTATGATTCTTTCTGTTGAATAAATTTGTCATACAGGCCATGTAGATGTTTGTGTTGTAGATACTATTCATGTATGTTCATATTTGTCTGCAAAAATAGATGCATTGCATAAAATATGTATGTATAATTAAGAGTTAGGTACCTACCATGTTTGCCACGAATAACATCAAGATATGTACATAAATTGTCATGCTCTAGTGTAAGCAGCCTCTGGGCTCGTCCAAGAATTGTGATGGAACTGGGAGTGAGTGGTAGACCATTGCTTCCGCAGGTTTCACCAGGGTGATTCTTTGCAAAGTAAGTGCAAGCAGCAAATTTATAATCTTCTTCATTTTCGGAATACATTTTATTTGCTTGTAGGAGAAAAACATTCACCACAGTGTTTTAAAACTACACTTGTCCAAGTACGCAGTTGGGTTTAGGGCAGACCTAAAAAAATATAAATGAATAGAGCTTGATAAGCACTCCAAGGTACTATTTTTTTTTTTACATGCTATAAACGTAACGAGTACTTTTTTATACACTGGTACCTAATATACCGAATACATTCTAAGGTGTAAACGACATGATATATTTTTTAAGGTAATTTTACCTTGCACACATGAACACCTTTGCTTTATGAGAGTCTTACGTCTAGTTGCAAAGAATGCATAAATTATCTTAAATACTGACTGGTAGTCAGCAGTTTCGGATAGAAAATTAGGAAAGAAGGGCGGGCGGCTTGAGTTGAGGACTGAGGTAGGTACACGGTACACCCCCAACTACATTTAATACAAGCAATCAAACTGATGCCCGCCTACTGTGCTACTATGCTATCAGAGCATGTTGACTTACGCGCGTAGATACATTATTATTGATTACTTAAATATACTTTACTCTGTTTGTTATTGTTAGCAGTTTACATTTGTGTAGGCTAATTAAAACTAAGTGCAGGTACGTGTAAAAAGTTAGGAACCTTACTTACTTGTTTTTTACAATTAGGTTTACACTATTCAGTGAAATTTAGGTCTGAAATTAGCTTGCCGCGGTGAATAGTTTTTGAGAAGTAAAGTAAATACATACCTATTTACATAAAGACACAATCAAATCAATTCAAGCAAGATTTGAAATATTTGGGAGTCTAGTTTATAAAACTTAAAAGTACTCTGTGGTCTAGTTCACGTAAATACTTTGTAATATCGGAAATAGTTCATGTACGACCATGGTAAATACACAAACCTAGAAATCACAGCCATGGAAATCGCAGGAAGGAATTCGCAGATTTCGCCTGGAATAAACCATATTAATAGACTGCTATCTGAAAGATCAAATTCTGTAGAATCCGTCGGTATAGTATAACTAATTCTTAGAAAATACTAATTAGAAATAAGCTGCAAGTGACTCGATTCAAGTGAAATTGCTTTGCCAAAAAATGTCACATGGCTTCGTCGAGGTTCCAACTTCCCACTTTATGCTATATACCTCATCGTGTTACCTTCGTTTCTACTGAATTAAATTTAATGAAAATTTACATGTGAGAGTAACAAATACCCATGTGACAAATTGCTGACTTAGGAAGCAGGTGATTGCTGTCATCGAGAATTTTTCCCACTGAGCCCCATTAAGTTAGCACAATAAATCCCAAAATATGAGGCCCAGAGGCCCTTAAAGATTCATAGTCTGTAATAAGATTTTTCCAGAGATTCCAGACTTTTTATTTTGGTTTGTGACATTAGAGAAGTACAGATACATTACAGTATATGCATACTGTAGGTTTTTGGTTCTAAACTTCATACATCTCGAGTTTAGTCTAGCCTTCTATGCATATCTATTGTCTTCTACTTCTACTCTTCACCTTCACAGTCACCACAGATTACACAGAGAGAAAGAAAGAAAAGAAGTTGATGTGTTTTGTGAAATATTTTACGATTTTCATTCAATCAATAAACATTTACATGTGAATTATGTCCTTTTGTGTGTGACAGATCTCGTAAGTCGTAGTTTAATTTTAGCTTAGACATACCGACTTATTCTTTATCACCCCATCCATTTACAAATTTCACTTTCAGATTGAAGCAACTGCGTGATAGGTATTTTACATTAGAATTCCTTCGTTCAGTTTGTAGAAGGTCAAAATGGCAAGTGCTAAGAAAATAACTCAGGCTACTGCTGAATCAGAAATGGAGGAAGGTGAAATTGTGGACGACCTAGATGACCTTTCTGATGTATCTTCTGAAGAAGAATTTTTACTACGCCAGAGGCTGGAAGTCCTAGAAGACTACAATAACGCTCTTGAACGGACGAAAAAGAAACGCACTTCAGGTGGGTCTGGTGGGTCAGGTGCAGCATGCACCATGCTTTTCAAAATTGACCCTGATGTGTTATAGGTAGGTATTGATTTTAGGTTAACACATTATGTACCTACATAATTTTGAACATGATTAATGGATCCCTGATTCATTTCATGTTAATGTATCATTGCACATAGTATACTTTACATAAGCACCTACCTACTTAGTTAGGTATGTTAATGCTCAACGACTACAAACACATGTTTGTCTTATAGGTATGTAAGTGTACTAAGTTATTTTACATCTGTATAGGTTGAGTCTGTTCACAAGTACAGTGGCGGCCAAAATAAAAGTTTAATATTTATTTAAATTAACTCATATCAACTGTATTCAGTCTTAGGTGTTGTTATTCATTATTTTTTATTTAAAAACATGCATGGCTCTCATTCTAGATGTTACATTATGGTAGGTATTCTATTTCTGTTCTTCGTAGTTGGTACTTCATTCCTGAATATTGTGATCACATATCATTCTGCAGGTGTAGACGACCTGTATATCCGTAGATATGTATATCTAGACCTGTATATCTGTAGAACAATGTATATCCGTCTCTAAGCTGGTCAGACAATTATTAGGTTGGCTCCATATCTCACAATGAATAATGAATCAATTTTAAAGAATGGCTATCTAAGCTATCTCACAGTTGTATTCTATCGTATTTCAGCCACATTGTGAGAGGGGGGTTCTATTTAAATGTATTTTTTTGTTTTTGTCATATGATCTCTTTTCAGGGATGATAAAACCTATGCAAAATTATCTAAGTGATAGGTCAAAAATATCTGCTATAGGTGATATAAAACTAAAAAACAGCTTACATACTGGTAAGGTTACAAAACACTTAAAACAACATGGTAAAACGAAAAGACGAAAAGAAACAGTCCAGAAAGTAGATGTAGTCTATTCTAAAAGAAAAAGAGATCATAGAAAAAAATCCAACTACACAAAAAATAAACCAAAACTTAAAATTATCAGAGAGTCTAGTGATGAATCTGAAGATGAATACAGAAATAAAAGGAGAAAATTAGCAGATGCAGTAGTAGGATATAGAGGAAAATCTGACACTTCATCTCTTAGTGCCAGGTTAAAAAAAATGCTTCACAAATCTGAAGATATACCCACTGAAACAGATGTCTTAAATTTGTATCAAAATAATAATAACCAAAGGAATAACTTAGAAATGCAGTCTACACCACCAATTATAAATAGTTTAGATGAAGTAGATGGTGGGAAATTAAAAAAAATATCACTACAAGAAAGAGAAGAGGAAAAACGAATACTCGAGCCAATAGACCTCCTAAGTTCAGATGATGATGATGTTAAAGTGATTACTAATGATAATGAGCATTTAGTTCATATAGAAAATGGTGTTCAGCCTAACTCAATTAATCCTGAACCTGGACATGATATAGAGACTAATTCGGATGAAGATTTAGCCCAGTTAAGGCAACAAGTTCTTAGCACTAAATCTTTGAAAGCTAAACCTCAAGAAGCAGAACCTGAAACTAAAGTACCTTCAGAGGATGAAGATAGCGACACAGCAGAACTAAGATTAATATGCCTGAAATCAACTCTACTAAAAAGAGCTATAGAAATGAAACGAAAAAAAAAATTACAAAAAAGACTCTCCCAGTCTACCTTAGAAGATGATATATTTAATAATGAAATATTATTTTCTTCCAAGATTGAGTCTGATAATAATACAGATATAGAATCTATGGACATGGACATAGGATCGGATGCTGACGAAAGACATAAAGATACTAAAGATGAAATTGTTAGATTCAGGAAATCTGAAGCAGATATAAGACAATGTGAAAATAACATGAGTGCCATAAATGTTACTAACAAAGAAGAAGAATTAGAAGAAGATGAAGATTTATTAAGAGCAAAACTTCTTACATCTCTAAGTAAAAACTTACCCAATTTAGTTAGCCCTGAGTTATTAAATAACATAGACAAATTTCAAGATGTTAAAACCACTGTAAAAGATGCAAAAGCAGCAAAGTTACCTAAAGAAAAAAGATTTATAATAAAACTTGATGAAAGTGATTCTTCTGAAGGTGAACATGAAGCTACTAAGAATTTAACTAAAATGCACATGAAGCTATCTGAACAGACGGATTTCCAACAACAGCTAGATCTGTTTTTGAAATCAACTAGAATGCAGGTGGAGAATGCAAAGCTTCCAGATGTAGTACAAAAACAGGCTACACCTAAAAAACCTGAAAAATTTGTAGCTAAGGTAAATATATATATTCAGGTCATACTAGTTTTTCATCTACAAAAAGGTATTACAAAATGAACTGTTATATTTTAGGCTGTGACACACTTACCTAAATCTGAACAAATAGAGTACAAGAATTTGGTTAAAAGGATGGCTGAATTAGTTAAAATGAAGGAATTGAGACAGGCCTCAATAAATTCAGCAACTCAGCCTTTAAAAGAAACACTAAAGCCTAGTAATGCAACTATTAACACAAGTTTGGAAGAAAGAATATCTCTTTCAAGGTATGGAAACTCATTTTATAAGGTTTTTTATAAGGTGTAGTGTGGTCAACAAAATGCAGTAAAATGAGGGTAGCTATCAATATTCTGAAATGCCAGTTCGGCCGGCCAGTATCAGTGCTTATTCAGTGTACCCTACGAGTTGAAGATTGAGAGTTTGTCGAGTTTGTTGTTTGATTTATTTTTGCATGCTCTGGCACTAGCCACATAAATTAAATAAATTATTTTTAAATTTGTATCTCACCTTAAGTGAACTATAGTTCTTGTGAGAAATAAAGTCTTTAAACCTATTTTAAGTTTGGTAATTTTTAAGTACTTTGTAAATAACATTATTTTTTATATTTCAAAAAATAATTAACATCTTCAGCCTAAATTGATGGAGGGGGGTTTACTATCGTCGCCGCGCTTGGGATACGGATTACACACAGTACACAGGGGATGCTGCTGCCCAAACTTTGGTGCATTTTCTTAATCGCTGCCCACAACATCCACAGAAAGTGTTGGTGGGCCAATTCTAAGCCGCAACAACCAAGGACTATATTCAACATAAAACTTACATTAAACACTATGTTTTTCAGAAAAAAAATAGCAGATGAATCTGCAAAAATGCTAAAACTAAAAGAAGAGGCGACAAAACTATCCCAGAGGTATAAAATAGTTTCAACTGAACTGCACAATATTTCAACTGCCATAACTCTAAACAAGAAGCAACAGAGAGCTGTTCATAACTGCTTATCTAAAATCAGGCACCAGCATCAAACATTGATCAAAAGGTAAACATTGTTTCACATCTCACTCGGCATGTTTAGCACTTGGGCTTTAGCTAGCTTGGTAATACCTAACCAAACAAATAAGTCAAGTTATAATCACCATTTCAATAGGTGACCGCTAGTGGCATTAAGATCTGGGCGCTTTTTTGCTTCGGAGATAATATTGAACTGTCGGTCCAAGATCTACAGTTCTTTAGGTCATACAAACTAACTTTTTATTTATTGTTTCTTTATGCAGTTTTTGTAAGCTTTAGTTTATTTGCTTAATATTTTTGTTTTGTGTCATTAGAACCTTTTTTACCTGTTAAATTTTCAGCTCACCTACTTCTTTACATTCCAAAGTAAATGGTCAATTCAATAGTTTTACTTCTACTGCAACTACCGTCAAGTTGCAAAAAGAGAATACTCCTAAAGCTGATATACCACATGTAGCTAAAGATGAATACAAAAATGTTATAGCACAAAAAACAGTAAAAATAAGCATTGCTAATGATTTTAATAGAAATAATACCAATATACCAAATACTAGATTGTGTGTTGAAGTTAATGTTGCCAACAATAAAAAGGTTGTTAAAATGCCTAATCCTGTGATGGAAAAAAGATTAGTTGAAATTACTAAAAGCATAGAAAAAGAAGTAACTGATAATAGTACATTGGCAAGAGAGTGTTGTGATATTTTAAATACTGTTGAAGAAAATACACAAAAAATAATAAATGACTGTGAAATCCAAAGATACATTGCAAATGACTACAAATCACCATTGGATGCTCTTCGCGAGACGTCGTAAGTTGCACAAATTTTGAAAAAACTGAATGCATTAGGTGTGTACTTGGCTTGCTTTAAATTTATTAGATGCAATTTGATCGTCTTCTCTAAATACCTTCTCGTTTGATACTGTTCTTTAACGAGCGCGACCTACGAGGCAATACTTTATAGGCAATGGTAATCACTTGACATCAGATGGGCCATCTGCTTGTTCTATCGGCAAGTTGTATAAAATAAAAACCCCCACTAATACCTACCGGTTGGCCAGAGCCAGTGGCATTATGAAACCAATAAAATTGATATTTATAATGCACCGCATCGAATGATGTCGAAGGTGAGAATTATCAAGCACTTCTCTGTTTTGTTTCATAATCACCACTGGGGAGCCAGAGCTGGTGAAATAATTCACCCTTTCTTTTTCTAATACTCAAAACTCTGATAGATAGATAAGGTACTATGTTTTAGCTTTATAATGAAGATCTGAATTCAGGTGTATAAATTGTTTATTGAAACAGGTGTATAGTGCAAAGAGCTGCTTTTGCAAATAAAATAGGTTTTCAAGGAACATTACAGATAATTAGTACCTACAAGTATTTACGAAACGTACGAGATACCCACGAAATATTTGAGCTATCTGCAGATAGCCGCAAACGATCTAAAGATAACTGATCATCTGATTCAGTACCATTCGAAAACGCTCCCAAGATTGATCAAGTTGGCATCTGTCTCTAACTGCTACATGTTGTCTTTTATTAGGTGTACTCGTAGGACTTCAAGAAAATCTGTATATAGCCGTTTATGTGCATGTCGTTATGATTGAAAAGTGGAAGGCGGCATGCATACACACATCGGTTCATCGTCGGTGTGATGTAAGTGTGCTATGAAGGTCTATCCACTTGTGGTTTGTTCGGCTACTGAATCCTTAACATACTTTTCAGTTGGAAATTGGATCCGAACGCAATCCTCTGCCCATTCGATATGGCCGGCCAATGCAAGGACCCAGACTGCAATTACTCACACGCACTCTCTCAACAGTGACACATGCGCGCTTACTCGTACATACACATATCCTCCACAAATCAACCCTCACACACCTTCCTCCCTCCCCTTTTCAACAGCCCTTGGATTCTTCAGTGATGTGTAAAGTATTTTACTACTTATTTACAAAAATGTTAAATTATAAGTTATTTTATTTCCCATTGAAACAATATTTTCCATAAACAACATAATAATAATTCTAGGTAAAAACAACTTGTAATATTACTAATCTATTATATTTTTATCTTTTGTTCCTAGCGCACTTGTAAAGTTAGATAACATTTCGTTATCTAACATTTTTTGATAAGTTATAGGTAAGTTCTGTGAATAGTTTATACAACATGCATTGATACTATATACAGGATGTTAGTAATCTTATCAAAAGTTTTTTTGACACTGTATGTAGTTCAAATGTTTAGTTAGGTAGTATAAGGATTGTTGTTAAATTCCAGTTGGTTTCGGCGACGGGCAGGCATCCCACAGCACATCACTTCGCATCAGTGGTAAGTTACGAGTAAAAATAATAGTGTTACTTAGTACATACATAGTGCACCGAAATAAACAAAACGACAGCTGTGCGGTCTTCGGGACTACAAAAAACCTGGTAAAGTGATGTGGTATTATTTTAGTAGCATAAACTATTTTTAATATTGTGGAATACTGTAAAAATGTAAAAAGATTATGAATAAAATTAAATATACTGTAAAATAGTTTTTCATTTCATAGCCCTCAGAAATAAAACGGCAGTTATCTTACATACAAGACTTTATTCAGACATTGTAAAGAAAATATAAAGTAAAATACTTTTCTTCACGCCTACCAAATAGATAAAATATTAAATACGTATATATTGGAATAAAATTCGATATATTTTCATAATTCCCTTAAACAGATAGGGATTTTCTTATTTCCTAGACAAGGTTTACATGAATATGCTAACACTTATTTAAATAGAATATGTAACTGTGGGCGTTGATTTATAATAGGTACTTAGGTAAGAGATAGGTAGGTAAGTAAGTACACTTAAAATAAGTACATAAATTACAGTAATACTTAAACAAATATTTTCAATAAGTACCTATACCTAGACAAATTATATAGGTAGGCGCTCGATTGCCTACTTACCAAATAATGCTTGTTCGATTAATGTATGGTACCTACTGCAGAGTTAAATAGCAACCTACTAATACCCGGTTTCTATATTCTAAAAGCTACCGTTAGTAGCACATAACACTACGGATAGTAAAGAGTGATTGTCAAATAATCTTTTATCTCATTGGGCGACAGTTTAATTAGGTGACGATTGAGTGACTAAGAACTAATAACCAGGCATTACAATGTACAAAGCTCTTACTATTATCGATATTTTGGTTGATTGTAATAAACTAATGTAGGTAGGTATCTAGGCCGATTATGTAGTACCGACTTAGCTGGACAATAAGCCCACAGTTAATGCTAGTTTGACAATACAGGAGAGCAGGGGAATATTAATTTGTAAATAGACACAGAAAGAGAATCATCTAAACATCACACACAGATTTACTTATATGATATTAGTTATCACTATAATATATAAAACAATCTAAAATGTGACCATAGGCTTACATCTTAATGCGAATCGTTTTCGTTTTAGGTACAGATTTCACTTGTTCCGTCGTGGTACGGTTCATTTACATAATAATACGCACAAATACCTACCAGCGTTGAATAGGTACACGTCGTTCTGTGTTTTATGAGATAATCGTAATTTTTTTTTATTTTGCACTAAAAACCATAAATAGAGATGTTACCTATGTAGTTCTTTTCTTTTTCTACATTTTCAATAAAATAAATAGGTAGGTAGAAGTAGGTACATACTTACTTATAAGAAAAAAATACTTTTTACTATTTAGGCCTACTTTTACCTTTTACACTTTCCAGAAGATAATAATTTTATGAAATTATAATTTATTTCTCAATGAACATTGACATTCATATAACTTTTATTTGTCAAAACAACATTTAGGTATTTACTAAACTTTTAAATAAACCAGTTAGAATGCTTTCATAAAATAGTTAACATAACTATGTTAGGTTAATAGGTACCTAGGTAGGTACCTACCTACCTATATTGTTTCTCACAAACACTTAGATGAAGTGAAGTTATCTTAAAACTAGTCAGTAGAGAATCAGTACGACACAGTGCTTTACATTGATATAAGAAAGCCTATGGATTACATACACATTTATACTTATAATCAGGATATAGTGCTGATAATACTTATAATACCCTAACTTACCTACCGTCGTCGTGGTTTAAGAATCTTTTTAAAAAGAATTACCGCAGCGTAAGGTTAGTAGACGTTTCCCGTGACCTTATAACACATACCCGTATCAAAAGCAGGTTCGTGGGTTCAAATCCCGCTCAGGACACAATGTTTTGAGGTAATATAAAACCTTTGTGATTTACTAAGTGCAGGTGTCGCAACACAGTCGTAGTTGTACAAAGAGTTACCTACTGATCCCCAAATCGTACCTAGTAGGTAAGTACGTCAGTTTTAATTAAAATAATATAATTTGTGTAAATGTCTATTAAGAACTCTCAAGGTACCTAATAGGTAAACCAGCGATGCGTTTACCGATTTGAAGTGTTTGAGTCTGCTTACACATAATTATGGTAGGACTAGTGCTAGGGAAAAGTCAAACACAATAAAACTAATATAATAAATAAGTACTTAGGTATCTAGGTGTTGTAAGTATGTCTAGTGCAGAAGGTACTTACTTAGGTATGTAGGTATTATTAGTATTGTATTAGTATGTGTATTATTGTGTTAGATAGGTAAGCAAAGATGTATGATAATAAGACACACGTTCAGTAACCTTTAGTGCCATGCCTCTTGGTGCCATTTTGTTTTGTAGCTGGCGCTTTACTGCTAACCCCAGGTTTGCCCACACATGGGATAAAAACACATGACATTTGACGTTTGTCAGTTAAAATAAGGCTCGACCATGGTTCTTCGAAGTTAGAGCTATCGAGCTTAGACCATTGTTTATTTTAATCGTACCCCTGTCACTAAACTATTGCATAAAAAATACACCACGTTGGGCGCCAGTGACAGATTTTTAAAAACACACATTAAAAAAAGTTTTGACAGTCGAAATAGCTCTTAGGTAATGTTTCAAAACAATTGTAGAGGACTCTGCTTTGGTATCTTGCGGTCGTGTATAGTATACATAGATGTTTATCTGAGCGTGTGCCACATGGCGACTGCTTTACGTGTTTCGTGCGCCATCTGTGCCCAGTGGCGCCCCTCTGCGGCCGGCTCGGCGGCGCCGACGCAACACCAACCGACTACCAGGGCGTTGCTGCCACCGCTTACCACGCACACCTGAAAGATAATGTTACTTCATGTGTGGAAATTGAACACTAACGGAAGACTGACCGAGGTAGAGGATAAGGACCGACTACATTGTTAAGATGGCGGAAAGTCCACGGAGAAGGCTCATATCCAGCTGTGGACTTTTTCATAGGTGCAATGAGAAAAAGAGAGGCACATGGTAAATAAGAAAACTTTAGGTACCTCAATAGAAGCTTCTTGAAGGTTAGCAGAAGGCAAACTGAAAGACAGAGCTTCATTCCACACGGGGTTGTTCAAATCTTTCCTATTAGTCTTCTTCTTTTTCACACGCTTTCCATTCACCAGTAAATACACTTTTACGAAAACATCTGAAATTAGAAAGAAATATATTAAAAAATATCAATGCAACTCGAAAATTGGCCGTGGAGAGCAAAGCGAGCAACTATCCTACTTGTTTAAATTTGACCTAAATCTGCTTACCTAAACACCCCCATCACAGGTTTATACATGGAGTGGAGGTTAGTACGCTGCCACATCGATTCACAATACGAAAATTCTACCTCAATTTTGTACCTACTCTATAATTATTTCATAAATTATAATTCCTCCAATGCCTCCGTCGTGGCTTAGCGGCCGCTAGAGCCGGAACAGGCAATTTAACGTACCCTCCGAAGCACTTTAAGCTACGCTCCACAAATGGATGAGATTAATTTGGAACATTATTGGCTAATAGGTACCACGTTAGAGTAAGGCAGAAATAGCCCCAGCAGCTCCTTACCTAAAGTTTCCTTGCCCTCCTGCGGCGGCAGTAGGTTTCTAGCCTTTAAGACTACAACAGTGAGCCGTTCTGCAGACGGCAGGTAGGAGAGAGAGAGTAATAGCTCTTGCAACTCTTCTGGTGGCCGGCGCTCCCGAGAGAGTTCAGCCCAGACTTCAGCGCCACCTGCCACTTCAACCTTCGAGAGAGGGACCTTTGCTGAGCCCATCACCTCGTTGCGGGAGAATCTAAAAGACACATACAAACTTGTTTTAGTTCTAAAGTTCGCCTAAAGTACCTTTAGCAAAGTTTTTATTAAAAAAACAGAACTTCTTTACAACAAGGTTTGAGGGGGATATCTATACCGAGCCTAGGGTTAACTCCAGTTTCTTACCCCCAAATCTCTTAATACTAGTACCTACCTGCTAACAAGATTATTTGAGAATATATACGTCCTAGTTTTCTCACGATGTTTTCCTTCACCATTTAAGAACACTGGCACTGCGCACGTAAATTTTAATCGAACACACGACCTTAGGTATAGAAGGCAGGATCGCTCCTACTGGGCCACCAGTGCTCTCTCCAGATTTTTGTTTAAACTGGTAAATTTATTGTTGAAAATGTTGTTTTGTTGATACAAAAACAAAGTCTTTCGTGGTGAGGATATCGATTCACATGAAAATACGTACCGGGAGTAGAAATGATAATTAATTATATAATATTATGTACCTACTGGGTAACTAGGATTGCTCTATAAAGTTTGTTAGTAGACACTAATTTATAGAATTGTAGGCAAGGTAGGCTTCATCTGCGCCCTGAAAAATTCCACTTCTAGACGAAAGACCTAGGTACATTTTTCCTTAGGTAGGTACACCGAAATCCTGCTATCGCTATTAAAATGGCATCGGACTATCGGGTGAGGGCTTTTCTACGCTCTGTGTATCAGTTTAAAACTAAGAAGTTCGTGTTCGTAAATGGCATGGGTGAAATGTTTCCCTGACCCTTATAATTCATTTTGGATCAATACATAGGCGGTACTTAAAAGTTCCTATAAAATTATAGGACTAAGACAAATTATAGTGTACCTACCTACCCTACGGTACCTAAGTACAATCAACATCAAAAGTATTTTTTTATATTAGCGGACACCAACTGTAAATAATGCACTCTAATAGAATTAAAATCTAGCCATGCCTAATGAGTAATTTTATATTAACTTATGTTGTAAGCTTAAATTATTATTATAAGAATGTGTCCAATAACACGTTTCTTTTCTTACTGTTTTTATTTAAGAACACAACACTTTGTTGTTGTGTTCTTATACGTGACACTTGCTTGCACTTATACTTACACTACACTGACACACAAAATGCTTTTTGTTGAGTCTTCTCATTAAGTCCGTGAATAAATGATGATCAGACAATCTTTCAAGTGTGTTTACTAGTGAAAACTTTTTTATGCTATTTTCCTTAGTTTCAAAAGCTACGTCTCCTGTTACTTGAACTTTGACAACATTGCTTGATGAACATTTTGAATGAACATTCAGCCTCTTCCAATTTTTTAGCTGTGAGCTCGAACGTACGAAAGTACCTTCACCCCCCCCCCTCCCTTTCTCCCCTTTCTACCTAAGGTAAGGTACCTAATCGACTTTCAATGCTGATTGTACACTATAATTTGCCTTAGGTACTGAGAACTATTAATTATTCTGTGGTCTTAAGGTGATCGATTGATTGGTGAGTATACTACCTGTAAATAAAACGCTTTTCTTTTCTTTTTTTGACACAATATTAGTAAGCTTTTACCTGTCATAGTCAAAGACTTGCAGAAGCAAAATCTTATCAGCGAGTTCGTCGTGAGAAACCGGGAACTTGAAATGCTGGTCGAAGAACGGATTGACCTCATTTCTATGCACGGGGGTTTGACGGACGCGTGTGTCCACTTCAGGCATCAAAGTTACACGCACGTAGGGATCGTTGAACCCGCCCGCTTCGTACCCAGCTAGGTCGTGGGCTGGAATGGACAGACAGCTCTGAGAGTTGAGGTCGAAATATGATTAAATGTTCTGTTTCGTGATGTGCGAATTTTGCGATGTTTTAAATTATTGAGCTTTTTGTAAGCCGTAGTTTAGGTATCTATTAATTTTTACAAACTTATAAATGAAAAGGCTTACAATTCAGTGCGTTTTTCAAAATTGATTTAGTAGTAGAGCTCTTATAAAATAGTTTTATAATGGTTTGAAGGTGATAGTAACCACTTAGCATCAGGTGGGTCATATGCTACCAGCAGACATCGCGTACTCTTAAGGTTGGTCGGTTTACGAAAAAGTTTTCATAGAGCGCAGAGAAGTATCCATAGGAGTTTCAGTATCGTAAAGAATACGAACTTTTTGTAATTATCTTGATCATGAATTATTTCAAGAATAATTTTAGAAGTAGGATCTAAGTAGGTAAAATACTTACCTTCAATAAGATGCACTTCAAAGTCTGACCGGTCAAAGTCATACTTCAGCCTCAGATGGATCCTTCCCAGCGAAGGCCCGGCTCCTTCTAGCTCGATGACAAGCGGGGCTTCGCGCTTGGTGTACAAGTCGGGCTGTAAGGCTCCGAGCGCGCTGATGGCGGCGGCCGAGGCAGCTGGACTAAGCGGGCCAGCGCCGCTGCTGCTTTCCACGAGGGAGTTGCTGCGGTCTATCCTCCTGTAAAAAATAATTGAAGAGTTAACACTCCATTGCTAAATCTAGCTACTTAACTAAATTGAGCCCCCACTAAATTGAGTTTTAGAGGCTATTGATTTTATATCAGAGAATCACTATCTAAAAAAACTATTTTTATGAAATTTGTATGGGACCTGCTTAGATCATTTACTCTAAATGATCTAAGGGGACCTGCATATACTTCCATATTGATTTTGACACTATTGGTAAATAAGTTCTGAGGTAGCAAACAGATTTATTTTCTTTCATCTTGGGAAGCAATATAGCTTTTTAAATTAACTGTTTTTTGTGTAATTTTAAGTTCTGAGTAATTTTGACATCCTGATTTGAGGGAAAATACTCCCCATTCCAATACGCTATCTTTTTATTCAATACCAATGACAGCTGGACTTGACAAAATATGACTTACCTACCTACTTGGTTAAAAACTATTTTATTAAATGTCAAGTCAGTCAAATTCTGTCAAGTGTCAAACACTTGATATTGGTAATGTCTGTCTAATGACGGAGGTCCCATAAAGAAAAAAAGAAGAACAAAACTTTTTTTTTAAGTCGGCTAAGGCTTGTACTTATCGTAATCGGTTTGTTTTTTTCATGGCAAGATAAAGTTTCGACGAGAGAAGCTTGTTAAAAGGTAACACTTGATAACACAGCGTATAAAAGTGCCTGCATTGCAATATTGACTTCATACCTACTTAATAAAATTGATATACCTACTATTGATATACTAACACCAGTGGATATTACGATTTTATGCATGTGTGCCCATGTGTGCCGATATCTTCTTCTTCTTCTCTTATTTATGGCTTCTGTGGATCCAACTTTCACAATTTTGCCAATGTCGCAAAATTTGTTACTGTAAAACGATGGAGGTCTGAGTCTACCAAGAAGGTTGACCTTGACGCAACGTGGTTCATTTTCATTTGGAGAAACAATAATTTGAAATCATTTTCATAAATATCAACATTTTTGGATCGCGATAACTGATAGAATATCACTTTCAAGTCTATTACGTGAAATTACAATGTCACATTCAAGTTTCCGTCTTGCGGAACCACTGAAAAACAGAAACTGAAATACTAAGCACATGTGCGAACTGTACTTTAACCTAAGAATATGGACTATATTATTCTATGACTTTAACTGACTAACAATATTTGTGTGGCTGCATTTCCCCGAACCGCTGTCAGCCCAATATACTAAAGAACCTCTTCAGTAGAACCTCTTTGGAGAGGCCCTGAGTGAGGAAGTTGAATAAGTAATGATATTGAAATAGAAATAGCGATAAATTCAAGAAGCCTACTGCCCTATGTAAAACGTAATTGATACCGTCCATACAATATTCAATTCCTAAATTCGAAAGCGATAAATAATTCTGTTTGAGTATGTATTGATGTCAACAGTTTTACTTTCGAGAGTGCGTAGTATTGTTGAGTTATAAAGTACCCGTATAGGTAGCCACCTCGCTAACGTGATGGCAATACTTCCCGACTTCGTTTGAGAATCGTTCTTGGTGTAAATCTATACCAACTATAAGAATCTTTGTCCTTATTGACTGACTGACATATAGACAGCGCACAGCCTAAACTACAGGTCGTACAGACTTGAAAATTTCAAGGTATATTTGTCTTGGTGCGTAGAGGTGTACTAAAGAATTCCCAAATATCAATCCCTAAACGAGTTCAGCAGGGGTTGAAATTCGTATGAAAATAACTTCATCCGCGTAAAGCTTTTTGGCATACTCACTTAACCCTTGCTGCAGTCCATTAGAGGTTTAATTTTGAGAATTCCTTTCTTAGCACACCGAGACAATTATAACCAGAAAATTTCAGGTCTCTACGACCAGTGGTTTAGGCTGTGCGTTGTCTATATGTCAATCAGTCAGTCAGGACAAATATGATTATAGTAGATAGATATAAATATATACTAGATATTTCTTAGGTCTATGTCTAGTTGAGGACTTCTCCAGACTGTAGATGATGATCTACCAATATGATATCACCAACGGTTATGTGATATCACTCACAAATTATAGGTACATATACAGACAGGTAAGGACTCGTGCTAGGGTAATTTTACGAGGGCGCATCGATCGCACTCCGCGGTGTCTAGTAACAACATTACGGCTATTCATCAGAATTAAAGGATTTGGCCATTTAGACAAAGGATCGTTGAAATATCACAACGCTTGGAACTGGTTTGAAGATCTTATTACATACATAGCATGCCCTATAACGTAATGAATAAAAACTTTTTTTACATGCTGATGGAACAAGATCACAACACAACAAAAAATCCATTGGTATATGACCAGATTCGAACCCACGACCTCAGTAAGGGTTAGAAAGCGGGGTCATTCCCACAAAAAGCCCAGTGTAAATAATTAATACGTAGATAGCTCCATTAATTATCACCGCTTCGAGTTTGTCACAAGGCCACTGCCGAAAGCTTACCTATATCTAAAAAGGTTCCCAAATATATCAATCACAATATACCAAATCACAGTGGAATGTTCTGTAAGGTACCAATGACGAGACGTAGCAAATTGAATCTGTATCAATTTGCGACGCACTCAAATCTTTCTGTGATCTAGTCGTGTCACTAATACTTACACAGAGTGTACAGGGTCGCTTCCAAAAACTAAAACATACACATCCGATACTACACAGTCACTAGAATGTATACAATTCGTAACTATGATGATCACAAATGTTGAAAAAATATTAATATGAGTAAATAATCTATCCCAGTTATAAAAACATGTACCCTGACTAACTAACTAACATTATAAACAAACGCACAACCTAAACCACTGGTCGTTAAGACTTAAAATTTTCAGGGTATTTATATTTGTTTTCGTGCAAAGAGGTGTGTTAAGGAAGGTATTCCCGAAATTTAACCCCTATACGGGTACACCGGAATTTGTAGCTTGTATGAATATGACATTACGCAGAAGAAGTCACGCAGTAGTAACTAATATTGCTATAGAATTAGGACTAAAGTATTCTATGAATATTGCTGACATTTGCTGACACTTCTGAATTTTGTTTTCGTAAATATACTAAGAATACAATACAAGCAAGACACAAAACAAAGGACACCTAACTTGTAGTAGCGGCAATTGGCAAATACATGTACCTAGTTTATTTACAACTGCATGTTACAAGTGTATGTTTGGACGTGCCTCTGTCTATCTTTAAGTCTTTAACAAGAAGCTTGAGTACCAAGAGGTAAGGAGGAAATATCTACTCTGTATGACACACACAGTCGTGAAATACCAAACGTTCACCTAAGATTTCAAATGAATAAAATCACCATTCACAATGCAAAGTTTTAAAGTCGGTATGTTACAGCAAAAATAACAAAGGAAGCGTTCGGCGCGTAAAGAGGTTCACTCACAACGTAAGAGGATCAAAACAGTGCAATTTTTATTTCTATTATAATACCACGACGGCAGGTGCGACGATCTGTAAAATGTATCCGGCAAACAATGGATGAGAAAAATAAGATCGTGTACGTCTTTGAAATCAACTTACGTTAGCAGTATATGATAAATAGTCCATATTTAAAATGAACAGTGACCACTTCAAACCTGCCTATGGATACTGAGGCTGCTACGAAGCACTAGAAGGCTGCTACAGGGTCCTACGAGTTTCCTCGGGTATGCTACGACACTGCTACGGATTAGTATAAAACAGCTACGATGCACTACGAGACTGCTACGAAACACTATAAGACTGCTAGTGAGCACTAAATGACTGCTGCGAAACACAAAAAAATTGGCCCGGAGTACTACGGGAATGCTACGGTGCACTTCGATATTGCTGCGGTACACTGTGACACTGCTACTACGGTCCAGAGATATTTTTTTCGGCCACAAAGCTACTGGATCAGAGCGGCGAGACTATAAACAGTAGGTATATTATAAAGATAAAAATGATTTTTTTTTAAATAAACATTTTTATCTATAAGAAGGAATAATGTAGGCTTTATGTTTTTACAGTTAATTTTCCTTAAAATTATCATGCGGCTTTACCATTATTAAACAGACGCTCACGTAAGCCAGCGTGCGCTATCACAGAACGTATTTGTTACCACATTCACAGGAAATAGCGCTTTATGTAATAATTCTATTTCCGAGAATTCACGATACTCATAAAATGCGGTCGTTCACCCGCTGAATATGAACGTTGTTAAGTTATTTGAATAATTAATTCAGACTACGCTATAGCTATGAAAACGCTATGAACATAGCAGAAGTACCCAAAACCGGGGTATATCCCATTAGTAGGTAGGTATATCCCAAATGGGACGCGATTATAACTACGCGATCACTACGCGATCAAGAATGTGTCCCATTAGATCACGTGACAAATGATTTGTTTTCAAATTTTTACTATATTTCTTTGACATTCAAACTATGCAATACTCGTAAAATCGCCAAGATAATTTTGAAACTTCTCAAGGTGAGTGCAAAGACTTTAGAGTGGGGTGTGCTAAGAAAAAGACTAAATAAACCGTTAAATTAACTGTTTATTATTATTATTATATTATTGTATTTTAAATATGTAGGTATGTATTAACAAAAAATTATATACGTATTCTATCAGTTGACTTGTTGACAGCTTTGCTTAGTTTGTGGCTAGATGGCGTTGTGTGAAATGCCAATATTTATTATAAATAGATAGAAATAGAACCTGTTGCTAATTGAACACGGGCTAAAGTAAATTATGGTTAGAATTTGAGTTTTTATTCCGTATTATCAATAAGTAACAAGTTAAAATGATTGAACGAACCAGGAAAAGAAAACGTAGTGAATACTGATGTTAGCAACGTGAGTGAAGGCGCGGGCGGTAACTAGTGTATAATATTGTAGCAACGAGCGTAGTTCTGACTCGTTACTCACTTATGCAAGTTATAGCTTCAAACAAAACTGAGTCTCAGCTCACGCAAGTGGGATAAACCCATAATACGATGAACGCAATCGCGATTGCGGTTCTGTGCATATCTCTCTTTGATAGTATGTGGTGTGATTTTGGGCAGTTCAAGATAACCCGATTACAGTGTGCCTTGCCTGTAAAGAGCTTAATAGTTGTCAGTTTGTTTTTATAAAATGAAAATCAGCGCCATTTTATGCTCCCGCTGAGTGAAAGCATTTTTCTCCACTCCACTGTTTCATTTTAAATCTGCTGTATGATGTATTACTAAGACTCTGCTGTCTGTCTGTCTGTCCGTCTGTCACCAGGTTGTATCTCATGAACCAAGGTAGTTAGAAAGTTAAAATTGTCACAGATGATTTATTTCTGTTACCGCTATAACAATAAATACTAAAAAACAGAATAAAATGAATTTTTAAGGGGGCTCTGATACAACAAACGTGATTTTTCTAAAGTTTTTATTAGATAGATAGATAATGGTATGGAACCCTTCGCGCGTGAGTCCGACTCACCCTTGGCCGGTTTTTTATTGTTATGCTGTGTGTGAATGAATATTTTCTATTTTTAATTTTCAACTCTGTAGAAATGTCGCACAACAAAAGGCGATTGAATGCGGGAATATAGAATGTAGGCTTAAGGTTTTAGTCTCACGGAGCGGTAATCACTTCTTCCGCATGCATGCTTCCAATTTAATTACATAACTCACGTGTGCGGTAAGCGGTTTTTATACAGTACAGAATCTGTACCCGTTCGAACATATTCGATGACATTTATTCCTTCGCTTTACACTGGAGCTTCATATAATAACATATTTTGTAATCACACAAAAGTAGTAGGTTTAACAGTAGGTAGGTAGTAACCAAATACTAAGTTTCTTGACTGTTTTTCTAGACTTCGTCACGAGGAACTGGCACATAGATCCAGCTAGATACAAGACTATTCTAAGAGATACTATGTAGTACTTTGATTAAATATTAAATACCTTGACTTTGACTTTGACGTGATATATTATGTTGTGTCATCGAATCTGGCCCAAACAGAACGATTCAGTTCAGGAAACGTGAAAAACGTAAAACGTGAGTAAACGTGTAATTATTATTTGCAAAAAAACGGTGGGAACAAAGCCGTAAGTTTTTTGCCAGTTTTTCTAAACTTGATCACGATGCCTGTGTTCACTTAGCATCAAAGCAAATCCTATATAATATATGTTTTTTGACTTTGACTTTGATAATGCCCACGTTCGAATTTTCAATACAATTTGATTCAAGCTTAATTTGTGTTTAGGCAAACAACTACCTAGCATGGTATACCCGGTGCCCACATTCTTTCTCGCTTCTACACACATACGTTGTACGAGCTTACCGACAACACACGTCGATTTATCATTTATATTTAATCCATGTCTAAACTTTTACCCAGAAGAAAGTATATACCTAGAAAACACAGGAGTAAGCCCTGGCATTTTTATTGAAGAGAAAAGTGCATAAAGTTAGAAATATAAAATTATTGACGGTAGGGAATGGGTAGGAATATTCCCTATCATCAACATTCTTTTATCGGTATCATAGTAAATATAAAAATTAAGTATTTTGTTAACATGTCAAATAACTAGGACTCTAAAACAATCAGAATACGGGTTTCAGAGCTATTTATAAAATATATTATATGCATCTCTATTCTCGTCTTAAGAATAAGAAGAGGAAACGATCCGAGGGACTTCCGATGCTTGCTTTAATTTCCGGAAGCAGTGAGTGCAATTAGCTTGTGCTTAGTTATTCATAACTCTGTGAGAAGATTTACATCTTGACAATGTTGTTGGAATTTAAAGTATCACAGATTTTATAATAATATATTTTAGAATGTTTGTCTTGGCTGACTGACATATAGACAACTCTCAACCTAAATAGTTAGTCATAAGAAAGGAATGCCATAATTTCATTCCTCGAGTCCCTGTCTAAAATTAAGGAGATAACGAATTCTCGTATTGCTTTTGGTTTTCAGAAGTGTAACCAACCAAATAAAAAATGGGCATAACAGAGTGGAAAAGCGAAAAAAAATCTTGTGGCTTGGTCCTTTAAATGTGACGACGCGGGTGAGGCACTCTCCTGAGTCATGTAACCTGTTATCTTGCTTATTCACCTCTCACGCTACTTAGGTAGACAAAGGTCCAGACCGTAGGAGAAAATAACTGCTAGTTTAGTTTCAGTTCACGGAAACGGTAACGTAAGAGTTTTCCTGGAACAAGTTGGTACTCAGTTTAACTATAGTTGGTAACAAAAACTTACTAATGTGTTTTATGTCACAACCATAAAACTTGTAGCGTTTCGTTAAAACCACTTTTAAAGTGAGTTTAGATACCGGGCTTAAAACACGTAGGTAGGTGTCTGAAAGCGCATTAGTTGTTTTAGGCTTCGTGTAACATTTTCACAGCGCGTAAAACGTGTTGGCTTATTTTAAACACATCACACTCCAGCTAATTGGGTTAAGCAGACCTTTGTATAAATAGTTTATAGCATTCACACATGCTCTATATACGGGACGCTATCAACGACTTGAGGTAGAGTTTTAGATGGTAAATCCAGTAACACCATACCTCAGTCTAGGCTAGTTTCAGGATGGGCGTATGTGTAATTGACATCACTGTACAATGTATGTATCTATGTACAGCAACTTTGACTCGAATCTAGATGACCTTGAAGTCAAGCCCCAACAGAAGACCAGTGCTACGGATACATGTAGTAACATATGTCTACTAGGAGTCTCATAGAACGAACATTTAGTATATAATGTATGTTATTATTTTCTGCTCTTTTAATTATATTTAAGCTCTGTAATTGTGGTGGTTCAATAAATGAAATCATTTTCTTATATTCCAGTCAGCCCAATCCATAACTAAATCATTGCCCATAAGCTGACAAAGCCCTGATTTTTTTCATATTTCCACGTCACGTTGAGAGCACTAAAATATTGCACATACGTTTTTTGAATCAAAATGCACGGTTACTTCCACTAGGCCAAGTGCTAACTGGATAAAACCACTCAAAACAGACAGCGAGCCGTCTATTAGAAAAGTAATAAATGAACAGGTAGACGCTCAAAACTATGCAGAATGTAATGGAAAAGTCGGAAACCTTTTTGTTTATTTTGAAATTCCACTATCGCATCGAGCAACGCTACGCTTGTGAATAGAGGAGTGGGCGCAGAGAACATACGCGCGGGGGCAGTAATTGGCGTGTTCAGTGTGGCGGAAATGCAATTCAGTTACATGGTAGTTGTTGTATTATTTTCATCATTTTCACATGGAAAAGGCTGTTTATTAAACCAAAAACAGCAAACAAGCCTTTGCATTTATTGAAAATGATTTTTACAGCGTCAGAGGCAGCTTTTCTATCTTACCGCAATTTACGGGACGCTACAATGCCTGCCTGAGGGTGTTAGGTGGAGTAGGCTTGCCTAGCATTCTTTCTATTTTCTTTCACCTTTTGAAGCCACTATTGTGCACATACTTTTTTGTATATAAAAATCTAGCGGTACACAACCGGATTCAAACCCAAGACCATCGGAAGGTGTGGTTGCTACCACTAGACCACCAGTGAAAACCAAAAACAAAGCACAAAATTAACGTAAGCTTTACTGTGTTATTTTTAATCCGCGGCTAAAAAGAAGCGCGAGTGTTATAAGGTTGGCGGGTAATGTGTTGTTTCTTCCGGATGTTTGTTTAACAATTGTTTGTGGTCACGTATTTCCGAAATAGACGCTTCAATTTCGTTGTTTTCTTAGAAAGCTGATCTTTATGAGATTACTCGTGTAAATTTGTGAAGTAATTCCCAAGACCAATCAGTTCCGAACACAATTTTTAATAGGTTTAGTACATACATTGTAATACTTTCATCATACTCCAAATTTGTTAAAACTGGATTTTATGTTCTTTGCTGTAATCATGACTTGGAAATAATTAATAGGAAATGGGGCTCAAGAGTTAAAAGGCTAGCTAAAGTTTCACTCCAGGGTTTGAATCGTCATGTCACGTCACGTAAACCTAAATAAGTCCACTGCTGGACATAGGCCTGCCCCATATGGAAGAGAGGTTGCAATAGTCACCACGTTTGGCAGGTGGATAGTTACCGTGACCGTAATGGCACTATTTAGTACTCAAAAGATCCTGTTGCCCCCCTCCTGGTGCGTTCTCTTAGCCACCTTTTACGACACTTGGAAATGTTATTTAAGTATTTTATATAAACATAATACAATCTACTTTAGTTACCTCGGAGGCACGAGTAGCGGCGACAGGCAGCGCGGCGGAAGGTGCCTCGGGCTGGAGGGAGCCGGGGAGTCGGCCAGCGAGGCTAGCGAGCCGTGCATCAAAGGCGCTGCTCGAACATCCAGTGAGGCAGCGCGGAGAGGCGAAGGAGAGCGCGGTGCTCCAGCACCTGCCTCCAGCGTGCGACCATCCGGCGCGAACGTGCGGATAGCGGGCGATGAACCGCGGTGGCTCTGCATATAAAATATCAAGCTATCATTCATTGTCGTGGTTCAAGCATTTATTAGACAAACCAATTGCAATTAGATTTCTAATTGAAATAAAGGCAGTCTAGCAGAATATATCATCTAGACTCCATTAGAATAGAACCATTAATTAGTTACGGCATAGTAAACTATTTAGTGAAAGTCCCGCTTGGAAACTTAACTTTTTGTATCATATTTTATAAATACGTCATAATCTATACCACTTCTAAGAATCTTTGTCACGACTGGTCTCACAGCTCAGTAGTAGCTCTGCTTTCTGCGCTGTTGGTTGTGGATTCGTACCCTCACCGAGGACAAATATTTGTCTGGGTGTAAGTTGGTGTAAGTAAGGCGTAATATGTACTTAAAAAAAAAAAAAACTGGTTCCCATGGCATAAGCAATGCTTAGTTTGGGGCTAAATTAATTTGTGTAACAATGCCGACAAATATTTATTTTAAAATTAAAGTAAGAGAAACTCGTTTTATGAAAAAATTAGAACGCGTTTTATATTTTCCATGTACTTACACACAAAATGTTTATATTAGACCATTTTGTCATAGCAAAACAAAACGAAAAAAAGACAAGAAAAACCTATAGGAAGTTCAGTTCTCGTAGATAAATATTTCCACGTTGCTTCAGTGAGGCAACGAAGAAACCTATTTGAAATGATATTGTGCTTCTAATTAATATTTGCGACTTTACCGGATCTGAATGTATTTCTTCAAAAAGCTACATATAGATTCGTGTGAATTACATTGCGTGGTATCAGTAACTCAACTGCAAGATGTTGCTTGGTTACCGCGCAGTGTATGGGTGTTTGTATGGGTATAATTTGTTACCTCTGGTTTAACAATCTTAACCTACAAAACGTCCTGCGTTGCTGTTCGGCCACCTACGCGATAAAATGAACATAAAGTTCTATGCTTCTATACTTCTATTGTCACGTAGTAAAACTACAGTTTCATAATACTTAAATCGAAACGGAGTAATGTAGGGCGCGAAGAGTAAAAGCAAGGATAGAGAGAGGAAAAGAGTCTCTTCAGAGGATGTTTTATGGCTTTTAATATAGCAAGTAATATCTGCGTCGTTGCAAATAATTACTTTTATTATAGCTTTGTTATGAACGTTACTGCTATTCACGGGATACTAAAAAGGTATTAGATTCTGTGCTTTGCCACGTTTCAAAATATAGGAGGTACTTTACATACAGATAAAGTGCTAAAAAAATAGGCCCATCTCAAATAAAAGTAGCTAAAGTAATTGTAATACTTATAACAAAAAATAATCGATTATTCGAACTCACGAACGTTTCTTTGTTATAGGTATCCATCAGACCGTACCACCATCGGCTCGTACCTCCCACTCCGTTATAAAAATCTCAGTGATATTTTTTCAGAGTAGGTTTTTAGAGTAGGTAGTAGGAACAAGTAGGTCACACCGATTTTAGCAAATATACTCCGGAGTGCACTTTAGAAACTGTCAGTAATCATTAAAGGTTGTACTTATACAAAGTATAATAAGGTTTGGAAAATATATCGATTGTTATAATCTATACTTTTGTTTGCATTGAATAGGCTCCGAAACTACAAGACCGATTTAAAAAATTCTTTCACCGTTGGAAAGCTACACTATCCCCAAGCGACATACGCTATATTATATTTTCAAACCAATTAGGGATCTTTACTAAAATCCGTGCGTAGCTGGGACGGGCCGCTAGTAGACAATAAAATGGAGCAAAAACAAAAGTAACTTTATGTTTTTCTCTTAAATGTTATGAATTTCCAGAAGATACAAGTATAAGTAATCGGTGTGCAAGCGGGCCTATATGTCAGTCAATCAGTCAGTTAGGAGAACAAAAGACTGTCAGCACTGGTTTGACAAAGAATTTAAAAATAATTTCAATTTCCGAGAGATCAAAGAGCCAGACTTCAAATAGTATTGAATGTTCAATATGATTCAGGTATAATATAAACCTCTGCATTGTGATTCGTTGCAAATGCAAAATGATTTGAAATCACATAAGAATAGAAATGGAGGTCATTTGGAGGTTCTAATACTAAGTGATCGCCTTATTATGGTTAGCTTTTTGCTTGCAGTTTGTTGAAGTGAAGCTAACTCCACTTCAACAAACTGAGGTTGTCATACCCTTTATTTATTTATTTAGTTTAATAAACATGGTTAATACCAATTACCTACATGAATTAAAAATAAAATTATAAATAAATGGGAATAAAATAAATAATAGTTGCATACAATTTGAATACACATTCACAATCATTCATCTCGTTCACAAAACTTCAGACATTTAGATTTTAGCTATACGCGCAAACAGGGTCACATTCAGGATTGGCTCTCAGAAAAACGTTGAGTGTGTGCAACCATGCATTACAAGCGTTTTTCTAAAGCAACCGCGTGTGCATAGGGAATGGGTGTGATTGTGTTACTGTCTCATCCAATAAACACAGACAAGCTGTTTAGAATGGCAACCACGAATGACACTGCGTAGGATTTGCTGTCGTGATGAACCCTATTATTAATTTGAAACGTACAATTAACTATTCATCTATAGTTAAGCAGCGGGATTGGGTTACACTTGCTTATGACTATAGGACTGCCTAGCTATCGAATACAAAGCCTACATCATAATACTAAATCAGGTTCTATTGTTTAGATGGCCGTGTTGACTGTAGCCAGTTTGAATTGAAATAGAATAAGTAATGTCTTTGGTATCAAATTAATAGTGTCATGAACAATAATAAACATTAGTTTTTTATAGAGTGCACTATAATGATTGGAAAATATAATATGAACATGTACCTATTTGCTTGTTCTACTTTTCTACTCCCACTGTACCCGTTTAGGGGATGAATTTCTGGAATCCCTTACCTCATACACCTCTACGCACCAAGACGAACATATCTTGAAATCTTTACGACCAGTGGTTTAGGCTGTGCGTCGACTATATGTCAATCAGTAAGTCAGTCAGGACAAATTAAGATTCTTATAATTGGTATAGATTGTGCCACCGATATAATTTGCGTAACGATTTCTCGAGTAAGGTAACCTTTTATTTTTAGGTAGGTACCTATAGAGGTACAGACACATTTTATTAATACGACAAGAGTCAGATGGCAATCTCATCCAAATCATGTCAAAGACTTTCAGCATAAAAGCGAGCTGAGTAACCAATCGTCTTATATCGTGCAATAAGGTATCGCGTGCAGACATGATTGGTTCCTTTCACACGAGAGCTATGAGTCTCTTAACAGTTAATACAATCGGCAAGTCGTGCGAGCTTTGAGAACGTAGAGCGAGTGAACTTGACCTTTCAGTAATGAAGCCTGAGCTAAAATAAAAAATAAATGACGATTTATCAAATATTCATGAGCACTATATACTAAGGGCAGCCCCATACCACAAGCGCTTTTATTTTAAACCAATTGTCCAGAATAAGAGTATTTTTAAGATTGATGATAATAATGTTGATTTCGCAAAGCCTCAAGGCAAAAACTTATAATCAGTGCGTGTTACCAGTGATGACTTATGTAACTGAGACGTGATCGTTTTTATATAAAAACTGAAAGTAGAACAACGGACCTCAATGCTATGGAGAGGAGTTCACTACACGATAGAATCAGAAATTAGGAAACCCATATAAAAACCAAGGTCACTGATATAACTTTGAGTCACAAGTTAAAGAGTAGTGAGCAAGCTATAAAGCTCGTATCACCGATAACATCATCATCATCAGCATATATTAGTTTACTGCTGGACGTTGGTCTTTCCCAAGACGCGCCACTGAGCCCGGTTTTCGGCTCTTCTCATTCAATTGTTTTTCAGCTTAATTTTGCTAACCCATCTTGCTGGAGGGCATCCTACACTACGCTTACTTTCAATGATTGTCAATTCTACGGCAAACATGCGGCCCATGATTTATTTAGATTACTAATCCTATGAGTTATATCGACCGTCTTAGTTCTCTATAGGATAATCTCGTTCCTGATTTTATCTTTCAGAGAAACTCCGAGTATAGCTCTCTCCATATCTCGCTGAGCTACTTTCAATTTGTGGACCGACCCTTCTGTTAGTGTCCGCGGCAGTATAGGCCATGACATGGTAGGACGCACTTTGAAGACTTTCGACTTCAAACATTGAGGGATGGGCGATGAGAAGATTTGACGAAGTTTCCTAAACGCAACCTAGCCTAGCTGAATTCTCCGGCTAAGCTCTTTCTCAAAGTTGTGTCTACCCAAGCGTAGGGTCTGTAAACAATTTGGGCGAAATAATGGCCCCTTGTCTCACTCCGCGAACCGATAACAGCTGGGGAATAAATGTTCTCGAATACCGTAATATAAAGGACTCTTCAAGCTGATTGTGATAATGACGAAATGGCAGTGAAACTGCAGTTTCCGTCGTAATTTTTATTAAAGTCACTCTTCTTTATGATTCTATAGACATAATTGTTGCATCTTCGTATTCTCATCTAACGCTCCATCCCATAAGTACTAAAAACGTTTCGAATATAAGGCATGACGGGAAACAAAAAACAAACGCGTAGTGTACTTTGTAGATGGCGATGCATGCATGTTAACCTTTTTTGATTACCCTAATGTGGTCATAAAACATAATATAACCAAAACAAGTTCTATTATTTATCGCATCAATCATATCCAATCTAAGCTAAAGTACAAAGTCATTGAAACTAACAAATTAGATAAGCTCACGTTAGAGTGGTTTACAAATTTGTATCGTATTTGAGAAGCAAATTCTATATCAGTTGTTCTAGAATGTATAGAACCTTTTTTTTTAACAACTAGGAACGTGCCCTACCCTGCAATACTTAGCGACCATCAACCCGAGGCACACAGGTGATAAACCTCACGTGCTTGTAATTTCATCGGTACTCACACCCTTAAATACATATATCTATGTTACACAGCAAATTCGCCTAAATTGCCACATAAATTTTCGAACGCTTCGCTCTCTCAAAATAAGTCCTTCTAGGTTAAGCATTTCTCGGTTCTTAGAAAGTCAAACAACACTGCTACTAGGGGTTAACTCGGATTATATTCTGTCATATAAATTTTAGCGTTTCTGAATATTTTGTAGATGTTTGAAGTACATATACGAGTACAATGAGGTCGGGTGAGAAGGAGTGTAGTGTTTCGTGGTTCATAATTAATGCCCTACGTTCCAGACGGCTACACAACTTTCTAAATGAAAAAGATGAACTGGTTCTTACATTTTATGATTCTTTTTTTTTTTTTGGTTTTTTTTTTCTAATGACAATGAAAATAAAACAAACATTATGTATTTGAAAAGAGCACCGGTGATCTAGCAGGAGTAATCCTGCCTTCTAATCCTTAAGTCGTGGGTTCGAATCCGGTCGATCACCAATGGATTTGTCCATCGGAAAATATATGTGCGTAACACCAGTGCTCTCAAACAATGAATTAAAACATAATGAGGAAACCAGTTAGTAATCTAGCAGCGTCAATGGGCTTATGACTTATGCAAAATGTGTGTGTATATCTAATATAATATTTGGACGTATTTCTGACTGAGGATGACTAAGAGGGGTACTTAGTCATTCTCAAAGAATTTCGAGCAAAGACTTGGAGATCTGAGGGGATATCTAACGTGCCTAGGACTAAAGTCGTAAAGCTAATTCATTTTTTCATTTCACATAATAATGTCTAGATATTAAAAGCTGGATTTAATCCATAAATTATTACAGTAGAGCCTTTTTTAAGTCTGATCAATTTTTGTTTGCAAAATTTATTTTTCTGCTTTTTTTTCCTTTTTCTTTATTATGTGCCACAAACGGCTGGATACTGAATTCGAAATCGCCACTCAACACACTTCATACCTAAATTGATCTATGTCATATATTATTACCGGTGCGTTATAAGGCCCATTTAGACGGGGAGAGTTTCTCGTCTCGAAGATACGATTATCAAAGGAATATAAAGTATTTTTTTCGTCTAAACAATCGCTCTCCTCGCTCGTTGCCTTGGGCGACAATTGCCTTGCAATGTAATATTATTATGTCCGTGTAAACAGAATTTCAAAGCAATAATCGTATTTCGAGATTTTATGCCAGTTGCTACCATGAGTGCAGTGCGCGAGGGTGTTTTAATTATATATATTAACTTCTATACAGTTCAATGAACTTAATATTGTCGGCAGAACCGAATTTAAAAGATTTTTGTGTCATTTTTACGAACAATATACTAGTAATCACTTAACTCGATTGACAAATCTCGCACTAAAAACGATTCAAACTGATTTGTACGATACTCGTATCAACTTGAAAATATGTCACGGGAGATCGTGTTTATACAAGTCGAGACTCTCATAAGCAAGAATCTGCTAACTATACTTTTGTTGTGTAAACAAACATAGGCAATTATCGCCTAGCAATAAGTCATATGCGAATCTCGTATGACATAATCGTAGGCGAGATTTTAGTTCTTGCCTGTATGTAAACAATTTGATACGATTGTGTTATGGCGATTATTGCTTGTGATAGTAGCGTATGGTTTCTCGTAAGGAAACGTACGAGAAACTCTCCCCGTCTAAATGGGCCTTAAAGTCTTGCTGAAACTCAAAAATTCGCGCCACATCTGTCGTCAAATACATCTACAATAGATGCAATACTTTTAATCATGATGAAGAAAATATGGCATACTGACACAAGTAACTATGTATGTACAGTACAGACCAAACAGTTTGTGGGGATGAAATCTGTTAATTGGATTGCTGACCGTGCGGTCAGCTGATTGATTTAAAGAGATAAGCTGTAATTGATATCATTATTGACGTCAATTTGGTGCCGTCAATTCCTGCAGGTCCAACAGGAAAAGCTTTTGCTATTTAGATCTGGGTCTACTCTTAGCGATCCAATTTCTTGAATGGTTTCCGTTTGATAGCAATTATCCTTGATAGTTCCAGTTTTTTGGTAAAAAAAACTCTCGCACATGTCTAACACAATATTTAATTAAATAACGGATTAATTGATTTCGATAAAACTTCGAATATGTATAGATAATGACGCCCTAACCATAGAACTGATTTTAATGAAACTCAATCAACTCAAAGCTATCGTAACTTTAACGTATAAGCAATTTCGTATCTCAAAAAAATAACAGGAGCAGTATAAAAGAACGAATGAAAATATATAAAAGTATAGAGCGAAGCCACGGGCAGCTATTAATAATTAATAAAATAATCCGCTAATTAAAATAATTAATTTAAATGAATACGTATTCAATGTAAATGCTCAGTTTGATATTCAATATAAATGCTCTTTGCCACAAATTTAGTATATAGTGAACTTAATTCCACTGTTGGCACGAGTATTGACCACAAATAGGGAGAGAAATCTACTATAATTTTTATTTTTTAAAATGGAAAACCTCTTATTAATTTTCCAATAATACGTCCAGAGGCTAATAACCTAGGCCATCGTTCGACTAAAAACTTTTTGTTTGTGTTGGTTTTTAGTAAAATCTATACCAATTATAAGAATCTTTGTCCTGACTGACTGACATATAGACGAAGCACACACTTGAAATTTTCAGGGTATATTCGTCTTGGTGCATAAAGGTGTACTAGGCAAGAAAATTCAATCCCTAAACGGGTATGAAGCTTGTAGTTTGTATGAATATAGCTTCACGCGATCGAAGTTCCGCGCTTTTGCTAGCATTTGTTTTATAAATTGAACAAGATAAACAGCATTGTTAAAGATTGACAAAGAATAATGTTATCATCCATCAAGCTGTCCGGAGTTTTGCTGTAAGTTTGAATCTGCATTGCTATGTATTCTGTGGCTCTACTTTCCCGACATTTTGACAGCCGTCACAGCTCAGTTCGTAGTAGCCCTGCCTTCTGCGCTGTAGGTGGTGGGTTCGAACCCCACCGAGAACAAATATTTGTGTGATGAGCATAATATGTTTGTTCTCTGTCTGGGTGTTATATTGTCTATGTGCTCTATCAGTAATTTGGTTCCCATAGAACAAGTTTTGCCTAGTTTGGGGTTAGATGATGTTGTAAAAAAATGTTCACAAATATTTATTTATTATTTATTTCGAGCCTCTCGAATACCTCTTGGCAATTTATTTATTTACTAACTAGCTGACCCGTGCCCACTTCGTTGGGCGGTAAACATTTTAACAAAGGTACTATGTAAAAATTAAGATGCACGGTGGCGCTATTAGATAAGTACTGATGATTGTAGCCATTATAAAATAACTGAAGTAGTACTCGGCGTCGCCAACAGATGGCGTTAATAGAGGGTATACGGCATAATATAGCGGCCACTCGCAGTTTCGCCCGCATGGCAGATTTTTCCCGTTCCCAATATTCCCTATTATTGTTAGGTAGATTAAGTATCAAACTGTATACATTGCTTGCTACAAATAAAGTTTTTTATTATTATTATTATTATTTTTTTTTTTTTCTATAAATTATAATACTATACCGCTTATATAATATATAGCCTATATCCTATTCCAGATTACAATCTATATTTATTCCAAATTTAATCCAAATCGGTCCACTGGTTAGAGCGTGAAAGGCTGCGCGCGATATTGGGCAGTACCTACTTGGACATTTTCGATTTTTTTTTAAATAAAAGTAGCCTAAGTTACTCCTTATTACATTAGCTATCTGACAGTGAAAGTCCCGTCGAAATCGGTCCAGCCGTTCTACAGATTACCCGGAACAAACAGACAGACAGACAGACAAAAATTGAAAAAATATACATTCATATGCATGTAGTAAAAAGCGGTTATTTTAATATTACAAAAACTCTGAGAAGAACTTTTGCGTAGGTGTAGTTTCTAAAAAAAAATCGCACGAAAATTTAGACTTCGCACACGACCGCTCGCGTCTGAGCCGCGCGGGTAGGTACCTTACTCATAGATCTAAACTCCCATCCCGCACGCGCACCCCCACACCTTGGTGACGCTCACTTCGCAACGGGCCGTGCAGCAGAAATCGTAATATTTTAATTTCGCCATAACTTCAAAACCAAACGTCCAATTTTAATCATTCACAGACCAAATATTATCTACATGAACTGTACTTAGTGATAAAATAATTTATTTTGATGAGGATTAATAGTATGAGTAAAATAAATGCGTTTAAATGTAGTCCAAAAAAAATTCAAGATTTTTAAATAAAAAAAATGGTTGTTGTGCCTCACTCGACATAGATAGGTATAGTGTGTCGCGGACTTTTCTGTAGGTATTTATAAGATCTACAATTATTTAGAACATTTTATGGTTCTATCTTTTATAGTTTAGGCAGCGTACGCAAAATAAGTAACTTTTCTGGTTGATTTTTTACACCTTGTGTCCGAAAAACCCAATTATTCTATTTTTTTCCAAAATAAAATGTAACCTATGTTACTCGTGGATAATGTAGCTTTCAAATGGTGAAAGAATTTTTCAAATCGGTTCAGTAGTTTCGGAGCCTATTCAATACAAACAAACAAACAAAGTTTTCCTCTTTATAATATTATTATTAAATTATAATTATAATTATTATAAAGTATGATGTAAACGCGCGAAGGTATTTTTATACAAACTTTAACACCCACAGCACCCTTTAGGGGTTGAATTTCAGGAATTCCTCTCCTGAGTAAATATATTCTGTTCACACACACACCCAAAAACACAAACAATCAAACCTCTGAACATTCATATTCATAATATTAATGGAATTGAAGCCTGCTCTAAGCCGTACCTATTCTAATATGGTGAAGGAAAACATCGTAGTATTTGAGCAGCGGCGATGGGCTTGCAACCTGTCACGTATGGAATGCAAACTACTCCAATATGTAGGTATATCAAAATGTAAGTGGTACCAAATGTACTATCTGGACGTATCTCTGACTACCCCTCTTAGACATCCTTGAAGAACCGCGAGAAGGTATATGGTATTAAGAAATCTGAATGGATATCTACCATGCTTGGGGATTAAAAACGTGATGCTATTTTTTTTAAGCCTGCTCAGTTGGTAGCCTAAACTACTTCCAGTTGCTTCTAGTAAATAATATATCGTCCATCCTGTGGACCAGGGTTGCTTAACTTAACTACCGTATGAGCAAATCCCTAAGAATTATTCGCCGGTTGATATTAGGATCCGATAGCGCAGTCCATGGCATCCCCGTTCCGAAGGGAAGATCGATGAAATAAATTCAGAATATTATTCATATATTTTAATATAATCAATTTTAGTTCTCACTTAGTAACTAGTAGGACTTGACATACTTCTTGAGAGAAATAAACGTACCAGATCCGTATTTAAAATGAAATTGAAGCATGTTTTCATTATTGTAATAAAGAAGACAGACGGGGTAGGTAAGTTAGCCTTTGAGAAATCTAATTTCGTTTTTAGTCGAAGGATTGGACACGAATAATTAAGTTCGTGTGAACTCTGGTGATGTAAATTTTAGATCAAACCAACTCACAGAATTAACAAGTTGGAGTGATAATGGGCTGCCAGTATATTGCTTGTGTGGTGCTTATCGTGTATATAAACTCGTAGAACCGACGACTGCTAGAGGTTTTTTTATGGCAACCACGCACCCTAAGACGAAAGAAGACTCCACCCCATGAACCAATGACATTAAAAAGACTACGAGAACTCGTGGATAAAAATAGGAGAGCATATGTCCAGTGTATGTGAAGACTCCACACTTTTTAGGCAGATAATGGACTCACCGTAGCTCTAGAAGTGCCGCTGTCGAGACTGCTTTGTGAGGATATGGAAGGAGTCCTGGTGAGACGGGCGTGCGGCAAAGAGCTCGCTGCGCGTCCCTCCAAACTCAACGGTTGGATGCGACATTGCTCTTTGGGGATCAGCATTTCCTGTTCAAACAGAACATCTTATTAAAATAGTGTTAATCCAAACCAAATTATAAAAAAATTTCGACCTGACTAACATTTAAGGTAAGTTAACGGCCGAATACTGAAGCGCCACTTAAATATTAATTTTCGAAATTCAACCCTTAAAGCGAGAGTCCAGTTTGTGTGAACGCCGTTTCACGTAGACGAAGTCAAGCGCGTTTCCACTGGTATAGCTCAAATAGGTGTAAGATAGTATACATAATTGTGGTGATCCCGGCTTAAAATATGAGTCTCTGTCACCTCTCATGAGACTTACGACAGTAAAAGATAAAAAAAGACCATGCAGAATGAGATAACGCTACAACAAACTTTCCCCCTCAATCAAAAATCGAAATCTGCTAAAAATTTTTAGTAAATTTGTGTATTTTGTGTGCCAATTTTCGTCAAAATCGGTTAAAAAGTGCGACCTGTAGGCAAGAACAGACATCCTACAGACAGACAAAGCGTTTTTTGGCCAATCTTAAAACTGAGACGCTTCGCTCGCTTGGTCAATTATGTCGCTGACGGTTTGAGACAGCGGTTGCGGACAACGGCTGTGACGATTACGAACTTGCCTTATGCATTTTAATTCTGCGTTACCGACCTTGATAAGTTCGTCTACTAGAGTCTATAACAAAGGGTGGGTCGCTTGAATTGAGCACCAAAGTTCGAATCGTATTTCATTCAAAAGTTAGAAGCTAGAATCTGTGGCTGAGACGTTAAACTTTCAAGGAATACAAGTTTTACATCTGTTGAACTTTTGAATCGACATCGCCTTCGCTTCGTCTTCGAAATTAATTGCAAACGAACGCATTTTCACATAGATTCGTATAGTTCGCGGCTTTGTCTAAAGAAATGTCTACAATGTTGAAGGTACGCAGTTCAAATGTCGTTACTAACTAAATATATAATGAACAAAACTTGCCTTATTTACTGAATTTGCTGACAAACTTTGTTAAATTTGCTTTTAGAAATTATATAATGAAAATGGTTGAATGTAGAATGTTACAGGTTTTGAGGCTTAATTCCCCCATCTCCGTTCTATCATCGGACCACCAGACGTACGGAGATGAGACACCCATTCATGGTTGACACCCCTTCCACCCGCACCAAGCGCTTTGCCTCAACTTTTATTTTGCGTACAGCAAAGGATTGGAACTCGATGCCGTCGTCTTTTTTTTCCGATCACGTATAATTTGGATGTCTTCAAGAGAAGAGTGAATAGGTATCTTCTAGGTAAACGTGCTACACCGTAGACTGCGTCATCACTTAACATCAGGTGAGATTGCGGTCAAACGTTTACCTATAGAATGTAAAAAAAAAAAAAAAAAAAGAGTGAAAATGTGAGCGGGAGTTAGAGAGAAATTTTTAGAATTTTCTTTGCTAAACTAGTAGAAGAGCTCTTAGTGAAGAGCTGGTCCGGGGAAGTATTACCACCATGCCTATTTCAGCCGCCAAGTAGCTTGTTGTGTTTCGGTTCATAGGGTGTGAGTGCTACTGAAATGACAGGCACATGAGGCCTTACACATGTATACCTTAGATTGATCGACACGGAGCAGTGCACCGTAGGGCACGTTTCTGATTGCATAACCTGCGAGGCAATACTTTGTGATAGAGATAGTAGCACTTAACATCAGGTGGGCCCACCTATCTATCTAGCTACTTTAACTTAAACTATGTGGTAACCATCCGCTTCTTTCAGGAGCAAGTCGTATAAAAACAAACAATTTGCTGAAAACGACTTAGTATGTCAGTAGCACTTACAAGTCTTTTATTTTTATAACGCTTTTTCCCCTTATTTTTCGGTGTTAACTAAAAATAATAAAAGAGAAATCCGATGTTTTATTTGCGCGTTATTCTCATGACCGTGACTGTGATCCTTTAGCTAGAAATACACGTTTTATAAAAAGTGTAAGTATAAGTTATTAAGGGCAAGCTAACAGATCTAACACTTTATGCCCGGTACAATATCTTGCAAGCGTCTGTTAGTGTCCCTCTACTTCCAATGAGGTGAGGACAAGCAAGGACCTCTTGTCCGACTATAGGATTCGCGCGTAGGATATTAGAACCGGGCATAAGAATCGATAATAATATACTGGATTGTATGTATAGTCAATAGGTGGATGCGAGTATAAACGTAAGTGCGGCCTTAGATGACACAATGTACAAATGTGTTTCTGTCCAACGCTAACACAGAAATACGCTTATGTTTGCAGCCGCTTTTTCGCCATTCCCTTGATGGCGAAGCTTGTCACGCTATAGCACTTTGTAAGTTGGATAAGTTGATAGGTATACGTACGTGCGGACTACCATGAGATTTGTCATCTCCATAGCTGTCGGTAGAGTTGTGGCTCTGTCCACTGCTAGCGCTCGATGTACGCTCGCGAGCTGCTCGAGCCCAGGACTCCAGCCGCTTCTGCGCCGCCCACACGCTGGGAGGGCCAATTCCGCTCATTGTACTACTACAGTCCCATCACTTGTACACTAGTAGTATTTATACTCGATTGCACTAAATCACTTTTGTGTGCTAGCAAACTTAAGATATTAAAAAATAAAGCCAAAATAAAATTGAAATCCACCTTTTTTGAAGTTGGTTTGAAGTAGGATCACGACTTTTCTCGACGAATCTCTAAGATAGACAAAAAATCGTGAATATTTAGATTCACATCTTATAATTATAATATACACAGTAATTTTGCACAGTATTTGGCCTTCATAAGTGGCAAACTTTGTCTTTTATCGTTCTCCGAGGGACAAAAATCCGTGAGTTCTCAGTGTATTGTGAATTTATAACGTAAGTGAATACAACACTTCATAAGTATTGCAGTCACTCAAAGGAAGCGAATAAACTAAAAGAAATAGTTCCGACGACGGGTAGGTGTAAATTGACAGTAAAATGTATAAAAGGGTGAATTCTACACATATGCCTAAGGTAAATCGTCGGTCCTCTCAACCAGAACATCGTTTATCATGCAAGGTCCATTTAATAAAAGATGACGTACTAGCAGATGGTATACCATGGACATGGTATACCATGGACATGGTATACCATGGATAGCTAACATTTTCGTCAGAGGTGGGTTAGATCCAGCGAAATTCTAGAATTTAGTTACGGATCAAATAGTATTTACAAAGAAATTCATGAGATTTCATTATAACATTTTCGTAACTCAGAGCTTAAATTAATAAGATTGTGCTTAAGTTTTTCTAGTGATAATAAGCTTAATCACAGAATAAGTATCATTTACAAAGAGGGGTCGCAGACGGTCGTACTGCGTGGGCGCCCAGTCTACGCTACTACGAACCAAGCCCATCAGTGGGTGTTTGTTTACTAATACAGTAATACTTATATTATTCTTCTATTATCTCGGGCTAGTTAAGCTTGTATAGTAAAATTTTATTGTGATGACTTCTGGAACTGAGACGTGGTTACTAACTATTGGTTTCATACAGAAATGAGAAAATCCGTAGTAAAACCAAGGTCACAGACACAGCTCTCAGAATCAGCAAGTTGAAATGGCAATGGGCAGGCCATATAGCGCGTACGACCACCAACCGCTGTGGAATAAAAGTTCTAAACTGGCTACCACGAACATTGTTGATGATGGTGATGAGTAAAATTTGGTAGATGAGGACCGCGAATTTCTGTGGTGGCCTGGGAAATATCTGCAGCCTATTCGGGTATATACACAAAATAAAGTCTGGAAGCAATCAGCAGTAGGATTGCATCAGGGATCTGTTTTAAGCCCCTATTTGTTCCTTTTGATAATGGTTGCACTGAAATCAGACACACAAGATTGAAGAGACATGATTTCAGAGATCCCACCAGTTTCGCTACTATTACAAAACGATGGATATAAAAATGAAAAATAAAGAAATGGATGGATTGTATAATAATAATATGTATTTTTCACTCAAGACAAGTCTATTCGTCAGATACTAAAGGTTGCTTACTCGATTGAGAATGGCGTTAGCTACAAAATGCGACAACACTTTACTCTCGTCTCGTAGTCCAAACAAAATTCAAGCAGAAAAATAATTGATAACTAATCTTGATACTTAATTGCTTTCTCGAGGTTTCTTGAGTTCGATGACCGCAAAAGCTCATTCATTATTTTGATCACGTAGAGAACTTAAGAGAACTTGCAGAGATTTAGCTACAAAAGAATTATTGTACAGAAAGTGAGCACGAGGAAAAATCGTTTTCCACATTATGTTTCCGACGCGTGGCAAAAGCACTTTTCTTGGGGATTTTCATCGTAGAAAATGCGGTGAGACTATTGTTATAGAAACGGCCAACCAAGTATGTGGTCTTAGCTTTAAAAGTTTTAAAGTTGAAAGGTAAGATTTTATTTAATGTTTGAATTTCAGAAAAGCTTTCACAAGTTTAAATTAAAAATATAACGAAGCTGAAATACAAGACGTTTGGCCTAGTCAACTTTTTTGTTTAAATGAGATGGGAATACGAAAGCTATAGAATACGAAAACAGGTAAACTCGATACTTAGGCTACAACTAGCTTACCACGAAATATATACAACGCAAACTATTTAGAACACGCAACACAACTACTCATAAGCCAATCTAACAACATTGTTTGAGTTTGATTAAATTGAAATGTTGATTTTAATTCATGTGTTTAATACAATTACAGTATGGATCATTCAATAGCATAAAATCAATTTACATTATTTTACTATTTTGCAAAAAGGATCATACGCAAAAACAGTAGAACTAAGTCTTTAGTTTCTTGCCTGTTCTTATGTGGAACTGAGGGGTAACCGTGTGCTCAATAGTTTGTTTGCCTAATTATCTGTACCGTAGGCTCAGTCCGAACAGACCCAGACAATGGCTACCAGGGCATCTACGTACAAATCCGGAATCCGTTGGAACAAAATGGAAATCAATGCTATCTTTCAAGCACGATAGTACGGCAATTTTGGCGTCGTTTTTGATAGCTTGCAACTTTGCTATAAAAGCTCACAGTAGAGAGGTTGGCACTTATATTTATTGGTAATTTGATTTAATAAATTAATTTTGATTCAATAACGACTCATAAAAATACATACATCATAAGAAAGAATCAAAAGAAAGAAGATAACCAGATATTTATATAATAATAGTTAATTTAATTTTTTTGTTCTTTCTTTTTTTTGGTCATTGTGTTCACATTTTATTTTATTTTATTTTTCTTTGATATATTTTTGTGTACCTAGGATAAGTACCTACATATACCTTAACCTTTGTGTGTTTTAGTAAGACAAATAAACGTTTTATCTATCTATCTACCTTATTTTAAACACATTGAAATTGTGAACGGCGATGGACTTGCAACATTTCAGGTATGGAATAACAAATACTGCAAAATGTGGATATGTACCAAATGTAATATTTGGACGTACCTCTTACTACGCCCCTTAGACATCCTTAAATAATCTCGAGTACTTGGTATTAAGAGATCTGAGGGGATATTTACCGTGCCTGGGAATTAAAGTCATGAAGCTGTTTAATTTTTTTCAATTGTTAAAACTCACTTGACATCAGGTAGGTCATTAGCTTGTTTCATCAGCATGTAGTATAAAAAAAACAAGATGAACTCATTTTTTTCACAAAAAAGAGAGGTGAACAATAGAAAGGGATTGCTTTATTACCATTTCGTAATTTTCAATTCAAAAACTGAAATATTTATGATTTAATGACTTTTACTTTCAAAATGTGGTTTGAAATCCCCTTGCATTCACGAAATACTCTAGGTATATGAACGATGGCTAACCTATGTACTAAAATATTTCCAGAGTCAATTTACTCGTAAATATTGTAGCTAAGAGAAAAAAGGCAAGTGTCACAATTTCTCACCTCTTCCCAAAAAGTGATAGATAACGACGTGTTTTTACTTTACGACTTGCTGAAGGAACAATCAAATGGCGCACCTGATGTTAAGTGGTTACTATCACCTATAAAAAAGCATTAACTCGAATATCATGTTCATTAGAAACGTGCCCTAAGATACACTGATCTGCGTTCATCAACGTGAGCTTTCCAATTTCTAAGTTTAAGAGTGGCATAAAAGCTTATAAAGGTATTTTGTTGTTTACATTTACACAATATCCTCGTAAAATACCCGGATAAAAATACAGGTTTTATTGTTGTGAGAATTTGCACTTAAATTAAAGTAGGTACCCATAAAAAAAGTATAAAGTTATGCTTTGTTTCATATTCATATTTAAAACGACTGTAATTTTATCATATCTGTTTACTCAGGTATCGTATATACTTGCGTGCTTAAACGGTAACAATTAATGTTCCACAAGTAATATAAGTAGCAGTCTCAGTATGCCAATCAACAGTTGAAAATGATTCAATAAGAATTATCAGAGCGAAACCGCACCACACTCAAAATTCATCAAATTTCGTACGATCGATCTTGTTACCAGGTATGGAGTTCAAAGATAAGCACTTGAATGAAAGGCTCTGTCACACTGTTCTTATAGGAGGTACGTAGTACTAATAGGGGCGTGAAAGCCTTGTTGTGATATCGCAGATCGCGGCAAGGAGCGATCGGCACGGACGAAAACTCGCGTAAACTGACGCCCGCCCGGGCATTCGGTGTTGCCCGAACATCAACGAGCTTTCTCCACACAACCTATACAGTTTAATTTTGTAGGAACACACTCGTTAGTAAATGACTAGAGTATCATACGATCAAAAAGGGTTTTGTCATCATATGGGTTTAAAACCAAGTAAAACTTGTTACATGATACCTACAGCTTAATTAATTATTATAAGTTTAGTAATCATTGTAACGAACGTATTCATAAACTGTCTCATCTCTGCTTTTGTAAGTAGTGTACGAGTTCAAATGTTGTAGGTTTATAAAAAAAAATTATCGCAACAAAATTATTAACAATATACTTGTGACGTATTTTTTAGGACCTAATCTAAGCACAAGTAGAGATCATCCTACTAATGTTATAAACGCAAAAGTTTGTAAGTATGGATGAATGGATAGATGGATGATTGGTTCTCTTACAGGCTCTAACCAATAGACCGATTTGGATGAAAGGAACAAACCAAATTTCATTAGGTACAGATTATAACTTGAATAACATATAGGCTACTTTTTATCCCAAAAAATAACGGGAACGGAAAAAAAAACTGCCACGCGGGCGAAGCTGCGAGCGGCCGCTAGTCTTAGAATAAATAACACTCATGTCTGTACCGGTTTGTATTTTACTATCTTCTAAAGAATATATCATTACTATGTCTTCTTTCACTCCACATTTTTCTCTCTTATCCTGTCCTCAAAGATCGTATACTTACCTTTTAAAATGCGAAGAAGATTACCTTTGGATTTACCTTTGGTAAAATATGTGCTTTTATTTAGAAATCTATAGATCTATAACCCGATTATAAGAATCTTAGTCCTTACTGTCTGGTATATAAACAACGCACGCCCTAAACCAAATGGCATAAAAACTTGAAATTTTTAGGGTAGGTACCTATATTCGTTTTAGGTGCATAGAGGTGTACTGAGAAAGGAATTCCCGAAATTGAATCCCTAAGCGGGTGCAGCGGTGGTTGAAGTTAGTATGAAAACAGCTTCACGCTTCATGCGCTTTTCACTAGTTTTATATAACTTTGCATGTATTATTCTAGAAGAATTACTACATTCACAAAATAAAAACCTACAAGATAGACTTTTTTTAAGACTAACTATAACTATATGATAATAAGTATAACCAACATTGGTAAGGTCATCAATGAATACCGAGCTGGTTTTCTATTAAAGTGAGCGTGAGTTGTAAGCGGATGAAGGTGTCGCTCATAATTGGTTAATGCAACCAACCGTGTGATAGTTCTCGAGTGATTGCTACTACCTACGTGCCAGGGTAAATTGCAGTACCTAGCTACGTACATATTTGTAAGTAGATAACAGCCTGCCCAGCATAATTGGAATTAGAGCAAAATCTTTGACACATTACAAACAGACAATCTCTGTCGTAACTCAAAAGTGGAAAGAAACTTTAAAACCTATTAATTTGTAAATGAGTAGATAAACTTTTAGGTAGATACATAGATAATAATAAAAGTAAATTTAGCTGCATGTTTTTACTATACATATTGCGAAATTATGTATTGGACTAAATTAATAAGACAAATAAGCCTACTTCATTGTTTTTAAATGGAAACTAGCAACCCCAAAAAGACGGCGTTTTCGCTCGACTTACTTTCTCCGGGCTTAAGCAACAGGTAAGGAAGGTCACGGGGTCGTCTTGGAAACTACTTTTTTAGGGGGTAATTGCTTACGGGAGCGAAACGCTCTTGAACCCCCCATGGAGTCTAACTTTTAAGTGTTTCAGGGTAATGATTATCGATTAAATTTATTTACAGTGTCGAATTAAATGATAGTGTAAAAGCTGAATTTAAAATACCTACCTATACAAGTACTTTTACGATTAAGCTAAAAAACCGAAAGCTTATACTAGAAGAAAGAGTAATACGAGTCAGATAAGTAAATAGACCTTTGCATCTATTGTAGATGATTTACAGCGTCAGGGGCAACTTTTTCACTCATACCCCTTTATAAGGGACGTTGTAGACGTTGTACTGTAGGGAGCTTGGAATTGGGTTTTTAGATTGAGTAGATAGGCTTGCCTAGCACTATACCATCCTCACAGCTTTGTGGACCTAATCCACATGCAAGTAATAGTCAATACGCGTGAAGCTGACTAAAACACGGGTTTCCTCACCGTTTTAGAACACTATCATTAATTTCAAATTATAAAATTAAAAAATTTTAAAATAGAAAAATCTATGTGGCATGTAACCAATTAGATATGATGATGATAAATATTTCATATTATCCCATAATATAGAAAATAATATAGAAAAACTGACAAAATGATGATGATATCACGTAATGTTGACGTAACGTTGACGACCGATGTGGCGCGGCGGGCGAATGGTGCCTGCGACGCAGGAGGTTGCGGGTTCGATTCCCGCCTTGGGATAAATGTTTGTACGATCTGCAAATATTTATTCCGGGTGTTCTGGGTGTCGACTATGTATAATAAAAAATATCTATGATGTAATGTATTGTATTAGGTATATCAGTCATCTAGTACCCATAACACAAGCTCTGCTTAGCTTGGGACTAGATGATGCTGTGTGGATTGTCCAGCAATATTAAATATTATTATTATTATTAATGTTGGAAAAGGCACCAGCTAACTTTTAGGTAGGTACTTGAGGGGGTGGCTTGCTCTATTGAAATAAAGTTTAAAATTATAAAATGTAATAAAATTATACTTTTGCCAGTAGTAAATTAGATAGGTACCGGTATCTGTCACCACACTGGTATCTATTACCTCTCGGTAATACTGTGGTTGTTATTTTTGTAAAGCACGAAGATTCAGTTTTGTTTTGCTACATAGAATAATTAGTGTTTTAAGACGCTAAAAACTTCAAAGTCAAGGTTTGCCCTTTTAAAGACTGCGCTATGAAGCAATACCTTGACCAGTTTCATTTACATGAACTATGCTCAACTGTTATCCCCTGGCATGAAAGCTAAAAATAAGTACGTTCTATTACTTTAAATTTTTAGCCGTTGTGTTTTTTAGAACCTGCGATTGCCTGACACGAGTCACTTGACAAGATTTGTTTGTACCGATTTCGCGGAAAAACTGGCTGAGCTGCTTCAAAAAGCTTTAGCGAAAAATATAATAATGTGTCTTACGGGATAAGTACTTTATAGAATGTTTTATTGAATAATGAGTTTCTGGAGAAGCTTTTATGGTTCCGAAGTTTGATAAGGAACCCTAAAACTGATCGTGCACTTGTCCGAATCGACCATACTAAAATAGACATATTCATAGTTCTACTATTCCGTCTTTATGTCTGTCCGTCCTAAGCCTGAGCCGTGTTACTAGTGGATTCGTACCATATTGCTGTATGGTAATAAGCACTGCGTGTAAATTACTTTGCGGGGTGCCTCTAGTCTTCGATGATGATGGAATTAAACAGAGAACTCATCATCTTTAGTCAAGATAGTTCTTGACATAATTTCACTCGAACATCAATTACTGGGTATGTTTGTTTGTAATTTTGTTTATTAGCTCACTTCAGAAACTTTCTCCGTAGGATACACTTAACTGGCACATGCTTTTTAATATTTTTTTAGGGCAGCTAATGGATATCAATACTAAAGAAAGTTTCGAAGCGGAACTGCTCAGGAATATGGTATATAAGCATGGAATTACCCGGACGGACTCAAAGCTAAAAGTTCTGCCATAATCATTAGCTCATGAATAACAGCCATTATCTACATTCTGTTTTCAATTTATGGATAGGCATGAACGTGCAAAGTGGACATAAGGCGGAAACGTTTGTATACATTGTCCTAGGCAGTCTCCAACGCGACACGTGAAGCAATGCTACGCGTGCACGCTTCGCATAGCATACCTTTTTGCTAAACAAGAAACTGTCTAAAGATAAACAAAAAGTACGTTGAAAAACAGTTTTTAATTTTGTGACATCTTTATTTTTTTTCTGAATTATTATAGATACATTTATAAAATGATTTATAAAAATATAACATTTATTGTAATTTATGAATAGCTCGATATATTTATCTGTTGCCTACTAGTAGTGCGCCCCGAAATTAGATATTACGCGTAGATTTCATTGTTTGTTTGCATTGAATAGGCTCCGAAACTAATGGACCGATTTATAAAATTCTTTCACCTTTGGGCTATATTATATTTTAAAAAATTGGGACTCATACTAAAATTCCAATATTATAAGGTGTAAAAAATGACCTAAAGAATTCCTTACATTCGCGTGTGTTGTGAAAACTATTGATTTTACATTTTTTTGAATATTTTTGTTAAATACCCGTGCGAAGCCGTGACGGGCCACTAGTAATACATAAAATAAATAAAAAGCTAATTTTAAAATCTGAATTTAACAGCAAGGGGTAAAATTTATAATTATGAATTTACCCCTCAACGAAACTACGCGAGCGAAATTGCGCGCTATTCTCTAGTTTTGATTATTTTTGCAACCATTTCACTTGTGCTTTTTCTAGCTTTTTGTGTAGATATATATATCAGTATAAATTTTACTTACCTAGGACATCGAAGCACAATTGGCCACTTGTATCGTGTAGTCGCTTTGTCGTTGGGCAACGTTTCATTTCGACAACTCAACCAATTTGAGTTCCGCGTCGGTTTCCGATCGTTGACCAACTTCTCTTTATGCATGAATGTTACACAAATTGGGTAGATTGTAAGTATTGGTTTGTGTTGTCAGGTTTTAATCCTATTAACAATCTCTTTTGTGAAAACGTTAGAATACTTGAAGAATAAAAACGGCAAATTTAGATATCTGCCTGTTTTTATTTGTTGGTATATGAGCTTAATATAATATTTGGACGTACCTCTGTACCCCCATTATAAGACACCTAAATAATATTGAGTTGGTTTTATTTGGTACCAAAAGATCTGAGGGGTATCTACCGTACCGTGATGCACTTTTTTTTCTGTTTCCTGTTTTACTAGCGAATAATGATCTATGATAATATTTCCTTGTTTATGGTAGATGCTTTAACCCTTGAGCAAACAGCAGAAAACCGAGCTATAAAACCTTGTTATATTATTGCTCTGAGAATAAAACTGAGTTTGTTTTTTGCTGATTTCAGCGATTACTAGAACGTGCTGAATAAAATACGATATCGCTATAACCATTATCGGTGCCGAATAATCTTCGTTTGCAAAATGCGACTATACCTACCGTCACAAAGAAAAACACAGCAATAATCACAAAATGGTGAAAAATATATTAAATTGTACACTTACCGCCGTGACTCCAATTATCTCTTATTTATTTATTACTTTCGCACTAGACAAAAAAAGTGCTAGCATTGTCTAGAGTCTAGACAATGCTAGCACTTTTTTTCTTACTAGCACATTAGTCTAGACTCTAGACTATTGTCTGGCAGTTATCCTGGACGAAAAAAGAATGGTGTAGATATTATCTAAAGACCTTCAAAATGACACAAAACTACTTTTTTATTTTTCTAGTTTCTTTTATATAATATTATTTATGTAAACATTTAAAAACGAAACTAAAAATATGTTTATAAACCTACTCAAATATCTATAAGAAGTACTTACCTAAATGTTAAATACTAATAAATAAATAAATGAATACTTAACAATTTTTTTCTATATTTTATAATTATAAATAAATATTTTTAATTGTGTTTACTTTCTTTTTCGTGTATCTAGACAACGCCTTGGTATGTTTTCGTCAATAGATGGATAGATAGATTACACTTTATTGTACACAAGGATATAGTTCCCATAGTAGTCCCGTCTTGCTTCGTTTGTCTTCATCGCACTGTATAATATTTTTTTTTATGTATAACTACAACAGCAATGTTAAACTATGTAAGCATAAAAAACTGTTTCAAATCGCGGTATCTCATAACTACAATAATTCGAGTTTGCAATACTCTGCCGCATTGATTCAGTTTCTGAAATTATGGAGACGAGAGTGTCAAGTCACCCATCTACGACGGATAGGTCAATAGCTGCGGTAGCATTAGATAATATTTGGCCTGTTGAACGAGGCAACAAGTACTGCATCGATCAGAGTGACGCAAGTGGCCTCGTCCCGCGCGTCCTCTTAGGCTCCCAAACCCCCGCCCCGCCCAACGGCTCCTAAAACTGATTTACTGGGCGATCTCCTATAAAATTCAATTATGGCTAACTTCGGACGAATCCTTTCAGAGGCAGCTCTTGAGTCTATTCTCGAACGAGGTTGTAACGGTGAAGTGTTGGAATTTAAGTGATTACGATTTTTATCACTAGGTATGAATTGATGATGCTGATAAAATAAGTAACACGTCTGCTTAATACGAATGAATCTTTATTGAATTTTACAAACTAACACAAAAAGCTGGCACCTAGTTGTAAGACTTAGTGGTCTTAATAATGGGATAGATAGCCTAATCTTGCAGTCAGATCTCGTACTATTTATACTATACTCATATACATAAGGAATAATATTTTGTGAATTAATACATACTTTTGCACACTTTAGCAGAAACGTACCGTTTAGCTACAAAGTAAATCTATCTACACTCTGTCCTGATATGTGAAGACAAAGTATCTAAATAGATAACGTACACCTAAACCGCTTATCATAGGCCTGACTTTAGGATATACTTGGTTTCATACTAAGGATGTAAGTAGGTACTCAAAATTTTTAAATTCAAACCCTAAAGGTATACAACAAGGGTCGAAGTATGTTTAAAAAAGATTCACGCGGACGAAGTCCCGCGTGTTTTTCCTAGTTTTATCGATAAGATTAAAAAGAGGCGTCATCTACTCTCCTTGTTTCAAAATAATATCAATGACACTTGAGCGTTCTACACAGTGTTTGTTCCTACAAGTGCATTCAAAGTCCCCTAGAGAGAGTTTACTGTCTGCAAACAGCTACAAACTCGCATTTCACAACGCGCAGTCTTGTAGTCAGTACTTACCTGAAGTAGTTACAGACGCTCCACATTGTTGCACACAGCTTTTCATTAAGGCAGCTAGATCTCCCAGAATCACCTATTTGGAGGATATTGTTTTTGTAAATGTTGGTGAAAACTACACATCGAACACGCAGAGTATTTCAGGTCGAACTCGTAAAACAGTTTTTTTTATCATTTTAAACTTATATCGCACCCAGTTACAGTGTTTCCTTATGTTTCGAATTAAATAAATAAAATAAAGTAAATCGTTTATTTTTCGTCACTAATTTTTTGTAGATTTTAGAAATTGTATGTTTATTCCCCATTGAGGTTAAGGCCTTTAAATCTGATTGGTTTATTTAGAGGCCTTAACAAAGCAGTTAAACTTGAAAGGTACCGTCTGGTTATTACAAAATACTGTACTACAAAATTGCGTACCAAAATAATAATACAATATCATAAAACCGGGCTCGAGGCTCAAGAATTTTGTGTCGTTTTTTTACAACCATGTTATATTTGAATATACAAACTTCATGATGTCCATAAGGTGCGGATAATATATATAATTATATTTTTATTATTATAATTATTCTTTAACTTTAACACAAAGTAATTAACAGCTGCAAGCGACATTATTCAACAGCATTATTATACAACAGCAGCATTATATATTATACTTAACTAGCATCGCCAAGCTAATAAGCAGCATATATTGGTGTCAAAAATGTGAAATTTCGTTACCACGATACATGATTAAAATTAAATATTCATAAAGCTATCCAACAACTGAGGTAAGGTTGCTATAACAACGGATTAAATCACGTTGTGGCTTACATCAACTACTACGAATCGTCTTCTCGTTAAAATATCGTAATAGGTTTTTAAGAAATCGAGCTTTCGTATCTATTTTTTTTTATTTTGTATTTATATCATCGAACCCCAAATATCACGTGTGATATGAATTTTTCTAGTTTAGAATAAGTAACTTATGTCACATGTGTCCTACTTTATAAGTACATAATATGATTAAATAAATAAATACATAAAATACTACTTTAAGTAATCGGCGTTTTTGGTTCACGTTTTTGTATTAGCGCGTGTAAATAAAAAAAAACATGTGTAAAAATACGTTATCAATATCTAATAACGGTATTACAGACCCATTTGCGTTAAAAGCTCTCAATAATGTTGGACCATTTAAATGGGGCTCCTAAAATCTGTGGCGTTCGATATTAAATATAACTTACTCAAGTACGATTCACCTTGTATTCTATAAGTTACCCTAATGTACTCAGACGAGCGAGCAATTTCCTCCATCCCCGGATGTAATTACGACCTTACGTTGTTCCCGTTGATAACTTTCTTGTTCGTACTTGACCTATAAACCTTTGTCTATGTGAATTTTAATGAATTTTCAAGTTTTTTAAACTTCTCAATATTCATAATATGCTATGCAACGTAAGCGGTATCGAAAAAATGCTTGTGGAATACAAGAACACTGAAGACCCTCTCTTGTGTCTTCTGTAATATTAGCATTTATAATGTGATTGTGATATTGTAATACGAGCTCCATACATGACTTGGGTTGTAGAGTCATACCGCCATAGTCGGTAGACAAAGCTTGCAGAATAAATAAGTATTTTTGATATTACTTTCTGACGGAAAAGTTGAAACCCACCTGATGTTTAGAGCTTACCAAAACGAATTATTGTCTTGCAAATCACGATCGCTAGGAACATCTCCTAAGATGCACTAGTCTGCATCCATCAACCTAAGAATTACAAGTGTTACGCCTCATGTGCCTGTAATTTCACTGGCATCCACACCGTTTAAACCGGAACATAGCAAGCTGTTTGGTGGTAGAAATAAGCATGGTGGTAGTACTTCCTTGACTAAGAGCTCAACTGAAACTAGTACTATTTGAAATGGCAAAGTCAATTTCGTACGAAGCACATCCAAAAGCATGTGTGTATATCATGATTGAAGTCACAACTGACGTCATAAGTGTTATGAAGAATTCCAGCGGGGTGAAGAAAGCCAGACTGGTAGCTTTTTTGTACATAGAAGCAATAATTGTACTACATAATTATATTCATCGGTAGTTCGTTTTTTTTCATATCCAAACGAAAGTCGGGAGCTAAAATCTCAAAATCACAATACGAATCAAATCCAACAAACAAAACGATCAAATCATAGTTCAAGCTATGCTTAATTTGGGGCAAGTTGGTGTTGTGTAGAAAATAACTCAATATTTTAAATCTACGCGTATTACCAAACCTACGACTACACGTGTCCTTTTTACTATATTTATGGGTTTTGTCGCTTTGAGACCAACCTACATGTGGCAATCTTCTTATGGTTGAACATCAAAATAAGAAAACCCATTGTGTACAATCACACCCACATAATTTACGAGTGAGACCCTTTGTTACAAAGCTAAATCATGCACGATATTGATTGCTATAAAAATAAGAGGCAATCATTGAGCTTGATTCAAAGTATTAAAACGGTGGTCTCTAGCAGTACTTGGAACTGGTTTAAGATTAGATTATATACAATCTTTATATACTGAGTTTGGACTCTCAACACTCGTAAATCTTCTTCTGGAATTCTGTAGGATATTTGTTCTGTCTGGGTTTTATATAAAAGAAGTATAAATGTATTCTATCAGCTATCTGGTTCCTATAGCTTTGCTTAGTTTGTGGTTAGGTGGCGTTGCAAGAATGGCTGCAAATATTTATTTATTAATTCGATTATTTAGGTAAATACACTGTAGAATGCAGAACTAGAAGACAAGGTAAAACAAACGTCTAAACATAAGAACATAATGTCCAGTATAACCTAAAAGCCTCCCTTTATCTATCTTACGGTTTACTAATCTGTGTTGATAGCACAGGCACATTATAAAACAAACGAAGTCAAGAAGATGATGAAAATAATCCCCCGAAATATTTCACGCTTTAGGTGACACCTTATTAGCATTTTAGACAAGACATCAACGAGGGTAACAAACGAGCCTCGTAAATATAATTATTAATAAACTTCATTCACAGTAGCAGCTACACAGCTCACTTAGCTCACTTCTCAGTTCTACCTCCTGCGCTCGAATGTGGGTTGGATTTCCATCAAAGATAAGGATTAGTGTACTTTCCTACGAGTAGATGTTTGTTTCGTGTGTTATGAAAATAAGTATAATAAATAAAACATTTAGTTCTCCTAGCACAGAACTTGCAAGTGCTATGCACAATCTTTATGTTTAATATTACTGCGTAGCATCTGCTACGCGACCGCTACGACCCGCTACGCTTGTAGCGGAAACTTTGTATTAGAAAAGCTTTTCGAGAAAGAACTCGTCCGGGAAAATACTACTACAATACTTATACGCACACACCCCCAAAACCTTACACACCATATTTGATTAAATCTTAACAGCATCCAGACTTATAAGAGATTGGGGCAATTGCAGAATAATATGTTTCATACAGGTACACGCACCCCCACCACAACATACACTCTCCGCTGATCCACCAAATCGAACTTTGAAACTTTTTCCTTCTTTTTCTTTATTGTGGATATTCATATTTTTTACCCTAAAAAGTGATACTTAGCGTAACTTGTTTTCATAGCTATAAATAAAAGAATTTAATGTTGATTTCTATCACCAAATATTGATGCTTGCATTGATGTATTCCGATTTGCATTTACGCTTCAGAGTGACAGACGCAGAGTACTTAAGGCGCGTCGCTAAACATAACTAGCCTATAAAATAATTAAATAACAAGCGCCATCTAGTGGCATTTCTCTGAAGTAACCCTACACGTTGGACTAGAAAAATGTTTCGTGTGAAAAGCTTACACCAGTGAGATAGAAATTCTACAAACATGTAGTAGTACAGATTAACAACAGAGGGAGCTTTTTCATTGTTATATTCAACTCTGTAAATTCCTAGCGGAACTCTTATTATAAATTAATAAACTACTATAACATGAAAGGTTAATTATTATAATTAAATAAAACTCTTCATTTCAGACAATCTTAGTTATGGACTAAAATTATTAGGCGGGTACAGAAGTACAACTAAAAATAAAACACATTTTGAAACGGCCGTTACTGACTATAACAACTAAATAATAATAATTTTGATCTATTGCTTCAAAATCCGGTTATCCAATTTGTCAGCTATAGTTTTTAGAATTGTATTGGGGGTGTTCTTCACCCGCCCCAATTATGACACTATTCTTTCATGGCTAATGGCATATTATTCGTATACCTACTAAAAATCTTGCATAACATTTTACCGTCAAAATATGTATCTTTCGTTGTTGAAGTTTTGTGTTTTATCTACATTTGCCCAACAGTAAACCGATATAAATACGTAATAAAAGGTAATATATTTATTTTATTATAACGGAAGTAATTTAGTATATACAAATATTTTACATCTAATATTTAACCTATCTACCTTATATCTACATATTTTGTCATAACTTTTTCTACCTATAGTAAAGTGCGGGTCTTTACTATAGGTAGAAAACAGAATTTAAGTCACTGACCGCAGGAAGTGTGCCCAAAAGGCTGGCAACGTTACCTCTTTGAATAGCTAAACTAATTCTCTGTCCAAGATAAGCGCCAGCCCTTTGATCGTGAGTCACATCCACCAGTCTCTTGGATAACTCTTTAAATAGAAGCCACGCTTCTGGACCCCATGGACCTAACGTTTCTACCCCAAAAGGCAGAAATATGTATCCATTACCGAGAGATGCATATTTCCGTCTTTTAAGGGCTTCTGCTGCTGTAGCCGCCGCTCCCGCTGTTTTTGATGTTGACAAAACATGTGAAGCGGCCAGCGTGTCTACACAAGTAGCGTCCCACACCAAAGGCCTACCTCGACTCCAAGGTATCAACGACATGCCGTCGGGTCTCTTTCCATCGTCACGTGCGATACCGTTCGGCTCAAGGATGGCCGGCACGTTGACAGTGGCGAGAGCCCGACGAATTATGTCGTTGAGGCTAGCATGGCGAGATTGGCGACCTGCACTGCGGCGACAGGACAGACCATGGTGACCTTGACGGTCGACAGAGCTACCACAGCGACACTGGTGAGGTTCATTGGTAGTGGCTCCTATTCGAATACTGACTGCTAAAGAAAAAGTAGTGTTATCCAAGAGAGTCCCTATATTTGTTGAAGGTAGTGCATGAAGCCAGAAACCAGATTCTCGAGTACCTGATGCAATGAGCCGAGCCTTTTCTGCTGAAGTTGAAGCTGATTCAACTAGCACTTCCTGCACCTTCCTGCATAAAGGCTCATCCCATTGTCTCTGAAGGTGCGGTTTCTCGGGAATGGTTTCTGCCGGGCACATCAAAGTCCAGGCATTTTTAGCCTCCTCCATAGAGTCACATTTAATGTTGCCTAAAGATGAAAAAATAATTTTTGAAAATAATTTAGCTGTACTATGAACTGAGGATAAAAACGCCGGGAGAGAAACGCATGAAATTTTTCTAATTCCCAGACCACCAAACCTTATTGGAAGGGTAGCCTGGTTCCAGGAAACATCAGACATGGGACAATTTAGAATTTTAACCAGAACCCTTTGTAATGCAGTGTCTAGGCTTGTTAGATCATTTTTTAATATCCAAAGGGGGCTACATCGAAGGGTGTATGTCGTAATAAAATAAAAATTGTCTTTAAAACATTCGTTTTGTAAAAGGTTATAGCTTTTACATCTGAATATATTATGTCATGAGATTTATGATATTGGAGTAGGTCGTACATTTCACCAACCAACTACAATCCATGATTATATGTGTATCATTAACATGATACATCGAGATGTTCACCAATTGTATGTGATCATGAAATATCATGACGGTTTTATTTATGAAGCGCTTGTAACTTGGTCATCCGTTACACATTCAACAAGTTTGGGATGTTCAATATTTATGGTATGTGATTATAAGTCAGTTGAAGTCTCACAAAAACCGATCAATAAAAAATCTGCGGCTAGGGTGCATCAAAACTGCAAAAGTAACCTAATAAACCTATGTATTACCCATATATATTAACTGTATAAGCTGTGACAGGCAACAGCTCTATACTCGATCGTAGTGTTATTGGAATATAAATCTAATTCAACTTTATAAATTATTCTATGCATCACTTTCTAGCTTCAACTTGTTCAGTAGTTAAAGAAGCCAATTTGAATAGGATCAACCACATAATCAAATAAGTTGCCCCAACATTTTAATGAGAAAAGTGGAAAGAGTACTTGCCGATATGAAAAATAACATCTTTGAAATTGCGACCACGTAAAGCGAACGTCAAAGATTAATAACTTCGCTGAAAAGATAGCTTCATCATGTTTGAAACGCACGAAAACATCGTACAACTTTATCGAATTACCAAAAGCAAAGTTGTCCTCTTGGCCTTTGCACTACAATAACCGGTACGATAATCGGAGTATATTATTGTAAATAATGTACTTACATTTTGGGCGACATCCATCGGTGCAAGCATTGGTAGCTCGCGTCGCCTTGGCTTCCTCCATAATAGGACCAGCAATGCTATGAATAACACCGTCCCAGCGCCACCAATCGCTCCTAATATCGCACTCCATGCGTTTCCATTATTAAATGAAGGAACACCCACTCTCGCCTGTGGGTATAAAACATCATTGTTTTCTATCAAGGCCGTGTCGTGCGATGTCATGTCTCTTCTCCAATCTGTTTCATCTCTGTCGCCGTAATCCCGCGGCGAGGCAAGCCACCGTCGGTCTGCCCACAGCTTATCTGTCAGATAACAAAATTAGCAACGTACAATAGCGTTACATCGATCGGAAATTGTATGGCGGTATCATATGGGAGTGGATAACAATGTTTGCGTAGTAGAAAACTTTTACGATTACATGTTAGACTGAGCGTTTGTCACTTGCGCCTTGCTCTTTATAATTATTGTTATGTTGATTCATTCGTACGAGCATAGGTTTTTGTTTGTTTTGTATGTTCTTCGGCAATTCTAGATAAGTCGTTTGAATCTCTAAAGCTATCAAGCGTGGGGTTTTACAAGGCAATAAAAGAACGCCTTCCATTAAAGCTATCCTCACGAACATCGTACAATCTCGATAGCTAACATACCACTTAGGTAGGTAAGACTCCAGCTTTAACCCATCACATTATGCAAATGGAAAATAGTAGGTAGGTACTAAGGTTACGCACCAATAAATGTGTGACGCACACCAGCCGTTTAAGAAACGTTTACACAAGCTTTCGTTCGTTCCTCATGCTGTTGCTTTCAAGAGTCAAAAGTATCATCATCTTCAGCCTAAAAAAGTCCGCTGTTAGACATATACCTCCAGTATACGTTTTGAGGAAGATCGACTTTGAGACCCGCTAGCAAAACAGTGTCGTCGGCCCAATTGCGGGTTATGATTGAAAAAACCCTACTAGACTTATGGAATACCAACTACCTACTGCAAAATAATATTCTAAACATATTTGGATGTAGGTACCTTTGACATAGGGGTGCTGTTCTCTCCAAGGTCTTCTGACATACATGACATCCTCAAAGAATTTCGAGTAGGTACTTAGCACTAATAGATGCAGCGTTTTATGTTGCCTCCATACTTTGTCTACTACTACTAATGTAGGATGTTTATCTCAGTTTTTCAGCGCTACACACAATAGTGAGTTCAATGTAAAATAACCCTAATATTGTCACATATTTTTCAATGGCTTATTTGAAACTGCAAACTAATTGATATAGAACTCTATCTATGGTTACATAATAATAGTAATGTATGTCGAATCATATAGGTTTAAGATACATTTATGTCGATGTAGGTAAGTATGTTGATTTCAACGAAAATGTTGTGCATGCTTGTAATTGGCACACATTCTATAGGTTTTGCAATTATTTAATTTGATGAAAAGTTTTTACTATGTTGAACTTGACTAATATACAAATAAACTATAATAGTGTGAAAAACTGTGCATGCATTTGTTACTATTTATCAGTTTTATAATAAACAACCTCGTGGCGAAGATGGCAACTCACCGACTGAGTCGCAAGAAATGCGGATTCATTGCCGCGACAGGACATACTCGTATATTTGCAAGGTCTTATATGTATTTTTTCCGAGCTTATGAAGCTTATGAATTATGAATGATAATCCAAAATTATGATATTCATAATTTTGGATTATCACATGGAATGCTCTGTGAAGTCAGAATTATGTAAGTACTTACCTATTACATTTTTATGTTACGTCTTAAAAGTAGGTAGAGTGATGATAGTAGAGTAGGTACTTACAGGTAACTAATAGGTACCTGTAGTACCTACCCAGTAGTAGAGCTCTTTGTGAAGGGCAGATTCGGGGTATTTCTATTGTCTAACAGCTTCCTATGTTACGGTGTGAAGGTTGTGAGTGAATGTGCCATTAACGCATAGGTTACGTGTAGGCTACGTTCCTAGCGTGAGTGACCCCACGAGGAAAATTTGTTATAGGTGATGGTTACCACTTAACATCAGGTGTGCCATCTGCTTGTTCCGTCATAAAATTGTATGAAAAGGTTTTCCACCTACTTTAAAAATACGTAAATAAAGAGTAAATAAATATTCTGTTTGATTAGGTAGGTTAGTTTATAAAAGCAACGAACTTTAAATTATCTTAGTTTGTAGAAGTTATTTGTAATGTTTTATACAATTTACCGACAATTTTCTTAAAGATCGTAAGTACCAAGAAGCTATCTGATGGAATATCTACCGTGCAGGGGAAAAAAATGGTTCATGAGCTTATTTCTTTTAAAAGTTCGAAACAATTAGAAATAATGATGTAATGCAGCTTTTAGGTTGTAATTGATTTTATATTTTGTACTTTATTATAAAAATATACTTTTTGTACTACTTACCCATTTTTTGCTATTTCCTGAATATTAGAAAGTGTATCACAAAAGGCGCGCGATGGGCGGGCGGGCGCGCGCGACTCTACGTCGGCAATACTAGCCTATCATTAGCACTAGGGATGAGACTTGTTTCTACAAACCAGTCGGACTATACTTCGATCAGAAATGGAAGTTTTTTATAAGAATAAATGAATGCACAAGTAGATAGTTATACCAATTTAATTAACTCACAGATCGCGTCTACCGTCTACTATGTTGTATCATAGGTGGCATACGAGCATACCTACTGCTTGGCGGCAGAATTGGTGTTAGTTTAAAATATTTCTCTGGCCGAATTGCTTCCCAAATAGGTACCAGCTTAATTACACAAGGAGTCAGTAAGTATGTGTAAATGTGGTTTTAAATTCATACCGATTTGAAACAGTATGTGTTTAATAATTAACTCGGGTGTGATCATGGAACTTCGGTCGACAAACTTGTCGTATCGACAAACTGACTAGCATAGAAGTAGCCTCGACATATTTTATCAAATGATTTCCTTACTGACAGCTAATCGATAAGTTCGGTAAAACCTATAGAATTTATCGACCTAGCGTTTAACTAAATTCTATGCTCTACGAATCTCGATAAAACCCCGTTTTAAACCCGATTAATTTAAAATTTTATCTGTCGATACATCCATGCTTATGGTGCATACATAACCGACGCCTACAGATTTACCAAGGCTTTGACTCACTCGCTACTCAGGTATGTGATAGTCCTATGTACGAATTTCACAGGTTTCTTACAGTTCGTTAGAGGTTTACAATTCTGTCAAATAACACTTTTGTAGTAGGTACCTAAACCCAACGAGATCAAAGACCAACCACTTTCTCACCTCACCATTTGGCTCATTACAAACACAATTCGCTGGTTCTCGTTAACACTAAAACTAACTGTTATTCAAAGGTGTATTAGTAGGTAGGATAGGTGCATGCCTAACCTATCCTCTGATGCTACAATTCGAAAGCTGTCGAACTTTTAGTTTACATATCCGCAAAATAAATTCACGTGCATCTCTATAAGTTAGCTTGTTTACCCGCCGGGTGCGTGATCTGTGTCGCGATGTTATTGCGTCGCGACACAATCACAGCTGGAAACTACTACTCTCATCATGTTGTGGCCTATCCTCTGATGCTACAATTCGAAAGCTGTCGAACTTTTAGTTTACATATCCGCAAAATAAATTCACGTGCATCTCTATAAGTTAGCTTGTTTACCCGCCGGGTGCGTGATCTGTGTCGCGATGTTATTGCGTCGCGACACAATCACAGCTGGAAACTACTACTCTCATCATGTTGTGGCCTTTCATCATGCCATCTTGATTGAAACTTTTATCGGCTTCGGTGAAAAGGGTATGCTTTGTTTTGAAGTAGTTCAATGGAATAGAATGGGTTCAAATTGCTTGTACCTACTCACTGATATCTAAACAGTTATATTACACAGGTATTTATCGTGTAGGTACCATCTTTTTTAAATCATGTAATGCAAAAGTACTCACTGATATTATAGAAAAAAGACAAAACAATTACTTCACGACTTCAAATCCTCAGGCACGGTAGATATCTTCTCAGATCTCTACCAGTACCTTGATAGTATTCTAGCAGCGGCGACGGGGTTACAACCTGTCATGTAGGGAATATCAACTACCTAGGTACCTACTTACTGCAAAATATGTTATCTAAGTACTTATATTAAAAAGTAGGTAATGATAATGACGAAGTTTTCGGCCGCCCAAGCCTTCGATAGCTAGCTACGGCTAGAGCCGGGATCGAGCTTCTGCGACTGCTAGCAGTCACCCATCCTAATGATAATCACACAGAACGTTGCTTAATTAATGTCCAGTTCCTGATATAGGAACATGCTGATTTTATAAAATTAGTCGTTATTAGCTTCGTACCTATTATACTCCTATGTTAAGTTGGTTATGTTATTCCTATATTATAGTTTATGCCATAGAATTAGGACTGAACTTACTAATTCTATGGGACCAAAGTAAGGTTTGGGTTAGATCAATTGAGATCAATGTTGTGTATGTTTAAATAAATTGATGTGTCTCAATTACACAGGTGGTTTTTTGAGAAGGGCGATGATAGACAAGTCCGAAATCACGCGAGTTAAAGAAAAGTCGTGAAAGGAGTCATGGATTTGTAAGAAAACAATAACTGCATAGGTATCTATGCAGTTATTGTTTTCTTACAAATCCATAGAAATCATAGACCCTCTAGCACAGGTATTTCCATACTTAAAAGAGGGTCCCAAACCCATAAAATGTAACCTAGATTAAGTTTACTGAAATAAAATATTTGTATTTGTATTTGTATTTGTATCTAGTTTTACTATAAGCTTTTGCACTAATAGTTATACACGGGAAAATTGTATTCAGTATGTTTATTGCTTTATTATGTACCTAGGTAAGTTTAACATTGTCAGATCTTAGGACTAGATACAGTTTATCTTAGGCTCTCTAAGCCACATCGACTATTTCTGACGTAATATTGCTAAATATTATATAGGTAAGTTCTTCCTGTACCTACCTTCAATACCCATGCTATGAAGGAAGTAAACACAATTCTTACTTACAGTTTTCATCAGACGTCACTCAGGATTTCATCAAATAAAGCAAGTTAAGCTTGACTGATGTGCCGGAGCTTTCTTGCGCGAGAGGCGCCCCGCCAAGAATCGTAAACAGGGCCTAGAGACAATTTGCATTATTTACATTACGTTAACATTCTATCATTGACTGACTACACAGCTCAGATAGAAGTAGTATTAGTAGGTCTGCCTTCTGTGCTGTAGGTTGTGAGTTCGATCCCCACCGTGGACAAACATGTGTGTGATGAACCTAGATGTTCCTGTCCGTTCTAACAAATGCGATGTTACTTAGGTATATTTACTTTTGTAGGTGTAGACATCTAGGTAGGTACCTACCTAACATCGCATTTGTTCATCGCATATTACATCTAACTCTACCTCTTCACTTTCATAAGAGTACTTACCTACCTATATAAAAATATATTGTACTATAGTTTGGCTGTGAGATAAATATTTTTAAGGATTAAGCTCGCACAATGTACCTACACACAAATTATAATGGATTTAGAAAATATTTTCAAAATTGAGAATGCCAACATACATACATACATTACATTACAACATACATAACATGGTTGACGCTTATCTCTCTATTATAACTATATCATTGAGCAGCAGCGTCATCTGTGTGTCTGATGCTGAACTATTTAAATTAAGTATACCTAAACCTATCCCATGACACTTTCCATTCAATAGTTTTTATTTAGCAAATTATTTTGTAATTAGTTTGATCGGTTTTAAATAGATGGCGCTCTTCATAGCTCTGACCATGCTTACTTTCAGGAGTTCAAGGGTACACTAGAATTAATATAGTGTAGGTACTAAGGTTTGATCTTATGGGGTAGAAACTGCATTAAAGTATTTCCAGTAACTATGAGTGAGGTGGAATAATCCATCGGGGGATATTTGAGATACATACATCTATTAGAGCTACTGATCCTTCTCAAAACTACAAACCCTGATTTGTGGTCTAACAGATTTGGCTGCTATTTGTGAAGAGCTCATCCATGAAAGTACTATGATACTACCAACATGCTTTTTAATGCTAATGCTGTGGTTTGAAGGGTGTGGGTGCAAGCACATGAAGCTTAACACTTGTAGGGTATGTTTCAGGTTGATAGACACAGGCCAGGGTGGCGCTTCATAGGAACATTCCTAACATGCATGACCTAAAGGTAATGCTTTGTTCATCAACTAGTTGTATTAAAAAAAAATATCTATTTATATATACTTATTACCAAATAGTGATTTTAAAATGACCTAAAAGGTAATGCTTTGTTCATCAACTAGTTGTATTAAAAAAAAATATCTATTTATATATATACTTATTACCAAATAGTGATTTTAAAATGACCTAAAAGGTAATGCTTTGTTCATCAACTAGTTGTATTAAAAAAAAATATCTATTTATATATACTTTATTTTGTAAGAAGTAACATTATGTTCTCAGAAGAAACTTAGACATAAGTTCAATGTCTATACAACAATGAGTTAAGAACTTCCCGAGTATAAAGTTGGTTACATTACATATACATCTAATTCAACTTGATAAGTAGGTACAGGATATCTTAAAACAACACTTTTTGGATTTATAAGCTTACTTTATTACAACTAAGGTTAACATAATAGCAACTACTTACATAGTAAATATTTATATAGACATGCTTCAAGCTAGGCACTTATATTCACTATTATCATGTAGACTAGGTAGGTACCATACTATACTTTACCGGTACTCTACACTTGGGTACAGAAGTACTCCAGTGGTAGGTACTAACACTAACATATTACTAGTGTTTAAGCAGCTTCTACTTCTTTCTTATGAAACGGAAATGTTTGTTTATATCGTGCCACACCAAGGACAATAAAACCTGCAATATGCAAAAATAATAATTAGACATATTTAATTCAAATTACATGTAGAATTGATGTTGGTACTGCATTCATAGTTTGGTCTCCTCCTCTATATCCTTGATCTTGCGCACCAACAAAAAGTCTACCTAAGAGACTAGGTACCTATACTTAATTCTTTCTAAGCTTTAATCTCTATCTTAATTTCTTAGCTAAGTAGGAACCGAGGTAGCTGATATTCCATGTATTGAGTACTTGTTACCTACCGAAAGAGAAGCAGGAAATGGTATATTTTCCGGCAAATGTTTTGTTTTTATATGCGATATTTGCCAGATAACCTCCGATGCCGATGAGCCCTAGAGAGCTGGTTATTCTGCACGCCAGACAATCATGGGGCTTAGCTGCTACTTCTGTGGCCATTTTTCTGGGTTTTGGATTTCATTTACAATTTATAAACTAGGTATTTTCCAAAACTTCCCAATTCACTTTCCTTAGCACTTTGAGTTTGAGACCGAATCCGGATAATGTATAACCATGGAAAACACAACCCGAGAAATCACAGCTAGGCAATTCGCAGCCAAAATGTACACGAAAGCCATAGATTTGAATGTACAACCATGGAATACACAGAATCGGCAACCATTCATTGCTTTGATTCTCGTGTTACACCCACGACTCGTAAAGCGAAAAATGCATCCTGTAAACTAAACCTACTAAGCACCGCAGAATAAATAAAAGTAGTTTCCTTAGTAATTACCTATTACTTTCTTACCTAGGCAGGATACTTACATTCTCAAGCCACGATGATGCTATCGTAGTTTGCTATGCAAGCTAGTCTTTGCGAAACATCTGATGTGGTTTGGCGGGACCTAAGATGGCAAGTCGAATAAAAATAAATAATTATTGTTATTACAAACATGTTTGACGAACATTTTGATTGAACGCGATACAAATCCACAAATTAATATTGAAACCTCTTTAATTAGATAGATAGACATAGCTTTATGACTTTAATCCCCAGGCACGGTAGATACCCACCCCCTCAGTGCTGCTTTTATTTACTTACCTATTTATAAATGGGTACATACCTACCTAAGGGTAGAAACTAGGTACCTACCTACGTCATAATTATAGACAGGGACCCGCGTAGGCTGTCTTAGACATTTTGTATGGAATAGACTAGGGCAGAGATACACAGAGCAGACACGCACCGTCTCATCATCATCATCAACAGTCTGTAGAAGTCCACTACTGGATTATAGGCCTCCCCCATACGTTTCAGGAAGAACGATTCTGAGCCCCCATCCCTCGACTTCCCGCGGTCCTAACATGTCGTCAGATGTCCTACGCTTCGTCTTCAAGTTCGTGGTCGCCATTCGAGAAGCTTTTTCCCCAGCGCTTGTCGGTTCTTCGAGCTATATGGCCTGCCCATTGCCACCTCAACTTGCTGATTCTTAGAGCTATGTCGGTGACCTTGGTTCTACGGATTTCCTCATTTCTGATTTTATCTTGTAGTGAACACTCTCTATTCCATAAGTCATCACTGGTAACATACTGATTATAGATTTTCGTCTTGAGACTTAGCGGTAGCTGTGACGAGATGTGCCATAATTTCCCAAACGCTGCCCATTCGAGTTGGATTCATCGGCTGACCTCTTTGTCAAAGTTGGACTTACCTAGTTGGTCCCTCTGCTCTAGTGTAATCACTCTATACAAAATGTATGGGACAGAACGGTTTCTGACGCGTCTCGGCTATAATGTGATTCTACCTACCCACGTGTTTTGTCTACTTAGACATAGCATGATTGCTCTAATGCATTCAGCTGCCTAGGGCCTAATTGCGCTAATTATTTTCAGCTGGATCGCAATCGAACCTCAGCCGTATGACAACTTTTTGAATGATCCGAAGCGCGCTAATAATTTGACGTTTGGTTCAAACGTTAGACAGTCGAAGTTCGTACGTTTCTGCTGTCAACCAAACGGTTGAGCTAAAGTTGGTAGGGAGCAACTTTTTCTCAACCGTTTCTCGATCGTTGGGAATTCTATTGTTAATTTTAAGCTTATAAACCCTAATGTACGCGTATTTTTAATAGTAGAGGAGGTAGCTAGGAGTAGACGTAGCTGTAGCTACGTCTAATCCCCAATTCCGAGCCAATTGGCCTAATAAATCTACAAAAAGTCATCCTATCTAGAAGTCTAAAAAGAAGCTAAATAAAAGCTGGCCAAAGAGCTAGCTGGTCAAATAATTACCTTCACATGCCACCTTCTCTACGTTGGGATGCTTTGAACTCGAAACCAAGGTAATAAACCTTAAATATGCTTTCATTTTGCAAGAAATGAGTAACTTATTAGCAATGAAAACTACTTTGTTTTAGCTTTTGCTGGCCTTCTATGCTTCTGGTTCTTACTATTGTGGAGACAGTAATATATATTGTGTTTCTCAAGTCAATGTCTCTAAAGCCATCCATCAATTGATGATAATTTGAACAAAACAATTATGAAAAAATAAATACTCATTTCAACTGCATTATAGAACCAGTTAGAAGATAGTAAGCAGGTAGGCATTACAAATGAAAAGTTGAATCAGGTAGGTACCTACACTCTTAGTACATGCTGAAGATATTACAGCCTTGTGTTGCGGCCCAGACATATTTTGTTTTCATCAGTCATTCTTTTGGGAAAGAACTATGTACCTATGTATAATCTAAGTACTACCTAACTACCTGGTTATAGAAAAATTACCTAATTACATATGATATTTTTATTATTCCGGTTTCATAGCAAGTTTTGATTATCTAAATTAAAATAATGTTTGTCTTTGCAGGTGCCTGTTGGTGGTTAGCATGCTTATGCTCTTCTCCCTGTAACTGCTGCTAAAATAACAAATGCATGCCATATGCTGCACAATCTACCACATATTCTGTTCACTTTGCTGACAGCAAAGTAGGGGGCTAGCAAGCTATCTCGCAAGTGATGATGATTTGAACAAGACCATTTTGAAAATATAAAGCTTTCTCATTTTAACTACATTAAACCAAACAAAGTAAGTACTACAAATAAAAAGTTAGCTCAGATACCTACCTATACTCCTAAAAAGTACATGCTGAAGATATTAGAGCCTAGAGCGGCCCAGACATGTTTTGTTTTTTTCCCAAATTTTGCAATACTATTCGTCAGTTCTGAGAACTTATACAATCTAAGTACTTACCTAATTACCTGGTTTTAGTAAAATTACTTTATAAATGATACTAATATTATTCAGGTTTCACAGCAAGTTTTGATTATCCAGGTTAAAAGAATGTTTGTCTTTGCAGGTGCCTGTTGGTAGTTAGAAAGCTTCACTCTCCCTGTAGCTGCTGCTAAAATAACAAATGCATGCCATGTGCTGCACAGTCTAGTGCATATCCTGTTCACTCTGCTCACATCAAAGGAGGGGCTAGCAAGCAATCTTTGATAAACGGCATCAGCACCATAGACTGAATGTGATGCAGTGCATGCAACCTCAAGAAGCTACAGCTGCAACTCTCACGGCAGCAAACATTTATGCAAGACTTGTGGGCAGATAAGGAGATTGATCTTTAAAGTGTAATTGACTGAGGCGGGATGTTGTTCATGGATACATTCAATTTTGTCATACCTGTGTTTGTTGTATTACTTAAATATGGTGAATTTGTCTATAAGTTATAATAATTAAGTATGTATTTATAAAATAAATAATGTTCATCTATATAAACTGACTGATTATTACAGCCGTTACAGCCCAGTTGGTAGTAGCCCTGCCTTCTGCCCTGTAGGTGGTGGGTTCGAACCCTACCGAGAACAAACATTTGTGGTGGGTGGTCTAAGTACCTACGTATTTACAAAAAAATAAGTATACAAGTATACTATCAGTCATCTGGTTCCCATAGTACAAGCTATACTTAGCTAGATGCTAGATGCTTGGCTAGATGTTGTGTAAAAAAAAATGTCCACATAATATCAAAATATTTATTTATAATCAGTTTTACTATATGTTGGTACTTATTTAGTTGGATCTCAGGATTGGGGGTGCCTAAATACTTATAGCTTACAAAAAAAATTAACCATTTTAATTTATTTTACACACTAAGTTTGCTACTTACATAAATCATTTAAGCACAATTATAATTAATTGGAATATAATTGAAAGAGTAAGGGTGAATGTATGTACCATCTGTAATTTACTTGTAAGCACAATCAAGTGCTATGATGATAGGCACTTATTGATTATTGCTAATCTTACTAGAACATGGATGATTGTAAGTTTAGCTGCGCTGACTTCCATCCTAGTAGGTAGTACCTTTTGGCAGTAATCATCTTACTAATAAAAATACCTACCTATTACAATATAATTATTAAAATCTTTTGTTTTACTTGTAAGTACAACAAACTAAAACTTAATTATTCTGAGTTATCATACTAAATACTGATTGGCTGCACTGGTCTTTTACCTATTGGTCTAGACTCTAGAGCATAGCTCAAAGTAGCCCCTGCAATTTTCAAAGAAGCCTCTGCCTTCATTTCTTCTATGTAGAGGATCATTACTTGGTAATCTTCTAATACATTTCTACCTGCTGAAATTGAAATATATTAGGTTTTGGTAGCTACAAAGTGTTAACAGTATAGTATAGTAGTAGCTAGTTAATAAATTTGTAACATAAAATAGGTATAAGTACCATTATAGTATGCAAAAGTTTTATTTGGGGCCATTCATTTCATATGTATTTAGGAGTAAAAAAAATCATTAAACAAGTACATAGTACTTACATAATTCGAGGCAAATTGATCTTTTTTAACCTCAGTCAGAGGGCCAACATCTTTGCCAAGATATTGGTTGCAGACTCTTCCAACGAAATCAAAGTTTGTGTAGTGCTAGCTAGGTCCGCCTCCAGTAGCTCTATAACTATCATTTAGAACTAACTTTGCTTTGATTATGTACATATAGTCATTCAATGCCTGAAAGAAACGAACATTACTATTAGTTTATTGAGTTCTATTTTGATATTTTCATTTGATACCTACGTTATTATTTTTTGTTATTACACTTATCAACTTCATACAAGTAATCCCAGCAAAACTATACATAGAAGTGCTACCGGCGAGAAATAAAATAATAAAGATTAGGTAATTAAGTTTAGTAATCACACGAAGACAAAACAAAATATTAATAATTTCTTGTTTGTTTACATTTTTCCTCAAGAAATTCCCCACAGAATGCACAAATACGTCATTTAAAACCTCACTGTCACTGTAAGCTGTCAAAATTGAAGTTCCAGACGCTGTTTGATTGTTGATTGATTGATTGCTACACGTAATCCAATAGAACAACACTATGAATATATATATTCTGTGATCGACCGCGTTTGAACTTCGACTGTGAAACGTTTCAATTGTGGTTGTTATTAGAACGTTATCGCAATACGGATATGGCTCATCGGTCGGTCGTAACCGAACTATAATCGCAACTGAATTGCAACGTAACTTCGACCGTTTGAAGATGTGTAAAATTAGCGCAATCAGGCCCCTAAAACAAGCCTTTCGTGGGCATGTGAATATTGTGAATTAGTATTAGCCCACGAGAAAAAGAGTAATCTATCCTATGCCAATATTATGAATCTTTGTCGTACTTAACTGACTGACTGACATATAGATAACATACAGTTGGTCGTAAATACATCTGATATACGCTAACTTAAGCGCACGCAGCATAACGGTTACCGTAAGATATATAGTTAGATTCGCTTCCGATCGAAGATCTATCTTTAGAGGCAGCATAGTTTTTTAAAAAATTGTTTTTCTAATGTTGCATGTTGTGTTGCGGAATTCGGGTGTAGCACAAAGTGTGAGCAGTTTACTTAAACGAGAGTAGAATCCTAATTTAATTTTTTGGTAGAATTTGACTAACTTGACTAAAAACTATTTCAAATAATTGCATTGAGACTGGGAAAATTGACTGTCAGACAGAGAAGAGAAGAAAAATAAATAGACTTTCATTTTTCTAAAACTGGACTGAAAGCTCCATGGAAGTTATCGGTACCTATATACCTGTAAGTACTACGTTGATTACTTATTAATTCCTACCGCTGAAAGTAACATTACTCTAAAATGCAGACAAATTTTAGACTGAAATTATGCTTGAGTTTTTTAAAATTGGAACGGAGTGTTACTTCTCTGAATCTAAAACAGACAACAATTATTGAAATTAAAATTTTGTCATTCCATTTTGTCACGACGAATACTACCATCATCGTACTATCATCACCATCATCTCAGACGTGTTCCTTCAGCGATAGAGAGCACCGCATTGCACATTTTTTTTAAAACATAGATATGAACCCGACATTAGGATCATAAGGCGGGATAGCCACATGACACATGGCTAACCAGAGAGTGAAATTTTTATTAAGTACATCAATATTCACTTAGAAAAGAAAATTGAAAACATACTTTACCTTTTTTACTGGTAGAACTGTTTAACGCGGCAGTCGTCTTACGCGCTTCATAGACGCTTGACGCGACTCCGTATCTCAGACTACACCGACCACGCTTACTACGTACTATTTTTGTTTATAAACACCGCCTTTATTTACTAATACTAACCCGAAGTGTGCTCATTTATCAGGCAACAAGTGTAAAACACAGCTACCCTAAATTATGCATTCAGAGTTCATTAAGGTGTAAAGTTATTCGTAAACTTAAGTATCACATGGAAAGTGAATTAATTAATGATGAAACATAAACTGCAGTTGTTAGCACTGGATTCATAATATTAGTTTGAGGTGAAGTGTTTTATTCAGGAATAATTGGTGCGCTTTCTCAGCGGGTGAGATTTTTTTTTTATTTGAATGAACTTCAGATGAGTGATGGCCCATCTGATCTGAAGTGGTTACCATCACCTGTAACAAAGCTTTATTTCGTAGGTCACGTTCGTAAGAGACGTGCCTTACAATGCACTACTCTGCGTCCATCAACCTGAGGTAGGTATACAAGTGTGTGCCTGTTACTACACCGGCCCCAACACCCTTCAAACCGGAATACCTACAGAATGTTTTGCGGCAGAAATAAGTATGGTGGTAGTAGGTACTTTCCCGGAAGAGCCCTTCACTAAGAGCTCTACTCTAATACTACTAAAGATTCTAAAGATTGTTAAATAAATTTGCGCTTTGAACAATATCATGATTGAAAGAAATCTTCCAGAATTAACCAAAATGTTTATTATAAATTAACGGGTTCCAGAGCTTTCAAAATGTTAATGCCTCAAACGACAGTTAACTTCTGTTACTGACTGTACACAAATATATATAAAAATATTATAATCTTTATCCTAACGGGATACAGCGAGGGTTGAAGTTTGATGATAACTTCACGCGAACGAAATAGAGCGCGTTTTGCTAAGAATAATGATTAAAAATACATCCAAGATCTAAGACAAAACCTGATAATTTCTTAGAGATGTTCTGTTTTACCGACACTAGGTCAAGAGGTTATGACTTATTTTCGTGTGTTACCTCTACAATACTTCCATAGAATTGCGGGCAACGATTTGCGACATGTAGCAGGTAAACATTAGGTAGATGAAAATAACCGAAGACCGGGTTCAGTTGTTCTTACATCTTGTGAGAAACCTATATCTACCAGATGTGTGATTTTATAGATGAATGAATCTTAATATTGCATACCTACAACCATTTAATGTGTAGTTTTCACTTGCATCGCGTGAATGAAGCCAATTTTATACTGCGTGTATTATGTTGCTAGTAAGGACCACCTTCATGTTGCTTATTAACATTAGGTATGTGTCATTAAATAAGTATAAGTATACATAATTACAAAAGTGGGTAAGGTACTTAAGTACCTACTTCTTTAAAATTACCTCATATTTTCTAGTTCTAATTGAGATACTGTTGAGTTTGGGATTAAAAAGTCTACATGAAATATAGTACAAATTATTTGGTAGCTTTACAGAACAAAATATATGACTTATTATAAAATATTACGAAACAATAAAAAATTAGACATTACAAAGAAAATAAAAAGAAATTATGAATAAAATAAAACATTTATTACTAGACCGTTGCTAAAAGCTTTATATGAGAGCAGCGTATCCGTTTCCGTCGTATTTCAACCAGTTTTTATACTTTTAAGCCTTAAGCTTCCGGTCAAGTGGCGCCACCTGGCGGCCGCGCGCAGTTTTGCTTCGTAAAATGTACCGCGCCATCTTGAAACCATTGGCGTTTTGTTTTCCGTCGAAGCAACATGTGTCCAGCAGCTATCTCTGCGACGACAGTTGTTTAAAAATATTTTAAATCTATTTCCTTATAGTGTTAATCTATTTAAAGTGATATTGTACTCTTCATACTGTGCAAAGGAATAAATCGTGAGTACCTTCTATTATAAAATAGTTGTGCGTGATCGATTCTTTTAACGATTTTTTCGTTGTGATCACGTGTCTTTGATTTAAAATTAACCAGTTTACTTGTACAGGCTTAGCATCTGTAACAATTTTAAATTTTTATTGTAGTCAAACCTGTTCGATTTTCAGTAAGACGAGTTTTAATTTTTTTCAGTAAATTAGCCTTTGCGAAATATCAAACGTATTTATTTTGCAACAAATTAACCACAAAGTATGGCTCCTACTACAATTAGTACCAGCCATAGCTCGAGTTTGAAGTATTTCCAGCAGAGCCTATTAATCTAGCCAAAAATGGAACTCCCACTGTTTTTGCCGTAAGATAACCTCACAACGTGGTTCGAACCCTCAAAACATTTTAATTGTCTGTTAATACGAATAGAAATGTCATGCTGAGGCTATAATTAGTTTGGGTGGTTAGCTGGGAAATATAAATGAAATTAAATAGAATCATCTATTTGCTAAAGTATGGTGCTTACAGGTGAAATAACTTCCTAGACAGGCATTGTATTTACAAAGATTGTTAATGTTAAAGTTACGACAACTTTTATCAAGCTATCTGAAGTTCAGTGCTTTCCTTAGAAATTAAGATATTCTCGATATCTTAACGATGTACTATCATACTCTTCGGTAGTATAGTGGTAGGTAAGTATCCCCGCCTGTCACGCGGGAGACCGGGGTTCGATTCCCCGCCGACAAACTCCAGGTATAATAGACCTGGAAACAAACAAAAAGGGGAAAACGTCTTACGTCAGTTGACACTCGCTTATGCTTGTATAAAATAAATTTTTAATTTATTAATCTTTTAACAAAAATACTGCGGTATTGCATTTGTTATATTCTTAGGCTTTCCATGTAAGCGTTAATCTGAAGTATTAGCAAAGAGAAACCTTTTTCTTCAACTTTGCTCTTTATTATTTTCATAAATTTTACGAGATCTTTTTTAACAAGTTTGCGGGTACTCAGCTAAAAGTAACAAATACATAAAGATGTTATTACAAGCATAAGTGAATGCGCCACTGAGTAGAATACCCGTACAATTCCTACATTTCTCGGTACTTACCTACTTGGGTGTTTGAGTGCAAGCAAACCTGGAAAAGGTGCAAATCTTTTCTGAGCCAAAACTGGTTCTGGATGGTGAAATCCAATCGAATTTAATAACGACCACCCCTCGCGGGGGTAAGACGTTTGTACAAGAACTGTGTTCTCGAAGGTGAAATCCAATCGAAGTTAATAACGACCACCCCTCGCGGGGGTAAGGTGTTTGTACAAGAACTGTGTTCTCGAAGGTGAAATCCAATCGAAGTTAATAACGACCACCCCTCGCGGGGGTAAGGCGTTTGTACAAGAACTGTGTTCTCGAAGGTGAAATCCAATCGAAGTTAATAACGACCACCCCTCGCGGGGGTAAGGCGTTTGTACAAGAACTGTGTTCTCGAAGGTGAAATCCAATCGAAGTTAATAACGACCACCCCTCGCGGGGGTAAGGCGTTTGTACAACTGTGTTCCATCGCTCGGAACTCAATGAACTTATAATTATTCTGGCCATCTGAGGTACACAAAGACCTGTATCGTGTACATCTCATATTTTGGCCATCAATATCTGGTGGGTTCTTACTAGAAAATCCAAACCAAAAACGACCGCCCCTCGCGGGGGTAAGGCGTTTGTGTAACTGTGTTCCATCGTGTGGAACTCAATGAAGTTGTAACTAATCTGGCGTTCTAATGTACGCAAAGACCTGTATCGAGCACATCTAATTTTTGGCTATCAGTTTTTGGTGGTGTCTCACAGGAGAAAGCCAACCAATAACAGCCGCCCTTCACGGGGGTAAGGCGTTTGTACAACTGTGTTCCATCGCGTGGAACTCTTTAAACTTTTAATGACCCTGGCCTCCTGATACACGTACATACGTGTATCAAGTACACCCTCGCGGGGTTGATGTCACCCTAACCACTTTCAATACAAGGGTCAACTCTCTGATGCTCAGTTTGAGAACTGTAAGTACACTGGCATAGTTTTATAATAAGAGGCTCGTCGCCCGTGGCGCGTGCCTTAAACATTTTAAAAGTGGCCCAAGTACGCTCTATGGCCCCGAGCGGGGTTAGAAACCAACATATAACATCTAGTAATAGTTGTTACTCGTAATGTTAACAAGAAAGCCAGTTAACACACTTCCACTCTCAATGAAAAGAAAGCACTAAAATAAAGATTTGAATATAAGCGTTGCCTTGTTTATGCATACCCCTTTTACACACTGTAAAAAATGGGTTACACATTTTAAAAGCATAGTACTTACAGTACAATGCTTTCACTTTCGTCATTTCTATTTCTAGTGGTGCAGTCTGATAGGTCAGCCTATCATCATCATCATCACCATCAGCCTATCGACGGCCCCACCGAATAAACGTGTAAGAGCTCTTACCGTAATTTTTTTTTTTTTGATTTTTCGGTGTGTCGGCTTAAAATACACCTTCTAAATTTTTTTCAGATATATTTTCCAATAAATTTCAAAAAAAACGCACTTCGAATGTTTATTCTACGGAAAATAAAAACACTAAACTCACACGAATATTGCAAGAATGCGCCTTGCACACCGTCTACTCTTACGCATTTAATGCAAACTTACTTTAGAATATTATTCGTCGGAAATTAAACAAAATACTGTAACTGTAAAGAGTTTTGCCTAATTTTAAATGTTGTCTCAGGTATGTAACTAAATTTATGATTTTATTCTTTGGTTCTAATGAATCCTCGTATTTGTAAAGATCTTTAGTACAACATTGAATTTATACCAAAATATGTATTGTTCATTTACTATTTAAAAAATTAGGTTCAAAGTGTGTAACTTTATGTTACACAAATTTTTTCGTAGTAAGTTTACCAGTTTATCAAGTGAAAAACTCCAGTCTGCCCGTGACCACGGCTATTGCAACATAGTCGAAATGTCGGGAAAATAAATAAAAAAGGTAATACGCGATAAATACCCGTGTAATATAAGTCTTCAATATGTGTTCCGATCGCGAAAGTTTAAAAAATACTAAGTGAAAAACTGTTTTTATTCCGTAAACGATGAGCGCAACTTATAGAAGGGCGCGAGAAGTTGCGGGTTCGATTCCAGCCTTGGGATAAATGTTTGTACGATCTGCAAATATTTATTCCGGGTGTTCTGGGTATTTTTTATATATCATAAAAAATATCTATATATGTAATGTATTGTATTAAGTATATCAATCATCTAGTACCCATAACACAAGCTCTGCTTAGCTTGGGGCTAGATGATGCTGTGTGGACTGTCCAGCATTATTATTATTATTATTATAAGTGTTACAGGATCAAACTAGTCAAGCAGTGCATGCGTCCCTTTCGTTGCCCAACACTCAGATTCATACGGTACGACAGGCTTTATGATCGTCTTGTACACTCTTGCCTTAATTTTAAAGGGCTTACGCCGATCACATGTTGTTCCTGAGACCTGTCACCATTTTATCCATCCTACATTTATTCTATCTTTTACATCCCGGTCAATTTCACCGTCGTTTTGGATTATTGAACCGAGGTACCGAAAATCGGAGTAGGCTGATAGGGAGACATCATCTATGGCAATAGGGGTGAAACTGGAGGGACCACCATAGTCGCAAAACAAGCGTTTCGTTTTTATTCTGCTGATCTTCAACCCGACAATCTCAAATTTCTCCTATTACCATTTTCCCAGCCTGTTCTGGAGTTCAAGTGCATCTTCACCAACAAGAACAATGTCATCGGCGAACAGCATACACCAGGGTGCTCCTTCCTGTATGCCCGATGTCAGTGTCATTCATAAACAGAATAAATAAATAGGGGCTTACTGCCCGGTACAAGCTTATAGCCACACTGAACTTGATGACAGCTTCCGACTGAACGTGTGTGCTGGCTCGACTATACATAGGTTGAACCAGCTGCTCATGCTTTCCAAGAGTTTTCTTCTTATATAGAAATTACCATAGAACCTCCTAGACCACATGATCGTACGCTTTATCAAGATCCACGGAAACCATAGTATGCAAGTTGTACATCACCCTTGTTCTTGAAGATATTAAACCAATGAACTGTTACACCATTCGTCCTTGAAGAATATAGCCAACCACTTCCATCCATCCGCTTTTATTTACTTTCACACTTCTGTTGGTATAACATCTGGTCTTACTTCTTTTCCACTTTCCATACCCTGCACAGCAGTTCTTAGTTCATCCTCTTTTACTAATCCCATGTGTAATTCCATTGCTAATGAAATTAATATTTTGGCTCATTGAGACCGAACGACGGCGATATTGATCGAGGCATGAAGAATAAAATAAAATGTAGGATGGATGAAATGACAACAGGTCCCAGAAACCACGTACGATCTAAAAATGCCTCTTAAACTCCCCTTAAGTTTACAAAACGATCATTAGATCTGTTGTATTGTATGGATCTGAGTATTGCACAACTAAAGGGACTGATGATAGACAGGTACATGGAGCAGAAATATTGAGAAGCAATAGGCTATAGGAATAGGCAGGCAATAAGCATGTCATTGTCAAGGCGGATGAAAGTCATGTTACCTGGAGAGTGTTAAATATGAATATAGATGGATATGTTGGTCGAGGTAGACAAAAGAATAAATTGATCTATGTGAAATATGACATGTATAAGAAAGGAGTGAGTACTTATAGATATGACGGCTGATGCAGGGCAGTGGAAGAAAAGAAAATGTTGTGCCGATCCCACATAAAGTGGGTCAATGTGGGGTAAAGTGGGTATCATCATCATCATCATCTTCCTGAGATGATGATGATGATGATGATGATGATGATGATGGTTATGAGAACGTTGATTATTACTAAGCAAAACAATATCGAGATTAATTGTTTGTTTTTTAAGAAATATTGCTGATTTATCATGTATTTAGTAAATTTTAATGTTTTTAGCAGATAATCAATGAGACTCTATCGACAAAATTTTTTTTTGTTCTATTTAATGCATTTTGTGTAGGTAGGTACTCGTAGGTACCTCTAAATATTAACTAAATGATATTTAATTAGGTATTGTATTAGTTAGTAGGTTAGTTATTTTTGTTGCCCTCATGGGTTGTAATTAATCTCAATTATTTATTTTCGGTAAGCATGCCTTACGAAACATAATAAAATAAAAAGTTGATCGAACAATATTGTAATACACTATTGCACTTCCGAAATGTTCCAATAGTTACAAGAACAACCGTGTAACTACCTAATACTAACATTGACAAATCCTAAAAGTCCATAGTACAAAAGGGCATTAATATGTTACACTTTTTGGTAATAACATATTTTCCCACGAATAATAATGTAAACATAGCATACACACAGCCGCCAAAGTTTTGTTACTAGAATAAACATTTAAAAGGGTTTTTTATTAATATATCGTTAATCATTAATATTAGCTTTTTCGTTTTTTTAACGATATATAGATAATTTTTTTTCCTTTAATTTGGCTATACATTGTGTTGACGTACATCTAACCAATAATGAGCTATATTTTTTTTTACGTTTTTTATTTTTCCTGTAAAGTTGCGATTTTCACTTTACACGTTTATTCGGTGGGGCCGTCGCTATATTAGTCCACTGCTGGACGTAGGCCTCTCGGTTTTCGGCTTTTCTCAGCCATTATTAGCCTTAGTATAATCCCAAAGCGCTACACGGTCATTTCTGTTTGCCAAGCCTTTTACCTGATAAGTATAACAAAGATTCCGGATTTTGTACAAAAACCTGGCGTATTATACAAAGTAAATTTTTCACGAGCGTACTTCAAGGTAGTAAAGTCCTATAGCTACTTTTTACACCTTATACAAAGAATTTGTTGAAAATACTTTACTTTTGTTGACCAGATGCCAAAATAATTTTTTGAAGATACTGTTTTTACCGAACGAGTTGGATGGCTAAGACAAAAGGTTAGCTATTGATATCGTTAATCGTGTGAATCTCTGCGATCACAAGTCAAAGTCATAAGGCATTTATTCCATGAAATCATAAAGATAACTTATAATTGTGCTAGAGCTAGGTGAATCGCATCAAAGTGTTGCCATGCTTTATTGAGATAGATAGATACATACTTTATTAAAATTGTATAGACTATAAATTTAAGAAACGCAATTTCTTCTAAAAAAGCTATCAGTTTATTAGATCAAATTCAAAGACTGATTTTTCCAAATTCATAAAATGCATTTTCTGAAAAAAAAAAAAAAAAAAAAAAAAAAAAAAAAAAAAAAAAACCTAGTGCCTGCTAGTTATTATACACGCTAGTCAGAGCCAAGCACCAAGCACTTACCTAGGCACAGTGCGACAAAAGGATTCACTCCGAGGACAATTCCGAGGAGATTCCAATCATGATTGTCCAAAATGTTCTAGGCAGGTATCAAATCATGCTGATAATTTTTAAGCCATCATCATCCAGTATGGTATCTATTACCGGTCGGTGTGGTTTGCTAAGTGGCGAAATTTCAAACACTGACTTGTCCGGCTCTAAATCCGCATATTGCAATCTAGTGTAGACTACCTTCTCTTTATTATCTTATGAACATGTAATAAATTTTACAAATAGATTTATTTTAGTAAAAAATACGTGAGGATAGTACAACTATCCTTGAACTATTTCATGGTGCGTTCAGTGTTCTGCGAAACTATACTAACTCGCATAACAGCTCACATCATTTTACTATCATAAATATCCCTCGTAATATTTCCTCATGGGAAATTACATGTTGACGTGCGAAACTCAAAGTCTAAGCTGTGGAGAAAAATCTAGTTTACAGGATTTTCGTTGATTCACTGTAAGTGTGGGAATACGAGGAGAAATATGAAATACAGACCAATTGGTATAATTACTGCCGCGCACTGCCATATACCATACATACCATACTGCCATATATTTTTAGCTCATGTATGCTTCGATAACATGTGGCGTGAAATCGTTAGTAGTACTGCATATGTTAAATTTATCTTTGTGAGTTATGATGACCCAGACGCTTGTCTCTTAAACTCTTACGTTTAATACAACTGATTTTAAAAAAGTTTCCGGTTTGGGACGCTGACAAACTTACTTATATTTCAAATGATTCTATTGTCATTTATTAAAATAGTCGCACCACGCACGCTAACTCAGGAAGACACTTATATGATCAGCCCTTGCGATAAATCTTACTTGCAGTTGATCCTGTTCCACATTGGATCTAACAATGGTTCAAAATTAATATCAAAAATATATAATTTGGTTTCAATCATTACACTATTTACTGGTAATTCTAAACTCAAGATGAATCGTATTCACATTGGATCCTATTCCACATTAGATCTACTGATATTATCACTTTATTCGACAGTCGGTTCAAAACTGATTGCAGTAATTATTATAAATAATTCCGTTGAAAATTATTATCAGAATTACTGATAATTCTAATTCCAGTATATTTAGGAATAGAAGAAACTATAAGTGGAATAAAAGGCTTTACTCACTTATTATTTACAGTAGTAAAGTATAACATAAGGCCGCATTACGCACCGTCATAGCAAGCTAGGTCAAAATGTTGTATAGGGAGACTGCTACATGACACTTCCGTACTTTAGATCCACGATATCTACTAAGTGGGATCAAATATTATTTCCCGACAATTTTTTTGCCTGAGGGGTTTATCAATCAGATGGTGGGTACCAGCACATTCACATGTGATAGGTTATAAGCAAGTACCACTCCATTCTTACAAATCGTCCGGTTGAAGCAATAACTGAGCTTAATAACCCTTTCAAATAATAAAGTGTTAGTAGCATGGTGATTTACGAAAACTTTCATTGTTTCTGATTATAATAAAATCTGATCTTATACAAGTAATTACACATTACAATTACAAGTAGTTATTGTAAATAACTGCAGCGATAGTAACTGATCTGTACACTACATATCAAGTACAATATATGATGTGTTAATAAGTTAATAAAACATAAATTTTAATTTTCTATTCTTAGTAGGTACCTACCTACTTACTATTGTAAAATATTTTAATGTCACATTGGCGCTAGGTTACCACCTATTTCTTACAAGTGGCGACACCAGGCGATAACAAACAGGTCTCATATAAAGCTTTTAGCAACGGTCTAGTAATAAATAGCAACGTTTTACCTGAAATAAAACGTATATTTAATACTTACCTTGCTAAAAGCTTTCACTTTTATCTCTGCCTGGTGAAATTAAGCCAATGGTTTCAAGATGGCGCGGTACATTTTACGAAGCAAAACTGCGCGCGGCCGCCAGGTGGCGCCACTTGACCGGAAGCTTAAGGCTTAAAAGTATAAAAACTGGTTGAAATACGACGGAAACGGATACGCTGCTCTCATATAAAGCTTTTAGCAAGGTAAGTATTAAATATACGTTTTATTTCAGGTAAAACGTTGCTATTATGTCGATTATGTGGAATTAAAATTTATCATTTAGAAAATTGTCAATGGTATAATAAGCCTTTTCTTCCAGTAGTTTATTTAATTTTTTCCTAAATTCGTTCAAATTACTTTCGGGCGTATTGACAAAGGGATCTTATTGTAAATTGGACGTAGTTAAGCAGAAAGGACTCAATCCACAATTTTGTCAAAAATGAAGTAGATATGCCACAGTGGTCTTTGAGGTGGGATCTTTCATTCAGCAAAAACGCCTCAAGAATAAAAACAAGAATTCCATTTTTTTAGGGCTATAGAACCAAACCACATGTTAGGCAGGCATATTTTTATCATTAGCAGTAATAACCCAACCTGTTTGAATCGTTGCTGATAAATTCAATTTCGAAGAATCAAGTCCATATAAAATAAAGCTAAATGGACTCAAACCATCTGAATCGTTTTAGATAAATGCACTTTCTAAGAAACAAGCTTATTGTGAAGACAGCTAAAATGACTCAAACTGTCTAGGTCCTTTTTGATAAATTGAATATCAACGAAACAATCCGTTCTTAACAATCAGCTAAAAGAACTCAAACTGTCTAGGTTGTTTCCAATAAATTGAATATTGAAGAAACAAGCTGATTAAATATTCAACTAAAAGTACTCAAAGCTTATTAATTGGGGGTTTGTTTCTTTTTTTGCGGTAAATGGAAAGATCATATATAAGTTTTATAACAAAACTATTTTTTTAATTTTTTTTTCGCAATAATTCAAAAGTAAAGTAAATTTCAAAATACAAATAATTTTTGAATCCAGTACCGAAAACACGCCGACAGCTCCCGAACAAACCCGAGCGGTTTTCACTCATTGCAATAGCCGTGCACGCTGTACTGTTGTTAGATAGCTATAACATTATGACGTCACTATGGTATGGTGATCAATCATGGCGCGTTTATAGTCACGTGATTTTTTTTCAAATTTTATTAATTTTTAATTGATTATAATTAATTGAAAAAATACTTTTTTAAGTTTTTTGCATTAAATATAAATATTATTAATAATAATGTATTAAAATACATAAAAAATCTATATTTTTTTTTCAAAACCCCAACTCCCTTCAGAAATACGTCCCATTATAGAACACAGAAGAATAGCGATTATCAATAATTAAAAAGTGGGCATGACCGGTCAAAAAATATATGAAATATACATAAACGAACTAAAAAAGGTATATAACAGATTAATAATGCCAGTTTTAGTCACAACATTCAAATGTGTATTTTATGATAAATTTAATCTATGCTGTAAAACTTTAAAAAAGACACATGCAATAAACGAGACATTCTTACACAAAAAATAAAACACTGCACAGTGACTGATGAAAAGTTTAAATTGGAGGAAAAGAAAGAAGTACACCTTAAGCGAGCCCAAGATCTTCGCGATCATATGAATAGTTTACGAGTAAAAACTGATAGAAGATTCGAATACATATGACCTGGAAAAAACTCTTTTTTTCCAGGTTATATGTTAGACCTGGAAATATTTTTTTATAAGCTCCAGTTCTGGTCGTATAACAGTGGAATCCATGTTGGTTCCATGAACACTGCTCACTGTTAGGTTTGGTGAGAAGGGGAAGCTGGGAGAGGATCACAGGAGGTTGAGTCATGCTTGGTACAGTTTATAAGAAACGATTTAGACTTCGGAATAGAAGATCTGGTACTACGGAGTGATTGTTGTAGGGGTCAAAATTGAAATATAAAAAATATTCTTAAAAAGGCATTACTATCCAACACCGTCTCTCATTCAAATTTGAAAACTATAACATTAAAATACCATGAAAGGATATATTCTGCCGAAGAATATATAAATGTAATGAACAGTTGTAGAAATAAAAATCCTATCAAAGTAAACAGGATGCAGAAAAATGGTTTTAAAAGTACCAGTAAAATTAAAAAAAAAAGTTGTTAGTAGAAATACTTTCAAAACAAAATAAAAAGTTAACTGCCTGAAAACTAATTAAATATTAATAAAAAGAGATAAACTAAAAGGAAACAGCAATATAGTGGAGGATGTAGATGGATATGGCCTGGTACCTACCTGATTTTGATAGATTTGACTTCATGCAATTTGTTTTACTTTTTGTAACAAAATACCTACGTTTTTATTGAAAAAAGACGTATAATTTTAAACTATTTATTACTTAGGTTGTTACTGAGAAATTATAATTTATACCGCGTCATGAAAATACTAATTTAGCAGTATGGACTCAATCCATATTTTTCGCAATAAGTCAAGAAATACGTAATAAATTTATAACATAAACACATAGTCATAGATATGATTGATTTTGCTCTGGACATATAATTAATTCAAAAACTCAAAACACAACATCACTGAAGAATACCACTTTGAACTTTAAACGTCATTATCTCAAAAGTGACATAATGTGGATTGAGTCCTTTCTGCTTAACTACGTCCAATTATAAGGACCATGTAATCTTAAACACTATAAGGTAGGTAGGTACTTACTTTTAGTGCAGTCCGGTAAGTGGTTGAACAGCTGCTTGCATTTCTGGTACAATCCTAAGTAGGTTAATGTATATAGTAACTTATGTAACAAACAAGGGTACCTTATGTCATACGTAAGTGTACGGTACTTACAATGAATATAGCTGAGTTTATACGCTACGCTACGCATTGTCAAGTAGGTAAAAGTGAGTTTACACTGTGGCATAATGATTATATTTGTAGGTCAACTGCATTATGGATTCGTGTGTTCGTAAAACAAGGACTACCTTCACAACAGTATTACTGTAGCCCGGTAACGCTGTCGGAAATCGCTAGGCGATTATACCAGCATTTTAGTCCGTTCGAAAAAAAAAAAAAAAACAGTATTAGTTTGAACGTTTTGGAATGGAGTGGGGATTCTATAGAAGAATAGATACGAGTAGGTACTATTATGCTGCTGTAATTTTTCTTGGTAAATAAGCTTTTATTTTATGCTAGAAAGTTTTCTATGATTATAATATCTTGTTTTGTTTAGGAATAAAGTAAATAAATGCACTTTTAATAAAACGTGTCATTTCAAGAAGGTCATATCGATTGAGAAACTCAAATTGAGTGGAGACTTTTGGTATTTTCAAAGTAGGTACTTTATTTTTTCGAAATGATCCCACAATTTGCTTTTTAATACCTATAAGATATTCCGATTGAACTACTTACCAAAGATATTGTCGTATTAACAAGATTCAGTCGATCGTGTTGCTCTATTGTGTATGTAATGGACTGCAGATATTTTTTTTCTGAATATAATATACTAATGTGTTTACATACTAAGACCTAACTCACCTATTTTATGGTAAAAAATAAAATGGTACACGTGCGCTCGTAGAAATACATTGTTATTCATCTCATAATTTTACAAATTTATATTTACGGGCTTACCTAGTACCTACTACCTACGTCACTTCCATAAAGAAATAGGTGTCAAAACTAATTATACTTGTAAGTCCTATTAAAACAATGCTCTAAACTAAGTTAACTTTATAGACATAACGACCGATGTGGCGCTGCGGGCGAATATCCGCCTGCGACGCAGGAGGTTGCGGGTTCGATTCCCGCCTTGGGATAAATATTTGTACGATCTGCAAATATTTATTCCGGGTGTTCTGGGTATTTATATGCATAATAAATAATATCTGTATATCTGTACTGTATTAAGTATATCAGTCATCTAGTACCCAGAATACAAGCTCTGTTTAGCTTGTGGCTAGATGACGTTGTGTGGATTGTCCATCATTCTTATTATTATTATACAGTAAAGTACGAATAAATTTGAAATTCGAAATGTCATTACTTGGCTCGAGTCACATATAACTTTAAATTGTAAAATAACTCAAAAAATACATGCTCATAAATACATTAATAAAGTCATACGTGCTAACTCCTTGGTGCGGAACAGTAACCATCCCTTGTTTTCCAGATGAGTGACGCTCAAGGATTAATCAAGTTAGTGTCGTTTTTGAGTAATGTTTTAATAAAAATTTGTTATAAAATCTGTAGCCGAGTGTAGAGCGTAGACGACGGCAGCGGCGTCCAACTAATTGCGTTCAAGTAGTCATCAAATCTAATTTGCCCTAGCAGACCTTGAATGATTGAGATTGAGTCCTAGTAGTTTTGAGTGACGCTCAAGGATGAATCAAGTTAGTGTGGTTTTTGAGTTTATGTTTCAATGAAAATTTGTCATAAAATCTATAGTCGAGTCGCTAGATTTACCCCATTGATGGCGGCAGTGACGTCTAATTAATTGCGTTTAAGTAGTCATCAAATTTAATTTGTCCAAGCAGACCTTGAATTACTGAGATTGAGTCCAAGCAGACTTTGGTCGTGTCAACGCGGCTTTAGGCGGTGCTCAACGAAACATCATTCATTTATCATCCCGTGACTAATGAAGTTGATGTAAGGAGACTTACAAACAATAATTGCTGTGAATACCCCAGTGTGTGATAGCTGTACAGTAGGTATTTATAGTCGCAAGCGATGACGAATGTCTAGTTCATTGTTGTTAGTACTAGTTGTAAGGCAGGTATTATTGTAAGAGTACCGTATAATTTTGATGTGTCCAGGAGACTATAGAGTGCACAGCTGTTACTACGCTTGACAGATGGATTGGTACCCGCTATTGTTGTTATGTGGGTACAAATGAGTTGCTGCTGACATCCCCTGGTGCGTTCTCTTTGTCACCTCTAACTACCTCTACGGGAGGTTATGGAGGGGTCTTATATACTAACCCCGGACCAAGACAGTTCTGAAATCGTAGTTTAAAATAAAAGCATGTCTGACCATGTCTTTCCTGTGCATAAGGCCGAGCTAGTTCAGGGGTATGAGTAAAAAATTTCTTGACATTGTATAAAATTCATCTAGGTACAATAGAGGCTTGTTTACTTACGATACTTATTATGCATAAGGTTTCATTTAATTATGTAGATTTCATAACCATTATCTTGTACATTCTTCAGATGCAATTTAGATACTGAAGATGGTGTGAAGATAGGGGTACAATGGTGCCTCTGGCAAAAATATGTTACTGTCATGTCGGTAAAATTAAATGCTATCCACGTAGCTTCCAACAGCTTATTCTTAGGCAAGGTATGAAAAAACAAATTACTTTAAATATAGCTTTGCATTTTTATAGATAATTCTATAAAGTATATAAAAATTCCTTTAAAGCAATTTTTATACATTGAAATGTAATAAAATAGCATCTTAACGCATGAGAAGCCAGGTAGAGAAAGTGTTTGTGCGCCGGGTACTGATATTACGTCATTAGGATTTCATTATGGATTCTAGTCATCTTCCTACGACGACGTTGAAATGGACTGTCGAGTGCACAACAGTGACCAATTACGTATCTCACTAGAAATCGCTCTATCGAAATTAGATTTTAAATTGGAGCTGCTCCCGTGAGACCTTTCGATTCGGCTGACATCTCGACAAATACAACATACAAAGTGTACATTCGTGTGTTGTATTTTTTTTATATAAGTAACTTGCTGATGGAACAAGTGGATGGCACCTGATGTTAAGTGGTTACCATCGCCTTTAGCAAAGTATTTCTTCGTAAGTCACGCTCGTGAGGAACGTGCCCTATGATGCACTGCTCAGAGTCCATCAACCTGAGGCATACAGACCTCATGTGCCTTTGTTGTTTTTCTTGTTATGTTTCTATATTGTTTGCACTCTACTTCTTCCTGTTATTTGTCCATTATTGAAACAGGTAAATATCCTGGTAACCAGGTAAACAACTACATGTTCTTTTACTTGGAGTTCTCTTGATATTAAAAAAACCGGCCAAATGCGAGTCGGACTCGCGCACGAAGGGTCCCGTACCATTATCTATAAAAAAACGGCAAAAAAATCACGTTTGCTGTATGACAACCCACTTCAATATTTATTTTATTCTGTTTTTTAGTATTTGTTGTTATAGTGGCAACAGAAATACATAATATCAAAATATCAACTTTCTAACTACCACGGTTCATGAGATACAGCCAGATAGCAGACAGACAGACAACGGAGTCTTAGTAATAGGGTCTCGTTTTACCCTTTGGGTACGGAACCCTAAACACCACACAGTACAGTGGTTTCACAACAACTTTATTCATTAAAATTACAGGAATCGCTTTGAATCTGTTCGTTTTCGTTAAAAGGGGGAAAACAAGAGGTTTTTAAGTGTGGTAACTTTGTGGTTAGCAATTCCATCGAGATCGCATTTCAGATAATTCAGCTGCTTTAGCTTTGAGCTTGGCTTTTAGATACGAACTTTACATTATTAAGGGGTTAGCTGAATTTAAAATGTTTCTTGCAATCGTCTCGTTAAGTAAACAGGCATTGCAGCTGTTGGTGATTAAAACAACGTTTAAAGATGATTTTTTCAATCATACCTCTATTTACGGGATGCTCTAGTCTAAACAGGATTTAAAATGGAGATTCTATCTAAAATCCTGTTCCAAACAAAGAAGAAAAGCCAGAAAAAACCTACTATACCATAGAGTAGGTCTGCCAGCATCTATTCCATCCTCATAGCTTAGTCAGCCTATTCTACAAGTAAGACATGGTCTATAAATGTAGACCTAACTAAACCACGGGTTCCTCACGATATTTTCTTTGACCATTTGAGACGTGCTCTCATATTTTTTTTACTGGATTAAAGGTTTTATAAAAATCTGTCTGCATTGTGTCGAATGGTGACGGAAAATATCGTGAGGAACCTTAGGATATTTTCCTTGCTCATTTGACACAGTGGTCTCATATTTTTTTTAAATAAAAAAATCATTCGTGCACTTCTGGTATAGAGGTTTTATAATTTTTTTTTTTCTATTATGATTTTACATAGAATTTTTTTTTAAACGTAGATTGTGTGGAATTGCAAAACACATAGAACCACATAACAAAGTATAGAAAGCAAAGCTACCCCAAAAAATAAATATCTATTTGGCAGCGATAAAAACCACAATCAAGTGTTCTTGTAAACACGGAACATCACCCCGAAAAGAAATTTATTGGAAAAGCTAGGGAAATTGCGAGGGTCGCACGGAAATGGAAAAGCTTTGAGGATAATCACGCCATCACTCCAACAGTGCGTTTCAAATAACATCGAGTGATGGAGTTCTTACATACAGGATGTTTCACGACCCAATATAGGGTACCGCGCTATAGAGCTTTCATATAGGTACGTACTTCAAGTAAGTACCTATTTATAGAACTACTTCTGTGAAAACATCGTGAGGAAAACCAGTTAGTATTCTAGGACCGGCGATGGGCTTGCAACCAGTCACGTATGGAATATAAAGCTGCAAAGTCAGGGTATGTGCCAAAAGTCGTACTTCTGACTACCCGCATTAGACTTACTACATGGTACTAAATGATCTGAGGGAATATCTACCGTGCGTAGGGATTAAAGTCATGAACCAATTTTTGGTGTTCTTGCCTTTTTCTTTTAAACTAACATACTTTAGCAAGCTGTTTACTAGTGACATAGTCCGCTCATTTCCTAAGCCGGTCTTTTAGTGATGACTTTCTGATGATTATGGTATAGTGGTCTTATGATACGGGTCTATAAAAATATGGGAGATTGCAAGAAAAACGATCTAGGTTTTAGGAATTTATTAAAAGATAAAGCATCCACCTTCATTATGCGAACCGCTAAGGAGTGGAACTCATTACCAGCGTCTGTTTTTCGACCACTATAATAGTCTGGATCTCTTTAAAGCAAGAGTAAATAGATGTCTACTAGACGTCTTGCTTCGTCGTCTCTTACCACCAGGTGAGATTAAAGCCAAAAGTTAGTCTACCGACGATAAAAATATGATATAACGATGATATATAGGTACCTAGTATGATTTTGAACAATTGTTTCTACAGATTTTTACAAACAACTTATTTGTATTTAGAACCTACGTCATTTTATTTTTAATTTGTGGCTTCATCGAGAAGCACCAGTAAAACAAAATAAAAACTATTTTCAAGACATTCGTTTTTTAATTTAAAAAAGTCCGTCAAAAGATAAATATTGCTTCAGTTGTTGCCATCTCTTACCAATAAGGAATGAAAAATAGTGATAGGGCTAACATTTAAATTTAAATATCGTATTTGTAATGTATGGCGATTAGATAATAGGTAATATAATCGTCTACAGGTTAAGTATACAGTTAGACTGTACATGTAACTAAATTAACAAAAAGGTACAACGTGAAATCAAAACAAACAAGCTATTTAATTTACATTTACGGCTTGTTTCTTTATTTGATAAAAGAGTTACCTATGTGAAATAACCAACTTGATAATATAATAAAATAAAACACTACCTATCAAAGTAAAGTTATTATCACAGAAATGGTGTCTATTATCTAACCGATGTAATTGATAGATTATTATAATCCTTCTTCGATAGAGTTTATTTCGTTTAGTGGTCTCTCGGCCGTGGGCCGGTGTTGTGAAGTATTTTTTTGTGAAACGGTAAGTTTAAAGTATTATATAGGTAGTATCATCCACCCTTAGCCGATTCTAGACACTGTACGGTCACAGATTACTAAGGGTGTAGCACGGATCATTTAGACACGTGTCGGGCGAACATCCGAGTTACACACTGCGCGGCAACCAAGCAACCCTCCGCAGTGAAGTTACTGATATCGCGCAATGTATTTATAATATCAACTTATTACAGCAGCAATGTAAAATTTATTCGTGTTAGGCCTTCAGAATAGTAATTAGATTAAAACACGATTAACACGACGATACACGACGTACTTGATATGCTATTTGGTACAGATTGAGGCTTAAACTCTTTAGTATAAGAGAGATTGAACCATAATTTGAGCCGGAGCTTATTGCTTTCCGAGTCATAGGTTGAGCGATTAAAAAACATCACGTGATTAATGGACGACCCCTTATTCAACGAAATGATTTGAGAGATCCCTAGTTATGCCTAATCAATGGTAATTTTCTGTAGTCTTTTTATTTAGTTGAGTTTTTGTATGGTAAAATTTCACGCACATAGGTAGAGGTCAAAATTGTAAAAACGCGTAGCACAGCCTACCTGTTACCATACTAACATATAGCTTAGTAATATAATACGTACGCTACTAAATAGCAAAACAATTTGATTTTTATAATACTATACACGCTTTTAAAGTTATACCCATATTTTATTAAACTACTGCGGTTGTAAAATGCTTTTAGCCAAATTTTCAACACGCTCCCAAATTCACTTACCTTTACCTTGGGTATGCTCTTTGATGTCAAGTGTCTGGTAGCACATGTCAAGACCTTTCCTTTCTCTTACCCTGTAAGGAGTACAAACCTAACTAACTAAAGCTTATGCTGCTTCAATAAAACAATTACATACGGAATTTAAATCGATAAAGCGCCTAGATAAAATTTTATCGAATGTTAATAATCTTAATGCTATGTATAAAACAGATAAAGACGGCATCTGCTTTGAGCTGTTTTCTTGTAAAACAGTAACTTTGTTAGTTTTTATAGTGCTTACCTGCACTTAAGGAAATCACAAAGATTTTATATCACAAAAAAACAATAACTTTGATACTAATAAACTCTGCGTAACGATGAAGTATGTACTACCACCATGCCGATTTCTGCCGCCAAGCAGTTTACTGTGTTCCAGTTTTAAGGGTGTATATGCCAGTGTAATTACAGGCACACGAGGCTTAACACCTATATGCCGGTTGACTTAATTTTTTCAAATTTTTTTATATATTTATTCACTATGGTCTTCATAATTATCCAGACGTGTCTGCATAACAACTATCCACTTTCTTATTTTAAATAATATTTCTCACAGGTCCAGAGAGATAGCATTCCACCATGGCTCAGGACAACAGCAACTCTACCATGGAAATGGGCACCAGCGATCAGGTAAGAGTTCCTTCTTTATACATCCAGGCAAAACCTCGTACTGTATTATGTATCCTCATTATTTCGGCAGGTAGAATTTCTATTAGGTAATTTAAAAGTATGACATTATACTTTGAATCTATATAAAAGTTGAGTCTGTGACATAAATGTTTTTATAATTAGCGTAATTGATGCTTTTGTAACCGCGCTAGTTTAATTAAATAATAAATTTCGCTACACCATAAAGAGTTACATAAGTAAATAAATATAATATTATTACTGCATCTTGCCTTATGGAAAGCGTGTAGGTACTATGGGACAAAACTAGACAGTGTATTACAAAACGATAGTACAAAACTTCGTTTATCGTATTCAAGAGTAGACCTACCATCTGTACTATGAACTGAGCTGTGACGGTGGTCAATAAAAATGTGCATTGTATACAGACAGAAACATCTGCATTCACCACACAAAATTAAAGGTCAAACATCAAACAAAGGAAATAAAACCCATAACCTACACGCAGAATATAAACAAACTGAACTGGGAAGCCAGTAAGTAGAGATTATAAAAAAAATATAGGAACTCGTCACAGATTCGTTTTATCAATTTCTATAATACAAAATTTATACTCAACAATAGTCACTGTGGTAAGCTTTACACTAGGAAGTTCATACCACCCAAAAATAATATGCTTAGTAGTATGTAGTATAGTAAAAGCACTTGGTGAAAGGTCTCGTCTGGGGAAGTACTACCGTCGTACCTATTTCTGCCGCCATGCACTGATACTCGCATTGCTGTGTTCCTGTTTGAAGGGTGTGGGTAAAATTACTGGCACATGAGGCTTAACACCAGTATGCCTCAGTTCGGTAGACGCAGGGTAGTGCTACATAGGGTTCGTACCTAATGTGCGTGACCTCCAAGGCAAAGCTTTGTTAAATGTGATGGTTACCACTTAACATCAAGTGGGCCATATGCATGTTCCAATAGCAGTAGCATAAAATACGGTGAACGGCCCATTTAGATAAACTACGATAACCCTGAAAGATCTAATCAAGGTCTTATTACTCGAGTTAGTCCGACTGAATCATGTTCAGTGAGCGTACACTAGAGATTTTTTTCAAATGAATTCTGTATTATTGTTTATCAGTCGCGCGTGTTATTCAGCATCGAACACAAGTGAGCAGTGATATTAGAACTTAATTATGTGAACTGTATTTTAGGTTCGGTATTTTGAGTTGTATTCAATGTTTTGAAACTCAACAAGCAGGTAAGCTTTGTGTGCTTTTAGAGTCTCAATGGTTTTGACTTCTACCGACTTTTGTTCAAAGGAGCTTATAGTAAAGTTTTTACCAAAATAGCTTACTAAAATAATAGTAAATAGGCCTTTACATCTATTGTAGATGATTTATTTATGTGTCAGGGGCAACTTTTTCAATCTTGCCTTTATTTTCGGGATGCTATAATGCCTAGGACAGAACTTTAGATGAAGTAGACTTACACAGCATCTATTCCATCCTCATAGATTAGCCGGGTTAAACCACAGGTTAAAATTTAAAAAACAGCTTCGCACTTATTGGCCATCACTATCTAATACTATGTTTTCCTTGTATAATAAAAAATATCTATGTATGTAATTAAGTCTATCAGTCATCTAGTACCCATAACACAAGCTCTGTTTAGCTTGGGGCTAGATGATACTGTATGGATTGCCCAGCATTATAATAAAAAAAATACAAATATGAAAAACCAATACATTTAAGAATTATATCCTGTCGTTATCATAATCTACAAATGGTTCTTCTATATTGTTAGATTTTATCGAGCTGAAAGAAAACATTGTGAGTAAACCAGTTAGTATTCTAACAGGGGCTATGGACTGCACCTTGTCACGTAGGTATAATACCAACTAGGTACTTCAAAATGTTGGTATGTGCTAAATATAATATTCGGACGTACCTACGTCTGACCCCATTAGATATCCTCAAACAATCTTTAAATAGGTACAACTTGGTACTAAGAGATCTAAAGAAATATTAATCGCGTCTTGGGATTAATGTTACTTATATGTATGTTTTTACTGGATGTTCACCTATTAGCCGGCAAATGGATGAAAGTCCTATTTTCCGTAAGCAACAAAATAACATTCTGAACTAATGGCCGTTGTCTAATATGTGTTGTGTAATGGATTCCGTGATGGGAAAAGCAGAGGAATTCACAATTAAACCAGACGTTCCCTTTCCGGGTGTTACGAAAGGAATAGAATCCGGGTAGAATTAAGACTACTCCCGAGAACATCAGGGGGTTAATTTACCTATCAAAATGAACAACTTTTTTCGGGATTTGAGCGCGATATAAGAGTTAGTTGTTCCATACAAATTATACATAACAAATTCTTATAATGTTTGGAACAGTTGAGTAGCCCTATTACCCACACTCGGTGTTTTTTTTATACAATTAGCTGATGAAACAGGCATATGTTAAGCGGTTACCATTGCTTATAACAAAACATTGCCTTGTAGGTCACGTTAGTTAGGAACGTGCCCTACAATAAAATACAATAAGTATAAGTGAGCTATAAAGATGAATACGATAATTAAATATCTGCATAATATAAGCATTATAAGTACCTAGATTGTTTGTAGTGTCAATTAGCCTCCTCTTTATGGATCCTATAGCTGATGAAGAGGAAAATATTTTGTAATTCGACGGTGATTCATGTGTACCTACCTACTTACCGTTTTTAGGTAAGAAGTAAACGTTGTGGTATTTGATGCTATGTCGGATTACTTTTTCGAATCATAATAACTTTTAATAAAACGTATTCAATGAATAAACATTGTCTTTACTAGTGTTTATGCAAGTAACAATATTTTATTTTAAACTGGAATTCAAACTTCTAAATATATATAACTCAAAGGTGGCTTACTGACTGACTGACATAGTGATCTATCAACGCACAGCCCAAACCACTGGACGGATCGGGCTAAAATTTGGCATGCAGGTAGATGTTATGACATAGGCATCCATTAAGAAAGGATTTTGATTAATTCTACCCCCAAGGGGATAAAATAGGGGATGAAAGTTTGTATGAAACTTTGTCAATTTTAAACCGATCGGGCTGAGACTTTGCATGCATAAAGCTACTTTGATTTTATACCGAAAAAATAACGGGAACGGGAAAAAACTGCCACGCAGGCGAAGCTGCGAGCGGCCGCTAGTTATAATATAAATACCAATCCGTTGATTAACGGATTAGTGACCACAGAGTCGATGTTATGTACCTACTCAAGAGATGCTGCTGCCCTTCTCCCGAGCGCTCCCTTAGTTGCCCTGTACCACATAAGTACGTGGTAGCAATATTTACAGCTACATATATTTTATTGTTTTAGGTCCTGGTTCCAGCCAAAAAGAAAAAGACGACGCTTATAATCGGATTTATTGCAATGCTGGCTATAGTCGCTGTGGCAATTACCCTGGTGGTTGTGCTGTCTGGTAATGAAGGCGGATCGGCTGAGGCTATAGTCTCCACCACTGAAGGAACATCAACGGTACTTCCTCCATCGCCGACAGCACCTGGAGTGACTGACCCCGTCGATCCAACTACACCATCCCCTGAGGTCACGGCGGCTCCTGAGCAAGCACCTTTAGGCCTTGAGGAGATAATCAGTGGAGCGTTTTCACCCACATCGTTCAATGCATCTTGGACATCAGGTATTTCTAACAGACTTACATAAATAAAAGTTAGTTTCTTGATTGTCTAACTGATCCTATTCCAAGGATTCTTCAATACTTCAAAATACTGGTTTCCTCTTGTTGTTTTCCTTTACTGTTTGAGAACACTAGCATGCATTTTTCTAAGAAATAAATTTATTGGTGCAATATAGGTTCAGTCACAGGTCATCACTACACTAGTTCAATCTCCTCTTGTTTATCTCTACCTACCTTTCTTAAATATCCTCAGATAATCTTTAGTCGGTGGTACTTGATACTAAGAGATTTTTTAGTACGAAGACATTTACCGTACTTGGGGATTAACCTCGTGTGGCTGTTTCTGTTTATTAATTAAATCGAGTTACTTTTTAAAAACGAACCCCAAGTTCCTGTAGTAATTTTTTGTAAAGGCACAATGTTTTTTGAGCGAGATGGTGTTTCTATAACACTACATCTTACTACTGCGAAAAGTAGGCAAAGTGCAAAACAAACACTAATCCCATAGGACCCATTAGTGAGTCCACAGAATGGGCTTAGAGTACCTACCCTGCTCTACTAAAATCGATGTACGCTTCTATCGAATCCAATCATTGACGAACAAAAAATGGGATATAATTTTAGATGGGTTGAAATATGGGCATTGTTTTGTTTTAGATAACACGTCCGTATAAATGAAAATAAATAATTTCGCGACTTTAATTCCCAGGCATGGTAGATCGGCCTGAAAAAGGATGAAAACTAGAACTTTAATATCAAAATTGGGTTCGTTTTTCAAAGAACAATTTAGAGATTGAAACAATAAATATTTGTAGATATTTTTACACAACATCATCAAACCCGAAACTAAGCATAGCTTGTAACTATGGGAATCAGATGACTAATAGAATACTTATATACTTTTTTTTGCACCAGCAATATAGCACCCAGTCACAGAACAAACATCTATGTTCATCATACAAATATTTGTGCTCGGTGGGGATCGAACCCACCACCTACAGCGTAAATGGCAGTGTTACTACGAACTGAGCTGTGACGGCTGTCTGTGTTCTCTAGAAATAAACATTTGTGTTATATAAAGTACCAAAAAAATTTACCTGCAAACAAACTCCTAACAAATCAGTTTTGTTTATACAAAAGACGGAGTTCCGAGGTAAAAATAAAAATAAAACAACTGCAGAGAAAACCTACTGTTTCGAAGTTGGTTGAAAAATAAACGTAAAAAATACATTTCCTACTGCACTGCATGTTGCCAACAGTGAAACATCATTATAATTACGACGATAGTTTTGTAAACTGTTGATAAGAAAGAACAATAGAGATAATAACGCACTGAAAACGTAGAGTAATTTCTTTACACGAGTCATTAATTACAGGAAGCGACGTCTTGTTCAGGAACGAAAATGGTGACTTGATATTATACGATATTGATACAGACACTACAACGGCACTTATCTCCAACACATCTGAGGTAAGTTACTCATTATTATCTAACGCCCGATTTTAATATGCTACAAAGGTCCTTTACATTTCCTTTTATTTACTAATTTACTACATTGTGGTTACAATAAGTTCTTATTATTAAATAATGGTTAGCACATTACTGTAATCGAATATGCCAAAGTATTATTGGACAGTCAAACAAAATAAAAATTACTTTAGAATCATATTCTACCCAAAATGTCATTTAAAAAGCCAAAATAAAAATACAGTAAATATACCTACCTACCAAAAATATCACGAAATAACTCATCTACAATGTCTATAAAGTCTGGTTAATTACCCATTAATTAGCCAGAGCTTGTTCTTATACTGTCGCTGTCGATACGGTAGGCTTTTGATTGGCTCTGGAACTTTGAGTTACTGCTACAAATTTCAGTTTTAATTTTATTAGTTGTGATATGTACTAGGGAATTTTGTATATTTCAATTATAAATGTCGTGCTTATTATTTAAAAAAAATGAAAATGATTTGACGAAGTGACAGATTTCAAAGATGTATAAGCCTGGAAGAGTACTTACTCATAATTACTAAGTGCCTTAATTAATTTAAGTTAAGGTTTACAAGTAATTAGGCGACATACATCACCCATACCACGATAGCATTGCTTCTGGGAGATAAAAGCTTTATTGATCACTACAGAATTACCCCATAAACCGAACCCGTACCTAAGGTTTGATGCGCATGTATGACTCATGTTGATAGAGGCATGGCAGTGCATCGTATTAGCGTGGCCTACGAGGAAATGCTCTGAGGTGATGGTTACTACTTTACATCAGGTGGGCCATCAGCTTGTTTCAGCAGCAAGTGGTATAAAAATGGTATACAAAGTATCACATTAATACTTTGATGCAAAAAATAAAAATATAGATAGAAAATAGAAGCTAGAAAACTCATTATTGTACACCACAAACAAATTGAAAACATATTTTATAGTAGTTGCAGTGAAGTACAATGGGTGGTGTCATTTCAAAGATAAAACTACTCATATAATATACAAAATATTGTTTATTCAAATGCTATGACAATCCAGATAATCATAAATAAAATATAATCGTCTTAGGTATGCTGAATGTATGTTTATTCTATTCTATTTACTGGTGCTGAACACAGGCCTTCATTGCATAGCTTTTCCGGAAGAACGATTTTGAACCTTTTCCATACACCGACTTCCCGGGATTATTTCGTCAGTCTATCGATCAGAGATCTTCCTACGCTTTGTCTTTTGCTTCATGGCTGCCATTCAAGAACCTTAAACACCAGCGCTTATTGGAACACTTTACATTGATTATTTTTTTATATATACTAATAACAATTATTTACAAAGAAAATTACAGTTACTACAAGTATTATATATCTATAATAGCTAGGCCATGTAGATCGTAGAACCGACAAACGCTCTGAGAAATAAAGGTTCTCGATTATGGCGTACACGAACCTGAAGACGAAGCGGAGGACGTCGTCCTTCCCGATGGACTGACTGACTTTGTTAGGATCGCCGATAAGTCGATGGGTGGAACGCGCTCAAAATCGTTATTCCTGGAAACGTATGGGTGAGACCTAGGTCCAGTGGACTTCTACAGGTTGTTGATGGTGATGATTATTTATAATAGGTATGTACAAAATATATGAAACAGTTGAGCTTAAAATTCGCGAGACATTGACGCAAGTCGTTAACGCGCACAGAGCGCGTCAGTGTATTTTAACCATGTCACTGTGTAATTTTTATGATGCTATATTTATTTTTCTCAAGCTATAGGATCCCACTAACCAAAGTGTTCTTTTCTGTCACAAGATACCCACAAAACAATTTTATTTCAGTAGAATAATTTACATACCACTCTACCTGAATTGAATAAGTAACTAGGTAGCAAGTATTTAGGTCTCAGTGGGTAGGTCGACGGTAAACTTCCAAAACTGCGCATTGCAGACAGGAAGCTACTGTGTAATGCATGAAGATATCTTGCGCTCTCAGAAACCTGTCTCTACACTTTAAGGAGGTGGTATCCGCCAACGAGAGGTTTTCTCCTTGTTATTTCTCTTTGATGAGTGAGTATAAATGTCCAAAAAAAATATTTATTGCTTATTAAAGACTAAATTTTAATTTGGACAATTGAAATAATTCTAACTATATTATTACTATATGAAAAAGATATCCAAAGTGAAGCAATTTTTATTTTAAATTTGGTTATTTCTTCTAAACGGTATTGATTTTTAGTATTTTTTTTTCACAAAAATATTTGTCAAAGTATTTATCATAAAGTGAACAATTGGCAGTTCGAACTAATAATTCATTAGGCTACAAATAATTATTTCTTGAATGCGATATGAAATGGAATGCGCGCGGGTCCCTGTGAGGGCGACGGGCGGCAGTGCAACTCAGTATGGACAGACTCCTCAAGGTCGTTGGCGAGTACCACCGCCTTAAAATACATACGCTTTGAAACGACGACGCGCGACGCTTCAAAAGTTGAGTTGAAACCACACGCAGTTGTCATGACTGTGTCCCCTTTTACGCTATGCAATATACTTAGATCATTTACTCTTGATCTAAGGCAATATATTGGGACATTCATTCTAGCGATATTGTTATCGGAATGTCATTTTGCTTACAAACTCTTTGCGGCGATACCCTGTCTTTTTTTTAAGTTCTTCTTAGCCGTCGTTTTTTTTAACATTTCTCATCGAAAAAATTTAACCACGTCATTAACGAAAAAGTAAAAAAATTTGAATTTACAAAAACTCGGAAGCGTTACCCCCCCTTATTTTGTTTTTTTTCCTATCTTTAGATTCTAGCAACTATGTAATCAAAACAAAACTATTCAAAAGTCTCCGCGACCAGTGGCTTAGGCTGTGCGTTGTCGTCTATATGTCAATCAGTCAGACAGAAAGTTTTATAATTCCTATAGTTTGTACATTATTTATATTTCACTTTGAAGTTCTGTTTCGTTTAGTTTTAGTTTATTTCCTCTTGTTCTATTGTTCAATGTTTATATAGGTATCTTCAGTTTTATTTGCCTTGCTGCTGTCTGTCGATTTTAATATTGTGAAACACGAATTTTGTGCATGCTTGCAAATGCAAATAAATACTCGTGTAGAAGTATTTTCGATAACAAAAAAACGTTATAAACGTTAAAACGTTATTACAGGCTTTTTAATCCTAATGCACACCTACGAGCCTAGTACACTCTTACGAATTATATAGAATTATATACCCTTACTTAGTCGTACTAACTTTTTATAAACTATACCAAACAGACACTAGTATATTGTGTACGAAATAATCTTATCTATTTTATTAGCACTATATAAAATGGCTTACTAACCTTACCGGTTCAATTGCAAGTACTCAATCTAGAACATCTGATACGGTTACTTTTGTTTGTTTACCAAATAAAGTAAAATACTCAACATGTGTTTACACTTTCAAAATTTAAAGTAACCTAGAGGGTTATTACAAGCCTAGTGTTACCATACTAAGAGCTAAGGCTTAGAGAAAAATCAATATTTTCAGTGTAAAGTTGTATTTATAGCAGCATCAGCTAGTTAGATCTGCAAATAGATTGCTGGCTACGAAACTACTCGGTAGTATGAATATCTATTCATACTACCAAGGACTATTTATATTATACGGGTTATATACTATAGTAAGATGATGTAGGTAGTTTAAGCTAGTCTAGGCACTTATCTTTAAGTTTATCTTTAATTTAGCACGCCAACCTCTGTTAATTACCTTTAAGGTTGACAGGTAGAAAATGCTCATAGCATTAAGCCCGCCTTTTGTACACTTATTTTTTATAACTGTGCAATAAAGTGTTAAATAAATAAATAAGACTAGTGAAACGCGCGCAACTTGGTCCGCGTGAAGTTATTTTCATGCAAACTTTAACTGTCTGCTGTGTGTGCTGGGTTAAACTTCGACAAACATTAGTTTACACCTCTACACACCAAAGCGAATATACAATAAAAACTTCAAGTCTCTACGATTAGTGGTTTAGACTGTGCGTTGTCTATATGTCAGTCAGCGAGTCAGGATAAAGATTGTTATTATTGAGATAGATATAAACTTTGGGCCTACGTGCGCAAACTTTTTACAGGCAAACACCACATGTCAAGAAATAACTGTTGACTTAGTTAGAAAATAGAAAAAAAAACCTAGCCAAAATCTTAATATGACAACCTAAAAACAATTAAATAGTATTGTTATAAAAAAAAAGAAGTATTAAATATAAAAGACAAGATTACCAAATAAAATAAAACTAAACTTTAACCAAATAAAAATTACCGTTTTGTTTCATTTATAGGTTTTGCAGCAATCTTCAAGAGTGACGCTGTTGTCTGCAGACGGCAACCATGTCGTGTTATCATACAATGTCCAACCGGTAAGTTCCCTTCATCATCATCTTGCTCTAATCACACACTTAGCGGGTTCGGCACAACAGGTTTTTCCCTTGATGAGTAATAAACTTTTTGTGCCGTCTAGGTACATAAAAAGGGGATTACCCTTATTCGCCTCCAGTCACCACTGCACCATGTACTATATTTATTTAAACCTTTACTATCTGGCATAAAAATAACTATCAGCACGTACCTAACAGTTATCTAAATAATGTCTAGGTGTCAAATGACTAATTACTGAATCTTAATTGATGTCACTTGGTGCGCTACAGAAGCCATGTAGAGTCAGTGACAAAAGCATTATAATTATGAACATAATAACTGACCGAGCGAGTGAAACGTACTACGAGTAGTTTTGAGATTGGCCAAAAAATGCTTTTTCCCGTCTGTCAAGTCTGCTACTGCCTACATTTAACTATTTTTCAACCGATTTTGACGAAAATGAACACACGTTTCTTGATTTATTTAAATTTCGAACGTGAATTTTGACTGCTTGATAAATAAGCGGGAAAAGGGGAAGTCTGCTGCAGGAATGTATTTTTCATAACAAAAAATTATGTGCGCAATGTACTCTCAAACATCGTGAGGAAACCAGTTAATATTCTAAAAGCGACAATGAGCTTGCAACCTGCCAACGTATACCTGGCAACGTATGGAATATCAACTACCTACTGCTTTGGACGTACCTCAGACCACTTCCTCTAGTAATTTGTATTGCGCACTTTATCGAACAAAAAATACTTGGTACACGACTGGATTAGATCCCACGACTGTAGGATCAAAAGACAGCGATTTTACTAGACTTGCCCAGCCTAAATTAGTAATATTTTTTTAAGAAGTAACTACAATTTATAAAACATTATTTTTTAATGACACATTAGAAGTATACTGTTTATGTACCCAACACAAACATTGCAATGTAGAAATGTATAGTAAAGAGAAAATTAAACCTGTTCCGAAATCAGAATAAAGATTAATTTAGTTCAGCGGTCCAGCGACCGAGCTTCGTCCACTTCAGTGAGCAAACAATCAAACAAATGCAAACATTTAAATAGCTGAAGCAAAATGGGAATATTCATGTAGCGTAATCAAACCGTGATCTGAAATAATGAGTTTTTGTTAGAAGAGTTTTACAAATCGAATAAGTATTTTAGTTTGAATAAGTTCCATTTATTATTCAAAATTGGAAGCTAAAGTGACTGTCACCCAGTGTAGGTACCTACCTAGTTTTTTTTTTACAATATGCTGATGGAACAAGCATATGACCCACCTGATGTTAAGTGGTTACCATAGCCTATAACACAGCATTGCTTTGTAGGTTATGTTAGTTAGGAACGTGCCCTACAATACACTGCCCCTCGTCCATCAATCTGAGGCATACAGGTGTTAAGCCTCATGTGCCTGTAATTACACCGGCACCCACACCCTTCGAACCGGAACACAGCAAGCTGCTTGGCGGCAGAAATAGGCATGGTGGTAGTACTTCCCCGGACGAGCCCTTCACTAAGAGCTCTACGAGGTACTACTAACTAAGATAGCAAATTACTACGTCCAGCCAATATGGCTGCCTAAATCGAGTCTTATATTATAAGGTTCTCTATCTACCAGCTTAGAGAAAGAAAATAGGACTAGGCTATTGTACGAATTGGAACCGTAGCTGAGGGGGATAACATTTATTTTTGAACTTGTGTTAGTATTCTAGTACGAATATAGTTCCTAGGTTCAAATGTTTAGCATAGAATACCGGAATACCCTCAGGAATACCTAATTTCGCGAGAGACAGATTGGGCTTTGTGTCTAAAAACGGGAATGGTTTGGTAGAATCAATACGCATGGCAGGAGAATTGGTGACCGCCGAGACAGTGATGAGTACATAAACAAAACAAGGTAAATGAGTCAATTAAAAGCGAGCAAGGCAACTTCATAAACTATTATTGTATACTGTAGTCGTACAACAGTTAGGTATATGCACAAGTGCTACTTACTATTATCATTATAATTATTCTGCTACAACATTCATAATTTAAATAACAAGTTTGCACATTAAAATTTACATAGTATTTTAGTATTCAAAACCAATTATGAACGCTATGCCAGTGTTCTCGAACGGCGAAGAGAATTATTGTTAAGAACCTTTTCTAAAATAGGGCCAAGTGTAAAATGTATTTAATATAAAGTTTGCACGTAGGTACTTCTGAGCACCCTTTTAGACAACGTTAGATAGACATCCTCTATATGGGTTCGTGTTTGTAAATCCAAGCCAAAAGTTTAAACCAATAAGGGATTTATTCATTGATTTTTTTAAGCTACTGCTGGAGGAACAAGCATATTATTATGTCCCACCTGATGTTAAGTGGTAACCATTACCTTTAACAAACTACTGTATTCTACAATGCACTACGCTGCGTCCTGAGGCATACTTTAAAATATCACTTACAATCCTATAGCTAAAAGTGTCTTGCTTGTTCTTCTAGGCTTGGTATATAAATATTTTTTATTTCTCTCTCTCTCTTTTTTCTTTTCTTTTCTTCCCTTCCCTTCCCTTTCCTTCCTTTCGTTTCTTTTCTCTTCTTTTCTTTCTTTCTTCTTTGGTCACGAAAAACTGTCGCTTAAATTCATCTCTGAATGTTACTGAATAAATGTTTTTTGACTTTGCGTTTGGCCCCCAGGTCTACAGATACAGTTTCCAAGCCCGCTACACGGTCATAAACGTTGTGACTGGTAACGAGACCGAGATATCTCCGTTGAACCTCCCGAGTGACGAAGAACCGTATCTTCAGAACTTCGTGTGGGGTCCTTCAGGCAACGCCTTCGCGTTCGTCTACCTTAACAACATCTACTATCAGTCTGATTTGAGCTCTAACCCAGTGCAGTTGACGACAACTGGACTGCGTAACGTGATTTACAATGGCATCCCGGATTGGGTTTATGAAGGTAAAGATAAGGGGGCATTGCATCACTTTTTTACAATTAGATAAAGTAAGATGTCAAATGAAAAAACTTAGCGTATACATTTCGATCATTTTTTACTTTGATTCTTGCAATAAAAAAATCTCAAGACCTCAGTTCAGAGCTAACTACTAGTATACTCGTAATATACAAACGTTTACCACCAAAATAATTATCTTATCTTATATTAACTCTAACCGATTGATTGTAAGGTCACCAGTACTGGTTGGTTGACAGTGACAAAAAAAATATTTTCTATTTTTAGAGGTAACTTTCGAAAATATGTTTTAGAGGAAATCTTCGGTACAAACAACGCCCTCTGGTTTTCAAAAGATGGAAGCAAACTGGCGTACGTGACATTTGATGACACCAACGTGAGAATTATGCGGGTCCCACACTACGGAGTACCAGGGTCTGTCGACTACCAATACACGAGGCACCACGAGATAAGGTACCCTAAGGTAAGGTTTGTTTAGTACCTAAGCCCCCAACTGTGGATAGAACATCCCAACATTCTTTTTCTAACTAAGAGATTAAATTTATGTATAAACGTAGGTAATAAATATTAACTAGTTACTACGTAGGTAGTTAGCGGTTTGAAGGGTATGAAAGTCGGTGAAATTATGGCTAACACCTGTATGCCTCAGGTTGATGGACGCAGAGTAGTGCATTACAAGGCACGTTTTTAACGATCGTGACCGACAAGGCAATGCTTCGTTATAGGCGATGGTAACCACTGACAGAAACTGAATCACTCTGAACATTCATACTTCTTTTAAGACTAGATAAGAAATATCTAAAAAAAAATGTATACAAACATTATTTAGTGAGTATTCTCTTTGTCAAAATAAAGTGTGTGACCGTTCTTGTGACTCCTATATCTTAGCTGAAGTATTTATACAGGGTAGTTTACCTCTTTGTTACAACAACGCTTAGGACTATCTATGTTGCTCTGCGCATCCTATCAAATTATGTATATTTACTAGATGACTATAAGGAGTCCCTGCTATTAGATATAGTCTTTAATGTTTGTGTGGGAGACAGTGGAGTGTGGAGAATAAACCCTTGTAAACTGCTGACAGATTTTGAAAACAAGCTCGATTATTCACGCCTAATAGCATTTGACTACAAGGTCTTAGCTTTACCAACTACAAAGCTCTCGCCAAATTAATTACATATCGTGTCGACGACATGGCATAACTTCTAATGAATGTTGTTAGTAGTTTAACTAGATAAACCACAGTATTCTAAGTCGTTACTTATTTCTTTCTCAAGTCAAACGCCACTCAGGGTTAACTGCAAGAGCATAGCTAGCCCCTGCAGCGCTGATTGATTATGCTTGTACTTGGTTCCCATAGTACAATTTTTCTTAGTTTGGGACTAGATGATGTGAAAAAAAGTGGTATAGTGAGTATCGCATCAGCGACTGCGAAACAAGCATTTGAGAATTTGATGAGAAAAAAATTGGTTTACATCAATAGTTATAGATAGGTAACCATAACATATTAGTGGAAACGTGAACGACTTCGTATGTCTGAAATTATTTTCTTATAAACTTCAACTCCCTGCACCCTTTTAGGGGTTGAATGTCAGAAATTCCTTACTTAGTACATCCCTACGCGTCAAGACAATTATACCCTGAAAATTTCAAGTCTTTACGACCAGTGTTTCCGGCGGTGTGTTGCCTATATGTCAACCAGTCAGTCAATGAGGACAAAGATTATTACGTCACATATATGTATAGTCCTGACTCGTCACTAAATTAGGTGATTTGATTAAGTGAGCTTGAAATTTCATTGAGTAACGACTAAAGATACGCCCTGCGACAAACTTAATTTTCATTGGTTAATTACATCTCATAGCATTGTGCTGAGGAAGCCAGCCTCGAGGTACGCTGTGATATTAAGTATTCTGTACTCGAGGGACAAGGGGGAGGGGTCTTGACATAGTTACTATGTCAATGATGGATGAGAGACTTTGGTTTATTGCGATTCAGACGATTGCTTGGGAAAATTAAGGTAACTTGATACCTACTGAAATGAAGACGAGACAGATTTCAAATAAAATGTGTCATTATCATCATCAACCTACATTAGTCCACTGCTGAAAACTGTGAAATATATATCTACGCGAAACGTTTAGGTACCTACCTATATAGATTTTATTATAACTCAAAAGCTATCAAGCGAAGACTGTGAATCCGCGGTGTTACTAGGTGTTCGTTATTTATGGCAGGTTTGCAACAAGCAATTCACTTCTGTCAAACTTTGTGTAAAATAGCAACCGATTGAGCACTGGTCTACTTAGACTTAGACAAGTAGTAAGGTAACGTAAGGTAAGGTTTATTAAATACAACATATTACATATCAATAGGTACTTGGTAACATTACATTTTCTTACATACTAGGTAACAAGTGTTTTAATTGAGTGTACCTACTTAGGTAGGTACTATTGTAATTTCAATGCCGTATTTTTCTATGCTGTGAAGTAGGAAAAAAGATCTCTTCTACTATAGGTGGTTACTAATCATGGTTATTAGACGCACCAAAAGAAAACGTAGTGACAGACGAAAACTGCTTAATGGTAGGTACACGATTTTTGGTGACGATAAAACTGATACTCATTGTCTGCTATCGCGTTACTATCTCCATCAGTATACTGATTGTTGATTTTATGCACTAATTACAACCCAAAAACTTTTCAATTTTTCTTTACGCCGAAAGGTTTTACGGAAAGTCAAAACATAGTTCTAGGACATTTTTATATGACGAACGGGAAACTTGAGATTACCCATTTCGGTTTCTCATTACATATCTTACACCACACTTTCGTTGGTACCCAGTTTGTTTAGTATGATGAAGTTGTCTGAACTACCTACAGTTCAGCTCGATGTGTTATAGTTGGCCATTTGCTTGTTGTGTTATTTAGAAATTTAATATAATCTAATATTTTTTAACTACAGGCTAAAGTATTTATTTATGTTTTTTCGCTCAGTATATCCACTACTTATCGATAATGTCAAACTTAGCTCAAGTGTAAACAGTCTAACCTAAATATTATAAAAACAAGCTCTTTACCTAGTGTATACCTTAGTACTAAGAATATGTTAGATATCTTTGCAGTGAAAGTATTTGAGAACTGGTTTGGCGCATTGCCGATTGCAGGGCTCTCGAAAACACGACATAGGGCCTTGAGTAGGTACTTGTATCTAGCTCGGTATCAAGCACGTCTATCAATTCGTTCGTAAATGTAGTCTATTTTATTATAAGTACCTAAATATCTACTTCGCTACATATAATTTGCATTGTCTACGAGGCAATACTTTGTCGGTGATCTCAACATCAAGTGGCCCATCTGTTTGTTCCATAAGCAAATGGTATCCGCAATAAATCATAAAAATAAAAGTATGGAAGATTTACTAAGTTGCTAACTTGCTAGCACTGACTAAAAATGAGTACAAGACAAGAAATAGGGTAAACATTGTAGACGTTACCTTGTCATGAGAGGTCACCTGGATTGAATGTCTTCATATCAACAAAGTGGGGCTTAAACTGCGTTTTATGGTTTTTACACTAGAGTACTTGTAATTTAGAGAGAGCGTCATTTGAGCTCCTGCCCTCCTACCGTAACGTCACTCCTGCATAGTGTCAAAAACGACGCCAAACTTACCATTGCTATCGTGCTTGATAGATGAGATTGTAAATTTGTTTGCACTAATTAACGAATTCCGGATATATACGAAGATGCCCTGGTATCCACTATGTTCTGATCCTAAATTCGTAGTTTCGAGAATGATCGTTTACCACTGCCTTTTTATATTTGACATATTTATGTCTCAAACGGTGTAGGAAATCACTGCGAGGAAACCAGTTAGTATTCTGGCAAGGGCGATAAAGAAACCCGCTACTGGACATGAACCTACCCTAACGTTTCTAGGAAGAACTATTTTGACCATTTTATCGACTTTTCACGATTCTATCAACGTCGTTGGTCCATCAAGGCGTCCTACGCTTCGTGGTTTAAAATCAATAGGTAACTATAATAAAATTGAGATTTTACTTTTTTTTTCCAGCCTGGCACCACCAATCCGACTGTGTCTGTAACTATCAGAGACCTCGATACTGGAGTTTCAACAGCCTACATTGCACCCAACGATATTACCGAGTAAGTCCATACCTGCCTATCACCACATGATAAGCGCTACCATGGTCTTATAGAGTCTAGGGCCAGAATTAAGTATTATCTAAAAAAAAAGAAAAAATATCTAAAAAAATGAATTTCATACAGTACTGTGGCAATCTTTACGATCTCACAAAAAAAGGCTTCTCCACTTAATTAAATTTATATTCATTTATCTATTCAATTATCATTCCGTTCTTTTATACGTTTTAATTTACTCAGCTCACTATTATTACGTTCCGTTTTATAAGGTTTCCACCAAACCCAAATCTGTGATCTAGTTATAATGTTATGCCTCTATATCTAATTTCAGACCAATCCTGAAGACAGTGAGCTTTGTATCAAACGTGTCTATAGCATTGATGTGGTCGAACAGAGTCCAGACCATGTTCAGAGTTGTGTTGTGCACACACGGACAGGCCAATTGCCAACAGGTAATGTTTTTTTTATTTTTTTAAGTTCCACCAATGATAAGTGGTTGAATTAGTCGAGTCAGTAAAAAAAGCTGTCATTGGGTTTGTAAAAAAAGATGGTGTTTCTCGTCAACAGCTACTGTGACAGCCGTTACAGCTCACTTGATAGTAGCTGTGCCTTTTGCGCGCTGTATGCTGCTGTACTATAGCTTAACAAAGCCTCTGAAGTACAGAAGCGCAAAATGCACGTATCTACTGTATCATTGAGGTCAAAATCTGAAACGATTAATGCACCTTGTAAATCATATCTATTAAATTTGTGAAATCGGTGACTTATCGATCATTTAGTAAAGTATTTGTTTTTAATATTTTCAGCTTTATGAGTACACTGAGTCCAACGGATGGATCGAAAATATTCCGCTCGTTTTCAATGCTGAGGGAGATTCCTTCGTCACTATTTTACCACAGGTATTTTTAGTCATTTAACGAGCAGGTCTTTTACTTTGTTAGCTCATACTTTTAAGTACGTTCCCATGTCATATCAATCTATCATGAGTATATCAATCATACTCTGCTAACTCCATCTTTCCAGTCATGAAAAGATGATTCTGTACTATGCTCATGCTTTACCTTATCCGTGTTTGTCACTCCACACCTCTATCTCAACATTCTTATCTCCACTACATGTATTTTTCTAAATTTAATTCTAATCCATACACACAAATTATTTTCACAAACTAACGCATCAAGAATAGGGTGACTATGATACCAAAGTGTTTTTTTGTTATTCATAAACCAAAAATGGCTACGGTGTATAATAGAAATTTAAAAACTTCGGTATACAAATAGGAATACTCTAGACGATTTTGAAGTCAGCGTGCCAAACATAGTTAAAACCAAATATAATAAATACTTAACTACAGGACCGAATCGCTGGTTTTGCTCGGTACAATCACACCGGTGAAATTACAGGCTGAACACCTCCTATGCCTATGACAGTGCATAGTAAAGCTCGTTTGCCCTGTAACGCAGTGCTTTGTTATATAGGTCATAATAATAATAATTCATTTATGCTTCAATGTGATATATACATATTTAGTGCACACATTCTCTGTAACATTTGGAATGCAAAACATAAAATATAATGGGGACCCGTCACAGTTTTATCTGTGAATGCAGTTTTATAGGCCTTGAGAAACTAAAACATAAAGTGCAAAAATTTTTTTTCTACGGCCAAAACTGACTAGGTTATGGGCAAAATACCGAACGAGGCTCACTGACCGCGCGAACAGCCTAGCGTTGAGATATTGTGACGTCATGTCACAATGACCCAGCGCTAGCCGCCGAACCCGCGCGGTTTTATTAAAAAAAAAAAAATTTAAACCAGAACACGACCCGCGCAGATCGAGTGAACTTTAATAAAATAATGGTGGAGAGCGCGAGCGCGGGCGAACGAGAATCGAGACGTCACGGTTCCCTGACATGAGCTATCCGGCCGCCCCGCGGTTGGCTTGTACAAAATGTGTAATATCTTCGCAACCAATGGAACGATTTCAATGATTTAAAAACTATCGTACCTAAACAAGTAAAAGGAACACCATTACATAGATAATATATGCATTTTCCGACTTGCCAAGATGTACCTACCATATAGTTACCAATTAGGATCATCTGCTTATTTAATCTGAAAAAATATGTAGCTGAATGAATGTTGTTTTTTTGCAACAAAATGCATTATACAATGTTTTGTGGTTTCAGGCAGTCAACGGAGTGTTGTACAAACAAATCGTTCAAGTATCAGACTCTAGTGCCACGATGTGGACCAACCAGGGTCGCACCAACTTCGCACACACAGTCGCAGAGATTCTGTTGTGGACCCCCGAAGATATAATGTAGGTGTGCTTATATTGATATCTTTTATACAAACTGTAATAAGACCACTCAGGAAATCTTCGGGGCTCAAACTATAAAAAAGTCGGCTATTCCATACAAAAGTTCAATACCTGCTTGACTAAAATGTCCTGAAAACCATTTTTAACGCACTCATAGTGTAGGTTCCTTAGAAAAAGTTGTTCATATTAATAGGTAGTACTTATAACCCTCATGAGTTTTCGGGAAAGATATTTTTACATAATTTACGAGCATTCACCTGTAATTTTACATACGTAATAAAAAGTCCATACGTTCAATATTTTATTTTTAGTTTCATTTAAATCGATTTATTGGTTCGTTCGTGCCCATTGTACTATCAGGCTATCATGTAAATATAAGTAATAACACGGTCAATAATGCTTTCCCGTATTACTAAAGGCACCACATCACACTAAACAATTAAACGAGTGAACGATTACTTCTTGGATGCAATAATATGATGACGGAACATAGTTAGGTGCACTTTTTGCTGGTATAAGTATAGAAATTCAAAAATATTTGCTGGTTACCTAAAATAATTTCAGAAGTTACAAGACAACAGCACAAAGATAATATCTCATATCAGTGCTTATTGATTCGGTCAAGGTGGATACGTTTTATCAACCGTATCACTGTTATTGAGCATTGTTAAGATTTACAAGGGCATTTTTCGCAATAGGATGTTTCTGAGTGGAAAAACAAGTAGTTAGGTTCTATAATTTTTATTAGTTTTATAGTACTTACCGGCACGAAACCACAAGATTTATTTTATCTTAAAAGTTATCCTACTCCTAAATACCTCAATATTTATTCAGGTGTTCTGGATATTTCCTATGCGTAATAAAAATATGTATGTATGTAATGTATTTGTATCAAGTATATCAGTCATCAAGTAACCAAAACACAAGCTCTGCTTAGCTTGGGGCTAGATGAAGCTGTGCTAATTGACCAGCATTATTATTATTTAAAAAAAAATACCGACGCCCAATCATCGTATTTTTTGCAGCTGAGATGAAGTTGAAACTTGTTTGAAAAAATACGATTTGGAGATTGACATAATCGAAACTTGAATGATATTTTGAATGATCATGATATTTCGTTATTATAATGGGGTCTCAGATGTTTCTGTTCCTGGGTGTCATATTGTATTTACTATGTATGTATTTACAAAAAAAAAGTACAGTAAAAGTAGGTATGTTAAGTGAGTTCCAATCCATCACCTGTAACATTGCCTCGCAGGTTACGTTCGTGCACTTCTGAGGGTAAAGGTGTTAAGGCTTATGTGCCTGTAGTTTCACCGGCATACGGTGGTAGTACTTGCCTGGTCAAATCCTTCAGTAAAAGCCCTACTGCTACTAAAATAATGATGAAGCCTTAGGCGGCCTAAAAACTCCAACTCTACAGTTAGCCAGTTTATTCAGAACAAATTTAACTTGACTTACTAGTAGCGCCATCTCTTAGCTTTCTTGTGCTGCACGATATAAATATTTTCTACGGGATACAGAAATGTGTACAACGCGAACCATTGTAATACCTTTTGCGTTCGTCAGGGGTCGTCCTCTACAATTAACTGAAGCTTAAGCTTAACCAATAGGTGATGGTCACCACTTAACATCAGCTGGGCCATATGCTTGTTCCATTTAATTTAATTTAATTTGACTAGAATTTTAGATTTAATATGTTTACCTATTCTTATCTTTACGCCTGTTCTTAAATGTCATACGATTAAATAAATTAATCAGCAAATTGTAATTTACAAAAAAAGTAGACATTTAGGTATTCTATCAGTTATGTTGTTCCCATAATACAATCTTTGCATAGCTTGGGGCATAGATATGTGGCGTTGTTACAAACGTATGGTTCTTTATACTACGTACACAGTATATCGGGAAAATCAAGAAAGTAAAAAAATTGAGTGGTATTTTCTCCAAAATAACACTGTTATATTAGTACTGTAGTATCGACGTCAATCCTGGATAGTAAAACCTGCATAGTAAACTTAAAAAAAGGAGGATCTCAAGTTGATTGTATTTTTAATTTTAGTTGGTACAAAGCCACTCATCAGAACGACTCCGCGGAGCAGCACATCTACACTGTCAATGCTTCAATGAACGTTGAATGCTTCACATGCGACATCCGAAGACCAGACGGTGGAGAGTGCCTTTATAATGAAGCAGCAATCAGCGCTGACGCGTCCACCATTGCTCTCACTTGCGCTGGACCTGGTGTCCCTCAAGTCTTTATTTATGGTACGGTAAGTATCAGTAGTGGTCGTGGTAATCCCGGCCTAGAATAGAACCCCCTATCACTTCCCGTGGATGTTGTTTGAGGCTACTAAAAGATAACCTCAGGTAATGGACAACAGATAAAATTCAGACTCAAATTCTGCGCGTAGATAGTCACAATTCTAAGTCAATTTCTAAATTGTGTTGTATGCTTTCTAGTGTATGTAACCTACCTGTATTTAGCGTGCTGTTAGAATAAGCTCCCACTTTTTCTAATTAGGTAATCCCAAAATGGATTTAGCCAATTTCCAACTTTCTTCTTCCAGAATGGCACACTTATAAAAGTATGGGATGACAGCGCCAGTACTACTCAATTGGTCAACAACCGAGTGCTTCCTACATCTGTTCGGCTATCAGTTCCACTTGGCCCTGGAATATCAAATGCTGATGTCCAGCTATACGTGCCAGAAGATTACCTCAACAGAGCAAATATGCCGTTGTTGGTTTATGTGTAAGTTGGTTTTTGTTAGTAGTATTGCCCGGACTCCTTGTACACGATGGTTTCAGCTTAAATAAAAATAAATAAATAATGCCGGACGATCCACACAGCATCATCTAGCCCCAAGCTAAGCAGAGCTTGTTTTATGGGTACTAGATGACTGATATTCTTAGAATACAACTTCTCTATCACTTTCCGTGCATGTCGTAAGCTGTATCAGGGAACGCACCATGCAGGCACCATGGGGTAGCAGCATGATCTTCTGAGTACTTAACACAGATACTGCGGTCATCAGTCCGCCTGCTAAGCGTGGTGTCTATGACAAACTCCTCCAAATATGTATAGTCATCATTATCATGAACAGTCTGTAGAAGTTCACTGCTGGAGATAGGCCTCCCTGTTACGATTCCAGGAAGAACAATTTTGACTCGTTTCCATCCACCGACTTACTGTGATCCTAACAATGTCGTCAGTCCATCGGGTAGAAGGTCGCCCTACACTTCATCTTCCGGTTCGTGGTCGCCATTTGAGAACCTTAATTCCCCAGTGGAGGACCAGAGGAGGTCAATATCCAGCAGTGGAGTCATTAAGGCTGTTAACGAATAAACTCCTGCCCGATGTCTCTCAAGAAAGACTTGAGAATTAAGAAGGCATTCAAATCATCTGCAACTAGGTACTATGTTTTTCTCAGAGTTATTGATCAACTAAGCTGTGTGGATAGAATAGGTGCGGGCCAGTCTACTCCATCTAAAACCTTATCACAGGCTCCTAGCATCCCAAAAATAGAAGCGCGTTATTGAAGAAAAAACACCTGCATAAAACCTTATTATACCATAGCTGCAAAGACCTATTACTTTTTACACTTCTTCAGGCAGATGACAATTTTTTAACAGGGAAATCAATTATATTTTCCGACAGCTACGCTGGACCCGACACGGCTCTAGTCACCAAACAATGGAGTGTAAGCTGGGAGAGTTCTCTAGTCAGTCGATGGGGCATCGCCGTCGCTCAGATCGACGGCCGCGGCTCCGGCCTGCGCGGAGTTGAAAACATGTTCGCGGTCAACCGAGCGCTCGGCACTATTGAGATCGAAGACCAAATTACTGTCACCAAGTAAGTCACATCTCCCTTGTCTTAGGCAACAGGTTAAAGTGCTCATCAATATGAACCACTTTTTTTATGAAAATAGCTTTCCGCGGACGAATTTAAGGTTTCGTCCCGACTGACTGACTTTCATATGGACAACGCACGTCAATTTCAAGTCGTTTTTGAAATTTCCATTGAAATTTCCAAAATAAATACATTATTATTTATTATTATTCATTTTGAACTCAGGTACCTTCAAGATACATATTCGTGGTTGGACGCCAACCGTACTTGTATCTGGGGCTGGTCGTACGGTGGATACGCGGCTTCGTTGGCTCTTGCACGGGGAGGCGACGTATTCCGTTGCGCCGCTGCCGTAGCACCTGTCGTCGACTGGAGATTCTACGGTGAGTTGCTTAGAAGAAGTTTGAGAGAAGAGTTTGTTTATTCCCTTATCTGAATTACTATAAGTCGAAGCGTATGCTGTCTCTTAAACATGTGTAGTATATAGTCACGGGTATCGTCCAGGGAAATACTTTTTTTATGCTATCTACTGATGGAACAAGCATATGACCCACCTGATGCTAAGTGGAAATCATCACCTATAACAAAGCTTACATTGTAGTACGTGCCCTTCTAAGCACTATCCTGTGTCCACCAACCTGACGCAAACTGGTGTTACGCCTCATGTGCCTGTATTTCATATTTTTTGAGATAAAACTAAAATTTGTGGTATAGTTTAGAAAACTTTATGTATACAAACTATGTAATGTGATCTCCCATATGTTAGAGTTTCAATGACTTCGTAGCTCAGGTAAGATTGGTTTAGCTAAATAGTGGATATCGCAAGATCTATGAGAAGGTTTGGGGTGACTAAAGCTTTAATTTATTTCCTCTATTCACAGACACTATCTACACCGAGCGTTACATGGACGTCCCTAACAACAACTCATTGGGCTACGCTCAATCCTCTCTGCTAACGGATCAAGTCGTAAGAATTTTCAATACAGTATCTAGCAAAGTTTTTTTGCCCCTTTCGGAGCAAACTAAACCTCTTATACAACAAACGTGATTTTTTTGCTGGTTTTTTATTAGAGTTAATTTCTGTCGGAGAGTAAAGTTAATTTTGCAGTGTGTTTTTAATTTCTTCAAGTCCAATAAAAGTTTTTCAACAAGTATTTTCAAGCAAAGAATTTTATAAAATGACGTAGACAAACTAAGTAATAAGTAGTAAACGATTTATAATGAAGTAAAAATGAATAAATACTTAAATAAAATAGGGAAATAAAAAGAATATTTTTTATCACGTAAATAAAATAATAATTGGTATCTAGCCATCGATTGGTCGTAAAGTATGGGTTTTTTCTAATGGTGAGATAATTTTCAGGTTGAAGCGTATCGCAACAAAAGTTACTTCCTCATCCACGGCACAGCAGACGACAACGTGCACTACCAGCACGCCATGCTCATCTCACGCCTGCTACAAAGACGAGACGTTTACTTCACACAGATGGTATGGAACCACTGAAAACTAGCATTAGTCTGAAGAAGTATATTGCTGGTCATAAGCCTTTTCATATTCCCAGCAAGAATGATTCTGAGCCCTCTCCTAGTTATCAATTTTAAGCTGAGGAAATTATTTCACCGATGTTTTCAGGATCCGAGTCACGATCCGAATTCCTGCGATCTTTACAATGTTGTCGATCCTTAGGAGAGGAGTCCTGTACCTACCATGAGCTCTTATAGCATTTTTGCTAAAACGATGTTGCTATCGTGCTTGACAAATGGCATTGTTTTCCATTTTTTTGTACTAATCAAGAAGTCTGGACTTGTACAAAGATGCCCACGTAACCTTGTTCGGGCCCGTTCCTGCTGTTTTGAGCTCACGGTATAGATAATAAGGCAAACAAACTTCAAGCTCACGGTTACTTCTCTGCACTCTGTTTTCTATAGTCTGGTTTTTTATAGTCACCATTTGAAAACTTACTCCTCAGTGGTATTCGGTTCTAGAAGCAGTTATGAGCCATGACAGAGTAATCTATTCAATGAATGGGTTATCAGCAATATTTTGTACATATTTATTGGTAAGAGCGGTTAGCTCTTGCCAAATCTTGAATCCGTGCGAAAATCTCAATGAGGAAACTGATAAGAAAAAGATAGAATGCGCACTTATAATACCAGACACTTTGATCGTACTGTACTTTGCCCGGAATGTAAACAATTATGCAAAACCGCGTGAAATTATCAACGACTAAGCTAATGAGAGAGTTTAAATATTGAACGTGTGTGGCTCAATCACACCGATTTATCACCACACACTTCTAAGTTTCATCCCAATCGGTCCTGATTGGGATGAAACTTAGAAGTGGAATAAAACTTACACAGAGACCCACACAGATTCGAATAAAATATCCTATTTTACCAATACCGCACCTAAATAAACGTTGCGGATAAAATAGAAGTGATATCATCCCAGTGACTTATTGGTACATTTTGAGGCTACAAACGCAATCGGAGAAAGGTTCGCCATCCATTCACTTGACACAGGGAAAGGCTGTGTCCGGCCCAGAAACGACAAGCCGTTTATATAAATTATGGCCTCTTCAGGACATTAGCCGTCTCAGCAAATTGATCCTTCGGTACGGACGAAGGTCCTTTGATATTGCGCAAACCACCGCACCGTCTTTGCTTAAAGTTTACTTAGGTAGGCGAAGGATTCAGTTCGAAATGAAAAAATAACAATGAAACAGCCGCTCCGTTGCGAATCGTTTTCAGTTGAGTAGATGATTCGTCAAGTATAAGGTGCCTTGTCTACCTATTCATATAAGGCTTTCTATAAACGGCCTTATTCAATTGTATGGGGATCACATAATTACAATTTACCTACTGCCAACATCGGATCTCTCATAGATCCTGATGGCTCATATATCTAAAACCAAATTGACGGCATTATCCGTTTGAAAAAAAAATATGTGAGCAATGCCAGTGCTCTCAACGGTGAAGGAAAACATCGCTAGGAAACCAGTTAGTATTCTAGTAGCGGCGATAGGCTTGCCACGTATGGAATACTAAGTACTTTCTGCAAAATGTGGGTTTGTACCAAATGTACTTCAGATAGCTGTACTGTCTGGGATACCCTCGTAGAATCTCGAGTATAGGCACCTATAGTTGGTACTAAGAGGTCGAAGAGGATATCTACCGTGCTTGGGGATTAAAGTCGTGATGCTATTTCTTTTCTTTCTTTTTCTAATTACTATGAAATTTGAAATAAAATCTAATTTTTTTTATAAAATATCTTACAGTGTTACACAGATGAAATTTGAAACAATACCAATTTTTTTTTTAATTTTCTTACAGAGTTACACAGACGAAGATCATGGACTAGTTGGTGTTCGGCCGCATCTCTACCACGCGTTAGAAAAGTTTCTGCAAGAGCACATGTTATAAACATTCCTTTTTCAAACACTTAAGTAGGCAACATAAACTACGCTCACTAGGGAAGAGTAACTTAGTAGGTATAACTGTGGTCTACACTCAAGACAATACAAGAAAGTTAAGGCGCGGGACTTCCATTCTACCAAATGACCACTTTGAATCGCTACTTTATATGAAAAATAATCTACATCTAGTCTAGTCTAAAATGTACAAAAATTTGATGTAAAATTGTTACAAATTCTCAAACTTTCGTACATTTGGACTAAATTTCATACATCGTTTAGATGTTTTCGAGTAGCTGCTCTATCACACTGGGGTACTGTCACAATACCCCTAGTATTTCTTTTGATAAAAGACGCGATTCTTTGAATAGCGGGACTATTTTTAATCCCGTTATTTGTTGGAAACATGTGCATAAATTACCACTCCGTGTGATGAAAATGAATGTATGAATAGTTTGAAAAGTTATGCTTTTAATCAGAAAGTGTTGCACAAGGTACTTACAGATTTATATAATTAGAATAAGATTCAATAGTAAGTCGATAAGTAAATAACTTTTGAAGTATTTCTTCGTGTAGTCACCTGTCTTTAGTGCAAAAGTCATAATAGGTATATAAAGAGCACGATCTTTTATAGTAAAACCCATGTGTTTTAGCCCGGGTCCAATATCCTGCGGGCATCTATTCGTAGTACTACGGGTCGTTGTCTCTCAGATAAACTCTCACCTCATTGGCCTGTGTAAACTGTCACTGTATTATTAGCCAATGAGTTGAAGATTCATCCGACAAGCAACGATTCTTAGTAATACTTAGTAATACGGGCACTTGGGCATAAGTAATTTAGGTAAAATTAAAGAAATTTCCTATAACTAAGTATTTCAAAATGTTGCCAAATCTAATTGAATTTAAACAGGGTTTACGTAAATTGTACATAGAACAGACACTATAAAATTTGTTTTTTTTTCTGTTAAATTGTAAGTAGGTACCTGCTTGTTAATTAATATCAAAGTAATTTAAATCATTTCTTTTGTAAATACTTCTTATTCTACCAACCAGAGTATATTAGTACAAGTAAACGTATTTTTATACAAATTACTGTCAGTTTTATTATACCTATAGATACAAGCTGTTTCTTTAAGATTTAGACGAACCTTGAACCACCTAAGTGGGCAGGTATGATCGGCCTCTCAACTATGTAATTCGTGACGGGTCCGTGGCAAGTTAAGGTGAACCTAGTCGCCGACTCGAAATCGTCGATGGACGAGGCTAATAAACCTACTGCTCTATTCATTATCATCTTTTTTTATCCATTAACTATCTATAATACAGTTTCTCATCATTCGTCATGTGAGAAAGGGCACTTAGTGATGAGCTGTAAGAAGCTATTGCCCATAGACGCAAAAATAAATAAATTATGCTTTAAAGTTGGTTTGACACCTACACAAGTACCTAGTCAGGAACATCATGATCGTGACATTTCTTGTGGATTTAACCGATTCGAGGGCTAGCTATGAGGATGAAATAGGCGCTGGGCAAGTCTATTTCACCTAAAATCCCAGGCATTATAACGTTTAGTACCTATATAGATGCATGATTGAAAAAGTTGTCACTGTCACTGTACAAATCATCTACAATAGATGCAAAGACCGTATTTTACGTTGTGAAACAGTGAAAACACCCTAACACCTCAACCACCTTAGCAATAATCTCTGTAAAACTCCTAACAAAAATTGTATTTCTATGTTAAATAAGTCATTTTGTTTCAACACTTCACTGTCTCCGATAAAAGAAAATAAATAAATGAAAATAGCAACCTCTAAGGGGTTGGTCTTGTTCCAGACGCTTCTCGTGTCTCATAAGTTAAAAGCTCTTCAGAGTTTCCATTAGCGACAAACGTAAAAATCCCTTACACCCGTATTTTTAGTTTCACCCGGTTCCAAAATAATATACCTGTCTATTTATGGGTGTCGAACAATACGACGGTATTTGGTATAGAGTTCGTTATTGTATTTTTTGTATTGTATTTGTATTGCGAATTTAATTTGACCTCGCTAAAATATTGCCGTTTTTTTTTATAAACTGGAAGGCTATAACTTCAGCGCTATCTAAATAAATGTTATGGATTATGTATTTACAAATCGACATAATTAATTATGCATGGTATATGTTGGCTGAGTGATGAGCGTTTAATATGTATTTAAAATATGCTAAGATAGTAATAATTATTATTTATTACTAGCTCACCCGTGCCCACTTCGTTAGGCGGTAAACACTTTCGCCTATGACGCTCACAAATAACGTAGCTTTCTATTGGTAAAAGAATTTTCAAAATCGGTTCAGTACATCCAGAGATTACCCATCTACAACCTCACAAACTTTGCCTCTTTATAGTATTAGTATACTAGCATAGATTAGACTTAGATTTTATCATGTGTGACATCTTTAGTAGCACTGTCCGTCGATAATCTTTCATTATCATTAGTGATATCACAGCGACAGATTACTTTTCATGGATCTGTTCTTGTAATATAGGAACCGGGCAGTGAACAACTTTTAGTTAATTTAACCCATTTCTGCCGGTGTATCTTATCTTCAAATAACGTAAGTTATTGCTATGAGTTGAGGTAAAAATGAGCACCGACTTAAAATACGGATAATAAACACAATTTTTTGTGTCACTTCTATATCGTTTACCCCCGTCTTGGACATTGGTATCACCCGACCCAACTCAATTTCCTCATATCCGTTTATTTTGTTTTGACGTCAATTGGTTTATCACACAACATAAAAATCTTAAAAAAGGAACGAGATTTGATAACTTACTGATCAATGTTATTTTCTCGTACAGGTACATTTTTTTCCTTACAAATATTGTGCAAATATTTTTTTCCTTTTAGAGAGCTTTTCTTTTATTATCCTTGACTAAAATATACTTTTTATTAAACTAATGGAAAATTATGAATGAGAATCGGATATTTTGGACAGTACTCTAAGCACAATCATTCAATCAATTTGGAAAATTGGATCCAATTGGATTAAATTAATGCTACATTGAGTGAATATAGAATGTTGGATTAACAAGTTAACCTACTTTTTTTTATTGAATTACTGATGGTATAGTTAGCAAGATGCCCTAGGCATGCTCTGTGTCCATTTCCTCAGGTAAATGGACACAGAGCATGCCTAGGGTTTAATAATGCCGTTACAGGAATTAAGTGTCACGTGCCTGTCACTTGCAATGCTTCGTATTAGTAAAAAACTAGGTGATGGTAACCCTTCAACATCAGGTGGACCGCCTGCCTGTTCTATCAGCCAGCAAGCAAACGGGAGTTATGATCAAAATTACTCTATAATGTAGAGTTCTAGAGTCAAGTCATTGCAGATCAGTAGGTAATACATAATATAATTAAAAAACAAATTCAGCTGAAATAAAAAACATGAGTGGCGAAATTTCCGGGAAGTTGAGGCCTTTTGAAATAATTTAAAACATGTTCTCCTTCATTAGCGCGTCATTCTTTTTATGCGAATACCTTTCCAAATGAAGATGGATGGCGCTCGGGCTTCAAACAACACTTCGTTAGTTTTCTTCTCGTTCCGTTCACTTAATTATGTATTTAAGGCGCAGCTGGTGTGAATTTATCAAATCTGATTTGAGCGGAAGTGAAACTGAACGTTAGCTGATGGTATGTTTGAAAATAATTAGGTAGAGCTCCCTGCATGAAAAACATCCGGAATCTACGGAACCTGACAGTTTGCGAATTAGCTTTATTAGAAAGGCACAAAGGGATTTCGTAACCAGATTTTCTTCTAAAATTCTTTTAGAAAAATTTAAGGCCAGTGCTCTTAAACGCTGAAGAAAAAAGCAACGGCTACGGGTTTGCAACTGCAACCTGTCACGTAATGAAATACCAACTACTGCAAAATGTGGGTATGTACCAAATGCAATATTTGGACGTACCTCTGACTACTCCCATTAGACATCTTCAAAAAATGTCAAGTAGGCACTTGGTACCATGAGATCTGAGGGGATGTATACCGTGCCTAGGGATTAAAGTCGTGATTCTAAGTATTTTCTATCTTTAGGTATAGGTACAATACGTGTTCACATGAGGCTTACCACCTGTATGCCTCAAGTTGATGGACGCAAAACAGTGCATCGTAAGGCACGTAACCTGTATTATTACGTTACTACGTTATTACGTTACGTAACGGTGATAACGGTAACTTCTTAACATCAGCTGAGCTATAAGCTGGTTCAAATAGCAAGTTTAAATAAAGAAGAAAAGGTATCTACTTACATACTTTTGTATTTAATAAAACAAGCGTTTCCTCCCTATACTTAATTAGTAGTTAGGTACAGTATTGTACTTTAGCAATAGGTAGATAACAGTAATAGGTATAACATTTTGGAATCCATTCTGGGACGCAAAACCTTATCGGCGGTGACGCGTCGTCGTCGCGTCGTAGATAGTGCGACAACTTGACAAATTGGATAGCAGGTGCGGGTTGACCCTTTCTTTCGCCAAACATGATTAGAAGGGTCTGAAAACCTTTAAGAAGTTCGCCAGATTTTTTACTTTTACTCAGCTTTTTGCTCTTGTTACTGATTGCGATATAGTTATTATTATGTATACTTCTACACTTCTACAGTCAGTATCGTTACACATGTTTACTGTTAGGTGTACCTAGATACAAATAAATATTTTTTTATTCACTTCGTTTATTGGCCGAGCGAGAAAGCTCTCGGTTTCAAGATTGCCCAAAAATGCTTTTGTCCGCCTGTTCAAGAATTTATCAACAGATTTTGACCAAAACTCGAACATTTCCTTGGTTTATTTAAAAAATTTAGCCGATCGTAATTTTTGATGAGGGGGAAATTTTTAGTAGTTATTTTTCGACGGATTTAAATTCAATTTGAGAGTTATATTAAAGTCTTCATTCTACAAAAGATGTTGCAAAAAAATCAAATAATAAAATTAATTGATAATTGGATGGTTATAAGGGCTCTCGAAATTTACTGTTCTCACAGAACTACTTTTTTATGATTTCAAAACGATACTTTTCTGTCAAAAATGTATTTTGATTGAAAACTAGCAATTTGTATGTTATTTTATCAACTATCATTTTTATTGTGATTTCAGAAGTAAGTCTAGTAAATTAGAAATAGAATATCTATAATGTTAATAAGTTTGGAAGAATCATTGAATAGAGTTGAACCATGAACATTGCCTACTTACGAAGGTCATCCCGCTCAGACATGGCAGGAAAAAAACGGCACAATGAGGCTTTTTCAAGTGAATACCAAAACATATTGGTAAACGTGACTCAATAACCCGACATGTATTGAATGGATGAGGAAAAATTACTAAAAGTGTAAGAATATTGCTTGGAATGGAAGGGAAATAGTGTGGGCCTTCAAGTGTAGCTCAGACTATCATATTTCTTTTTCCAGTAAATACCAGTATCAAGAATATATATGACACACGTAAATTTTGTTCGATGAACAAATTATGGGCAAGTATTATACCTATCAGAAACTAAGTAAGTAAGTTACTTAATTTAACTTTATCTAAATAATTAAAGTTCTATATTTGGAGTTAAGTGGACACGCTTTGAATGTACGTAAAGCATCATTTGAGAACCTTTATTCCTCGGCGGTTGTTGGTTCTACGAGCCTGCCCATCGCCACTAGAGGTTTCTTCTAGGTTCTTCTTAATGATTTCTTGATTTCTGATTCCATCTGGCAGTAAATCTCTCTCCATAGACCACGCTTACGCTACATATTTCTTCACGTGCGCGTAACTAAGCCTTTTGCATAATGCCATTCTTGCTTGTAATAACCCTGACACAAAAGATAAAACTACTCTATATGTTCTAAAAAAAACAATTCAAGCTTCAAACATTACCTCTGCAGTACCTAGACAACGGAAATGAATACAACTCACTGAATTTACCAATGACTATTCTTTTGATTTTTACTACTACTACTAACTATATAAGAAAATGTATGTGTGTAGTGTAGATCGCTGGAAAAAATTACAGGGAATGTTTTCAAAGTATCCGGTTGCTTGCGAACGTAGACCAGACAGGCCCCATTGTGAATAAACGGAATGAAATGGGGTTAGCTTGGCTGTGGATTGTGGATAAAAACTTGCATAATAACATTTTCTGGTAAAGAAATGCTGTAACTGTTGAAAGTAAAACAGATTTTAGCAACTATGGATTCATAATATTTACATATAAGCATGCAATAGTAAACTAATAGTTCTGTGAGAACAGTATACCTCGCTTGGACTTGCGTAGACTTTTGAGCAAAGTAGGGGTATAAGTTTAAAAATTTCTCGCGTTCCCTTGGTCCTAAGAAAGTCAACTACGGGTTCGTCTCGTTAAGGTAAAGAAGACTGTCTGATTGGTATAGATAAGTCCGACATGGCCATGGACATGGTAGGGACATGGCCGACTTTCCATAAATGGTTTGCCCCACAGGTATCTACAGGACAAATGGTTCATGACCAAATTGGGATTTCTGTGTGTAGGGTATGTAGTTAGTTAGGTACCTATTTCTTTTTCGCGGTTGGCAGTTGTCAAAAAGATCAAAATATTATCTATGATACTTACCGACTGTATAGGTAATAAAGTGACTAATAAATTAACTTAATTATATTCCTACTAAGCACGAAATATCTAAAATATTCTTTATGTACTAGTTACTAACACGTAAAAACGACCATATAAATCAGCAAAAACAGTAATCTAAATGGGGTCTTGATCTTCTGGCTGTTGTGTTGCGCTCGAGGTCGTTGACCGCTGTACGAAATACTTCGCTGATTGATAAATAAGAATTTCAGCAAAATCATTGAATTACGACCGATGTGGCGCAGCGGGCGAATGTCCGCTTGCAACGCAGGAGGTTGCGGGTTCGATTCCCGCCTTGGGATAAATGTTTGTACGATCTTCAAATATTTATTCCGGGTGTTCTGGGTATTTTCTATGTATTCAAAAAAAAGTCATCTGGTACCCATAACACAAGCTCTGCTTAGCTTGGGGCTAGATGATGCTGTGTGGATTGTCCAGCATTATTATTATATTATTACTTTAAATGTACTTGACTGTCAGCCAGGTGGTAATCTATAAGACTTGGTTGTAGGCTTTACACGTTTGTGGAGAATTCGGAAGTGATCTTATTACATCCGGTATATAGATACTTCGTTTTTTACTCATAATGAGTAGATATAGCATATGAGAGTTCAATTCGTAAGAAACGTCCATAACTGAACTGATATTAAAGATAAGTAGCGTCAGCTGAGGGCGAACAAACTTAGATTGAGACCGTGACTAGCAATATCCACACTTCGGAGGGCAACTTTAACTAATTCCGCAAACTATCGACGGTGACATGCGGCGTGGAACTTGGGAACGGCTTAGAGCACAATATTTTATCTCCAGTATCATCATCAGTCTAATAAAATCTTATACTAGACATGTATACCAATACCACCGTATATAATTCTGCTGCCAAGCAGTAATGCATTGCTGTGTTCCGGCTTGAAGGATGTGGGTGCCGGTGAAATTACAGGCATATGAGGCTTAACATCAGTATGTCTCAGGTTGGTGGATGCAGGGTAGTGCATCATAGGGCATGTAGATAATGTGCCTGACCTACCAGGTAACGCTGATGGTTACCACTTAAAACTAGGTGGAACATAATATGCTGGTTCCACCACAAGTAGCATAAAAAAATACTTTCCTGGATACGTTTCCAGGAAAAACATTTTGAACCCTTTCATTCACTGACTTCTAACAATATCATCAGTCCACCGGGTGGGAAGGCTGAAACTATAACAAATGAGAAAACACGTTGTATTGGTCTACCAAATTTTATAGTATTCAAAACTAGTGCTATAAATAAAAATTGTTTTGCTATGAAAGATACCACTTTTTTTTTAATTTGCTTTCTAGACATTTTTACACAACTGCATCATCTGGTCCCAAACTAAGCATAGCTTCTGTCTGTTTGACGAATGTTGAAAACTGGCACTCGAGTTATTATAATTTTTTAGTCGATCGCGATTTTTGATAGGGCAAATAGGAGGAGAGGAAAGGGGGGAAGTTTACTGCACCATTTTTTATCGACAGATTTTAATTTAATTTGAAAAGCACATAAGGACTTCATTCTAAACAAGATATTGGTTAGAATGAAGCACGCCAGAAATCGCTAAAACTTGTACCTACCCCTACTTTGCTCATAAGTCTGCATAGGTAAGCGAGATCTACTGTTCTCACAGAACCACTAGTTATAGAAGTGTGTACGTGTTGCATAATTTATTCAACAGAGAAACAGCTAATGGGCGGCTTAGCTAATGGTACATCCTAGCACTACAACTTAAGAAAACGCGTCTCAAGTGTAACGTTCTTCACTCTATCCATTAAGAAACTTATTACAGACTAAATCTGAGTTTAAGTCACGAAGTAACATTGCGTGTTTTCATCTGTGGTATACCTAAGTGACATAATAGAAGTTCGTTTCATTAAGTTGGGTAGTGCCTTATGTTAAACAAAATTGTCCACTTTATTATGGATTGTCAAACGGTAGAAAGATTTTCACGTAATTTTGCATCTCCTTTATTATTACTGAAAACAAAATTAACAAAATTATAAAATATCAATAAAATCTGTGGCGACACCAAATCGATGCTTACCTACGTATGTAAAAAACTCTTCATCGATGGTTAGTTAGTTCGTAGCCCTTGCCTACTGCGTTGTAGGTGGTGGGTTCGATCCCCACGAGAACAAATATTTGTGTGATGAACGAGATGTTTTCTCTGTGTCTGGGTGATATGCATAATGTAATCTTAGTATGTATTTATAAAAAAGTATATAAGTATTCTATCAGCTATATGTATAGTACAAGCTTTGCTTACTTTGGCACTAGAGGGTGTTTTGTGAATGTATGTCATTTATTTAGTTAGATTGAGTTGGATAGGTACTATGTTCTATTCTAAACGAACTAAGCTATTATTAACTAAATAAATATTGACATACATATTTATTTTGTATATATTTATATATGAACATAGTTTCACATGTGAGACCGTAAATTCTGATAAGTATTGACGTATGGGATTTGCGAAGGCTTAGGTACCTTCTTAAAAATTCAATCCCGAAGGTAAGTAATTCAATTGAAGGTAATTCAATAGCGTGGTACCTTCTAACCAAGGTCGAAATTATTATTGAGCTGGGATTAGACTATTATCTTGAATGAAGCTCGTCAGATAGGCTTATGTACCTCTTAAATAGGCCTTTAGGAATAAATTATCGTATAAATACACTCCTGGTTATTTTCTATGTATAATAAAAAATATCTATGTATGTAATGTATTGATATTAAGTATATCAGTCATCTAGTACCCATAACACAAGCTCTGCTTAACTAAGAGCTAAATCCGCACAGCAGTGCGGATTGTCCAGCGTTATTATTATTATCATTATGATGTAATTATTTAGTAGCATTTACTTTTATATATAAAGATTAATAAATTATTAAAATGATAGACAAAGAAAACTATAAAACTGAGTCTTATTCCTTATAATTCTTTTTTATTTTTACTTAAGCAAAATATAATACATGCAGGTGTCCACATAATATTTCGAATGACCTCTGTTTTAAACAATTGCAATCACTTCACAGAGGTTGTAAACCGTAGACGTGCCCTACAACGTGGCATTACACTGTTGATATCACTCTTTTCTCTTTTAATTCTCTTTGTAAAAAGTACTTCACCTGTTAAAAATCTTAAGACGGTAAAACTTAACAGCTCCCGAGAGAATCCTGAGAGACTAAGATTTAAATTCTAATTTACAAACTCCATTTGCATAATGCGACGTCCAGCTTAAGGTGACTGAAGAAGCTTACTATAGTTGAAAGGTTGCTACGAACAATCAAACCGATAAGACGTTTTAAATTTTAATAGGTAAATGTTTTACTATTGTCTTAGAAAATAATATAGTAGAAAGATAATCTATCTATACCAAATATGGTAAGCTTTGTCCTGACTGATAAATTGACTGACTGACATTTAAATAACGTACAGCCTAAACCACTGGTCGTATAAATAATTATGAATATTTTGGGTATATTCATCTGATAGAGCACTGGTTCTGATCTTAAAGTCGTGGGTTCAAATCCAGTCGTTAAAAACGTTGCCTGGCTCTCAAACGCTGAAGAAAAACATCGTAAGGAAACCAGTAGAACTCTTACAACGACGATGGGCTTGCAACTTGTCACATATGGAATACCATCTGCTGCAAAATATGGGTATGTACTAAATGTAATATTTGAACGTACCTCTGACTGCCCCTCTTAGACATTCTCAAAGAGTCTTGAGTAGGTACTTGGTACTTAGAGATCTGACCTGGGGATTAAAGTCTTTTTTTCTCTTTTGTTACTCAGGCGCTTGCTGCTATTATAAAGCAATCATATTATTGGTATAGTTTTTTTAATATTACGTACAAAATACGTATAAAAAAAAACGTAAAATACGTACGTATTATTTGGATAGCACCCGTTGGCGCCGCGCTAATGGTATCACTCGGGGTGGTAAATCATAAAACGAGTGGTTACTAACGCCACTTTAGTTAGTTGAGCCAGGGGCGGGTCATTTATCCAAACATTTCTTTTTATAAAACTACACAAAATCAATATAGATTTTATGTTATTTTTAATAAGGTATAGGTTATGTTTGCATTAACCGCTCTAAAATGCTAACAAAAAACTGTATAGTCATGGGTATTTATTTCTTTCTCACTAAGGTCGAATCTCTGAACATAGCCAACTGGCTCTAGCAGAAGCCTTAAGCTAATTTTTAACTCAGGTATCTATGCTAAAGGAGGATTTATGTTGAAATAGATTTTAGTACTGAATTAAGTACCTAAATTTTTGCTGGTAAAATATTTATACCTTATTGAGGTAGTTTACATAACCTAAAATTACTGAAGTTTAAAAGTGATGATTATATTATATGATAATATATCGTCGCGTGACAGATGTGGGGGTGTACCTACTCCAAAGGTAAATTATAACAAAGTTAGTGGATACTTCAAATTTACAACAAGTACAAAATACACTTGAAACAGTAAACCTGGTGACTGGCACAAGCAATATCGTTTACCCACGTTTTGACCCTGATACCTTGAAAACTCTTTACCCTATTCACACCGAATACAAGAATTTTTATACAACACACAGCCTAAGCCACGGGTGGTAGAGACTTAAAATTTTCAAGGTACATTTGTCTTGATGCAAAGAGAAATTAACGTAAGAACGGAATTCTCGAAATCCAATCCCTAAAAAGGTACAGCGGGGGTTAAAGTTCGTTTGAAAATAACTTCAAGTGGACGAAGACGCAGCCGCAGCTGATGGGGCGTTTGATAGTTGAAGGTCGCTTTCTTCGATCGATCAATTATAACTGTAAAAAACATCATTGCCAATTAACTCGTGATGAAAAATTACCTGTTTCCTTTACTTATAAAAATAATCATCTAACCATCAGGATTGTTAATTATTGTAGATATTAGGTAGGTAGATATTTATGTTTAATATATTCAACTGCTACGATATTGGCATGCTAAATTTAAACAATTAACATACTGATACTAACACATTTATTTTATAAATAATACGATGGGAATTTGGTGCGGAGTACACTCGAACAAGCGTTTTTTAGACTAAAAAATCAAGTTGTTTACACTGAATAGAAACCATTTCGTAACATGAGCTCTCTATTGTAAGTTTTAATGAGGTTGAAAGCTGGTGTAGGAACTTCGTCTTAATGTCCCCATAAGATTTTTTATTTCATTACGAGACCTCATAAAAGATTCCACATCTTGTGTCTCTCGATTCATGTAGTACAGCTACAGCACATTTAAAAATGAGTTTTTTTACTAATTGACCGAGCGGTTTAGACGATCGCGATTTTTGATTGGAGGAGAAATAAGGGGGGAAGAGGTCACAATAAATTTTTACTAACCGTGCGTACTAAACTTTTGTCTAAATAAATACTTGTTAATAATAATTCTGACGTTATTAATTGACGTTAGTGAAATGAAATGCTAATACTAACTAATTATCACAGTTAGGATTGGCTTTGAATTTCCTCTACATGTAATGTTATGTAATGTGATTTCACAAAACCACGTAAGTAATAGGTACTTACATGCTACGTAGTAAATATAATAGGCTAAACTGTTGATTACATTGTAGATTGTAATAATCTCTAGACGTTACAACACGACTGTGCATCATGGACCGAATTTATTTTACTGTGAACGGCAATAAATGTTCAGGTCAGTAAACACTCTATTAAGTACTTTCGTAAAAATAAGCTTGTAGACATCGTGCAATAGCATAGTTATATGGATTGGCCAAGTCATATATTACTTGCACGTTTTGCACGTCTATGCTTGGTCACGTGGAGCAGAAGTAAACTTTTACCAATACCAACATTCAGTAGTGTCGTTTTAAAACTAGATGTGGCCAGTTTCTCGCGCGCGACAATCTGTCCTGATGTGGTTTATGTTTAGCCAAGATGAACAGACTTTTTCTTCTTTTATCTGGATCCGTTTTACAAAATAATATAGCATAACAAAATAACTTGCAGCGTGGTGCCAATCCATCTTAGTGAAGTGTAGGCATAACAGAAATAAGTAGAGTTTCAAAAGACAACACACGCTACGCTTCTATGCATCCAGTTTAATGCAATATAGCAACAATAAACTTACTTCTAAGGGCTTGGGTAGGTGGTTATAGAACCCATTAGACCAAATCTGTCCAAGTCCAATCAGCCAATATCATCTTAAGCCGCCTACTATCAAGGTAGTCAATATATAATAATAATAATAAATAATAATAATAATAGTTATCCGGGCGTTTTGATGTGACGTTAGATTTTCAAGTATTGCTGTTTTTAAAAATAGCTAACTGGCCTCAGTACTTAGAGGAAATTATGATCGTTATATTTGTATTTCATGCCCATACATTTATATAAACTTAAACCTTTTACAATGCGTGCTATTCAACAATAGATTGGACTTGCTGTGTTTGGCTCTCGTAGCATTTCTCATATATAGACACTCAGAATAGACATATCCATATTCCAAGTAGGTCCTTATACAATTAGTAATAGGTCCATACAGTATTATGTGTACATACAAGTACCACTACAAGAAAAAACGAAGTATTCATATACCTAGATATTATAATAACAGTGGGGTCTGAGCGAGATGCTGATACCTGCCTAAACGATTACATCCGAGATGTGCTTAACCTGCGCGGCACCAAGTACATGTGCAAAGAAGGCGGTTGCGGGGCCTGCATCGTGGCCGTCTCTATCACGGAGCAGGGACAGAAACGGACATTTTCCGTCAACTCTGTAAGTACCTACTTAGATTGAAGCGGTTCAAGTATCTATACCAATTATAAGAATCTTTTTCCTGACTGACTGGGATATAGACAACGCACAGCCTAAACCACTGGTTGTAGAGACATGAAATTTTCAGAGTATATTCGTCTTGCTGCGAAGAGGTGTACTAAGAAAGAAATTCCCGAAATTCAACATCTAAACGTATACAGCGGGAGTCGAAGTTTGTATGAAAATAGCTTCACGCGGACGAAGTCGCGCGCGTTTCACTAGTTGTATATCAAACTAGTATACACTAGTGTATAGTATACTAGTATGGTTCCCATAGTACAAGCTATGCTTAGTTTGGGGCTAAATTGTGTAAAAAAATCCTGAAATATTTATTTATTTATATTTATATATAAAAACGCATCTATTAGCTTTATCTTTCTCAACTACTTCAAACAACTAACAATAAGATTCATACCAATAGTAAATAACGACCTTTTTTTAGTGTCTGGTAAGCGCTTATTCTGCGCAAGATTGGGAAATAACCACGGTAGAGGGCATCGGTAGTAGAGGGAAGGGCTATCACCCGGTACAGAAAACTCTGGCAGAGTACAATGGTACCCAGTGCGGGTACTGCAGCCCTGGTTGGGTCATGAGCATGTACAGGTACGAATTAACTAAAGCTAAATTTAGTATAAACGTCACGACGTAGGATTATGTCTACAAGTATTGTTTACCATCCCTGAAAATCCAATATGAGTTAACAATAAACTAAACTTTAAAACCTCGCAGCCTACTAGAAGCCAACCACTACAACTTAACCAAGTACGAAATAGAGAACTCCTTCGGTAGTAACACTTGCCGCTGCACCGGCTTCAGACCAATTCTTGACGCCTTCAAGAGCTTCGCTAAAGACGCTCCGAAACCTATCACCAAAACTGTTCACGATATTGAAGACTTAAACACCTTAAGTCTGTGCGCAAATAAAGAATCATGTAAAACAAAGTGTGAAAACTGGTGTTTTGTCAGTCAGAGTGACGTAGAACCTAACACCATCAAAAAGATATCGCTAAAAGATGGCAGTGTCTGGTATAGGGTTCATGAAGTGAATGATATCTTTAAGGTCTTTGAGAAGGAGGGAGTGGAATCTTACATGTTGGTGAATGGCAGTACTGGAAGAGGTAAGCGCCAATAACAAGATTGTAAAGGTAGAAGTTCGAAATTATATAATGAACATTAACATGACGATTACAGGTGCTTCTCCAATCTTGAAGTTTCCAAGAGTACTGATTGATATTCGTCCAATAGCCGATCTTAAAGGACATTTCTTTGATCAGAACTTGGTAGTTGGGGCAGGCATCACACTGACAGATCTCATGACTTTGTTCAAAACCGTTGCAAAGGAAAAGGAAGATTTTACTTATCTACAAAAGTTATATGATCATCTAGATCTAGTGGCACACATTCCGGTTAGAAATGTGAGTTTTTATATTTATTATCCTATTAGGTACAAGGATTACCTACGGCAATGCAGAACATACATATTTTGTAATACTTATTTAAAAACTTCCAGGTTGGCACTGTTGCAGGTAATTTGATGGTCAAACACCGGCAGTCGACATTTTCTTCTGATGTATTCTTGCTACTAGAAGCTGTTGGAGCTATTTTGGTCATTGGTTTGTACATACATAATTACTATTTATTGATCAAACAGCCTTGCTGATCTACCTGTTGCATTGCATTTGCTGAATTTGGTTTCGTAAAACCAAACTAATTAAACATAAAATTTGATAAAAATGTTTCAGCTGACAGGGACAAAACCATAGAAGTGAGCCCTGAAAAGTTTATCTATACTGAAATGACTGGTAGGGTCATCGTTCAGTTTAAATTGCCACCATTATCCAAGGACTGCGAGTTTGTCTCTTTTAAAGTAATGCCACGAGCTCAAAACGCACATGCTCAAGTCAATGCAGCCTTTTTGTACACATTCGATCACCACAACCAAGATGTAGTACTATCTGCCAGGATTGTCATCGGCGGGCTCTCAGCACACTTTGTACACGCTCGGAAGACAGAACAGTACGTTGCCAATAAAAAGATATTTACTAACGAGGTGTTACAAGAAGCGTTAAAAATCTTGGATACCGAGTTGGTCGTTGATAATATTGCGGGAGAAATGAAGCCAAAGTATAGAAAGAAATGTGCTTTAGGGTTGTTCTATAAAGTAAGTGTCTTTGTAAATATTAAGGTTTTACGATAAAGTCCAAGAATATAATAAATCTCATTACATTATTCGATTTTAGGGTCTACTGGTTCTCATACCAGATGCTTTTATTAAGCCTCGGTATCGCTCTGGCGCCAAAGACTTTAGAAAAACAAGGCCTCTTTCGAAAGGAACAGAAGTTTACGATACTAATCCCGTAATCTGGCCCGTGAATGAACCTATGCCTAAACTAGATGCCCTAGTGCAATGTGCAGGGGAAGCCCAATATGTCAACGATCTTCCGACAGAAGCCAAAGAGGTGTTTTGTGCGTTTGTTACATCAGATATCGCTACAGGGGAACTAGTCTCTATAGACGCGTCTGCAGCATTAGTAAGTGATCCATTTTACTTTGAGTTAACTTTGCTTTTGCAGGTGGAGTCATTATATTAATAAATTGCTTACGTTGTGCTGATAATTCAAAGTTAATGCCAGTATATCTCATTTGCGTCACGGTGTTTTACCATCAAATTGACTTTCAGAAAATCCCAGGAGTGCTTGCTTTCTTCTCAGCTAAAGATATACCGGGTGATAATAACTTTCTCTCGCTAAAGACTCCTCTGATTAACTTTCCTGAAGAGATTTTTGGTTCGAAAAATATCAGTTTTTACGATCAAGCCATTGGCCTTATTGTAGCTGAGACTGATGTTATTGCACACAGAGCTTCACTACTTGTCGAAGTCAAATACAAAAAGGACAAGGCTAAGCCTTTGCTTACTATTCACGATGTAAGGGAAAAAGACCCCAGTCGAGTGTCATTGTATTCCACAAGACAAGCAACAGACAGAGGACTCAATGTTACGAAGGTAGTCACAGGGTCTGATAATATATTTGCACAGTATCATTTTACGATGGAAACCCTGTCATGCGTTACACGGCCTAGTGAGGTAGGAATGGATGTATTCTCTGCCACGCAGTGGATCGACTCTATGCACCTCAGTATATCTGATGAATTAAAAATGGAGCAAAACAGGTGAGTCATTTCTATCATGCATAGTAATTATCAAATTTCTGTGTGGTGCCCTCATGATCTATAAACTCGATTTTTAATCTTTTAGAATTAACTTGGTGTCTCCTCGTTGCGGGGGTGCTTACGGGCTGAAAATCACGCGAGCCAATCATATTGCGTGCGCTAGTGCTTTAGTTACACACCTCATGAACCGCCCGTGCCGATTCGTTTTAGGCATACAAGCTAGTCTGCGTATGATTGGGAAGCGGTTACCTTGCACAAGAGATTTTGAGGTATCTTTATGAGTTAAAAATCTTCTTACTATAGTTAAATCCCGATCTGAATTAAAATTTTAAAAATAATTTTTCAACCTTTGCCTCAAAGACAATGATGATATCGGACGGGAGCGGAGGGCGTTGTCGGTGCGGGCGAATATGGTTGGCCGGAGGTTTGCACGTAGTTCAGATGGGGTGAAACGATCATTGTTTCGAGCATACTGTACCTCTCTGTATACGTGCAGCCTATGGGCGAAGTATACGCTCGCAACGTACAGCGCCCTTCGTGTCCAGTATAACAATGCATTTAGGGCGGTGTTGGGGCTGCCCCGCTACTGTAGCGCATCAGGGATGTTTGCGGCGGCAAGGGTGGATTGTTTTCATACAACTATGCGCAAGCGAGCTGCGTCCCTGGTGCGCAGGTTGCGGGCTAGCTCCAACATCGTCCTGGCAATGATAGCCACTAGGGTCGACTGTCCTTATACAAGGCATTGCTGTGAGCGACACCTGTCCAGCAATCCAATTAGTTTTTAAGTTAGTGTATTTCTTTTGTATATGAGTTTTGTGCTCGAAATAAAAGTATTTTATTTATTTATTTATTTATTTTGCATTTTCTACCCAGGCAGGCGTTAGCAACTCAGGCGAGATTCAATACATGGAATACCACCTTTACGAAGACAATGGATATGCTGTCACTGACCCTGTTACACCAGCAACGATACCAGCCATCAAAAACTGCTACGATAGTAGACGTTGGTCTTTTAAGACCTATGATGTCACGACCGATACTCCTTCTAATACATATGCTAGATCACCTGGTAGGAAGAATCAATATTTTAACGACCGATGTCCGCCTGCGACGCAGGAGGTTGCGGGTTCGATTCCCGCTTTGGGATAAATGTTTGTACGATCTGCAAACATTTATTCCGAGTGTTCTGGGTATTTTCTATGTATAATAAAAAATATCTATGTATGTAATATATTGTATTAAGTATATCAGTCATCTAGTACCCATAACACAAGCTCTGCTTAGCTTGGGGCTAGATGATGCTGTGTGGATTGTCCAACATTATTATTTGAATTCTGGTTTCGGGGTATGTGCTCCAGAATTAGATTAACTTGTTACAGGTCAAATTAAAACCTAAAAGGCTAAGTTAGTGTTACTTGTGGTAAAAAAATATTATAGACACTGAATTAACATTATGACTTTGATGTATTCCTTGATATTATTCCTTTATTTGACGTTTGTAATATTTCAGGTTCTCTAGAAGGAATTTCAATGACAGAGCAAGTCATGGAACAAATTTCATATGAATTAGATCGTGACCCTGTTCAAGTGCGACTCGCCAATCTAAGCCCTGAAATGAATGATGTAGCCGACGTAGTTAGAACCCTACTGAGAGATGGCGAATACGATAAGAGAAAGAAAGAAGTAGACATATTTAACAAGCTCAATCGATGGAAAAAGCGTGGGCTCAGAATAGCTATTATGAGCTGGCCCGTGCCTATTCTTATTGATTATATGGTTCTACTGTCCATATACCATGGAGATGGAACAATTATGATTACACATGGAGGTATAGAGATGGGACAAGGCATAAACACTAAAGTGGCCCAAGCAGTTGCATACACATTTAACATATCTTTAGATAAAGTTCGATGCAGTCCACCTAATGCTGCCTCAAATCCGAACAACTATGCCAGCGGAGGTAGTAGGACCACACAGGCAGTATGTTACGGAGCCATCAAATGCTGTCAGATTATTTTAGATCGTTTATCAGCTATAAGAGAAACCTTAAACAACCCCACATGGGAACTCTTAATTGAAACAGCCTTCACCAGAGGAATCAACTTACAAGCATCTTATAGAATTAATGCAAATGACCAACAAATTTATAGATCAGCTGGAGCTTGCTTAGCTGAAGTGGAACTGGATATTTTGACGGGAGAGCATGAGATATTGAGAGTAGATATCGTAGAAGATGTTGGAACTAGTATCAACCCTGAATTAGATATCGGTCAGGTAAGTTGTCTAAGCATCCTAAATAGGTACATCCAAAGAATATTTTATTAATTATAGTGTATACTTTTAATTTGTTTTTAGATTGAAGGAGCTTTTATTATGGGTGTTGGTTATTGGACCCACGAAGAACTAATTTATGATGAAAAATCTGGTGAAATACTGACTGACCGCACCTGGTACTACCACGTACCACTCGCTAAGGACATTCCCATAGATTTTAGAATACAGTTGCGAAGGAACTCCTACAATCCTGTTGGTACCTTAGGAGCCAGAGGTAAATTGCAGTCATTTGAATTTTTTTTGTGTTATTGGAATATTTTACTCCTGTTACTATAAGCTTGAAACAAAACATTCCTGAAACATGACGGTTGTGAAGTACAAGTATACGGAGTAGCTCTGGAGAAGATTTTAGTAAGTACGTAGTAACGTCGTCTATTCTCTAAGATTTGAAATATTGAAAATGTAATTCAATGTGTCGTACATATCCACAGGATACATGTACAGGGAGTTCATAACTTTGTCTATCAGAAGAACCGTCATATCATGCAGAAAACTTTCGAACTGTGAAAGTGCTTTCATATCCTCCTCCTGGTGTAGTATTCCTCATTACTGAACTACTAAGTGCATGAAATCACTGACATTGAGTCATTACCTTTATCTCGATGGTCCGCTATCTGTGCATATCATTGGCTTTTTCTTTTCAGTAATAAACGGAGCTGGTTTGGTCAGACCGTCTAAGTAGGCTTCGACCTCTTCTCATACTAGGTTTAACATTTGTATGTTACAGCGGTGGCAGAGCCTCCCATTTGCTTAGCGATCGCTGTTGCATTCGCACTGAGAGAAGCACTAGTCTCATCACGCGAAGAATCTGGGTATCCTAGAAACAAATGGTTCAGCGTTGGTAAGTGATCACAAGATAAGATAACATCTATTAGACTGGTTTATAACAATTTCTATAAGTAAACCCTTCGATCATTGATCGAAGAGTAGACCATTTAAATGAGACCACTCCTTACGAAAATTAAAAGGGTGCGGGCGCGTGATTTTGTTTTTCGATGCACACTGTGAAGTATTTGAAGACAAATATCGAGATAAGTGACATCAACGATATGCTAAGTTTTTACGAATTTATAAACTGAATTTTTTGTTTACTTTGTTGTACAATTCTACAAACCGACTTTGTTGAGAGCCTAATAGCTAAACCGTCGCATAGACGGTTTTGTTCATATTAATACCTTTAATTTTAATTTAATTTCACCCCAAGACGTCGCAACTAACAGCACGATGTGACCGCTTACCGGGTGACAAGCACACTGACTGCTCGTTCGGAAAAGGTGTTAGACCATACTAAACAATGTTTTTTTTTATTTCAGATGGCCCATTTACTTTACAAGCTAACGTATTGAAGGCTGACTGCCACCTTGAAGAATTTTTGTTTAAATAATTTTATTAAAACTCCAATCATTAATGAACTCCTTCCAAAATGATGTTCTTAACTACTTTTAATATTTAACTTTACTAGAATACTAGAAAAATTACTATAATTAGCGTAAAAATCTATTTATATTTTAACAATTTAAAATATTATATTTTAATAAAAAATATTATCGTCAATAAGTATCATATCACAATCTTACTGTGTATTTTATATATTACTGCTATGATAAAACCTAATTAAAAAAGACATTTTAATTAAAATTTTTATAAATTTGTAATTAATAACTGGGTTTGGGAAAAAAACATGTTTTTTATTGAAAGATCACATACCTTTTATGGCAAAACTATTTTTTTTTCGCTCTAATTAAAAAGTCCAACTTGGCAAGGGACAGAGAACGTAGGAAATAAGGTAGGGAGGCCTTTAAATTAAAAAGTTGTACTAAATTAAAATAGTTTTTTGAACCTATTATCCAAAACACGTCGACAATTCCCAAATAAACCCAAGCACGTGTGACGTCACTATGTTAATTTCTACTCATCGTAGCACACAGCTGATTCAGTGTTTTGACTTAAAAATCGATTAAATTTTCTTATTATCGTTGGTATATAGATAGGTAAATATATCAAAAATGTTATAAAAAAAAACAAATCTAAAGCAAATCTGTCATATTTGACACTTGACTAAATAAAATCACCTGATATAATTTTTTTATTTCCAGTAAGCTTCGTATATTGTTAGTCAATTTACGTTTGGAAGCCGTTAACACTTTTATCCCGTTAGGAGATTTATTCGATCTCTCGCAAGACTTTTGTATTGTGCGGCGACTAAAATCGTGTTGTTTACTTAAACTATGGAGGTTTAAGTAAATTAAAAAATTAAGCCACGTTCCACGCGGCCAAGAAGAAATCAACAAAAAACTTCCACGCATTAGTTCAAACCGTTTTTAAATAAACCTTTTTAAAAAAAGAATGAAGCTCCATTGCGGTGCCAATCCAACTTAGTAACGAAGAGTTGATAAAATGGATTTCTCTGTATGGATTTGTCATTGCTCGAATAATTGCGTACGAAATCCCTACACGAGCTCAATGTAGATGTAAGCCTAGGTACCTCTTACTCTAAGCTATTACTGGCATTGTTGACACAATGATATTGCTCTAACCCGAGGTTTGATTATGTAAATCATGTTGATTGGAAGCACTATGATAACTAAACATAACAAGGTAGTTGGTAAACAAGGGTAAATACTGGATTTATTCCAGTTGGAAGACACATGGTTAATTATAAACCAACCTCAAAAAAGGAGATTTTCTTCGACTGGACTTTTAAACTACTTTTTACCTCTTATTACCTTTCAAATCAGTGTACCTGCGTCACGCTATAACTTAGTATAGATAGTCATATCAAGTAAGCTTTATGTCAAGGACGGTGCAGCCTACTTATCAGATTGTTTTGTTTCATAGCTAACTTTTATATAAATGATGTTTATAGACAATTAGACTAGACCACGAGACGTTGCATGAGCATAATTGAATGGGGACCCGTCACAGTTTTTTCTATGAATGCAGTTTTATAGGCCTTGAAAAACTAAAACATAAAATGCAAAATTTTTTTTTCTACGGCCTAAACTGACTAAGTTATGGGCAAAATACCGAACGAGATTCACTGACCGCGCGAACGGAAGCGATGACGTCACAAAGGCCCAGCGCTAGCCGCCAAACCACTGCGCGCCCCGCGTTTCTGTTCGCGATACTCGTCCGACACGGAGCGTAACGTCACCAAGTGATTTAATTAGGTTTTTATTAGAAGGTTGTTATTTTAATATAACAAATGAGTATTAGAAATAAGGTAGATATCGGTTTTGAGCAAGCGCAATCCGATAATCTACCTAAAGTTGATACCTTCATGGTATTTGATTATCTTAGTAATCATTTAAATTACACAAGCGCTGAAATTCATGGTTGGAAACTTCAGAGGTAAACAAATCTCATTATCAACCTAATCAGAATAACAGGATAATATGTAGGTAGGTACACATACTTGGACTAGCCTATAAAATACCTAAAAGTTTTAGGTTAGTCAGCCAGGGAAGTTGTGTTTGTTGTTGTAACTACCTACGCTGTTATTTTCAACATTGGTATGTAGATAAGTATGTAGAAACTTAAAGGTTTAAAGAAAAATATTATGTAGGTATAAAATAAATAAAATTAGACTTAAATACTTAATTTGACAGGAATGTACCTACCTAAGTTCTTTGGACACGTAATTTAGAGCTATGAATAAACGAAAGCGTTAGGTATGTTAAGTTTAAAATAAGCCCTAAGAATTTAAATTATATTTTGTCGTAGGTTATACCCAGATTTATTTAAAAATTATACAATAAATAATCAAGGTCAGGAATACAATACAGGAATGCAATACTTCCTTCTTCAATCTAAGCATTCCTCCCCACAAGCCTATACTTGACGTAGTTCTCCATATGACGACCGATGTGGCGCGGCTGGCGAATGTCCTGCGACGCGGAGGTTGCGGGTTCGATTCCCGCCTTGGGATAAATGTTTGTACGATCTGCTAATATTTATTCCGGGTGTTCTGGGTGTTTTCTATGTATAATAAAAAATATGTATGCATGTAATGTATTGTATTAAGTATATCAGTGATCTAGTACCCATAACACAAGCTCTGCTTAGCTTGGGGCTAGATGGTGCTGTGTGGATTGTTCAGCATTATTATTATCAGCTTCCACCTAAAAATATAATAAATTCAGGTATATATTTTTTCTTTTTTATTATATATCACTTTTGCCCGCAACTTCGTTCGCGCTTAAATTTACATGGGTAAGTACTTCTTTTTCATTCACTTTGGCTACAGTTTTATTACATGTATAGATAGATATCCTCATCCTCGAGGGTACGACGCCAGAGGCATGGAGCAGGAGTGTGGTGGTACTGTTCTTTAAGAAAGGTGATAACACCCTTTTGAAGGAGAGTAGTTACTAATCGTCTCGCTCGTAGGCTAGACGACTTCCAGCCTCCCGAAGAAGCCGGGTCCCGAAAAGGCTTCAGTACCATAGACCACATTCATACGCTCCGGCAGGTTATACAGAAGACCGAAGAGTATAACCAGCCACTTTGTTTAGCGTTTGTGGACTATGAAAAAGCCAGTCGAAACCTGGGCAGTGTTACGGTCACTCCAGCGGTGTCAAATTGACTATCGGTACATCGAAGTGTTGAAAGGCCTATATAGTAATGCCACCATGACTATCCGACTCCAGGACCAGAGTACAAATCCTATCCAGTTGCAAAAAGGAGTGAGACAGGGAGATGTAATTTCTCCGAAACTGTTCACGTCTGCACTGGAGGATATTTTCAAGCTCGTGTCCTGGAATAGGTATGGCATCAATATCAATGGCGAACACTTAAGTCACCTTCGATTTGCCGACGATATAGTCATAATGGCGGAATCGCTGGAAGACCTAGAAACAATGCTTAGAGACCTCAATATTGTCTCCCAACAGGTGGGTCTTAAAATGAACATGAGTAAGACGAAACTTATGTCAAATGCTCATGTCGCACCCGTACCGGTATATGTTGGAGGTCAGCCGACGAATCCAACTCGGATGGGCAGCGTTCGGGAAATTACGGCACATCTTCTCGTCACAGTTACCGCAAAGCCTCAAGACGAAAGTCTATAATCAGTGTGTGTTACCAGTGATGACTTAATGGCACTGAGACGTGGTCGCTAACTATTGGTCTCATACACAAGCTTAAAGTCGCACAACGAGCTATGGAGAGAGCGATGCTGGGAGTTTCACTGCGAGGTAGAATCAGAAATGAGGAAATCCGTAGAAGAACCAAGGTCACCGACAGCTCTCAGAATCAGCAAGTTAAAGTGGCAGTGGGCAGGCCATAAAGCTCGTAGAACCGACAACCGTTGGGGAATAAAGGTTCTCGAATGGCGACCACGAACCGGAAGACGAAGCGTAGGACGTCCTCCTACCCGATGGACTGACGACATTGTTAGGACCGCGGGAAGTCGATGGATGGAAAGGGCTCAGAATCGTTCTTCCTGGAAACGTGTGGGGGAGGCCTATGTCCAGCAGTGGACTTCTACAGGCTGATGATGATGATGATGAGATAGATATATATTCCCCAAGACGGAAATATTCCTCTATAATCCCAAAATAATCCCCGATATCCCGGGAAACTTGTGGGATATTCCCGCATTGGGGAATATTACCGAGAACGGCACATTTTATTGTAGTTAGACCTGAGTACGACCCTGGTTTTAACCCGACTACCGAGGAAGGGTTATTAGAAACTTCACTACTTACATTTTTTATCATTTACTTACTCATTGAAATATACCTAGTAGGTACGACCCTGTATTTTTCTTTAACATTCGTAAACAAGCTTTACTAAGCTACCTACGCACCTGTTTACCACACGAGTAATGATTGAGGATCATTTTGATGTAAGTAGGTACCTCCATAATATACCAACTATTATCATAGTTGGTATATTATGGAGGTACCTACCTACTTACATCAAAATGATCCTCGCAACAAAATCTTGAAGTTTGGCACGAAAGCGGAATTTTGTCATCCCTCTTCATGATAGTGCACCATTTTTTGCGCACTTTCGGGACCTTTGGCACATTGAAAAATAGTTTTTTAGGTGTACTAACTGAAGTATTAGTACACTTCGGTACTATACAGTACTTATAGTTCGGCATATTCACGTAAAAACCACAACACGACCCGCGCAGATCGAGTGAACTCTAATAAATGAATTGCGGAGAGCGCGCCCGCGGGCGGAAAAGATATCGTGACGTCACATGAGCTATTCGGCCGCCCCGCGGTTGACTGGTACAAAATGTGTAATATCTTCGCAACCAATGGAACGATTTCAATGATTTAAAAAGTATCGTACCTAAACGAGTAAAAGGAACACCATTACATAGATAATATATGCATTTTCCGACTTGGTACGGGAGCTCATTGCATTCATTTCGGATTTACTAGCGATACCCTTTTTTCTTTAAGGTAATGTCTTTAACTAAAATAATATATCTGAGATAAAACAATATCCCGTCTACATATTAAGTATTTCTAGTTGTTTTCACCTGATGCTGTATAAATTATTTACAAGGACCTTTTTACTTTCCTGAGGCAGTAAACAAAAAGAAATAGACTAGTGACTAGAAAACTTTCCAAACATTGGAATACTCACAGAAACCTAGCTCTCTCCTGGGAGCTGAACTGAACCTTTGAAATATGTAGGTTTTATAGGATATTACAAAGATTTGCAAAATGTTTGCTAGAATAAGGGATCGAGATGGGAGTAATAATAAAAACCATAAAGACAGAATGGCGTTAGCAGCCGTGTCATGTTGTTATGGTAATTATTTTTATAATCTTTGTTGGATGCCGGATTCGTTGTTTGCGTGTTTGCGGTCATTTTCAAATTAATTTTAATTTATTCAGGGGTATGGAAAATAATTATTTTTTTGTAAACATATACCTACTTTACATACAAAACAACACCCAGACACAGAACAAGCGTCTGTGTTCATTAGGCAATGTTGGTTCTCGGAGGGGATCGAACTCACAAACTACAGCACAGAAGGCAGAGCTATTTTTACTAACTGAGCTATGAGGCTAGTGTTTTGCTTTCACTTTCGTGAAGAAACCCGTGACTTCGCCGGCTTCGCACTGACGTATTGACTGCTACTATGTCTTTCCTGTGGATTAGGTCGAAATAAGCTGTAACGATGGTGGACAAGCCTACTCCACCTAAAACCCTGTCCAAAGCACTGCACCGTCCCGTAAATAGTACCACCCGCTGTGGTACCACTCTCTGAGTGAGGCCTCTGACAGAACTGGTTTTTTTACTTCACTTTCGAAAGCCGCACGGTGGAACCGTGAAGAATCGTGGAAATTGGTGGATAGAAAAGTCTAAAAATCGTCCTTTTTAATACTTTTAAAGTGGAATTTTTCAGGTTGATGATGATAATGCAACGAAAAGTGTCACTATACTTCTGTATCTAATGTCGAAGACGACAACCAGTACACGGCTGGTACCTTTATTTTATAAATTCTACAGTAAGCTGCTGGCGTCAGCCGTAATAGCTTATCAGCTTATGGAAGAGCGCATCCAGAATCTATCAGATTATGAGTGAGTGTGTCATCGCGGCGGAAAAATAGAGATCCTTTTGACAAAATATCTAAGTAACCCTTTTATATTTACCTTACTTGGTTTACGTTTTCGTCGAGCTCTTATAAACTTTTATTCTAATTGCTCATACTTTGCGCTAAGACCTCAAGTAGTTTTGGTTACAAGCACCGAAAGTATTCGACATAACTAAAAATCACTAAAGTCTATGTTGCTTCTAAGGATGACAGAAAATGCATCCCACAGTAAGGGCGAGCGAGGACAGGAATAACTTGATATGCAATAGAAGTTCAAAAGACAGCACACGCTGCACACAAACACAAAACCATGTAGCCCTAAACTAAGCATCGTTTATACTATGGGAACCAGATGGGAAAACGAAAACGAAAACGAAATAGGTGTAACTCAACGGGAATTTTTATTACCATTGGGTCACAGTGTGACTGAAAGGTGGAACGTTGTCACTAAGAGTATAATGACTAGAAGATACTTGATGGTCGCGATATGTCCATCGTGTTATAGCATTTTTTAAAAAGAATTACAAACAACCAAGCCTTAAGTTTCTTCTCTGTTTTTGTATGCTATTTACGATTTTAATAGATAAACGCCTTTTAATCTTTAATTATTCTGAGACGTCAATTTACAAAGTCTATTGTGCCTGTAATTGCACCGGGGCAGCCATAATCTTCAAATCAAAACAAATTATTTGTGTAATTTGAAATTGCATGCGTCTAGCGTAGCGCGTCCGGCGGCAGTACCTTGAGGGCCGGTTCATACAGTGCGAAATCTACGCAAAATTACTACGCGGATGAAGCGCGGTTGGCTACATGACTGGAGTTTAAATGTAACAACAATTTTCCACATTTACACGTACACACACTTTTGATAGATTTCCATAGATTAGATTAGATTTAGATTTAAATCAAGTAGTTACTCTTTTCTTACCAATTTGGAACCCTATAATTCATTAGATATAGGATAGGATTTAGGAGGGCGTTGATATTCGCAACACATTACATTACTCCTGCGGGTATCATCGTTTCTCATACTTGTTTTTGTACTTCTGTGTTTTGTTCCAAATAAAGATATTTTGATTTAATTTTTTGACATTAATTTTCTCAACAGCGTGCAAAATTTTTAGTAAATTTAAGCATAAAGACACGATACTACGCAATAAAAACAATGTAGTAGTTGTTCCGAAACGAACACTGGCTATAAAGTTCATAAAAGCTTCTTGTGTAAAAGTATAACTTTTTTTAATAAATTGCCTCTCGATATGCGAACTTTAAATTTTAAAGAATTTAACCACAAAATAAGGTAATTTTTTTCAACTCAACCTGCTAATGTTAGTGAAATAAGCATATTTTCCACCTGATGTTAAGTGGTAACCATCACCTATAACAAAGTATTGCCTTGTAGGTCACGCACGTTAGGTAAGTACCTTATACCTTGCGTCCACCAACCTGAGGCATACTGGTGTTAAACCTCATGTGCCTGTAATTTTACCGGCCATATCCTTTAAACCACAATACGAGCATCACAGCTCGGCGCCAGAAATAGGTACGGTGGTAGAACTTCCCCGGGCGAGCCCTTACACAAAAAGATCTAACTACTACTGGCCTGGCACCTGGTTAGGGTTGACCTAGTATGCAAATTTGTCATCCTTATGTTGGGGTGTTTATTATTCATTTATTATTAGAACAGCACCCTGTATCTAAATCCTAGTCTCAATTGTGATTATTTTTAACCTGAGTACCTGAAGTAGGTGATTAAGCAGGTGGGTAAGTTTTAATAAGCGTGATATAGTGATTAACATTAATTACACTGCATGTATCTGATTTCTAATCACCACAGACGTTTGAACGCTAGTGTTGATTATGGACCGAATATATTTTACTGTGAACGGCAATAAATGTTCTGGTTAGTAAACATTTTTTTTTGTTTTTTTACTGCGGTATTTACGATGTAATTTTTTCTTTTAATTTTATTTGAATACCTATTAACGGAAATCAGCAATAATTTGTAGTTAACTACTGTGCTTCGGTTTTGAGGCTGAAAACTCGTGTCTCCAGACACGAGTTTTCAGGTCATCCCTTTCCACGCCTCCGACTCTGTCATAGAGCGGCACCTAAATTGAATTATTGCTAGTGGCCAGCCATTCAGATGGCGATTGGCTTAATATTTAGAAACATAATATATAGAGCATACATACTACATAGAACGAGTAAGAATCTATGTAAGAACATACATAGGTAGGGTTTCTATACCAATTATAAGAATCTTCGTCCTGACTAGCTGACATATTATACACAACGCACAGCCTAAACCACTGGTCGTAGAGACTAGAAGTTTTCAAAATATATTCCAGGTGGTGCGTAGACGTATAGGTACTAAGAATAGGAATAGAAAATCAACCTCTAAAAGGGTACAACGGGAGTAGAAATTTATATGAATTTCAGATTTTTTTGGTGTGTCATACGTTATAGTAGTTTACTGAGAGTAGGTATACTCGCCAAATATTTCCTCTTTCTGAGAAGGAAAGTAAATCCAATTAAATAACTGACAGTGGGATCAGAACGAGATGCCGACACTTGCCTAAACGACTACATCCGAGATGTGCTTAATCTCCGCGGCACCAAGTACATGTGCAAGGAAGGTGGTTGCGGAGCTTGCATCGTGGCTGTCACCGCCACAGAGCAAGGAAAGACGCGGACCTTCTCCGTCAACTCTGTGAGTATTCCCCCCTACTCCTACACCGTTATTTCATTAGCTGTAATGGTAGTTTTATTACTATATGTCTTCATCTGTCACTAACTGATACCTGATCGTTATCCCCAGATGCCTAGATGCTGTCAGTGTGGTATTTTTGAGACTTTTTCTCGTGGTTTTTTATAAATTTAACCAGATGGTTAAGTAGATACTTTGCCTACCACTTTATATGACAAGTGTAGGTAGATACTATGAATACTTCCAGATCCTTAATTTTATATCTGTTATGTGTTTTGTATTGTTTGTTTATTTTTTGTCAGTAACAGTGGTATCGAAATTGTTTCTTTTTTGTTGTTATTAAAAACAGTCACATCAATACGACCCTCATCCTAATTAATAATATACCAGTACGCTAAGTTATCTCTATTAGTTCACAGCTACAGTAGTCAAAGTCAAAAGTTGTTTCTTTTTATACACATGGTTCTGTCATTGTAAAAATGAAAACAACGGCATTTTCCCTAGTGTCTGGTGAGCGCCTATTCTGCACAAGATTGGGAAATCACCACGATAGAGGGCATTGGTAATAGAGGAAAAGGCTATCATCCAGTGCAAAAAACTCTGGCGGAATATAATGGTACCCAGTGCGGGTACTGCAGTCCCGGTTGGGTCATGAGTATGTACAGGTATAGCAAGTACTTAATGACTTATAGAGCCAAAATTATTATTGACGTCGCAACGTCATACTTATTATTACACTCCGTAACATTTTATTGCATCAAAATTTCTCAAAACCTTGCAGCTTACTAGAGGCCAACCACTACGACCTTACCAAGTATGAAATAGAGAACTCTTTTGGTAGCAACACCTGCCGCTGCACCGGTTTTAGACCAATTCTAGACGCCTTCAAGAGCTTTGCTAAAGACGCTCCGAAGCCTATCACTAAAACTATTCACGATATAGAAGACTTAAGCACCTTAAATCTGTGCGCAAATAAAGAATCATGTAAAACAAAGTGTGAAAATTGGTGTTTTATCAGCTACAGTGATGCAGAACCTAACACCATCAAGAAGATACCGCTAAAAGATGGCAGTGTTTGGTATAGGGTTAATGAAGTGAATGATATATTTGAGGTCTTTGAGAAAGAAGGAGTGGAATCTTACATGTTGGTGAATGGCAGTACTGGAAGAGGTAAGCGCCAATAACAAAACTGCATATGTGTATGGAAATTCGAAAAGTATAAGCTTTAACCTGATGATTACAGGTGCATCTCCAATATTGAAGTTCCCAAGAGTACTGATTGACATTCGTCCAATAGCCGATCTTAAAAGATACGTTTTTGACCAGAACTTGGTAGTTGGAGCAGGCATTACACTGACTGATCTCATGACTTTGTTCAAAACGGTTGCTAAGGAAAAGGAGGATTTTGCTTACTTACAAAAGTTGTATGATCATCTAGATCTGGTGGCACACATTCCGGTTAGAAATGTGAGTTCTTAAAAATATTATCATATGAAGAACAATGATTATCTACGGAAATCAATTACATATATATTTTATGATACTTATTCAAAAATTCTAGGTTGGCACTGTTGCGGGAAATTTAATGGTCAAACACCGACAGCCAACATTTTCTTCTGATGTATTCCTGCTTCTAGAAGCTGTTGGAGCTACTTTAATCATTGGTTTGTAAATGCTTTCAATACTTACTTACGTACGTAAATAACGTTTGTGATAAAGCATCTAGCTGTAAAAATATGTTGTAAGATGTACTTACAAAAATTTAAAATCCAAATCCAGTCCTCTGTAGTAAAAAGCTTTACGAAAGTTGGTAATCTTTGCATTTATTTCAGCTGACAAGAACCAAACCATAGAAGTGAGCCCTGAAGAGTTTATATATACTGAAATGACTGGTAGGGTCATTGTTCAGTTCAAACTTCCGCCGTTATCTAAAGACTGTGAGTTTGTCTCTTTTAAAGTAATGCCGAGAGCTCAAAACGCACATGCTCAAGTCAATGCAGCCTTTTTGTACACATTCGATCACCACGACCAAGATGTAGTGCTATCTGCCAGGATTGTTATCGGTGGGCTCTCAGCACACTTTGTGCACGCTCGAAAGACAGAACAGTACGTTGCCAATAAAAAGATATTTACTAACGAGGTGTTGCAAGAAGCGTTGAAGATCTTGGATACCGAGTTGGTCGTCGATGATATTGCCGGAGAAATGAAGCCAAAGTATAGAAGAAAATGTGCTTTAGGGTTGTTCTATAAAGTAAGTGCCTTTATAAATATTAGGGTTATACTTACGATATAGACCTAAAATATATAATAAATCTCATTACAATGTTTGGTCTAGGGTCTACTGGTACTCATACCAGACGCTTTTCTTAAGCCTCGCTATCGCTCTGGAGCCAAAGACTTTAGAAAAACAAGACCTCTTTCTAAAGGAACAGAAGTTTACGATACTAATCCCATAATCTGGCCTGTGAATGAACCTATGCCTAAGCTAGATGCCCTAGTGCAATGTGCAGGGGAAGTCAAATATGTGAATGACCTTCCAACAGAAGCTAAAGAGGTTTTTTGTGCGTTCGTCACATCTGATATCGCTACAGGAGAACTAGTTTCTATAGACGCGTCTGCAGCATTGGTAAGTGATTAATTTCAATTTAAGTGTAATGCATGTTTCACTGCTTCAGCAGGCGGTGTCGTGCTAATGTTGTATCAGTAACTTATACGACCTTAATTATATATTATCAACAGTAGCGTTGATAATATATAATTAAGGTCGATATATTTTTTACATCACAGTTAAACACCAAGAAATTACTTTCAGAAAATCCCAGGAGTGCTTGCTTTCTTCTCAGCTAAAGATATACCGGGTGATAATAACTTTCTCTCGCTTAAATCTCCTCTGATAAACTTTCCTGAAGAGATTTTTGCTTCGAAAAACATTAGTTTTTACGATCAAGCTATTGGCCTTATCGTAGCTGAGAATGATGTAGTTGCACACAGAGCTTCACTACTTGTCGAAGTCAAATACAAAAAGGATAAGAATAAGCCTCTGCTTACGATTCATGATGTAAGAGAGAAAGATCCTAGTCGAGTGTCATTATTTTTTGCAAGACCAGCTACTGACAGAGGCTTGAATGTTACGAAAGTGGTCTCAGGGTCTGATAACATACTGGCTCAATACCATTTTACGATGGAAACTCTTTCATGTATCACAAGGCCCAGTGAGGTGGGCATGGATGTATTCTCTGCCACGCAGTGGACCGACTCTATGCATCTCAGTATATCTGATGAACTAAAAATAAATCAAAACATGTGAGTCTATTCATATAAAAGGATGTTAAAATTATAGTTTTATTGTTCCTAGATCACCGACTTAAAGCTAAACAGCCATGAGAGCTACTTACTTAACTAAGAATAGTGGTAGCTTTCCAAACCTCAATAACGATCTGATCGAGCATGATTGTAAACTGTTAAAACGATGCCTAACTTTTTGTTGCTATCGTGCTGGACAGATAGTTTAAATAATACTTTTGTACTAGAAGACAATAACTTTGTAATTTTCAGCAACAACTTCCAGATTTGTACGAAGATGTCCTTGTATCCATTGTTCGGGCCTGTACGAGCCTATTTGGGCTTCATGTATGGTATAACTTAACAACACACAGCCTAAACCACTGGTCTTAAGTCTTAATTTAAACTTTTTAAGAAATAATGTACCTACGTTTTTATCATGCTTGGAGTAAGTTTTTATGTTGAAAATTGTGGCATTATAGTTTGTACAGAAAGTTTGTACTAATGCAGTAATTAAATTCTTGGAAACAATAATAAAAAAATCATGAACCATTTGCTCTCGCCCTACGATAAAATCAAAGAAAATAATCTAAATACCCCTTTAGTTACCCCTTTGATCCAAAATCCGATTTTAGGTAGAAAGATTGATATGAGTTCAAACGGACTATGAAACTAAGAATATTTTTCTGCATTCGAAACACACAAATTTTATTTGTATATTTTGGCAATTTTATTTAGTACTCTTTTGATCAAACGGCAGATTGTATATGATTTGTAGTGATTCAAGAATTTTATTTTTAGAATTAACTTGGTAAAACCTCGTTGCGGAGGTGCCTACGGTCTAAAGATCACGCGAGCCAACCATGTTGCATGCGCCAGTGCTTTAGTTACACACCTCATGAACCGCCCGTGCCGATTCGTTTTAGGCATTCAAGCTAGTTTGCGGATGATTGGAAAACGGTTGCCTTGTACAAGAGATTTTGAGGTATGTTTCATCTCCTTACAGTCAGTGATCTTATCACTTTATTTATATCAAGAAATAATCAATGTAAGTTCTTACTTAGTGTATTGCTATTTCTATCTAGGCAGGTGTCAGTGACTCAGGCGAGATTCAGTACATGGAGTACCATCTTTACGAAGACAATGGATACGTGCTTACTGACCCTATCTCACCCCTTGCTATATCTCCCATTAAGAACTGTTATGATAGCAGAAGGTGGTCCTTTAAAATCTATGATGTCACGACTGATACTCCATCTAATACTTATGCTAGGTCTCCTGGTAAGTAGCGAATAATTAATCAAAGGTACTTAACCTTTGATTATTACCTAAACTGTTAAAATATCAGATTTATTTTATGAAGTAATATTTCAGGTTCCTTAGAAGCAATTTCAATGACAGAACAGGTAATGGAGCAGATTTCATATGAAATAGATCGTGACCCTGTTCAAGTGAGACTCGCCAATCTAAGCCCTGAAATGAATGATGTAGCCGACGTAGTTAGAACCCTACTGAGAGACGGCGAATACGATAAGAGAAAAGAAGAAGTAAACATGTTCAACAAGCTCAACCGATGGAAAAAGCGTGGGCTGAGAATAGCTATGATGAGCTGGCCCGTGCCTATTCTTGTTGATTATACGGTTCTGTTGTCCGTATACCATGGAGATGGAACAATTATGATTACACATGGAGGTATAGAGATGGGACAAGGCATAAACACTAAAGTGGCCCAAGCAGTCGCGTACACATTCAACATATCTTTAGATAAAGTTCGATGCAGTCCACCTAATGTCGCCGCAAGTCCAAACAACTTTGCCAGCGGAGGTAGTAGAACCACTCAGGCAGTATGTTACGGAGCCATTAAATGCTGTCAGATTATTTTAGATCGTTTATCAGTTATAAGAGAGGCATTGAATAATCCCACTTGGGAGATCTTAATTGAGGCAGCCTTCACCAGAGGTATCAACTTACAAGCATCCTACAGAGTTAATGCAAACGATCAACAAGCTTATAGATCAGCTGGAGCTTGCCTAGCTGAAGTGGAACTGGACATATTGACGGGAGAACATGAGATATTAAGAGTAGATATAGTAGAAGATGTTGGAACTAGTATCAACCCTGAATTAGATATCGGTCAGGTAAGTTTCACACGCTAAATATATCCTAAAATAATTTTTGTTTGCGATAATGGAATATCGTAACACCTTAACAATTTTATTTATTACCTTATTATTTTATTTTAAATCGTTTTTAGATTGAAGGAGCTTTTATTATGGGTGTTGGTTATTGGACACACGAAGAACTTATATATGATGAAAACACTGGTGAAATACTAACTGACCGCACCTGGTACTACCACGTTCCACTCGCTAAGGACATACCCATAGATTTTAGGATACAGTTGAGAAGGAACTCTTACAATCCTATTGGTACCTTAGGAGCCAGAGGTAAATAATTGTCATACAGACAAGCCTAGTAATAGAATGATCATAGATGATTAGGTGATATTTTACTAAACATTTGCTGACCCAGAATAATAAAAGGTAATGATCTATCCGCCTCCACGTGATGTTTTTATAAAAAACTTCAATCAACGCTACTGGCTTTCTGGGGTTGAATTTCAGAAATTAATTTGTCAGTACACCAAGATGCACCAAGACAAATGTATCTTACAAAATTCACGTCTCTCTACAATGAGCGGTTTTGGCTGTGCGCTGTCTCTTAGTCAGACAGTCAGGATAAAAATTCATATAACTTGTATAGAATAAAAAATATCAATTTACTTTATATATACATAAAAATACTATCGTCGTTTATAAAGATCCCAGAGTCTGAGTGAACGTGTAAAGAGTGCTTTACTTTACTGTGGATTCACATAAATTACTAAGGAAATAAGTTGATTGTAAAGTTTTATCTGAATGTGTTTCAGCGGTAGCCGAGCCACCTATTTGCTTATCAATAGCAGTTGCATTCGCGATACGAGAAGCGTTGGCCTCTTCGCGCGAAGAATCTGGCTACCCTAAAAACAAATGGTTCAACGTTGGTACGTAGAGTTGATAACATTATTTAATGGCTTAGGTATACTTGTACCAATAAATGAGCACTACCTCAATACTCATTTAATAATTACAGTACCATGTCACCTTAAACTAGAAGACATTGTTTTTTAACTTTCTCTGTATGTATTGACTAGACTTAACTACTTCGTCGCAATAGCGCTTAACGTAGTCGTAGGAGCCATGGCCGCTGCCAGACTTGCTGATAGAATAAGCAGATGGCCCACCTGATGTTAAGTGGTAACCGTCACATATAACAAAGTATTGCCTCGTGATTGCATTGGCCAGTTTCTGCGTTCATTAAGGCATACAAGTGCCAAGCCTAATTTTTATTCCCTGACGGTTCTAGTTTATGTCGAGGAATTATTTTATACTAGCGGCCGTTCGCAGCTTCGCCTGCGTGGTAGTTTTTTCCCGTTCCCGTTATTTTTTCGGAACAAAAAGTAGCCTATATGTTAATCCAGGTTAAAATCTATATTTATTTCAAATTTCATCCCAATGAGTCCACTGGTTAGAGCGTGAAAGAGTAACAAACATCCATCCATCCATCCATACTTACTAATGAGTAGATTGTGTTTGAAGCCACAATAAGTCCCAAGCTAGTGCGGTGGTAAGTTTAAAAAACGAGGATGCGTCACACAGTTTTCGTACATTAAGGTGATGGGTTTTCAGTAAAATAGACTAAAAGCTGTGGCTCTATGGATACATGGGGTTCCAGCCGTAGGCTGTGGAATGTGTAATTTGTTTAGTCTGAAACACGTACTACACGGCAAATGCCACAGCATTAGGTAAGATCCGTAAAACCCGTCGTCGTATCCTCGCAGATAGACAGGAATGTTGTGCGAATGTGTTTAATATACTAAACTACAAATAAAACGTCGACCAAACCGACGGCAGAATGTTGTATAATGTCTTTGGGACAAACATTTGCTAAATTTAGTTAAATAACAGACTTATATAAAAATAAATTAAATTTGTGGACATTTCACACAACACCATCTAGCACCAAACTAAGCAAAGCTTTTACTATGATAACATAATGACTGATATTTTTTTTTTTTTTTGTGGCATCTGTCCGTCTTGCGGACAATTTTGCCAATGTCAAGTGGGTTGAATAAATTCTTTTTAGTCAAGTCGAGTTGGTAAAAAAAGTAAAGTCAGCCGTCATCGATTTTGAAGAAAAAGATGGCGTTTTTCTTCAAAACCAAAGGGACAAATTAAATTCTTTCAGACAGCGGGATGGATAGAATTAATAATTATATTTTAACCGACTTCAAGAAGTAGAAGGTTCTCAATCTTTTGTTTTCTTATAATTTTGATGTCTATTTTTTTATATGAACGAATAATATACTCAGATAAGACCCATAGACATTTCATGAAAATTGTTTTTAAATTAAACTAACTGAAAAAGGTCTATATTATATATTTAATTCATCTGGTTTTTCTTTACAGTTGCTTGCGGTCGCAGCTTGAATTTTTATTAAATGATTCATCTTCCTATTTTTTTTTTCAGAAGGGCCATTTACTCTGCAAGCCAACGTACTAAAGGCTGATGTGCACCTTGAAGAGTTTTTATTTAAAACGTAATTTTTACCATTTTAGCACTGAATAAAAATATCCCCGAAGTAATTTTGCCGTGTGCAATTGGGCTCTTGGTTGCGCAGTTGCGCAACTTCGTATCACGGGGAAGGTTGTGGGTTCAAATTTCACTCGGGGCATAATTTTGGGGTTATATAACACAAATGTAATTTTCTCAAGCTTAATAAACTTTTATGCCTAATAAGCTAATAATTTTCATTATTAAGTGTAAATTATGGTGAGAGGGTCTTTCAGAACATAATTAACTTGCGTAAAACATGTAATATAAGCACGAATGCTATTAAAATAGCCAATTTATTTTTCAAACTAGTTTTTTAGTACAGTACTAAATTTTAAGATTGTATCAATATTTAATTTTAGTGATTTTGTGTGTATTGTTGTTGTGCTGTTGTCTCTAAGTTCATATACAAATAAATAATATAGTGTGGTATGTAATCAAGGTGAAAGCTCGCATAGGCCTCCGTCAGCCACAACTCAGTTCTCATCTAAGAGTAGCAAATAACAATCCATACCATTTAAACCACGAACCGAACCGGAAGATGAAGCGTAGGACATCCTCCTACCCGATGGACTAACGATATTGTTAGGATCGCGGGAAGTCGATGGATGAAAAGGGCTCAGAATCGTTCTTTCTGGAATTGTATGGGGAAGGTCTGGTCTAGCAGTGGACTTTTACACGCTGAAGATGATGATGATGATGACCATTAAACTCACTCGCCACTCAGTTAATAGTAGCTCTACTTCTATGCTGTAGGTTGTAGGTTCGATCCGCACCGAGTACTAACATTTATGCGATGAACATTATATTTGATGAACATTGTGTAAAAATGTCCACAAATATTTATTTAAATAAAACTAATACCAATATGATTGTGTTGGTATGCTATGGTACACTTTCTCGCAAAGCTATCTCGATTAAATTTAGCACGGTGATAGCTTGCACAACGGATTAAACGGCAACTAGTTACAAATAAAGCCTGTTTTTTTTGCTAAAGCTAGTTATACACAAATATTATAAGCCTTAAACATAAAAAAAACCGACCAAGTGGGAGTCGGACTCGCGCACGAAGGGTTCTATACCATTATCTATACGAATAATAATAAGAGCCCCCTTTAATATTTATTATATTCTGTTTTTTATCATTTATTGTAATAGCGGCAACAGAAATACATCTGTAAATATTTCAATTCTCTAACTATCACGGTTTTCTTTTTTACGATTCATGAGATACAGCCTGGTGACAGACGGACAGACAGATAGACCGACAGCGGAGTCTTAGTAATATGGTCCTGTTTTACACTTTGGGTACGGAACCCTAAAAAACACTAGGTATTAGATCTAAATAAGTGTAGACAAGTAGATATTCATAAGGAGGGATCCTATTCTAAGAGACCACCACGGCCTACAAAAAACCTCATCATCATCACCATCAACAGCCTATAGAAGTCCACTGCTAGAAATAGGCCTCCCCATATCGACTTAGATTGGAAAACCTACTGATCTATTTAGGCTGAATTTTTCCAAGAGGTCACATTTGTTCATACCTAGTTACGCTTACTCCCCGGCTCCAATATTCCTAATGGAGGGTAGCGTGCGCGCCGCACTTATACCGCCTCCTTACTGAACCGGATGTGACCGTGACATGTCAATGCCAATGTCATGGTAAAGAGTAAAGTCGGAACTACATGACTGATTATTCCGCTTTTTGGAGGCAACTTAGCTTTTTCATAAAAATAGTTTTTTCAGTGTTATTTTAAGCTATGTTGTGAATATTTTATTGTCTCAAAGCACGAAGTTTAAGCGGTTCAAGTGCAGGTTTTACGATATAAATTATGTGATTTTATAAAGGCATCTCTTCAGTATCGACAGACAATTTTGTAAATAAAAATATATATAATTAAAAACATTTATTACCTTCTATATTTCTAAAATTTACAGGTTTATTACTGGTCTTAGAGTTAACTCAGGTATTGATGGACGGTTACATCCAGAGCTGTTTTGCTGATTTTAACCAACACTACTTGAGGTATATGCTCAAAGTATGAGCAATTGAAATTAATGTAGCATAATGTTTTAAAAAAAAAACATGTTCAATACCAGTAACTACCCAGACACGTCTGGGCAGAATTTGAGTGACTTGAATAATACTATGAAAATTCTCTTAGCTCTAGCAAAATTATCTGTCGATCCATCAATGTTATTGATGGACAGATGCTATAAAGAAAATAAGAAAAATAAGACCATACCTGGATTCGTTTGACATCTTTAGATACAACATCGTTTTGTCATTTGAATTCTTTTTCTAGTATTATTTTATTTTAGTGTTGTTGTTTGGCTCTGATGTGTAATTTAGGTTGCCATCTTACTATCAACAAACACAACATCGTTTAACTCCAAACTAAGCAAAGCTTGTTCTATGAGAACCAGATAACTGATAGAATACTTATATCCGCTTCTTTTGTAAATACATACTTGAAATACAATATAGCATCCAGACAAACAGAGACGAAACAAACATCAATATTCATCACATAAATGATTTTCCCCGGTGGGGATCAAACTCGTATCCTATAGAAGAAGAAACAAGTATAAGTATACATTTTTCCTATGTATGCCATAGGTTTTGTTTATATCCTACAAAAAAAAAGTAGGTTAGTAAAAATGGTAGGTATATAACTCGTACCATTTTTCTTTTCACGCGTTTTTTCCTGAGCGAGAAGTAACTCGCTCAGGGTATAAACTCCTGAGTGATTGACAAAGAGAAACGACCGTCCGCTCATAGGACAAAGAATGAATAACATCGATTTCTCTCGTAAACCTACATTGTGACGGTAGCGCCCTTTTTTGTTAAATTACCTTCGAGGCTAAGGGAATTGCTAAAACAAAACAGGCGTAAAATATTTTTTTACATCACGTTTCCTCAATCATATCAAATAAACAGAACCAAAAAAATATTCTCAGGCTCAGCAGGTCTCTTAGTAATAATATACGAAATTTCGTATTACCGTTTTGTAATACACTGCGGGTCAACTTTCGAACTTTTTTGCAGTCAAGTTGTCGTCGCCTGACATACCGTGTATCGTTTATCCGTACTTTCAAGACCAAGTTCGGCCTATAGCCAGCCACAGCCACATACGAGCACATGCCAGGAAGTGCTAAGGGTCGCTGTCGTCAGATCCGACGAGGAGGACATCATCGTTTATCGTTTCTAAGAGTAGACCTGCAGGACTAGGTCTCCAGAAATCTTAACATAATAATGTAAATATCAATTATAACAATCTTTGTCCAGACTGAAATGACTGGCCGACAACAAACAACGCACAGCCTAAACCACAGGTAGTAGAGACTAAATTTTTTTGGGTATATTAACTTCTGTACAAATGTAAAGGTGTACTAAGAAAAGATTTTTTCAAATTCAACCCCTAAACATAAAACGGGAGTTGAAGTTTGTATGAAAATAGCTTGCATAAAACGCACGCGACTTCGTCCGCATGAAAATATTATTATACACACTTGCACTGAACCCGTTTAGAGGTTCTTTTTCGCAAATTCCTTTAAAGAGGTATTCTCAAAAAATCTTGAGGTAGTATTACTTAGTACATAAAAGTCTGAGAGGATATTTCGGGATTAAAGTCGTGAAGTTATTTCTTATTCATTTCTTTCTACAAACTATGCTGAGATTCAAAGAGTTAGGTACTGGGTAGCAATCATGGACTTTGCTCGCAATCAGATTGAAGATTTGCTTCTCGCCGCAAAAGAAAATGTTTATTCATGTCAAATGCAATATAAATGATCTGCAGGATCCAGGTCACAAAGCTTGTTTGTTTGAGCTTCGAAGTGCAACCTAATTTACAATTCAGATCACTTCTTCTCTTGAACCCTCATAAGCTTGGGTCAAACGAATTAAAAACGTTGTCCCTATGACAATTTTTTTTGCAATAAAAGTGTTAATTTTCTAATTAATATAATATAAAATCAGTAGACAATATTTAGATTTCACCAACTTTATTAACTTTAATAGTAGTAGCTCTTTGTGAAAGGGCTCGTCCAGGAAAGTACTACCATCGTACCTATTACTGCCGCCAAGCAGTGATACTTTCATTGTTATGTTCCGGTTTGAAGAGTATGTATGATCTCTGCCTACATGTTTCTGTTCTATAAATATTTAGGTTCCTAGGTCATATATTTTAAGACCGTAATGTGGGCCTGGTGACTCGGCACACAGGTTTTATCATTAAACCTATTCGGGCACCAGCTCTCAATAGGTATACATATATCAGTCTATTTTTTGTGTTTTTATATTAGTCTTAAGGTTACTCTTTGTATTACCTACTCTTGTTGATGTAATATATAATGAGAGAAATAAATAAATATATTATTGCGGGTTTCTTGAGATACCTAGATAATATATGGTATACCTAACAACTATGTAAGTAATCGTACGATATCAAATTCTTATGACAGCAAAATCTATAACAAATGTATTGAATATTAATAATATAGATGTATTGCGCTCTATAGAACTCAAGAAACTAAAGTCAAGGCATTTTTTGTAAAAGCAGTCTCTTTAGTTCGCAAAGTGATTACTTATTCCGCAGCTGATAATACTAGCAAAGCCGTTGGTTTTGACCCTCTCTCGGTAAAAGCTCGCAAACAAATGCCTTTGAAGCGGGATTATGTTTCAAGCCTTATCCTCACTTAGCACATAGCCAAAAGTTGTGTATACTTTCCTTCTCTTCCAGTAACCAAGAGCTTAGTTGTTTTATCTGTATCATTTGAACTTATTTATTTTAGTGAAATAAAAATTATTCAAAAGATCATTTACAAAAATAAATATGTGTTAGGCGAGAGAGGCCCAAGCAAGTCAACAATTGTAGCAAAAACTGTCAATTGTCTAATTATTACTTAGAATCAGTAATCTATTTGCAAAAGTTAGAAAAGATAAATGTCTGCTGACTTTTTTAACTTTTGAAAATATCTAAGTGATAATTAGAATCCTAAGGATCCCTTAAAATAAACCTATGCGCCAATTTCATAACTCCAAGTCTAAAAAAACAGAACTTTCAAAAACAAGAAACTTTCTGCTTGGTTGGATTGGCATAGAAACGGGAGCCCACTACCCCCCTTACGGTCTTAAATTTCAGGAATTCCTTTAAGACAAATATCATCATCATCATCATCAATATATTTTATGTACTAAGAAAGGAATTCTAAGAATTCAACCCCTAAACGGGTATAGCGAGGGGTGAAGTTTGTAAAAAAGTAACTTCACGGACGAAGTCGCTTCCGTAGTTTTAAGATAAAAAGAAATTCGAAACAATGCAGAACAATGGAAATTACTTAGGTCACTATTTCATATGTATTTTTTACATACTAAATAAAAATACTTGTAGTAGCTGTAATTTTAGTTAAAAATATAGCTGATAAGTTGTTGACATGAAAGTGACAGTGCAGTGTCATGATAATTTTGTAGAGCCTCTATACAGTGTCAACAATTATAAACAAAACCATTATAGCGGTTTAAAAAGAAAATATATATTGGTAAATTATAGTTTCTCTTTACGAAGGAGGTAAATCGCATTTAATCGCACTTACACTGAATATTTAATTCAAAGCTCTCAAGACGTATTAAGTGGATTTATCTCATGAGTAATTTCCTCGTTATTTCGCTAATATTATGTGAGTTGGCTCCATATCCACCTCGTTGATATTCGCAGCGTCTCACATCCGAAGTATGTTCAATATTGGTGGAGCCGAGACGCGCGTGCTCGCGCCTTTCTTGTGGGCATTAGCAGCCTGTCTATATACATCTAGCCAACAAAATAAGGAATAGCTTTAGGGCATATTTACTTTCGCCAGTTTATTTTGACGATCTCTGTGGCACGCGAGATGCATGAGTGTGAATTTAATTTCCATGTTGGCGGTAACAAATATTTATCCCACCAAATTGGTCATAAGGTCAAGATTATGTTGTGGTTTGGTATTTATTGTGTGGTAGTTGTTAAACATCATTTAATATAGTTATTCTAAATCTTTTTTTGTCTTCGGGCTAAAAAGTAAGTTCGTATGAGCTTACCGTTTGTATGGCCACAGATTAGATAAGTACAGATAGCTCACGCCATACATTGATTTGTTACCTCCCTTCGGACGAGATTTCTTCGGACCAAATCAGCTTCCTTTTCAATGCACTAGATGGAGCTCGCTATTTTTAGCAAAGGTCGGTCTACAAAACGCTAGATGGCGCTTTTTTCAATTAAATTTCAATATCTCGAAAATGTCTTAGGACATCTAGCGGCAGGTAGAAATACTTCAACTTTTTGTAGGAATTCATCAATAGATAGGTACCTATAGGTAGTATCGGCGCGGATTGAGCGCTCGGAGAAAGTGGTGGGGTGATTTGCGCATGTGTACAGTCACGCATAAAATTACTAAGAGTGATTTGAACTTGGATAATTTGTTTGTTAAAATTTTGAAAATTATAGATATTTAAATAGCTTATTTTAATACTGTGTGGTTCAGGCACATTAACCTATCATCATATAAATAAACAATATTGTCACTAAATTGAATATACTTCGAAAGAAAAAAAAACACAGTCTTATGTAAAATTATGTATTGTAAGTAATGTCTAATCAGATGGCAGTTGAGTTATTCCTTCCATTAAATCATCGTTTGATACAGTCATCGAAGAAGACATTACGGAAGAACTCGTAGAAGGCATTTCGTCGTCGTAAGAGAATTCGTCATCTTCGTCCTCATCTTGACTACCATCACTGTCTGAGCTGTCATCATTTACACTTATGATAAACTGTCCACTCAACTGTACCTATGGGACACGAGACGCGTGAGCGCGGCGAGACGGGGGAAGGACGACTGATTGACCAATGAGGCGCCCCGGCGCCGGCCGCTTTCCCCGTTGCACCTCACGCCCCCCGCCGCTCGGACCCAAAAATCGACTTCTGCGCATTCAAGGTCAGCGTTCTTAATCCGCACCGATACCTGTAGCGTTTCTGTATTTTTATCTGTGTAGTTAGGTAGGTACCTACCAATGTACTTAGATCCTGGACTAAAAATAATAATAATAACATTTGTCCTAATCTACTTAGATGACACTAAAGAATTGTTTGAGCACGTACCTACGTTCGTTCCTTGGACTTAGTAGGGTGGGTGGATAAAATAGAACGCACACAAAAACTGAACTTGCGTAGGTACCTACCTAGGTTATTTATAATAGGTAGGTACTTAAGTAAGTATAGGTAGGTAGGTACTTTAGTGGCTTGTAGGTAGGTCGATGTGTTGAATAAAATTTAAATCACTATAGCACCCGATGAGTAGCTTGGTAGATAGGTAGGTAGGTACCTAGGTAGATCATCTTTCGTAGATGAAATAGCCAATGATTGAGGTAGGTATACCTACCTAGGTACTTAATCAATCATTTAGACGTAGGTACCTAACCTATTCCTAATTTCCTAGGTTGGTAAATATACACTAACTTATTGTTGAAATCTGAAATTTCTAGCTGCAAAAGTCCTAAGTCATTGACCTAGGAAAAAGTCAAAGGGTCATTCATACTAGCGCAGTCGAAATGCAAAATAAAGATGCGCGAATGCACGCACATTTAGAGATTTTGCGGGTCAGAGCGCGACCAACTTTAAGCATTAAGCAGTCGAGATAAGGGTGAATTTGCTATGTTAAGTTTCGGATTGACGCGATGACGGCGACGTTTCGACTCTGATCTGACCCGGTCAATTCATCTTAGATCACAATACGGGTAGTTTTGACTACTTTTGACCCGTAAAGTCTATTCTAAAAATCTGGCACGTTCAAGCGTTCAACACATTGACTTGTTGAGCTTGTAGTGTCTGAAAATTTGAAAAAGCGCGGCATGGCGATGACGCTGCATTCAAATCATAAAAATTATGTCCGTCTCCCTTGCACGATCAAGCGAAGTAGTATAGAAGGATCTCATCCTTTTTTAATTATGATTGGTACCTACCGTATTTAATACTTATTTTGCTTTAGCAAAATAAGTATTAAATTAAATAATAAATTAAAACAGACATGGGACACCGTAATTTTATGTTAGCATCACCGGCACCGTGTTAAAAATATTTCGTTCAGGAACTGGTATTGTACTTAGACCTCCGCGGCCCAGGCGGGCCGTTTAGGAGTCGCCCGTAAATCGTAAAAAGCGGCCCGAGCGGCCCGTGCAAGAGTCTATAGGAATAATTTTATTAAAACTATATTTAAAATATAACTATGCTGATTTGTATTGTACGTACCTACCTTCTGGTTTTATTTATCACGTAGGTAAGTAAAAAACTATGAAATACAAATTGAATGAAAACAACTTTATTTGGTTTTTGAACGTATCCTTACGAAACAAAACGGAGCGCCACCTATTGACCAGTAGCACGTTTTTATCGTTTTAATCAACATTTTGAACAAATTTTATGTTTCGTCAGCTACCTGACAAAATAGTTCTTAAAATGACCACCAGGAGGTTAGATAAAAATCGACAATTATAAAATTAGGAATTAATTTAAGTTTTAAGCCAATACTAACGTTCATTTTACCTAAAAGGTTATGTTAAATTAGTACATTATATAGTTTAAGGTTTAGTTCTCTGATAATTTGACTTTTCAAGCACACAACTTCTAAATGGCCTCCTTAACGCCATCTATTGTATTTCTTTAGGAATGAAAGAACAAATGTTCGCGTTGCAACCCCATGGTATGGCCAACTTTGATGACGAAGTTTTTAGATTGCTCTAAGGCTTGGCATATCCACCATGGCTTAGCGACCGTAAGAGCCGGGACCGACAACTTAACCCGTGGTTACTAATTGTCTGCGGGTACTGATCTAAGGTTGAAGGAAGGTCATGAAAAACGTTAAACACGTATTGACGTAGTTTATTTGTTTTTATAGTGCTTACCTGCACTTAAGGAATTCACAAAGATTTTTATATTATCCCAAAAATTATTTTCCTCGAGTGGGATTTGAACCCACGACCTTCCCCTTGATACGGGGATGCGATACCAACTTCGCTACCGAGGATTCAAATGCCTCGACGAAAATAAGATTTGGAATGTTTCTAATACGGTACTATCGCTACCGTGGCTCCACGTACGTGGTACGTGGTGGTACGTATTGACGTTTTAGTTATAGTGATAGTTGGCAACTCAGTTGTTCCTCAGTCAAGTTGTCACTAATATGGCGTACGTCAATATACAACTTCGTATACGTTTTTCATAACTGCTTACTTGCTTGTAGACTAGTGCTATGGCAGATTATTATCGACTGCCTACTTCACTTACAATTTACCAGCATGCAAAGAAAAATATTAGCTACCTAGTTAAAACAAAAATCACATGCGTACCTAGCTATGCTATGCGTATGCGTAGTTTGGCGCAGCCAAGCGTGAATGTGCCCTACTCCTTGAAGAAGCTAATTTTGAGATTAATTACGGTGTTTTAGTAAAAGTTATCTTTACAAAATCTTATCAAACGAAAAACTTTTTTTCGTTTTTCGGATACCGAATTTCGGTTTGTGAGCTCGAACTTTTTGTACGGAGATACCTACGCTAGTGCTCCCCTAAGCCGCTAGAGGCGCTTATCGTATCTCCATACAAAAAATATTTCAATAAGGATTTCGGTTTGCGAGCTCGAATTTTTTGTATCTCGGATCTCGTGTATCTTCATACAAAAAGTTTGAGCTCGCAAGCCGAAATCCGATAGATAGTCGGAAATCGAAAAAACTCAGAATCGGCCTACCGATCTCTTAGTTCCACATTACTCGAGATTCTTCGAGGATGTCTACCTCGGAGTTTAGAGGTACGTCCAGATAGTAGTACATTTATGTGTACAATGTGCACAATGTGTCCAAGGAGCTTGTAACTATTTATCTGCACTGTTTTTTTGTAGTCTAAAAAACAAAAAAAATATTTATGTATGTAATGTATTTTTTTTTATTAAGTTAAATTATTAAGTATATCAGTCGTCTAGTACCCATAACACAAGCTCTGCTTAGCTTGGGGCTAGATGATGCTATGTGGATTGTCCAGCATTATTATTATTATTATAGTCTCTTTTTTTACCTCCTAATATTATGAAACTAATTAATCAGCACTGAGTGCGTAAACTTCCCCATCCATAACCAATACAAATACCGCTTACGTGTCTGTGCTTGAAACTTATGTTGTTTCTATTGCCAGTTTCACGAAAATGTTTCTTGCTACATAACATCGTTAAAAGTTTCCGGCACGCTTGCCAGTAAGTTGACAGTGGCGCACAAGTTAATCCGGAAATACATTTGTGTTGTCACAGGCGCCTCTTCCTGTAACTCCTTCTTATATAGTTGTTAGGTAATAAGTTAGAAATATTGTTGATTAAGTATTCATTTATTTATTTATTCTGGTACAACAAACGGCTACATTAAACAATATAGAGTAATCATTCTTAAAAAAAGTAAGTAAGTTTATCCTACCTACTTACAGGAAATATAATATTGTAGCCCACTGTGCTATCCTCATATTGGACATAATAATTTTCAACAATGCGCCACTTGACGCATATTATTTATAAATTCGTTCATCAGTAGTAAAAATATTTAAAAAAACAGAAACGGCAACTACGTTACGTGAGCTACAAAATACCTATAGGTGGAGTCCTTTTAAAATCGACTTAATTTTACTCTGCCATAAATAAAACGGGTTCCTTCGAGAGCACATTGGAGGATTCACTTCGAGTAAATTGATCCGGGGTCCCGAATAATTTGTTACGCTAATCCAGAACATTTGGCACGGGAAACGTGCTATAAATCTAAACACATTCCTTCTTGTTACTTTGTATTCCAAGTTTTGATACGAATTTAATTCTAAATTTAAATTACAAAAGTTTCTTCGTATCTATATTACTACTTGTTTTAGAATGTGTGTTTACAGTTACATTTGGCCTTTTCAAAGTTGTGTTTGTGCGAGCCTTGGAATTGTGCAATACATAGGTACAAGTCAATTCAATGGGTTCTTGTGAGCTTTCTTATTTTGTGTTCGATCCTCACCATAAGTGTTTGTTTAACATTAAATTTAAAAATAAATTTTAATTTTAAAACTAAAAAGATTCTTAGCTTTTAATAAATACGCTGAACTCTAGCTCAAACAAAAACGTCTGTTTCCAACAAGCTAGTGGATGAGACTAACGACCAACAGGCGGGCACTTACCTTGGATTTGAACTGAGAATTCTGTAACAATATCCGAAGAGGTTAGGTTGCCTGCCTTTTGGACCGACTACCAGGTGGTCGGTGCTTTGAACTTGGATTTCTACCTAGAGTAAGTAGCTACCTATAGTAAGAAAACAGAGTGATTTTATTATAATGTTCAAGCGCGCTCGCGACTGCATCTGCGTTGTTCTTTGAATTTTTTATGCATACTTCATCTTCTTTTTACACCCGTTGTAGGGATGACAGCTCAATTAAACCCTATAAGCTAACTCTGCAGATCGCATCAACATTAATTCAGTTGTTTCTGCGTGGTGCATGTACAAACATACTTATAAACATTTTATTTTAAAAGTCGAATCTATTCTAATGTAGTATTTAGTATATTTTTATTGACCGAGCGAGCGAAGCGAGCGAAGTGTCCAGTTTCCAGATAGGGCAAAAATGCTTTTGTACGGTTGTCTGTTCTCGCCTACAGGTCGCAGTTTTCCACCGATATTGACAAAAATTGGCACACATGTTCCTTGAGCTAAAGGATTTTTTTGTCGATTGCGATTTTTGATTGGATGTAAAAAAAGGGGGAAAAGGGGGGAAGTTTGCTGTAGCGTTATTTATCAACAGATTTTAATCAAATTTGAGAGATAAAATAAGGACTTTATTTTTCATAAGATGTTACAAAAAAAATCCAGAAAACGGGAGTGGAGGGGGGAAAACAGGACAAAGTTTGCTTAATTTTGTTTTTTTTTTTTCGATAATGTGTACCTACCTACACTAATTAAACAACGCAATCCTCTCCGCCTTTACGAGACAAACCCATAAACACCAGATTTGACCTCCTAAAACCAAGGAAACGCGAGTCATCGCTAAAACTAATACCCCTATTTTGCTCAATGAAATAGTTTTGTTAAGCCACGGGAAAGTATCGATTATTGCATGGTTATTGACCGAGCAAGCAAAGCGAGCGAAGCATCGCAGTTTTGATATTGACCAAAAATTCTTTTGTCCGTCTGTCTGTCTGTTCTCGCCGACCGTCACGTCTGTCTGTTCACGAAAATAAAAACGTTTTAAGATACTTTTTTTAAAACCAATCTCTTATTTACCTACTGTTATTTATTACAGTTAAACATATCATGGCAAAAAACATAGTTAAAAATTTTCAGCTACCGCAGCACTCTCCACGCTCGAAGATACCTAATGGCTTACCTAAAACATACTGAGATACTTTTTATTGTAATTTGTGTCACGGTTAATAAATACAGGTAAAAGGTTTCGACTACCACAGTATCCGCCACCACATTAAAACATACCGAATGTTTTTTTAACCAAACTCATAATCTCAGTCATTTATAACCGGTAAACTCGGCTCGGCTCGGAGGCTCGGAACTGCAGACAGCAGGGCCGGAGCCGAAAATACCACTACCTTTTAGCCAGATCCGCTCCTGGATCCGTAACCGAACAGCGAGGCTTCACCAAGAACACTGGGCAAGTACACAAGGTTGCAGGCAGTCGAAGGAGGCTCTCCCGTCATTAAATCCGAGATACTCCCGAAAACTCCTCAGCCTCAAGCGTGATAAACTCAGGCTTATAGTCGGAGTTGTCACGGGTCACTGCCCACTTAACAAACACCTATTTAATTTGGGTGTTACAGACAGTCCACTGTGCAGAGGTTGCATGCTCACAGAAGAAACTGCTGCACACGTACTCCTGGAGTGCAGTAGTGTGGCAACGTCACGTGCATGCCACCTCGGAACACCGCGTACACCTATGGAGGCCTGCACCGGCATCAGCGAGCTGCTGGCCTTCCTGGAGGACATCGGGTGGCTGGACTAGCGACCATCACCCATCACGCAAAAAGGGCCCACCAGCGGCCTAGTTGCGGAAAAAAGTCCGCTCACCAAGTACCAAGTACCAAGTAACCGGTAAACAATCATAATTTAAAAAACAGTTGAAAATTTTCAGCTACCGCAGCACTCTCTGCCACAATCGAAGATGCTTAGTAGCTTAAAAAACAAACTGAGAGATTTTTTACTATAATTTGTGTTACGGTTAAATACTGGTAAATGGTTTCGACTACCCCAGTACCAGCCACCACATTCAAACGTACAAAATAGTTTTAGCTAAACTCATAATCACAGTTATCTAACTGCACTCGCCGTGATGTTCAGCCAGGCTGTTTTTTAACCAAACTCATATTCACAGTCATTTATTACTGTTATACATGTCATGTCTAAAAATATTCAGTAAAAAAACCAGATACCACAGCACTCTTCCCAACATTTCAAGATACGATAAGTAAGGGGAATGTGTTTGTTATTCTATAGTTGACGACCGATGTGGCACGGTGGGCGAATATCCGCCTGCGACGCAGAAGGTTGCGGGTTCGATTCCCGCCTTGGGATAATTGTTTGTACGATCTGTAAATATTTATTCCGGGTGTTCTGGGTGTATATTCTATGTATAATAAAAATATCTATGTATTTAATGTAATCAGTCATCTAGTACCCATAACACAAGCTCTGCTTAGCTTGGGGCTAGATGATGCTGTGTGGATTTTCCAGCATTATTTATTATTATTATTAGTTATAAGGGCTCGCGAGGTCTACTGTTCTCACAGAACCGCTAGTGTTGTAGTTTCTAAACCTAGAATCTTTATTCCAGCACAAGATTTCGACGAGAATTTTGTAACGCGAGTAGCTTTACTTAGCTTTTAACTCCGGGGCTGTCCATTACCGGTTGAATGCACACCTTTTGTTAAAAGTACTTTACCATCTGTTTGTTTTCGAAGAAACATAAGAATAAAATTTTAATAAAAGCCTCTGAGGATCGAATTCTTCAAATATAATTTACAATCTTTCTTTTTAGAGAAGCCATAGTTTTTTTTATATTTTACTAAAAACGGGGCATAACATTTAGGTCAATAAAAATAGATTCCAATGTTACTTCAGCCGTACCATAAAATTAGTCTTCAGTGAGAGTAAGCAACGTTTTCTACGGCTGGAATGTCGAGATAAGAGAACTCCAATAACAAGGTGTACCTACTTACTTTGATCATCTAAAAGTACAGTTGTCGCCGCGTCGGTAGTAAAATTACTAAATAACTAAACAAATATCGGCGGACATTTTCAAGCAGAGCGTTATCTAGCCCCAAACCAAACAAAGTTATGGAAACCACATAATATTAGCCGATTAATGCTTCTATTTTTAGGGTTCCGTACCCAAAAAGTAAATCGGGACTCTATTACTAAGATTTCGCTGTCTGTCTGTTTCTCTATCTGTATGTCTGTCACCAGGCTGTATCTCATGAAACGTAATAGTAAGAGAGTTGAAATTTTTACAAATTTATTATTATTATTAGAAAAAAAGGGGGCTCTCATACAACAAACGTGATTTTTTTGCCGTTTTTACTATAGACTCGTGCGCGAGTCCGACTCGCACTTGGCCGGTTTTTTTTTATAAAATCAAAGTATAGATGCAATATCGATCGTAGAACGACGACAACTGCTCTGTGAAGCATACCTACTTCAAGAGGCCCAGAACCACGGCACTATAAAATACACTACTGGTGGGCTACTAAAGCCCTCGTCTCCTTTGCGTCTTACTCCTCAGTGATAAACTATGTGATCCCCTCTACGAATCATTTTCTCTTTGACTACTTACCTCATGTAGATCATATAGCTTGGCAATGTTATAATCAAAACAATTCTAGTCCGAGTTCATTTTTATCAAGAGTACCTACTCACAAACATTGCGCTAGCTACAGGTGGAATCGCTAATAATGTTTATCTAGGTAGTTTTCCTGTCAACCTACTCAAAGAATAAATTACATGGATGTTGTCTATCAACTCTAATAACTACGCAATTGAGCTCTGTTGGCGATGCGTTGGGAGTTGAGCTACTGAGCTGGTTCAATCAATGAATTCGTATCGTAAAATTCTATGTTATTTAAATTGTTTACTATTGCGATTGCGTAATCTATTACGATTACCTACGAACTATCAAACTGAGTTTTTGTGTGCTGTTCATGGAATGGCAGTGTTCGGTCCTTCCTAATAATACCATCAAGGTTAAAATTGTTTGAGTCGCGTTTGTTTAGTGTGTGCGCTGTTGCGTTGCTAACGTCAATGTAAATTCTGCCCGTAATTGTTATTCTTATAATTGCGAAGTCTGTTTTACGTATGTGATAAACAAAAGATAGCCAATCTTATCAGTGAAGGTACCTACAGATAGTTGATTGTATGGTACAATATTTATTCATTCTATAACAATCTCGTTTAAAACGATGCATTCTTCGGTGTTACGATCGGTATATATATATCCTGCTACCAACAAATATATAATAAGGTAAGCTGTTTTCTATTGATCAATTACAATGATAGCTCTAATATTTAGTTTAATGTTTAATGTTCTTCTTTTTGAATCTTTCTACTGTTTTGCATATTTACAAGTAATGTACCTTACCGTCCTATAAGTACTCATGGTGGCTTTTGTTTGGATTTTACAGAACTATAACTGCGACCAGTGAAACGGTTGATGTGAAGGAAAGTGTACCATTAAAGTCATGGAAAGAGATCCCTGGACCATCGACTCTGGGTTTTATAGGGGCAATACACCATTTCCTTCCTGGAGGTAAGATAAGCATATAAAACTATAGCGTAAGATTTGGAAAAACAAAGATTCAATTTAGTATTGACTTTTTTCTTTCAAAAGGTTCTCTACACAATTTGAATGGATTGGCACTAACACAGAAGCTGTATAAGAACTACGGGCCCATAATACGGCTGGAAGGAGTAATTAGTCGAGATCCAATCATATTTCTTTTTGACGCAGAGAGTTCATCACAGGTATATCTATAACAACTAATATTTCTATAATTTAAGACGGACTTTTGAATCGAGTTGCTACTAAAGTGTCTGCTCTGTGAACTGAAACAATTATTTTATGTATTTAATTATTTTTTAACGTACTTAAGCAATATTTTTTGTAAAGGTCCTACGTGGTGAAAATTGGCAACCTATAAGGCCAGGATTTAAATCTCTTGAATACTATAGAAATAATATAAAAAAAGATAGAAAGCCTGGAAGACCAACCGGACTGATTACTGAGTAAGTTACGCTAGTTAAGAAATGTAGTGAGTAAACATACATCGATTTGTTTGGATTACTGCTGATCCGTTACAAATTTTATCACAAATTATATTAATAACTGTACACGATCAATAAATAATAATTTTACTTTCAATATCTCTGACACGTTGAAGATTAGACAGACTGTTGATAAAATAAATAGATAGTCTGGTAGATAAATATTTATTTTAATATAAGGTATTTATTTGCAGTCATGGTGAAAATTGGAAAGAAATGAGATCAACAGTAAATCCTGTTCTACTCCAGCCAAAAACTATGCGTCTCTACACTTCAGTTCTCGACGAAGTAGCAATGGATATGGTTGAAAGGTAAAAACTGTTGCCTTGTCTTTACAATCTTCAAACAGTCTAGAAAAACAATCAAAGTCAGCCAAGACTTTATAGTTGCCAAATATACAAAACAAATCTAATATGTATCATGTAAATAAGTGGGTCAAGGGTTATTGAATTACTATGTTCATTCCACCAAATAAAATAGTATTTACGTCCCATACCTTTATAGTCAGAGTGTGCACGAAACCTAATCCAATTTCTTATGTTTTTAGACTGAAATCAATCAGGGATGAGAATAACATGATAAAAGGAAATTTTGATCAAGAGATGAATAAGTGGTCTCTGGAATCAATCGGTGTGGTAGCACTGGGTTGTCGACTAAACTGCTTGGACCCAAATCTCCCGGAGGACTCTCCAGTGAAGAAATTAATTAAATGCGTACACGACCTGTTTGTAATAGCTGATCAACTGGACTTTAAACCAAGTTTCTGGAAGTTTTATGCTACGCCAACTTACAAAAAGGCTATGAAACTTTATGAGGAGCAAGAGACGTAAGTATCGCACTCGTAATAGTGAAACTTGCGTTTGCCAATGGAACACTAATAAATAAAATATAAAAATATCTACAAATCCATAAATTTCTCACTAAACTGTTGCCTACGTAGTTTATAACATAAAAATGTTTACATACCTGCTAAGTTCAACTTTTTAGCTTGCCTCACAGCTCAATAATTTGGAGTGTTTCTTTAGCTGTGTCTTCTGAGCTGTTGTGGAGTCGATTTCAACTGACATCATTATTGTGGACATTATTTCATAGTGTCACTTACGTGTTAAAATACGCTAAATGAAGTATCTCCCAATAAATAGTTACCTCTAATTACAATTTAATATTGAATTCCCATTAGTTTCAACGCTTTCTTTTTGTTTTATGAACAGCCTTTCGAAACTCTTTATCAATCAGGCAATAAAAGAGTTGAAAACAAAAACGAAAACCGATGACGAAAAGGGAATTTTAGAGAAATTACTTGAAATTAATGAAGATTTTGCCTACATCATGGCTTCTGATATGTTGTTCGCTGGTGTTGATACGGTTAGTATAAAAGTATATTTTTAAAGTTTTAACAGATTTGCAGATTGTGTAAGGGGTAAGTCGAAAGACAACGCAAAATCTGTAAAGACTCCTAACTTAATTTAGTAAAATTAAAGATCTCCAGAAGAATATCGGTCTAAGTAATTTCTATGTTCTATATTTTAGGCCGCAAACTCTTTAACTGGAGCGCTTTACCTTCTCGCGGTGAATCCAGAAAAACAAAACAAACTTCGAGAAGAATTGCTATCGAACGACGAAAAGAGGCCTTATTTGAGGGCATGTATGAAAGAGGCTATCAGAATGATGCCAATCGTCTCAGGAAATATGAGACTCACCACAAAAGAGTACAATATAATGGGATATAAAATACCGAGTGGAGTAAGTAACATGAACCGTTTTATCTTTGCGAGGCATTTAAAAGGGAGCTTTACTTAACAGAAATGTATTATTCTCGTGAAATGATTATACTATGGGGTCGTAGCAAAAAAACTTTGATAAATGTATTTTTACCATAACGCACTATCTTATATTAAAATAGTGAAAAAGTTGGAATGCGTGCGACCATGTGAAGTTATTTTCATACAAACTTAAACCCCGGCTGTTCCTGTTTTGGTAAATAATATACCCTGAGATTTCAAGTCCATACGACCGGTGTTAGACTGTACGTTGTCTATATGTCAGTCAGTCAGGATAGAGATTAAACTAATGGTTAAAAACATTTTCAGACTCAAGTTGCATTTGGTCACCAAGACATGTCATTGATGGAAGAACACTTCGTTCGAGCCAACGAGTTTTTGCCAGAGAGGTGGATAGCTGATAAAAATGATGAACTTTACTACCGGAACAGCGCACATCCATTTGCATACAATCCATTTGGGTTCGGCGTCCGCAGTTGTATAGGTATAAAAAAAACTTTCATAAAATGTACTGTTTACTAAGGTTTTTTATATAAGATACTGTAGGGCTATTTTGCTGTAGTGGCTGTAGTATTATATTATACTAGCTAACCCAGGCCCACTTCGTTGGGCGGTAAACGTCATATTATCTCTTTAACCATTCGTCCAAATTAATGCAGTAAAAGAAAAAAGTCTCATGTTTTTAACACTTGAGCAGATTAGTTTACTTATTTTGATAAGAAATAATAATCTATATTTATATATCTACACTAATATTATAAAGAGGAAAGATTTGTATTTTTGTATGTTATGAATAAACTCAAAAATTACTGGACCGATTTTAATAATTCTTTTTTCATTAGAAAGCTACATTATCACTGAGTAACATAAGCTATATTTTATTTTGGAAAAAAATAGCGTTCCGTAAAATATTTGGGTTTTTCAGACACAAGGTGTAAAAAATCAACCAGAAAAGTTACTTATTTTGCGTACGCTGCCTAAACTATAAACGATAGAACCATAAAATGTTCTAAGTAATTGTAGATCTTATAATAATCTACAAAAAAATCAGCGACACACTATACCTATCTATGTCGAGTGAGGCACAACAACCATTTTTTTATTGAAAAATCTTCAATTTTTTTTGGACTACATTTAAACGCATTTATTTTACTCATACTATAAATCCTTATCGAAATAAATTATTTTATCACTTAGTACAGTTCATGTAGATAATATTTGATCTTTGAATGATTAAAATTGGACGTTTGGTTTTGAAGTTATGGCGAAATTAAAATATTACGATTTCTGCTGCACGGCCCGTTGCGAAGTGAGCGTCACCAAGGTAGGGGTGCGGGAGGGGAGTTTAGATCTATGAGTAAGGTACCTGCGCGGCTTTAACGTCAAATGTTGTTTATAGAGAAGCTCTACAATAATCGCTTTAGTTAATCGCGTTGTTATCTTAAAACAACGGGTTGCACTCAAGGACTGCCGGCAGAAGTGAAAATTTAGTATTGAAGACATAATTTTGACATTTCATATCCTACTATAAAATAATAAAGCCGAATGTTTGTGAGTGTGGATGTGTAGATGTGTGGATGTGTGGATGTTTGTTCTTCTTTCACTCAAAAACTACTGGATGGATTTTAATAAAATTTGGTACACAGGTAGCTTATAACCTGGAATAACACATAGGATACTTTTTGTAGCGATAACCGACATAGACGCGGGCGGAGCCGCGGGCAACTGCTAGTTATTAATAAAACTACGAATAAACACTACCGATTTAAAATATCTTTTTAATGAGAAACTACTTTTTGTGACTTAAAAAGTTAGACTTTTCTGTAGGCATTAACAAACTATAACTTTTTTCTAAAACTCAATCATGTATCTCTGATAGTTAGGGCATTTTCGTTCTACCGTTTTTCTCTGACTTACTTTGCAAATACAACTACTACACAAATTACGTGGCTTTCTATTGGTAAAAGAATTTTCGAAATCGGTTCAGTAGATCCAGAGATTACCACCTACAACCACAAATACATTATATGGTATTATAGTTAACTTTATATCATAGCATAGATTAGAATATGGAACGGCAAAACTTTTTGCTTGGTCTTTCTAGATCGTAATTTGAGCCTAGCAAAGCGCGCGCGATTTCGTCCGCGTGATGTTATTTTCATATAGGACTTCAACCCCTGCTGTACCCGTTTAGAGACCAATAATTTAGGCTACGCGTTGTCATGTCAGTCAGTCAATCAATCAATCAGTCAGGACAAAGATTCGCATAATTGGTATGGATTTAGATTTGAATGTAAACTTATTAAGAAATCTATTTTTTCCTGTAGGTCGAAGGATAGCAGAGTTAGAGATGGAAACGTTCTTGGGAAGGATGATAGAGAACTTCCACGTGGAGTGGTTCGGCGAACCGCCCAAAATCGAGCAGACTTCTCTCAATTACATCAAGGGACCATATAACTTTATACTAAACGATGCTAAAAAATGATTTATCAATAAATGTTATGCATGAGCGAGCTCAATAATGTTTACGGCTGGTGAGAAGCAGCTGATGGTCGAAATGTATGAAAGTGACTAATGGATGAAGACATACTATGGACCTTTGTCCGGCAGTTAGAAATATGAATATGTTTATTACACACATTCACTTTATTTATTAAAATTTTAAGTTTATAATAATTAAAAAATATATATTAAGTATTAAAAATTCTAAAATGTTTAGTACATTTGGTGTTCTTATTTTAACTTTGCTAAAGTGTTTCATCTTTTAAAATTTACCCTTGGTATAAAATATTAAAGAAAATTAAGTTCTTGGAATATCTTTAGATAAGTCTGCAATGACGTAGGACACCGCAGCCCAAAACGCGGCACATTCAATAACATCAGGCTTGCTTTGCACGTTCAATGTATCCCCTTCACTATGATGAAACCAAAAATACCGTTCATTGGCATTCAACAAAGACGCTCCCGGCACCCCCTTTCTCACAAATAGCGTAATATCCGATCCCGGTCCGCCACTTTCCGTCATTTTATTTATTGGAGCAAACAGTTTTAATATTTCTTTTATAATACAGGTTGCCGTTTTTGACCCCGCCACGTCTAAGCCCAACGGTTTAAAAGTTCCTTCATCCGATTCCATAATAAAACTAATATTATTAAGTTCATCCATATGCTTAGTTAAATATGCTAAAGCGCCAACTAAACCCGGTTCCTCAGAAGTCCACAATATTGCTCTTAGGGTTCTTTTTGGTTTCAAGTTTAGTTTTTTTATAACTATTGGTACAAACCAGCTTATCATCATGCCACCGCCATCATCCATGGCTCCTGTTCCAACATCCCAACTATCTATGTGTCCCGACACGATGACGTGTTTTTCAGGATATTCCGTTCCTTTGAGGTCGATAATAGTATTTCGGGATATTTTAAATTCAAAAGTACTAAACATTTTGATGTGTAATATAATTTTTTCACCTCGATCTTGCAGTCTTCTCAATAAATCAGCATCTTCATGTGTAATGGCTGCTGTAGGGATTCTTGTGACATTACCGCCATAAAACTGAGCACCTGTATGTAAGGAGTAAATTGAAAATGGTGTTACGCTTCTTACTAATGTGGCAATGGCACCTTTTTCTGCAGCTTTCGTAGCACCTTGCGATCTGTACACAACTGTATCACCGTAAGTAACATAGTGAGCATCAAAGACAACTATTTTCCCATTTATTTTGTTTTTTTCTAGTGTATTGAGTTCTTCAAAACTTTTGATAATTATTGCTTCTGCTGTAATGCCTCCTGGAGGAGTACTGACACTGGTACCAAAACCAAGTATTGCTATGTTTTTAATGTAAGGCTCTACCATCTTGCCAGATTCGTCACCACGGACCCAATGCGGCGCCTGAAAGATTAAAGGTGCAAGATTAGTCTATAACAAAAATACCAGGCGCTATGGTTATTAAAACAAAGACTAGGCGATACATAAACTACTACCCATAGTGTTTTTGTTTACCTTTACGTCTTCTGTAGTAACATCGCTGACTCCATTTTGAATAGTGAGATTAATCATGTGGTCTATGGCCCGTTCCAAAACGCCGGTACCCGAAGGTCGTGCCCCAAAGGTGTCAATAAAGTTTTCATACCTGATAAACAAACAATAAAATTAATTGTTCAAAGTGTGGCTACATGAACCGGGTCAATCAGCATAATTTTTTTAGAAACTTACTCTTTGTACATATCAGCTCCATAGTCATTAATTATTTCTCGCATAATTCTCTGTGTCACATTTTTGTATGAAGCTATTTCTTGAACGAGCTTTGGATCTAATGCACAATCTTCAAACCGATTTATAACAGTACTGGATTTTATGGGAACACATAATAACACCACACAAAATAACTTTAGATGAAGCATAATGAAGTGTAACCAGCGAACCGTCACTACTCTTATGGTCGAGAAAACTAATCTACAAGTTATCAGCGTTCGTTGAACCGTACCACATTAACCTACAGATCAAAAGGGATAATAAGAATAAAATATGACTACCAGTATAAATTATATCACCATCATATATTTATCTACTCGTAGCATAATTATATTGGCTACAGTCTTCACTAAGCTATTGCGTTTGTTATACGCTGTAGGTACGCGCTGTACTGTAACAAGTGGAACAACTTGAGGAGGAACCTCCTGGAAACGTTTAGGGGAAATCTAGGACTTTTTCAGGCTAATGATGATGATGATGAACCCTAAAAAGCAAGAATCTAAATAAAAGTATAATAAAGAGAATAAATAAAATCATGTAATACTTTACATAATTATATATATTAAAGGAAGTCGTGTTAGTTACTGTTACACCACTTATAACTCAAGAACGGCTGGATCATTTTTAATGATTTTTGTGTTTTTGAATATATCTTCGCCTGGAATAAGATAATAAGTAATAAAAATAATCAATAATTATATAAATAACGCGATCAAAGTTCGCGGGATCAGCTAGTAAATAAATAAATATTGACACGCATTTACATAATGCCTTCTATATAGTCCTAAACTAACCAAAGCGTGTACTATGGGAGCCAGATAGCTGATAGAATAATTACTTATATACTTTTTATTTCTGTTAATACATACTTATAATACATATAATACACACAAACACACCCCAAACATTTATGATTATCATACAAGTGTTTGATCTCAGTGGGAATCGAATCCATCCACCATCCACCTACAGCGCAGAAGGCAGGGCTACTAGGAACTGAACTGTGACGGCTGACAAAGCAACTCCAGCAACAATGATAGACAAGTAACTCAAGCCAGGAGGGGGAAACCATTCGAATTATCTATCGTATATTTGGATAATATAGTGGTCCTGGTCACAATATGCAGGAAAAATATACAACGTCGACGCGTCACGTAGGTAAGTGCCACATCCTCGGGAACTAAGGGAACCCCTCAAGACATTCTGACTCACAAGCACGTGACGGAATTACCTCGTTATAAAAATACAGTCGCTTGTTTATTATTAGTGAACCCTCCACCCTAGACTCTTTTCTACATTTCTACACCTGCTTAGTAGCAGGAAGATTATAAAAGGTGTTTCGTGTTTTCTAAAACTGAAACAGAGTAGACCAGTACATATTTCGTAGGAATTTCAAAGGGTAGATAAAATCGGGGACAAGTGCGCTCAGACCTACCCATACCAGCAAGTAGGTAAGAACAGTCGTAGAAAAGCCATTAGCTTGAACAAAAGGATTCTACAGCAGAAATACGGTGGTTCCACTCTCATGTAGTGCTGAGCTTAATGCATTCGCAAATAGTCATCACATTTAATGGACTATAATAGCTACTCCAAAGCTACGAAACTATTAAGAAGTTAGCCTAGTGGTATTCTATAAGACCTTGTTGTAGGTAACTTTACACGTTCCTGGAGTATATTGCTTAATAAAATCTCATGATGCCAAGTGAATGACACCAAAACAAGCTACGACTTCGGGTTTTGAAGTTTTGTTTTATCAATTTTATTCTCGGGGTTACCAGGTGGTTTTTCTATAGCGTCGGTGACAGAATACCGCTTTCGAAAGTGAAAAACAATAGATGCCGGCGACTGTGGCAAACAAAGCCGGTATGTGTGGCTGCGCTGAAAATAAATACCCAATAGTATAATATTAGTATTTGATTATTACTTATTAAATAATAAAGTACTAGTAGCCGTACCGTGATAGTCCGAACTTAGAATGGGACCCTTTCAATACCTCCAACAGTAACAGGCAATTTAGGGAACGCATTGGAGATGCCCATCTCCAATGCTACTGCCCAGTAGCATCTTCTGAGTTATATCAAACACCGATACTACAATTTCCAATCCGCCAAACGCACAAGTTATAATTTTGGCACCCCAGTCAATATAGAGGAGTTCATCAGTGCGCTTATTACGGTGCTTACGCTTAGGCTGATGACGGTGACTATGGCGGTAAGCAAATCAAATTAACTATCTTCTATCCACTATCAATACTGCCGTGTTTACCAATTCTTCTAACACCACATTACTTTCTTGCGAAGGTACAGCAATAACTCATTTAACCTAGCCACTTCTTTTATGACTTGACCGCATCGATATTCATTCTTACCAATATTGAATAGGCACTAAATCTAGTGGTACTATTCGTGGCATGTAAAATAGGCATAAAATATTACAAGCAGCGGATACGTCGAGAGCCCGACGTGAGCACACTAAATCAAGTTAATAAATATTATAACCCTGGAGTAAAGGAAATCGGATTTTATTTTACCACCTTTGAGCGATACCACACGATGCATAAAAGCAGTCGTGTTTATTTACAATTTACCACAGACATGGTAGATTGAAAATTATTTGTTACTTAATGATTCCGTGAAATCATTACACTTGCGCGCATTTTGGTCCGCGTGAGGTTATTTTCAAAAAACCGCGACCGCGGTATAGATGATAATGATTTACTACGCATAATTCCAGTTGAAAATCACTTCATAGGTAAGCGTGTTTGACTAATAAATTATCGTACTAATAAATAGATGGAGTTAGGAAGAATTACTTGGGTCATAATTTTTACTGATACAATAGGTACCTACACCCTCGTGACCCTTTGACCCACGATTATATCCTGGGAGAGAATTTCAGGAACTTTTCGTTATACTCGGGGAAACATTCAACAAAAGATACGAGGGTTTTCGATGTACGGCTCGTTCTATGTCAATAGTGTGAATTTATGAGAATTCGTTATTTACGAGGAGCGAAATTGTTCTTCGTGTAAGTTACAAATATAATGTATTGGGCAATGAATATAGAAAAGATACCAATAACAGAAAATAATAAAAAAACAAGTAGATTTCGCACTCCAGTGGCGGTGCACATGAAGTAGTATTATGCTAAGCAGTGTCAAAGAAAATTTCAATCTATAATAGATACATTGAAAAACTCATGCATCTAAATCTATATTAAGAATCTATGTCCCGAGTGACTGACATATAAACAACGCATAGCCTATACCGCTTACCCTAGAGCTTAGACTCGTACGGACTTGAAATTTTTAGGGTGTTTTGCTTTGGAGCGTAGAAGAAGAAAAGAAAAGAAAAATGACCAAAATTTAGCCCCTAAATCGTTTCTAAGAAACTACCCCGTGGTTTCGAAGAAACGATATTTATACATTTTCCTGATGGACCAAGCGGATGGCCCACCTGATGTTAAGAAAAGAGTTACTAGCAAAGTATTGCCTTGTATTTGATTATTCAAATATTTACAAAAATGATACTACAAATAAAAATGCAAATTGTATACAAGACTTATTCATTCGGCCCATTTAAAAAATAAATAATACATTTATTCAACAAAATACGGACATAAAAAGTACAAGGAACATGAATTAATAAGAAAAATATAAATGCTTATGATGAATGATATAAAATTCAAATTATAAAAAAAATTCATCGTACCTTATTAATGAGAAAAGTTTAGCACTAAGCAAAACGTTTAATCAAGCTGGTGGTGGACTAATGAAAGTTATCTGTTCCCGTGGGAAACGTTTCGAAGATTTATTTTACGTGCTATTAGAAGTTTGTCTTCATTTAAAGTTGGGCTGAAGAAGAAAAGTACCAATAATTGGATTTGCATACTTAGAGCTTGGAAAGTTCTTCAAACATAATGTTTACCTCGGTGGCATGGCGATTAACGTGAAAAATGGGCAAACTTATAATTAGGTTGGTCTCAGAGGTCAACAAGGCGTGCCATGGTAAAGTAATGAGACTATTTTAGGTTAAAAGATAAAACAAAAGACTAGAAAACGACGCACTGAAAGTCTCAATTTAATTAAATATGTTGAGTTTGGTACAACCAAAACCAACGTCTGCATTGAGTAAGTAAATAAATCGTTTCAACCGCTTCCGCCTAAAAAAGCACAGTAGATAGTCATAATTAAATTCTATCTATAAGAAAGACTCAGGTCCCATTTGGTCAGAACGACTGAGCTTATATTATAACCCCTGGATGAACATTAAGAACATTTCAACCATGCCCTATTCGAGCTAAATTGAAAGTAGTTGTACCCTAAGCATTGGTTTATAACTAATTCATTTGGTAGCAGGATTGTTTCAAATGTAAAAAGTTGGTGTGGGAATAAATGTTCTCTAGACTATCGTGTTAGCACCGACGGGCTCGCGTTTACAAGCGATTCAATGGGAATAAACTGGTGCTTAGAATACTAAAGTATTCACCGAACCTCTGTAGTAGAATTGTCGGATAGCTTCCTGAAGCTTGGCGAGGGCCAACATTGGAAAACATTTAGCACTATCCACACTCGGCACACGTATCTAATGTTCTTGGCCCGATTCACACCGTGTGGTATTATTGTAAACGCGGCAGTATTTTTGATATAAATGACACTATTTATCTAGGCTTACTTGCAATATTTAAGGTTTTTTCAGTGGGAAGGTTGAAAGTAATAAAACATATAAACTATGCTTTAGTACCTATTTTAACATATCAGAAGGACACTTAGTTCGAAATATTTGAAGCAATACTTTCTCTATCTCACTCAATCTCATTAAGATTACGCGCCGAAAGAAAGCATAGGTAGTATAATTAAATCAGATAATAGTATGTACTTTAGAAAAGAACATTCATTTAAATTCAGTTTTCCTCATTTTAATTGAACTACAAGTAACTAGATCCCGCAGTTTATATATGTCATGCGTTTATTCGTTTAACTTTTAACAAGCTGACGTCTAAACTTTTTGGTAGTTTTGTGTTTGTTCGAATATGACGATATCAACTCATGTGAGAGGGTTTCAACTTCAACTAGCTGTGAATTTTTTGCTTATACTTATATTGTCATGTGAAATGGTATTATCTAATAAGATATTTTGTGAATCATAGAAATATAAATAAATTATAACTTTGATAATAATATAATGGCTCGTAGTTTCAAAATACAATAAAACAATTTTTTTATGAACGGTCTACGATAGATTTCGGCTAGGTAGGTAAGCTAGTGGTTCTGTGGGAACAATAGATCTCGCTTACCTATGTAGACTTTGAGCGAAGTATGTTTACGAGTTTTAGAGATTTCTCGCGTTGTCATGGTCCTAGAAAATTGAATTTGGTGTCTACTAGTTTGTTACGTGAAGGCAAAGAGGACTGCATAGTCTAATATAGGTAAGTATTCAGAAAAAATTAAAAAAAATAAAGCTACAGAAAACTTTTCCCCATTCACTACCCTATTTTTTTCACAAAATCTGATTTAAAATGAAGCCCTTAGTGTGTTCTTTAAATTTGACTGACACCTATTAATAAATAATGCTATAGTAAACTTCCACCCTTTTCCCTACAATTTTTCTCCCCAATTAAAAGTCGCGATCGACAAAAAATTTTAAATAACTCAAGGAACTTGTTTGCCAATTTTCGTCAGAATCAGTAGAGAAATGTGACTTGTATGCAATAACTCACCAACTGACAGCCAGACAAAAGCATTTTTGGCCAATCTCGAAACGGAGACGCTTCGCTTGCTTCGCTCTCTCGGTCAATTATGATTATTGTAATTTTTTATTTGATATGTCGAACGATATTTAAAATTTGCATACCTACTAGACTATAAACATGCGCTAACCATTATATTCAGTACTAAGAACTTATTGTATCCACATTATAACAAATGAATAAAATAATCTACCTTGATTTGGGTGAAGCCACACCAGTTTTCGTATTGTTTAGGAAAGTCTTACGGAATATTTCTTTTACGAAGTAATTAGTGTCTGTCTGTCATTGAAACTAACTCAAGCTCCAAGAAAATATACAATTACATACTATATTATTATTTTCCGTACCTATGGAATAAGATAATATTACTAGCTTAGGTATGAGTTTATTTATATCGGTATACCGTAAGTAATAACTATAGTTATAACTTATAGCAAATAATAAGCAATTAAATCATTAAATAATGCGCATTAGTTGTAAGACAACGTTTTTAGCTAAGAAACTTATTATTACTGTAAAAATGTATTTACTAACTTTTCAATTATAATATTTTTAATATAATTATAAATTAATTATAATTCTTTATTGTATAATTAATTTAATATATAAATACTGTAGTTGACGCACTGGATACAAGACACTCTGGTACAATGAAGGGAATTTGGTAATTATATTAAAAGTTTTACCAATGAAATATAAAGTTTATACTCTTGAACTGTTTCAATAGTGCTGCGCCAAAGCAAACGTGCTGTTATCGTTGCAATATTATGCTACACTGGTCAGCAGTTCGTTGGAACTTTGTCCATATTGTTGGAAACGTAAATGGAAATGCTGATTAAATAATTCACTTTTACAAAGGTCCATGTTAATGTAAGGTACAAAAACCGGAACCCACAGGATCACCTTGTTAATGATTGTTATCCCACAAAAAAGGGTTATTGAATTATAAGCAGCCTGTTTGCTATTACTACTGCTTTTAGTTTTTCTGTTGTTTTGAAAATGATCATTTATATCTTGTAAGTAGTAATAAAATGTTTTGTTCAATGGTGTTTCCACACAGTGTTGTAATCAAGACCTTCTGGACACGACTAAAGTACTAAATAAGATGTGCATGCCTCCAGCTTCCTCATATGGAAAATGCAAATTCTGAAAATGCCAATATTTAGTTCATATTTAGTACCATCATAGATTACAACCATAATTTAGGTGCCAAAAAAACAACGACGCTACAAGCCTTTGAAGGTGTGTTAGCTGAAGTAACATGCCACCAGCTTCCTCATTCAGTGTGGGCAAACGAGTGCTGATAGAGCTATAGAACAAACGCTAGCATTTAGTACCAGATGAGTGCACTAGGTAGCAAAATTTCCAAACCTGCAGCTAAAAAGCTCTCGGAGTTATAAGACTTCATCAACGTGTAAGCTGACGTACCGTTATTTCAGCACGCACATGCTGGTTCTCTGAAACGGCTGCAGCTATAGACACGGTTGATATCTCCAGATTCAGTGCACAATTGGTGCCAAAGGTACCAAATATTTGAGGCTTCTAAGTTCAAAACTCTTTGAACTACAGGCTTTTAGCAACGTGTAAGCTGGGGAAACGTTTCTCCAGCTGACACATGCTGGATCTCAGAAACGGTAAGAGATAGAGATTCGGTTGATATCTCCAGATGTCAATATGAATTAGTGCACTTGGCACCAAAATTTTGGAGTCTCTAGGACCAATAGTTACATCACAAGAAGCAAAAAACCATTTAACGGTCAACAAATTCAAACCAGTTTTCGCTTCTATAAAAGCGCGGCGTTGCCGCTCTGCACGCTACAATAGCGAGCGAACATTATGCTTGTTCTCTGTCTGTTTTTATATCTGTCTCTGGATACAACGTGTGTTGCCAGTTCAGTTTTAGTAGGTCGATAGTTTTATTCGAGTCTTGTCAGAACAGGTATTATAGGTACGAGGTACTACTAAATAGGTACTTTATTTTGTCTAGTTTAACCAAATAAAATAGGAACCTAACTAGGAAATTGGGTTTGTATGTACTCAAATAGTTGATTTGACGACCGATGTGACGCAGCGGCCTGTGACGCAGAAGTTTGCGGGTTCGATTCCCGCCTTGAAAAAAAATGTTTAAACGATCTGCAAATAATGAATCCGGGTGTTCTGGGTATTTTCTATGTTTAGTAAAAAATATGTATGTATTTTTGTAACGTCAGATTTGGAATTCAAAATGGCGGGTGCAAATGATGGTACAAAAAACTGACATGGGTGTCTTTTACGACTAATTTGGGGGTGCTGATTACGAATATCTGGTCAAATTTGAAATTCAAAATGGCGGGTACAAAAAATGGTACAAAAAATTTATATGGGTGTCTTTTTCGACTAATTTGGGGGTGCTGATTACGAATATCGGGTCAGATTTGAAATTCAAAATGGCGGGTGCACATGATGGTACAAAAAACTGACATGGGTGTCTTTTTCTACTAATTTGGGGGTGCTGATTACGAATATCTGGTCAGATTTGAAATTCAAAATGGCGGGTGCACATGATGGTACAAAAAACTGACATGGGTGTCTTTTTCGACTAATTTGGGGGTGCTGATTACGAATATCTGGTCAAATTTGAAATTCAAAATGGCGGGTACAAAAATGGTACAAAAAACTGACATGGGTGTCTTTTTCGACTAATTTGGGGGTGCTGATTACGAATATCTGGTCAAATTTGAAATTCAAAATGGCGGGTACAAAAAATGGTACAAAAAACTGACATGGGTGTCTTTTTCGACTAATTTGGGGGTGCTGACTACGAATATCTGGTCAAATTTGAAATTCAAAATGGCGGGTACAAAAAATGGTACAAAAAACTGACATGGGTGTCTTTTTCGACTAATTTGGGGGTGCTGATTACGAATATCGGGTCAGATTTGAAATTCAAAATGGCGGGTGCACATGATGGTACAAAAAACTGACATGGGTGTCTTTTTCGACTAATTTGGGGGTGCTGATTACGAATATCTGGTCAGATTTGAAATTCAAAATGGCGGGTGCAAATGATGGTACAAAAAACTGACATGGGTGTCTTTTTCGACTAATTTGGGGGTGCTGATTACGAATATCTGGTCAGATTTGGAATTCAAAATGGCGGGTGCACATAATGGTACAAAAACCTGACATGGGTGTCTTTTTCGACTAATTTGGGGGTGCTGATTACGAATATCGGGTCAAATTTGAAATTCAAAATGGCGGGTACAAAAATGGTACAAAAAACTTACATGGGTGTCTTTTTCGACTAATTTGGGGGTGCTGATTACGAATATCTGGTCAAATTTGAAATTCAAAATGGCGGGTACAAAAAATGGTACAAAAAACTGACATGGGTGTCTTTTTCGACTAATTTGGGGGTGCTGATTACGAATATCGGGTCAGATTTGAAATTCAAAATGGCGGATGCACATGATGGTACAAAAAACTGACATGGGTGTCTTTTTCGACTAATTTGGGGGTGCTGATTACGAATATCTGGTCAGATTTGAAATTCAAAATGGCGGGTGCACATGATGGTACAAAAAACAGACATGGGTGTCTTTTTCGACTAATTTGGGGGTGCTGATTACGAATATCGGGTCAGATTTGAAATTCAAAATGGCGGGTGCACATGATGGTACAAAAAACTGACATGGGTGTCTTTTTCGACTAATTTGGGGGTGCTGATTACGAATATCTGGTCAGATTTGGAATTCAAAATGGCGGGTGCACATGATGGTACAAAAAACTGACATGGGTGTCTTTTTCGACTAATTTGGGGGTGCTGATTACGAATATCTGGTCAGATTTGAAATTCAAAATGGCGGGTGCACATGATGGTACAAAAAACTGACATGGGTGTCTTTTTCGACTAATTTGGGGGTGCTGACTACGAATATCTGGTCAAATTTGAAATTCAAAATAGCGGGTACAAAAAATGGTACAAAAAACTGACACGGGTGTCTTTTTCGACTAATTTGGGGGTGCTGATTACGAATATCTGGTCAGATTTGAAATTCAAAATGGCGGATGCACATGATGGTACAAAAAACTGACATGGGTGTCTTTTTCGACTAATTTGGGGGTGCTGATTACGAATATCTGGTCAAATTTGAAATTCAAAATGGCGAGTACAAAAATGGTACAAAAAACTGACATGGGTGTCTTTTTCGACTAATTTGGGGGTGCTGATTACGAATATCGGGTCAGATTTGAAATTCAAAATGGCGGGTGCACATGATGGTACAAAAAACTGACATGGGTGTCTTTTTCTACTAATTTGGGGGTGCTGATTACGAATATCTGGTCAGATTTGAAATTCAAAATGGCGGGTGCACATGATGGTACAAAAAACTGACATGGGTGTCTTTTTCGACTAATTTGGGGGTGCTGATTACGAATATCGGGTCAGATTTGAAATTCAAAATGGCGGGTTCACATGATGGTACAAAAAACTGACATGGGTGTCTTTTTCGACTAATTTGGGGGTGCTGATTACGAATATCTGGTCAGATTTGAAATTCAAAATGGCGGGTGCAAATGATGGTACAAAAAACTGACATGGGTGTCTTTTTCGACTAATTTGGGGGTGCTGATTACGAATATCTGGTCAGATTTGGAATTCAAAATGGCGGGTGCACATAATGGTACAAAAACCTGACATGGGTGTCTTTTTCGACTAATTTGGGGGTGCTGATTACGAATATCGGGTCAAATTTGAAATTCAAAATGGCGGGTACAAAAATGGTACAAAAAACTTACATGGGTGTCTTTTTCGACTAATTTGGGGGTGCTGATTACGAATATCGGGTCAGATTTGAAATTCAAAATGGCGGGTGCACATGATGGTACAAAAAACTGACATGGGTGTCTTTTTCTACTAATTTGGGGGTGCTGATTACGAATATCTGGTCAGATTTGAAATTCAAAATGGCGGGTGCACATGATGGTACAAAAAACTGACATGGGTGTCTTTTTCGACTAATTTGGGGGTGCTGATTACGAATATCGGGTCAGATTTGAAATTCAAAATGGCGGGTTCACATGATGGTACAAAAAACTGACATGGGTGTCTTTTTCGACTAATTTGGGGGTGCTGATTACGAATATCGGGTCAAATTTGAAATTCAAAATGGCGGGTACAAAAATGGTACAAAAAACTTACATGGGTGTCTTTTTCGACTAATTTGGGGGTGCTGATTACGAATATCTGGTCAGATTTTTGTACCCGCTATTTTGAATTTCAAATTTGACCAGATATTCGTAGTCAGCACCCCCAAATTAGTCGAAAAAGACACCCATGTCAGTTTTTTGTACCATTTTTTGTACCCGCCATTTTGAATTTCAAATTTGACCAGATATTCGTAATCAGCACCCCCAAATTAGTCGAAAAAGACACCCATGTCAGTTTTTTGTACCATTTTTTGTACCCGCCATTTTGAATTTCAAATTTGACCAGATATTCGTAATCAGCACCCCCAAATTAGTCGAAAAAGACACCCATGTCAGTTTTTTGTACCATTTTTTGTACCCGCCATTTTGAATTTCAAATTTTACCAGATATTCGTAATCAGCACCCCCAAATTAGTCGAAGAAGACACCCGTATCAGTTTTTTGTACCATTTTTTGTACCCGCTATTTTGAATTTCAAATTTGACCAGATATTCGTAGTCAGCACCCCCAAATTAGTCGAAAAAGACACCCATGTCAGTTTTTTGTACCATTTTTTGTACCCGCCATTTTGAATTTCAAATTTGACCAGATATTCGTAATCAGCACCCCCAAATTAGTCGAAAAAGACACCCATGTCAGTTTTTTTTACCATCATGTGCACCCGCCATTTTGAATTTCAAATCTGACCAGATATTCGTAATCAGCACCCCCAAATTAGTCGAAAAAGACACCCATGTCAGTTTTTTGTACCATCATGTGCACCCGCCATTTTGAATTTCAAATCTGACCCGATATTCGTAATCAGCACCCCCAAATTAGTCGAAAAAGACACCCATGTCAGTTTTTTGTACCATTTTTTGTACCCGCCATTTTGAATTTCAAATTTGACCAGATATTCGTAGTCAGCACCCCCAAATTAGTCGAAAAAGACACCCATGTCAGTTTTTTGTACCATTTTTTGTACCCGCCATTTTGAATTTCAAATTTGACCAGATATTCGTAATCAGCACCCCCAAATTAGTCGAAAAAGACACCCATGTCAGTTTTTTGTACCATTTTTGTACCCGCCATTTTGAATTTCAAATTTGACCAGATATTCGTAATCAGCACCCCCAAATTAGTCGAAAAAGACACCCATGTCAGTTTTTTGTACCATCATGTGCACCCGCCATTTTGAATTTCAAATCTGACCAGATATTCGTAATCAGCACCCCCAAATTAGTAGAAAAAGACACCCATGTCAGTTTTTTGTACCATCATGTGCACCCGCCATTTTGAATTTCAAATCTGACCCGATATTCGTAATCAGCACCCCCAAATTAGTCGAAAAAGACACCCATATAAATTTTTTGTACCATTTTTTGTACCCGCCATTTTGAATTTCAAATTTGACCAGATATTCGTAATCAGCACCCCCAAATTAGTCGTAAAAGACACCCATGTCAGTTTTTTGTACCATCATTTGCACCCGCCATTTTGAATTCCAAATCTGACGTTACAAAAATACATACATATTTTTTACTAAACATAGAAAATACCCAGAACACCCGGATTCATTATTTGCAGATCGTTTAAACATTTTTTTTCAAGGCGGGAATCGAACCCGCAAACTTCTGCGTCACAGGCCGCTGCGTCACATCGGTCGTCAAATCAACTATTTGAGTACATACAAACCCAATTTCCTAGTTAGGTTCCTATTTTATTTGGTTAAACTAGACAAAATAAAGTACCTATTTAGTAGTACCTCGTACCTATAATACCTGTTCTGACAAGACTCGAATAAAACTATCGACCTACTAAAACTGAACTGGCAACACACGTTGTATCCAGAGACAGATATAAAAACAGACAGAGAACAAGCATAATGTTCGCTCGCTATTGTAGCGTGCAGAGCGGCAACGCCGCGCTTTTATAGAAGCGAAAACTGGTTTGAATTTGTTGACCGTTAAATGGTTTTTTGCTTCTTGTGATGTAACTATTGGTCCTAGAGACTCCAAAATTTTGGTGCCAAGTGCACTAATTCATATTGACATCTGGAGATATCAACCGAATCTCTATCTCTTACCGTTTCTGAGATCCAGCATGTGTCAGCTGGAGAAACGTTTCCCCAGCTTACACGTTGCTAAAAGCCTGTAGTTCAAAGAGTTTTGAACCTAGAAGCCTCAAATATTTGGTACCTTTGGCACCAATTGTGCACTGAATCTGGAGATATCAACCGTGTCTATAGCTGCAGCCGTTTCAGAGAACCAGCATGTGCGTGCTGAAATAACGGTACGTCAGCTTACACGTTGATGAAGTCTTATAACTCCGAGAGCTTTTTAGCTGCAGGTTTGGAAATTTTGCTACCTAGTGCACTCATCTGGTACTAAATGCTAGCGTTTGTTCTATAGCTCTATCAGCACTCGTTTGCCCACACTGAATGAGGAAGCTGGTGGCATGTTACTTCAGCTAACACACCTTCAAAGGCTTGTAGCGTCGTTGTTTTTTTGGCACCTAAATTATGGTTGTAATCTATGATGGTACTAAATATGAACTAAATATTGGCATTTTCAGAATTTGCATTTTCCATATGAGGAAGCTGGAGGCATGCACATTAAATAAGAGACTTTACTGACATATGCAGTTGAATTTCGTGGCAAAAAGTAAAAAGTAAAGGTATTATAAAACCTCGAAAAGTAATAGATTTCGGCAGGTATAGTGAAATTGAAGTTGTATGCGTATGTTTCGCACTTTTCAATACACTATTCCCTAGTCCAAACGCTATAATTAGTTACACTATTATTAACGCTCACACGTTATGCTAAATAATAATAACATTCGTATCCTTAGTAAATGGTAGTAAGAGATTTGATGTCTTTATGTCGTACTTTTATTTTACTTACTGTAAATAGTGTACTTGTATCTGAGAAAACTCAAGTAGAAAACTGGAAGGGAATGGCTGCGTAAACTGGGGTGTCCGTGTAGTTTATTGAAATAGCGCGTTCCCGCGCGACCCGGCGGCAACGGCACTCTCACAACCGGCCAGCAAATGGAATACCACTTCTATAGCCAACCTTTATCCACTGCTTATTTTACGAGAGGTCAAGCACTTTAACACTAAATAAAACACAGCCCTAGTATTTCAAAGGTTAAGCAAAAATAATCAAAGGCGTTAGGGGTTAAACATTTAACGTTAAATTCAAAGGATTTTCAAATAAATTTTTAATTGATAGACCGTGAAATTGATTGCGGTAATCGTTGGCGTTGGTAAGTTTATTCTTTTAAATAAAATAACTTTACAGGTGACGGAGTTCTGAGGTAACAAACAAATACAAAAAAAAAACAAATAATGACCCTCCTTATTTGAAGTCATAAAATCCGGAGTTCTCATCAAACGGGTTCATTTAGGAACCAATTCAAAAAAACGCTGTGTATTGGAAATTAAAATTAGCTTAAAATCTAAGCAACGTTCACTTTTCCAATCCCGTACGGGGCCAATCCTGGATGGGATGATTCATGACAAATTATTTAATCGAGGCTAGGTTGAAAAGGAACCATTAGTTAGTATAACAATACAAGGAAGTAAATAAAATACGTACATAACATTTTCAAGGAAAGTACTCGTTCTTTGCCGGTTAACGCTAAAGGTGATTTTTCTCTCCGCTCTTTCATTTGAATTTCGACCAATTTTCGCATTACTTACTCTTCTTCGAGTGTATTGCTTTAGTGTTGTTAGTAAAATTGCAAGTGATTCCTGCGATGCAACTACTTACAGGAATAATTAACTAAGCATAACCCCAAACTAAGCATAGCTTGTACAATGAGAACCAGACTTAGACAAATAAACCAGATGACTGATAAAATACTTATATTATGTTCTTTTTTTGTAAAATACATACCTAGAATACAATACTATAAAGTTTTATGTCAAAGTATTTCTGTTTTTTTTTTTGTTTAACAGTCCCAGTACCATTGCCCTACACTGAGATAATAAATGCTAGTAAATAATAAATAAATATCCAAGTACCACTTTTTATTTCGCTTTTATCATGTTCAACTGTTAATATATCTGAAAAAAATAAAGCATATTTCGGTCTCAGTTTCAGTCTCTTGTGTCACATTACTTGTTTTCCACCATCGTCAGTGGCGCGCACATTGTGATGCTCGTGTGAAGGGCAAGGTTGGCTCTAATAATACTAATGGACACATAACCTCTACTAATGTTAACTTGTAATATAGATGACCTATTCTGAAAGTGACATAAAACTTTTTTAAAATGTGTCATAATCTTTTCATGATTTCTGCTGTAAGAATATACGGAAGGCAAAAGCGTATTAAATCCGGCTGAGAATTGGGTAAAGCTAAGTAAAAACATACAAACATAAAAAATAAGTTATAAATTTAGTTCTAGTAGAGCTTTTTGTAAAGCACATCCGGGGTAAAGCTCATATAAATGTTACCACCATACCTATTTCTGCCTCCAAGCAGCTTGCTGAGTTCCGGTTTGAAGCCTGTGAATGCCGGTGAAATTACAGGCACATGACATAAGGCTTAACACCTATGTGCCTTAGGTTGATAGACGCTGAGCAATGTATCATAGGGCACGTTCCTAACGACCGTGGCCTACGAGGCAATGCTTTGTTATAGGGATAGTAACCACTTGACATCAGGTGGGCCATCTGTTTGTAAAAAAACTTGTGCAAAAATAGCGTCCATCAGCAACATGTAAAAGCCTGTCCGAAATTTTACAGTGTACAAATATAAAATTTGGACGTTGACAAGTTCGAAACTTGAATTTGACGATATTGAATCATTGTTTTTTATAATGTATCGTACTGTACCCACAGTGCTTGTGGATCAAACGAGGTGTCTACTATTCCTAGAAATAATATTCGTATTTTTTTCTCCACCGGTTGAGTTTGAATGTCAAGACTAAATAGTAAGGGTTGAGGCAAATGCGGATCGCGTGTGGAGGCCACGGTTACGTCCGGCGTGCTTATCGATAAACCTGATCCACTCCACTAGGCGTAAATCATTCATGAGCTGACATCATTGAGGTTCGAGGTAATTCGAAAGCGTGCATGTGAATGAAGTTAAGGCATCATCATTATTAACATTGTAGACACTGGGTGATTGTAGAGACTGCGTGTTATGATGCACAGAAACTGTAATTGAAAACTGAACTTGGAATATTTATTATGTTTTATTCCTAGAGAAACAAGAATTTGTTTGTCAAAATTGGGCTTGGCTTGTCCGAAATGGTAGTTTCAAAGAATACCATTTGGAGATTAACACGATTGGAACTTGAATTTGACTTGAATTTGAATAATTATAGGTTATTAAAAGTATTTCTACGTATTTGCCATTTCTATACCGATAGATATTATGCAATGCAAACGGCATTAGCACTTTATCAGTGCTCTCAAATGGTGAAGGAAAACATCGTGAGGAAATCAATTAATGTTCTAGCAGCGGCGATAGGCTTGCAACCTATCACGCATGGAATATGAACTACTACAAAATGTGGGTATGTGCCAAATTGCCAATATTTACCTCTGACTACCCTCCTTAGACAAGTTACCCCTTAGTGTTATTTGGAAGGTTCTACGAGGTCTACCGTGCATGTGAACTAAAGTCGTGAGGCTGTTTCTATTTCAGAGTATTTCAATGCATACATTCGATGAGGCCTGTGTCCTTTAAAATAAGCAACCTAGCCAGTCTTTTAAATAAGCAAATCTGATTATAATTTAGCTCCACTAAACTAAAACGCTAGTAACAAGGTAGTTAGGTTCTCGCTACCCGAGGAAAGTTTTTGTATAGACTGTTTACTCTCCTAGAGATCAGAGCGGTAACAAAACACGTCATGAATTATTCAAGCCGGGAGCCGGTCGCTTTGTGGCCTGTAATTCAGTTAGCGCATACGACGGTGGCCTATTCATTTATATATTGTACGATGATTAAAACAGACATTTTCTATAAACTTTATTATGCTAAACCATATTTAAAATATATACGTAATGTAACATATCTTCAGATTAAATAACACTTAAACTTTTCTCATGGCATAAAAACAAACAAAGAAAAAGTGTATAGTAGATAGGTAGCAACTCAAAGTATAAGTTGATCAGGTAAAATCGAGAACGAAATCTCGAGACATGAAAACACTTTTTCGAACAATATAATGGAAAATCAGTGTCAGGTCCAATTCGTTAAAACTTGTCTTAAAAATCGGTATAAACTAAAACACCAAGTTGAGGAACCTAGCTATACTTATAGCTAAGTAACAAAAACAACTTTGGTGGAATTAGAGCAGTGGCATTCTGTGGCATAGACTGGTAAATAATGCATGAGCGCTTGTCGACCGAGGTGAATAATTTTCTGTGTGGACATAAGGTACTGTATTCACATCGCTTTCTACCAAATCCGATCTGTAATGGGTGCTACGTAGCCATATTTTGTTTTACGTTCAGAGGCTATGACTGTTATTATACAAATACATATAGCCCATTTTCGGGACTACCACTGACTGATTGAAATATGAAACGGTGTTTTCTAATGGGCAATTACTAAACAGGTTTTCATTGCGATATCATATTGCGTGCTACGTCATGTGCTACGAGGGGTTCTACGCTCGGAAACGTTTGATAAATGAAGGTTACAGGTAAAATCAATACTCCATGGGGCCCTTGTGATATGTATTATGTTAAGTAATGCCATTAGTCACATGCAGAGGTAGCCGCTCAAAATCGGGTAGCAAATTAAAATTATTTATTAAAGTATTTTGTAAAATAATACTTTGCGTTGTTTTTGGATGGTTAAATTGTTAATTTGTGAATTAAACAAAGGGGGAATTTTCTGTAGCGTTATTTATCGACGGGTTCCAATCAAATTTGAGAGGCAAACTCCATAGTCTGCATAGACTTTATTCTACACAAGATGTTGCGAAATAAATCAAAATGGGGGGAGAGTAGAAGAGGGAAAAGGAGGGAAGTTTGCTGTAGCTATATAGATGGATTTTAGTTTTGAGAAAGGGAAAAGTATCGGTTATTGCATGGTTATAAGGGCATCGCGAGGTCTACTATTCTCACAGAACCACTAGTTTATCGATTAGTTTTAGTAGTAGTAGAGCTCTTTGTGAAAAGGCTCGTCTTCGAAAGACCTATAAAGCTTTTTTATAGGTTATGGTTACCACAACGTGGGCCATATGCTTGTTCCAACAGCAATAGCATAAAAAACGATCAGTTAAAAGTCTTCCACGCAAAAAGACATAAAAATGGTCAATACAGTTCGAAATCTTCTCAATGTCACCCTCCTCGAGTGCACACTGAGTCAAATCTACTGATAAAGCATTATTGCAAGCCTCTTGAGATTATTTTATTCATATTTGTGTGAGTCAACAAATTTTGACGACCGATGTTGCGCGGCGGGTTATTGTCCGCCTGCGACGCAGAAGGTTGCAGGTTCGATTCCCGCCTTGGGATAAATGTTTGTACGATCTGCAAATATTTATTCCGGGTGTTCTGGGTATTTTCTATGCATAATAAAAATATCTATGCATGTAATCTAGTATTGTATTAAATATATCACTCATTTAGTACCCATAACACAAGCTCTGCTTAGCTTGGAGCTAGATGATGCTGGGTGGATTGTCCAGAATTATTTATTTATAAATACGGGTAAGTGTCAAAACGAAAATCTAGTGTGTTTTTGAATGCGAAACGTCATCATAGCTATCATTCCTTTCTCAAATGAAAAACAACTCAAGGCGCTGCGTTGCTGCTTCGTTAGCTGCAGAGCTAACGAAACAAGGAGCAACAATTTATTTTACCATCAAAACAATTTGTCGCAATTTTGAAGTTTGTGATGGTCTGTTTCGTCCGCTGGTGCTTATTTCGACGAAACAATTTTCCATTTTCTTTGCGAAAATTTACTTTCAATTGGGTTAATAAAAAAAATGGCACTGGTTCATTACGGTTGGTTTTCTACCAGATTTTTTTTTACTTGGTGCTCATTATTAAATGATTCATAGAGAAGTGAAAAGTTCTTCATGAATTTGCACGATATCTTCTTACAGCCTCAAGATAAAAGTCACATATCCCATCAATTTTGAACCAACTAGTTAATTATGAGTTAATTTTTAAAACATTTGTGTATGCTCAGATCTGGTGGTGGGTACTGCGGTTGCCTTATTTTTGTATTGTTTCAGTCATCAAACAATTCACGGCAAATTATGTTTCTTTTTAATATGTATTATAAGAAAATATAGTTTATATTATATTTGAGTTCTACTTAAGTTATAGCAATATTATAATAATTAGTATAATAATTTAAGATAGGTAGGTATCTTATTTATAAGACCAAGGAGTACACGTTTTCAAGCAAACGGTTTCACCCCTATTCAAAAAATCGGTAGAAATAGGTATGGTGGTAGTACTTCCCTCACTAAGAGTTCTACTATTATTAAAACATATTAATGTTTGTTTCTGGAATTCAAGCCACCTACTGTGACGTCATGGCACACCAGCAGAGCAGCTCATAATATTAGCTGACTAGTTGCCGCATACATACCAAACGTAATAATGCATCAGAACTATTTTCCAATATCGATATGCTTAATAGCTTATGTAATTATCTCAGTTCAGAATGTTTTTGTGCTAGACCCAAGATTCATAAGCACTTCACGTTCCTCGCTGGGATTCTGCGCGTGATATGAACTGCAATGAAGTACTGGACGAAGTAGGTGGCTATAACCGCTACATATTGTGAAAAGTAAAATATATACTCAACCAGCTACCTACCGCCATGTTCTAGAATTTGAGCAGTAATTTTGCAATAGCGTGAAGATATTTTATAACATTTTGGAATTGTAAAAAGAGTAGACCTCGTGAGCTCTTATAATGATTCAATATTGCTATCGATTGTAAAAATAAGGAGAACATAAATAATTACTACTTACTTTCTACCATCTATCTAACGCGACGGTGTTTAAACAAAGTTGTTATTTCTAAGTCAATTATTATTATAAAAATACGTAAGTACGAACGAACGTGTTTATTATAACACAACGCTAACATTAATTTCTTCAAAATCAAGCCGCAGAGCTATTATTATTGAAGTTATTGCTAAACAATAACCTTAGCGCACAATTTTCCACCTGAGTTCAAGCTTTTGCATAGAGTATGCGACCGTTATATCTTATCTACCACCGTATTTTCAAATTACACTGAATTCATGTGTAGTAAGGTTCAATATGGATTGATACGCTCAGTGCCTTGTTAGCAGACTGTCAACGAGGCTGAAATTTTCACGGCCAGTGCACTGACTGGCCTCGACCGCCGCCACGTCGCCTCCAACCTAGCAATCAAATATTTATTGAATAAATGATATTTTGCATCCTAAACGAACCCTATTGTACGTGGCCTTTTGAATTATTTATTTAGCTTGGATTGGGTAAATTACTTTTATAAAATGCTTTTGAATTATTTATCTATAATAATCTTTAACCTGATTGGCTGACTATATAGTTGGTTAGCGCATCTAAGGGGATAGTCTTGGCTTCAAATCACTCTCGAAGGCATAACTTTCTTAATTAAAATCTTAGTGACTGTATATGGTCACTGGTCGTAGACTCGAATTTTTTGGTTTAGTACTGCACAAGAGTACAAGAGTAGTAGAGTCTAAGTAAGATGTACTTATAGAGCGTAGTCCCTGAAATTCAACTCCTAAAAGAATACCTTCCGTAAAAATTGAAGCTTGCATAAAAAAAACTTCAAGCAATCGAAGTCGCGCACTGTCCCACTAGCTATTACACACGAATGTAGAATGAGAACAAAATAAGTCTTAAACTGAAATAATTCACACATGACATGTTTTGCAACACGTTCGTATTCGTATCCTTCTTTTAAAAGGGTATAAAAGCTAATACTAAAAAAGCGCCGCTCAATGAGAAAACGGTCCATCGTGAATTTCCTTGAGTCAACATGAAGCAAAGGAAATAAAAGATTGAAAAGTTCGCCGTTCCGCATTCAGGATTCGTGAGTGTTAAATTGATTTAACAATAAACATAACTTACTTTTCTTATTTCAGAACAGTCGTTAAAAAGTTTTAGCGTAAATTCAATTGTTTCTCTACAAAAACGTCCCGATTTTCCTCAGATAATTCAAGTTCAGAAACTTCGCTCCGGGATTTATAGGTAGAAATTGTCGATTTCGGCAACGGCCATGTACTTTCGTTTTCATTGTGAATTTATTGCCAAAAAATGGAAAGCCTTCTGCATGTGCTCTGACGATTTCAAACGGTATTATTCAACATCGTCTAATTAATTCAAATTAACCAATTGGAGACATGGCATTGGCTATAACTAAACCAGCATTTCTAATATATTAGAACTTACATATTATATAGCGTAAAATGGAATAAACTTTTCTTTTTACTTTATCTTTTTGTATAAGACTTGCTGATGGCACCTGTTGTTAAGTGGTTACCATCATCTATATCAAAGCACTTCCATAAGAGCGTGCAAGATGCTGGCGGCTGAAATAGGCGTGGTGGTGTAATGCTTGAGCTGGCTTGCTTCCGAGGCTTGCAACACGGGCCGAGCACTGTCTTAGTCTAAGTGAGACCGGACGAGCGGTGCAGAGCGCTCAGGATACTCTCATAAACTACAAATATATGTGTTTCAGTAGCTGGATAGAGCCTTAAAACATCCTACAAATTAGGATACCTAATGCATCCTTCTGATCCTACAGGTGGAAGTGCTTCCACGGACGAGCCCTTCACTAATAACTTATCACACATGGTATGTATTAACAACACATGGGTACACATTTCTTTAAATGGTGTAAAAGTGCTCATTGATCCTTCGTTTGACAATTAAGAATAAGTAAAGAAGTAGCTACACGACTTTAATCCCCAGGCACGGTAAATATCCCCTCATATCTTTTAGTACCAAGTATATACTCGTGATTCTTGGATGATATCTAAAAGGGGTAGTCAGAGGTATGTCCAAATATTACATTCGGTACCCATTTTGCAGTAGTTGGTATTTCTTACGTGATAGGTTGCCCATCGCCCATCGCCGCTGCTAGAACACTAGTTTTCCTTCACCGTTTGAGACCACTGCCATTGCGCACATACATTTTTGTATAGAAAAATCTATTGGTGCACGACCGGATTCGAACCCACGACCTTAGGATCAGAAGGCGGGGTTGCACTCACTAGAACACCGGTGCTCTCAGTGGTGGTTTGGTAATAAAGCCATTCAATAAACGTCAAATTAACTGACCCTGGTACAAACTCTAAACACTTCTGTGAATTTTACATATGGCAACTATAATTTGTTCTATTTGTTGTTTTTGTAATTTCAGTAGGTTTTATTTTTAGGCAGATAGTTCACCTGTGTCACACCTCTGTCGATTAGCAAGCGTGAAAATTACCAACATGTGACATGGGTCAGTGCGGAGCGGACTATCCAGCGACCTTTTCGAAGCGGATTCTCACCAGACTGTCTCAGACATTTTATAAGTGACAGGCTAAGCCAGACACAGAGGGAAATAGGCCGCATCGTCTCCTCTTGTACTAATCACTTATACATATACAAAATACATGGGACCGATGGACTTTTGACGCGTCACGGCACGCATTGTGGTGCAAACGACTACCGGTTGAGACCCTTGGGATAAGGGGTTGGTTATCGCGTCAACAGGACATAATTTGTAAGAGCTGCGTATGTTTTCACCTGATCTGTAAGTCGTACATGGTACTCGTTGTGTGTTAAGTCACGCACGTTAGTTGCGTGCGCTACGATGCACTACCCTGCGTCCACCAAACTGAGGCATTACTGGTGTTAAGCCATATATTTCATATTGCCTATAATTTCACCGGCACCCACACTATAAACTGGAACGCAGCAATGCGAGCATCACTGCTTGGCGGTAGAAATAGGTACGGTGGTACCTAGTACTTCTTTGGATGTGCCCTTTCACAAATATTGCTACTACGAAAAGTGTCTAAAGCGTCTACAGAACAGGCAGAGTTACTGCCTGAGCTGTGACGGCTGTGAAGCGTACCTGCTATTATTATCTTTTGGGCATAAGTAGATTCAGATGCAAAAAATATCAACAGTAGTTTCTAATCAAAAGTGTAGCTTTTAATCTACCAGTTACTACTGCTAGGCATTTTTTGTGTAAAACAGAAAACTATCGATAGTAGGTATATTGCTTTAAGCGATGTGCCGATATTGCACATTCTCTCAAACATCGAGTAAGCATACAGGATGACTTGTTATCTAGGGCCACTAAAGTAAAGTGAGAGATATCGAAAAGTCTGTTGCGAGTGTGCCTGTTAAAAAAATAATACTTTTTTTATATATAGCTAGTTTTTAAAAACAATTTTAGAATAACATGTTTGAAATTGACTACTTAGAAATGCCAGGGGTCTCAAAAAAAGAGCCAGGATTATGCATTCTTGAATATCGTGAAGGAGGCGGTTATTTTGAACCTTTATTGAAATAAGAATCATGACGCTTGTTTGGCTGTCAGGCATTAGGGTGTCTATGCCTTATCACCAGCTGTGTTTGCTAATTTGACTTTTCGATAACTCTCACGGTTTCAGATTTCGCCTTATTGGTCCTGGAAAAAAGGCAGCCTGTATAGTGAGCGTGATACTTGATTTTTATTAACTTCGCCTTTTCAAGTTTTCATCAACTGTCAATAGCTTTCGAAATAAAAAGTGGAAGGCAACTTTATTGCGCCAGCAGAAACAAACCACTGAGTGATTTTAAATAAAAATGAAATAGCTTTTTTGTTTAACAACTTAGGGCGCGTTTATACGGTTTCGAAACACGCAAAAGATTTCTCACGTACACTGCGCGGTTGAGAAAAACAATACCGAGTATCGTCTCTATATTCTAGGAATCAACGTTCAAATTCCTGTCAAGCGATCAACCGCGTGGCGGCCTCTGCTATCTGACAGTTTTACTGAACCTATGCTATTTTTAGCTTATGCCTACGGTTAGTTGCTGATAACCGTTCAAATTTAAAATGATTAAATCTAAAGTAAAGTGTATTGTAGAGTAAGTCAATTTAAATCATGTTGAATAGTTTTTAATTATTTTTTTAAGAAAATAAAGGAAGACATCATCTTGATTTAATATTGTAAATATTTATTTTCAATTTTATATTAATCCTTAGAAACGTTAGAACCGTGACTTTTATTCAAAGACTGGTGGATGTCACTAACGACCAAAGGTTTGGCGCTTACCTTGGACAGAGAATTAATATTATACCATCGTAGCTAGGTACATCTAATATCCCTGTCCCTGGCACTAAAGCATCCCGTAAATAGGAGTATGAGTGAAAAAGTTGCCCCTGACGCTGCATACCTACGCTGTATATGAGAAGATATCTTACTTGAGGATTCAAGTCGTGATGCTATTTATTTATTTTTATTTAAAACCCACAGATATTAAATATTCGATTTTTGTACCAACTGCATCAAATCATTAATTGATATGTTAATTAAAACAGCAAACATACACGGTAACTGCTGTTATTGCCACGGCACTTTCTGATTTTTATAGGCAAAAAGCAGAAATTTTATTGCGCAATAAATAATTTTAAAAAAATACTTACCGCTCAACGAAGTGGGCACGGGTCAGGTCACATAAATATGTGGTGAATACAACATAATGGGCATGATCAAATTCGGCAACTTCCGCCGAAAGTTGTGTGTCGCTCGGTCCTACGCATGAGATCAGACCATTTAGCCGTTACCACTGATAGTGAATACACGCATCTTTCATACTTTGGTTAGTTTTCAGTTTATATTATAATTTTCGCATTTATAAATCATTTCCATTGTTGTTTATCAATAAGATAACTAGTTTAATAGCTATTATTTATTTAATGTATACATACACATATGTCCTTGGATAAGCTGGTACATATAAATAGAAATGACTACTCTGTTTATATTTACACTACATATTTTACATATTTATTGAAGTGTTTTTGCTTGTCCATTTAGGTTCCAATGGAGGAGGCGACCTTTCCGAACGAGATATGGTTGCAAATATTCAAAAGAATAGACAGGCCGAGTTTAATGGAACTAAGATTGGTATGTCATCGCTTTTATGACTTGATAGAATACCTCTTAAACCAAAACCCAGAGTGGAAACAGGTAGCTTCTAAAGCCATTTTGTACGACTGCCTGGAGAAGACAATGCAGCGGGCTTATCCGTATGACCTGGTGTACCATTGGATGTATGTTCACGATCCGGTACTGTGGCGAGGGACTTATTTGTCTTACAAGAAATGGCAAAAGGTTTTGATAAATCCGCATACAAAAGACACCATCGTCCCAACGTCAAATTTTGGGAGTATTTCGAGTGTAAGTACCTTCGATAAGTACATAGCAATTTCTTTTAATAATGGTTCGATTGCAAGTTATACTATTGATAACATAAGTCAACCATTTTACGTAGCAAAGCACGCCAGTGTAATTCAAGTCGAATTTTGGTATTCCAATGGCGACGTACTAATTGTATCTGTAGGTCACGACTACACCTTGAAGTTTTGGGACCTTAAGAACAAAGTTGAGATCATCACCAATGGTTTTTTCGCCAACAGCATCAGCTCTGGAGAATACCGGCATTTCTGCATATGCTCTATGGGAGGCATTCTAACCTCGTATGAGAGAACCGGTAACCACATATCACCTGGCCCGACACTAAATCTAGAACTCGGGGACAACCAAATACTTATTGCGCATGCAGTGGATGGAAAATATATGTCAGCAATAGTTAGGGAGGAAGATGGCACAGTACAGTTTCTGTACACCGGGGAGATAGAAGGCGAAAAGTTGGTTGAGTTCAAAATGCAAGATGTAAAGGATTGGTATCGATTGCCGCAAAATTTGGGTGCTTCTTTACAAAGATTGACTATACCGATAATTACATTCTTCTTTGGAATCGGAAAAAACTGTATTGGATCGACCAATTACTACGACGATGTTTGGAACGAGTACTACTTGGATCAACACTTCGGATGCAATGTCAAGTCAATTGCACTGCACGCTCAAATTCTGATGTTTGGTCTGGAAGACGGAACCATTCATTTGCTTTATATTCCTCACTACGGCCATGTAAGAGAGCTGGAAGAGAGGATCAAACATTCGAAAAAAATTGAGGTAGACACAGAGCCGATTGTTAATATGACGGTTTTGGAAGTTGATAAGAAGCCTTGTATTGTTGCAGTCACTGATCAAAAAGTTCATTTGATTAATTTCTTCTAGTTTTTGTTTTTTCTTTATACATATATTTAACTGTGAATTATAAAACGTTGAAATATTAGTAAACAAAGATTTTATCTTAGCCTAAAAATCATGCCCTCGAGTGACATTTGAACCCACGACAACGATTTCCTTAAGTGCAAAAAAGCACTATAAGAACTAACAAATTATAATAAGCGGTCCAAAGTAATTTACCTAAAAACCAAATATTATGGTTACAATACCTACTAAATGCCAGTATATACCAACAGCAACCGACAAATTTCGGACCAATCAGTATCACGTCAAGTACTACATGTTTGTCTTTGTTTGCTAAAAGTTAGCAAACAAAGACAAACATGTTTATAGGTATTTCAACGAATCGAATAATTTTTGAAGAGGATAAATAATAGAAACTTCCTGTTTTTATGATCTTATCGCTTTGGGTATACCCATGCCTATACCTACTCGATGTTGTTTGGGTAACGTTTCTACTTGATCGATTTTAACATATTTCCTGAAATAATTTTTTTTTTGCGATATAATTTAGATTGAAACGCCTATTTAGGGGAGTATGAGATAAGCTGTGTGTCCTTTACTCTTGGTTTATCTGCTAAAAAAATAATTCAGTTTAAAAATTTACATAATATGAAGTCAATTTGGACATGATAATGATACTACAATATATTCTTCATTGCTAAGGTATTACATTTTCAAAATGAGGAATATATTCAGCAGTCAAATTATATTTTTTTTATTAGGTTATTGCACCACGTCACTGCGGTACTCTAATACACTACGATCTTACGATACTTTTTTGCTCTTAGGAATACCTACTTTGGTGCTATTTTCGATTTTCTTTGATTGCTCATTAAAAGATGTCATGTGCTTTAAGATTTCATCTAATTTGTTATTATTACTAGACTCATTGTTTTGCATGGTCGGTGATTTGTTTGGTGCGTGTGACATAGATTTGTGAATATTAAGCTGAAGGAGCTTACTACTTACGAGCTAACTACTACTACTTGAGATAAAAGTTTTTTTAACGTTATTGTTTCAACTAACTCACCAAAACCACCACTCTCCTAAAACCAATGGCAGAATGTGAAATCAGAAAATCTGTAGAAGAACCAAAGTCTCCGACAGAGCTCTCAAAATCTGCAGGTAGTAAGATAAAGCATGTAATGGACCGACGACATTGCTAAAATAGCGGGAAGACTTTATATACTGATAATAATGATGATAAAGTCGATCGATGACAAAGAGGCTCATCAGTGGACTTCTTCAGAATCATTATAATGCAAACGTATCAAAATGTAATAGCATTTGAACACACACATTTAAAAGTGTGATTAACGAGAGCTCTTAGTTCTAGAAATGAGTGTCTCGTTTCTGTAGGTAGCCTCAGGAGAGAACTCGCGTAAATTATAACCACCCGTCAAATAAACGAATGGCAAACGATATACCTCACCATAATGTAAATGTTTCCCCCGACCCTCTGTTGTTGTGTATAACAGATTCCGTATTATGGAAATGCAGATGGAGAATGATTGACTAGGGATTGGACGAGTACCTATTACATTATTGTTTTGCTATTTAAGTAAATAAATATTGTGGGCGTTTTACACAAAACCATTTAGACCCAAACTAAGCAAGGTTTATAGTATGGGAACCAGATAGCCGATAGGACACTTATCTGGATTTTTTTCAATACACACTTAGTATACAATATTATAACCTGACAGTAAAGACACCCATTATTTTGGAGCGCTGAAATAGTTAAAGCCATCAAATAGGTAACTGTAAGCGTGTCTTTTACCCTGAGTGGATTTGTTCGTAGGTAGGTTCACGAACCAGGAATAAATTATAGAGTTTTGAAATAAAATACTAACACAATATTTTATCAAGATAGCTATCCAAAACTGTAATGAAAAATCCAAAAAAGGAACAGTAAGGTTTCAATGGATTCACTTATAAAAGTTAACCTTTCTAGGTACTTCCAAAGAAGAGAATGCATAGTTTGTTTACGTTTAATCTCCGAAAAGTTAAATGAGATGAAAAAATAAACGCCCCTCGGTGACTACACAATGAGATCTTAGAATAGAGGATAAGGTGAGTAAAAAGTGAGGCGTGCCTTATCTAAATCCAAATCTAGGCTCGCAGAGATAACGTTTAAAATATTGAGTACTTTTTGCCAGAAGTGTACTTACGGTTGGAAAAGTGAAACAATTCGAAACTCAAAACTCATTTCAATGGAGATTTAAAAAATATTTGTCTTGTGCATACTCACCGATGCATGCACGCAACATTCATTTAAGATGTGAGAAATTGAGTTTGCACACATTATTTAAAGAGAGTCTATTCAAATAAGAGATGATATTCGGTATTGATTTTCTTAATCGGTCGCGAGGTTTACTGCTATTACAAATTATGCTAGATTTTCCTGTTATTTAGCTTCATTTCAGTCCTAGCTAGCAAATAGAGCAGTAATTGAGGTAAAATATTGTCACATCTATTACCATGACTTACATATAAATTCTAAAGTAAAGAATGTGACTCTTCATCCATTTCAAAATAATGTATTTTCATCATTATGCGAAGAAAAATCGTGGACGTTGCGAGATGTGAATATTTTAAATGAATACGCATCATCCGATATGTAAATACACTCGCTGAAGTTATACTTGATGGGCAAGGAAGTTCACGAATCACACCACACCTCACAAACATGAAACACTTATCAACAAACCAACCTAAAGTGAACTCTAACGCCCCTACAAATACCCACCACGTCGAACTCTAATTAGAGCGGTTATCAAGTGAGCCAGATCCGGCAATAACTACCAACTACTGTAAGAGTATAAATAAGGCAGGTCAGGCCAGCACCTTGATAAATCTGTCATGGAATCAGTTTTAAATCATTGTGAGGCATGCAAGTCTGATTTTCTTTCTCATCAAGGATTTACCATCACAGCGCTTTCGGTTCTGGTACCAACAACATAAAGACAAGACAGCAATGTTTAGATAAAACTACTTTCAACCTGGTGATTTCAAAGAGAATTTACTTTTCACAAATTCAAAATCTTCTGAGTATACCTTAGTTTGATACCACGATCCTAGAGCTAGTATAGTATTTGTTCGAGACATTAAGATTTTTTATCTGTGGAAAAATGTTTACGCGCAATATGTACTCTGTAGTTAAGTACGACCACTCTCTCTCTTCCTCTCGACCTAACCCGCGGTGCGGACGCGTGTGCGCTCAAACACCGGCAAATAAATGGAAATACAGCAAAGTGAAGTTTATTTTACACCAACCTAACTTCCCAACGATTTCTACATGGTCCTTCGACGATAAACAACGAGCTTCCAGCTGCCGGTCAACGAGTACATCACGCCGACAATCCACACCAAAAGGGGAACGACGACGCCATTACGGAGACCGACGCACACGCAAGTCAAATTTCTGGTACATAAACCTACTTCGTGTGTCTCCAGCGCCCAAAAGCAACAATCCACCTACCTACGCCACGGAATTCAAACTAGGACTTCCTACAATCCCGTGTTCAGTCTTGTGTGGGTGAATCAGAATCAAACAAATTCCTCTACACGTCGTGAGAGTTGACGCTACTTGCATAGCCTACTTCAATTCTACGTGCAGTCAAGAGACAAATATCTACACGCCGCGTATCTACTTCGCGTGCAGTCAAGATCAAAAAATAAGCAACCAACGCCTCACGCCGCGTCAGTCAACTTATCCTATCTACTTTCGCGTGCACTCATCAAGCTTCTGAAGAAGGATTTCATTCAAGATTCAACGCATAGGTGGTATCAAGAATTTAAAATCTAGCAAGTATACTAGCAATTAGCATAGTCATTCAAATTCGTACAAAATCTGTTTGATTTGAGGTTAGAAATTTAATTCCATTTAACATAAATTTAGTTACTCATAAAAAAAAATATTTGTAGTAAATTCTGTGTATCCGAGTTGATTCAAATGGAGGGTCAGGTAAAGGAGACTGAGCTTTCCGCTCTGATTAAATCTAGGGGGTATGCTAAGGCTGCTGTCACAAGAGCAAAGAAGTTCATGGATGAAAAATGTTCGCTATTGAGTTCAGGAGCAAGCGAGATAAACGTGTCTGCAATTAAATTGAGACAAGAGCGCCTCACCTCAACATTTGACGAGTACACCAGGCTTTGCCTCCAGATAAAAATTATAAACGAACAAGACTCTGAAGATGTAGGTACGGTTGAAGACTTGTACTTTGACATAGTAGCTCAAATGACTGACATAGTAAACACAAGCTCTGCTAAGGGCATCAGCACGCCTTCCACTTCCACTTTGAACTCCAAGGCATCTCACAATAATATTAAATTGCCTCACATTACTATCCCCACCTTCAGTGGAAAATATAGTGATTTCTATGCATTCTTCAATATGTTTGACTCCGTTGTGGGGTCTACAGATAAGCCACCGGTACAAAAATTGTATTATTTAAAATCCTTTCTTTCAGGAGAAGCTTTAGCTCTTGTACAGAACCTACCGCTGGTCGATGACAGCTATGTCGAGGCAGTCAATCTGCTTAAACAAAGGTACGAGAACAAGTTCCAGATTATCAATGAGCACATCAGCATGCTCTTGGACCAGCAATCAATTGCCAAATCAATACCAACTGCGCTCCGAATGTTTGTTTCGACATGCCAGCAGCACATGGCTGCTCTCAAAAACTTGGGGGAGCCTGTTACACAGTGGGACAGTATTCTAATATTCTTACTGTCCAAGAAACTGGACGTGCTTTCCAGCCGTGCTTTCCAACTCGAGCGTGATCAAGCAACGAAGCCAACAATGAGTGAGTTTTTGTCATTCTTGGAGAGGCGAGCTCTCGCCTTAGAGAACACTGACAGCATCTCTCCTGGCACGACACAGCAGGCACAGGGGTATGCTTCGAATGTGGTGTCTGCAACCAATGTTGCTTCAAAGGACACTCCAAACTGCCTCTATTGTAAGTCCAATCATAAAATATTTCAATGCCCAAGCTTCAAACTAGCACCAGTTGAGAAAAGATTACTATTTGCATCACAGCACAAGCTTTGCGAAATCTGTCTCACAATCCATCAGAATAAAAAATGTCGCTTTCATTTCAAATGCAGTGTTTGCAAGAAGCCTCACAACACCTTATTACACAAGGATGAGGCCATCTCCACAGCACTGCCAACAGTGACATTGATGTCTGGTGCATCGCATGGCCAAGTTTTACTGCCTACTGCATGGGTTAGGTTATATTCAAACACAGGAACAGTGATCAACTGTAGAGCACTGCTAGACAGTGGCTCACAAGCATGCTTTGCTACGCAAAAGCTTGTAAACCACTTAGGTGGCACTCCAAATCGCACTAACAGCAATATTGTAGGTATAACAAATGCTGAACAAAAAATCACTCACTCAATCAATGTCGAAGTGCATTCACAAGTATACCCATTCAAAGCTAATGTGAAGTGTCATGTGGTGCCTCAAATAACATCTAGGTTGCCACAGCGAACATTTGACATTTCACACATAAAACTGCCAGAGACCAGTCAGCTTGCGGACCCAAACTTTTATAAGCCTGGTGACATACATCTGCTTTTAGGTGCTGACGTTCTATTTCAGGCCCTCCTGCCACAACCTGCTGCTGCTGAGGAGAGTGGGGGTGATACTGCTTCCAGCACCCCAGACCAGCCAAGCCTGCTTCACACTTCCTTCGGCTACATCATCGCAGGGCAGATAGCAACTCCTTCAGCTGCAAACAAGGTGGTCTCTCTCTTTTGTAAAACTTGTGAATCAGATATTAGTGAGTGCTTATCCAAATTTTGGAAGCCTGATCAAGTTGTTGAAATATATCCAGAGAAACTTCCTGAGCTTGAGCATACTGAAAATAATTTCAAAGACAATGTTGAGCTTAAAGACAATAAATTCCAAGTGACAATGCCTCTCAAGGTCCCTTTGGTTGACATGAACCACGAATTAGGAGATTCCTTTCACTTGGCCTTAAGCAGATTCTTAAATCTTGAAAATAGATTTTCTAAAGATCCCAAGCTTTTTGGTGATTACAAAAAATTTATCGATCAGTATGTCTCACTTGGTCATGCCAAATACATAGATTTAAATCAATATGATTTAGCCAAAGACCCAGTCTATTTTCTTCCCCATCACCCTGTGATCAAGGAAGACAACAAAACAACAAAGTTGAGAGTTGTTTTTGATGGGTCTGCAAAAACTAAAAAGAAAATTTCACTAAATGATATGATGATGAATGGTCCAGTTGTTCAAAGGGATCTGTTTGATGTATTGACTGCATTCAGGCTTGACAAACACTTCTTCATTTCTGACATAAAAATGATGTTCCGCTTCATTATGCTCAATCCTCTACAAAGATCACTTCAAAACATTCTCTGGAGAGACCAGCCCAATGAGGACATCAAATGCATTCAATTACAAACTGTCACCTATGGCTTAAAAACATCATCCTACCTTGCAACAAGATGCCTCATTGAGCTGGCTCAGCGATTCAAGGTACAGTATCCTTCTGCAGCATCCATTCTAGAGAACAATACATACGTAGACGATATTTTAGCTACACATGACAATGAAGAAGAGCTGGTCAGCTTACAAAAGGACTTGGTTCAACTTCTTTCTCTGGGTGGGTTCCAGTTGCACAAATGGTCTTCCAACAGCACCAAGGTGCTGAGCAATATTCCAAAGGAAAAACAATATTTTGGTGAGGTAGACTTGGACAAGGATGATCTTTCTGTCAAAACTCTAGGAGTCAACTTTGACATACGAACTGACACATTCAAACTATCTACCTCAGAGCCATGCTCAGTCACACCCCGAACTAAAAGGCAAATCCTGAGCTATGTCAGCAAGTTCTTTGACCCCTTGGGGCTGATGGGACCCATATTTGTCCAAGCAAAGGTTATTATGCAGTTGCTGTGGGCTGAGAGCATAGGCTGGGATGACAGCCCACCAGATCATATAAGAGACAAATGGATAGAATTTGCCAAAAGTCTATCAGAGATGGAACCAATTTACATTCCTCGTTGCATAAAATCATCCAATGAGGTTACCATCCAACTTATAGGTTTTGCAGATGCATCACTCACTGCACATGGCTGCTGTTTATACCTGCGAGTAGTAGACTCCAAAGGTGAGGTAAGTATGAACTTAATATGCTCAAAGTCAAGAATCAATTCACACAAAAACAAGCTGACCATACCCAAGTTAGAGCTAAATGCTGCCCTGCTGCTAGCCAGACTGACACACAAGGTACTAAAGAGCCTCCACAATAAAGAATTGAACCCTCAAACACATATGTTTGTGGATTCACAAATAGTTCTTGCGTGGCTCAACACAGACATTGCAAAGCTGAACACCTATGCTGCCAACAGAGTACGGGTAATTAATGACTATTCATTACAAAATTGCTTTAGCTGGGGGTATGTCACTACAATTGATAACCCTGCTGACTGCATTAGCAGGGGACTGCTGCCTCATGAGTTGAAAGGCCACACCCTATGGTGGCATGGCCCATCGCTGCTGCATGACAAAGAGGTAACGATACACAATGCCTTCAGTGAACCTTCTCCCTCTACTGATCTTCTTCAGTCAAAGAGCAATGATGATATTTTGGTACCGGTGGCTTGTGCTGCATCAACAGGTTATATTAACCAAAATTGCATTTTGCAATCATTAATAGAAAAGTATTCTAACATAACAAAAATGACTAGAGTCTTAGCCTATGTACTAAGATATTTGAACAACTCAAAATCAAACTCTGTCAAATGTAAGGAAGGCTTCCTGTCTGTAAATGAGTTGGATAGTGCATTAGCACTATTGATAAGGTCTGAGCAAGAAAAATACTTTGGTAAAGACATAAAATGTATTCAAGCTAATGATCAATGCAATGGTAATCTGAAGTCTTTGCATCCTTTTATATGTCAGAATAAATTGTTGCGTGTAGGTGGTAGGCTTCATCATGCCTCACTACCATTTGCCAAAAAGCACCCAATCATACTGCCAAAGACCTCTGTTATCACAGAATTGATCATTAGACGCGAGCATATCAGACTGTTACATGCAGGGCCAAAACTAGTATTAAGTAGCATCAGCCAAAGATATTGGATAGTAGATGGATTGAGATGTGTCAAAAGATTAATACACAAATGCATTATCTGCTTCAGGTTGAAAGCCGAGGCCTCGAGTCAACTGATGGGGTCTTTGCCTGCCGACCGAGTCAACGCGTGTCGCCCCTTCGAGAAGGTCGGCATGGACTTCGCTGGGCCAATTTTAGTAAAGCAGAGTCGAATACGGAAGCCAATAATAGGAAAAGGTTACATACTAGTAATAGTCTGCTTTGTCACCAAAGCCATACACCTCGAACTCGCGTCAGATTTATCGACAGACACGTTCTTAGCCTGCTTCAAAAGATTTGCAGCTAGACGAAATTTGCCCAGTGCTGTCTACTGTGATAACGCGTCGACTTTTAAGGGGGCGAAGGCCCGATTAGGTGACCTATATAGGCTACATGGTGGTGACAAAGTACATCAAACACAGGTGCAGACGTTTGCTGCCGAAAAAGGAATACAATTTCACTTTATACCTAGTTACAGTCCTGTGTTTGGTGGGCTTTGGGAAAGTTCTGTAAAAAGTGTTAAACACCACCTCAAGCGTGTAATGGCAGGAGCGTTACTGACGTATGAGCAGATAAACACGATACTTACTGAGATAGAAGCGGTCTTAAACTCGCGTCCCATTAACGCTATGTCTTCTGATCCTTCAGATTTCTCATGTTTAACCCCTGGCCATTTTTTGACCGGTGCTCCAATGAACTCATACCCTGAGAAAGACATCAGTGACACTCCTACCAATCGGCTCAAGTTTTGGGCTATATGTACTAATATGAAACAGATATTCTGGAAGCACTGGAAAAACGATTATCTTACTACACTGCAAAATCGCCCTAAGTGGCACAATGTTTTGCCAAATGTTACTGTAGGTACCTTAGTCATACTTAGGGAACAAAATGTACCTCCTTTACAATGGCCCATGGCTCGTGTAACTAAAGTCTTTCCAGGCACTAAAGATGGCATTGTAAGAGCCATGGAAGTAATGACATCCAATGGGCACTCTCATCGGAGGTCCATTACAAAAGTATGTGTATTACCAATAGATACTAATTAGATTAGTTAAGCTTAATTATTAAGCTTTTAAATTCTGAGCTCCTTGTAGCATTTAATATTATGATTTTAATATGTTATGTAAAGTGCCATTTAATGTAAGAGCACACATTGTTGTAAACATTGCATGCCATATTGCCCCCTCATGTAGGTATTATTAGTATGTAGGATACATAATTTATAACTAAGTTTGTAACTAAGTTGCATAATTTAAGATGGTTATAACAGTAGCTTTTCAGCTCATTCCAATAGATTTTTGATTAGCCCTATTATTGTTATAAACTTTGGTTAAGTTAATTAATTTTACAAATGATTTCATATTGTGATTTCATAAGTGAAACAGATTATAACATGTTGATTTAGTAAAATGTAATCTTGGTGATTTGACTAAACAAAGTTTATGTAGGTTAGTTTAATCTAGAAATGTTGTAAGCCGTTTCAAGACCTTTCCTCAAAGGGTCAGTTTTGTTCTTAGGCCCCCAGCATGTTCGAGACATTAAGATTTTTTATCTGTGGAAAAATGTTTACGCGCAATATGTACTCTGTAGTTAAGTACGACCACTCTCTCTCTTCCTCTCGACCTAACCCGCGGTGCGGACGCGTGTGCGCTCAAACACCGGCAAATAAATGGAAATACAGCAAAGTGAAGTTTATTTTACACCAACCTAACTTCCCAACGATTTCTACAGTATTAGTGTGGTGTGTAGTGTATCGCAATTTTGCTATACTTGCTAAGCATAATATACAAAATTGTAAAAAAAAAATATTAATGATTGGTGGAAAAATGAAAGAGTCTTGCATAAAGAAGACGCCGGCAATGGTCGCAAATCCCATAGTCCTAACGCTCTCCGTCAAGAGGATAAGCAAGAAAAAAGGTAGACAAGTGTAAGTCTTTGAACGCTTATCGTTTAACAAATTTTGACGCGTACCCTCAAAATATAAATCTCATTGGATAGCTTTCAAGCTGACAAAGTTGAACTTTTTTGTGTCGTGACCTTATCAGACTGACAAGTTTTAGGCTACATATGCAATGATATTTCTTTTGTAACCAAGCATTTATTTGATAAGATATCTAATTTATATCATAAATATATAAGTAAAACATTTGTTTACTTGCGCTTCTACCTTTGTTAGTTTACTTTGGGACCTAACGATGGAAAAGTAGCGTTTAAATTATTTTCCTTTTGCTAAACTAGAACCAGCTTTTGATGAAAATTGGTCGCAATTCGCCTTCATATTCCGGAACGAAAATATTTTCTGGTCCGCAGTTAGTTAGTGAACTTTGTCTTTTTGTCCGTACCCCTCGCCAGACCCTCGATGATAGACCACTGGATTCGACTGATAACAATAAAAGAAGAAATGTAAGAATATTTAACTTAAATTTTGTATTTGGTCTAATGTTAAATAAATTGGTAAGTTATATTTTTGATTGGACTTATAGTTTGTAAAGCAGCCGAACCGAGAGGCACCGATATGGACCCACCGCTCTAATTAAACAGAATACTTGCAAATACCTCTTCATTAGTGTCGTTAGTATTCAGAACTGTTTTTTGTTCGCTTCTTTTCGTTCGCATTGTAGACAGTTTTGCTTAGACAAGGCCCTGTTTCAGTTAATTAATTGTGGCAGCGTTTTCAACAAAGATTCTAATTTTAAAATTTTATTTCATCATTTGTAAATGAATTTGATATTCAAGCCATTGCCACAACAGTGAACACATCTGTTATTTTATCTCTCATGTCTTCATTAGTTATTTTCTACTAAGTATTGCAACATTATCTAATTTACCTAGGTATACACCAACATCATCTAGCGCAGAAAAGGGCTAAGCGTCACCAATGCGTAGAAACATCTCCGGGGTCCTTTCATTTGTGGAAAATGTGGTTTGTGGCTGCCACTCCGGCTTAGGTCTTTTAATCCACGAAGGAAATATTCAGTGCCTTCTAGGTGCTCTGTATCCTAACTGACGCCACCTAAATCATCTGCAATAGGTAAAATGCCAATGATGATGATGAACATTAATAACTAAAACTGGCCAAGTGCGAGTCGGACTCGCGCACGAACGGTTCCGTACCATTATCTAGATTAAAAACGGCATAAAAATTACGTTTGTTGTATGAGAAGAACCCACTTAAATATTTATTGTATTCTGTTTTTTAGTATTTTAGTTATAGTCGCAACAGAACTACATTATATGTGAAAATTTAAACTCTCTCACAATCACGGTTCACGAGACGTATGCGTATATATGTCCTGGTGACAGACGGACAGACAGACAGACAGCGGTCTTTGTAATAGGGTCCTGTTTTACCCTTTAGGTACGGAACCCTAAAAAGCACTGGAGAATCGACCATCGGTCCATCGCCGTGTGTTATCTCCATGCCAAACTGATTTGCGACGAAGGCGCCAATAAAACCTAGGATTTATTTAATAAATATGAGAATATATAATGGTTATTAAAACTATTCTACTGATCTCGCAAAAGTTCTGAGGATGTTTAGATTACTTAAACATACTCGACAGATATTTGTTACATTTAAGTAAAAGTAGAATAAACTTGTTAGGATCCTTTTTTCCGGATTTCCAGCCAACAGAGGTACGGGCAGAATATTGTAAAAACTTCAGGCATTTATTATGTATACGTTAACTTTCACAACCTTGTTTAAATATCTACAAGGCTGGCTATGGAAGTTGTTTAAAAATTACATTATTTGGACAGCAGTATTATGGGTTCCTAGTTAAAAACTTTTAAAATAGCTTATGGCTTGTACAATCCGCCGTCCAACAAATTCACCCCGAAAAGTTGGTCGACGTATTATCCAAATCTCTCCAAGACTGAGCCGTGGAAGAATGTATTATTACGTACCTAGTGTACATATACCCTTTACAGGTAAACCACGAGCGATGGAACATTGTGCGTGCGGTTTTAGTAGAGAATTCCAACAAAACCTTCTATTTTCTCTAGGGAAAACGTAAGGTACGTCCCTGATTTGCCTTTTAAAATGTTATTTATCGAAACGAATAAGGTCGAGATCGATCGTGTCACACTGATGGCCATTTAGCATAAAAACTTGGAGCCATAAATCATAAAGTTACTGTGGAAGTCAGTTCTCGGCGAGAGATGAGCACTTAAAGTTAGCTTAATGTAGTATTCAATGCTGCAAGTTGCCTAACTTAGTTGCAACTTCCACCGAGATAAGGACTTTGTACACACTAAACTTGTATGAAGATTTGTATCGTTATGGTTATGTATTTAGAGTTATGTTAGTTGAGCTTATTCTACAAATAGGAAGTAGGCAAGGGAAGGGGAAAGGGGGAAGGAAAGGGATGTTGAGTAATAGTAGTGGCGGGTTCGATCCCCACAAATTGAGAAATGATACCAAACAAATACGAAAAACGTACTTACATACCTATCAGGTAGGTATAATTTTGTGCTGACCTAAACTGAAATACAGATGCTGCAAATATTTTGTGGTGTTCATCTATATGGTTGAAATGGGCTGCAGTGAAAAACTCTAATATGTGAACTATAATCCCTAATAATTCAAATCACGCACCAAACTTCAATATTGGAATAGGCAAAAAACAAGGAGTGGTGGCCATTTTTACGGAAAAACTTATACCCGAAAGTGTTTGCACAGGACTTCGAAAGCCTAAACAAACAAAGGTGGCCAATTGAACCATCTTTGCCATGATAAAAATAAAAAAGGTCAGACAACCCTCTAATACATGATTTTAACATAACCTCGTTTTGATATATTATTATGCTAAATTAAATTATAAATAATTACTAAATGTATCCGAACAGTGTCTCTTAACCATCTAATAACAAACTGTCCTGTGTAAAATATCTGTTACTAAGTACATGGAGTAAACCTATGTCTAGGATAGATAATTTCATGTCGAATAAATTTCTAGGATGGACGTTTTTTGAATATATCAGTTATAACTTTTACCAGGAACTATACTTAAACATTCTCGTATTTATTTCCGGTCTGTATCTAACGATGACTGTACATGAACGGTTCCAATGGACGGATTCAAAAATGTAATCCGGTGACTGGCACCGCGGTCCCAGTGCCTAGCAGTCCCAGTTGACAGAAGCCTTGCAGCAACAAGTATCCCTTATTCATACTCATTATTCATTATTAGCATCTCATCCTCATTCCTCGGCGCTCCAGTAATATATATTTTCTTAGGCTGATTTTATGGGTTAAATGACGAATCGTTAGCAAACGAAACCTAGCTAGTCGTTAGCATATTTCTTGTCATGCTAAGATATGTAACGTAAGAAATTGTATAGTTCTGACGACTGGTTAGGAGAATGATATACGAATGAAGGTGCTGGGTAAGCCTACTCTATCTTAAATCCTGTCCCCCGCACTATAAGATCCCTTAAATATAAGGTATGAAATAAGTTACCCCTGACTAGAAAAAAAACACCAGTGAAATAATATGTGTCTGTTAAAAGTCCAGAAGTCTATTTACTTTAGTTGATGTTAGTGTATATTAAGCATAATAAAAACAGCACAGCGCTGATCCGTAAAATGTAGATGATACGATTCGTATTCCAACGATAATTCGACAAAAGCAAATGAAACGAGATTCCCAGACATAAAACAAAGCCTCTAAAGCAAATTAATTTACGAAACAACGCGAGAGGCTCGCTGTTTTGCAGCTCTCCACGTATGAAGTCAAATGGAACGCAATTTGGCTGATCCCTTTCCAGTTCATATATGTTGCTAATTAACTTGTAGAATACCGGGATTTTAGGCACAATATAACTTCCATTATCCCTGAATCCAAGAATCGAGTGGGTTTAGATGATTTAATAAAAAGTCTTAGTCCGTAGCCAATAAGCTCTTTATTCTCTCATTACACTCTCTCCATCAATTAGGTTAGCATTGCACATCCGTGGTTTTATCAAGTAAGTACCAAATTTTATATCTTGTGTCGTGATAAACTAAATAATAATAACCCGAACCTTTTTTGACCCAACGTAGCATTTTATTTGCACGTGGAAAAAGAAACTAGTTTTGGCTAAAGGAGAATAGCATGTACCGCTTTTTGGCTAACCGTACTTACCCACAGTGCCAATGTACTCCTCGTCAGAGCTGGCCTCTTATCCCGAGAGATTTGGGTTACCACTTGTAACCACGACTGCGGACGGCGAACTGCTATAGCCTCTTTAGAATCTCAGCTGAGGCGTGAATAGGCATAATTGTTAAAAGCCCTTTCATACTTTTTACAACTCGAGTATAGCGAGTACTTATTATTTTTCAGCCCCAAAAAAATTATTTACAAGCATTCTGTTAGGTACGCAAGGTTCCAATCAAACCCAACGTATACCAGGCTCGTCGCAAAGGCTTTTAGTAATTACGGTTTTAGTAGGTACCTACAGTCTTAATAAACATGCATATGAGAATCACCTGTTTTCACAGCAATTACGATGAAACTTACGACAGTAATAAGTTCATTATAACTTCATCATCATCATCATTACAAAAACATCACGCTTGCTAGGTGAATTGGGGCATGCAATATTGTTAGTATGTGCTCAGGAGGTGCTACAATCAACTATAGTATTCTCTTTGTCGTCTGCCACGACATCCACAGATCCACCACGGCCGATGGTATACTTTACCTTAGTCAATATATCTACTACAAATAAGGCAGCGCAGTTGTATCATAACCTGTGGCAAGCCATTAACCATATTGCTTTGATACAACTCACAAATGGTCGAACAATAGGAACAACTGGGAGACACAAACCTCGCTTTGAGTGGCTCTAATGAGACGGCTCCGTCCTCCGCGCCATTACTCACGGTGATGTTTCCTTTTGACGCTCTAGTAAATATCTCTCAAAGATATCACCACGCGTCGATCCTTGCCACTATAAGCCCTAGCTCAATAAAAATACAGTCCAAAATCCGCTGCGCAATCCGTTACTCTTTGTAACCGGAATTAACAAAATTGTGGGACCTTTAATGCTTTTTAAGGCTTGGTATTCCTGCAACTTTAGGCATTTAGCGCTGTCTCGGGCCGCGCGCGAAATACGTAGCGCGGACGCAGCGGCGGTGAACTCGTATGCCCCCGCCAGCGACATAGTATAGCAATTAGCAGTAGGATCATTTTATTTGACTTTAGAAATTCATCTTTTGTGATCAAACTTTGTTTATAGTAAAGTAATAGTTTCGTAAATAAATGAAGGAACCTCCCTATTTTTGTTTTCTAAGCATAATAAGGTATTATTTTGCCGGTTTTTTAGCGCTGAATGTGGTTGTGGTTGTGGATTCGATTCCCGCCTTGGGACAAATGATTGTAGGATCTGTAAATATTTGCTCCGGCTGTTCTGGGTATTTTCTATGCATGATAAAATATATATATCTATGTAATGTATTATATTATGTGTAATAGTATACCCATAACACAAGCTCTGCTTAGCTTGGGGCTAGGTGATGCTGTGTGGGTTGTCCAGCACTATATTTTTAAATTATTAATTTTGTAAACAATATGAAGACGGAACAAGAAAGTTGCCCACCTGATGTTAAGTGCAGCTATTGCCTATAATAAAGTAAAGTCTAGCTACGTTTGTAATATTCTCTATTTGGTCTTCTTTATTTGGTTATTTCGTCGTATCTTAGAAACAGGGGCATAACTGTAAAAAGTCAACTTTACAGGAGAAGATTTTTTCTGATTATTTTATAAATTGAAATATTTTTAGTATTAAGGTGGTTCGATTTCCATACAAATGTATTTTACCAATTGTAGGCTAAGGTAGTATAATTTCACATTGTTATAAATATTGTTGGTGTTTTTAGTGGTTTTCATTTGCGTAAAATTATATTTTATTAAAGAAAACAGAAGAGTAATAGCAAAACTAGCATCGAAATTTAAGTTCATGTCTGTCAGTGTTTATGTGGACACAGATAGTGTCGTCACTTACGACTACGATTCTATATGTGTGAGTTTCGCGACGTTGCCAGCTCGCGGCAATCGCGGGTCGTGGGTTATTGCCGCTCTTCTCCGTGTTTTCATAATAAGTTCGGCTTAAAAAACTAACTTTGGAGGATTGAACATGTATTGCCAACATAATAAGTTTCGGATAATTATGGGAAAACATTTCATTACGAACCATAGTAATAACTTTATTATTATGAGGTACATATCAAAAGGACTGTCGACTGTAATCCCCAGGCACAGTAGACATACATCCGTTAGGGCAGCCGTCATACCTCAGTTCATAGTAGCTTTCTGCGCTGTAAGTGGTGGGTTGGACCCCCACCGTGCACAAACATTTGTGTGATAAACGTACCTAGATGTTTGTTCTGTGTCTGGATGTTATGTTGTATTTACAAAAAAATACATAGGTATACAAGTATTCTAGCAGTCATCTGGTTTCTATAGTACAACCTATGCTTAGTTTGGGGCTAAATACGAATATGTGGTCAGGTTTTCAATTCAAAATGGCGGGTACAGATCATAGTACTAAAACTGATATGGGTGTCGTTTTCGACTAATTTGGGGGTGCTGATTACGAATATCTGGTTAGATTTGAAATTCAAAATGGCGGGTGCAAATGATGGTACAAAAAACTGACATGGGTGTCGTTTTCGACTAATTTGGGGGTGCTGATTACGAATATCTGGTCAAATTTGAAATTCAAAATGGCGGATACAAATCATGATACAAAAAACTAACATGGGTGTCGTTTTCTACTGATTTGAGGGTGCTGATTACGAATATCTGGTCAAATTTGAAATTCAAAATGGCGGATACAAATCATGATACAAAAAACTAACATGGGTGTCATTTTCGACTAATTTGAGGGTGCTGATTCCGAATATTTGGTCAGATTTAAAATTCAAAATGGCGGGTACAAAAAACTGACATGGGGGTGTCGTTTTCGACTGATTTGGAGGTGCTGACTACGAATATCTGATCAGATTTGAAATTCAAAATGATGGGTTCAATGGCGGGCATCAGCAAACTCAAATCAGTTGAAAACGACACCCATGTCAGTTTTTGTACCATTATTTACACCCGCCACTTTGAATGTCAAATCTGACCAGATTTTCGTAATCAGCACCCCCAAATTAGTCGAAAACGACACCCATGTCAGTTTTTTGTCCCATGATTTGTACCCGCCATTTTAAATTTCAAATCTGACCAGATATTCGTAATCAGCACCCTCAAATCAGTAGAAAACGACACCCATGTCAGTTTTTTGTATCATGATTTGTATCCGCCATTTTGAATTCCAAATTTGACCAGATATTCGTAATCAGCACCCCCAAATTAGTCGAAAACGACACCCATGTCAGTTTTTTGTACCATCATTTGCACCCGCCATTTTGAATTTCAAATCTAACCAGATATTCGTAATCAGCACCCCCAAATTAGTGGAAAACGACACCCATGTCAGTTTTTTGTATCATGATTTGTATCCGCCATTTTGAATTCCAAATTTGACCAGATATTCGTAATCAGCACCCCCAAATCAGTAGAAAACGACACCCATGTCAGTTTTTTGTATCATGATTTGTATCCGCCATTTTGAATTTCAAATCTGACCAAATATTCGTAATCAGCACCCCCAAATTAGTCGAAAAAGATACCCATGTCAATTTTTTGTACCATCATTTGCACCCGCCATTTTGAATTTCAAATCTGACCAGACATTCGTAATCAGCAACCCCAAATTAGTCAAAAAAGATACCCATGTCAATTTTTTGTACCATCATTGCTCCCGCCATTTTGAATTTCAAATCTGACCAAATATTCGTAATCAGCACCCCCAAATTAGTGGAAAACGACACCCATGTCAGTTTTTTGTATCATGATTTGTATCCGCCATTTTGAATTTCAAATCTGACCAGATATTCGTAATCAGCACCCCCAAATTAGTGGAAAACGACACCCATGTCAGTTTTTTGTATCATGATTTGTATCTGCCATTTTGAATTTCAAATTTGACCAGATATTCGTAATCAGCACCCCCAAATCAGTAGAAAACGACACCCATGTCAGTTTTTTGTATCATGATTTGTATCCGCCATTTTGAATTTCAAATCTGACCAGATATTCGTAATCAGCACCCCCAAATTAGTCGAAAAAGATACCCATGTCAATTTTTTGTACCATCATTTGCACCCGCCATTTTGAATTTCAAATCTGACCAGATATTCGTAATCAGCAACCCCAAATTAGTCAAAAAAGATACCCATGTCAATTTTTTGTACCATCATTGCTCCCGCCATTTTGAATTTCAAATCTGACCAAATATTCGTAATCAGCACCCCCAAATTAGTGGAAAACGACACCCATGTCAGTTTTTTGTATCATGATTTGTATCCGCCATTTTGAATTTCTAATCTGACCAGATATTCGTAATCAGCACCCCCAAATCAGTAGAAAACGACACCCATGTCAGTTTTTTGTATCATGATTTGTATCCGCCATTTTGAATTTCAAATTTGACCAGATATTCGTAATCAGCACCCCCAAATTAGTCGAAAACGACACCTATGTCAGTTTTTTGTACCATCATTTGCACCCGCCATTTTGAATTTCAAATCTGACCAGATATTCGTATTTAGCCCCAAACTAAGCATAGGTTGTACTATAGAAACCAGATGACTGATAGAATACTTGTATACCTATGTATTTTTTTGTAAATACAACATGACATCCAGACACAGAACAAACATCTAGGTACGTTTATCACACAAATGTTTGTATACGGTGGGGGTCCAACCCACCACCTACAGCGCAGAAAGCTACCACGAACTGAGGTATGACGGCCGAACTCATTATGAAAACACGGAGAAGAGCGGCAATAACCCACGACCCGCGATTGCCGCGAGCTGGCAACGTCGCGAAACTCACACACATATAGAATCGTAGGCGTACGTGACGATAATATCTGTGTCCACTTATACACTGACAGAAATGAACATTAGCAAACTTTGTACTGTTTTACCCCCTCCACTCCCGTTTTCTGGAATTATTTTTGTAACATCTTATGAAAAATAAAGTCCTTATTGTATCTCTCAAATTTAATTAAAATCTGTCGATAAATAACGCTACAGTAAACTTCCCTTCTTTTCCCCCTCTTTTTACATCCAATCAAAAATCGCCATCGACAAAAAAATTCCTTTAGCTCAAGGAATATGTGTGCCAATTTTTGTCAAAATCGGTGGAAAACTGCGACCTCTAGGCGAAAACAGACAACCGGGCAAAAGTATTTTTGCCCTATCTGGAAACTGGACACTTCACTCGCTTCGCTCGCTCGGTCAATAATAATAATAATAATAATAATGCTGGACAGTCCACACAGCATCATCTAGCCCCAAGCTAAGCAGAGCTTGTGTTATGGGTACTAGATGACTGATATACTTAACACAATACATTACATACATAGATATTTTTTATTATACATAGAAAATACCCAGAACACCCGGAATAAATATTTGCAGATCGTACAAACATTTATCCCAAGGCGGGAATCGAACCCGCAACCTCCTGCGTCGCAGGCGGACACTCGCCCGCCGCGCCACGTCGGTCGTCAGTTGTTGTTTATATACGTTTTTGAACTCATGCATGATGTAAACACCAATTATATTTTTTATTTATAGTGCAAATGGTCAATGCAGCACATGGTACGCAGAGGTAGGATATAGACAAAATATAAAAATCGGACAGCGATATTCATTAGTTATACCTACTAGTATTCTTATACTATGGCACTATGACCGCAACAGATCATATCATATTACTTACTTTCTTATATTTTTATAGTGCATTCTTTTAATTTATTATTTTTATGCCTGTAAACGACTTTTTTCGCTGGCGTTGTTTATTGCCCATTATGAAACTTGCAATAATTATATAAATTCGTCAAAAACTTATTGATTGGTGCACTAAATTCGCCGCGGAAAAAATTGACACAGGTCCGTCGTCTGTAAGCGCCAGCGCGCGACTGATCGCCGCCGGGCTTGTGCATTTTGTGGTTATTTAAACATAGTGATTATGAAAATAATTTTAACAAGTCAAAATCTACGAATTTGTTTAGATATATTTTGTGTCTTAAAATCAGTACAAAAAAAAAATTCAAAATATCAGTAGTTTAGTTTTCATGTTAAAAAAACATTTGAAAATGGGGTAACTTTGGGATTTTTTTTTATCGAGTGAAGTTCATCAGATCTTGTAACCGAATACGAATTTGACTAGACCAGATCCTTAAGTATTAAATATATTTTTTTCAAAATTTTAAACACTATTTTCTATGTCTCAGATGCTTTTAAAAATCACAAAAGCGCGGCCTTCTGGGAATAGAGGCCGTTAAGTGCTTTCATACGGTGCATTTGATACCGCGCCAGGTTTAAGCGAACAAAAGTGCCAAATCCGAAACGAGTTCAAATCTTTTTCTTCATTTTCTTTATACTACTTTATACACGTCAGAATCATGAGTATCTTCATAGTGCTAGGTATATATATAGGATAAATAGGATATATATAGGATAACAATCGGGAACAGACGTGTATATTATATTACAAGATGACGATCTCAGGAGCTCGTAATTTTTTGAGTTTAGACGATGTTGAAACAAGAATTTGGTTCTAAAAATTGGGCCTGTCTGACATGACAGTTTCAAAGAATGAAGAATGTTGAATGAAAAATATGGAGATTGACACAATTGAAACATGAATTTGACGATATTTTGCGACGAGAATTGGGCCCCTGAAATTTAAGAATATGGATTAAAGCACTGAAATAATGTAAGTTCCATATGACTTTGTAAGTTTTTGTGTCACAGTGACAGTTTCGTTTTTTTTTGACGTCATTGCCCCAAAGATCGTCGACTGGTTTTTTCATAGAATAAGTATGGGTTTTTTGTCGTTTGGTTGACTTTTTTACTCAATAATGCTGCAATATGTTTCAACATTTAATTTAACATTTATTTTCTTACACATTTTAAGTCTTCTATACAACATGAATTACAATAATTTCATTACATGAATAATGAGAACGTTTATAGGTAGTCAGCCAATAATGCTACTTTTGAACAGTGATGCCTCTTTGGCTTAGAGCCCCGATCATAATACTGAATGTAACGATTTTGATCTAGGTTTTGTTTGGACATTGTTGTTCAAAGTTAGCGTGATTGGAGATTAAATTTTGCACAAAAATTTTAAATAATTATAAAGCTCAATATGTTACAATTTATTTACAAGCTACAATGTAACTTTTAACATTTTTTTCCTTCTTATTTACCAGTAATATAGAAAACAGGCAATATTTACAAATTGCTTGTAAACAGCTTAGCCGTAACAAAAATTTATTTAGTTTCTCTCTTGTAACATTAAAATAAGCTTTGAAACATTGTAAAAGTTAATTTTTGTTCAGCTTTTGTTCTTCTATCTGATATGCTTCACGCTTGTGGTTTTGTGGTGAATCAGTACAGTCAGTAACAAACGTAGGTGAACAATTCTGGCTTGTAGAGGTCAAATATTTTTTAAGCAATCATACGTTTTTGTTATTACAGCTGGTCCCCATCGGAGACGAACGGGAAAAAAATGGAGACGAACGCAAATGATGACAAAGTGTAGAGACGAGCTGAAGCAGACCTTTTTTATAAGTATTAACTTTTATCTGAAGATCTGACTTGAACCATAAACCATAGCTATCTTCAGATCAAAATTTGCATTTTTTACGTTAAATTCAGAGAAAACAAGCTTGTTAATCTACTTTCATCACTTATCTTTTATCCACTTGAACCGAATGTAAAAGAGATTACAAAACATCGCATTGTTCATTTATGTAAGTACATTTTGGCTATTGTAGAAACGTTGTAAATATTAAACATGTAAATAAAATAAATAAATATTTGTGGACGTTTACACAACAACAGCTAGCCCCAAGCTAAGCATAGCTTGTACTGTGGAAACCAGCTTAGATGCCTGATAGAATACTTTACTAAAGTACTTTTTTTTGTAAATACATAGGTACATAGAATACAACATAACACCCAAACAAAGAACAAACATCTGTGTTCTTCACACAAATATTTGTTCTCGGTGGGGATCGAACCCACAACCTACAGCAAAGAAAGCAAAGCTACTACCGACTGAGCTGTGACGACTGTCAAATATATTTTTGATCAGAATAATGATTTCTGATAAAGATAAAACATATTAATTCCTTTTTTCTGATCGAAACTTTGTTACCCATTCTTATGACGACGACATGCCCTGAGACCTGGAAGAGACAAAATAATAGCACCACCATCAAAACTTGCGATGCATAGTGCTGGTCCCTATAAAATGTCTATAAAAATTTATAATAAGCTTCCTGAAGGTATTAAAGACTCGCAAACAGACTCGATATTTGTTAAAAAATTAAAGTTATTTCTAATTAAAAAATGCTATTATGCACTTGCAGACTTTTTCAATGAACAATAAATAATATAATAATAATAATATTTTGAGAAAAAAAGAAACCCATAATAATAATAATAATAAGAATAGTAATAATAATAATAATAATAATAAACGAACAAGATAATGTCGATAAAAAACGAAAAACCTCGGTTTGCCAACCTCCTATTGTAGTGCCCTAATGGGGCTCACATGAGATTCTAGCACTATATATAAGTGAATTTTGTACACCCTAACCCACCATGTGATGACAATAAATGTATTGAGTATTGAGTATTGAGTATTATACTCTCAAGGTCTGATACTATCACTAACCACTAAAACAGTAAAACTGTATATTCCGATAATATAAAACAGTAAACGATATTTTCATAATGGACGTTTAATATAATAACCGGCGCTATTAGAACCCACTCTAATGGTGAGCTTAGGAATTAAATAAACATTTTTTAGTTGCTTTCGGATCATGAACTGTATATTTCTCGTCAAACAGTAATGTCGTAGACAATAGAGTAAGCTTAGAAATTCAAACATTTGTAGAGTGTGTCTGAAAATCGTTTCTATAGAAAAGTAAAAAAAAATGTTACTAATTCTGAACAGGGTACCTATTGCGTTTTGCCTTACACTAAATGCAACAATGTTAAGTAGTAGTAGAGCTCGTAGTGAAGGGCTTGTCCGGGGAAGTACTACCACTATGCTTATTTCAACCGCCAAGTAGCTTCCTGAGTTTCGGTTTGAAGGTTGTGGGTGCCGTTAAAATTACAAGTTTCTCGTATGCCTCAGGTTGATAAACGCGGAGCAGTGCAATGTAGGCCACGTTCCTAACAAACGTGACCTGCGAGGTAATGTTTTTTTTTTGGTGATGGTAACCACTTACTATCAAATAGGTCTTAAGCTTGTTCCATCAGCAAGTCGTAAAAAAAATCAGGCACTATGAACATCAGCTTGCTGGTTCATGTAATTTTATAATTTCTAGTACTACTGACGTTCAGATACATAGTTAAATAGATAGAATTTGCTTATTTTTCAGTGGTTATATCACAACGTTACTGCTTCATAATAAATTAAGGAAGTCGACCCAGCTTTGTGTAAGCAGCTCCCTTGGGCGAATCCTATCATAGTAAACTTTCGCTCTATGAAGACGTGCTTGAAGTAGCCATTTAGTTTGTTGCCTCGAAGCAAATTCAAGTCCATGAACAAGTTTTCCCGACCGCACTTAAAGTTACACTTAAGAGAACTAAATTATACATCAGTCACAGTTAAGTAGCAGGCGACTGGTGACTCACTATTTTTACAAGTCACACTTCGTGAAGACTAGCGTCAGTATCACTCTCGGCATAACCGAGTAGTAGGGTAGATTCACAGGGAGGGGTAGGCTGCCCAGGGCGTGGTGCCTGGCCTGCCGGCAGTAGTCACAGCTCGATGGGTGCTGCGCCCTTCCACGTGACTCCAGCTCGGAGGAGGTGGTACAACCGGAGCACGCAATACAGGCAGAGACACTGCAAAATATTTTAGTTTAAAACTATGTGAAGCACATAAATACATGAATTATTATGAAGTAATACCGCTTGTTTGGTAAATTAATATAAGAGTATACTATTATACCTAGAAATTAATGGCGTGAGCCTTTATCTGTTTTTTCTGTTTGTTGCCGAAACTGTATTTCAATTTTTAAAAAGTTACATTTCACACAATACATTAGCGTACAAATGTGCAAATTTAAAAAAACTAAAAACAAATTCGCTCAGTTTGAGGGCTTTTGTTACAGCTAAATGCTCGCTGCACGTTATTTCGTGTCGTGTTCTGCTGTTTGCGATTGTTCTGCGATGCATTCGTAGGGTATTAGACAGTTGAGCAAAAACTTTAGGCAAAACTTTCAAGCAAGGGGCAATTCTCAAGCGATCGATATGGTCGAGCGGTCCGCCATTTTGTCTATCTTAGACTCGCTTGCACAACGATCACTAAATGTATTTAGCGAACCCCTAAATGCATTTAGGAAGATAGTTACATTTAACCTCTTGCACAAGTCACTATTACGCTTACGTTTAAATATGTTTATCTTGGTAAACGTGGTTAGCTAAACAAAATTAAATCAGATTGTTGTGCAAGCGGGCCTTGAAATATCTTCATGAAATCACTGACAAGCAAAACTAGACCTCGAATCAATCGCGGTCACAGAAATGACTTCATCGTTGACACAAATGCTCTTGACATACAGCGAGAGACATTTTATCACTTCAGCACTATGCCGGATAAATAATGAAAATTAAGTACAGCGCTGTGTACTTAAATACCTACCTTATTGAATAATACATTACAGGCAGCACTAAAATTATATTTCTGCAATATTTAGTGGAACAATTATTTTTAAACATTTATTCATTTGACTAGCCTCACAGCTTAGTCGGTTTGCCTTCTATGTAGTAAGTTGTGGATTCGATCCTCATGTAAAAACATTTGTGTGATGAACATTGATATTTGTTCTTTATCTAGTTGTTTTGCCGTTTTCTAAGTATGTGAGTATCAAATTATTCTAAGTTAGGTATCTGGTTCCCATAAATAAGGTACTTTACACCTTTATATTTATATTATATATTTTCGAATTATATAAATAAACTTAAATTTAGAACTTACATTTACAAGCATCCTTGGTATTAAAAATAGTATCTCTGCTTTGCACACTGAGTCAAATTGCTGAAACAAAAATAATATTGTAGTGAACAAATGCATATCTGATGGTGAGAAGCCTAATAATTAAATTACTTATTTTCCACGGTGCCAACACGTTTATTGTAACTATACAAACGTAGAAAAACACGGACTGTAGGGACCATTAGGCACGCGAGATTACATTCCATTAGGTGATTGGAAGCCTTCAGTTCATTAGCCGAGCTTTGGCCGAGTTCTTTACTACTGTACCAGTGACCGTTTACACAGTCCTCATAATAGCTACAACATACTACAACAGACGATGAAAATACTTATAACAGTTCTTTTAGCTTGAACTTGGCTTGGCACGCTACCGCATGTCTAGTCTATTAACATATTAAGTCCTCCTAGCACATCATTGTCACTCTGTGCGAAAGTTTTTAAATAAATAAATAAGGCGGAGTAAATCCCACTAGACCACCGGTGCCCTTAAATAATAACATTAAAATATGAAAACAAGGTTATACTAAATTGTAAAATATACTAAAATTACTTAAAACTTTTTTATAAGTACTTTGTACTGAATATAATTTAACTCCAACTTACGTAAAAATCTAAACGAGTTTAATAGTATTCAATTTTTTGGTATCCTTGAGTAAAAGTTTACTAACCCGACCCTACAAATTTCTCTAAAGGATTATAAGATTGAATTTTTAGATTTAACTATAAGATTAGTTTATAAGAAGTACTGTTGTAAGTTTATAAAAACTCAGTGAGTTGTTACATTGTTTGGTACAGTATTTTCATCATTTTACATTTCCTTGGGTCCTTAGTTTGGTTCGTACAATTAATTTTAACAATAGCTTTAACTCAGGCACCCTTCACAAATTTCAAAGTAGATCGGTCGTCATCCAACCGAAAAAATGTTTTCTCGCAGTGATAAAACCACACAATAGAAAAAAAACCGGCCAAGTGCGATTCGGACTCGCGCACGAAGGGTTTCGTATCCGTACCTTTGTGTATAATAAAAACGGCAAAAACATAACGTTTCTTGTATGAGAGCCCCCTTAAATAATTTATTCTGTTTTTTAGTATTTTTTGTTATTGCGGCAACAGAAATACATCATCTGTGAAAATTTCAACTCTTTTATCTGAACTGTCATTCATAAGATACAGCCTGGGGACAGGCAGACATGCAGACAGACAGACAGACAGACAGCGAGTCTTAGTAATAGGGTCCCGTTTAATCTTTTGGGTATGGAACCCTAAAAAGAGTTTGAGACTCATCCTATAATTTTATACTGAGACAAATAAGAAAAAAAATCCGACATTAACCTAAAATACTACAAAGGGAACTGAAACAGTCCGTTCGGGTGAATGTTTCCATTATTTTATTAAAATAAAGCTCGTTGTTTGTTCGTGTATTGGACAATAAAGTGAGTTTAGAGTAAAGCCTTTTTGTCTTTTGTTTACTTATCAATACAATCCGATGCTTTTAAACAAAAGCTAATCAGTGCTCCAAATCTTCCACTCTCTCCTATATTGTTTTTGAAGTAATACTTCTAATGCGACTTCCAACAAGGTTGCGTTAAATGTTTAACACTACTGTGGAGGGGGTATGAAAGCACTGTTCTTTCTCTCTTTCTCTCATAGCCAGTTACGTTTACTTCAGTCGTGTGGTCGTTTTTTTCAATTGGTTTTTATTTTACTACCTACTGTTATACATTGATTCACATATTGATTCCCCCTACGATAGTGCTACGACGGGCGTAGCATTTATCGTAGCAACTATACAATAATAATCTACCTTTGACTAAAATATAATAATATACAACATATTTTATCTTCGATGTAATTAGCTCATTTCTGGTTCCTGTAAGCACGTTTTAGTACTTCTGATCGTAGTCAATCCAACAATGTATCATCTTATTGGGTGATGGTTTAGATGAATAGATGGATTAGAAATTATATGACAGAAAACGATCCGTTAGTAGCTCTACTAACAGATGCTCTTTGAATATAGGAACTGGGCATAAGAACATGAAACCTGGTTGCACATGTCCGGATCATCATCAGCCTGTAGAAGTCCCCTATACGTTTCCAAGAAGAAAAGTTTTACCCATATGTAATTCTTAAGTATAACTTTTATAGAAAATATAGTGTGTAGCGCAGTATCCAAGAAATTACCCATTTTTTTTCAAGAAATAGACTTTTTCAGATTTTTAAGGCGAACTTTTTTGTGTTTTTAAGTCAGTTTATGATGAAAAATTGCCTGATTCAAACATTTTTCCTATTTTAGTGTAATTTACCCAACTTTTGACTTACTTGTGTTTTAAAGCTTTTTTTTTACTTTTTAGGGGTTGCAATTTTAAGTCCAACTATATACGCGAGTTGTCCAGATAGCCTATTGATAGAAGGCTTAGGTAGACCTATGTAGGAATGACTATTTTCTGTAGTTGTATTTTACACATATAAAACTATGTTACCACACATAAAACTTATCAAATAGTTCAATAGTGAGTGTTGTGAACTGATTAGCACTATCAAAAAAACCAGTGAATACCACGAAACCACGGCACGATGAGCTTTTAATGTTACCACAACCCAAATTCGCCCTGTTCAAACGGGTTTCACACGAAATGCGGGGTCATTATCATTGTTTTTACGTACCCAATAGAAATAAGTGTTCGCAATGTAATGTAATTTCATATAACTACTAGCGATTACTGGCAACTTTGGCCACGTGGATTTGTTTTCCTGTAGTATATATAATTACGGAGAAACACGATTGTTAAAAAAACTGACCTCAATTTAGGACCCCAGGCGTCGTCTTAATTAAAAGCAATTACGTGAATATCGCTTGTTTGTGCGACTTTCATTTTTACAATCGCTATATTGATGTCGAATAAGTGTTTTTTTCTAAAACATTTGACCTATACTATGTCTTATACTGCGAACATCGATTAGCCTACCCAATTTTCGCAAAGTATCCTGTAGCATACGCGATAATAGCATTGGATGCAAAAATTCAAAAATCTGTTCTAATGATAGAGTGCGCCTACGTACTACAAAATCACACCCTCCACATATCTTTAGAACCTATAGTAGCTGCGCGTTGTATGTTAGTCAGTTGTCTTTCATTCACCGAGTATTAGAAGATGATGAACAATATGAAAAATAAAGAAGACATCTTTATGGATTATGGGTTTTGGGTTTTGGCCATCGATAATAAATACGATCAATATTTTAAAGGCATTGCGAGTATATTATATTCTAATAAAAGTTTAATTTATATATCAAAAATTCTGTGATAAGATAAGAATTGTATCCGGTCCGAAGGTTATTAGAAAATGCATGCAATAATTCTCACTTCTATAACAATGTACAGCAAAGTCGTTCCCTTATTTCCCACAGCAAACGTTCGATTCCCCACTTGTTAGCGCCAAGCTTTATGCAAACAAATAGTTACGAGACAAACTCAATTTGTCCTATATTTGTCGCCACACCTCAGATATTTGTCACGGCATGATTGTATCAAATATATTACATTGCTAGTTTCTCACTATTTGAAGAGAGTCTTAATGGTTATTTGGGAGTATAACAACCTTCTAGTCTCTTGGTTGTGGTTTATACTTCTACAGAGTATTAATAATCATGTGATGAACACAATGTTGTGTAAAAATATCCACAAATATGTATTATTATTATAAAAACTCATTATAGGTAAAAGTCTCTCCTTAACATCAGGTGGGCCATATACTTATTCTATCAACATGTCGTATTAATAATAAAAATCTATAACACGTGTAAAAGCGTAATGTATGTAGGCTTAGAGTCGAAACACAATAAACAAAATGACCAGCAAAATGCTAAGTGTTAGGGGAAATATTGGCGAATATCCAATACAACTCCAGCTTGAGCTTTGGGCCTTTGAATAATGTATTTACATTGTACTATTGCACATTTTTATTCTATGGCCAAATCGTTGCGACCTCAAATGTAGAGGCAATCGTACCGATTTCGATACTGGGATTCCAAGACGACGTCCTCATATGAGTGTGCCAGAGTTTTAACTATACGTATGGAACAGAAAGCTTAAGCCGGAATCTGACCCGTCTCAAATTTTGATTGATTAAGAACTCAATCAAACGATGTCCACAATGCCAGTACGGTGAAGGGAAACATGCGGTTTAGTTAGCTCCGCACATATTGACCATGCCTTATTCCTGTAGATTAGACAGATCTAGGCAAGCCTGCTCCATCTTAAATCATGTCCCAGGCACTACATCGTCCCGTGAATAGAGGCATGGTTGAAATAAAAATTCCCTCTACATTCATCCTACCTATATCTACAATAGTAACAAAGAACTGTTGACTTTCTTAATATTTTGTAATTAGATATACAATGCAGAAATTGACAGGAAAGAAACGATTTGCCAGCACAAAGGTGTTTACTGACGCATCATTTTTGATCCGCTGCAATTTGGTCGCATCGTTTGAAAAGGTTTAACGAAAACTCGGTTTGAGGTATCGGTGAAATTACAGGCGCATAGGGCTTTATGGACTGTATTCATCTGTATGCATCAACCTGGATTTATGGACGTAGAGCTTGTTCATAACGTGCGTGACCTGTGAGGCAATGCTATGAGGCCCAATTCTTGTCACGATATATCGTCAAATTCAAGTATCGAACGTGTCAATCTCTAAATGGCTCTGAAACTGACATTTCAGACAAGCCGAATTTCGTCAAATAAATTCTCGTTTCAATCTCGTCTCAGCTCAAATACGTGAATTGGATCTCATTTACAACTTGTTGCAGCTTCTTAGTATATTTTTTAAAGTACCTTTTTAGGACACGCCTAAAAAAGTATTTTATAAGTTTAAATCACAAACGGTCAATCAAATTTTGTTACTGACAGTACCTGTAGGTCAAACTAAATACGTACTCAATATTTTTTTCAAATTCAATCTTTTTATCAGAAACTGGTTTATTACTTATTTATTGACTTAGGTAGATACACAAAGCAGTTTCTTTTTACGAAGTTAAAGCGAACCATTAATCAAATTTCGATCACGAAAAGCTTTTCGTAAACTTAATCTTTTTTTGCAAAAAAAGTGCCTGGGCTAAGCCCATTTCATTTTTCTTTCGTAAGGCTTCAGGCTTATTAACCTCAAAAATTGTATATTGGCTTTTAGATTAAATAAAAATATTTCTCCAGTTTTCGCAAATCTCAAACAATAAACGAGAACTGTTGTGAATTACTTATTATGTATACTTTGTTAGGATTCAACATATAGATAAATTATTTATCAATAAAGAGTCAATCGATTAAACCTATTTCACGTATGGAGAAATCATAATATAGGCTACGTAACCTACTTAACAGTTTATTTGATTGAATGGCTTTGCTTTTATCTTTAATCCAATCCAAGCCGTGTTGATCATGGCTTATAATAGAACCTCTTCATTACGCCTCATGGATGTTGTAAGTACGTGACTGAAGTGACGCACCCAAAAATGGACAAAAGAATTTCCTAAATACTAAAACACCGACACTACAGTCATCAATTCGCCTGCCAAGCGTGGGCATAGAACGAGCCATATGTCCAGCTGTGGACTTGCTGGTTGCGATAGTAGTTTGTTAATCTAGTTTGTTATTTTTACTAAATGTTTATTGTGTTTTTTAACTATACGATATGGTGAGTACGTGAATAAGCGAATTAGCATTGCCATTCAGCACCAATTGGCACTGATTTGGATCAGTTGAGCTATCTTTAGATCGTTTGCAATGGTCTGTAGATAGCTCAACTGTTTCATATGTATTTTGTACATACCAATTTTAAATACTTGTATTGTCTTTGTGAATAAATACTTGTTGTAAAATAAATAATATCGTTATTTTTAACATCTAGCCCTAAACTTAGCATTAGCTTGTACCATGGAAACGAGATGACTTATAGAATATTTAAATAATTTTTTTTATAAATACATACAAGGATACAATATAACACCCAGACAGAGAACAAATATCTGTAATCATCACGCAAATGTTTGTCCTCGGTGGGGATCGAACCCACAACCTACAGCACAGAAAACCACTACTGTCTGAGCTGTGAAGCCAGTAAACAACTTTGAACTTTAAAAGTAAATACAATATCTGTGCATTTACTGATTTTATTCATCATGCGTTGATACTTACATGTCTTTATACAACCTTTTGTATTATAATCTTCTCTAAATATGAAAACAAAAGATCTAAAATGGTTTGAAACAGAGCAAGTGCTTACGTAATAGGCATTGCGACAGCTAGCCGTGTTTGCTGGTAATGTAATAGAACGTCAAACCGACAGCAGCCAACTACGTAAGCTCTTTCAATTACGCGCGCTGTAGTTGATTGGAGTGCTATTCAGTTGTTTTATAGTTTGGTATATCAAACAAATTAGTGTAATTTTTTATACTATGAGCTTCTTTATGGTACTGCTAGTGGAAGAAGAATATGGCCCACCTGATGTTAAGTGGTAACAATCACCTATATCAAAGTATTGCCTTGTAGGTCACGCACTTTAGGTACGTGCTACCTACGATGCACTGCTCTGCGTCCACCAACCTGAGGCATACTGGTGTTAAGCCTCATGTACCGTTAATTTCATTAAGCTTATTATAGAGACAAGTTTTAACATAAGATAAGGCTTATAACAATCATTATATTTGAAAATAATAGACAGTTGGATTTTATGCAGCTAAAATACGGTTTTATAATAACCTACCTTGTTCACATGATCTCTTAAAATATTGGAGTAGATCATTGCCATAGCTTCCAGCGTCATAAATGTCAGGCATCCAACGACCCAAGGCACCAGAAATGCCACGTTTTCCTGAAACAAGGCACACAGCTGTTTATTTTACACTTTAATTCTCGTACAGAATTCACCTACAGAGAGACAAAACATCTGCGATAGTATTTCATCTGAATTCTTCAAATCATCATTATTTTAAACAATGAGCTATTTAGCTCGTTCTGAATACAGAGTGTGAGTTTCATCTGCAGGTATGCGAAAATTGAGAGATGTATGGAATTTCACACATCTGTGAAATCGGGGTGTGTGTGTGTAAGAAGGCAGTATATCAATGTGGCGGCAGTGGCACATTCATTCCCTTCTTTATGACTTTAGAAGCTTTTAGATACGAATTTTAGAGACTCATAAAGTAAGCTTAACTTGAGTGGGGTGTAATGAAATGAGCTTAGGGCCGTGACTCTTATTTGTAGAGCTCATAATTATTATTGTTTGTTTAAATCCTTGAATGAAATATATATAAGGCAATTTTCCTGGAAAAATCTATTTTGTCTACTATTTATAGAGAAGGAATTACGGCACAACCTGTTATAACTTTCTGTATATTTGTTGTGTATTTCTGTTTTCTAACATACATAATGTTATATCTATCTCATAAAACCAATGATACATTAGTGTGAGTAGGTACAAAGTGTCAGAAGGACTTAGTGCAAGTTTAAAATAATCGATCGAAATAAGTAAAAAGAAATGTAAGTACAAATGAAAAGATATGCGGGTACAATTAAAAGTATTCGGTGTTAAGGACGACAATGCAAGCAATGGGTCAAGAGCATCAATTAAGTATGGAGTTACAGTTGCTATCTATTTTTGTTTACCAATTTAATATGTATATACGCTTACTTCCCAGGACATTGTAACGTCAGATACTTTAAGATTCTGTAGGCTTGCCCAGCGCTTAATCCATCTTCACAGGTTTGTCAGCCTAATTAATCCACAGGTCAATACGTGCGGAACTTCTTAAGCTACGGTTTTCTTTACGATGTTTTCCCTCGCCTTTTAAGAGTATTCATTAATTTAATTATAATTAGAACGGTAGTACCTACACTCTACAGCTAGGTGAAACTCAAGAACATCAAAACGATGTATGGAATTTAGTCTAAATGTCCGGAGTTTGACGTAAAATTGGATTACTTCTTATCTAGCGATTTAGCATAATGGTTTAGTACAATGGAAGTCCCAGGAGGCACATAGTCTGATAAATTACGATCAGGTACTTACTTTATAAATCCCGTAGAACAAGAATACGCTGAGTATAATCATAAACATCTGCGTTCCAATAATTGCGAAATACGCTATCTGTACACCTGTAACAAAGAAAAAAACCTACAATGGATTGGTTACGTACACTCACTGATAGAACTAAATTGAATTGAATAATATTTTAGCCGGCAATAGGCATTCGTTTGTTGAAGGACAAACGTATTGTCGCTCGGGTAGATTCAGAAGGGCTTAACCTTTATTTTTTTCGACGGAATTGTAAATACGAACTCGTATAGCAACGGTTTCATGAACACGACCAAAGAATATCCTGTTAATTTAAAACCGCTTGTGCTGCTTCAGTAAAATTGTACTGCGAAAAATAAAAAAAAAGGGAAAACAACAAATTAAATAAATAAATAGATATTTGTGGACATTTTACACCACATCATCTAACCCCAAACTAAGCATCGCTTGTACTATGGGAACCAGATGACTGATAGAATACTTATATACTTTTTTTTTGTAAATACATACTTAGAATACAATATAACACCCAGACAGAGAACAAACATCTATGTTCATCACACAAATGTTTGCTCTCGGTGGGGATCGAACCCACGGCCTACAGCACAGAAGGCAGAGCTGCTACTAACTGAACTGAGAGGTCAGTCAATTAAGTATTAAGAATTCCGTTTTTTTATTTCTTGTGACATTCTTGTGCCATAGGAAAGTAGCTCTGAATATTCTGATTTCATGCTCTAATGGTGGAGTGTAAAGAACTTTCAGAATGAAATTGGGGCCTACGCACATCATTTGACCTCGGATGGAGCACTGGTACACACGTTGCTTATGGACAACTGGACTATTGATGAAGTAAAGTTTAGGTATAGCTAATGGATTTATAACTATACAGTATTTAACATTGCAGTTGCTCGTAAACAGCTCAGCAGCCCACCATCACATATTATTGCGATTCCTAGCCGGAATTGTTCCGTTTCGACAAGTTCGATGCCAAAATACAATTTGTATTACGACAGAATAAATGTCATCGAATTTGTCCTAACTCCTAACACTGGCGTCAGGCTCCAAAAAGTTTAAAATTGATACTTCATTTTAATCAAGCTAAAAGCTTACATGACGTAACCTTAAAAAGAGTTTTAATTAGCGACGAATAATGGAATAAAATGTTGAATAATAACTATTTCTTAAATTGTTGGTACCTACCTACTTCGTCGTAATAAAACCAATCTTGAACTCGGAGTGAGAGTGAGTTGGTTGAACATTCAAACGACATTTGATTCAAGACCGAACATTAATTTGGCCCTGCATTAGCAAATTACATAATTCAGCAATTTTTCAACAGATAAAGAATATTTTATTACAGGCCGTTTTGATTCGCAAGTAATATAATGAACGTGAGCAAATATTAACAACGTGCGGAGCGAGGTATTAATTAATATGACATGTACAGTACATACTCGTTTATGTACATAATAATTATTGGATTATTATAATATTGGATCTATTGATCAAATTCATCTATTGATCGCAATTAACGAAGCACTTATAGCAATAACTACATGGGATGATTCCAGAGAAATCCAATCCCAATGTTAGATACGTTATTTATACAAAAAATTTACAAACGTTATTGTTTCATATATTAACCTTATTCAGTTTATCTAAAGGTTGCCAAGAATAAAAGATATTTTTAGCGATAACAACGTTGGTTGTACTTAGTATTTATGCTCGTAGTTTTTACGTTTATATGTATTATATTCTTGTGTCCTCAATATGAAGAGTTAATTTTTCTATCTATACCTATTATAAGAATCTTTGTCCTGACTGGCTAACTGAGATATAGACAACGCACAATCACTAAATTAGTTTTTTAGGGCATGTGCGTTGTGATACGTAGCGGTGTACTAACAAATAAATTAAATAAATAAATAATAAAGGCTGCCCATTGTATTTTATTAACTACAGTAGTTAATAAATTATTCTTGTGTGAAGTAAATATTGAAATGTACAAAATCATATAAATAAACTACGACTTTTCACACTTTTATTTCTTATATTTTTTAATTAGTTTGGCGTAGTTAGTTGATGTACTGAATGTTTGCGATAGTAAACTTGTCACTGTCTAGAAACTATTAAAAGCTCCAGACGATTCTCTTTGTCCACTCAAACCAAAGAGCGCTAAAGTATCTCAAACAAACCACAGAAACGGCCAAATAGAAATTGCTAATAAGATGTGGGTTGCAAGCCACACCGTGACATCTCGTAAACCCTTTCACGAAACTAGCCGTAACAATTTGGTTTTAGCAAATCTAATAGGTCCTATTTCAAAACTATTTAAGCATAGTACTTACAAAGCTACAAATATTTTGGTGAAAACTGTTTATTTGGTTTTATCAAGCTTATTCCAAATTCAAACCTTTAGAAGAGTCCTTCGTTCAAAGTCATTCATCTTCTCTTGCACTCAATCAAATTGTTTCAATATTTTTATTCAAATTTAAATACCTAATCAAATTGTTCGAAATTCAAAATTCATGTTGATTCAACTATTCAAAAAAATTACGTAGGTAGTAAACTAAGTAGTTCTAGAAGCAGTTTCATGCTATAATTTTATTATATTATTTGTCCTGACTGTTTGACTGGCTGTCATAATATAGACAACGCATAGCCTTTACGTCGTGAAGAAGGTAAAACTGTCATGGTATATTTTGTCTTGTTGCGTAGTGCATATTAAGAAAGGAATTACTAAACTCAACCTCTAAAGGAGTACAGTGGGGTCTGTTAATATTATAATAACTTTCCACTAGCATTGTATAGTCATTAAATAGTTTGCTATTATACGAGTAGAAGTGTAGAAATAATAAATCAATACCAATGTCGCAAGAAATCTCAGACTAACATATACGCATAGCCTAAACTATTGGTCATAGATACTTTAAATTTTTAGGGTATATTCATCTTTGTGCGTAAAGTTTGTACAAAGAAAAAAATTCAAACTACCAACCTGAATACAAACACTAAAAGGGTTCAGCGGGGGTTGAAGTTTGTATAAAAATAACTTCACGCAGATGAAACCACGCGCGTTTCGCAAGTTATAAGAATAAGTATTGGTGAAAATTTGTACGCAACATCATCTAGTCCTAAACTAAACATTGCTTGTATCATGGGAACCACATGACTGATAGAAAACAATCGTACTTTATGGGGAAGCAGAAATAATCTACGCATCCGCATTATAATAGTGATCGAAATTACTATCTCGTTGGTAATGAGGATTCTTTTCCCATCACGTATCTGTGTTATGCGTGAGCGATCATCCCTAATGAATGCCTACTGTGGATATGGATCATTTAGGGTAAACGCTCACGAAGCGAAGAGACGTAGATATGTAGTAAACTACTATTGTGAATAAGTACTTATGATTTTTTTTTAGCACAAGCAAATTTTTTGCCACTTGATTGGTGCGAGAAGCGAAGAGGAGATGAAAATAATAAATGGCGATGTAACCGCACCTTTTTGTCTAAAAAATGTAGTGTTACTAGCTAAGTGGAGGCATTAATAACTCCGTTCCAACAATAGTAGCGAAGAGAGGCTAAATAAATCGGCCATAACACCACCACATGTACCACCTCGAACAGTCTCACAAATTCACCTCGGTATCCTTCGGAACTGAGATCAAAATGAGTAAGTACCATCCCACATCATTGTAAGTTTGCAAAGCTCAACAAGAAACCAAACAAAAAAAGTGGAAAGATACGTATTGTCATAAATTCAAGGCAAATGTCATTGCATTCGTATTGTCATTATTTAATAGCCAGTTGCGCGACGTCGTAGATTTTAACCGTCCACCACGCGACTTTGCATTTTTATCGCCGCGGTGGCAGCGATGCGGTGGCTTGAACGAATCTAGTTATGTATTCCGCCATAATATGCTATGAGCGTGCAACTTTATGCGACGTTTGTTCTATGAATTAGTAAAATTAGTTTTGTGAGCTATTTTTAGACGACATAAGAAGTTAGATCAATTAAGTATATATTAATCATAGTAATTACTACTTTATAGCCACTTACTATCGATTAGGACAGAAGTCTCGGCTCATAGCCATATCTGCAATAATCTGGATATATTATTAAATTTTATCAATAAGAAAAAAAAAACAAACAAAACACAAACATTTTTTATTGTAGATTAGAATTTATTGTATTTCGAGTTATAAAGATTCATTGTTGCAATAAAATAAATTCAATATCATTCTGGAAAATAAATGTCTCGCTGACAGTTTTATTGGATTCGCTTCATTCAGTTTAATTAATTGTATCGGACCAATTAAAGCCGAAGACATTAATTACGCTATCAGGCTCTATTTGAAAATCTTTTGTGTTTTTCACTTTAAATCAGACAGTTCATTCACTGAAAATAATTAAATTTACCCAATGATTTCGAAGAACTAATAAGTTTTTATTGTTCTGTTCTCAAGGTAGAATAATGCTCCTTCGTGGCCTTCTGTGGGTGTTTTAAGAAGAGGTGACTAAGAGATACCAGATAGGCAGAAGCATCATCTAGATCTTCAGACTACGGCAAACTTCCCCAAATATGAGAGAGACTATGCCCATAGCACTAGTAGACTCATTCAGGTTGATGATTACGATGAATAAGTTTTAGGAACTCATGAGCAACTGTAGTAGCTGGAGTTGAAATTACAAGTACATGACGCTACATAACATGACATATATGCCTCGGGTTGATGGACGCTGAGCAGTGCATCGTGGTTTGTTCATAACGAGCGTGCCCTACGAACGCTTTATTATAGGTGGTGGTAACCACTTAACGGTGGTGGTCGGCCATCTACTTGTTCTATCAGCAAGTTGCATAAAAAGAATGGTTTTCTTAAACCTAAAGCTGTGCTTTTTATATATGTGTTTCATGTGGGTTGAAAGGATAACAAGGTACTCGGTTGTGTAATCCTCAAATCATACCTCTATCTACTGCGTCGTAAAAGGAGCATGGGCAAAAATTTACACCTGACGAAATTTACACTCTTCAAATCATTCATAAACTATTTCACTATTTCACAAAAGCTTTGTCATTCTACAGGCATAAATAAGGCTAAGCATTCAATCTGCTAAGCATTTATTGTAAAGTTTTAGTTTCTGTGTAAAGTTTTGTTTGAATAACATCACTTTGTCTAACTTATCCTGACAGAAACATACCCCTTTAGAAACATTCAATGTAAAAAGTTAAAAGTTTCATTAGAATACGGAACTTTTAGAGGTGGTCGTTGGAATTACTTTAAGAGACGAATGGCTGGGCTCCGGAAAACGGTAAAATTTATTTGGCGAAGGATTTGCTACGGACGAAGTTCCGTAATATACGAGTATCTTAGCAGCAGCTCTACATAGCTATTTGTTTGTAAACTAGCTGTTCAGGTGGAAACCATACTAAACCAACCTTTTTACTGTTTACCTTTTTATTGTTGGTACCATTGAAATATAACAGTGGTCGAATAACAAAATTCAGTTTGAAATTGGAAGAATGTACCTAGATAGTTTTGCCAATAAAAGCTATCTTTTCCAAGCAATCATCTTAAATCAATGGGCCGTGTTTAGTTGTCTGGAAAAACCCCTGTACATTTTTTATTTTTATTTTACCTGCAATAAACTTTGAGTATCCGTTTCCACTCGCCTTTTAATTTTGTAGTTATTTTCATTTAGGTTTATCAGTGAGCCTTGTTTCTGTGTATCTGTGGTACCTCATTTTTATAATAAAATGAGGCTTTATTTCAAGTTAAATTACCTGATAGTGGGTTTTGAAAATATTGCATGTATTGATAGGAAGTAACCTGAACCGGGCTGAAAATATATTTCAAGTGCCTGAAAACCGCGGTCAATAATGTTGTTATTCCATCAGTAGAAAAACGTAGAGTAACTAAACATCTAACGAGTTTATTAGTTACCTAAGATAATAGCAGCATCTTTTTAACAGCTCCAATTTGACGTATTTGAGCGATAAGAAATATTGAAAATGCTTGGATTGTAATGGAAGACGTGATGAATAAAGAATACCACAGATGAAAGGTTCTTTTGTATAATTCATTTGTGGGGACACAAGCATGTGGAGGGTTAATGCATTAGTAAATAGGAATAGGTACGAGTGGAATAGAATATGTTTTATGTTTAAAGCATATACGCTTTTTAAGAAGTAAGTAGTAGTAAAGCTCTTTGTGAAGGGCTCGTCGTTAATAATTAAAGAATAAATAAATAGTTCGACGGCAAATTAAAATTACCATAGTACCATAAGTGGTATGTCTAATAGTACCACGGTGAACGAACGAATAAAAATAATGCCGAACAAAGTTCGCGCGGGGTCAGCAAGTAAAAAAACCATCGTTCCCACCACGAAATCAGTAAATGGATAGCCATTTAAATCAATAGTGATTTGTTGATATTTCAGAGAAAATGTTTACTGGCTGTAGGGTAGACGTTGGCTGATACTGAGCGGCAGATCAAAAGAAACCACATACACCAACTAAACTTTAATTGACGAAACTTTGGTAACACTTAGTAAGTTATTCTAAACTATTTCACCATAATGATTACTTCAATAAAACTAGTGATGTAGATGTAGCCCGGCAAGTACAACACAAATACAAGCCTCGTACCACTCGAAAACCACATTACACATTAGTATTTCACACTCATAGGTAACCACTTGGCATTAGTGGTGGACGATCAAACAAAGGATATTATTATAGTAGTTAGTACTAAAATTCCAGGCACTTGCATGCCTCAGGTAGGTACGTAGAGCAAGCTTCGTAGATTCACCTAGGTTAAAGACATTTCAAGATGATCCCTGCGGATATTACTGATTAAATGCTTTTTGACTTTGACTTTGACTTTGTAGGGTGCGTTCCTGGTAAATGTGACCTTAGAAGTAATTATTTGTTATAGGTGATGGTAACCACTTCATCACGATCCATATGCGCCATATGCGCATATATTCATGGTGGGCCATATGCGTGTACCTACCATCAGACAGTCCAATAAAAAATTTCGTGAAAATATGTTTTAAGAATGTGTAAGTGTTTTTGGCCAGCATTCATAAATATGGGAGGTAAAATTACTCCCTAAAACTCAAGGGATTTCAAACCTCATTTTCATCATGGTTTTCTCATTCACGATTTCTCCCTCATCACGTTTTTCGGCCATAATGTGATGAGGCTAAACCTCGGTTGGATACTCTCGTATTCGATAATCGCAGGAATATTCACGCCCGAAAATGTTAAATAACCTTTAAACCATCTAAATGGCGTTATAGCGCTTTTTGTAGAATTATAATGTTATAAATTTAAATACTATTACTATTTCTGAACCTATAGTTGATGTTTATGAATATATATTAACAATATTTTTTTATTTAACCTGCCAGAGAACACTTTCAGTGCTCGACAGCTCATAACCCAATAACGACCGGTTTCAGAAAATTTAATAAAGCGCGAGCTTTTATGACTGAATACTTTTACTTACTTTTAATAAAGATTGAAGAAAGAAGAGCTGTGCTATTTTTTTACTAAAACTTTAGTATAACATTTTATAATATTATAATCAGAAATCGATAGTTTTGCATCGCAACACAATAGGCCATATGGCCGCAGTGATAACAAAGCCGCAAAATCGCAACATGTTGAATTAATCTACAAATTAATTTAATTACTCGTGCAAATTACTTGTATGATTTTTTTATCATGAATATTGTTTTTTTTTACTGTTTTATGCCTAAAATACGAATTATATTCTTATTATTAATCTTAAACTACCTACAAAAGTAAGGATATCTCCATTATTTATTATAAGCTTGAATACGAATGACTGCACATTTTTTACAGACTTTACCCATATTTGGGAGGATTTTAGTCAACTCTTATATCCATGGAAGATAATGGACAAGTCCTCATCTACAGGGCAACCAACGAAAAAAAACACAAATTACAATTTAATTAAATAAACACAATTTAATAACAGGTGACGTTGGCTCTTAGCTGAATAAAGTCAAATAATTAGGTTGTTGTTCAATATTTGGTAGGTACTAGCGAAATGCGCGCGACTTCGCTCACGTGATATTATTTCATACAATATTTTAACCTTCGCTGTACCCGTTTAGAGGTTACATTTCAGGGTTTTTTTTCTTAGTACACCTTACTGCACTAAGACAAATATATTCTGAAAATTTTATGTCTTTACGACCAGTGACTTGACTGTCCGGTCATGGTCCGGTTTACGGTATATGTCAGTCAGTGAGTCAGGCATGACGAAGTTTTTTATAATTGGTGTAGATAAATTTATTTCTGAACACATGATTTTTCTTCACGTTACTGCATCTGTTTTTATAAAAACAATAATGATTTTATGTCAGCAGGTAGGCACCGCGGCCCATATAATTTATAGCCTATCACACCTACGACTTCACCGCAGATTTTCCAGCTCAGTCGCTTGCAAAATAAAGGTGGGTAGATACGTAAACGATACCAACAAAGTAACTTAAAATTTTACCAGGAATCTTCGTTTTCAAATAAAAAACGGTTTACGTATTATATTACAAAAATCATAAAGTAATAGATACCGGGTCTGGGATGAAGTCATGGGAATTACTACTTATTTCACAATTTTAATAATTTTCACCACTCACCATAGTAAACATCATCTAACTCTTTATACCTCTTCGCATTGCCTCCTATTCTCCAACTATAAAGCAGCACCACTAAAATTGATATATTCTGAAACAAAGAAAAATATACATTAACTATTGACTTCTAGCGCAATTTCGACCGCGTGAAGTTGTTCCCATACAACATTCAAAGCCCGCTGTGCCCGTTTAGATGAATTTCGGGAATTCCTTTCCTAAGACACCTCTACGTACGAAGGAAAATATACCCCGAAAATGTCAAGTTTCTACGACCAGTGGTTTAGGCTGTGCATATATATCATACAGGATTAAGATTCTTATGCGGCGATGGGCTTGCAACCTGTCACGTATAGAACACTAACTACTGCAAAATTTTGGTACGTACCAGATGTACTATCTGGATGTATCTCTCTAAGGGGGGTCTCTCCCTAAGACATCCTCGAAAAATCTCGAGTAGGACTTGGTACTAGGGGATATCTACCGTGCGTGTTTGGGGGTTAAATCGTGATGCTAATTCTTTTTTTATATATATAAAAAAAGTTTTATTTATTATATAGAATGTATTATTCTATTAGAAAAGTATACATTCCTGCAAGTATACATAATCACAATGTCCTAAAAAACTGATGATTTTTTAGGATATTGTCATTATGTTTAAACTATTTACTCTTATCTACCAAAGCAGACAATATCTTTAATATAATTTTCTTTTATTGTATAAATCGACAATAGCACAGTAGGGGTTTCAGAAAATTAGATACAAGAACCAGCACAGGCACTGAAGCCACCTAACCAATACCAATATCTTGTTTGGATTCTTGCCATTTTTCTGAGGCAAAATTGCTTTAAAAGTTTGTTCTTTCTCATCAGATTTCAACCTAATCTTTTAGTAAAACGCGGTATTCAACCGCGTTCGTGCGTCATCAATAATTCACAATACAGTTTTATATTACCGTTTTTTATGTAGGTGCCCTACGACTCAATTCAATTACGTAGAAATATAGTTTGCTAGATGATAGACCGTGTTAGGAAATTAGAGCACTAGATTTGTACACTGCGTAGAAGCGCCTAAGCTAGTAATGGCCTTACCTTCTGCGCTGTGGGTGGTGGGTTCGATCTCCACCGAGAACAAACATATGTGTTATGAACATTGTTTGTTCTGTGTCTGGGTGTTATATTGTATTCTAAGTATAGATTTACAACAAAAAAATACCAATTATAAGTATTCTATACTTAGAATACAATGTCACCATCATCATCAACAGCCTTTAGAAGTTCACTGCGGGACATAGGCCACGCCCATACGTATGTACATGTATAATATAATACAATATTAAACCCGGTAAATATATTAGTTTTATTTATATAATTCTCTTCAATTACTCCCCGACGAAGATTAAGGCTTTACTAACAGGAACATTGTTTCTTATCCGAATCACTTGATTGTGGTAGGTACTTATCTCTGTGGACATAACTCGGGATGTGACTTTAATGAGAGGTTAGTTTTGTTAGCCCCGTATTTTAACAATAGTTTGGTCATTTAAAATAATTTAAGCTCAAACAGAAATAAAACTGCAACTTACAAATGTATGTTACATAAAATGATTATAAATAATATGTATTTACTCATAATTATTTTTAATATTATTATTATATTATTCGGCCGTGGGTAAAATAAAAATACTTGCTTATTAATTTTCGCCTCCAGTAGTTCAATTAAAAGCTTAATATATGACGTCACTGGGCATAATCCGGAACAGGGCTAACCGGAGATAACCCTCGCCAATTTAGACGAGGAAATGCTGCTTGCAATGTTGTAGTTAGTAACATGAACTTTATAAGTAATATGCTCGATGCATACTCCACTTTAAAATAAGGTCCAACTACACAAAAATGAATGGCCGAAAATCTAATAAAAATTACACCCTTTCTCTATATTTATACAGCTACCAATGAAACTGATGGTCCTGAAAACCTATGACACGAAAATAATTGGATATTATGCCATAATATGCTATTACAGAAGCAAACAAATTTTAATCAGATTTATTGCACAAAGTGATTGAGGACATTATAGGCGCACGGCTCAGTACCACCCTTACTTGGTAAGCATACCACCCATTCGCACCAAGCGTTTCGGTTCCACCTTCATTATGCGAACCGCTAAGGAGTGAAACTCATTACCAGCGTTTGTTTTTCCTGACCACTATAATCTGGATGTCTTTGAGGCAATCGGTGTCTTCTATCAGACCGGCTTACTTCATTGTCACTTACCGTCAGGTGACATTGAAGCCAAAAGATAGGCTATTAATGTAAAAAAAAAGTTTTATAATACGCCCTTCCTCACTGTGCACAGTACGCTGTACAGACAAAAAAGTAGCAAGTTACGTGAAGGATTGCTGAAATAGATCCCCAAACGCGACGCGTATCAAAGTTTTAGCTTTGTCTCGGAAGAAAACCGAGTCTTTTTCCTCCAGCCACACATCCAGTTTATTCCCCAGTGATCTATAAAAAGAGTGATAAGTCAAACCAGAGACATGTAGTACACATACAAGACTACTTTTGTCAAAAGTTGAAAACATTAGACGTCAGTATCGAAACATAATAATTCTAAAAAATCAAATAAATTAAATAAATAAATGATAAAATAATACCATTATAATACTAGTGACCCCTCCGGCTACGCACGGGTAAGCAAAAGCTGTCACTGTTAGAACAAAAAATAATCCAAAAAAATGTTTGAAAGAAACAGTGTAGGTTTTTTGTACGTTTAATTTGAAGTAGTCTACTCTGTTCCCAGAAAGCAAGCATATAAGCACCCCTTCATGGTAGATATTCCATCTTTTCGTACCAAGCGCTTTGCTTCCACATTTATTGTACGAACTGCCAAGGTGTGGAACTCCCTACCATCGTCAGTGTTTCCGGATCACTACAACGTCGGAAATTTTAATTCAAGAGTGAACAAGTGGATTATGGCTAAGCGTGCTCCACCTTAGGCTGCATCTTCACTTTCCATCAGGTGTGATGGCAGTCAAACGCTTAGTTATCATTAATAAAAAATATATATATATATATCGAGTTATTTTCTTAAATCGTAACAAACAGACATACTTACACTTTCGAATTGAAAAATCGGTATAAATAAAGCGAGGTATTGCCTAATATGATAAGTCTTACGCGCTTTTTAAGCGCATATTACATAATTATCATGCTGGTTCGATTCCTACCAAAAACAAACATTTGTGTGATTACAAATGTTTGTTCTGTGTCTGCATGTTATATCATAAATACATAGTATTTACGAAAAAAATTAAGAAAGTACCTATTCAGCTATCTAGTTCCCTTAGTTTTACCTACTTAATTTGGGACTAGATGCGTTGTGTGCAATATATACTCGTACCAACATTGATAATATATTTTTTTGTATGTTCAGCACTGACCAAGACTGGCTTCATTCAGCAACAAGCAAATACCTAGTTATCGCGCTCACTAAATTGTCGTATCTCGGAAACATAATTCACCCGGACGACGTGAGGTTAATGAGAAGCTCGGTAACTGCAGTTTGTGACAGAATTAGGCCGCATTGACCAAATTCTATACTACATTATATTTTATATTTATGTTTAAGAACATGTTTACAGAACATCATCGAGCCCCAAACTAAGCATAGCTTGTACTATGGGAACCCGATGACTGTAGAATACTTTAGGTAGGTTTTTTTTTGTAAATACATACTTAGAATACAATATAACACCCAGACACGAAACAAACATTTTACATTATAACCCTAATGCCCTTGAAAGAGACTAACCACCCACAACACAGGGAGTCCTAGTGTGGAGCTAGGCTAGTGAACTAACTAAATGGTAACATTTTAATCGGCAAGTAGGTAACCTGCAAACTTTTGATTTTGCTTTGGTTCTAAATAGTGTTGATAGAATTGGTGCTTACTTACCTAGTGCTTATTTTTTAGAGTTATTTTGTCAAGTTAGAACGTATTTAACTTAGGTAGGTATAACAAAACAACCATTATCTTAGCTACAAATAAATGAATTTATTATTATTATAACATGAAAACGAAAACGCCTAATAGTTTGGTCGACCGTATGCTCGAAAACGTGACAATGACGTGGCGGCAAGACGACATCACATGTAAGGCAAAAAAACAAATTAACTCCATACGGTTCTCGGTTACAACCCAGCTGTCACTTCGATGTTCGTCGGTTTTGACGTCATCCCTCCTAATTACATTTGTTGAACATTGGATGAGATGACGTCAAAAACGACCAATTTCCGTGATGTGACGTTTATTATCTAAAGTTATGTTTGCTTATGCTCCCAATTCCTAAACATTTTGGGTATTTTTTTTTAATTTATACAATTTCATTAGAATCGTTGTTTTGGCTGATCTTGGCGTATCGTAAGTATAGTATTTATTAATTGCGACAATTCACTTCCTGGGCCCACTCCACAGTACTTAAATGATTAGTTGTACCATTCATGGTACTAGCGATACATCAATTTTTATGATGGTACTACTGATCCTAAATAGTTGTCACTAGTACCATTAATGGTACTAAGGATACAAAGCTGTGTCACTTGTACCATTAATGGTACAAATCAATGGTACTTCTGACACAAAGGCAAATAGACTGAGACGAATAAGCATATAGACAACTCACAACTGAAGCCAGTGGTCGAAGAAGTAAATAGAATTGACTTGAAATTTTCAGGTTTTAGGGTGCGTAAAGGCGTACAAACTAAAGAATTCCTGAAATTCTACCCCTAAATTTTACAGTGGATTCTCAAGTGCAATCTAGCCCAAAACGTTGCTTTGTTAGTACTATGATAGCAAGCTAATAATAATACTCATAGGTATACTTTTTTATAAATATATATACTTACACCCAGAAAGAGCAAACAAATGTTTGTCTTGTGTGGGAATCTAATTCATATCCTACAGCGCAGAAGGCATAGAATATTACCAACTGAGCTCTCAGGCCAGTGTTACTAACATGGTAGTACTTTTATTTTACATTCAGCGACTATTGTCTACTACTACTATCGTTGATTATTGTTTTATTGTTGTGAGAAATTATGTTGCTTTACTATTATAAAGCAACATAATTTCTGCTTCGTAAAATTTAAATACTTATCGCTTCAGTCACTTCTCAACCTCTTACTTCAGGATCGTTTTCTCGGTCATCTATGTCTCTGAGCATTGGCATTTTGTCTCTTTTTTGCTTTTTAATGAAAAGGTGTTTTTCCTGTCACAGAAATGAGGAGTAGATTTAGACATAGGTACCGGTTGTAATAAGACCACTTCCGAATACGCCAGGAACGTGTAAAGTTATCTACAACAAGGTCTTACAGATTACCACTTATTAGTACCAATAATACGATTATTTTGCTGAAATTCCCATTTATCAACCAGTCATGTTTTTCGTATAGCGATCAATGATCGCGGGATGGCGATGACTAGGGGCAACGAACCGGTAAGATGATCTCGATTTCCTTTTTCCTGTTTTTGGTGATATGAAGTTTTAACGCATTTTTAAATAAGATACTTATGTTTGTTTTATGATTTATTGTCGATATTCATTCTGAAAACACGGAAAAAACGAACAGAACCTGTCGATATTTTCGTGTTTTTTAATTTTTTTTTTGTAATCAGAACCATGGGCTAAATGCGCAGTAGTAGTCGTAAGTAGTCTTATTACACCCGGTATAGTTTATATTGTATTCTATGTATAAATATAAAAAAAACGTTTGTGAGTATTCGATCAGTCATAGTACACATTATGATTAGCTCGAGGGTAAATGATGGGTAAGATTGTCCTCAAATATGTATATAGCATCTCTTATCTCTTTCTTCACCAGTTCAACTTCGATAAAAGTTTAAGCTTTTCACTATTTTAACCTTAATATTTACAAACTGCAATTGCCATTTTTAAGCTAAATACAGAGAAAATGGGTAGGTATTAAGTAACATAAAATGTCAACTCACTCATGTCGTTGACTGTACCACAGTTACGTGAGATATAGGACAGTGGGTATTAGCCCACTGGGAGTTGGTATTTTAGTTTAAGTAATAACCATTAAGTAGATGCAATGCTTAGATAGCGTGCTCACTATGTTACCATTTTACATAGTTTACGAGCTTTTAGGTTAATGAACGTTTGAAGTAAACAATGCTTTGTTTATGACTAGTGTCGCCCGGTAAAGTACTACTGCTTTGCCTATTTCTCCTGTCAAGCAGCGTGAGAGTCTGTTTAGACGACGCAAAAGATTTCACGCAGTGACCGCACGGGCACCGGTTGTGAAAATCAATCCAAGCTGCTATCAACCACGCGGCGATGCGATGGTGCGTAATCTTTTGCACCGTATAAACGCGCCCTTACTGTGTTCAGGCAGTGATATTACAGGTACAGTTCAGTTCAGTTCAGTTCATTTATTCATATACAATTAAATTGAATTGTATTTGAAATTATGGACACCACAACACATAGATAGAACAAATTAAAATTAAATGAAATAAAAACCATGCAATAAAAATGTCAAAACTAGCTTCCCTAATCCCTAGTCTAAATTACACATTATTATAAGTCACAAATTCATTTAATGTATAGAAACACCCTTTCAACAATAACTTTGTAAGGCGCGATTTAAATATAGTGAGACCGTTGCCTTTCATGTCAGTAGGAAGCAAATTAAAGAATTTTACAGCTTGATATCGAGAGCCATGCTTTACAACATTCAACCTTGGGCATAAAGGTGCCTCGAGATCCTTACGTCTTGTAATTAGTCTATATTGTCTTTGTTCACTTGTTTCATATTTATATGGATTTTTTACAATGTCCGAAAGAAGTATCAAAATGTACATGAGGCTTAACACCTGTATACTCAGATCGATGGACACAGTATATCTAAGAGTACGACCTGCGAGGCAAGTTTATAAGTAATGATGATTACTTTGGTGGGCCATCTGTTTTTTGCATCAGGAAGTCGTATAAAAGAGCCCGTAGCACCGCTTTAGGTGTAGAATTAGAACATTATTCATTGCCTCGTAAGTCACGCACGCTAGCAACTTTCCCTACGATGCACTACCTTGCGTCTATCAACTTTAGGCAATTTTACTTTACAGAAGTTAAGCCTCATCTGTTTGTTTCACCAGTCAGCGCCTACATCTAAACCGAAACACAGTAACGCTGCTTGGAGGCATAAATATACATGGTAGTATTTCTCTGAATAAGTCCTTCACAAGAGCCCTACTGCTACTGCACAGATTAAAAATTTCAAATCTTTACGACTGGTGGTCTAAGCAGTAAATTGTACATACAATGTCATTATCATTTCTGCGAGCGCCCGTTGGTAGTAATACGCTTCGTTGCCTGCCAAATTATAAACTTATGAGTACCTCACATGTAAAATGTTGTTGTAACATAAGCTAGTGAGATGAAAGCTTTAAATCACTGCGGGTGAGTTTGTGTTCCTAGTAGCACAAAGGCCCATTTTTGTAAGGTTCTAAATGCAAGCTGAAGTTTTTGAAATGGGTTTCTCCAAAATGGTGAATACCTATCGTGGTTAATTAAAGTCCCAAACATGTAAAAAAGCAATTACTAGGTACTTATGAATAAAGCAGTAAAATTTTCAGTTGTACACTGGACTTTTGCAAATTGGAAACGAAGTAGATTCTTCAATGTTATCTACGTGGAGTTAATTTCAACTTTTTGCTGACTTTAATATCTCACCCTGAGACAGCTACTTTTACAAAGTTCTGTAGAACAAAGTATCATGTACCTACAATGAGATGTCTGTTGTACCTACACGATTTTAAGACATTTGAGGGTTTACTAAAAAAAAAATATTTTTATTCTACCTTTATTTAATAAGGTAAACAAAGTAATATACTTTTGCACCTAAATAAATCGTAGGTTCGAGTCCGATCGTCAACGGATTTAACCGAATAGTTTATTATTTTTTGAGAATACTTTATCCATAAGCTTATGTAGCAAACTTTACTTTTGGAAAAGAGAGAGAAGAGATCTAAGATAAGCTAAGCCAGTTGACGCTAAATAACGCTCAATCGGGAGACTCGACGTAATAATGCGCTAGCGAGAATTTAAACAGTCATAAAACTGACGGGGCGTGCCTAGAATAAGGGCGGGTTTATACGGCGCGAAAGCTTTCGCCGCGCGGTTGAAAGATATTTACCGAAAATCGTCTCTATGTTCTAAATAATAACGTTCAAATTCCTACGGCGCGAAAGCTTTCGCGCGGCGGCCGCGCGGCGGCCGCGCGGCCGCCGCGCGGTTGAGAGATCTATACCGAATATCGTCTCTATGTTCTAAACAATAACGTTCAAATTCCTGTCAAGCAGCCAACCGCGTGGTCACTACGCGGTTGACACAAGTAAAATGAAGACATTTTAACCCCTTTTTTCAAGTTAGGGGTCCACGGGGTCCAATTTTGAAAATAATAAAAATGATCTTAGTTTGACTATAAAATTCTCGGAACATGATTTTAACCATAACTTGAGTATCCCCTACACTCTTTGCTAGGGATCAACTTGAACTTTAGTATGCAGTGTTTGAATCGTTTTCAATGAATTACGATCAAGTTAAAATAAATATAATGGATTAAATTGTAATAGAATACTGCAAAATGTGGATATGTACCAAATGTACTATCTGGACATACTTCTGACTACCCTTTTAGACTTCCTCGAAGAATCTTGAGTAGGTACTTGGTACTAAGAGATTGGAGGGGATATCTACCGTGCTTGGGGAATAAAGTCATAAAACTATTTCTTTCTTAAATATAAAAAGAAAGGCTCAACTTTACAGTATAAGAAGGTAGACTATGACCTGATCATTGAGTTGCAACTAAGATGCAAGAGGATTACTGTGGAAGGCTATGTACAAAATAACGATCTCTATAGGGATTCGGGACATTAACATAGAGAGTTTGTCCATGATGCCACTAAACAATATACGGAATCTTCATCACCATAATGATGTCGAGGCTAATCAACTCTTTGATAATCAAGTTCTTACTAGAAGATAACTGACAAAAAACTTTAATGTTAAAAAGTACAATTAATAACAAACTATCGCAACGTAGGACAAAAAAAAAAAATTTTTTTAACCTTGGGGTCCCTGGGACCAACAAATTATTAAAGGTTAAGTAAGTCAAAATCATCAAAATGATGCTGTCAGTGAATGATACTGTGGGTAATATTAAATAAGATCATATCTGCTTTTTTCAAACTTTATAGAACCCAACATCATCATCATCACCACTGCTGATCTGGCCCACGTAGGTCTCTACTATTACGCTTTCAGGAAGAACTAATTTAACTTTTGCGCCAACTTCCCGTAACCCCAATGTCGTTGGCCCACTGGATTTTGTGCATTATCTTTCAGTTCATGGTCGCCATTTGAGAATCATTTATTGCTCTGTGGTTCTACGAGATAAATACCCATTGCTACTTTAACTTGCTGATTCTGAAAGCTATGTTGGTGATTTGGTTCTTCTACGGATTTCATAATTCTTGATTCCATCGCGTAGGAAAATTTACATATATTATCATAACATAACTTTCTTTTCTAAGTGAGTGATATTTCAATAGTTCACATTTTATGGAGCTGAGCTTCTATTATAAGAGAGATAGATCAAATTATCCACGGTTTTCAGGTTGAGTGTATCTCAATCACAATACTGCCTGTGGTTTGGTAACCTATAGTGTGAAATGCTTGACAAAAGGGAGAAATATTCAGCCAAGCTATTCTTTCAAATCATATTATATTTATAAAATATTTTAAACCTCAAAAACTGAGATTCATTTGCAAAAGAAGAAATAAAGTGGTGATCAGCTGTTTAATATATTTTGAACCTCAAAAAACTGAGATTGACTTACAAAAGAAGATATAAAGTGGTGATCAGCTGTTGTTACGCCATTCGAGCTAATTTAAGTACGTTCGATTTTAGGTCCTTATTTTAATGTTAGCTAAGTAAAAAATCTGCGAGGTTGACGACAAGAAACCATACATTAGTAAGCTCGCCAATGGTATTTTCAGAGTGGTTGTATGAGTGTGGCTCCCCTCTATCAGCCGTAAGAGGCAGAAATAAGACAGCACAAAAAATATCAAAAATGCAGTTTGGGTTGAAATACTAGAAAAAGAATTCAACACGGATCTAGTCCACAGACGGCAGCTTTATCAACGGTATATGTGGATAATCTTTACCAAATATAAGAATTTTTGTCCTGACCTAATAGACAACGCACAGCCTAAACCGTAATGTAAACTGGTCGTAGAAACTTAACATTTTCAGGGTATATTTGTCTTGGTACATAGAGGGGTATCAAAGGCAAGGCCCTTACACTCAAACCGTATAATTAAAACATAAAATAAATCATTAAATAAAATAAAAATAAAATTTCAGTGCCGGATATTTAAACCATCAAACTGGATGTTATTCTGCATTAAAATCTCGCATAAAAAAAATGTATTACGATCTTTTTTGAAATCACCCATGAAATCATTGTTCATTTGTTCGGGTAAAATTTTTCTATGCTTGCGGCCACCGTGATTTCAACTCAATTTACTAGACGAAAACGTTGAAATTCCCTGATACCGAGCCAACCGCGCGGCGGCCGCGCGGTTGACAACATCAATATCGAATACCGTCTTTATATTCTAGAAAGCAACGTTCAAATTCCTATCAAGCGGCCAACCGCGCGGCCGCCGCGCGGCCGCCGCGCGAAAGCTTTCGCGCCGTCTAAACGCGCCGTAAGGCGACGCTTTACAAAAGAAAAGTTAAATTGTTCGGCCTTTTAAATGTCGGCAGCCATTATCTGATTTCTCATCTCATTGTAAGTATAGTTTTTTTTTATTTGACTTGTTGATGGAACAAGCAGATGGCTCACCTGATCTTAAGTGGTTACCATCACCTATAACAAAGCATTGTCTTGTAGGTCACGTTCGTAAGAGGCATGCCCTACGACGCACTATACAGTTCAAAAAATTTTGGAAAATTATATTTAAAAAAATCTAATCTGCTACGTGAATGTGCTACCAATAGGTCAGTAGCAACCCCTAAGCCTCTTTTATGTTAATATTTTAAGTACAACCGCTTTGAAAATTAGAAGCCCCAAATTACTTTCATAATATAATATTCCTAATAAAGATCTATGTACTCGCTAGTTAATTTGCCTTTGAAATACAGTACGGTCGGTGTTATTTGTACAAGCGCCTTTGTAAACATTCCTTAGAGTTAGTACCTAATCGAGTATCCACACTCTATACCACAATGGTGACGACCGATGTAGCGCGGTGGGCGAGTGTCCGCCTGCGACGCATGAGGTTGCGGGTTCGATTCCCGCCTCGGGATAAATGTTTGTACGATCTGCAAATATTTATTCCGGGTGTTCTGGGTTTTCTATGTATAATAAAAAATATCTATGTACGTAATATATTATGTACGAAGTATATCAGTCATCTAGTACCCATAACACAAGCTCTGCTTAGCTTGGGGCTAGATGATGCGGTGTGGATTGTACAGCATTAAAAAAAAATGGTAATTTTTTTATACAATTATAGCTGATGAAACAAACTAATGGCCCACCTGATGTTAAGTGGTTACCATCGCCTATAATAAAGCATTGCCTTGTAGGTCACGTTCGTTAGAAACGTAACACACTGCTCTACATTCATCAACCTAAGGTATACAGGTGTAAGCCTCATGTGCCTGTAATTTCCATTTACTTTATAGGTCTAAATTTACAACCTAAATTATACATACAGCAAACGAATGCAAGAAATTATTAATGACCAGTTTTAATGTGCAACGAATATCCGTTAGATACTCTACGAATTTTACCCAGTTTCAGTATCCTACGAACATCCGTTAGTTAAAATCAAAAAGCATTTATTAAGTAATCTCCAGGGATCATTAAGAACCGTGATGAACTATGAACCAATGGACGCGTGTAATATATTGGAACCGGGTATTAGTCTTTTGTCGCATAATTTATCATCACATAACTTGTTCATATAACAACCAACAGCTTATCGGGCGGGTAACAATGATTAGGTGGAGTTTTTACAGTTGGTAGTTTGGGATTCTTAGTACTAACGGACGCTCGTATATGATAAAGGAATAGGTGTATATACAAGCGAACAATATGGCGAGTCGCTAAGTGCTACTTTTGTTCAGCTTGGCATAAAATCGTACAGCCACGACGTTCAAGGATTCAATAAGACATTAATCTACTTCACTTCTTACAAAAAACGAATTATGTAGTGCCAGCAAAATTAGGCCTTAGATTTTCGTGACCTGATTCTTCGAAGATTTATAGCTAGCTTTGAACAATTAATAAGCAAAGCACGGAGATATAACTCAAGCCTTTATCACTTACACCGGACAAGCCATTAGTAGCGATTAGCGGGACGTGAGGGTGGAGAAAGCTATAGTAACTTGGTACTTAGAAAGATTACTGCATGACAACCTCTTATACAGTAAGTAAATAATTTAGAGGGTTCGCCGACGTGCAATTTGCTAAACTGATAGAAGGTATTGATAAAATAAGGTCAATGCGTTGGCAACATGAAACACCCCAGAGGGTACAAACACTTACAAAACTGTAAACGACACTCGTAGTGTGCGAGTGACAAGTGGGCAATTGACTAACAATTACCTGGAACCGTATTCAAACTGGAACACAGCAAGGTGCTTGGCGACAGAAATAAGCATAGTATTTCCCCTGATGAATCTTTTACTCAGAGCGTTACTACTACTAAAATAATGGCTCACAAAGTGGTCGGACTATGTCAATATCTGGTGAGATTCTATCGAAGTTCCATTTATGAAAGCCCACATTGCATATAGATTTATTTTATAATATTTCGCGTAGAATAGTGTAAGGGGTTTGCGTAATGCGTCACGTCGTTATGATAATGAGACAGTTGCTAACTGTATAAGGCTGCATCGACGATTTATGACTTTTAGATTCCGTTTACCACTTCGGTTCCTTGCCAAGGGTATTATGAACTTGTCTGAAAGATTTTGAGCATAAAAACACTTATTCAAGATACAGATTGCCACACTGTATGGCAATACAGCGTTTTGGGGACGCTTCCGATTGGTATCTACTGATTTGGATTAGTTGAGCTATGGAGTAGGACGTCCTCCTACCCGATGGACTGACGACATTGTTAAGACCGCAGGAACTCGATGGATGGAAAGGGTTCAAATCGTTCTTTCTGGAAACGTGTAGGGGAGGCCTATGCCCAGCTGTGAACTTCTACAGGCTGGTAATGATGATAAAACATACAATATATTGTATAAGTTTTTCAGGATTTTTACTTCTGGCATCGCAATATTTTTGTAAAGATCTAATTCAAGGTGCACCACCTGTGGGATACTAAGAACGATTATGATTATATTATAATTTTTTTTTGTCCAAACTTGAACCCCCGCTATACCCGTTTAAGGAATTAATTTGAAGAATTCCTTTCTTAGTACACCTTTACGCACCAATACGAATGTACCCTGAAAATTTCAAGTTACGGCGACCAGTGATTTAGGCTGTGTGTTGTCTATATGTTAATCAGTCTGTCAGTCAATCAGCAAGTCAGGGCAATGATTCTTATAATCAGCATAAATAAAGATTTTAGAAACTTACCAATGTGTAAAGAGCGCTAGCGTAGGCGGCGTGTTTGACATGCAATGTCCGACAACACGAAAGTGTGGTGTCATGCTCGTGTGCGGTCCACGCTTTCATCTGAAAAAACATTTGGAAATTCTAAAAGAAAATGTCATAAACAAATTTCACTTTGTGTGAAATTACAGACGATGTTATCAAAATAAATTAAGTTTAAACCATGTTGCGATGGTAATATTGGTAACCGCCAAATATCAGGCGAGACATTTTCCTCGTATAAAACAACGATTGTCCACCCAGGCGAACATGTCACGTGAACCATGGGTCGAATACCACAATAAATAAATATTTGTGTACTATTAGCACCTAAGTATAGATGACTATAACGTTCAAACTATTATGCAGACCCTGCTTAGTTTGAGGCTACATGGTGTTTATATACTAGCTGTGCCCGCGACTACGTCCGCGTGGAATTTAAGGCTTGGTATTCCTGCAACTTTAGGCATTTAGCGCTGTCTCGGGCCGCACGCGAAATACGTAGCGCAGACGCAGCGGCAGTGAACTCGTATGCCCCCGCCAGCGACATAGTATAGCAATTAGCAGTAGGATCATTTTATTTGACTTTAGAAATTCATCTTTTGTGATCAAACTTTGTTTATAGTAAAGTAATAGTTTCGTAAATAAATGAAGGAACCTCCCTATTTTTGTTTTCTAAGCATAATAAGGTATTATTTTGCCGGTTTTTTAGCGCTGAATGTGGTTGTGGTTGTGGATTCGATTCCCGCCTTGGGACAAATGATTGTAGGATCTGTAAATATTTGCTCCGGCTGTTCTGGGTATTTTCTATGCATGATAAAATATATATATCTATGTAATGTATTATATTATGTGTAATAGTATACCCATAACACAAGCTCTGCTTAGCTTGGGGCTAGGTGATGCTGTGTGGGTTGTCCAGCACTATATTTTTAAATTATTAATTTTGTAAACAATATGAAGACGGAACAAGCAAGTTGCCCACCTGATGTTAAGTGCAGCTATTGCCTATAATAAAGTAAAGTCTAGCTACGTTTGTAATATTCTCTATTTGGTCTTCTTTATTTGGTTATTTCGTCGTATCTTAGAAACAGGGGCATAACTGTAAAAAGTCAACTTTACAGGAGAAGATTTTTTCTGATTATTTTATAAATTGAAATATTTTTAGTATTAAGGTGGTTCGATTTCCATACAAATGTATTTTACCAATTGTAGGCTAAGGTAGTATAATTTCACATTGTTATAAATATTGTTGGTGTTTTTAGTGGTTTTCATTTGCGTGAAATTATATTTTATTAAAGAAAACAGAAGAGTAATAGCAAAACTAGCATCGAAATTTTAGTTCATGTCTGTCAGTGTTTATGTGGACACAGATAGTGTCGTCACTTACGATTACGATTCTATATGTGTGAGTTTCGCGACGTTGCCAGCTCGCGGCAATCGCGGGTCGTGGGTTATTGCCGCTCTTCTTCGTGTTTTCATAATAAGTTCGGCTTAAAAAACTAACTTTGGAGGATTGAACATGTATTGCCAACATAATAAGTTTCGGATAATTATGGGAAAACATTTTATTACGAACCATAGTAATAACTTTATTATTATGAGGTACATATCAAAAGGACTCTCGACTGTAATCCCCAGGCACAGTAGACATCCATCCGTTAGGGCAGCCGTCATACCTCAGTTCGTAGTAGCTTTCTGCGCTGTAAGTGGTGGGTTGGACCCCACCGTGTACAAACATTTGTGTGATAAACGTACCTAGATGTTTGTTCTGTGTCTGGATGTTATGTTGTATTTACAAAAAAATACATAGGTATACAAGTATTCTATCAGTTATCTGGTTTCTATAGTACAACCTATGCTTAGTTTGGGGCTAAATACGAATATGTGGTCAGGTTTTCAATTCAAAATGGCGGGTACAGATCATAGTACTAAAACTGATATGGGTGTCGTTTTCTACTAATTTGGGGGTGCTGATTACGAATATCTGGTTAGATTTGAAATTCAAAATGGCGGGTGCAAATGATGGTACAAAAAACTGACATGGGTGTCGTTTTCGACTAATTTGGGGGTGCTGATTACGAATATCTGGTCAAATTTGAAATTCAAAATGGCGGATACAAATCATGATACAAAAAACTGACATGGGTGTCGTTTTCTACTGATTTGAGGGTGCTGATTACGAATATCTGGTCAGATTTGAAATTCAAAATGGCGGATACAAATCATGATACAAAAAACTGACATGGGTGTCATTTTAGACTAATTTGAGGGTGCTGATTACGAATATTAGGTCAGATTTAAAATTCAAAATGGCGGGTACAAAAAACTGACATGGGGGTGTCGTTTTCGACTGATTTGGAGGTGCTGACTACGAATATCTGATCAGATTTGAAATTCAAAATGATGGGTTCAATGGCGGGCATCAGTAAACTCAAATCAGTTGAAAACGACACCCATGTCAGTTTTTTGTACCATTATTTACACCCGCCACTTTGAATGTCAAATCTGATCAGATTTTCGTAATCAGCACCCCCAAATTAGTCGAAAACGACACCCATGTCAGTTTTTTGTCCCATTATTTGTACCCGCCATTTTGAATTTCAAATCTGACCAGATATTCGTAATCAGCACCCTCAAATCAGTAGAAAACGACACCCATGTCAGTTTTTTGTATCATGATTTGTATCCGCCATTTTGAATTTCAAATTTGACCAGATATTCGTAATCAGCACCCCCAAATTAGTCGAAAACGACACCCATGTCAGTTTTTTGTACCATCATTTGCACCCGCCATTTTGAATTTCAAATCTAACCAGATATTCGTAATCAGCACCCCCAAATTAGTGGAAAACGACACCCATGTCAGTTTTTTGTATCATGATTTGTATCCGCCATTTTGAATTTCAAATTTGACCAGATATTCGTAATCAGCACCCCCAAATTAGTAGAAAACGACACCCATGTCAGTTTTTTGTATCATGATTTGTATCCGCCATTTTGAATTTCAAATCTGACCAGATATTCGTAATCAGCACCCCCAAATTAGTGGAAAACGACACCCATGTCAGTTTTTTGTATCATGATTTGTATCCGCCATTTTGAATTTCAAATTTGACCAGATATTCGTAATCAGCACCCCCAAATTAGTAGAAAACGACACCCATGTCAGTTTTTTGTATCATGATTTGTATCCGCCATTTTGAATTTCAAATCTGACCAGATATTCGTAATCAGCACCCCCAAATCAGTAGAAAACGACACCCATGTCAGTTTTTTGTATCATGATTTGTATCCGCCATTTTGAATTTCAAATCTGACCAGATATTCGTAATCAGCACCCCCAAATTAGTGGAAAACGACACCCATGTCAGTTTTTTGTATCATGATTTGTATCCGCCATTTTGAATTTCAAATTTGACCAGATATTCGTAATCAGCACCCCCAAATTAGTAGAAAACGACACCCATGTCAGTTTTTTGTATCATGATTTGTATCCGCCATTTTGAATTTCAAATCTGACCAGATATTCGTAATCAGCACCCCCAAATCAGTAGAAAACGACACCCATGTCAGTTTTTTGTATCATGATTTGTATCCGCCATTTTGAATTTCAAATTTGACCAGATATTCGTAATCAGCACCCCCAAATTAGTCGAAAACGACACCTATGTCAGTTTTTTGTACCATCATTTGCACCCGCCATTTTGAATTTCAAATCTGACCAGATATTCGTATTTAGCCCCAAACTAAGCATAGGTTGTACTATAGAAACCAGATGACTGATAGAATACTTGTATACCTATTATTTTTTTGTAAATACAACATGACATCCAGACACAGAACAAACATCTAGGTACGTTTATCACACAAATGTTTGTATACGGTGGGGGTCCAACCCACCACCTACAGCGCAGAAAGCTACCACGAACTGAGGTATGACGGCCGAACTCATTATGAAAACACGGAGAAGAGCGGCAATAACCCACGACCCGCGATTGCCGCGAGCTGGCAACGTCGCGAAACTCACACACATATAGAATCGTAGGCGTACGTGACGACAATATCTGTGTCCACTTATACACTGACAGAAATGAACATTAGCAAACTTTGTACTGTTTTACCCCCTCCACTCCCGTTTTCTGGAATTATTTTTGTAACATCTTATGAAAATTATTGTATCTCTCAAATTTAATTAAAATCTGTCGATAAATAACGCTACAGTAAACTTCCCTCCTTTTCCCCCTTTTTTTACATCCAATCAAAAATCGCAATCGACAAAAAAATTCCTTTAGCTCAAGGAATATGTGTGCCAATTTTTGTCAAAATCGGTGGAAAACTGCGACCTGTAGGCGAAAACAGACAACCGGGCAAAAGCATTTTTGCCCTATCTGGAAACTGGACACTTCGCTCGCTTCGCTCGCTCGGTCAATAATAATAATAATGCTGGACAGTCCACACAGCATCATCTAGCCCCAAGCTAAGCAGAGCTTGTGTTATGGGTACTAGATGACTGATATACTTAACACAATACATTACATACATAGATATTTTTTATTATACATAGAAAATACCCAGAACACCCGGAATAAATATTTGCAGATCGTACAAACATTTATCCCAAGGCGGGAATCGAACCCGCAACCTCCTGCGTCGCAGGCGGACACTCGCCCGCCGCGCCACATCGGTCGTCAGTTGTTGTTTATATACGTTTTTGAACTCATGCATGATGTAAACACCAATTATATTTTTTATTTATAGTGCAAATGGTCAATGCAGCACATGGCACGCAGAGGTAGGATATAGACAAAATATAAAAATCGGACAGCGATATTCATTAGTTATACCTACTAGTATTCTTATACTATGGCACTATGACCGCAACAGATCATATCATATTTACTTACTTTCTTATATTTTTATAGTGCATTCTTTTAATTTATTATTTTTATGCCTATAAACGACTTTTTTCGCTGGCGTTGTTTATTGCACATTATGAAACTTGCAATAATTATATAAATTCGTCAAAAACTTATTGATTGGTGCACTAAATTCGCCGCGGAAAAAATTGACACAGGTCCGTCGTCTGTAAGCGCCAGCGCGCGACTGATCGCCGCCGGGCTTGTGCATTTTGTGGTTATTTAAACATAGTGATTATGAAAATAATTTTAACAAGTCAAAATCTACGAATTTGTTTAGATATATTTTGTGTCTTTAAATCAGTACAAAAAAAAAATTCAAAATATCAGTAGTTTAGTTTTCATGTTGAAAAAACATTTGTAAATGGGGTAACTTTGGGGTTTTTTTTTATCAAGTGAAGTTCATCAGATCTTGTAACCGAATACGAATTTGACTAGACCAGACCCTTAAGTATTAAATATATTTTTTTCAAAATTTTAAACACTATTTTCTATGTCTCAGATGCTTTTAAAAATCACAAAAGCGCGGCCTTCTGGGAATAGAGGCCGTTAACAAAAAAGTTATTTATTTGACGGCGCAGTAGTGGCATGCGCGTGGGCTTTTCACCTCAATTTTATTTATTTGTATAGATAATTTGTAAGATTCCGAAAGGTTCGTGAATGGCCCCTCCATTTACGAACGGTTCAAGATCGTTCTTTTTGAAAACGTATGGAGAAAGCCACTGCTTCTTAAGGCAGATGATGATGATGATTATTTGGTAAACGCGCTAAACGCTACCTACGTTGTTTTATGGTGATAGCCTTATTGCTTGTTGAAATGGTAGCTTAAAATGGGTAGAGGTAGGACAAGGGAGTTACCCTATAAGCTCTACGTTAGAGCAAATTAGCCCTTGCTTACATAAAAAGAGCCATTCGCCGCATCCACCGCGCCTTTATTAGAGTAATTTTTGTATAATGTTTACCTACTGATCCCAAAAAATAAACATAAAAGATCGTTTGAGAGTTGTTTTGGGTAGCAGACTTATGCCCAAGTCCTTTTTAGGGTTCCGTACCTAAAGGGAAAAAGGGACCCTATTACTAAGACTCCGCTGGCTGTCTGTCTGTCTATCACTAGGCTGTATCTCATGAACCGTGATAGTTAGAAAGTTGAAATTTTCACAGATGATGTATTTCTGTTGCCGCTATATAATAACAAATATTAAAAAAACAATAAAATAAACATTTAAAGGAGCTCTCATACAACAAATATGATCTTTTTGCCGTTTTTATTATAGAGAGTGGTACGGAACCCATCGTGCGCATCGGTTCTAAGTGAAGGGCTCATCCGGAGAAGTACTACCACTATGCCTATTTCTGTCGCCAAGCAGCTTGCTGTGTTCTGGTTTGTAGGGTTTGGTTGCCGGTGTAATTACAGGCACACAAGGCTTAGCACCTGTGTGCCTCAGGTTGATGGACGCAGAGTAATGCATCGTAGGGCTCGTTAACGAGCGTGACCTGCAAGGTATTGCTTCGTAATAGGTAATAGTAACCACATAACATCATGTAGGCCATTTGCTTGTTCCATCAGCAGGTCACATAAAACAAAATATTTTTGTTATTTTTCTGGTCATAAAATATTTGCAAAGTTTTCAAACTATTAATTTATTTCATTTAAGTTTCAATAACTTGGACGTCATGGCAATGAAAGAAGAAAAGTTCAGTTGCTAAGTTTTAGAAGCTGTACGAGAAATTTAAATAGTCTCAGGTTTATGAACCCATAAACCGGTGATCAAGCAAACTACTATTCTATTCTATTTCTATTATACTAGCAAACTCACGAGTAAGTGGAAATAAATGCTGTTAATTATTGGTCTCATACATAGGCTCAAAGCCGCACAGCGGGCTATGGAAAGAGCCATGCTGGGAGTTTCACTGCGAGGTAGAATTAGAAATGAAGAAATCCGTAGATGAACCAAGGTCACCGACATCAGTAATCAGTAAGTCTAAGTGGTAATGGGCAAGCCATATAGCTCGTAGAACCGACAACTGCTGAAGAACAAAGGTTCTCGAATAGCGATCACAAACCGGAAGACAAAGCGCAGGACGTCCTCTTACCCGATGGACTGGCACCATCGTTAGGACCGCGAAGTCAAGAAAGGGAGAGAACTCAGAATCGTTTTTCTTGGAAACGTAGTCCAGGCCTATGTCCAGCAGTAGACTTCTACACGCTGTTGATGGTGATAATCTCTTACCAATGGATGATGACAAACGGAGGCAGAACTCCTTCTAAGCAATATTTAATAATAATCACGCGGGCGAGGCGCGCCGGGAGTAGTAATATAAAACAAATATTTTTGTTAGAAACGGGACGTTGATCATTGTTGAGCTTCATTATATCCATTTATGTCGACAGTTCGACATGTATGCCTAAGATTGATAAACGCAGAGTAGTGTATTGTAGAATACATTCGTAACGTAACCTGCGAGGTAATTATTTGTGATAGGTGACGGTAACCACTTAAGATCAGGTGGCTCACCTGATCTTAAGTGGTTACCTCAGCTTGTTTCAAGCCAGTTGTTGTTGTTGTAGCAAGTCGCTTAATAAAAATTTTCAAGAATCAAACTGGAAAGTCATGTATAAATACTGTGCTGATAGCATAAATATTGATGTTTCAAAAGTTAGTATTATTTTACCTAATGGACTTTCTCAGTCCCAGTCTCGTATAATTTTACGTCTGCGTCGGTATTAAAATATGATTGGCAAAACTCTACGCATCTCGATGTAAGTAGAAACCCTTACTTAAATCAATAATAACAGTAAATATTGGTCCTAGAGGTGATATCAAACCCACACTTCCTTTTATTCTGATCACACTCCTGCTACAGAGGCTATCAAAGTTTAATAAAAGGATTAATGGGAGTTTTATGTAGTTCCAATATTAGTTTTTTCCCAAAAGGCGAAAGTAGGCATTAATGTATATCTATACTAATTATAAGAACTTTTGTCCTGACTGATTGACAAATAGACAACGCAAAGCCTAAACCACTGGTCATACAGGCTTGGAGTTTTCAGGGTATAGGTATACTCCTCTTGCTGCGTAGAGGTGTGATTGTGTTGATTGTAAGACTCCAATATTGAGGTTTGCACGCCTACTAAATATATATATTGATATATTCCCTTGATAAACATCAATAAGATAGGAGCTTATAGAAATTTCACGCACTGCCATCTAGCAAAACTAAGCCATAAATAAGCAAAGCATGTAAATGAGAACCAGATAGTTCTTAATTTATTGTTTGACAAAACGGGTATAGGGTATAAGTATAGTAGGTACCTAGGTAAAATAGGTTTAGCGTGTAAGTATAGTAAGTTTAAGGGACAGTACTACCATAACCTAAGGTAGCTGGCACAACGTTAAGTAGAACCCAGCACAAGTAGTAAAGCTAAGGTAATTTATACCAAACGAACTTGACGAAGCTAGGTACAGTCAATAATTCCAATCTATAAATCTATATTATTATATGTATCGTTTTATCGATTCTACCTATCCTTACCATCTGTCGTTAGTGACACAAAATTATACACGTAGGTGAGGTGTGTCATTGACTCAGTTAGTTTAAAAACCACATTAGATGATACTAGAATACAATAGGAAATATACAATACACAATATACAATATACAATACAATAACAATACACAATATACAATACAATAGGATTATACGAAAAACGGTAGAAACCAAGCCGTCAATTTCTTGCTTGTTCTTCTACGCTTAGTCGCGAGGAAGTGGCACCTAGATTTTTTTAGAATTAAAACTATTCAAAATGGTTTCCGGATATTACTGGACAAATGCTTTTTAACTAAAGCTAAAGCTAAAACGAGAAAATAAATTGCAAAAAGTTATAGAAGCATTTCTCTACAAGTTTTGTAGAATTATATTCAATTTGACGTTTTTTTAAACAATTTACCTTTAATGCCACGCAGAAGTTATTTTTCGAAAGCTGGATAAAATTATCATGTTACACCAACTTTTCACAACATTGTTTGTTTACGTTCGTAATTTGAATATGAATCACGAGTGGGTAGAGACGTGCGTCCAGTAGCGACGCCTCACGGCAACTGAACTGACACGGCTGAAAGGGCTACGAGAGCTGGCTGTAAGTTCTGTAGAGCTGCTACGTTTGCTACGTGCTACAAACTTTCCGAGGAATCAAAATGGTGCTCGATAATATTTACCTCTAGCTCAAATAAATAAATGAGTCACTTACATTCTACTAGGTAGGAAGGTACTTCACTGTATTTGGAATAACACAATATAAGAAATCTGAGAAGTGGCCTACCGTATCTGGAAATAGAGTTGTGAACCTAAAATTCTTCTCCTCTTTTATTTATTAAAAGTATTGACAGTGTAATGCGGAACATGTACTAACATGCTTTCCAAAGATTGCACATAAGTAAGTATATTTTAATCTACTTATTAAATTAAATAACTCACTATATTTTATTTTCAATATAATTATATTTTACATGGAATACAATATAACACCCAGGCATAGAATCAATATATATAATATGTTCATCCCCAATTTTTTGTTCTAGATGAGCAACGAACCCACAACCTACAATGCAGAGCTATGAGGCCAGTCACTGCTTTGAATATGTTCCAATTAAAATCGCTCAAGATATTGACAAAACTTATTTATTTCAATTCTCTAGATCTGCATATTGAATACTAAAGGCGTACAAAGTGAACAAAGTTAATTAACGGAGTGAAAGGGTTCGTGTTAATCTTCATTTGAGATTCTCTAAAAGATTCTTGATTTCTTGATTCATTTCAACGGTTCCGTAGCTCATAATGGAAAAACGGGACCCATTTTTCCCCCAAACCTTTCTTTAGCTTTCTGAGCAACTTTATAACCTATACGGAAAGAAATGCTCGCGGGATTTGTTTTCCACCAAGAATATTATTATTCTCAGGCATATTGTTTTAAATAAAATAAATATTTGCTTGAACCAACAATAACGTCTCATTTCAATAAACATGATATTCTCCATGAAAAATAATATTAAAACCATAACAATAAAATGCTGAATTCGAGAATATATTATTAACACGTTTCTATTACTTCATTTGAATGCGACATTGTTTACAATTAAAACAAGCAAACAAATTTATGACGTCATTTGTTTGCATGAGTTTCATTCAAATCAAATATTTGCTTGAACGTGAGCTTAATAACCAACTCATATTGAATGTGAAATGAGCCACACGTCGAAGACATAAGGATTAATTTTGAATGTTTTATTATAAAGTAGTGGTTTGTACGTGCCTGAATCTTATTTCCGACAAATACACGTCTGAGAGTAGTACCTACAGTACACAACACTTGTCTCTTTTTGTCAATTAGGCTGAATAAGCCGAGAGAATGGTAATTCTAGGCAAACCTGTTCTGGGGCCTCGTAATTATTTTGAGCTGAGGCGGGACTGAAACAAGAATTTGATTGTCAAAGCTGAGCCTGTCTGAAATTTAAGTTTCAAAGAATTTCATTTGGAAATTGACACTATCGAAACTTGAATTTGAAGATGTTTCGTTATGAGAATTGAGTCTCTGTTTAAAATTATATGTTAGGTATTGGTGTGGGTAAATCGTTACCCTTGGCGCTGTGTAAAATAATCTACAGGCTATATTATGATCTTTTGTTTTTGAATAGGGAAAGAATTATATTTCCTATCAGTGAAATTTCATGACGTGGCTTGTGTATTTACAAAGTATTTTCATTAAATCATGGGATGTTTTGCAGACAGCGTTAATTTATGCATTGGTGTTGCTATCAGCACATTGCAGTTTTCAAATTGAATTTCAGAGCCAAAGCCAACAAAAAATATTGTCAAATGATTTGAAAAATGTTGACAGCCGTCCCAGCTCGGATGGTAGTAGCTTTGCCCTCTGGCCTATAGATCGGAGGTTCGATCCCCACCGAAGATAAACATTTGTATGATAAGCATAGATGTTTGTTCTTTGTCTGGGTATTATATTGTTTCCTAAGTATATATTTTCACAAAAAATAAAGTAAGAAGTATATTTGTATCAGTTTTGTATCAGTCATTTGGTTCCCATAGTGCAAGCTTTGCTTATATTGGGGCAAGTTCGCGTTCTATGTATTCACAAATACTTATGGTACTAGTGGAACGTGCGCGATTTTGTCCGATTGAAGCTATTTTTGTACAATCTTTAATTCCTACTGTACCCGTTTAGGGGTCGAATTTGGGGAATGCCTTTCTCAGTACACCCCTGCGCACCACGACAGATATACCCTAAACATTTCGAGTCTCTACAGTAATTTAGTCTGTACATTGTCTATTTGTCAATCAGTCAGGACAACGATCCTTATAGTTGGGATATAATTTATAAAAATAATGTAAGTGTTATAAGCTTTAAGCGTGTGGGTACCTAGTGGTACCTTGCCGACTTGTCTGAAGCTCAGTAAGGTATCACCGATATTCAAGGGTAAAGGGAGAAGAGTGGACATTGACTCATATAGGCCAGTCTCTATTATCCCAGCGATAGCGAAAGTACTTGAGAATGGGATTAGCTCGCGACTATCATCATACCTAACCGCCACGCGCGCACTATCGGATAGGCAGTACGCATACCGTGAGGGTCGTTCCACTACGTCGCTGGCGCGTGAGGTGCTGCGCAGGGTAATTGACGCTCGAGAGAGGAAGCAGCAGGTTGCTATAATCTGCTGCGATCTCTCTAAAGCGTTTGATGTAGCTGACCACGCAGTCCTTGCAGCCAAGATGCAACATTATGGCATTCATAATGTAGCTCTTGACTTGTTTACAGGTTTGATGCGGTCTAGGTCACAAGTTGTAGTGTGCGAGGGTGGAAAGATGAGATCAGACCCACTTACCACAACGATGGGCGTGGCGCAGGGCTCCGCGGTGTCGAATGTACTTTTTTCGTTACTGCTCAACGACCTGCCGGAGGCAGTAAACACCGCGGAGGTGCTTATGTATGCCGACGATGTCGCTGCAGTGGTGTCTGCTACTACACTTGACGACTTGGAGCAGAAGCTGAACCAAACAGCCTCTCAGCTAGCGGGATGGTTTGTTGACAACGGATTGGCTCTCAATTTGGCGAAGTCACACTTCATGCACATTTGTCTGTCGGGGCGGCCGTGCAGAAGCCTGACGGTCCTCGCGGGAGGTACCAAACTAGAGCAGGTGGAGAGTACCGCGTTTCTGGGCTTCGTGCTTGACAGGACACTCACCTGGGAGTCGCATATTGACAAAGTATGCAGGAAACTAGGTGGCGCATGCTATGCACTTGGACGTCTGTCGAGGTTGTTGCCCAGTCACGTGGTGCGGTCTTGTTACTTCGCCACTGTCCATTCGCTCCTACAATACGGGGCTGAGCTGTGGGGACGTGCAGCCGACTGGCAGCGCGCCTTCCGGATGCAGAAGCGTGCCATACGAGCGATGGTCAAGGTATCCCAAGACACCTCCGCGAGGCCGTACTTCAGTGAGCTCAAGATAATGACACTTCCATCCATCGTCATATTTCAGGTCGCCGTGTATGTGTGGAACAATCCGGACCTTTTTGGTAGGAATAGAGATAGGCATCCGTTTAACACTCGAGGAGCCAATAAACTAGCCACCGTATCTCGCACTCTAGCCAAGTCGGACAAGCTGACACACATAATGGGGCCGACAGTATACAATAGACTACCATCATCTGTCAAAGAATCCACTAGTACTGATATATTTAAGAATAGGTTAAAGCACTGGCTCATTTGTAGCTCCTTCTACAGTTATGAGGAGTTCATTGCCAAAACACAATTTTGACATTTATATTTTTTGTAATTTTTATTTTTGACATTTTTTATTATATACACTCAATTTTGGACATGGTTATTTAGTATTATTTTTTCATTTGTATTTTAATTTTTATATACTTATAGTATAAACTTATTGTGTGACGTGTAATATTTCTTACCAAATAAATGATTATTGATTATTATTGATTATCGTGTAGATTATATTAGATTAGAAAAAAAATATGGCACAAGAAGGACATAGACAAACTTAATGCTAGTTAAAATGTTTTTTTGCCTTTGGATGATGTTGAGTGGTGGGTGGGTGGTCTTTGAAACAATATAAGAGAGAAACGCCTAACTAAAAAAACATTTACCTAAATACATAATTAATATATATAAATAGAAGTACCTAATACTAGGGTATAAAATATATAATGATTATTATATTATGCTCAATTTTGTTGAAAGTTCGTGTAGATATGTGGCTTTAGAACAAATTGAATTCGTAAATTATGAATACGTTATACATGACGCTTCGCGAACGCATGTACGGTAAACCGTTTACCTTTGAGTCCGCTTTCATATTTATTCCTTTTATTCAATTTTGTACTTGTGTAATGTTTGGAGGCAAATTTTCGAAACATCACACATTTTTCTACATGTTTCTGCCGCAAAGCAATAATGCTTGCGGGCTTTGGTGCCAATGCAATTACAGACATCATGACCTAAAAGTTTTCCGTCTCGGAGTGATACAGTGTGATGCCACCTAAGATAAAATAATATAGTAAAAATAAAAAATAGAATACGTACTCTGTAGTATGAACAGTATTGTTATATGTAGAGAGAACAACTTACTTGATTTTATGTGTATTTGTATGTAAAAAAAAAACTATGTGACCATGCACGAGTTAACCACATCTGTCCTGTGGATTAGACCGATGATGAGATGGAATAGGATATGCTTACACCATCTTAAATCCTGGTCATGCATTATTGAAAAAAACTCTCCGTAACGTTAAAAACTATTACGTTTTAAATCATCCATAATAAATGCCAATGCCTGTTTATTTTTTATCATGTTTTTAACACTCAAATCATTTTTAAATCAATATTCATAAATACGTTTTATTTGTCCTATCGATAACAAAGATTTATTCTACAATTTTGTAACTTGAGCAAGAAGTCAGTAGACCAAATTTATATTCCAGGCTTTAAGTATTCAGTAACCAACAACTCCTCGCTTACTTTTCATTCCGAATATAAACTCGAGTGTACGCCATTGACAATATTTTTCAACGATTCAAGGAAATGTTAATTCAAGTGGGCTCTTCGTTTCGAATAAAAATGAGAGCCGCAATACGACATTTCTATAGCAATGTAGTCTGTTCTTTTTACTGAAAGGGAATGAAAAAAAATAGTTTACAGAAATAGGGTTTTTTGTAATACTAGCCAAACATGCGGCTTTACCTGCGTAATTTTTCATCCAAACTTCAGGCCCCGCTGTACCTATAAAGGGTTGAATTTCGGGAATCCCTTTCATGGTGACGACCGATGTGGCGCGGCGGGCGAATGTCCGCCTGCGACGCAGAGGTTGCGGGTTCGATTCCCGCCTTGGGATAAATGTTTGTACGATCTGCAAATATTTATTCCGGGTGTTCTGGGTATTTTCTATGTATAATAAAAAAATATCTATGTATGTAATATAATATTGTATTAAGTATATCAGTCATCTAGTACCCATAACACAAGCTCTGCTTAGCTTGGGGCTAGATGATGCTGTGTGGATTGTCCAGCATTATTATTATTATTATAGTACACCTCTACGCATCAAGACCTAAAAATTTTAAATCTTTAGCATTGGTTTAAGTTATTGATTGACTGATTTACATCATAGAAAACGCACAGCACCTTTTGACTCTGACTTTGACAGCAAAAATTGTATACTACGTATAATTATTTAAAGAGCAATTGAGATGAGGAGAGCTTTAAGGGCGATATCGTACGTGCCAATTGTTTACATGAGGTATGTTTTAAACCTTTCGATATCGATTTCAATCGCATCGTCAAGGAGAGAAGCTCTCCGCATCTAAATTGTCTAGGGGCAAATTTTATAAATAGTTTCCACCGGGTATATTTGCTGTAAAACTTCAGAAACAAAATAACGTGAGCATTTGTTCAGTAAAATCGTTTTCATAATAAACAATGAGAGCATACCCCTCAGGTCGTGTAACAATAACAGTTTTGACATGCTCCACAATTTTATTTCGCCAGATTTTCGTGAAATCTTTCTCGAGAGCGTTTAGTAGACTGTTACCCTCTCACATTCTTATTTATGTCGAGGCAAAAACGTCCCTTCGGAGAATGGAATTTCAAAATCGTTTTAGGTAGGTATAATAAAATGAATAGCTACATGTGGGGAATACCTTGAACACATTCTAGTTTTACACGTCAGAAAGGTTTTTAACACTCTCTTTGGCTTTAAGTAATAATAATAAGTATTCTGTATGCAGGTAGGGGTGTTGTAAGTACAGGTAGCTGTACCTCTATTACCAATGAGCTTGCAAATTTATACTCCATAGCGAGTATCATTGAATTGTATGAAATTTAGCGCAGAACTTACAGTGGCTACTTAGTAAACTAAACAGCACACCGTAGACAGCCGTCACAGCTCAGTTTGTAGTAGGCCTGCCTTCTGCGCTATAGGTGGTGGGTTCGAACCCCACCGAGAACCAACTTTTGTGTGATGAATATAAATGTTTGTTCTGTACCTGGATGTTATTTTTAGTGTTCCGTACCACGAACGGGACCCTATTACTAAGACTCCGCTGTTTGTCTGTCTGTTCGTCTGTCACCAAGTTGTATCTCATGAACCGTGATAGTTAGAGAGTTGAAATTTTCAAAGATGATATATATGAATACTTCGAGCCTTTCTGAAACCATTTTATATCCTTCTGCAAACTTAACTTTGCAAATATGTACATACTTATGGCCAATACTTGGAAAGGCATGGCGCACTCGACAGCGAATTCTATTAGAGAAAGCGATTAAGTAGCTGCTGCATCGCGAATCCTAATCTCCCCCAACAATTTAAGCCAATTCGACTGAACTTTAGGCAGTATCAATTAAAGTACGCTCGGAGGACGCCTTATCACTGACAGTTGGCTGTAGGAAACAAAAGAAACTCGCCATTTCTTAGGAATTACATCGCAGAGAGAAACTAAACTTACTTGAACCCTAAAATGAAGATCATACTTTTGAATAACTTTAATTTAAAGGAAAATTTCTTATAAGTAGTAGTACAATATGATAATATAGTATTCCGCTACTTACATTACTTGATAACAGACTTACAGCTTTGAGATATCTACAACTTGGTGCACTTTTCTATGTAAAATTGTGCTTAGTTTTTTAAGGTCCGTAGCCAATGCCAAACGGTAAGGGTTCAGAGGTTCCATCCAACCTCAGTAAGGTAATTTTGAAAAATACTATTTCATACATAAACTGCTTTTTTCCAGTGCTTATATTGCTTATGTATAAAATAGTGTTTTGATTTGATCGACTAAATAAATGTAGTATTTAAAACAAAACCTTAGAAAGCTGTTAAATCTCAACGTTCAAAAACTTCCACGTTTCGTATGTGTCTTTCACTAACATTTAGAAAAAAGCTTTGTATTAACTCGCAATAGATTTTTTAACTGCGGTTATTCGCTTAATTTCATCAAAAACTGCAATTGTGATGTTCATAAATGTCACGACTGAGAGCAAATTAGGTCGATACGTGTCATTTAAAATTGCACGCGTTGAGTTTCTCGACTAGTATTGCTCCTTTTTACCTTTTGAATTGATGACCTTAGCTCGTGCAGTGTCCATTGCGTCTGCTAGTTCTCGCTCGAGAGTCCGTTATGATGGCTGTATTTTCTGAACCGATTAGTTCTTAAATAACTTTTCTAAAATTTAACATTAGAAGTAACAAAAACATAATTTTCACATAGGTAAACATAACTCTATGAACTAGAGAAATTTAATAAAGTAAGTTGACGCAAAATGAAGAATTGAAATTTGAATTCGTCTCTTTCTGCTCGATTGACTGAAGGAAGGTAGCAATCGGGAAATACCGGTGAATTCACTGGTATTGGTTCTCAGCAAGCATTCAATGTTGACGTCTGTTCTTATTAAATCTGTTTTGTCGAGAAACTGTTTTCTAGCTCTAAAAGTTAGCTCTAAAGTTCCGAGAAATGTTGGTGTTTTTGCGTTTGACTGAAAATGTTTACTATACATTATATTATTTTATAAAGAAGAAGAAGAAGAAGCGTAGGACGTCCTCCTACCCGATGGACTGACGACATTGTTAGAACCGCGGGAAGTCGATGGATGGAAAAGGCTAATGGATGGACGGAAATCGTTCTTCTTGGAAACTTATGGGGGAGGCCTATGTCCAGCAGTGGACTTCTACAGGCCGATTGATATTATTTTATGTCTTGTATAAGAAAAACTCTGCCAGTTTCAAAAACAAATGTCAAAGAATTGAATTATTCAAACAAAAGTAGTTTGGCGGTAATATTTCCCTGGACGACGCATTTTTTAAGCCGATGACGCTTGTTTCTCGAGACGTGTGCGCTGCATGCCACGTCAATTTCGTACACGCAATAGCCCGTTAGATGATAACAAATCTTTATACTTTTTTGCCATAGATAAAATATGGAAAATTCGAAATTACATTCCGAAGTGGTTTGCATTATATGCTAACCGGGAGTCGGAATGGAATTCTGCGGTTACTAGTAAATGTAAACACATCACCAGATGTGATGTAATTACAACTGTTTTTGTACAATCGGAACTATAATAATTATACTAGTACAGAGAGTTCGTCACAGCTTCATAAAATATGCTAAAATACTCTTTGTTTAAACTTCAAAAGAAATATCCGTTTCTTCAAAATCTTTTCTTTATCCTCGTACTTGCTTTAAATGTAAGGATTCTTATTATTTATAATTATTTTTGTTGTGCGCTAGCTACAAAGAAACAAAGTAACGAAAAACCTTGAAAGTATTGCCCGTCGTTCAAGGTCAAAATATTGATCGTTCGGTCAATATACGATAGCTAATAGTAATTAATTATTCAGGCTATGCTTATATTTTCAATTGTCATTGCTACTTTGTAATTCATTCCATAATAACATTTTCTAGCATAAATGTTGATGAGTCTCGAAATCTACTACCAGGAACTTGATAGAGTGAGATAGTTTCTCATAAAAGTGATCTTACCCGCATCTGAAAAGCATCCCATTGGAAGCTTACGTTTTATTTTTATTACAATGGCGGCGAAACGATAGCATAATTTAGGGCATTTATCGGAACGTGGATCGCGTTTGCAACGAAAATTTTCTTTTTCTCCTCAAGTGGAAATATCTTCATATTCCCAGCCACGATTACTGGTCCCTACGCTCCGACCCAAAAAATAAGGCGCAGATAAAGGATTCACACTTATATTGATTTAAGGACACATCAAGGAAATTGAAAAATATTTTTATAACTTATTTCTCTTTGAAAATTAAAGCTTTAGAGATGAACAATTTTCTGGAAGACACGGCCTAAAGAGGTTCTTAAATATTCAACGGATTACGATACAGTGAGTCTACTAAATAATATCGATATTTGAATTACTGCAAATACTATTGGCGAGGAATATCAGCAGATAAATCAGCTATGATATAAGCAACAGCTGTCCAAAACGCTGTCCCTAGATCAAGCTCTTCTGGACTCTCTACATTCATAGTATCCCCTTCCGTATGATGAAACCAAAAGTATTTTTCGTTTGCGTTCAACAAACTTGCTCCTGGTATACCAGTGTTTGTTAATACTGCTATATCAGATCCTGGGCTATCGTCTTCCACTAAGGACGAAGCATTTATTGAAGTAAATAGTTTCAAGACTTCTGCAACAATACATCTCGCTTGCTGGCTTCCTGCAACAGCTAAGCCCAATGGCGCAAAAGTTCCTTCATCAGACTCCATTATAAAATTGATATTGTGACTTTCATTTCTATGCTGTTTTTCGTAAGCAACTGCACCAACCAGTCCTAACTCTTCGGCTGTCCAAAATATAGACCTAAGTGTCCTCTTAGGCCTTAAGTTTAACCGATGTAATATGACTGGCGCCGCCCAGCTAATGAACAAGCCACCTCCATCATCCATAGCTCCCTGGCCAACGTCCCAACTGTCGATGTGACCAGACACGATAACCAACTTTTCAGGATGTTCTGTGCCTTTAATATCAATAAGTGTATTTCTTGACGATTTAGTATCAAACGTTGATTGCATTCTAATGATCAAAACTATTTTTTGTCCTCTATCGTACATTCTTCTAAATAAATCTGCATCTTCTAAAGTAATAGCTGCTGTTGGGATTTTTAAGATATTTTCTTCATAAGTTTGGGAGCCAGTATGAGGAGAGTTAATCGAGAAAGGAGTAATAGATCTCACTAGGGAAGCCACAGCTCCTTTAGCAGCGGCCTTACTAGCCCCTAAGGATCTATATCTAACAGTCTCACCGTAATTTGTAAATATGGGGTCATAAACTACAATCTTTCCTTTTATTTTGTCATCTGGTGTAGTTTCAAGTTCTGTGAAGTTGGATATAACCACTACTTCAGCTGTGATACCTTCGGGCGGAGTGCTTATGCTTCGTCCCAGACCTAATAAGGCTATATCTTTTACCCGCGGCTCTAACATTGTTATTTTTTCTTCACCTCGCACCCAATGTGGAACCTGTAACAAAAATGAATTTTTTAGTAAATTGAAGCTAATGGCCCAACTAACTTTTTCCCATGCATGTTAATCAAGAAGAAATAATGTAGTCTTACCTCTACTTCTTCAGAGGTGATATCATTTATATCTTCATCTTTAGTAAGCTGTATCATATAATCAATGGACTGCTCCAGCGCTTCAGAGCCGGATGTTCGTGCCCCAAACTTGTCGACAAACTTTGCCAACCTAAAGAAAAAAATACAATACATTTGAATTGGTTTTTGCGGTAAATTTCCACTCACTGTTCGATATGCGATTTTAAGACAAGATTTAATGAGACACCTAGCTATTTATTATACCCCGCACAGTTTTTGACGTTTTTTTGCTAATTCAAATGAACCTTAAAAAATATGATATCGCAAGATAAATGCATTTTGTTTTTTTTTATGTGCTTGATTCAATTAAAGAAAACGAAGAAGAATAAGCTGTAAAAAAACCAAATGGTATGGCGTAATTCCAATATTTTATTTCATAATCACTCTCTTTTTGTATATATTGTTGAACTTACTCATCATATGTTTTTCCTTTAAAATCACCTTCAATTACGTATTCCAGTATTTGATTTTTAACATTTTCGTAAGCTTTGATCTCTTTAATCAACTGTTCACCTAAAACGTCTTCGCATGAATTTAAATATTTTTCCACGGCCTTTGACTCACTGACAGTTACCGCTAAAATAAGGATTTCCAATATTGTAAAACATAAATTCATCGTGAAAGTGTCGTACAAAATATCTATGGAATAACTATTTTGGCAATGAGCTCTTCTTATATCGAGAGTATTATCTTATCATATTACAAAAGTCAGACAAACAGGTAGATCAATGTGTGACACTTCAGAGATAGAACAACGAATAATACACACTTCAAAGTACCTGCATTTTGATCAGGGGTTAGCTGATACTATCTAAAATCATATCTTATCAATTAGTTTGAATGACTTTAAGTGCCTGAAACTCTTGGGCTAATGATATATCAGAAATTGAACAAACTTGCTGGTAAACAAAACTGGATACGCGTCTCATGGAATCTAATATTATGGAATAAAAAAATATTGGCAGACACTTTGTATAGCCCCAAACAGTTTTTTTTTACTATAAGTGATGGTTGGAAAGTAGTGTCGATAAATAACAGGTGCTTGAGGCTGAACACCTGTATGTTTCAGGTTGATGAACGTAGGACACGTTTACCTACCCTTGAACATTCTCGACGTTTCATAAGTTAGCTTTAAAAAGTATATGTTTCGCGGTACTTACTCGCTGTATGTCTTTCCCATGAAAGGTCCCGAAACAGCATAATCAATAATATCTCGCACCACGGACTCGTATGAAGCAATCTCCTCAGCCAATACTCCTACATTACAAGATTTCAGTTTCGAATAACTATCTTGCTTCCTCGGAGCACACAGTATTCCAGGGACTAGAAAACACAACACTAGGAACTTCATTACTTTGTTTACTTTACTTTATCTATATACTTTTACTCGGGATATCTGTGTAGAGCGAGTATTCGCGGTCAACTGCGATAAAAGAATGTCTATGCGCTCCGATGCTCACGAGAGGAGATGGGCCTATGGATTTATTGGTATAAAACGCATGAACAATGCACGCATGACGTCTCTAACATAGTGGCCGTTTATAATCTATTCCAATCATAAAAATCTTTGTCCTGACTGACTGACATTTATAGACAACGTACCACTAGACCACTAGTCATAAAAACTTGAAATTTTCAGGGTATATTCGTCTCGATGCGTAGAAGTGTTGTACTACGAAAATAATTCTCGAAATTCGACCCTTAAACCAATACAGCTGGAGTTGAAGTTTGTTTAAAAATAACGGACGTCACACCGACGAAGTTCGTGCGTTTTATAGGTATCTTTTAATAAACCTTTTGAAAATAATTGCGTTTTACCAATCAAAAGTATTTTTTAATGATGGTGATATGTAGCTTCGAATATTATACTAGGTATGTGTTCCTTTATTGGATGTCCTACTATAATAATACTAATGAAGTAAGTAGATGGTAAGTATTAACCACAGCCAACTTGTGTCAAATGGCCGCACTTCCTCTACATATTAATTCTAGGGTCAAATGAACGATTAACATACCTTTCCTCGGGATGTATTTTTCCTGTATAAGATCAGGTACCAACGTCCAACATGCAACGACTTTACGAAGAAACAAATATCTAGGGCACTTCTAGGCATAGTCAACTGCACAAACAATTCAATTTCAATAATAATAATATATAATTAAATAAAATTTACACATTACATAATTATCTTATAAACGAAAGAAAAAGTCGAAAACAAACTCACAGCTTAATTGATAGTAGCTTTGCTTTCATACTGTAGGTTGTGGGTTTGATCCGCACAACATTTGTGTGATCGTTATATTGTATTCTAAGTACCTGTCTTAAAAAAAATTACTTATATAAGTACTCTTTCAGCCATCTGATTCCCATAGAACAAGCTATGCTTAGTTCGGGGCTAGATGATGTTGTGTAAAAATGTTCACAAATATTTATTTATTTATTGAAAACTTGTTTATTCAAAATAATAGGTATATGACATGTGACACTTACTTTTCAGTTGCTTATAAATATCTGTAATCTGTAATAACAAACAGTGACAAGGTTAATTTTACTCAAAGTAAAAATTTTAATAGAGTTTTATATTATTACAAAATACCGACCTACCTTATAATAGCTGTCAGCTGTTATCAGCACTCTAGTGCATCATCTAAACTTCATTAGGGCCGGCGCTGACTAACGTCACGGCACGGCACGGCACACTTCGGCAGCCCGATGGACGCTTTGCCATGACGCGGCATGCCAAAGCATGCCGGAGTAGCCCAGGCTGCACTCCATTCTCCAAAAACACCGCCGCGTACCACACTCGTTGTAAGCCTTATTTTAATTTAGCTGTCATCCTGTGACATATGTGGCTCGCGGGACGCGGTAGCACTCCGCGGCAATCCGTGGAATGAAACGGCATGACACGACATGACCGCGGTACCATCGTTGTATTTAGTTAAAGTAATATTGATTCTAAGCTCATTGATATGAGGATAAAAAGATCCTTTGCCGTGCCGTACCGTGGCGCGATGTCAGTCAGCGCCGGCACTTATTCTACACTTATATACGACTGTTGTTGTAAGCTACACATACTCATACATTCTACATTTTATAGTATATAGAAGTAGTTAAGTTAGTAGAGTTAGTGCACAAAAGCAATACGTAAGAGTTATACTTTTTTTTATCTTAGTGCAATCAACTTTATCAAGAAACGGTAGGAACCAAGCCGTAAGCCTTGCTTGGCTGCGAGGAATTGGTGCCTAGATTTACCTAGCTTTAAAACGACTCTAAGGGATTTTTGATATTTCATTGATTAAAAGTTTTTTACTTTGAATTTTTGTACCTAGATACAGTAAATAATAACACCACTTTGAAACTTTGGTATTCGTTTGGTTTCAAACTATTCGAAGGGTCCTAATAAGGGACCATTAGGATCAGTTATTAGCTAGTGGAATTCAAAGGGTCGAGATTATCAGCTGGGCTTTAATAGGTTTTGTCTTTGTCTGCCATTTTAATGAGGGTCGAAAACACGTTTGTTCGTACACTAACAATAGTCTTTGAATTTAACTATTATAAGGGGAATTACCTCCATTGTCTGTCCCGTGAGGTTAATAAGTTCGTCTATCAAGTAAGTACCTATAGGTGATTATTAGTTCATAGACTTTTACATCGTTTTATTTTATTAGTATTCATAAATGATACATAATATAATAAATATCTATACTATAATAAAACAGTTGAGGTAAAAAATTTTGCTCATGTAAGTACTAAAAAAATAAAAAACAAAATCAGCGTTATTTTTTTTTATTTGCTTGTACGATTGTTTGTACACTCTTCACGCAAAAAACTACTGAGTGGATGGTGATGTGAGGTACAGAATTAGTTAGCTTAAAACTTAGTACAGGTTTCATTGAGCTGTCATCCCTAAAACAGGGTAAAAAGGGGATACGATAAAAAAACACGAACGAAGTCGCGAGCATGTCGTCTAGTTCATAATATAATATTCATAAATGGTAGTCTATGTTGTTGTCTAGGACCTCAACCAAAAACGATACGTTGGGTAGTTTATAGTAGCAGTTCAGATCGTGGCCCAAGCTCTTGAGCTAGATTCCCCAACGTTATTTTTTTGGTAGGTATAGGTTTTGCTGTAGCGATATTACCGTTAAAATACACATAACTTATTATTAAGGATATCATAATGTCACGTGGTTAGTAATTAGTACGATAATTAATATACAAACAGAACCGATTCTAAAAGAGCGAATATCCGATGGTTAGAACCTTAGGTGTTTGAGTTGTGGTTTGACCTCAGCAAAACACTTAAAAATTAAGTTAGCCGACAGCGTGAAGGTAGATCAGTTATTTTTTGGTTTGCCGGTGGTGATATTATTATAGAACCTACCTTCTATGTATGTTCCTATCTGATCTATACATACATATACCTAATAGCTCACATCCGTTTTGTGGTATGATTCTTCAATCGCCTTTTGTCACCCAGTTCCATACAAAATTACAAAATTGGCGCGATATGAATAGACTGGACGTAAGTATGCGTCAATTGTAGGATGGTTATTCAGTGCGCTGGTGATTTTGCACACTAAAGTGCCGTTCAGACGAGTAGAGTTTTTCTCCTCAAAGATATTATAGTTGAAAAGATACTACTTCGTATGAATAAAATGTAGGTACAATATGTTTATACAATGTACTCGCATTTGGATAGTCGCCGATATTCGCATGAATATTCTCACCCCATAAAGTGCAAAAACTCTCTCCTCTCGGGTCTATTCTCTGTGAATGTCGGTAGAGGCGAAATGGGCTGCAGCATTTCCCGAGTACATAACATCAATATTGCGGTCACCAATCCGCCTGCGAAGCGTGGTGACGATTGCAAGCGTGGTGTAAAAAATATTTGCGCAATGTCTTTCAAACGTTGAAGGAAAACGTCGTGAGGAAACCGATAAGTATTCTAGCAGCGGCGATGAGCTTGCAACCTGTCACGTGTGGAATACTAACTACTGCAAAATGTGGGTATGTACCAAATGTAATTCTTGGACGAACTTCTGACTACCTCAAAGACATCCTCAAAGAATCACGAGAAGGTACTTGGTACTAAGAGATCTGAGGTACCTAATATATATACCGCGCCTGGGAATTGAAGTCGTGAAGCTATTATTTTATTTTTTTGTATTGTAAATTTATTCAATGAGGTTTGGAACCTTTCCTTAACTTCTAAACCTTACTGATTACAGCTTATAAAGGCCTTTATTTGGTTCAGTAACAAAATTAAATCCTTATTCATCTCCTCGTTTGGGTAACAAATTCACGTTTTTATAAATTTGTTGCCCAAACGACTAGGTACACAGGGAGTTTATTATATAGAAAGGAAATAAGATGAACAACTCACTCGGGTTCCATTTCCCCAACTCCGCCTCCAAGCCGGAACACCATAATGAAAGTATGATAATTTCGCTACTGAAATACACAACAGCAAAATGAAACCAACCAAAACGAATGCTGCAAGAAACGGTGTGGCTAAACATTAGAATACTTTATAATACTACCTTATAATTTTAATTTAAGTCGTCGCCTGCTTTTTATTACCGTAATTACTTAGTACCTAATGAACAAACAGTAATTCTCTCGTGAGCCCAATTCTCGTGATAATTACCTTACTAAATTGTTTCACCCCACCGCTAAAATCTACCAAGATATTATCAGCACTTAGACAGAATTTTCTGAAAAGTGGTAGCCGTTAAGTTACGTTCATGGGTAAGGTAACGTTGAGTAAACTACAATACTACGTATATAGGTAGGTATAGTAGCTGAGTTATTGGCATACAAGCGCGCTTCTTTCTTTAGACATAAAAGGTTACCGCTATTATAGAAGACCCTTTTAATGGAAATTACGTGGTTCAAGAAAATGTGGGCACAGGAACTCGGCAAAATTCAATATAAGAAGAAAGACAAACTTTGTGCGAACTCCCACGAAAGCTAAAGTAATCGATACATACTCTTTACATAAACATGCCGGCTGGTATTTTTTGCAACAATATGTTTAAAAAGAGAAAATAAACGGTTTTGTGAAACCGTGAACTTTTGTATACTCAACAAAATATGCAAATCCTAATATCTCGTATTTTTCTTCAATATCTTTTAGTACACAAGATCTGTAGCTTCGAAGGGTAGTCAGAGGCATGCCCAAGCACTATAATATTTGACTTATGCCATGAGAAAAATCACATCTTTGAACTCCTGTGCTCCGTTTACAGAATGTATGTTCTTCTTAGAATATACATATTGTAATAACACTAAATATCCATTATGAAGTGCATTCGTAGTTGAATGAAATAAAGCAGAATTTCACTCCTATCAGATAACCCTTCACGTATTATGTTCATAAAGTCCAGTGAGACGTAAAATTTATAAAAGTGTATTTGTATTTGTATACGAAAGCAGGTTTGAACTTTATTCCGTTTTCGGCAGGTAGCTATTCATTATCAAAATTGTTGTTCAGGGAATCCATTTGAACTTTTCAGGTATAATTTATTCCTTTCGCAATAAAAGTTTGCTTACGCATTTGTTTCTGAATTGTGCCATTTAGAAAGACCATTAAACAGAATCCAGGTCCGAAGTTTTCTCTCGTAACATTAACGCATTAACACACCGTGGAAAAATATAAGGGTGCGAGTTCGACCCCACTTTGCAACAAACTCTTAGTACAGCCACTAATCTCCAAACTTCGTGATAGGTAGGCCTCATTAACCACGTACGAACTTGCTCGGAGAAAGTAAGCGCTGTAAACCGAAATGTTTAGGCATTGTACTTGGTGTACTTACGTTTGTTTTTGAACCTTTGCATCTTTGAACTGGTGCGGAGCTTGCATTTAATGGGTAGAGTTTTTCTTTTATATTTATTCAAGGGAAGAGAAGAGAAATAGTAGTAGTAGATCTCTTTGTGACAGAGTTCCCGTTTAGGAAAGTTCTACCACCATACCTATTTATTCCGCCAAGCAGTGATGCTCGCATTGCTGTGTTCCAGTTCAAATGGTGCTATTTCAAGCGCAACTTTTATTATGCAAGCAAAGGAAAGGAACTCGTTTCCGCCGTCTGTTTTTCGGTCACGTATAATTTGGATGTCTTGAACTGAATAGGTATCTTCTAAATAAGCGTGCCACACCGTCAACCGCATCATCACTTAACATCAGGTGAGATTGCGGTCAAACGTTTACCAAACAAAAGTAAAAAAATGAGACTTAACACCTGTATTCCTCAATTTAATGGACACAGTGGGTAATGCAATCGTAGAGCTCCTTCCTTATATATGTGACCAGCAAGGCAATGTTTTATTTTATGATGGTTACCATTTAACATCAGGTGGGTTTTATGCTTGCTCCATGAGCATGCAGTTAGAGTGCCAGCATTTTTAGGGTTCCAAAATACAACACGGATGGATACCGTCTGTTTGTCAGTCCTTAGTCAAAGTGATTTCACTCACGCAGACTATTAAGGTTCAGCATGCTGAAGTTTTGCAAAGTATCGAGTACACCCTTAAAGTTCTGGGAAAACTTTTTGAGGAAATTGTTTTAAGTATGCCCTTACTTTAAAAGTAGGGCTTATTTTTTAACCTTGTTATGTGCGGTGTCGTAATTTAAGCCTTTAAAATAAATAATTAGGCTTTCATAAAACAATCGGTTAAAAAAAGTATCTAAGTATGAAATAATTTTTTTTATAAGATTCGAGTGACGCCCAAAACAAATTGGCCAAGTGCGACATGGCCAATTTATTTTTTATATTCGAAGATAAATGTCTAATAAACGCAAGTCACCCTCAAGAACCAGTGTAGTATGAACCCTTGAATCTAATAAGATCCCTATATTACCCCTGAGCACATTTCGAAGCTAGGAAATGTCATTACTCATACTCATATGAGTAATCGTCGATAATTAAAGCTCAGAGGAGCGCCACATCTGCTGCGAATCTCTCTATCTCTCTCTCTCTCTCTACCTAAAAATTTATCAAGATACCGCATATACCGATAGGAATACCGTATAGACGATGATTTGTCAGTGCTAAACTGCAATAACACAATTATTATTTTAGTCACAACTTGTATTATATCTTTTGTATTGTGTTTTAATTGTTTGAATGCCTTATTTAATTTTATTTTCCGACATTCCTATCTATAATAATTGAAATTTGTATTTCAAATTTATCATTTATACAATAATGTAAATAAAATATGTATTGTTTATGTTACTGATCGGAATCATATAAAGGTACCTATTATATATTATATACATAATAATATGTTAATTGTTCAGAAAAAAGGTACTTACTAACAAAATATCTGCAGATACCTATCTAACTTAGGTATACTGCAGACATTACATGGTTTGGAACTTAGTTTCGGACCAAAAATTATGTTTCCCTATCCTCAGCGCCCTCTCCGAGCCTCATAAGAATAGTAGGTAAACAATAAAAAAATAAGTATATTGAAAAAGGTAAATAGAAATTTGGGAAAGTTAACAATATGCTCTGTAAAATGAATAATATATTTTCCAGCATCATTTTACTGTAGCTCTGGAGTGATTTCATTTATATTAAGGTCGTTATCAAACCGCAAAGGACTTTAAGTACAAAAGCTACCTTTTATTAGCTAGGGTTTCGTGTTCCTTACATTTTCATGATGTAATCAAGAGCAAAGAGAAAGCAATCCATTTGGTTAAACTTCCGAACCGCACAGTTTTGACTATTTTAAGTGTAACATCTAAAATTACATAGCTGATGGACTGTTTCATTAGTTGTGTTCCGATTTGAAGGGTGTGGATGTCGGTAAAATTACATTTGAGGCTTAATACATGTATATCTTAGGTTGATAGACGCAAAACAGAGCATCTTTGGGTATATAAATATAGTCCTAACGAACAAAACCTGCGCGGCAACAATGGTTTGTTATAGGTAATAGTAACCACTAAACATCAGTGGATCATCTGCTTGTTACATTAACAAATAGTTTGTTTTTGTTCAAATATTAAATTTGGCGCATATTTTACAGTAGTTCGTATTCCCTACATGACAAGTTGCAAGCCCATCGTCGCTGCTTGAGTAACTAACTGCCTTCATCACATTTTATTTTTGACAGATGTTTAAAAACGCGGAACTCGCATAAAATACTCTTTAAAATTGAAATGTCAAATATAAAAGAATATTTAAGTGGGATTAAAATTCGAATTTTCAATTTTATTTTTTCTTTTATATTTGAATGAAAAACATACGCTAAACGGTCGCTAAAGTACCTACCTTATTAAAAACATCCCAAGAGTTATTTTCATCGAGTTGTTTGAACTCTCGATAGCGCAGTTGTTGGCTAGCGCATCTCCGTATCAAGGATCGATGACCCTCCACGGGATCAAATCCCACTCGAGGAAATAATTTTTGGGATGATATAAAATAATAGTAAGTAGGTACTATTATGCTTCTACTCAGAAGAATTTGTTCGTTTATCATCTCAGCAAATTATAAGAACATTTCTATTGATAAGAATAATGAACACACAAAGCCAGATAATGCACAAAGCATTACGCTTTTGACGCTCACACATCAGGGTTGTTTAACTCCTCCTTTTGTGTCTGGATACAACAATAGGTTCTGTTCTGATGTAGTTTGGCATTATTCAAAACACTGAGCGTCTTTGAATGCATGTAGCTTTGTAGCGAGCGTAGCCTGTGGGTGTTCTGTTCGCAATCACTATGTACTTTACAAGTGAGTATAGGTTAGGTTGGTACACAGTGTTTACCTTCGTGTTCGATTCGGCACACCTGCTCGTTATGTACAGTTGCCTACACTAATATGTATATAGGTATAGCAAAGTTATTGGGTTATGTTTACCGAGTCATTGACCTTGACGCTTTGATAATCTTGGGTGCATAACTTTTGGGATAATACAAAACAAGGCAAGCACTATAACAATATATTGACAGATACTCACGCAACGTCCCTATATACATAATAAGGTACTAGGTACTACATAGGTTTCGAAACCTACCAGATAATAATTTTGAAAAGAGCTTAACCTTATTAATAATAAACTTGGTGTAACTTAAAAATAATTACATCGTGTTTTGTCTGTTGCATTGACATAACAATTCCAAGGAAATTCTGAGTTATTAATAACGGCATTACTAAGCAAATCTTTTTTGTCCTTCATTTTGACGACTGATGTGGCGTGGCGGGCGAATATCCGCCTGCGACGCAACAGGGTGCGGGTTCGATTCCCGCCTTGGAATAAATATTTGAACGATCTGCAAATATTTATTCCGGGTGTTCTGAGTGTTTTCTATGTATAATAAAAAATGTCTGTGTATGTAATGTATTGTATTAAGTATATCAGTCATCTAGTACCCATAACACAAGCTCTGCTTAGCTTGGGGCTAGATGATGCTGTGTGGATTATCCATCATTATTATTATTATTAAATTCACTAAATATAAGCCGCTGCGTAGATATACTATGACTTGAAGTTTTGAGGGCAATTTATTCGGAATTCTTTCACTGAATTTAAACCCCAAATAGGTACACTGAACTTTATATTTGCACACAAACGGGTGTTGGTGAGCGGGGTCTCACTAGATATTATTAAGTCACATCTTAGTGTGACTGTACACGTCGTGCGTCATAAGCCCTCGTTCAAATAATCGTGTATATACGTTGACTACAAAGGTTCAATATGAGACCGAAAGTCTGAGCCTAATTGGATTTATTGTACTAGCTCAGAAGTGTAGACATCTGGCAGGAGCAGTTGGTTTTAATAAATACAATTAAGGGAGTTAAGGTAGTGCTTTACTTATAAAAACATTGCTGTTCTAGAACAATATTTCAAGGCAAAAAACTAGTAGTTCTGGGCCACAGTAAATCTCACGAGCACAAATTTTTACTAGTAGAAATCTAAAAGTGAGCAATTCACTCCATTTTGAAACACTATTCTGCTCATCACAACGAAAATCCTAATCAAAATTTTACCAATTTTTTTAATATTTAAAATAAAAAAAAATCGAAATCAGTAGTTCCCTTCTTCAAAATCTATGTCGGAGCCACCTTAGATCCTAAAATGCGCTATTGTTACGTTTGAAATCAATATTTTTCATGCATTGTCGAAATTTATAGCACTCTGATCTCTCAGAGTCAATCACAAATACTTCGCGAGATCTCTGTTCGGATTTGCTACAAGTTAATTAATAAATAAATTAATGTTTTTTGGAAATTTCACACAGCACCATCTTACCCTAAACTGTGCTTAGAACCATAGTTTTCCATATTTCCTCAAAACTTTGCTAAGTAAACTTAGCATAAAAAGAAGAAGAAGAGTCTTAGAGAATAAGATGGCTGATAGAATAGATAGTTTGATACTTTATTTTTTTGTGAAAACATACGTAAAATAACTAGGTATAATAACAGCGATTTTCATGACAGATGTTGTCTCCGGTGGGGATCGAACCTAGAGTGCAGAGGACAGAGCTACTACCAGTACCAAACCCAACTCAGCTGTAAGGACTGTTTGAGGACATTCGTTTCATAAACCACGCTAAAACCACAATTTAGTATTTTTTTGACTATACAAATCGAGTTAAGCACTTAAAAGATTCAATTATTTGTATGTAGACGCTGAACGAACCCATTTCAGTTGTGGCTGATACCATCAACAATTTCAGCGGATGGAATAAAGCTTTGCTCACACTGTAATAGCATAGTAGCTATTACAGTGTGACTATTCTATTATACTATTCGTATATACGAATAGTTACATAGTTGACCATGTCTTTCCTGTAAAATAGGCTGACTATAGGCTGTAAGGATGGTAATAAGGCTGGGCAAGCCTACTTCATCTTAAATTCTGTCCCAGGCACTACAGCGTCCCGTTTTATACGAATAGTGTATTTCACACACACACAACACATAATGAAGTTTTATTTATAATGTATTTATCTATAAAAACCTTGTGCCTTTGGATACTAACATGTTTATTTGTTTTACTTGCACTATTACTTTGTTTCTTATTAGTGTATGTTAGTCTGGAAGGTACCTATTTATTTTCTATAGACCTTACTTTTTGTCTTTCTTTCCCTTAGCATACGCTACCTATACCTAAAATAAATCGTAATATTATTATTCGAGCGTTGTTTATTATAGGACAGTAATGACGCAATAACAGATATTTACGTTGTGACCATCTGTTCTGTTGTGTTGTCACGGTTAGAAAACCCAACGACGACAGGCGCGTTTGTGTAGACGAGTCCTTAGGACAATGCCATGAACATTCATTTCAGCAAAACAGGTGGATTGTCAACAGCTTTTATTACTTTCGCTTTCCAAATTAAACAGGGTTTATATAACCCAACGCTCGGCATTTGCAATTAATTTAGCTTAACTTAGTTTAAAGTTTTAATAACTATAGTTGAGTGTATACTGTGACTTGTCTGTTGTAAATACAATTTCTGAAAATGAATAATTATTAATATTATTTATTATTGTGTCAAACAGTTTATACAAGTTGCTTGCTTTGCGTACCGCTTAGCTCCATAAATCTTTCTATATCTATAGCACATATAAAAATCTTTGTCCAGTCTGACTAATCCACTGGTTGTAGAGAATTGAAATTTTAAGAGTATATTTATCTTAGTGCACAGAGGTGTAATAAAAATTCTTGAAATTTAACCCCTAGAAGAGTGCAACGGGGGTTGATAAAAAAAATTGCTTCACACGAACAAAGTTGCACGCGTTTGCACTAGTATACATATACAAAATAGGTTCTAACTATATATATAAAAAAATCATAAACAGTATTACTGTCTTTATTCTTAGTCACGGTAGATATTTCCTATAGATGTCTTAGTACTAATCAGTAACTATGAGTATAGAGGTATACTAAATATGAATTCTGTTTTTGGCTTTACAAAAAAGGTAGATGTTTTTGAATGATTTATGTTGCAGTTAAATGAAATGTTGGATAACCCGGCTCTCCGTTTGATTTATGGCTGCCGACTGTAAATCATGGCTCCATCCGCCTCCAACCATTCACGTAGAAATCGGGCTACCAGTGCCTGAATGCCATATTGTCATTTTGTGCTGTGTATGAGTAGCCGCAGAACACAATAATAGCTCTATACCTTCTGTGGCTTTGGGTTCAATCCTCAATCGTCGGAAAACCGAGGATAAGTATGTGTGTGATCAATATATTGTTCTCTCTCTATCTGAGTGTTATACAGGATATAAGATAGACCACTTCCAAGAACTTCAGAGGGTTCCAGCTGTTCCATACATTTTAGCGCTCACAATATTGGATCTGCAGAAAAGTTGTTCATATTGACTTTTACCTCCCAAAATTTTCGGGAGTTGTCTTATTACGCCCAATATGTGTATTTACAAAAAAAGTATGTGAACGAATCATCTAGCTCCCATAGCACAAGACTTGCTAAGTTTAGGGCTAGATGGTGTATTGTGAAATAACACTTTGAGCTACCAAAGGTATTAAAACTTTAGTCAAATATTTTGACGCTTTAAAAATATGAAGTTGTTATATTCATTGGTCAAGTACGTAAATAATTATCTAAGCTGCTGTTGAAAAGCAATAAAACTGTAGTGGATTGTACCGGTGAGTAACGTCATACTCAGTGAGTGAAGTATATATGAGTATTCCTGCTTGTTGGTGACCTGAACATTATGTAAATGTGGTAAAATTTATTAGAATCATTATATTCGCACGCACCTGTTCAGTTTTCTTGCGATATGGAGCAATTTCCGCCGAACTGAGTTTTTTTGTCATTTTGTAAAAGTTTGTCTAAACAAACCGTTGATCCGAGAGCGCTGAACAAAATTACAAAAAAAACTTTTACAAAAACTCAATGGTGTATAAACCACGGTATTATTTTTATTTTAAAAGATTTCCAGCATATATTACCTTTTTCATGTAACGTCATCAACAAGATTTTATTGGTACATAAAGAAGGTATTACAATGACACTTTCTTGTTGCGTTGGCTATTAGAATCTTATTAAATTGTTAGGTTATTATTAGGATACAAGAAGTTATTATAAAATAGCGAAACGCGCGTAAATTTGCCCGCGTGAATTTATTTTTACACCAACTTCAACCCCCGCTGTACCCGTTTAGGTGTTGGATTTCGGCAATTCCTTTCGTAGTACATCTACCTCTACGCACCAAGATGAAAATACCCTAAAAGGTTTAAGTCTTTATGACCACTGGTTTAGGCTGTGCGCTATCTATATATCAGTCAGTCAGTCAGGACAGAAACTCTTATAATCGGTACTTTTAAAAAATACATTGCAAAGGCTTTTATAATCCTTTTAAAATTGTTAATAAATTGTTGGTCTGTCATTAACAGGCTTGTGTATTAACTACACAAATTATAAAAAATAACTAATTAACACTAGTTACTAATTAAAACTGCGGTTCTTTTGCCGGCAAATGAAATGTCCACGAAACCCTTCAAACATTCACGGTTCCGTTAGCAAATTAAATTTAACTAAAGTAAATGTAACCCATCCTACTAAGTAAATGCAGACTCTTTATACCTAAAGTGTAAAGTAAGTTAACTGCTTATGTGCACTGTATGTAAGCCCACCACTTGAAAGTAACTAAGTTTTGTGTTCAAAGGAATGTTGAGTATCGTTTGTGTTGTTTCTAGATCTTTACTGACGCCTTTGGTCATTGAATAGATAAAACACGTTATAACGTATATGTACCTACCTCTTCTAGGAATTATCTATTTAATCAAGCTGAATACACAGTTCACATACCAACAGGGCTAAGATTTGCAACGCGACGTAACTTTCTTTTTATTTTTTTATTCGACTTGCTAATGAACCAACGGGGTGATCGGGTACAAAACTTATTATAAACAAATGTGTAGATAAAATCATAATGTATAAGATGTATGCATATAAATTTTGTGAGATTTTTGGATGTGCAAAGTACCGTAGACCTATCAAATTACATATTGCAGTAATGCTTCAGTCTCCTCGTAAGTTTTAGTACGAACCCATTCTATCAAAACTTTTTTACAACCATATTATGGTTTTGATCTCAGATTTATCTTTAGTTGGTACCTAGTTCTCTCATACTCTGTGGTTTTACCCAAACGACTGTTTTATTGTGGCTCAGCGCAATAGATAGAGCAAAATTACAACAGGAGTATATCTGGTTTTTTAAGGTTCCGTACCCAAAGGGTAAAACGGGACCCTATATAAGGCTCCGCTATCTGTTCGTCTGTCACCAGGCTGTATCTCATGAACCGTGATAGTTAGAGAGTTGAAATTTTTACAGATGATGTAGGTATTTCTGTTGCCGCTATAACAACAAATACTAAAAAACAGAATAAAATAAATAGGAAGGGGGCTCTTATACAAAAAACGTGGTTTGTTTGCCGTTTTTACGGAACCCTTCGTGCGCTAGTCCGACTCGCACTTACCCGCTTTTATATTACTCTTATAATACTGCTGTGGCTCACCGACGGAGAATGGTAAATTCTCTAAAGTCGTTTTCTCGGTTCGAATTTCTTTTTCTTGTTGAAATGAAGCGAAACTGATCGGTTTTAAGTTTTTTTATTGCAGCAAGAAAATAGGTAGGTACGGGTGTCGGATTTTATGCAAAGGATGGGTTGCTATAGTAGAATAAAAGCTTTAGTAATCTGGATGATCAATGCCAAAACCATTTTTCCTTTTATCCGAGTGTTGAATCTGTAAAGTGCAATTTTAAAAGAGGGAACTTATTATTTCCAGTCACGTCTCCCGCAGGATTCTATTTGAAACAACGTTACAATCCACGGAATTGAAGTTTTATTCAAGCACATTTCTAAATTTCATCTAGGTCCTATATAACACTGAATTTTTATGAAACTAATCAATTTGTAAACATAGAAAAGGACAAGCGAAAAACTGCTCTTTGTAACGTTTCCAAACTATAATAAAGTTTTCAAACTTTGCAATATCATCAAAAATTCCATATTGTTGGCTCGTCTTCCCTACTCTAGTAGGCAGTTTGACACTTATTGGCAAACTGCTTCCGATCCACTTTGGAATAATTTTCGATATTCTACTTAGAAGTAAAAGCTTTCTTTGAATTGAGTAAATTTAATCTACTTTATTTGCAGTAACTATTGAAAAGGAGCTGCATAAGTACGGATCATATTATCATTTACACCAAAAATCGTTGGCAAAAAATAACTAACTTTTAAGGCAAAACTTTTTTCACTAGTAAGATTTTTTATTTGATGGAATATCAACTACTGCAAAATGTGGGTATGTACCTACCAAATGTAATATTTAAACGTACCTCTGCTTACCTTCCTAAGACTTCCTCGAAGAATCTCGAAGTACTTGGTACTATGAGATCAGAGTGGATATTTACCGTAATTGGGGATTAAAGTGGTAAAGCTATTATTTTTATTTATTTTATTAAAATAATGTACAGTTACTGTCATTTTGTTTTTGTAATTTAAACAAAAATGTATTACTCGCAAACGTATCTAGACAAAGTCAACGAAGTCATGATCTCAAAATTGTTACTGCTGGTGAACTGATTCTATTATTGTAAGTTCAAAAACCTGAAACACAATAAAAACTAATCAAAAATTCAAGACGATTGTTATGAGCACTTATAAAATCAAAGCATACCTACTGCTCGCACGCTACGTTTATTTGCACGTAGTAACACTTTATGCATTACCATAAGCTCATGCCATAACGTTAGGATCGCCGTCTGAAACAATGGACCCACCATCTTCTTGATCCGCGATAAGAGCCTTCAAACAAATGCTTCGAAAGGGATTAGGCCTTTATCCATCATCACGTACAACGCCCCTTTACGGGGCAAGTACCGCCGATTACGTGCTAGTTCACTTGGAAGTAAACGACAAAATTATTTTCTGAGAGCCGCTACCTGCTGCCTTCTTATTTATCGAGGGTATAACTTCTTCGCATTTTTGTCTCTTCGTAAAATAATATTTATCGCATCTGAAAATACTTTGTACTTAATGTTTTACGAGCTTAGTGTGTATAAAGGTCGTTTGCTCACGAACACCTTGGTGTACATATAAAATTGTCTTATTATTTTTTATTTTATGCGAATTTATGTGGCTGGCTTTAGTGTCTCCTTATTTTACGAACTTTAAGCTGAAAATTGCATTTTTGCTAGACGTACTTTAAATTCTATGTAACCATTATACCTTTATTACAAATAGTTTGCAGTAGGTTAAATGATTGTACCATGACCTGTTATGACTTTATCTTGACCTTCACTCGTCATGGTGTAGAAAATACATAAGCTCGTTTGGAATTAATAATTTGCCTGTATAATAACATTATAGTTTTTAAGTGTATGTTATCAATTAATGTAATTTGCCTAAGAAGACAAAATATCATTGGCAAACACAGGGGGCTCTTAATAAAGCATTCCAGGCGTATTTAACGTAACGTCTGCTTTTTTTACTGGATACACACTGTGTGAAAGGACCAACAATTTTTTTACTTGTTATATAGTATTAATGGTAAAGTGTTCAATCTATAACTTATATCTGATAGAGCAAGAAAATTTTATTTTCTTTAGATAAACGCAATTTGTCACTCTACTGATATACGCAGAATGAAATATTTATTTAATTTCTACCAATTTTTTACCTTAGGCCATTCACATCACACTCAGATATTGGTGGCGAAAAGAGTACCGAAAACGCATTGTTTGATTTTTCCCGGTCAATTCAAATCATGTGCTACGGTAGTGCTACAATGCTACGCCGTGCCGTAGCATGCGAATTTTAAACCTGAATACTTCTTATCTAGATACAAAGACAATTGCAAAAAATGTGGCTATTTTTTTTTATTTAAAATAAATAAGAATCCATATTATGAAAATTTATATAATGTGACCCAGTCATCGAAAATTCGTTAAAATTACTTCCTGTATCTGCATCTATAGCAAAGCCGGGGTGGATGGCTTATTCGGTATCTATATAGTGGTACATTTAAAACCAATTTATAAGAGTATTTGTCCTGACTGACGACAGACCTAAAGACAACACACAATTACTGGTCTATGTGACATTTTCAGGTTATACATACGTGTCTTGGTACGAAGGGATGTGCCTACTAAGAAAAACGTTTCTTAAATTCAACCCCTAAGAGCGGGGATTGAAGTTTGGATGAAAGCACAAGAGTGAAGTCACGCGCAATTCCACGTGTAATATATACAATGAAAAAGGTAAGTTCCTAACTTTTTCATTGAATGATGAAAGGACACAAAAAGGTAGGATAACGTATGATCAGAGTGTCCTTCAATAGGGGCAGACGCGAGAGGCGTTTTATGAAAGGTTTTTTGCTAGTAGACAGACACCTCGTCGCTTTTGTTATATTATTGTAAAAACTCCCAATTTTAATTTCCATGATAAACAAGAGCAAAGCCCCGCTCTTACTCAGTATTACTTTGTTAATTGTGTTTTGGTCAAAACGTGTTTACTTGCGATAAAGCAGGTAGTACAATAAATTTTTATCGGTCGCTCAGGGCGATTTTAGATACATATAGTATGGTTGTGGTATGGTGTACGTTGTACTTATAAAACGAAACGCAAGGGACCACTTATATACTAGTGAATGCGCGTGACTTCATCCGCGTGAGGCTATTATTTTCATATAAACCTCAACCGCCGCTGCGCCCCTTGAGGGGTTAAATTATAGTAGTTCTCTTTAGTATATCTTTACGCACCAAGACAGATATACCCTAAAGATTTATAGTCACTACGACCAGCGGTTTAAGCAGTTCTGTGTCTATAAATCAATAATATAGTCAAGTAACGGAACAAAGATTATTTTAAGTGATATAGATGTGTGTCTGTTAAGACCTTTATGAATATAATTTGGACGCAAATTGTAAGTATATAGGTACCTATAGCATTTACAGAACACTGAACTCCGTGGATGAATAAGAGGATGAAGAATTCCAATCAAGTTAATGCTTAACATAGTGAGGCAAACGGAGTCAATCCAAGGAATTTTATCAAATATACGATTTATATTAATTCAATTCAGAGCATTTACTTCATTACATTATACGCTTGAATAAGCTACAGTTCAGTTTCGCTTTAGGGATAATCATTTTATTCGAAGCAATCCAACGTTTGTCTGAGACTATAAACATTTTATCTGGTCATTTAAAAACTTATTGAAAATAAAATAGAATTAGTTTATGAGGCCAAGGCTTCGAGCTTTATCCAGCCAATCAGAACGCGATACGTAACTTCCGGAGAGTACTCGCTGTCCAGAAAACCCAGTCCTTCCGTGCAGAACCCTAAAGTTATCCATCACCATCACGGTACCTAAAATGAAAGTAGAATTTTTTATTAAATATTTAATTGTTACGAGTTTCGCCTTTCGAAGTCCTACAATAGCTTTTAGTTTGATTTTACCCTTGCTATGTCAGCTTAGCTCAGCATTGACAAAAGAAGATACAGCTTCTGAAGGGTAACTGTTTAAGCATTTCTACTTGTTTCAATACCATGCCTGTCTAATTACCTACTCGTGCCGTAAACCATCAAATAGCTCAAATATTTAGTAGCTGACACGATATTATTTTGTCTCTGGACATTTGATCTAACGTGTGTGACGTTCTAGACTAGACTAGATAAAATTATTCGGAGACTAGCGGCCACTCGCAGCTTCGCCCTCGTGGCAGTTTTTTCCCGTTCCCGTTATTTCTTTTGGGATAAAAGTAGCTTATATGTTAATCCAGATTACAATCTATATATATTATAAATTTCATCCAAATCGTCCACTGGTGAGAGCGTGAAAGAGTAACAAACATATACACATTCTTATAAACTTTCGTATAATATTAGTAGGATTATGTGACTTTCGGTACGTTACGGTTTTGATGTTTGATATTTTTTCATCTCACGTAAAACTTTATTTTACAATTTATTCAATTATGCCATCAATCATAAGATGCAACATTATTCATAATAATGATTAATTATTAAAAATCACATCTACGCCAACCGATTTAATTACCATGCTTGCAACTCCACCAAACAAACGTTAAAAATGTTGGTCAATTTCTGTATGCAATTATTTTTACCTGGACTTAGTTTGAACTGCCACTGGTTCTCAGGGTTCTCGTAATAGCGCCCGAGCGTCCTCAAGGAACGGTAATAGGACCGGCACTCGTCGGAACGTTTGAAGGCCATTGGGGAGCGATCGTATACGTTAAATCTGTAAATAATAAATTAACTATATAGTACGAGTGGAACTAGCGCGACATCGCTCGCATGACTATATTTTCATACAAATTTCAACCCCTGCTGTACCTACCCGCTAAGGGGTTGAATTTCAGGAATTCCTATAATATACCCTGAAAATATCAAGCCTCTACGGCCAGTGGTTTAAGCTGTGCGTGGTCTATATATCCGTGAGTCAATCAGGAAAAAGATTCTTATAATTGGTATATTTGTGTGTATAGCATGTAGAATGTATGTTCAGCAAAAAACAAACCATAAAAAAAAAATCAAAAACGTTTTAATCAACGAATTCATTATTTACAAATACCTTATCTGCTTTATGTCCTCTGTCGTCTTGTCTACAATGATAACAGGTGCTGAATACGTATGATGATGCCCATTCTCTATATACTCAGCTTGTACATTGAACATGGTGAGGAACTGGTAGCATTCCGGACAATCCTCTTTCAGCAGCTTAGCTCCGTAGAAGCCGTCCACTAGAATAGTTTCTCCGCCCACAGGGTTCAAGTGCTCTATGCAATGAAGTATTTGAAGACTGAAAACGGGACTTATATAAGTATTCATGTAAATAGCCAGTAAAGATCGTACCTACGTACTAACTGTAGATATTGTTATAACTCATCGTTAAAAAATAAAAATAGAGTACCTACTCAGATCTTTTTTGCTCTTCATTGTTTTGAGCAAAAAACATTGCAAGATTTTAATAGGAGTCAACCGTGAGATGAACGAAAATTGGGCGGCGGTATAGCCGATAGACAGATGTATAGAATGTCAGCTTACTTTAACGATGCTACATTATAAATAAGATGCTTACACCCATAGGTACTTATAAACATTATTTAAATTTAAATATAACAATAATAAATATTTGACAACTTTTTTACACAGCATCATCTAAGCCCAACCTAAGCATTAGCTTTTACTATGGAAACCATATGACTGATAGAATACTTATATACTTTTTTTTGTAAATACCTACATTCTTAGAATACAATCAAAATATCGCCTAAAATTATTCCTGTCATTGTTTGTCATTACCCAAAAATTATTATTATTATTATTGATAAGAGATAACAATAGTTTAAACCTCTATGGTTTAAACTAAGGACTAAAGTGAGGTTTAAGCACTGTTTATCTTTCGAGAAGATTTTCATAAGTAAGGCCATTTTAGGTCTTATATAATCGTCACCTACAAATACAGCTAACAGATTTCTTGAGATGTGGGGCAAAAGTAAAGTAATATGTAGGTACTTATTACTCATTGCTCATTCATAGCTGATAGCAACTGCACACCAGCTTATCTTTACATTAAATAGGTATATAGCTAGCTAGATACATATTATTATTCCTATCTTAGAATAACAATAATCAAGTTACTTCGATGCCCTGAAATAATAACGATAGCGAGCTCGAACAGACCCAGCTCACAAAATAACGAGCTCTTGAAAAAATAATAAGTTTTATTACAAACTGTTTTTTCTAGAATATTTTGATTGTTATGGAATGGAGACAAAAATGTTTTGTAAGCTGTGTTTATTTAAACTCCTGTGCACGACTCCTATTTTTTTCCCACAGTACACAAGTTCTGTGGAAGATTCGTCCGGGAAAGTGCCTATTTCTTGACGACCGATGTGGCGCGGCGGGCGAATGTCCGCTTGCCACGCAAGAGGTTGCGGGTTCGATTCCCGCCTTGGGATAAATGTTTGTACGATCTGCATTTATTCCGGGTGTTTTGGGTGTTTTCTATGTATAATAAAAAATATCTACATATGTAATGTATTTCAGTCATCTAGTAAGTACCCATAACACAAGCTCTGCTTAGCTTGGGGCTAGATGATGCTGTGTGGACTGTCCAGCATTATTATTATTATTATTATTTCTGCCGCCAAGCAGCTTGCTGTGTTCAGGTTGGAAGGGTGTGGGTGCTGGTGAAATTACAGGCACATGAGGCTTAACACCTGTATGCCTTAGGTTGATGAGCGCTGAGCAGTGCATCGTAGCGCACGTTCCTAACGAACGTGACCTTCGAGGTAATACTCTGTTATAGGCAATGGTAACTATTTATCTGCTTGTTCCATCAAAAAATTGCATAAAAAAATATATATATCTACTATGCTGCCTAGGTGCCTCAAGGTTTGCATGCACTTTGAGTACGTTCCTGGGTACCATTTAGAGAGAGCTTCCATAGCAAATTTGGTAGACACCCTTAAAGGGCTTGACTAACGAGGTGTCTGGTGGACGATTACTGTGCCTGGAAATCACATGCATAGTAGACATTATGTTAGACACAGACTTAATTCTTGTTTTATCCGACATAGTTTCGATTTGACAACATATAAAAAAATGTCTGCGATGATTAAAGTCGACTTTTGTGTCTAAACCACCATCATAGGTGCGCCACGAAGAAACATTTAAATATGTTTTACCTACTATTCCTTGTAGAGCACCGAGCCAAATTACACTACTTGAAATACGGTCGCTGTTCAACAATTGGTGCTGTGTTCTACGAGGAATACTTCACATTTTCTGATTTGAGAGACAAAATAGCGGATCTCCCGATCCAACGTCTACTGAAAATTATCCCACGACCACAGGCAGATAAGAGGCTATTTCATTTTATAGAACAAAATATTGAGTATATACTTATTCAACGACTATTATCCGCTAACTGCCAGTCTTACTTAGACTATCCATTTTTAGTAACCTGCCTTTCTTAAAGGTGTATTATTAAACTAAGCCACTTTAAATCCAATAAGTGAAGTTTATTTAGGATTAACAAAGAGTTTGGACTATGCAAATGCAGTACGACAATTCAAGCATAATAAGTTAAATTTTATATGAGCCTAAGTTTTATAACAGATAGATAGATATTTATGTATATCTATTTCCCAATACATTTAAACTGACAGGTTGTGGTAAATATCCCTTTTTAGAGATATTAATATTCAAAACCATGAAAATTACAAAAGTTAGTTCAACCAGTCACGAAGTAACATCACCTAATCAGTGAATTACACATCAATTAATACAATTTAACACATTTAAAATAGGGACTTGCATCATTTTGAAACCAAGTATACTAAGTATTTTGGATGTACAAAGTACCTAAATTTACAGCTAGTGATAAAACTGTGCTAAATTGAGTTCCCTACTCCGTATAAATAATGTAGCGTAACGTAACTTAATTTTGATGAAGATAAGAGATGAAATGAAGTCTGCAGCTTCAACTTGATATTTCCCATTCTACAGTAAAACTTGTTCAGCTATAATCGAAGTTTTGCTTCGAGTTTCCCACCTTAATTAATAAATGTTGTCCATAGGCAACTCTAAGTAAGAAGTCTTGCAAGATGGTTTTATTCGCCTACTGTCATGCAATATAAACTAGAGTAAACCACTTATATTTGGACTATATGGTAAACCTTTAATTTAAGAAGTACTGCAAAATAAGAAGGAATAAATACTATGACTATGCCAGATAAGATGACTAACCTCACTCAAAATTCTCGCCCTGGTACTTTTAAACTTGGCGTAATGTTCAAATAGTTACACCGTGTTTTGTCTTTTGCATTGACAGGAAGACAATTATTTATTTATTTATTAGTAGTAGAGCAAAGGTTTTGTTAACCATTGTACCATTTTTCGAGGATTATGATCCTCGTGAACTGGCAAGTTTTTGAGAAAATTGTCCACTGCAGAGCAAAAGCTTCCCTCCCTTCTGCCCAGTCGTTTTGTATATGGACCATTGTTGATCAGCTCTTTAGGTAGGCATCTATTAGAGGGACGAAATATCTTCGTCTTTTGAGAAACTATTATTTACCCAGCAGCCTCGGTGAAGTAAGTGTTATCGTTATGCACAGCCAAAGGTAGGTTTGTATAAGCCGTATCTGCATGGTCAGCAATGTTCGTGAACCTCCACATGCCTCCGAACAGTGTACTCTGAACACCACCAAGAGCTTGACACACTTTCTCGGTCGCTTCTACTGTTGCATCAACCTGAAAGTTATAGTCAGCTCAAAAAACGATTAATACCTGATTCCAATATTATACAAGCATCCGAAATAATTGCTGCTTGTCAGATAAGTTTTCAACTCAGTAGCACAGTGAGTTACAGTGACAGTTTGCACTGGCCAATGACGTGAGCGCTGATGTAACAGACAACGTCCTGTGGTACTACCAACGGATGCTCGTATTCGTGCATCGTGCATGTTGAAATCGGGCATAACAGCGTCAATTTAACTGACAAATAATTTACTATGCATTAGGCTACCTAGCTAATTTCAACTATGAAACTATGTTTGTGTATGAATACCCGGCGGGTATTCATACACAAACAAACCCAATATTTACCCAGTAATTTTGCATCCAATTTTATTTATGATGGAGCATCGAAATTGAATTTGCCTACCTATATATTATTGAGTGGATGCGACCACGGTCAATACTCATTAATCTCGCTCGGTCGAGCCATTACTCACTAACACAATGACGTTTAAAACTATACAATATAAACAATAGATTACCCCAGTGATCAATGAGACTCCGTAGTCGAGTAGCGATTGAAAAACCCTTCTGGGCCCTTCTTTCGTACCGAGAAATTCGGCAACGTCCACTCTTGCTATCTTATCGGCAATTCTAGGTCCTTTCCACAAAATAGGATTCAACTTTCGGCTTCTCGTCCATTTTTTATATTCAAACTGTACTAAGAAGTCAGCTGAGTATATAGTTTCATGGTTATCACTCCCTGAAATTAAAGTATATTTATTTTATTCATATTCTCTGTCACGTCATTAAATATAGATGCATAGTACTAGGTACATACATTTTATTAAGAGTGATAAGTTTTCAATTTTGACATCATAAATTTTTGCTTCAGGAATGGCAAGCAGATGCTTTGCTCTCTGGAACTTATCGGCATGATAGCAAGAGGGGCACCTGGAATAAGCTTAAGACCATTCATTTTTTCATCTCTATAAGATATTATGATTTATATCAACACCGGGGGCCATTTTTTCGCGTGCTTGGAACACTATAGATGAAGTAGGTTTTCGCAGCATCTATACCTTCCTTTCAGGTTAGTGGTATTATCCTCAGGAAAGGCAAGGTCTATACGTCTTGTAAAGGAGAGAACACACGATGTTTGCTTTTACCATCGGATTTGCACAAATAAATTTTTTAAATAGGAAAATGCATAAATCATTATTATTATATATAAGACCGAGTCATATGGAAAGGAAAGTGCCATACCTGCAGTTATCTCGTAGCCAGCAATCTTCAAATCTTATATTTGTTTCATCACCGAACTCCACCTCAATTGCTCCGTCAAGTTTCTTCACACCAATCACTAAAAGAATTTTATCAAATGCACACAAAACTCGTTTTTAAATTTTCAATAAAATATTATTTGTAGTTATAAAATATGCAAAACTTACTTTTATTTTCCATAGTCTATAAGAATAATTTATTTTTATAATAAGCTAACAAATTGAAAACAGTCTACACGTATTGTTTTATCATCGGTACAATAATAACTGATTTTATAACGCTTATCACCAGGCGGTACCTAATAAGATGAGGTCAAAGTAATTGTACTTAATCATCAATAGTGAGGGACTAGATAAGCTTGTTCAGAAAACAAAGTCCCATAAAATACAACTGTCATTGTGGATATTGAATTCAGCCATCTCGCGTCCCACAAAATGAACTGTTAGCTTCCATAAGACAAAGAGTCAAGGAAGTAGGTTGGTTCACCTAACAGTTCTGAACTAAGGACACAACAAGTCTAGCCAAGATTTAATGGTTAAACTATTGTTTTCTCAAAAAAAGGCAAAGAAAAAATCCTAACTAAGTCACTAAGGTATAGAGTTTCAGCTACCGTTCTACGCAATAGCCTTTCAAAGTTTGTCGCATATAAAAAGTTTTCAATGGGATGTTGATTGATAACGCGTACAGCCGCTCCCGGATAATTTGATTGGAATTTGACAGCCAACGGCAGGGCTCCATCGTTTTACGTTCATCGCTTTGGATGTTTCGTGTTCGGCTCGACAGAACATTCCTCAAATTGTTACATAAAGGAATTTAGTGCCACGTTTGAACCAGTAAAATGTTAAGTAAACATCATATCAATACATATCAAAATAATTTAAAATATATTATTTTTGTCACCTTATTATACCCATTTTTAAAATGCGCGTGACTTTCAACTATAATATAATAATAGGCTCAGTAAACCGAATAAACATGTATACTGAAAATCAAAATTTGGACCTTACCTTCAACGGTTTGTTTCTCTCGTAAAGTTCACATTCTGTAAATAATTTTCTATACTAAGCTTGTTATCGATCTACATATAGCGCAACTGATCCAGTTCAGACTTATATGTTGTGTAGTTTTTAACATAAAATTCTTTTATCGTAATCACTAGTCGTCTTCGCTTTATGACGGCTGCCGCTGTCAGAGACATATGTGTAACGTTAAACTTTGCGTTAAACTCCCTAAGGAAAACCTCAGATAAGTTTACCCGAAAAATGAGTCCCAAATATATTTCAAAATTAATGAAATGCGCATGTAAAACACGTATGAATTTGCAAACGACCTGTGGCCTCAAAGGTAGCGTTACATGGAGAGTCAGGAGAGCACGGTTATTAACCGTCACAGCCTGTACGCGACTCGACTTTCATTAAACCTCATTAAGCCCTGGAATATGCCCGCAGACAGGAATAGTTATCATCTTCCCTCATTTACATTTGGCTGTGCAATACTCGAGGCTCATATTTGCGAAATTCTGTACCAACCCAGTGTAAGTTTATTTGAAGTCAGTGACTGTACCACTTTTTTAGATTTAACAAACGATTTTGTTCCGAACAAAGCTAGCGGACCTGATGGAATGCCTGCTATTGTCCTTAAGCAGTACCTACGCTCCCGAGTTGTCTTGTATATTGATGACGCATGGTTTTTCAGGTGTTAAACCTCGTGTGCCTGTAATTTCATCGGCACCCAAACCCTTCAAACCGGAACACAGCAAGCTGTTTGGCGGCAGAAATAGGCATGGTGGTAGTACTTCCCCGGATGAGCCCTTCACTAAGAGCTCTACTACTACTAGCTGTTGCCCGCACTTTATCCGCGTGGTTCGTTTTTTCCGTGTTACTTAACAGTTATTGTTATATTATGGCTTATTTATACAATTAACATGTTTATAAATTATAGAACTTAATGTATGTCTCATCGTTACGGAAACGTTCGTATGAAACGTTTTTGTTCGACCGTTTTTTCTCTTACTTACTTTGCAAATCCGACTACCACGAAAAAGTCTTTTTATGTTGTGGGTTAATATTAGCTTATGACACTCACAAATTACTTGGCTTTCTATTGGTAAAAGAATTTTTAAAATCTGCTTAGCTTGGGGCTAGATGATGCTGTGTGGATTGTCCAGCATTATTATTATTATTATTATCATTGTGTAAGAAGAATTATAATTTAATGAACATTACGGGTATCTGGCAAGCGGTTGCCACGATGGTTGTAATACCAAATACTCTGCAGGTAGGTAATACCAAAAAATCACACTTTATAATTTGATGAATTTAGATCGGTATTTTACACACTTTTAGTACCGTTTACCAGCCAAAGCCACAGTAACCCAAATTCCATAATGGTCCATCGTTCTTACCTGTGTTGGGAGCATGCGCTGACACACTTTCAGCTTTTATAAAACAACAAAGATCTAGGGTTCACGGGCTCTTGCTCTATAAGGGGTATTGATATCAACTTCGACGCAAATCATCCCCAAAATCACTTTCTACCCTTTTTTAACCCTGTTAGGCGATGAGTTTCAATAAAATACGAAAGACGTCTTCCATCAGTTCTGTTATAGAATGTTTATGCAAAATTTTAAGTAAATTGAACCAAGGAATCACGATGTCACATACAAACTTTGCCCCCGTTTTCATCCCCTTGGGGTAGAATTTCCGAAAATCCTTTCTTATAGGATACCTACACGGGCAACACGGGAAGAACACGGGGTGAGTTCTTTGTATGACGTAGGCATTCGACAAGTAGCAGGTATCTACGATCAGCAGTTTAGTTTGTGCGTTGATCCGTCAGTCAGTCATTCAGGACAAAGCATTTTGTTAAAGAATACGTTACAAGCTTTTAATAAGTTAAAACTCTGTTACATCAGAACTTACTTGTTCTTTGGATTTCAACAATATCAACCCATTAAGATATCTGTTGGACTATTTTTTATACTAGTAGGTGTTATATTTCACTAGTGCAAATGCGCTTATTTTCGTCCGAAGCTACGTTTGTATGAAATTAGCTTCGGGCTGCACCCCATTAGAATTTGAATTGCAGGAATTCCTTTCAGGGTAGGTATATTTGTCTTGTTGCAAACAGTGTACCAGAACTGTGTGCACCAAGACAAACATACCCTGGCTTTCAAGTCGCTGCGACCATTAGTTTCGACTGAGCGTTGTCTATATTTTACTAAAAATATGGACTAAAGATATTTTATGTCAGTCAGTCACAAAGATTATTTTATTTTAGTGGTATAGATAAAGATTACGTAATTCTGTACGTTCTACAATTTGACTTTTGTCGACCTCAATGGAGTGAGCTAATCGGTTAAGTTCAGAGGAGAAATGTTTTACTCATTAATATATTTTATATAAAGATGCGTCAAAAAAATATGATGTAGCATTTGTAAAACACATCCTATGAAAATCTGTTTTTGCCTGTTCATTTTCAACAATATGGTTCTTTTACCAACATTTAGCGCCATGGTTGTATTGAACTTTATTTCGACGAAATTAAAAAATGTACGTGAGATACTACATAATAGCAGCAGCTGTAACCGCCTCAAGCAAGAATTTCTTGTACCACACAAATACAATTTCAAACGCAATGAATAGGGGTTAGCTCTTCAGCCACTTGGAAGGTATTACGGGTCAGTCTGAATTAATTAAAGTTTCACTAAACACCGTACTGGGACGTAAATTTAATTCAGCGTGAAATACTCGAGCTGATCATAAAGTTGCTAATTGGACTGATAGTCAATCCTATTAGCAAGCAGCAAAGACTTAATCTATTAATCTATGGTATTTCTATTTTGAATAAATAACGAGTTGTGGACCCCTCTCGCCCATAGATGTCATGAGTGAATACGGACAGAATACGGGTCAATATGGAAATGTAAATGGAAAGCTTACTATATCCAGGTATACTCCTGGTTACTACCTGGCTACAGTTTGATGATGATGATGATCTTCATATTCGTTTTTATAAATAGTGTATACGTCATACTACCTCCTACTTCATACGCAACCTCGCATATATTGTTTTTTAGTAGAAGGAAAAGTAGAAATTCGAAAGTATGAATGGTTTCCCAGGAATAGTTTTTGCGCTGCGTAATTAAGTAGGTAAGTAGGTACCTATATGATTCGTCTGAGGATAGACAGACGCAGTGTAAATAAATATTCATAGTAACCCGATGGGTAATGTGGTTGCAGTACTAAAGTGTCAGCATTCATGCCACAAAAATCACAAAATTACAAGCTGTAAACCACCTTATTACAAACAGCAGAAAGGCGCCTGATATGGCCGTCATAAAGAAGAAGCCCTTATGTTTTTACGACTGCAGCAGTAAAATCTCACCAGATTTTATGTGGATACGATAAGCAATGATAAGGTATTTTATTTACTATGGTATACGTATAGGTACCAAGTACCTACTTTGAAGTACGGGGTGTAGGTATCTACTACAATCTGAACACCAAAATTTGGCACAAAAATTATGTCTACAATCAGATCCCTAAGTATCCAATAATACATTAAAATGTACCACCCGAAGCAAGGATTCCCACATAAAATAAGAAGTTTGCGAGTGAAATTGTAGGGTTGCTAGTATGTGGCTTAATGTAACAGCACACAGAAATATTAAATTAAGCAACGGCTGGCTCTGATACCTCTATAAAACTGGTGCCTACAGTTTACGTCTGCTGTGATGGTATGGCACAAAAGGTGCCGCAAAATAAATCACAAATTAGGAATCCAATCCCGTAAGCGCATAATCCTGCATAAATTTACCGGGATCAGTAATTCAAGACTGCAAATGAGCCGCGGGATTTACTGAACTGAAAAGTATCAGAATGTGAAAAATATGTGCAATGCGCGTATCCGAACGTGGTTGATGTCAAACCTTTGATAAAGAGGAACAATCTCCACGCCGCATCGTAACATAAACGTACATAGCATACTCACGTGATATCAGTAATCCACTCGATCTTACACTAAACATGAGGTGACACGCCTCAATTGAAAGCGCTGACAACAGAGGAAAGTGCATTCAGCAAGGGTAGTTCATGAGTATTTTAATGATTTAAAATTATGAATAATTCTGGAACCGGAAACCTCATGATCAAAAAATTGAAGCTACTTAGAATTTATGAAGTCCATTACTACTAGACTATTAGATGCAAAACAATTATTTTCATTTTTCATTGTTATTATATAAAAGTAGTATCTTAGTTCAAACGTATAAAAAACCTCACAAAACATAAGTTATCCCCACCCCAGCCCCGCAGTCTGCCTGATTAGATGCCCTAGTCATAACGTGCCACATCTACAGACGGGTACTGTTAATTACAGAGGGTATTAAAATATTCAACGAACTACAAACTTTTGGGTAGGTTCAGTTTCATACGATGGACTCTGATAACTATTTCAGCAATTTAATGGACAGATCTCTTCGTTGTCCCCTTTCTGATTTAGACACTCTTCAGTATGCACACGCCATAACATTTTGTTTCTATTTTTTTACCATTTGTAGGCTATCGTTTGACTGTAATCCTACCAACAGTGTTGTATGCTTATCTAGTAGTTACCCTTTCACTCTTCTATTGATAAGATCAAGGTACATATCACTGAATTGCACACCTGTTACAAAACGTTTTTTTACATCCGAGCCTCCTTTGCGAACTCTCATCCGGCGGTAAAGTGACGATGCGGCTGAGATTAGAGCAGACTAATCTTGATTCTAGAAGGCACCTGTTTACTCTTCGTTTGTTAAAGAGGCCCGTAGTTATCAGGAATAAGGAGCGCTGATGGTCCAATAGTAGCGACCACGACTTCCGATCACGGCGGTCGTAGGCTCTAACTCTCTCTCTCTTGCAGGTACCTCTGGCTTTTTCTATTCAAAAATGTAAGCGCCATGCTAATACTCTCAAAAAAAATACAGGTGGCTTTTCTTCACCCTTCGGTTAGGTTAATTTTTTTGTTTCCTAGGAACTAGGCTGACTAATCTGTGAGGATGATATAGGTGAAATCCCGTCTCAGTTACTACAGCGCGCAGCGAAGTTCGCTGTAGTTCCAGTGGACTAATTCTGAGCTTTTTTCGTTTTCTGGATTTCGGTTTGCGAGCTCGAACTTTTTGTATGAAAATACTCTAGTGCCTCCATAGGCCGCTAGGGGCGCTTATACTTTATCCGGAAAACGTAAAAAACTCAGATCCGCCTACTGGTGAGGATTTTGAGACAAGGGTATGGATGAAGAGTTACCCCGACGTAGGAAAGTAAGGCAAAATTTACTGCACGCTTTTATAAAAATGGTAGTGATGCTGGTAAGTAACTAAATGTAGTCCAACCTTTTACCTAAATTGGATTAGGAAAAGTTATCTTAGTTGAATGACCGCAGTGTTGCCACGAGACCTGAATTAATTAAATCAGCAAGTCACACGAAGTGAAACAGATAACATTTGGAGTTTGAGACATCTTTAAATAGGTATAGCTCGTATATATTAGGTATAGGTATTTAGCACGACCTCTGTAGTGTTGCTGGCTAACAACCACAGGCCTAATTCGAGCTATCGTAAAATTCATGTTTTGATCTTGTCAATCTCCAAATGGTGTTCTTTAAAACTGACATTTCTGATAGGCCCCATTTTGATAGTCAAATTCTAGTTTCAATCTCGTCTCAGCTCAAAAATAAATACAATCATAATGTTGTATGTGAAACTCTTTTATAATAAAATTATGATTTAGAGAAATGAATGTGAAAAGCATTTGGTAAAACGCTTAAAAAGAAAATGGAGGGCGCAATGATATTATCTAGTATTAGTCTTATATAAATGCAGTAGTCGCCGCAGCTCAAGATCTCGACGATATCGGAAAGAAGATTGATGACAGCTCTCTAGTTGCAATTTTATTAGGCGGCTTGACACCACGGTATGAACCGTTGATAATGGCTTAAGAAAACTTGGGCATAGAGGTTACCTAATAGGTGAATTGGTAAAGACAAAATATTAAATGAGAAATGAGTCAAAAGATACTCAGCAGGAACGTTCAACAAGTTCTAGAACCAATAAAAAGTATATAATCTGCAGATAGCCTAGACACAAGAGTCCTTAGTTAACCTTGAAAATAGCTAAGAAGGTACTGAGCGTGTTAAAGAAGGTTGTATTTGAAAGCATTGATTGTCCTTTAAAGAAAAATCAAGATAAGGCTAATGTAATAGAAAGGGCGCTCTCTGCGCCAATGCCAAGAAATCAGAAGTGGATCATTAATTTTAGAGCTATTGTACACATGACTTCAAATGGTGAGTGGCTCAGAAATTGCTCTCAATTAATTTAAAACGAAGTTAGAAGTACGTACAGCTGTTGGACTAATGTTTGAAAATTTTAAGGACTGCCAGCGCAGCGTTATAAAATATTTAATTGCAATATAGTAAATTAAATAATAATACCATTGGTAGGTAATATAAATATTGGATTCAATGAACTTCGTATAAATCTTCGATCGAGACCTTGATTCCATTAAGACGAGTTGATTCCACATATTTTTATTGAATTGACCCTGAGCTTATAAACTATTTTATTTGATTACGCAAAAGTTCGTTGCTTAAATTATTACACAAGCTCAAATTATCATAGAGATGCGTTTGAGAAATATGTTGAATGAAATGTGTTTAGAACCCTGTTCACCTGTGTGTGTCACTTTCTTTAAAATAGCCGACGAATAAGTTGTTCCCTCGCTCACATGGATTGACACGTGAGTTCAACGTGACTGCTGCGTAGGTATTTTTTATTTTTTTTCAAGATTTGCGTCTTACGCAGCTTAGACACGTGGGTTCCTTAGAAATTTACACGTTTTCCAATTATTACTAGTATTAGAATATACGACTTAAAACAATATATTAAATCTAATTTGTTATTTGCTTGTGAGCGCATTGATCTCAATTCACACCTTGTCTCTGGATGAACCAGACTCTTTCTTCAGAACAGAACTCAAAAAGATATTGTTTCGAACCTAGTATATGATCACCTATGGTTGAGACGATAGAAGAATGCGTTTAAATTTAGTTTTATAATCTTTAAAAAAGGTGCGGTATTACCTAATAGGTAAAAGGAAACTACTGCGATGTTGTAATCATATAGTCTATTAAACCAATTTATATAATAATTATCGAACTTCACTTGGAAGTTAATGATGATAATAATAATAATAATAGCAATGCTGGACAATCCACACAGCATCACCTAGCCCCAAGCTAAACAGATTTTGTGTTATGGGTACTAGATGACTGATATACTTAATAACAATTACAATACATTACATACACAGGTATTTTATTATACAAAGATCGTTCAAACATTTATCTCAAGGCGGAAATCGAACCGCAACCTCCTGCGTCGCAGGCGGATATTTGCTCGCCACATCGGTTGTCATATACATTATATACCCCGCGGGTACGTTTGCACCATACACCCGTTAAATTAGTCAGAGAATTACAGCCCTGAGAATTTGAAGAACTGTCAAAACATCTATCTCAGCCATTGCTTTGGAATACGGATGTAATCTTGCCAACAGATTGTATTGTGTCTACTTTATTGTTTTCTGGGAATAATTTTTACGTGCACGCCGTTTTTGGATCGCAAGATGAGGTCTGCGCAAAGTTGCGGTTCAATATCTGCTGGTAGAAGTTGGAATTGTCGTATTATCGCTGAGATGGTCACTTTCATTTCCATCATGGCGAATTTTTGACCTGAAAATAATAATAATACTTATACTTTTTTTTATAATAATAATAATAGGACATCCAGCAGTCCTATTAACATAAGGTCGGTATCAGTAGTCACTCAATCAGTTAATCAGTAATCAGCAACACTCTTGTCCTTTACTTATAAAAATCAATCAAAAAACTAATACTTTTTTAATTTTTCCCACTTCCTATCATCGGGCTGCTAAAAGGTAAACAGTGACAGTAGTTATTTGAAATAATGTTTAAATCTAAGTAACGTTAGTAATTATGGTGGTATATAGGTAACGTCTAATTCTATGATTAAAAATGTAAATATTTCTAATCGTATTTTCAAGGTTCAATCAATCAAAAATTATTTTAGTTATCTTTTTAAATGCATCAAACAATGTAAAATAAATCTATAGTGTGAATGATTTTGCATGCATATTAATATTGTATTTTGTTTTGTATGAAAAGCAAGAAATAAAAGGCTTTTTATTTTTTTTATAGGTAACGTGGCCATGTTGTGATAACAGAAACTATCGTGTACGAAATTTGCATATCATGAAATATTAGTGGCGCCCTGTTCTGTTGGAATTGAGATTCCCGGGTCTATCAGTTAAATATATGAACATTGTTGATTATTATGTAATTAAAATATTATTATTTTACTTATTTATAATAGTAGTAGAAAAAGGTTCTCTGCCTAATAATACCACGTAATTTGTAGCATTATTAAAATCTTACGTCGTTTTCGTAGACGGTGTCTACGGCGTAGCAATGGTACCTACTCTGTAAATAGCTTATGAAACTTTCTTCTCCCCATATATCGGGAATAATAAATGTACTTTCAGAAACTGAATTCAGACTGCATTCAGACCTCATGGTCATGGTGGTCATGGTGTGGTTTTTTGTAATCAGAATCATTTCTGATTACAAAAAAAAGAAAAACCTAAAAAAATCTACACTTTTTGTCCGTTTTCTTCGTGTTATCGGCGTCAATATCGACAATACATCATAAAATAAATATAAGGACCTAATTATCTATTTATAATGTGTAAAAATGACAGTACTCCAAAAACAGCAATCTAAAGGAAATCGCGATCATCTGATCGGTTCGTTGCCCTCGCGACCAAGGCCACCACGCGGTCATTGACCGCTGTACAAAATACATCGCTGGTTGATAAATAGGAATTTTACAAAAATAATCTTATTACTCTAAATCTATTTGACTGTCAACCAAGTAGTATTCTATAAGGCCTTGCTGTAGATAACTCTACACGTCCCTGAAGTATTCGGAAGTAGTCTTATTACACCCGATATAATCTATATCTTATACTGACATATAGGCAACGACTGACGGCTCTCTCATAAAAACTTTATGATGTTATCTATTTATGTAAAAGATGCATGTAATGCAGCAAAATAAAAACGTATTTTGTGACTCGAAATTGAGTTTCAGTATGTCTATCAACAATTTATAAGATTTGAACATCATTTTACGAGATTGGGATAAAGTAAGTTAGTAATAAATCTGTATGATCGAGATGTTCGGTGCGATTTATTGCGAGTTTTATTATTTCCCGATTTTTTGCACTAATAATTCTAAAAGTTCCATAAGTTGAACTTCATTACATTTATGATTGATATATAATTCAGGAGGCTGATAATGATAAAAGATAGTGAAGTGAGAAAGACTATGATGCTAGTGATAAGTTATTGGCCTTAAGTATCTTACCAATACAATTCCTAGGCCCAGCGCTGAATACGAGGTAGCTGAATGGGTTCTTAAGCTCCGCGGACTCGAAGCGTTCGGGACGGAACTCCAAGGGGTTATCGAACACGGCAGGGTTCCGTTGCATTTGGTAGATATTGAGTGTCACTGATGTTCCCGGCAGTAGGGTCATACCATCTAATTCTGTAAAGTTAGCGGTTCTTACCCACTATCCACCTCATGAGATCACCTGGGACAACCATTGAAAGTTTTTTTTACATTGGCTCACCTCTCAGATTAAAATTGAACGCGCCTAACTTTATATGGGTGATGGTACATCTCAGAAATTTGGTACTGGCCGTTATAATATCTACGTCTACGTCGTCACGAATAGTTCTTCTGGCGCTTCGACGGCTGCTGCCGCCGATTTTTTATGTTCTAACATAACCCAACGTATATGTTGTGTGAGTTTTGATAACAAGGTGGACGGTAGAAACTAAATATTTTCCAAGGATCACCGAGGTGAACAAAGGTGAGCTTTCAATGGTTCACCTTGGTGGGCCCAGGGAGGTGGACGGACAGTGGGTAAGAACCTAAAGTTTGTAACAAGTGGCATGGTTTCGTCCCACCATACCCCCAGGGGTATAGTGGGTCCGTAGTGTAACGAATTGGCGCACGGCTATCGCCCATACTAAGTACACATCCTCACTGAGTACCTGCAGTCAGCTGCACTAGAATTTATACAATTCATAAGTTTCAAATAGTGTGTAAATAGTTCACGGCGTTTCAATAAGTATTTACAGCAAATACTCATAAAATAAGTGAACTCGTCAACTGCTGATTTAATGATATTTAAAGTTTTTGCTGTTAGAGCTGTTAGAGTTTATTGTAACACTGTGTGTGATACTATTTAACAAGTTACGAGTTTTATGATTCTAGTGTAGCTGTCTGTACAGAGTTATTCGAGAGCTTAAAAAGTTATTCAAAAGAGGAGATATACAGTGTTTCTAAAAAACAGCTTTTGCTAGCGGCTTCGCTCGTCTGGACCCCAGATAAAAAGTAGTATTTATGCAGTAGTTAGGATTGAATACAGATTCGTTGCAATCTTGACGTTTTAACTGCTCACTTTCTACTAGTCACCTGTATCTTTTCTTGGACGTTTATTGTGACGTAGTGTATCTGATGAGGCGTTATAAATAAAATTGCACATACCGGTTTGTTTTGTAATAGCTCGTTCAATCACAGGTACTGAAGGGTACAATCGTAGCGACTCTTTGATAACTAACTCCAAATATTTCATTTGATGTAGTTCACTGAAAACCAAAACGTACCATTTGCGTTTAATATGTCAGATCAATTAATCTAAAGTAGAATTAAGAGTATCTTTAGTCTACCAATTCCGCGAGCGTAAATAGTTTCTTGGGTAAAACACGTGTCCGATTCTCAATAAGTTTTCTTGTGGGATAATGACTGGTACATACCACCCTTTCCATTGCTTTTAAAAGTTCATGGGCGGAGATGGGCGATGCTCAAGAATATGTAAAAGCAATGGAAAGAAAAAAAAACTCTGTTGTATAGGGAACCAATGGCTCCTCCATTGGTTTTTGAAGCAGCATGTATAAGTACCGCCGCACAAGATTAGTAGTGACTGTTGGTTAGGCCCAAAAGCTTTTAGAAACCTTTATTAGGATGCATTTCAATGTCTCAGCGTTGCCAATGTCATAAATATACTGCATTATCTAATCTGTGTCGCTACTGACATGTAAAGTTGTTAGAGAATTCGTCGTCTTATAAAATGATCGGTCAGTCCAAACAAAAATAATTCAAGCCACGTCAATGCTATTGAAAAACTCAGGTGACCCCAAAACATTGGGTGACCCACCCGAAGTAATCCGTATCACCCTTTTCAGTTATATAGCCCAATTCACTTACGCGTATGTGGGATCCCTTTCAATGTCATCAACAAAAATGTTCTTTTGTTCTTCGAATATTTTATCTTGAATTTCTGGGTACTTGGATATACAGAAAAGACTGTAAACGATGCCGGAAGTTGTCGTGTCATGGCCCTAAAATTATAATAATTTATTTATTTGGCACTAAATAACGAGTTCAATGGCATTTTTACATCCATCATAACTTAATTAGCAGTAGCCCGGCTTTCGGCGCTGTATTATGCTGTGGTGGGTTTGATCCCCACCGAGAACAAACATTTTTGTGATGGTACCTACCTATGATTTTGGAAACATAGGTGTTTGTTCTGTGTTTGGGTGTTATATTGTAGGTAGTCTTAGCATGTATTTACAAAGAAAAGTACTTATGTATTCTATCAGTCATCGTTTCCTTAGTACAACCTATGCTTAGTTTGGGGCTAGATGATGTTGAGTAAAAATGTGAAATATTAATTGTATTGTACTTACCTCAAACATAAAAGTGTCCACTTCTTCTCTCACACTTTCCTCATCAATTTTTTTACCATCTACTTCAGATAAAAGCAGTAGATCCAAGAATGCATGTTTGTTTTTCACACCTGCATACAAAATAATAAGATAAAAGACAACAACATCTATATTTCCTATAATGTTTCAATAAGGTAACGTTATCCCTGAGAATGCTTAGTGGTGAAACACGTTTTCGCCTTACCAAATATTGTATTGAAAAATTGTATGATGGGACAGCATGGATGTTTTATTTTTAACGCGAAAATTGATGGAACAAACATATGGCCCACCTGGTGTTAAGCGGTTACCATTACCCATAACAAAGCATTGCCTTGCAGGTCACATTTGATAGACATATAACTGCTCTGCGTCCATATACCTGAAGCATACAGGTGTTAAGCCTTATTTGCCTGTAATTTTAGCAGTTAAGCCGGCACACCCTTAAAACAGGAACACAACAAGCTGCTTAGCAGCAGAAATAAGCATGGCACCGGACGAGCCATACACTAAGAGCTCTACTACTACCAAATATATTTCAGCTATTACGACATGAGATAGAAACATCTAAGCACAAACTTATGTTTATGAGTACAAAAACAAGTTTATGAGTACCTACTTGTTTTTAGTGCTCTCTGACTTACCAATGTCATCCGACCCTCTGAGGCTGGTAATATTCAGTTTTTTTAGATCCTGCCTCCGTGCCTCGATCACGTTGCTGGTGTGCGTGTGCAAAAAGTGCAAAGCCTTGTCTTGTGCCTTTTTATACGGCAGCAGATTGAAAATCACATCATCTCCAATTATAGGCACTTGCATCCGAAGAGCTATGATCTTTGAGACGCTGCAAGTAGTCATTTGATTGATTAGTATTTGAACGAAGTTCATTGTTTGTTTTGGTCATAAATACTATTCTCTTTCATATAAAATATGGTTTGGTTGATCCCGTGACTAATGTAAATATATTCTATGCAATAAGCACGACAAAATTATTTAGTCGATATAGAGAATTTTACTTCAAAGGTGTAACTATCGCTTATGGCCTTCAAATGGCAAAGCCAAGAAGAAATAGACAGTTATCGCGGTGACCATTACCCATATAATTATCTCTTACAGCAGCTCTATTGACCATTGATTAGCTGTTGTAAAGCAATGGACCAAAATAAAGATAGATTGTCGTGCCCTACCAGGCTCATGTTGAAACTTATATTTATGCCCTAAGATCTTCTGTACACAACATGAACGCAATAAATATATTTGATTTGATTTGATTTGATTTGATTAAAGACTGTATTACAAACGTTATAAGAGTCACCCATGGCCTATAGCCGCTTGACTTCATTTTTTACGTCATTTTTTTAGGTAAATATTGATGCCACTTGTAATGTGTTAGTACTTACATTTCGATAGATTTAACGTATTCGGAATCGCTGTTCTTTTGAGCGTTCACTGGTAAGCCCATTATGGCCTCTGAAATGTTAGATGTATTTTGGTAGTTAGGTTAGGCACTCATTTTAACAGGTCATTACTATAACGACTTTGAACTAGAACCAATTACATGAATCAAAGATAGGCAAATTGAAATGTCAACTTAATTATACATTCATTAATGTGAATAGTTTAGAATACGATTTATGAAATAGTAAAACGAATCAAAATTAAGCCTTGCTTGGTAAATTAAGATAGTATTTTTGTCCATGCAAACAAGTCAATTATTTTATCGGTTGTTTTAAAAGTAATCAGCAAAGTACATGGGTCGTAATCGCCCTATCCGAACGGACGTTTTATTCAGAACAATTTTTTAAAGGATTATAATTCTAAAAAATATATTTTCTTAGATATTATTTAAAAACATTTCGGTACAAGCTTGATAAATTTAATAAAAGCAATAGAAGTTCTTACCTACTTATGAGGTGTAAGCAGGCGTAAGTACATCGTACGAATAAAGGCAGGTTATTGAAGGAAATAAACATACGGTGTATTATTATAACAATTTAAAAAGATATTCCATTAAAGTTCTGCCCGTTATTATTATTTTTGTGAAGCCTGTTATTTTCTTTATACGCCATCTAGTCGTTTTTTTGGTGATAAGTTAAAATAGGTATATAGGTGTACCTGTAACATTGTCTAGAGCTGCTAGAGCAATAATAGGGAAAATATTGATTGGACTCCCGTCAGCCAGGGCATCCAGTTTCTCCCGCAGTATACTTCCGTTTTTGCAAAAAATTGGGAAAAAGTTTTGCAATATGTTGAAATGGAATGCCGGAGTCAAAAACTTACGATGTGTTCTCCATCTTTGCCCTGAAAATATCAAAATAATATTTCTACAGTTAGACTTACTGTAGAAGGTAGTGAATTCATTCGCATTGACCTTCGATCAACGATCCATTGACGCTAAATAAAATGCTGTTTCTGATATTTTTTACGTTCTCCAAGTAATATAATAACTATGACTAGCCGATAACACGTTACAACGTCTTTAACAAACTTTGATGTATTAGTATTTTCAGATGTATCAAATATATTGATAAACTTATGTCATTTGACAGAAAACAAAATTAAATAAATATTTGCGGACATTTTACAGAATATCATATAGCCACAAATGAAGTTAATCTTGTACCTACTATAAATAAATACCGAAATTAATTTGACACAACCCCATCTAGCTCCAACTGAAGTAAAACTAGTACTACTTAATACTAGTACTATATTAAGTAGTACTATATTAAGTACTATAAGTACTACCAGATAACTGATAGGTATAGGTATAGGTATTCAAAAACATATTTTTGTGGAAAACTATACTTAGAATAACAATGTAACACCCAGATAGAGAACAAACATCTATGTTTACCAAGCAAATATTTTGGCTTGGTGGGGATCAATTCCACAACTTACAGCGCAGAAGTCAAAGCTACTACTAATTGAGCAGTATATGTATGTCCTTACATTATACACATACCTAATACATATTAGTAAGGAAACGCAAATAATATAAAAAACTTGCTCCGTAATTTCGCGTTAATGCAAAACACCTTGAAATACATTACCAGTGGCTGTGAGGAGGCCTTGACCCAACCAAATCTTTAAAAACTCATATGATCTTCCTTTGGTAATTATCTCGGAACTGCTAACTATAGGCTGAAATATATAATTAATATTGAACAATTGATATACCTTCATAGTAGAAGATAAATAATTGTTAAGTGTGAATAAAATAAAAATAGAACAGAAATAGAATCTATACTGATTATAGAATTTTTGTCCTTGACTGACTGATATTAATATAGACAACGCACAGCCTAAACCACTGGTCGTAGATACTTGGAACGTAGGGGTGTACCTATTATGAAAAGTAGGTATTTCTAAAATTCAACCCCTCAAAGGGTGCAGTAGTTTCACACGGACGAAATCACGCGCGTTTTTCTGAGTAAATAATTAATATCGATAGATATTGAACATACAGTGCCATCTAGTGAATGAATAGGTATTTTGTTACATACCTCTATATATTTTGGATGGCTCAGCACCACGTAAGGAAATGAAAAAAAATAAACCAGGTATATGTCTCCATATTTTTTGGAAAGCCTATGTAGAAGATTCAGGAATTCTGAAAAATAATGTAGTTGGTTGATAACGGTTACTCTACTTACTAGGTATAGGTATATTTCAAAATAGTTAAATTATTGAAATGAAAACCGAGCAAAACCCGATAGACAAATAAATGGGTAAATAAATTATTGTTTTTGCAAACAAACACCAAATTTTCATATACTGACAATTTCGCCATGAATCTTTGGGTGTATTGGGCCAATTGTATTATTATTTTTATTATTAGAATAGGAAGTAGTTAGAGGGAAAGTAGCTGAAACATATAGGTTTAGCGTTTCCACATGTGTAAAGAAGGATCTTTTTAACTGTGTAGATATGCTGCAGAGTGAAATCCCTTCGACCAATGATCTATGTACCTATGGGCCCTATTTAAGCTAAGGTTATGCCTTAAAATTACAGTGGTGTCCAGCACTTACTGATTTAAAATAGTGCCTATAATAAAGTGATTTATCATAATACCTCTCGTCGTTAAAATTCTGGTCTATCATGCAAGATACCTACTTTGAAAGTGTATCTACAGCATAACAAGTAGCATAATTTGCAATTTAGCCTACTTATGTTTACAAAGTGCTCAGCCAATGTGTAATACTCTGAGTACCTGCCGACGCCGCCGTAGGTCACTGGTTTGTGGTTTACCTTGCTGATTTCTTACTAAACCAAATTTGACCAATGAAGGTTATCCGTCAAAAAAAACCTCAGACTCAAAAGAGCCTTATTTTATTACCGATTGATTTATTACCCATGAACTTGGTATATCAACGCTGTATCTAAGACTAATTTTATTTTAATTTGTTGCACCTCTAAACAAACTAGCAGTTAAGTAGGTACTTCGATCAAAGCATAGCCCTTTACATATAATCCCATAATCTCTCTCGTGAACGCTCGTGAAGGTTTGAATAACTTTTGCTAGAGATGTAATGTCAATGTCATACTTACAATCTTAAACATCAACATAGCTGCTCGTTATCTTTAGTGTACGGCGGAAAACATACCTAGGTACACGTTTATTATATTGGCATGTGAAAAACATCCAAAGGCTTCTACGTTTGGTTTGTACTACACAAATATACAGATAGAAATGGTAGGTCTTGTCTTCAAAACAACTGTAATTTTCTGACTACTATGACGGTCGTAAGCGCCAAGGCAAATTATCTTTACGAATAAAGAAACGAACTAAGAAATTCGCATTGTACTCAAAAGGCTTAACTTTAAGAAAACAGCAAGTTTTACTTTGTAATCAATTATTTACCATACCGCGCGAACGAAGTTGCGGCAATAACTAGATTAAAAAGGAATATTCACCTGTAGATCTGACTATGAACAAATGAGCATTACCAAGAACTGGTAACGGCGTAGGTCCTTTTATTTTAAACTTCTTTTGACTTTTCAGTAACTTGAGCCACGAAATCAGTAAAAATGTGACAGTAAAAGTTAGCGTCAATAATAATAAAATCATTTTAAATTAAGTAGATACTTGATAAATGATTTGAATGTAAACAAAGTGGCTAACTCGCTCGACTCACCGCACAGAACTGGATTGTATTCAAAGTTATATAGGTAGGTAGCTATACGATATGAGTCAACCCAAGCTATAATTAATACTATTAAAAGTTTGTATTGTATCTACCGACCTTACTAGGTAGACACTATATTTGTCATATCATACATCACATGACGTACTATAATCTATCTAGCTAAGGTGTTCGTTACAACTCTTCTTATAGGTAATAATCTTGTTAATCTAAAGGTTGTCTGGAAGAGATCGTGTTTAGTGACAAGACCACCCACTGTACAGTAACGTAAAACTATATATTACATTTGGAACTTTCGTAGAGGTGGGGTAGGGGAGATAAGCGTACCTATGGTGGGAACTCCTCTCGAGTATAATACCTAGTATCTGGATTTCATACATCATCCTGTAAAAGTCCACTGCTGGACCATCCACTAACTTCCCGCGATTATAACAATGTCGTTGGTCTATCGGGTGGATGGGCGTCCTACGCTTCGACTTCCGATTCCGATCGTCATTCGAGAACCTTTATTTCTCAACAGCTATCGGTTCTACAAGCTAAATGACCTGCCTATTGCCACTTCAATGTCGGACTTTGATCCTTCTACGAATTTCCTCATTCCTGATTCTACCAGTGCACCTGTGCTGGGCACAGCTCTCTCCATAGTACCGTTAAACTTACGTACACGTAAACGTACTTTAAACACACGCCTTTGCATCTCTTCTAGATGATTTATCGCTGTGTAAAGGTAAGCATTATCAAGGGCAACTTTTTCACTCATACCGCTTTTTACGGGACGCGTAGTGCCTGGGATAAGGTTTTAAGATGGAGTAGGCTTACCCAGCACTTATACCGTCCTCACAGCGTAGTAGGCCTAATCCACAGGAATGACATGGTTAATACCTACGTGTGGAGCTGACTACGGGTTTCCTCTCGATGTTTCCCTTCATTGTTGAGGTATCGCGTAAATTTTCCGAACAGAAAAATCTAATGGTGCACGACTAGATCTGAACCCACGACCTTAGGATTAGAAGGCGAGGTCACTCCCACTAGACCACCACCGGTGCCCTAGTTACTTAGAATATAATACTTAGCAGGTAGGTACCGCACTATCACTGTGAAACAGAATTAAATAATAGAATACCTTGATAAATATTTGTGGGCATTCCACACAGCACCTTCAAGCCTCAAACTAAGCAAGTAAGTACTACCACTAAGTAAACCTGGGAGGTAGATCCCGTCGCGCCGCGCAGCTGAATGTTGGCTATTTGGTAGTATGGTTAAGTGAAACTCATGCTGTGTCCCCTCTTAATAAAGCTGCCACAATACCCTATTACCGCGTTTATGTCCCGACCGTTAAGTTTTACGGCTCGTAGATAGGTAGGTAGGTACCTAATAACTTACATAACAGACTCCGGATATTTCATGGTTTGTTGTAAAATGAACTGGATGGAAGCCTGAAGCTGAATCTGATTGCCTACTTAGATTGGTAAGATTGAAGCTTTTGTTACACCTTAAAAGGCACAAATAATCTAGTTAGCTAAATTATTAAAAATTTTATGAATTTCAGGCCTATGAAGGGAGACTAGTCTCAAAACGGGTACCGTGCTTATATCGGGTACATTTATAAGCTTTTTAAATATAGGTAGCGCCACCGTCGCTGCCGCCGCCGCATCATTCAGTATGCCTGTGTAGAAAGTGTTAGGTTACAGTTAAGATAAGATAAGATAAGATAATGTTTATTTTCAACAAAAAATATAGCCATAAGTAAGTACAAATAGTATCTATTATATGAAAGAGCAGTCCATTCACTCACTTACTTACGAGGCTTGGAAGTCTGAATTTTTTTAGAGGTGTAGACGCTAAGAACCGATTTATTGAAATACGCACCCTAAGGGGTTAAAACGGGGTGTAAACGGTTGTATGCAAAATCGTATTTAGTGGTGGTATTGCATGCGCTGTAGGAGTTGGACATACCTATACTTAGGTACGTTTTAAATTTTTTGAACTTATAGGGATTGAAGTGGCGGAATAGAGCACTACTCCTATTATTATATTTAATCGTATATTTTATACTTTTAATGAACTTCCGCAGTCATGACTAAAATCAATTAACTAGTATCGTTAGTGTTATTAAGAACGATTGTTTGTCGGATAAGGTTTCATCTCATTAGCTAGGTAATGTTACAGTGAAAGTTTACACTGTCACCGAGGTGAGAGGACATTTAATTCCCAAGATACACCAAAGGTTAAAAACACATATTAAAACTACCACCTAGGTACAGTTAAATTATTCTGTAGGTAGGTACCACGTGAAATGTTACCTAAGAGTAGTAAATAACACATCTAACAGCGGTTCTCCGCCAAATTAAACGTGCACCGCACTTTATTAAACCATTAACTTCATCCCCTAACTTCATTCTACCCTAGCAGTAGCGCCGAAACCGAGACGTTCTCTCACGTCTACACTTACATACATAAATGTGCTAATAATGTGTGTGTGTGTGTAATGCGTCTATGTACTATGTCAGTGTTCATGTAGGTAATATTAATAGATGGTAGGTATGTAAGTAATACCTGCAGATAGGGCCTGAAAATTCCGGTTTTTTTGAGAATGAGTGATAGAAATCACTTATTTATACACTAGCTGACCCGTGCCCACTTCGTTGGGCGGTAAACATTTTTACTTACAAATCTTAACTGTAGTAGTACTCGATGTCGCCAACAGATGGCGTTAATACGGCATAAAATAGCAGCCGTTCGCAGTTTCACCCGCGTAGCAGTTTTTTCCCGTTCCCGTTATTTTTTCGGGATAAAAAGTAAGTTACTCCTTGATACATCTGCTATCTGCCAGTGAAAGTCCCGTCGAAATCGGTCGAGCCGTTTTAGAGATTACCCGGAACAAACAGACAGACAGACAAAAATTTAAAAAAATGCTATTTTGGTATATGTATTCCTATGCATGTAGTAAAAAGCGGTTATTTTAATATTACAAACAGACACTTCAATTTTTTTTTTTTTTTTATTAATGTCCTTTTTATAAAACACCTGCGTAGGTAGGGAGCCGACCACAGAGTACTTTTTTATAGACTGAGCCGACCTCGCGTCGGAGCCGCGCGGGTACCTTACTCATAGATCTAAACTACTTCCCTGCACGCGCACTCCCAACTTGGTGACGCTCACTTCGCAACGGGCCGTGCAGCAGAACTTCAAAACCAAAAAATATCATCTACATGAACTGTAGGTACTTAGCGACAAAATAATTTATTTCGATAAGGATCAATAGTATGAGTAAAATATATGCGTTTAAATGTAGTCCAAAAAAAATTCAAGATTTTTAAATAAAAAAATGGTTGTTGTGCCTCACTCGACATAGATAGGTATAGTGTGCCGCTGACTTTTTTGTAGATATTTATAAGATCTACAATTGTTTAGAACATTTTATGGTTCTATCTTTTATAGTTTAGGCAGCGTACGCAAAATAAGTAAGTTTTCTGGTTTATTTTTTACACCTTGTGTCCGAAAAACCCAAATATTTTACGGAACGCTATTTTTTTCCAAAATAAAATTTAGCCTATGTTCTTTCTCAGGGTCTAAAGATTGTTTGTGCCAAATTTCATCAAAATCGGTTGAGAGGTTTAAGCAGGAAAGCGTAACAGACAGACAGACAGACAGACAGAGTTACTATTATATATAATATATATATATATATATATATAGTAAGGATAGTCAATACCATTAACATTAGGATCGTCATCATTAGCCTGAAAAAGTCCACTGACATAGCTTCCCTATGCGTACGATTTTGAGGACGTATGCGAACGTTTTTGAGACTTATCAATCTTTTCAGACTTCTTGCGATCCTAACAATATTACAACAATAATATTGTTGGTTCATTCTGCCGAGCGAAAAAAGAGTGCAGTAGGTAACTAATTCCTGTAGCCTCAACACTATTTAAATTAATTATATTATTAAATTTCATTTATTTCAGACAACACATAAGTATCTACCAAGTAAAAGATCGCGAGAGATCTCGGAAACAAGCATAGGCCAAAGCCAAGATTAGCAGTAGGTAGGTACCTACCCACCTATCAGTGGACAGTATTTTCTGAAAACCAAACTGTCCATCGAGCATATCGGGATAGGCCTAACCCTGCAGGGTTAGGCCTATCCCGAAGCCGGTCCAGTACTTTAGCTATTATGGTTGCCAAGGCCAATATGGCCTATAGTTGTTAGCTAGCATCTGAAATGTCCTTATGATTGCGCAACATGCAATATGTCAAAAGAAAGGGAATAAAATATTGTTTTATGAAAGTATAGGTAGTTTTTATTTTGGTTAGATAACGAAGCTAAGCTCTCTAGCAATAACTGCAGTAAGTACGTTAGTTCCTGCATTTATGTATAGAAAAATTACATAGTGCGATTTCATAAACAGATAACAGTCTGAAATAAAGTATATTTATATAAGCTCTGCAACTACTATACAAAGTTAGATTACTGTAGTACAGTAGTACTAAAGGAGTAGTATTGTTTTGTATCTATAAATTAAACTATTTAACTGTTTGTTAATTATAAGTAAAACATTTTGTACGACCTGGAAAGCACAACCACGAAATACACGACCATGGAATTGTATGCAAAATGGACACAAATTTCTGGCTGCATTTTCCATGTTTGTGTAATCACTCACGGCACCCAATAAGCCAATAAAACACAGCCACAGCCCGAGAAATCACAACCAACAATGCGCAGGTAGGAATACGTAGCCAGGAAAACGCAGCTAAAATGTACATGAAATCACATGGTTGCACGTGTTGGAAATGTACAACAATGGAATACACACGACCTGGGAATTGGCGACCATTGCTCTGATTGGACGAACGAAAGCTTAAACCTCGCTTAGCCGCAACTAGATAGATAGATAGATGAGACGGTTCGGCGCCTACTGCCGCAGCTGCAGCACGCTTGTTCCGCTTAGAAATTAAGTGTAAACAAGGCCTAAGTTTTGGCATCCAATTCCAGGGTCGTGTTTTCCAAGGGTGTACAAAATTTTGTACGAACTGGAAAGCACAACCATGGAATACACGACCATAGAATTGGATGCCAAAATGAACACAAATTCCTGGCTGCGTTTTCCAAGGTTGTGTATTCAGTGGTTGTGTCATCACGGCCAAAAGTAGTTAGGTACTCTGCTTTAGGAACAGTCTGTAAAAAAAAAGTACTCTGTGTTTTGTTTTGGCAGATTAGCGTTCTGCATTTTCCAATGTCATGTAGCGAAATACCTATTCTGGTAATTCTGTGTTCTTCATTGTATGCACAGAGTACTTTTTTATTATGTAAGCAAGCATCTGGTAGTCCTAGTCCGGTTCTGTAATTATTTATTACAGGCAAATACAGAACACTAAGCGTGAAAGACGAGAAATCTACCCAAACATGAAAATAACCGAGGTAAAATTGCAAAGAAAAATAAATATACCTTGGGCACGTAGCATGGTCGTAAACAATTATTATTTTTCATTTGTTGTATTTGTTACTTTTGTTTATAAGTTGGAACTTGTTAATTTTTGTTGCACGTCGCCTTTTCTACACCACCACATGGGTTAGCTGGTAGAAAATGCTTTGACGTTAAGCCCTCCTGGTGTACTATAATAATATATTTTATGCAATAAAGAATGATCTTATGATTATAATGTGTATTGTAAACCTTCAAACCTCTGTTAGGTATTTACTTATTCCCCTGGTTCCAGCTGCCTGGTGATGATGATTCAGCTACCTGCCGAACATATGTCTTTCAGAATGAAAGCCACACCCTGGGAAATGCTTTGAAATGCATTATCAATAGATTGTAAGTTTACATACAGTATGAAGGTACCTACATACATCAATATTTTTCAGTTTTAATGAAAACATACCTACCTTTAGATATCTGCTCACAGGCTTTCTTGACTGAAATGAGTAGGTACAGAGGATGGTGTTTCCTTTGATATATTATGTAGAGATAGTGGTTTGGAAATGACGTTAAATTACAATGCGGTGAACGCATTCACAGTCAGATAATAATAATAATAATTCTGGACAGTCCACACAGTATCATCTAGCCCCAAGCTAAGCAGCCGGTAGGGTGGTCGGTAGGATGACTGTTGTTGGTCCATTATTAGCATTTTTTTTCTGTTTCAGTGATGATGTTGAATTTTGTGGCTACACAGTACCACACCCAGCAGAATCACAAATGCACTTCAGAATACAAGCACATGAAACGCCTGCATTGGAAATATTGAAAAGGGGTCTTCGTGATTTAGAAAAAGTTTGTGATCACACAATAGATTTATTTGAAAAGGAAGCTAAAGAGTTTTGTAACACATAGGTACCTACAATAATAAAACTAGAGTATAAATAAATATCATGGACATTATTTTGTTAATTATGTACATTTTCATTATCATTGCGGGGCAGCATAGTTTTTGGTGTGTAGTACACTATGACTAAGTTATCTGTGTCAGAACCAATTTACCTCTTAGCCTTGCGGGCCACATTCCTAGGAACATGGATGCAATGTCATTAGTAGTGCCGGTTTATTTATCGACACAGAAAATTACCTGCTAAATCTGCATACATTTTGATCTCTAGTTCAATGATGGTTCCGATTCAATAGGTTAGGAATACTTTCAGAATTAATAATAATAATAATGCTGGACAATCCACACAGCATCATCTAGCCCCAAGCTAAGCAGAGCTTGTGTTATGGGTACTAGATGACTTATATACTTAATACCTACAATACTGTATTACATACATAGATATTTTTTTTATGCATAGAAAATACCCAGAACACCTGGAATAAATATTTGCAGATCGTACAAACATTTATCACAAGGCGGGAAACGAACCCGCAACCTCCTGCATCGCAGGCGGACATTCGCCCGCCGCGCCACATCGCATCGGTCGTCAAATTTAAAGTCAGAAGTCAATTTATAAGATAGTAATGAGTTCAACCGAAACCCAAAATAAAAATAAGAAACCAAAGCACAGAAACAGTAGTGCACCTGTAGTTTCAGAGATATAACCCAATGTAAAACTTTAGGTATAGTATAGGTAGTAATTGTGCACTGGTAATCACTCACTGATTGCCCAGTTTTATATATGCAAATATCCAGTTCCAATGACACTTCTCACTAGCCACTCACTGCATTCATAATATACCTATCTACTTGCTTATTATGAAGAGTTCTGATGTCAATCAATGATACTTCTAACTTACATCAAGAACTCAAATGCTTTGCAGCTAGAACAAAAGTGCACAGTCTGGTAAAATTCAGGCAAAATAATACAACAGGATATTAATCAAATTATTGTTTATTTTGTTTCAAACAACACTGTCTATGCCTTGAATTCAGAGTAAGGCGACTTGGTCAGAGGGATGTCTCTCCACAGGTCAGGTGTCAAGTAAGCATAAGTCTTGGCAATAGCAGCATAGGTAGCCTTTGCAAAGTTGCCCAAGGTACCAGTAGAGCCACGAGCTGATGTGTAGCAGTCCTGGACTCCAGCCATCTGCAGCAACTTCTTGGGCACAGGGGCAGACACAATACCAGTACCACGAGGAGCTGGGATCAGCCTCACTGTGACCGAACCACATTTGCCAGTGACCTAATGAATGAAGAAAAGCATTAATCCTTAGTGGCAAAATTACTAACATTAATTATGAAAAAATATATAATCAGACATTCAAGAGCTTCATTGTATTTACCTCAGGGGATACCACGAATGAAATGTTTATCAGTTTCATCATACAAAAATATAACAGTAAATACCTAGGTATATTAGATGAGATATATACCTTGCAAGGAACAGTGTGGGGTTTTCCGATCTTGTTACCCCAGTAACCTCTACGCACTGGGAGCACGGAGAGCTTCGCTAGGATAATGGCGCCACGGATAGCAGTGGCCACTTCCTTGCTGCACTTCACGCCTAGACCGATGTGGCCATTGTTGTCTCCTATAGCCACAAATGCCTTAAAGCGGGTGCGCTGACCGGCACGAGTCTGCTTCTGCACAGGCATGATCTTCAATACTTCATCATTCAGAGATGGGCCAAGGAAGAAATCAATGATCTCGAACTCTTTGATGGGCAGAGAGAACAGGTAAATGCTCTCTAGCTTGTCAATTTTTCCCTCGCGGACCAGGCGGCCCAGTTTAGTCACCGGCACCCATTCTTTTTGATCTTCCTTTCCACGACCACGGCCGCGACCTCTACCACGTCCACGACCACGTGGGCCTCCGCGGCCTCTGTCGCCGCCACGGGAACCGAAGCCGCCGCGAAAACCGCCACGTCCACCGGCAGGAGCAGCGTCCGCCATTCTGTGGAAGTATATAGACACATTTATACAAATGCAAACAATTAATTTGGGGTTATCTTATATTGAAGAAAGTCAGACGCGTTTAGGCCATCACTGTGGAAACACTATGGTAGATACCACGAATGAAATGATTGAAAATGTCTCATCATAAAAATAACCACGTGGTGTGTCACTAGATGGCTTAGTCCATAATCGGATACTAGCCATTAAACCAAAATTAATTAATCTTGCTTCATAGATCAACAATACAGTACCAGAATACACAAGAATCATAAAATTACCAATAAACATGCGTAGAAATTTGCTAACAAATATTACTTACGTTGAACAGTGAGCGCAGTGAGACAGTCAAACACAAAATGGCTGATGCAAATCGAAAATTCAATCATCGATGTCCTGTCCAAGGCATCGAGAAAGCAGAGCTACGTTCTATTATCATGATTTTTGACATAAAAATGAGATAGAATAATATAAAAATTCATTTGTAAAAACGAGATGTAACATATTAGAGTGAGAGACCAAGAGACAAAAGTTTGTTGAATATATTACAAAGTAGACAACCTAACAAACAAAAATTATGCAAAAACAAAAAAAAAACATTTCCGGTTGTTATTGCTTGCTTGCTTGACTTGATTGATGAGCGCCCCTGACATAACAATTCTATTCAATGCACTTTTCTTCCAAGGCGCTATTCTATTACGCATAATAGGAGATGAAAAAAAGATACCGTAGGCTGGACGATTCGGTCATTTATTTACCGGAACAAACTTGTAGTACTGGGTAGGGTACTTCAATAAGAGCCAAGGGCGCATTTTATAAAATGCTGGACAATCCACACAGCATCATCTAGCCCCAAGCTAAGCAGAGCTTGTGTTATGGGTACTAGATGACTGATATACTTAATACAATACATTACATTACATAATTATATAGATATTTTTTATTATACATTGCAGATCGTACAAACATTTATCCCAAGGCGGGAATCGAACCCGCAACCTCTTGCGTCGCAAGCGGACATTCGCCCGCCGCACCACATCCGTCGTCATCAATAATTATATGCAAACTGTGTAGACCAAATCGTCGTCCATGCTATGTGAAGTCTATTTAAAAACTGTGAGCTCAAGAGTGACCAAATGTTTGAACACATGTCTGGCAGATACAATGTGTGACCAAATTTGTGTGAGATGTTTGTCCTGTGTATGGGCAGTTTAATTGATTCTGGCGTGACACGCGGAAGTCCATTGTAAAATAGACGATTTAATGTTTAGAGCACTATTCCAATCCGCCACTTCAATCCCTTATAGTTTATGTTATGTATGGGTAGGTATATTTGTGTATGGGTGTTACATTGTATTCTACAATATATATAAAAACGTATATATTTAAGTATTTATTACCTATAAAAATACATTGTTTTATATTATCAATTATTTGGTACAGTCAATTCTAATAATTCTAAAACTATTTTGTGTTTTATCTTGCACGACGTAGGGAAAACTCTCAATGCCATGGCAACAAGCACCATGTTTCCCTTCTTTGGTCACTGCAACTACAGCACCCATGAATGTTGGGTAGTGCACTTTTATCCTATCAATGGCAGTCTTTGCAGCTTGATCTGGGGAAACACCTCTACGCATTTCTTCTACCGCCAAAAAACTGGAACAAATAGGAAATCTTTAGGTAAAGGCATGCACCTGCCTCTTAAAAATTTACGAGATAATATTTAGTTCGTTCAGTGAGGCCTTTAACTTGGTGTCAAGTTAGACGTCTCACCAAGGTATGCACGTATCGCGATAACTTATGGTAGAATCACATTACGCCTGCGCCGACTGACGCCTATCGGTTTCATACATTTTGTATGAACCCATTGAGCAGACCCAAGTTGACCCGCGCCGACCGCTTGTTTTCGATCTGCGTCAGAACAAAACCCCCACCGCTCTGGCGCGCCAGGAGGCTCCACGACCTATTAACTCAAAGTCAAAAAGCGTTTATTCAGTAATATTCGCAGGGATCATCTTGAAACATCTTAAATCTAGGTAAATCTAAGCGCTAGTTCCTCGCAACCAAGCCTAGAAAAGCCTAAAAAAATTTTGGGCATGCTAACACTAATTAGTGATGTTAAAAAATTGTGCTACAAATTTAAGTTGATGGGAAAAAACAAAAGTAGGTACCCACCTAGGTAAAAATCGAAGCATCACATCCCCATCACCTGTTGCTGCAGCACCTCCTACCGAGTTGTCTGCATATGCACCTGATCCTGGTATAGGTGAATCACCAATCCTTCTGAAATTCAAATAAATTATAACTAAGTAAACAAAAGGATAACTATTTTATAGAAGGTAATTTTCTAAGATAAAGAAAAACTGAATAAAATTTATATAAATTATGAGTCGTTGTAATTGTAATCTAACATTTTGAAAATAGAATAGTTTTATGAATAAAATATTTTTAGTATTATTCAAAATATTTTGAGCACAATACTTTATTAAACCTACCTGAATTAAAAAGATAAGTGACCTGAGTCATAAGAATGAATCAGCTTAAGTATATTTTACCCTGGTATCTTGAATTTTGCTCCGTTAGTTGAAGTGCCGGCAGCTATATCACCATTGTTATCAATTGCAATCATCCCAATAGTGTCATGGTTAAACCTATCCACTTTTACTCTATCATTATCTTTGATATGCTGCTTGTAGCTCCACTTTTGTTTTCTGTAGGGCCCACAGTGAAATTTTGGGTCTGGTTGAACATCCTGATAAGATAAAATACAACTTCAAATCTTTAGGTTAGTAACTACGAAATTCAAAAGATTAAATTTATTTTATTGAATAAACAGAAGTACTCACAATCCAAAAGTTTTGTTGACAATTGTCCTCATTATGCCATTTCTTCCACAGCCTCTTTGATTCTACAGTCGTGAGTGATTCCTCTTTAAACCCCATTTGAACAGCAAATTGAGTTGCTAACTCTCCAACCAAGAATGAATGTTTTGTGTGCTCTAAGACATGGCGAGCGACAGAAATGGCACTTTTGATGCGACGAAGTGCACCAACTGCACCAACATTCATTGTTCTCCTGAAATAATGAATAGATATTATCTCATTTAAAAATTCAAATCATTTACTCTATATTTCTGTGTTTTATAACTGCCTATAGTTTATAACTATTTGTTGGAACCAGAGCAAGGGCCAGCAGTACCATGCCCCAGTGTAACATTTAGGTAGGTGTCTATCATAATTTTTGCAGAACTACATCCAACTTTGTTTATTATACCAACCCATCCATAATGAGAGCATCTAAAGTAGTTTCTCCATCTTCATCAGGGCTACCTCCATAACCAACTGTCCCATCGCACTGTTGTTCCTCACACACTGATGCTCCCTGCTCTAGGGCATCTAGAGCTAGACCACCTCTTTCCAAAACTTCCCAAGCTGTAATGTAATAAATAAATGACTTACACAATATAACATTTTCATGATCCTAATGATGTTAATGGGGGTACACAAAAGCATTAAGTACATTAAAACTTAGCACAGTCATGCATTCACTGGCACAGCCTAACTTTTGCAGTCGTTCATTGCGAGTCTACCTACAGCACCGCACCGCACCGGTACTACTACAGGCACAGAATTAAATACTCGGCCAGATTTCAACATGCCATTGGTATAGTTATATACGCACCTCTCGATGTTGAATTAGTAAATGCCCACGTCGTTATCACAATCGGTATATTTTGTTTACTTTGTACTAGTTTATGGTAAGTTAATCCTAGTAGAAATAGAACAAAATAACGGATCATTTTTATTTGTTTTTACATCCCACACAAAAATAAAAATACAATACAATTCGAAGCCACTAACCATGGAATACACAGCCCGGGAAATCACAGCCAGGAAAACGCAGCCAACTCGTTTAAACGCAACGTTTAAACGTTGTACCATCTTCTTTTCAGATTAGTGTAGGTAGGTCATGCGTATTATTCTTGGCGCTTCGGCGGCTGCTGCCGCAACACGCTCGCTCTACTCCCGCGTTTTTTGTTTTAATAATGTTAAAATATTGTAACCTAGCCTATCCGAGTCGGATCTGTTTTAGAAAGTGAATGTAAATGAAGTCTTGGCTTCCAAATTGGAATTGGAAGTTCCAGTTGTACGACCTGGAAAGCACAGCCATGAAATACACGACCATGGAAATTGGATGCTAAAATGTACACAAATTCCTGGCTGCATATTCCATGGTTGTGTAATTACGGCACCCTACGCACCCTATTTTGGATTGATTGAAGTGGTGGAACGCTGCAGGCAGCCTAAAATGAATTTTGAAAAGTTCTGCCGTGAATTGCCTAAAATCGTTAGTTCCCAATCTTCCAAAGATGTGATTGTTTTAGATTCAGCTCATTGAACCTGGTAAAAAAATATTTTTTACCTACACAATTTAATGTTTAACTGGTAATTTTTTCATCACAGGAGCTTCATGCTCATCTTAATGGATCCCTCAGTCGAGCGACTATGCTGCAATTGAAAAGATACCATGCTGACAGAGGATTTGAAGATAAAACCAATGCTTTTTTTGATGAGTTTCAAATAGGCTCTGGTGATACTAGGAATCTTTCTGAGTAAGCAACAATATTACATTTCATAGGTATTACACTAACTTTAGGTTAAATTAAAACAAATAGGGGTTGAAATTCATAAATTTTACTACCTACTAATATTTGGATGAAATTTAACTGTTTTAGCTGTTTTCAAGTATTTGGAATTGCTCATTCACTGACCAGCACACCAGAAACTTTGGCTATGGCAACAATGCTAACTTTACAAGAGTTCCAAGAAGATGGGTGTTGCTACATTGAACTAAGAAGTACCCCTCGTGAGACAGAACATATGACTCGGAAACAGTACCTTGAGACTATCATTCAGACCATTCAGTAAGTACTCTAAATATACAAAATACTTTAGACTTGAATGAGAATGATATTACCTAATATTATTATTATCATGTGTGTATTAGTATCAGTTATGATTATCATTTTTATTTTGATACTTTAGTTAGTTTCATATTTCATAGGTTTTTGTATTTATGTTGTGATTTAAGGTATTTTTTCTAATGATTTGCAGAAAGTCTTCTATAAACCTAACAATGGTATCTAGATTGATTGTGTCTATAAATAGATCTAACCCAGTATGTGATGCTGAGGATATAACAGGCCTAGCTATAGAATGCTATAAGATGTATCCCGATGTGGTTGTGGGTATTGAAATCAGCGGCAATCCTATGATTGGAAAGTTTGAAGACTTTGTACCATCTCTTAATAAGGCCAGATCTGCTGGCTTGAAGGTAGTAACTATAAGATACCATAAGTAACTTTCCGTAACTAGAGACATTCATTTTTTAAGCATTTTAAAAAAGTATAACCTAAAGTCAGTAGGTACTTCATCAATTACACTATCATCATTTTTAACACATCTGCTGCTAGACAAGCTGGCATTGCCTCCCCTATAAATTTCCAAGAAGAACGATTCTAAGTCTTTTCCATCCACCAACTTTTGTAAATAACCTTAACAATGGCTAATTATAGATAGACAGGCTGACTATAGACTTTCGTCTCCAGACTTGGCTGTATCTTTTACTAGAAATGATCATACTGCAAAGGCTTTCCAGATTTTGTATATGTATTTTAATTAGCTTTGTATATATTGTGTGTTCTAAAAAATTGAAATAAATAGCATCACAGCTTCAATTCCCAATCACAGTAGGTATCCCCTCCGATCTCTTAGTACCAAGTACCTACTCGAGATTCTTCAAGGATGTCTAAGGAGGGTAGTTAGAGTTATGTCCAGATAGTACAGTCAGCTGCACTAGAATGTATACAAATCTTAACTTTTAAAACGATGTTAAAGTGTTCCAGTAAATATTTAAATGTCAAATTATCAAAACCTAGTGATTGTGTAAGATTTTTTTGTAATTTTGAAAGTTACAAGCTGTATACATTCTAGTGCAGCTGACTTTACATTTGAACATACCTACTTTTTTTATACAACTCCAATGGAACAAGCAGATGGCCCACTTAATGTTAAGTGGTTACCATTGCCTATAACAAAGTATTGCCTTGTAGGTCGAGGTAGGTCGCGCTCGTTAGGGAGTTGCCCTACGATGCTCTATTTAGCGTCCATCAACCTGAGGCATACAGGTGTTAAACCTTTTGTGCCTGTAATTTCACCGGCCCCCACACCTTCAAACCGGAACACAGCAAGCTATTTGGCGGCAGAAATAGGCATGGTGGTAGTACTTCCCCAGACGAACCCTTCACGAAGATCTCTACTACTACTAGTTCATACTATAGAGAAAGTAGTGTATACTTAATTAAATCTGATATTATAGCTTATTGAGTACCTACTCATATCCATATTGATTTTAGGTGACATTGCACTGTGGTGAAGTGTTCAACTCTGTAGAAGTTTTGGAAATGTTGAATTATAAGCCAGATAGGATTGGACATGGCATCTGCATACATCCACAATTTGGTGGCACTGATGAAACATGGTCACTTTTGTGCCAGCAAAAAATACCAGTGGGTTAGTCCATGTTGATGCAACGAAATTTCCTATTTACCTACTTGATTGGATTGGTAAGCTGCTAGTTTGCAGACATCAATGACAATAAAATTCAGGGCGAACCAATACACATCGAGCTAAGCTATGAAAGGTTTTGAACACTAGGTTAGTAGGTACCTATAGGTGGTATAGGTGATTGCCAATAGTATTATTTTTTTATTCTGAAATAATTCATAAGCTGCGCCGCGAACTATTGATGACACAAACTAACTCAACTGTTGTTTGTTTACAGAAATATGCCTCACTAGCAATGTTAACACAAAATCTACTCCAGACTATGATTCCCATCATTTTAAAGTGCTGTATGATGCTGAAGTTCCTCTTATCATATGCGTAAGTATTTAGACATTAGAGTTCTGTGTATCTGGCAGAATATAATATATATAAATAATATACCTACTAATAGCCGTGGAAAATTCTTTGCGTAAAAGTTAATCCATAAACCACGCCGCACCAATCAAAACTCCTTAAGGATTGTGTTTACGTAGTTCGTCAGAGGACTAGGTAGGTACTTATGTTTGTCGTCAAATATAACTGTCACAAGGCTCATGGTTAAGCAAAGATCAAAATAGTTTACCTAGTCTTCACCAGTGTACCGAAGTCCTCTGCTCGTTTTTGTTTTTATGAGTGAAAGTAATAGAACTAGCCGCCGACCTGGTATTAAGCGGTTACTTCTGTCTAAAACATTTGCATAAGGTAGGTAGGTAGGTACCTAGGTACTTACCGAATAGGGCACGTCCAGGAATACTGTGTCGATCTTTCAAAGACATACCTACAGGTGTAACATTGACAACTTGACGGTGAAACTTATTCACCCATCACAGAAAAGGTTTACTTACAGAAACCAGTCCGCTACCAAGTAACACTGTACCTTACTTAACTAGGTAGGTTTGACCTTTTGAACCCCACCACCACCAACCTGCAGCTTAATTTTTTCTTTTTTTTTTTCAGACCGATGATAAAGGTGTATTCTCAACATCACTGTCTCAAGAATACAGATTGTGTGCTGAAACATTCGATCTAACCGAGTCGAAGCTAGCAAAATTGTCTCTGAATGCGTGTCAATTTATTTTTGCCGATGAAAAATGTAAACAACTCACTGACATCGTGCAGAACTTTATTGATAAAAATGAGTTGTGATAGAAAAACTATTTTTATACTTTGAGCAAGCAAAGAAAAAAAGCGTTTTAATGAAAAACTACTAAACCTATCATTTCATAGGTAACCAAAATTGCTGCTTAGATTCTCATTGCATTCAAAGCAATTTTCAAGGCACAGGTTTAAATCTAAATATATATAACTCAAAGGTGACTCACTGACTGACTGACATAGTGATCTATCAACGCACAGCCCAAACCACTAGACGGATCGGGCTGAAATTTGGTGTCCGTCAGAACAGCAGGTACCTAGCTCCAATCGTGTTTTCGATATTGCAAGCATTTAGTCAATTTCTCGACAGTTCATATTTTCATAATACTAGAATTTGTCACCTCATATTTTGGGATATTTTCATATAAATACATTACCTGCTGTCTTGACGCTTGCTCAGCAGGTAACTCTCTTAATCACAGCGATCACTGCACCTTTTGCACTGCTTCCTATGTCAGCATTTAGTCATGCATTTGTCAATCTCACATACCAAGTTTCATCAAATTTGGTTTAGTAGCAACGGAGATATTACGATGTGTTTATTTGAAAATTTAACGGACGCCATGTGCCATTTTGAGGTTATTTTCAGCCAAAGTAATTTCACTTGAATCGAGTCACCTGCAGCTTATTTCCAAGAAATAGTTATACCGACGGATTCTTTAGAATTTTATCTTTCAGATAGCAGTCCAACATCGTAGCTTTCTAGTGTTTTTATCCTAATAAAACCATATATACAGTTTACATGCCAATATGTCCAAAGTGCAGTGCAAAGTGATACTAGGATAGGGATACCAAACTTCATAGAAAAAATCATACGACAGAAATGTATAAGTCAGACACAGTATTTCCAGCTTTTAAAACAAGATTAAAGTATTCATCATCATCATTTTAGATAAGTTCACAGCTTATTTCCATGATTAAGATATGTCGATGGATTCTGATACACGGGTACGTGGCCAGTAGCACTGACCTGACCGACCATGCCAAGCTAGCGAGGGTTGCTCACAGTACGTAACATGGCTGCATGACGATTGTTTCTGCCTCTCCGATATGCTGTGTGTGACTTACCGCCATGTCGATACCAACCTTATGATTTAAAATTCAAAATGGCGGAAGCGAATGATGGTATAAGAAGTGACATGGGGGTCTTCTTTCGATTGATTTGGGGGTGCTACTTATGAATATGTGGTCAGATTTAAAATTCAAAATGGCGGGTGCAAATTATGGAATAAAAAACTGACCTGGGGGTCTGTTTTGACTAATCTGAGGGTGCTGATTTTGAATATCTGGTCAGAGTTGAAATTCATAATGGCGGGTTCAAATGATAGAATAAAAAACTGACGTGTGGGTCTTTTTCGACTGATTTGGGGGTGCTAATTATGAATATGTGGTCAAATTTAAAATTCAAAATGGCGGGTGCAAATGATGGAATAAAAAACTGACATGGGGGTCTTTTTTGACTAATTTGGGGGTGCCGATTACGAATATCTGGTCAGATTTGAAATTCAAAATGGCTGGTGCAAATGATGGAATAAAAAACTGACATGGGGGTCTTTTTTGACTAATTTGGGGGTGCCGATTACGAATATCTGGTCAGATTTGAAATTCAAAATGGCGGGTGCAAATGATGGTACAAAAAACTGACATGGGGGTCTTTTTTGACTAATTTGGGGGTGCCGATTACGAATATCTGGTCAGATTTGAAATTCAAAATGGCGAGTACAAATCATGGTACAAAAAACTGACATGGGGGTCTTTTTTGACTAATTTGGGGGTGCCGATTACGAATATCTGGTCAGATTTGAAATTCAAAATGGCGGGTGCAAATGATAGTACAAAAAACTGACATGGGTGTCGTATTCGACTGGTTTGGGGGTGTTAATTACGAATATAATCAGTCGAAAACGACACCCATATCAGTTTTTTGTACCATCATTTGCACTCGCCATTTTGAATTTCAAATCTGACCAGATATTCGTAATCGGCACCCCCAAATTAGTCAAAAAAGACCCCCATGTCAGTTTTTTGTACCATCATTTGCACCCGCCATTTTGAATTTCTAATCTGACCAGATATTCGTAATCAGCACCCCCAAATCAGTCGAAAACGACACCCATGCCAGTTTTTTGTACCATCATTTGCACCCGCCATTTCGAATTTCAATCTGACCAGATGTTTGTAATCAGCACCCCCAAACCAGTCGAAAACGACACCCATGTCAGTTTTTTGTACCATCATTTGCACCCACCATTTTGAATTTCAAATCTGACCAGATATTCGTTATCAGCACCCCCAAACCAGTCGAAAACGACACCCATGTCAGTTTTTTGTACCATCATTTGCACCCGCCATTTTGAATTTCAAATCTGACCAGATATTCGTAATCAGCAAGCACCCCCAAATCAGTCGAAAACGACACCCATGTCAGTTTTTTGTACCATCATTTGCACCCGCCATTTTGAATTTCAAATCTGACCAGATATTCGTAATCAGCACCCCCAAACCAGTCGAAAACGACACCCATGTCAGTTTTTTGTACCATCATTTGCACCCGCCATTTTGAATTTCAAATCTGACCAGATATTCGTAATCGGCACCCCCAAATTAGTCAAAAAAGACCCCCATGTCAGTTTTTTATTCCATCATTTGCACCAGCCATTTTGAATTTCAAATCTGACCAGATATTCGTAATCGGCACCCCCAAATTAGTCAAAAAAGACCCCCATGTCAGTTTTTTATTCCATCATTTGCACCCGCCATTTTGAATTTTAAATTTGACCACATATTCATAATTAGCACCCCCAAATCAGTCGAAAAAGACCCACACGTCAGTTTTTTATTCTATCATTTGAACCCGCCATTATGAATTTCAACTCTGACCAGATATTCAAAATCAGCACCCTCAGATTAGTCAAAACAGACCCCCAGGTCAGTTTTTTATTCCATAATTTGCACCCGCCATTTTGAATTTTAAATCTGACCACATATTCATAAGTAGCACCCCCAAATCAATCGAAAGAAGACCCCCATGTCACTTCTTATACCATCATTCGCTTCCGCCATTTTGAATTTTAAATCATAAGGTTGGTATCGACATGGCGGTAAGTCACACACAGCATATCGGAGAGGCAGAAACAATCGTCATGCAGCCATGTTACGTACTGTGAGCAACCCTCGCTAGCTTGGCATGGTCGGTCAGGTCAGTGCTACTGGCCACGTACCCGTGTATCAGAATCCATCGACATATCTTAATCATGGAAATAAGCTGTGAACTTATCAAAAATGATGATGATGAATACTTTAATCTTGTTTTAAAAGCTGGAAATACTGTGTCTGACTTATACATTTCTGTCGTATGATTTTTTCTATGAAGTTTGGTATCCCTATCCTAGTATCACTTTGCACTGCACTTTGGACATATTGGCATGTAAACTGTATATATGGTTTTATTAGGATAAAAACACTAGAAAGCTACGATGTTGGACTGCTATCTGAAAGATAAAATTCTAAAGAATCCGTCGGTATAACTATTTCTTGGAAATAAGCTGCAGGTGACTCGATTCAAGTGAAATTACTTTGGCTGAAAATAACCTCAAAATGGCACATGGCGTCCGTTAAATTTTCAAATAAACACATCGTAATATCTCCGTTGCTACTAAACCAAATTTGATGAAACTTGGTATGTGAGATTGACAAATGCATGACTAAATGCTGACATAGGAAGCAGTGCAAAAGGTGCAGTGATCGCTGTGATTAAGAGAGTTACCTGCTGAGCAAGCGTCAAGACAGCAGGTAATGTATTTATATGAAAATATCCCAAAATATGAGGTGACAAATTCTAGTATTATGAAAATATGAACTGTCGAGAAATTGACTAAATGCTTGCAATATCGAAAACACGATTGGAGCTAGGTACCTGCTGTTCTGACGGACACGAAATTTGGCATGCAGGTAGATATTATGACGTAGGCATCCGCTAAGAAAGGATTTTGATTAATTCTACCCCCAAGGGGATAAAATAAGGGATGAAAGTTTGTATGAAACTTTGTCAATTTTAAATCGAACGGGCTGAGACTTTGCTTGCATAAAGCTACTATGATTTTATCCCGAAAAAAGTAACGGGAACAGGAAAAAACTGCTACGCAGGCGAAGCTGCGAGCGGCCGCTAGTGCATAATAATAGCGAGAAGAAAAAGTGTTTCAAAACTATTAATCAACTTTCGTTACTGACTCTACCTACATAAGTTGGCATGGGCACTTGTGATGGTAATCGCTACATCATAGAGCAAGGATTCCCAGTGTACTGCGTCAAGTTGGAAGCCTCGTATTGGAATCTCGTGTTTTGGAGAATGCTTAACTGTACTTTATAAAACTGTACGCTATCAGTGATTAGGTACCTGGGGGCTGATCACGTACCTAACTTTTGTTAGCATCAAAACCTTGTCGCATGTGCCAAATATGACAGATTTTCTATAGCAAATCTGTCGGACGGGACGACCGATGTGGCGCGGCGGGCGAATGTCCGCTTGCGACGCAAAAGGTTGCGGGTTCGATTCCCGCCTTGGGATAAATGTTTGTACGATCTGCAAATATTTATTCCGGGTGTTCTGGGTATTTTCTATGTATAATAAAAAATATCTATGTATGTAATGTATTGTATTAAGTATATCAGTCATCTAGTACCCATAACACAAGCTCAGCTTAGCTTGGGGCTAGATGATGCTGTGTGGATTGTCTAGCATTATTTATTTATTTTATATTTGACACATGGACGACTGGATTTCGGTGATATTTAGGTCGAACGCGCGCGCCTGCCGCCTGAGAACGTACCATCTGGACTTGTTTTGTTTGATTGACGTTACACTGAATGGAGGCGTGTGAACGCACGTACCATAGATTCACTTCACAGTCACAGAGTTACAACAATGTTACAAAGGATTCTACAAAAGTACTTTGTGGTATTCTGTCTGTGGTTACAACCTAGGAAAAGAAAATTCAATAATAACCTAAAAATACCTCAACCATTTCCCTTTGTTTTGTATGTAAGTTTTGTTCACAGAACAGACTTTTAAAGTTACTTTTAGAAGTTTTTCTAAAAGTAACTTTGTGCAAGTATTGTGACGAAACTCAACCGATCAACAAAAAATGAGCGATTTGCCTGATTTTTCGAGTCCGAAGGGCGGGGACTCCGAACTGCAAGACTTTCTGATGGTGGAAAAACAAAAAGCCCAATTTCATGCACAGGTTTGTTAAAATGTTCTACTCCCACAATTCTCATCAAACGCAATTCATATTCACCTGCATAATGTGTAACTAAAGCAGTTTATGACCTCCTTACCGACACCTACTAGCTATTTTGTCTCATTCAATCCGAAACGCATCCCCTTGCATCATGCATTCATCCTATTAGGTGCTCATTTCTGTCAAACAAAATGTAAATAACTTATCTACTTACAACTTTTTAGATTCATGAATTCAATGACTTCTGCTGGGAAAAATGTGTTGACAAACCTGGATCTAAGCTGGATTCACGAACAGAAACATGCATATCCAACTGCGTGGAGAGATTCATTGATGTCTCACTACTCATCACCAATCGATTTGCTCAGATGCTGGAAAAGGGTGGTGGCATGCAATAAATCTAGAATAGAATATTGTTACCATTTTTATAGAAGTTTAGTTACTGAAAATAGTTGTTTTTTTGTAAAAAAATGCAGATAAGTGATAGACTATGTGTGAATCTGATGCTTGGGAAATTGTATCTTTCTATGTTAAAGTGTAAAATAAATGAACATTAATATGATATCTAAAAGTGTGCTGAACATGATAAAGTTCTACATAATGTACAGTGGCCAACATGGTATTTTAATCTGATCTGCACAATAAGTCAATGCTCCAAAATTCATTGCTGACAGCAGAGAGCAGATTTGGGTTAACATTTGTACACTATACCTACCATATATTGTGCTTTTACACCACCTAGATAGCATTGCATCATTAAATTACTCTATAATTAGCAAAGGAATTACCTTGTTTGGTTTACAAAAGTAATAAAACTAATTTTATGTTGCATGGATATTTTTTATTTTCTTAGTAGTATATTAACATCAGAACCCTAGGCCCTTATCTCATGAGCCCTGTAATATGATAAGTTTTAGTTATGATATTGAAGTGAATCTGGCAATAGCTTAATAATGTTATAAAAAAGTAAAAGTATTATAATTAATTTTAGGGTCTGATGTAAGAAGTTAAGGCTACACTAGTCGGTACGTTGTCCATACAAACGCTGTAAGTGTTTAATGTCTACTATTTATTAACGTACGTCCGAAGTTAAGTTTGATACTGAATTATCTTGCCGTTATCTAGGTATGTTACCCTATATGCTACGGTAAAATCGGATTACCTTGAAAGTTACAAGCGTTACAGGATTTAGTACTAAATCTTTCGACGCTTGTAACTTTCAAGGTAATCTGATTTTACTGTAGAATATAGGGTAACGTACCTAGATAACGGCAAGATAATTCAGTATCAAACTTAACTTCGGGCGTACGTTAATAAATAGTAGACATTAAACACTTACAGCGTTTGTATGGACAACGTACCGACTAGTGTAGCCTTAAAAGGACACATTCACAAAGACATTTATTAATTAGATCTTATTTAATTCACAGCTGGGAGTTATCCAACTCAGTGTCCTTCATAAAAGATTTATTTATCGACCAACACGACCCAATTTGGTATCAGTTCTTGGATCAGCAGTAACTGTTTGTACTGCTACCAATGATTCATTTATTTTTGTTTGCAAATCTCTGAGGTCTTCAATAAACAGCAGTTTTAATACATCAGAGGGCTGCTGAATAATTACAGATTCTGATGAGGGAGGGTCAGGGTGGGGTGTGGTCTTCAGAATTTTGCAAAGAGCTGCCAAACGAACTTTTGGGTCTGAATGAGGACTTACACCAGCTATTGTACATACTCGATCTACTCCGGCTTTGAAGGATGGACATGAAACTAAAAAGGAAATAACATAAAATTAGTATAATAGCAAAATCATACTTAAATAAAGAATTATTTATTACCAAGAATACATACAGTCAAGGTTATCCAATGGATTCGTAGACACAACATTCGGAGTTGCTTGTTTGGGTTGATTCACTTTGGCGTTCTTGTATTTATCAACTGTAATAAACAAGCAAATAATCATCTTGCAGCCTGTATGTGATGCATAATGCAGTGCAGGATTAATATTGATCGAAATAACAAACCATTATCTGTGTATTCAAGTCTTACAGCATAGGACAGCAGCCAATTGAGTTGTTCATTAGGGGTGAGCTCAGCAGCCGGGCTAACAAGATCCCGCTGGTAGTTACCATAATTTTCCTTCCAACCATCACTATCGAAATTTCTCAGACCCTCCCTTTCTTCTATTTTATAGTGTCGAATTTTCTGATCCTCTAACCATAGAACTACGCTCTTGTACTCTTTCTCATCTGTAAAAAAAGATCATGCATTAGGTAGTTCAATAAACAATGTTCATCGACAAAATTAAGTGGTTGTATATTGCAGTATAATGGATTGTATACACGTATGAGCTTTGCCCTGCAAATTATGTACCTTCACAATTAAAGCTTTCGGGGTTGGGGTGACCCAGTGATTGCAATTTTATTTTAAACATGCTACTCATTTTTGTACGCAGGAGTTTTATTCAAGAGAAAGAAATCACAACACCATTATCCACAATACAAATTATAAGTACTCTGTGAAAACAATAAATAATAATACTACAATCCACAGAAAACTAGTTTGCTTTTAATCAAACGCAAAGAAGGGAGCTTTACGCAACGCAACGCACGCGACGCGGGGCGAGTGCCGGCCGCCGTGATTACACAAACAAGGAAAACGCAGCCAGAAATTAGTGTACATTTTGGCATCCAATTCCATGGTCGTGTATTTCATGGTTGTGCTTTGCTGTAGTACATAATTTTTGTACAACCTTGGAAAACACGACCATGGAATTGGATGCAAGAACCATAGAATAAGAAGACTAGTAGAAGACATGATAAAATAGCAACCAATTACACAAAATTTGTACTGTTTCAGCAGTGGATTTCAGGCTGATGATGATGATGGTGTTGACATTTTGTCTGCGTATTCCTGCCTGCGCTATGTTGTTTATAATAATGATTTTGGTGTGTAATAATTAATTTTTAATAATGTGTAGATATATTATGATAATAATATTATGTTGTAAATGTTCCTCATATGAGCATGTAAATTGCTTGAAATAAACGATCTTTATTTTTTTATGATTTCTCGGGTTGTGTACTCCAACTACTCCATGGTCGAACAGTAACCGGACTCCATCTAGACCACGCATAAGAATAATAATTCTTTAGTTTAGTAACTTTTTTAATTTTCTAAAGACTGATCTGATAGCATTCCTGTGTTCTGTGGCATTCCTGATCAAAACTTACTGCCAGACAGACGCGAAAACAATTAATAGTTTATATAAAAATATATCGTGCTATTAAGGTATCTCTAAGGTACTTCCTGAGTAAACATGACCTGGGTAAAGGAGAACTGTGTGTCCTTTTTTCAACTCCTGTGTATAAAGGTAGTGAAAACGGGCAGAGTACCCCAGCACATAGCATTTATTATGGATGGGAACCGTAGATATGCAAAGAAGAATAGTGTCAATACCAGTGATGGTCATCATAAGGGGTTCGATAAACTATCTGAGACATTGAAGGTAAAAATTCAAAACTAATGTACTTACTTATTTAAAAAAAAATCACTATGAAAATGCCTTAGAAATTTGGTGAATCAAAGATTAGTTTGCACAACTAAGACTAGAACTGGTAAGATAACTACTTAGGTATAACATTCTATAGAAAAATGATTACAAAGTTTTATATTATTGCTTATCTAAATTGTTTTAGCTGACAAACTCTTTTCATGTTGTCAGTTGTAAAAAAAGTTTTATATTATTGCTTATCTAAATTGTTTTAGCTGACAAACTCTTTTCATGTTGTCAGTTGTAAAAAATGTACAGAAAAATAATTAAACTGTTATTCTCTTACAGTGGTGTTTAGATCTTGGTATTCCAGAAGTGACAGTATATGCTTTTAGCATTGAGAATTTCAAGAGGAGTCAAGATGAGGTTGATACATTAATGGACCTGGCCCGGGACAAGTTTCAGAGGCTTATAGATGAATTGTAAGTTTTCATATTTTTCTGTATTTGTCTGCTGGCTGCTTATTCTGTATGCTGGCTGCACAGACCTCTGAGGCAGCTATCATACTTTACCAGTCTATGTTTAGGCTGGTTAATGAGTAGTTTTTCATAGCATGTAGTGATCCCTATGGGACAGATATAGTTGTAAGTCCACTCAACATTCCTTAAATAAAATAAAGAAAAAAAAATCCTTAAACTAATGAAAAAGAATACTTGTATCCTGTTTTTGTAAATATACAGGTACTTAGAAATCTTAGAATGCAATATAACTACTTATTATAGTCAAACAGCTATAATATTAGTTAGACTACCTATCTAAAGTACTGTAAACACTGTCAGAATTACTGTAATGGTGATAACAATACTAAGGGGTGTTAGTAGTGTTTATGTTGATTGTAGTTTTAAAAATAAGACCATACCAAATATTTAGTGCATATTCTTCTAGTTTTGGTTGCAAGGTACTGACACCTAGATTCCCCTAGCTTTCAGAAGATCCAAGATGACCCCTGGATATTATTGAATAAATACTTTTTTATTTTGACTTTACAGGGATCAAATAAATGAATGGGGTATCAGAGTGCATGTGGCGGGACGATTGTCACTCCTTCCAGATGATCTAAAAGCACTTGTCTCTCGTGCTATGCTGGCAACAAGACACAATGATAAGCTGCGACTCAACATTGCATATGCATACACAGGTCAGAGATACTCCTCTGTAATCTTCTCTGCAGTAAAATGCTTTGTAAAATCATATCTTAGAGTAGTTAAAATTAACCAGTCGTAGCTGTGTTAGTTAGTTAGAACAGAAGAAAACCCATTGGTACATTGATGATTTTGAATCCACAACCAGACTAGACTAAAAGCATGCCATTACAGAGCTCCAAATCAGAGATTTTTAGATGTAGGTACATGGTTAGTATTGTGTACTCAGTTCATGTGTAATTCAGATGAATAAGTTTTCCTAACATCCATAAGGGGTACTTATCGCTTCATATTGTACATGACATTGGTGCATAAATTCAGTGGGAAATTCAGACTTTCTTTTATTTTGGTTTTACCAACAACTAGATCATTTCGTGTTTCAGAGTTGTGAGGGAAGTAATTAAGAGGATTCTAATGTTTGTCATTTTGTATTAAAAAATAACTACTTACTACTTGGGTATCATCATACTGTGATGATGATAACCCAAGTACCTACTAAGTACTTAGGTTATTAACACAGACCTCATGGTATATTCTATAATCTTATTTTAGTCAATGTCTAAAGGTGTAGTTTTATCACACTTATGTAGTAGGTAGGTACCTAGTTTTGACTACTTTATACATAGGTACCTAAGTACGTACTTATAAACGTTATTAAAATGAGTCCTGTCACTGTCTGTCATTACCTATTGATAGAGATGATAATAGTTTAAACCATAGAATAAGTGATGGTTTAAACATTGTTTATTTTTTGACAGATTTTTATAAGTACTGGCCTTAATATTTACAGGGCGGGACGAGATAAGCAGAGCCGCATCACACTTGGTAGATGCCGTGAATAAAAAAGAATTAGCGGCGGTTGACATCGACGAAGCCCTAATAACGCAGACACTAGAGCTCGGTGAGGCGGAGCTCTTAGTAAGGACTTCGGGCGAGGTCAGACTTTCGGATTTCATGCTTTGGCAGGTTTGTTTATGTCACTCGAGACCTTTGTTTGCACAGTATATGAAAGTTAAAAACTTGTATTACTCAGTTTAACCATGAATTCAAAACTTTGAACAGGGAAGTTCCTTCCTACTAAAAATAATGTGCAATAACAAAATGATTACCATTGTAGCCACTCTAAGACCTCGACTTTCGTAGGTAGGTACAAGGTACCTACACCCTTGATAAAATATTATATTGTCGTGTTTTGAGCACCGGTGATATAGTAGAAGCGACCCCGCCTTGTGATCGTAAGGTCATGCACCAATGGATTTTTCCATACAAAAAAACTAGCTTGGGGCTAGATGATGCTGTGTGGATTTTCCAGCGTTATTGTTTATTTATTCTTATTTAATTTGTTCTTGTCCTGAGCAGTTCACGTGGTTCTGTATTACTATAAAGAGTTTTCTCTAATAACACGCTGTGAGGCTGGCAGGTAGATAATACCTAAATTTATATCTATTAAAAATAAGTCATTTTGTAAAATAGAACTACTAAAGCAATACTACTAATTTATGTAATTTGTTTTACAGGTATCAAAGACAGTGCTGTACTTCAGCGATGTTTTATGGCCGGAGTTTTCAATATGGAATCTTCTAGGAGCAATAATACATTTTCAAAGATATGCACCGCAATTTACAGAGACAGAATCACTAAGCGAAGAAAAACAAAAATTCTTAAAGAATTTAGAAAGCCAAAGATGGCTAGATTTAGACAAGTGTGTAAGTTGCAATAGTTAAACATAAAATAACGGTAGTGTCAAAAATATGAGGCTGTAATCAATAGGTCTACTCTTGAAAACGATAAACGAAATTTCGTTTTGTCGTTTTGAGTTAGTTACATTGCGCGGCAGCAACAAATTGACTGTGGAGTGGGTTACCGAGGTCCCGCAGTGTAACTCAAAACGATAATACGAAACTTCGTTTATCGTGTTTAAGAGTAGACCTGCAGAGTCGTACTTGTATTATTTTCGTGTTAGGGATAACGATGCAATAAAAAAGAGACTGGTGCTAAGTTTGCGATTTAATTTTAATCAAGGCAAGGCGCCACTTTTGTGAGGCTTTAGGTACTCGAAAAGAATCAACAGTCAGGTAGGCTAGGCTTAGCCTAGTTCTGTCTGTGGGTTCGATCCCCACCATGAACAAACATTTGTGGTGACGAACATAGGTTTTTGTTCTGTGTCTGAATGTGAATTTTATTCTGTTTATGTATTTACAACATAAAAGTATATATTCTAACAGCTATCTGGTTTCATAGTACAAACTTTGCTTAGTTTCAGGGCAGATTATGCTTTCTACATGTATTTACTATGTTCTAAAACTTCCAAACTGTATTAATAATAATGCTGGACAATCCACCCAGCATCATCTAGCCCCAAGCTAAGCAGAGCTTGTGTTATGGGTACTAGATGACTGATATACAATACATTACATATATAGATAATTTTTATTATACATAGAAACACCCAGAACACCCGGAATAAATATTTGCAGATCGTACAATATTTATCCCAAGGCGGGAATCGAACCTGCAACCTCTGCGTCGCAGGCGGACATTCGCCCGCCGCGCCACATCGGTCGTCAAAATTGTTACTTAATTGTATTCGAAATGTTGATTCCAAAAGATATTTAGTTTAGCTGTGTAGCTTAGAGATGTTAGAAAACAATTTTTAAATTATAGAAAATACATCATAATTTTAATTTTATGAGTAAATGAATTGAAATATATATAAGAATAAATAATGCGGAATAGGTTTTTAATATGGGAGGCGAGATTGAAGCGTCATAGCTGACCCCTCTCATTTTGGAAACCTTACGGCCGAATACTCAAATGCAACTTAAATTTAATCACGTCTCAAGTGACGAATTTTTGACAGACTTTCATTTCAAACTGTCAAAAAATCACGACATGAGACGTGATTAAATTTAAGTTGCGTTTGAGCATTCGTTCGGCCGTTAGTCAACTATTTGCTTAAAACTGTTATTTTACCATATCATAGAACCGGAGCCTATAAAGGGGTGCAGTTTGTCGCAATGCTAAAAGATGTATAGGCTGTATTTAGCGAAGCTCGTTGCATCTCCTTTATACAGGCTTTTACAATAGATACTGAGAAACGACGACGGGGCTAATTTAAAGCAATACTTAAAATTATGGGGCCAGTGATTAGTTCTGGTTTATAAATCATATAGGTACCTAGATAGTACAGCTTATATAGAAATATTTTTAATACATTATTGTGTTACTACAGTGTTTATTTTATTTACAAAAAATCCTAATCTTAATTAATATTATTTTCATTTTCCCTTGATTGTGTACTTGGAATACACCTTTGTGGGGTCATAGGGTTCCCATCTGGATGCTGGGAATATGTGCTTGTTTCTCTCGTACCATGACCTGCGCAAATATTCGGTTTTAGAGTAACAATTTATTTTTAGACTATTTTATGGTGATAGGCATAAATTCGGTATCAAATAACAATAACCCTCAAGTATAACATAACTCGTAAACCTATATGTAAACATAAAACTATATTCAGAACACATCCGAAACAAAAACCCTTAGAAATTACATTTAGAGGATAGCTTCCTGTAGCAGCGTAGGGTTGCCCTAAAAAGTTATTCTCAAAACTATTTTATCTAAATCGAGCAGAGGGTGAAAATAACATCACGCGGACGAAATCGCGGGAATCTACTCTACCCTCCTTATTTAGATAACCGTAACTACAAAAAGTATAGTTTCGAGATATTTGACCCTTTTCTTTTTAAAAGTGACCATGGTCACAGTTTAAGAAATATTTGATTTTTATTATTTTGGTGCATGTTGCGATGATTCTCTACAGAATGATTGGTATAATGCCGTTAATGTTTAATTTAATAGTAATACTATTATACACACCTAAGAAGTACTTTTCCTGCGTGTGAATCCTGTTTCTCCTGCGAAGCGTCATTGACTAATCTGATATCATCCGACGCGTCGAATTGAAACAGTGGACCACTTTTGCCTCTAGCCTGAATGAAGAAAATACATTATGTAAATAGAGGTAAGCAGAGACCACTCATTTTCACCACCTTTCTATAACACTAGCGGCCACTCGCAGCTTCGCCCGCGTGGCAGTTTTTTTCCCGTTCCCGTTATTTTTTCGGGATAAAAAGTAGCCCATATGTTAATTGAAGTTATAATCTATGTTTATTCCAAATTTCATCCAAATCGGTCTACTGGTTAGAGCGTGAAAGAGTAACAAACATCCATCCATCCATACTCACAAACTTTCGCATTTATAATATTAAGTAGGATTATAGATTACACATTATGCTCTTCAGTTTAGGTTACTCTTGATTTGCCTTTCTTTAAAACGTTGCTATGATCAATCCAGATATGAAGGTACGCTTTTCCGTTTTTCGAATTCACATACCTTAGTAACTATAAAATCGTAAAACGTGTAGTGATGCGGTAGTATGAGGTCCTCCTTAACGTACATAAGCTGATCTGCAGTCACCGTCTTCAATTCACTAAAGTCTGTCCGAAGAGTGTCTAGGCAGCGCTGTAGGAATTGGTATATGGAATTTCCTGCAATTAAAAAATATTCAAAACATTACTAAGTCGAGTACGGGTCAGACTCGCGTTCAGATACTCAGATAAAGATACCTAAGTTAAAAAAATTGTTTATAAATTATTGATGAATTTAAAAACTAAAACTGTGGGTTTGAACTTTACGAAAAAGTGCGAGACGGACTCGCGCACGAAGAGTTCCGTACCAGATCTATCTAAACGGCACAAAAATCACGTTTGTTGTATTGTCTGTCTGTCCATCTGTCACCAGGCTGTATCTCATGAACCGTATTATTTAAAGAGTTGAAATTTTCACAGATGATGTATTTCTGTTGCCGCTATATTTAAGGGGGCTTCCCCTTAATATTTTTTTGAAAAGGTAAAGATCACTTGCACAACAAAGAATTTTTTCAAAACAGCCTGAGCTGAGCTGCCGGCTGCGGAAAACTTTTTTTTTTATTCGATGCATAATCCGATTTACACACTAAAAACAAAGTAGGTAATTTGCCTACCCTTTTTCAAAGTGACGTTCCTTCGATGTCCTGAGCCATCCCAGTAGCTGAAAGTGACTGTAATGGGCTCGTCTTTGAGAGTGGCTTGCGTCATCACCCACTCCAGACGTAATTCCTCTCGCAGTTTAAGGTCTGCTTCCTCGCGCTCTCTGTCTGGTAGGAACGAGGTGTCTACGTCAGGATTTTTTCGTATTTTCTTTAAGATCTACAACAGGAATTAAATAAAAGGCCAATCAGTAAACATTGATGTAAGTAGGTAATTTGAGTGAATCTAAGAAGCGCTATATCGCATCACCAACGGCCTGAAGAAGTTCTTTGACGGATATGTCCAGCAGTGTTGAAAAAAATTGAGAAAAAGAAAGAAATACCATCACGCCTTTGATCCCCAATTTCGATAGATATCCCTTCAGATCTCTTAGTACCACGTAACTACTCGAGATTCTTCTAGTATAGGATGCCTAAGGAGGGGTATTCAGAGGAACATCCAAATATCACACGACAAATTGCAAGCCCATCGCCGCTGATAGAATAGCACATGCAGGCATAAAGAGATATCGCTACTTTGCATGGTATAATGAGTAGACAATATTTTGTTCTACTAAGTAGGTAGTTAACTTTACACTTTATATTCTAGGTTTTCTTACAGGTTCTTCTTTTTCCCGCCAACTAGGTTCCGGCTTTTCATCACTTGATTCACCTTCTTCGTCATTTTCATCCTCTTCTTCTTCTTCATTCATATCAAAAGATAAAGCTTGAATCTGAAAATTATAACAATAAATTAAAACTTACTTAACTCACTACTACACTAATATAGGTAGACATAGGTACTTACTTTAATAATTATAAGCTGTTTGCCCACCCAATAATTATAAAAAGGCCAAGCTTGAGTCGGACTCGCGCAAAAAAGGGTTTCATACCATTATCTATAATAAAAAGTGCAAAAAATCACTTTTGTTGTATCAGAGCCCCCTTAAAAATGTATTTTATTGTTATAGAGGCAGCAGAAATACATCATCTGTGAAAATTTCAATTCTTTAACTATCACGGTTCATGAGATACAGCCTGGTGACAGACAGACAGACAGCATCCAGAGATTAAATTTGATATATCCAGTGTAGGCTGTGCCTGGAGCCAAAAATCCTATACCCTGTAATAATAGGGAACCCTGTAATCTAATTCAAGTTGTAATTTACACAGCTACCTGGTGTAGGTTTGTGATCACAAAGTGAGCGAGGGGGAGTTTAACTCTCTATTTGTTCACATTTGTCTCATCAACCACTCACAAATTTTAAGCTATCTGAGAACAGGTTAAAATATCATTAAGTATCCAGCCTGATACCAGATAGCATAAAATAAGCCCTGTAGGAAAGATAGTAAATAATAACGCAAGGTATGATGGAATTTCCACCATTTCGTACCTTGTTTCAGTAACTACACCTTTAGAAAACACAAAGAACCCCATAAAATAGTGTTACCTACCTATTGAAGCCAAACCTAATAAAGTTTATGCAGAGGATGTAAATTCAACAGCTTACTTGTCTCTTCTGTTTATTTTTTTGAGCCAGTTTTGCTTCAATTTCTTTAAGTTTCTCCTTCTCCTTTTCAGCTTTTTTCTGAGCTAATTTTTTTTCTCTTTCTCTAACTATGTGTTCCTGCTTAGCCTTCATTTCGTCAAGAGTAACCAAGCCAATGGTGGAGCTCTTGAGTTGCTGCTCAACTGCATCATAATGGGTGGCAAATTTGTTTTCAATATTATCTATTTTAAGGTCTTCTTCGATCTTTTTTTTGCGAAGTTCTATTTCCTGCTGCGCCTTTTCTCTTTTTTTCATCAGGTGCATGGCTCTGCCAGCTTCTGATGCAGCGCCTTTGTAATGAGCCATGTCTGCACTGTTTTAGAAGTGTTACTATTTATTATACCGTGCCTATCGATGTTGGGCACTCTTCAAAGAACTGAAATTATTTTCTAGTTATTAACTTTGTATTACAGATTTTTGCTTGTGATTAATTCTTTTTCAATCAATAATAATGCAACACTTTCAAATTCTAATAAACTGAGAAAAGAAGACAGAGAACATACAATAAATAATTAAACTTCGAAATTAAGGAATCCAGAGAGGGTCACCACCACAGAGTAGGTACGGTACTTACCTACTTTTTTATAGACCAAAACAACAGTAATGACAGATTATATGTCACAATGACAGTGACATATATAAATTGGAAGTCTTACCATACCACCATGAAATACAAAAAAGGGGATTCGTTTACTGTCATCTTTGGAAGCAACATTCTATTTTCATTGTGTTATTTTAAGCGACTAAAATAAATATTATTATTTTGCCAATCCAACCATACAGAAAAATTCATTGGGTTGCAGCAGCTGTCGTCGAACAATGCTACAGTCTTACCGGCAACCGCCATGTGCGGCACGGGTGCCGTGATTACAAACTAAGCTTTCGTTTGACCAATCAGAGCAATGGTCGTGTATTCCATGCTCTCAACACATTTTGGGAATGTACAACCATAGATTTCGTGTAAATTTTGGCTGCGTTTTCCTGGATGCATATTCCAGCCTGTGCATTCCTGGCTGTGATTTCCTGGGCTGTGTATTCCATGGTTGTACATTAACTGGACTCCGGCACAGCAAAGCAATCGTGTTTTCCGCTAGATAGATAGAATCATTTTTCACTATGGTTTTGTAAAAAGTACTCTGTGGGTTTTGTGAGTGTGTAAACTAGAGACTAGAGTAGTGTTAAGGTGGTTCGATTCGGGTTGGCGCGAAATTCAAATATTTTTGTGGTTTTTAATTTTTTCTTCGTTCCACAAGCAATGAAATTAGTGAGAAAGTAATTTGCCGCAAATCGTAAACCATTTTCTACGAACTCATGATAAAACCAACTTTGATTCGTTTGTATTTTAGGAGCGTTTGGGAAAATGTTGATTTTTAGCAGAAAATTTCTTATTTTCCCAAATGCTCCAAAAATATCAATAAATCGAAGTTGAGTTTATCATGAGTTCATAGAAAGTAGTTTACGATTTGCGGCAAATTACTTTTTCGCTCGTTTTATTCCTTGTGGAACGAAGAAAAAATTAAAAACCACAAAAATATTTGAATTTCGCGCCAACCCGAATCGAACCACCTTAACAATTAGTATTCTGTATCATGGATCCCTGGTCACGCCGGCATAGCTGGTAACGAAAGAGTAGATCAAGTCGCTAAAGATGTTGTATCATGTGGAGACAAAGTCCCTTTTAAAAACTACTGCCACGATCTCCTCTCCCTTCCTAAAACCCATCTATCCCGAAGTTGGTCATCCTACTGGAGGAACTCATCTAAAGTTAAAGGAACATTTTTTGCAAAAATTCAACCCGATATTCCTTGTAAGCCTTGGTTCTCCAAAGTTAAAATAATGAAGCGCCTGACGTCGATGCTAAAACGCATGAGAATGAATCACTGCTGTATCCCTGTACATTTACACAAAATCCATATCAAAGACTCTTCCATATGCGAATGTGGTATCGACGAAGGGGACCTAAACCATATCTTTTTTGCCTGCCCTCTTTTAGATCACTCTCAATTATTCCAATCACTCATATCCCTAAACATACCTTTCCCCACTCATGTAGGTACTTGAACTCCTAGGTTCCAAAGATCCTTTAATATATAAATGCCTGGCCCAATTTATTATTTTTTATACTTTTACAATTTATTATACTTATCCCTATAATCCCCTATATCTATATGTGTACTACCTACCTACTGTATCTACATTTATGACATGCCCATCTAACAATTTAACAAAAGTAGTTGTCTGTCTAACTAACCCTACTAACCATTCATATAATTTATTTATTTTTCAGCTATACTGGTCGGTACCACTAAAATCACCGTTACTCCCAATTTTTGGAACCATAAGGCCGTCTCCACACGTTGGCCCCAACGCTCGTACCAACGTTGGACTGCACATTCGGTGAGGCGTACACACGTTGGCTAATAAACTAGTTGTGTCCCGTCAGGGCCAATGTGAAGACGTCTACAGAAATCGAAACTGCTCTGAGCGCTTTCATAGTACCGAGTGCACATTTATATCTGTTACTAAGAAAAAATAAAAAAAATGATAAATAAAAAAATAAAATGATCCTCGCTTTTTTTTTAAATCTTCAATCGAGAAATTCATTCCCATATTCTGTTGAATAGTGCGCCATACATCAGCTAATATATTTTTATTTTTATGATCCTTGCGAGTTGCGTCCCATATTATTGGATGTGCTTGATAAAGTTCAATAAATTCTAGGAAGCCATTCTCGCTCGACGTGCGCACTCGCTGCGTGTTGCAACAGAACTGAGCAAAGCGCCAACGTGTGGACAGATATCGCGAACGTTGGCGCAGATTCCTTTGATAAAACCGACACGAGCCGGCCAACTACCAACGCTCGCCCCAACGTTGGGACCAATGCCATTTTCTAGATCCACACGTTGGACGAGTAGCGTTGGGGCCAATATTGGGGCCAACGTGTGGAGCCGGTCGAACGACGTGACGCTGGCAGAAATGTCCATCAAGGACGATTGCCATTAAAAAAAAAAAAAAAAAAAAGTATTCTGTAAGTAATGTTTTTGGCGGCCGGCGTACCGGTGGTATTAAAATAGAAGTACCTACCTACTCTTGTATTTGTGATCAAATCAAAGGTGTTGCTACATATTCTTCAAAGTACTCCGAATCTTCGGAATACCTACCGGCGTTTTAGTTTCGATTTGTAAAAAAAATGGAAGAGACCATCGTAATTCCGTCTCCAAATTGGTTCCATGTATCCATACTAGCAGCTAGCCAAGACGGATGGCTCGTGTATGGAGGACCTGCAAAGAGCCTTTGTTTTTTGGAACCCGTCGATGGCATTGGGACTATCGACAGCAAACAACGTTTCAAAGCTCATTTGTTCAATAGAGCGCATAAGGAGAAGTAAGTCTGTTATTATAGTAAAATATTCGTGGTCTTTTTTGGTACTCTAGCCAAGGGACCAAATCTACCAACCCCACCAAACATAGAACATAGAAGTTGAAAATATGCTTGCTTTATTTGCAGAATATCCAGTGTTGATATCTCTCCTGAATGGCCTCACAAGAGGCATGTATTAACTGGTGGCTTTGATGGAGTTGTGAAGGAATGGAGTTTAGAGCCAAAAACTAGGAGCTGGACCATCAACTACCTTCATTGTCATGAAGAGCACAGCACTCAAAAAGAGGTAGGGGTTGTTTTAGACAGCTAAAATGGGTGAAAAGCTAAACAATAATTATCTATCTCATACAATAATTATCTACATTTGATACAATCTTAACTGAATACATAGCTAAACATCTCATCTTATCGAAACATATAAGATTATGACCTGTCAGTACAACTTACCAAACTTCCAGAACATGCTTAGAAGAAATGATGATCAAAGACCGTCACGTGGGCACCAGCTCAAAATAGCCCGTGACCCTACTACCATACTTGCTGCCTATCACTTTCTTAGCAATAGAGTGGTGCATAACTGGAATACACTGTCAGATGAAGTTGTGACTGCAACGTCGGTCAATGCATTTAAAAACAAACTCGATAACTGGATGCTAACCAATAAATCAGTACTCAAAAAAATTAACCAAAATTAATCAAAAATCCAACACTGTGTGATATAGACACATCAGCCAAAGCTGATCGTCTATAAATAAATAAATAAACAATTATTTTTAGAAATAAAAATAAAAGACTGATCAACTATATATTTGAATCAGGTAGAATATACATAATTATGTATTGTAGGTACAATTGTAAGAGTACGTTCAGCCGTGTCGACTACCACGCGCCGTAATGCGTGCTAATAGCGTGACCACTCTACCTACAGTGGCCTGCCACACCTGAATGGTGGTGGGGATTCGTTAGCAGATTGGAAAGTAGTGGACTGCACAACACAACAACGCTTAATGTTATTCTGCCTTTATTCTTTCAGGAGGTGGCAGGTGTGTGCTATGGATCACACACATTTAGTGTATCTGTAGGCTCTGGTGGCCAGCTGTGCAAATGGGATGTGAATACAAATGTTGTGAAGGGATATTCTACACATTTAAAAAATTTTAAACCAACATGCATCAGTTGCTCGCCTCACAAACAACTGCATGTTGCTGTTGGGACCCGACAAGGAGTTGTATTTGTGATAGACATTAGTGGTAAGAATAATATTTTTAAAATGAGGGGGTTTTTTAACCCTTTAAGTTTAACATACTACTAAAGACTGATGTAAGTTGAGTTAAATTTAAACTGTAAAACAAAATTGAAACAAAAACAGACATTAGAATGATAAAATATTCTGGAACCTAAATTCAAAAAAAAATTATTAAGTACTAAAATATTTTTTTATTGTTGTAATAGTTAAGGTGAGCATGAGTGACCTCTGTTCAGTGAGTGGGCAACTTGTTCTGGGCTTGAAATTATCTGAATTATATGCTCCATCAAAAAATCTTGAGATTTTTTGTCAAAAAATCTTGAGATTTTTTGGAACATGAGGAAGAACTTAAAATGAGGATCTCCTCATCATATATTTCTTCAGATCTCTGAAGGGATATCTACCGTGCCGAAAGATCGTGAGGCTATTTTTATTTCATTTAATTAAAATTTCAGGTATTTCTGGCAAACTAATCTACAAAATCCGTGGGCAGGACGATGAAATAAACAGAGTTAGCTGGTGCCCACAGTACTCGGTCACTGTCAATAAGACCCACGGGAAAGAAAGACAAAAGAAAAATACTAGTGCATCAAGTAGAATGGACAGAATAAGGAACAACCTTGAACCCAGTGAAGCTTTAGAAACTGCCATTGCAGAGGAGAGTATCAACAAAGAGAAGCTTACAAACATGAGTCAATCAGAAGAAGAAGAAGTTATTATCCCTGAGGATAGCATGTTTGATGTCTATAAAGACCATGAAGATAGTGAATTTGGGCACAAGAAGTTTGCGCCGGAAAATGTCATTGTAAAAATTAAGGCAGAACCTAAAGATGATTTCTTGGCAGAATGTGAGAAGTTAAAAGCGGAAATCTTAAAGAACAAGAATGAACCTGAGGAGTCAATTGAATCCCTTGTGGAAGCTTTGGATAAGGCACATTTTAATGAGACCTCTATAGACACTGAGAATACAGAGCGAGAATCGACACTAGAATCTCAAGAAATCTCTGAAATTCACGAAGTGTCAAAGGATACTCAAGAGAAAAATGAATACAGCCATTTATTGGCTACAATAGGAAAATATGGGTAGGTAAAATTAACTATCTAAATCAGATTAAGTTGAAAATTCAATAGGTTCACCTCTGGCCATCACCTAAGTTTGTAGTATCTTTGACTTAGTTTGTTTTGTTTGTTAGTTGGTTTTTAAAATACCAAAAGCCATACAAATAAGAATTGTATTTGCTAAACTCAAGACTCAATCGAGCACTTGCTGTTGAGCATCCTCTGTTTGTAACTGCATTAGAGAGCCATTGCTAAGAGTTATTAACTGTTTACTTTTTTTTTCTAGGGGTGTTCGTATCTGGACTCAAACTGGTAAGCTACTGTCTTCTTGTAGTGTTTTGCTCACTAACAAAAAAGACCAAAAAGACAAAACCAGGGGAGTTAACTGGCCAACCCTGCACTGGTTCAAACCAGACTCCCTACTCATTGCTGATGGAAAGAATCAATTGCTCGAGGCCAATCCACTGAACATGGATAGGTAAGTTAAATTGGTAAACTGTGCCTTAACACTATGTCACCGGAGAGTTAGTCATTAGCTCATATAAACTAACTTTACTATTATTTATGTAGGTATATCAATTTCATCAATGTCACGTTACCTATATGTATGATATTTTCGTAGAATAGCAAACACGCCAATTTAAAACAAAAGTATAGCAATTCACTTGCCCTCAAATAATCTGTCTAAAGATACGCGGTTATGCTCTTACCAATGACAATGCCTAATTTAACTTTAAACAATTTTGTTGTAAGGCTGATTCTGTTTGAAATGCTGCTCGTGGCATATCTTGTTTGGAATAAGTTAAACATTATTCAGTGTCTCTGAGTGACTGGCATTTTCATTTGAGGCCTCCGTGGTTTGGAAGGCACTTTAATTAAGCGGCCTTAGGGTGGCGGTGGCCTAAAACTTCTTCATCAAGTTGGCTACTAGCACGTAAGGGTCAGGCGGCGCTGACTTTCTCAAACTCACCTCCCCTTACGAGTCGCGCTGTTATTTCGCAAAGAAAGCAAAACTTCGATATGAAGGTATATAAAACTAATTCTTGGACTTGGTTGGTGGTAGTCCGACCAAATAGACGTGTTACTAAGTTCTTACTAAAATCATAAATTAACTTCCATTCAAAAATAAACCCTATTTTCTATACCAGATGACCGATAGTTGGTCAAAGTGAAGTGATCCCTTATTACTGTCTGAAAGTGTGAAACACAACCTGCGAACATTATCAGTGAAGGCACCGCACCGTACCTCACCCCCGCGGGAACAGTTGGGCTGCATTTTTTGTCGCACTCATCTTGTTCCGCAGATAGTCAATACTGTCGTGCGCGCATCATAAACGAAGGATTCTAAGTAGGTTGGTACGTACCTACCTACCAATTTACAGCTGATCCAAAAATCTCATTCAGCGGTTATTTATTCACCAGAGGCCTAAGAGGTATATGCCTGTTTATGAACATAATGAACGTAATGAGATCGCCTAAGAATAATGAACCGAGGTGCAGTTCGCAGCATGATTTATCTAAACTTGAAACAGTAGTGCCGCTATCTAAAAAAAGGAAGAAGCCAGATCAATGCGATTGTAACCATGAAATTGCAGCACTACGTACTGAAATGTCGCGGATGACAAGTTTATTAGAAAAGCTTGTCTTATCGCAGGAGAAAACATTATCCACAATGCGGGACAGCATCTCCGAAATGACCTCAGAAATTAAGGATATTAAGGCCTCAACGTCAACTTTTGTTCATGAACAAATTGTTATCAAAAACAGTATCGCGGATCTGGATAGGAGGTTTTCTAGCCACGAAGAGAAAATTAACCTACTTGAGTCCGGCTTTGAGGCTTTGAAAACTCCATCCTTATGTGTACAGAACCTGCCGCTCTCGGGCGAGGACACAATACGTGAGTTACACGAACGTTTCAATAGAGGGAGGAATGTCATAATTTCGGGCCTGTCAGAGCAACATTCGTCCGATATAGACGAGAGCACCCACAAAGATGATCGCGAAGTGATTTCCATACTTTCTGCAATTGTCACAAACTGCCCGAAACCAATGAAGATCTTACGTATCGGAAAGTATGTACCAGAGAAATGTCGTAGAATAAAAGTGTGTTTTAAATATCAAGAAACCGCATTGGATTTGCTCCGTAACAAGTCAAAGTGCCCAACCCAATTTAAGATCTTTTCAGATCAAACTCCAATCCAACAAAAGTTCCTCAGCGACTTGAAAGCTGAATTAGCTCGGCGTAAGGATGACGGAGAACAGGATCTTTTTATTAAATACGTGAAGGGCACTCCTACAATAATCAAGAATGTACCAAAAAACTACCCGCAAAAAAACTAAATCAGACGGTAGCTAATACTTCTTGCCATGTCACCGCAACGCCAATAGAAACAAATGACAACGTCACTCACTCTGTATCGTACTCGTACTACAAAGACATACCTACCTACTTCCTCCTCCACGTCACTTAATTTTTTTTTTTTTATGCCAATGTACGTAGCATATGCAAATCTGGTAATTCACGAGTTAAATTGTATTATAAAAAATGTATAAAGGCATATGTTTGCGAGAACATAGAATAGTATTGACAGCGGCCACACTATTAGTTTATATTGTTCTAAGTTTATAAAATTCCTCACTGAGGCAACAGACGCGCAGGGCGCTGTGAGTCCATTCTGTGCGGCTAATCTATTACCGTATTACAGATATTTCAACGAACCTACCTATATCTACATATATTATTATCTATAACAGGTTGTGCCCTGTCACAGGGCATTGTGTAAGTAAAAATGTTGTGTAAAGTGGTGTAAGAATGTCCACAGGGCCCCTGTGGACATTCTTACACAATATCATCATATCATCTACCCCCAAACTAAACATAGCTATGGGAACCAGATGACTGATAGAGTTTTTTTTGTTACTTACAAACATTAACGTGCATTATTGTACACAAATATTGAACATACCTTACCCACACATTATAAAATAACTCTTTTCTATCACTGCAGGTTATTATTAAGAGCACAGACAAGAAATATAATGTGGTATAAGTAAAACATAACAAAAACCTATAATCAACTGTTAACTGGTTTCCGATCTTTTTTGATTCATTGACTGATTAATTTTCAATATCACTTATTTAAGTACCTAACCTATGTGTAATACCTTCTTAAAGTAGGTACCTACCTGAGTAATCTTACTGAACCTACATTGCTGTATGTAGCCAGACCAATAGTATTATAGTAGTAAGTACACATTGACCTGGGTATATTACCTACTTAGGTACCTACGTAAAAAAATGTCACTGTAATAATCTACTACCAACCTTATATCATTTTTCTATCTAGTTTTAAGCTCAATGTAAGTGGACTGTGAAGTCCTTTTTTGAGTGTTATAATAAAGTTCTTTAAACCGAATTCAATTGCAGCAAAAGCAAGATAGAATGGCGCGTAGTGAGTTCTCTGCACCGTCGCGGCCTTTACTTCGTATCATCGAACGCTCCCCGCGTACAAACCCCCGAACTACTTGCTAGCCCAGCTGCCGATGACTGGGTGGTATGGACAATCGGCCAGGACAGGAACGTCATCAGCTATAACATGAAAGAGAATAAGAAGATTGAGATGTTTAACTCGTGCGGTGGATATATTTATAGTATTGCACCGTGCGCTTATGATGCTGGGAAGTAAGTTTTCATTATTTATCAAGTATTTTTATTCGACGACCGATGCGGCGTGGCGGGCGAATGTCCGCCTGCGACGCAGAGGTTGCGGGTTCGATTCCCGCCTTGGGATAAATGTTTGTACGATCTGCAAATATTTATTCCGGGTGTTCTGGGTATTTTCTATGTATAATAAAAAATATCTATTTATGTAAAATAGTATTGTATTAAGTATATCAGTCATCTAGCACCCATAACACAAGCTCTGCTTAGCTTGGGGCTAGATGATGCTGTGTGGGTTGTCCAGCATTATTTATTTATTTATTTATTATTTTATTATAGTGGTAGTCCAGCGGGAGAGCACCGTTGGTCTAGTGGGAGGTACCCTGCCTTCTGACCCTAAGGTCGTTGGTTCGAATCCGGTCGTTTACCAATAGATTTTTGTATTGATTTTTTTTGTGCGTAATGCCATAGCTCTCAAATGGTGAAGGGAAACATCGTGAGGAAACCAGTTAGTATTTTAGCACCCATGATGGACTTGAAACCTATCACGTATGAAATACCAACTACGGCAAAATGTGGGTATGCAGTATGCACCCACATTTTGTGGGTATTTAATGTTTGGACATGCCTCTGACTATCCCCATTAAACATCCTCAAATACTTGACTTGAAAGACTTGGTACTAAAATATCTTAGGGAATATCTACCAAGCCTGGGAATTAAAAGTCGTGAAGCTATTTCATTTGTTAGTTTTAATTATTTCAAAATGACCCTTGTGGATATTACTGAATAAATGCTTTTTGACTTTGACTACAAATGCCACTACTTAATATAAATTCGCGAAATGTAAAAAGATGTTACGGTCATATCGGTCATAGGTAACACCAAAAGTCTTTGTCCATTTCAGAGTAGCAATATCCACTGGAGATGGCTCAATTCGAGTTTGGGAAACTACCACTACAAAGCTGGAAGATCAGCTGTCCAGCGGCGTTATATCCTCGTACTGGCAGAATGTACTGGGCAAGATATTTAGCCTGGCTTGGCATCCTACCAAGGAGAATTTACTCGCGTTTGGCACTGCTGAATCTAGGGTAACGTAAAACATCACATTCTAAGTATCCTGTACCTAAAAATATGTATTGTACGGGTATTTTTCTAAGAAAAGCTGTCTGGAGCCTTTTTCTCCATTTCCCGACTTCTGATCTTTACAATGTTGTCGGTACCAGTTTTCGTCTTCCGGTTCATGCTTCTATGAAAAACTTTAATATTTTTTCAGGTTGGACTTTTGGACACCAGCGGTATTAACGAGAAGCCAGCTAAGAATTTCCCGAACTCGTTCAAGCAGGGCGTGTACTCATTGTGTTGGGGCGAGGGTATGGATCTGTACGCTTGCGGGAACGGGGAACTAGCAATGTTCCATGCCAATAAACTTGATGAGAGTGAGTTTTTTCTTAGATACAGTTTTTTTTATGATAACAGGTGTCTGAGCAAGCAGATAGCCCACCACGGTGATATATGACCTAGTCTGACCTGACCTTGACCATCAGCTTGAACAAGTCCACTGTTGGATATTGGCCTGCCCCATATTGACACCCACACACTGCTAGTTGACGTGCGCGACTAAGTTAACGTTCATCGCGATGGTTTAGGAGAGAGCAGGGTGTGAAAGGGAAGGAAACGGCTGTCTTGGTCTCTGTGCTGTTACGCGTATTACTACTTACTACTATAATCCCTCTGAGGGTAGGTTTACTTTACGGCTGGGCACGGTATACATTTCTTGTATATTAATTTGATATTTAATTTGCAGAGGGTCAGCAAATACAAGTTGAAGTGGAAGGCCAAGTGTGGGCGATAAGCGAAGTGATATGGACTCCAAACGGTCTTCTGGTGGGTGGTTTTAATGGAGGTGTGGCTTTGCTGGACAAGGAAAACTATCAAGTTCTCGCTGTGTCATTTGTGTTTCTGTAAGTATAATACTAGTAGTTCTGTGAACAGTAGACCAAAAAAAGATTGTGCTAGCGACAAACTTTTTTTGTAGAAATCTAAGTCAGCAATTTACTACATTTTGAGGAGCTATTCTGCCCAAACTTACGAGGAAAGTAAAGACCTGTAGCAGAGATGCTTTGCTTGCTCCAAAACGAACCAAAACGAAAATTTCAAGTCTTTACTGTGCGTTGTCTATGTGTCAGTCAGTCAGGACAGAGATTCTTATAATTTTTATAGATATAGATTGGGCAGTGACAAACAGTGATAGGATAATTTATTCGTTTTTATAGTGCTTACCTGCACTTAAGAAAATCACAAAGATTTTATATCATCCCGAAAAAAAAACCAAATCGTCGTGGTCGTGGTCGTGGGTTCAAATCCCACTCGAGGAAATAATTTTTGGGATGATAGTGATAGGATAGATAGATCTGAGTGATAGGATAATGTTAAAAATAACACAGTACGAAGAGCCCTTTACAAAGAGCCCGACTAACTGCATTGTTTGTGTGCGCACTTTATATTTCTGCTCATCACTAAGTGTAACCCACGCATGATGAATGGTAAGATAGTAAGCTCTCCGAGTAAGCTACCAATTCTGGCAGTACCACCTTAAACCACAACGGAAGACCTGCTTCACTAGCTTATAAGAACGGATACTTATTCTCGTTTACTGAAGCTTCCTAAAGTACCAAGTAACATGCCCTTATCTGTTTCAGGAAAATAATTTACACTCTAGCATGGCATCCGCGTCAGACAACCAATTCTGAAGAAGAATCCAAATACAAGAACTACATTGCAGTTTGTTCTAACGATAAAGTAAACAGTATTGCCATTTTGGAGTTTGAGGACAAAGGAGGTGAGTTTTAGATTAAGAGTAGAAAAAAAGCAATAAACTTCCAGTTTGTTCAGTCATCTGGGAATTTTCTTGTCTTAGTAGAAATAGAGCTCTTAGTGAAGGGAAGTACTACCACCAGGTTTGGTTCCGGTTTGAAGGGTGCTTTGTTATGATTGATGATAACCACTTAACATCAGGTGGCCCATATGCTTCTTCCACCAGTAATTCGTATGAAAATAAATAAATATTTTGTATATAATTTTTTTACACTATCATCATCTATCCCCAAATAAAGCATAGCTTGGTAACCATATGACTGATAGAATATTTATATATATTTTTTTTGTAAATGCGTACTAGAATTTAATATTCACTAACACACTCAGACAGAACAAAATAAAAGATAGAAAAAATAGGATTAGTTGTTAATAACTGCCATAGTACAAGGTGAACTATAAGTTCTAAGACGATTCAATTAAAACTAATTACTTTTGTGATTTTATTAAATTTAACTTCTTTGTTATGCTACCGACATATTAGTTTATAATAAAATAAACACTTGATATGGTTTTATGGTTCAGGCATGTAATGTTAGAAACTCAAAACATCATCATCAACATCATTAACATTAAGTTTACATTACAGATGGCACTAAACAACTAAATCAGATACTGGAGCCGTTGAATGGCCATGAAGGAACCATTTTACACGTGGCTTGGAACCCTCATCGGGATGCGCAGTTACTTTCTACGTCTCAAGACATTACAGTCAGGGTAAGTTATACAAAAAACATGACGTTAACTACTGTTCAATGTTCAATACTGTATCAATATAATTTTTTCTCAGATCTGGAACGTGTTAAAAAGGGAGTGTATAGCTATATTCGGCGGTCACACAGTAAGCGTTCAGAGTGGCATATGGTGTACGCAGCCTCGATTAGCAGACAAGGTGATGTCGTGCGGCGGTGACGGCTGTCTTCGAGTGTGGGACATCAAGGATTATCCGGTTGAAAGTTTCGAAGGTATGTGAAAAAAAGCAAATAAAATACACACTAACCTAGGACATGGTTTTAGAATAAAATTGCAGTGTACTTATGCCATCCTCTTAGCCGTGACACGTTATACATCTCATGAAAATTAATGTTATAGGTGTGAATATATCGAAAGCGCCACAAAGAAAAAAGAACCGAACAAGAGATGAGAAAAAGAGAAAATCGCAGAAACGCAAAAACAAAAATTCAGGCGAAGGTGATTTACCCCAAGATGAGAATGCTGAGGCTAATATAAATTTAGCTGTGAGTCAAGAGCCGAGCACGTCACTTAACGTGGCGACCTCGGTAGAACACAAATTGAGAGGCTCAAGTGTCTTCCTACTTCCGATAACTGCTCACCAAATCAACAAGAGGGCCATGGCTTCTGTGAGATCGAGTCTGACTAAATGCATCGAAGAACACATGGGGCTTGATATACCGCAACTGCTACAGACTTTTGCGTCAAATGAAAAAGGCCTAGGTTTTTTAAAAATGTTCGGCACGATGAACGACTTGAATGAACTTTTGGATCAAGAAGGTGGGTACTATCAAATCATTAATATTACTACTCAAATTGGTAACTAGCTGACCTGCTTAAATATCCTACTAATATTATAAATGCGAATGTTTGGATGAATGAATGGATGGATGGATGTTTGTTCCTCTTTCACGCTCTAACCAGTGAACCGATTTGGATGAAATTTGGAATAAATATAGATTGTAATCTGGAATAGGACATAGGCTTTTATCCCGAAAAAATAACGGGAACGGGAAAAAATTGCCACGCGGGCGAAGCTGCGAGTGGCCTCTAGTGAATATATTTGGGTATTTTATTTTGGTACTCTACATTTTCGCATTTGTAGGATATCATTAGGGTTTGTCATAATATTTATAATCTACTTCACCTAATATTTTTACTTTTAGCGGCAAATCATCTTGAAAAGAATGAGTTGGAATCATATTTTATGCTTCTGTTCTACCGCGGCCGAGTCGACGAAATGATAAAATATGCCTCAGAAAATGACAAACTCGATCATTATCTAATAAGTTTGAGCCCGTGTGTTTCCTTTAAGTAAGTAACCACTTTATTTACTTTGCAACTAATTTGTCAGTGATGCAAGTTCGTGGACTTTTGATGATTAAAAAGCTTAATAATTCGAGTCGAAGAGTTAGAAGTTTGCCGTAATCACTACGCTTACCAGACGGATTGGTGACCGTTGTGTTACGTACTCAGGATATCCTGCTGCCCATTTCCTGGTACGTTCCTTTTGTAGTGGTTGTGGAAGGGACCTAATTCTATGCAGAGACCCACTACAAATGTAATGAAATTCATATTTTTATACAGATATTGGAAAGAAACTACCCTGCTGTACTTGGCACAGTTAGAAAGAATGGCTGCTAAAGGGCATGAAGACAGAGGCAGTGGTAAGTTAGTATTTTTATTATTCCGCCAGTGCTTACAGACTATGAAGGAAAATTTCGTGAGGAAGCAGTTTGCAACCTGTCGCGTATTGAATACCAACTGCAAAATGTGGGCATGTGCCAGATGTAATCTTTGATCGTAATTTTCACTGCCTTCCTTGTACAAATAATAGTGTTAGCTATAACAAATGTGACAGTGACAAACTTTTTACTAGCCTTGACTTTTGCTTGAACGCTTGAGACGCCTTTTGAGCAGAGTTGTCATTTATAACACCAAATTGTTGTGAATATTTACTAAAAGTATAAAAAAATACAAAGTATTTACTTAAAAACCCTTTCAAGTATTTACTTTACCTGGAAGAGATCGCTTTTAGCGGTAAGGTCCCCCATGGTTTAACCAAGCTGTGTATATGTCCTATATTATTTTTGGCATTTAAAATTATAATTGCTTTGTTATTTACAGTGCATCGATTCTATGGTGGTATAATGTTTCGCAAAGCAACTGCCTTGTTGTGCATTCACGACGTGAAGGCTTGCGTTCAGGTGCTGCTAGATGCAAGTCTGTTCAAGGAAGCTTACGTTCTTTGTCGCCTGAGGTTAGTATAGTAATTTCAGTATAGATAAACAAATGCTCTCGGGGTGGCAATTCTCATGCAGTAAGACATTCTACCGTGTGGTGGAATATGGCTACAAATTGGAGTCGCTGGAGACAGGTTGGCACTTACACGACACTTCAGGAATAAGGTATCGACCATAAATAAAATTTCTATAAACATAAGTCGAGCGAGTTTCTGTTTCATTTATATCGTCTCTTCTCTTTATTTTACAAATTTTTATTTTTCATTAAAATTTTAAATAAAAATAAGCCGCAGCATATTGGCATCCGTTATCAATTTACGTACTAATTTGTATTTTTTTTATTCATTTATAGGCACATGGACAGCATTGCCGAAGAGGTGATTCAGAAGTGGTCAGATGAAATATCTTTTTGCGGTTTACTCATGATGGCATCTATACTGTAAGTAGTAGTAGTTCTAGTAATAGTAGCTATGCTCGGATTTTAAAATACTTACCTGCATCGTTTAATTGATTAATTTAATTTTTTTATCGAAATAATGACACGCAATTCTTAAATTGAAATTAGAATTTTAATTAATAAAACTTCTTTCCTTAAATTATATAGGCCCAGGCTAGCTTTATGAGTATATTTTAGAAATACTTTTCTATCGAACTGTACCTTCCATTGTATAATAATTGGTAGAACTGCGAAATTCGTAGCATAGTGGCACTTTTTGTTAGGTATTTTAAAAACCGAGCAAAGCGGAACTAACCGTAGTAAAGGGCTCAGGGAGGTACTACCACCATACCTATTTCCACCTTCAAGCAGCGTTGCTGTGTGGAAAGGTGTGAGTGTCAGTGAAAATACAGGTACATGAGGCTCAACACCTGTATATCTCCGATCGATGGACGCATGGCAGTGCGCTTAGGGCACGTCCTTAATGCGCGTCTCCTACGTGGTAATACTTTGTTACTACTTAACATCTGGTTATTCCGCTAACAAGAATTAATAAAAAGTACTTAAATACTTCATACTATTCAGATATTGAATAAGCTAAGGACGAACAACACTAAACAGAAGAGCTCATGGCATAGCTTGCTTGGTAATTTTTAACAGATCAACTAAGTTATGCAATGTTCTGTTCCGTCATCATTTGTAGGTGACCACTAATGGCATTTATCTACATGTAAATACTTCCGTGCTTGAAGGCACGGTAAGCTGTTGGTTGGGTCGTTATGTACCTAAATACTCTGTCACCTGAATTCACTAGAACACGAATTTACTTTTACTCATTATTACTTTGTTTTGTTGGAATAAATACATAGGTACGTATAATCATTTTTCCAGGCATCTGGCACGTGGAGAGATATCTAAGGCGTCGATCACTCTCGGCCGATCGAATCAAATAACCTACTTACAGTTAGCCGCGCAACTGGCTAAAATAGCTGGGCACAACATGTTCGCAACTTCCATAGAAGCGAGAGTACAAAATAAATTGGTTCATGAGACTACGGAAGAATTGGAAGATCTTCCAAGTAGAATTGAAGCTTTATTGAATACGAATGACAGTGAAGAAACCGACAGTGGTAGTGATCAGGAGTTAGAAGTATATATTAAGAAAGATAAGGCTGTTAATGGAAATTGTATGGACGATGGAATTGCGGTTGAAAATATTACTGACAATACACAACCTCTGAACGGAAATTTTGAAGCGAGGATAAATGGAAATGCCCTAGATGGTGGCGCAAAGGATGAAGTCAACGGTGCTAAAGCAGCAGAAGAATAAATTTTTGGTTATTTTAAATTTAAAACTTACGAGGGTCAATTTGCCCTCGACTACACAAATATATGTGCTTATATGAGTGTATCGGAATCATATACAAGATGTCGCAAAGTCGGATTGTTTCAGAGATTGGCATTATGCTTCAATCCAATTTCTCCATCTCTTAATCTCGATAAAACACTGTGTAATGTGAAATAGGCTAGACTATTTTTTTTTTTGGCTCTACGTAAGGTATTCCGAAATGGAATTCTATCTAAACTTTATTCTTGTATCCTATCCTGTACAGGTCACTGCGTTTATCCAGCAGTAATCCATTTATATGTATATGTACCGGCTTTATATGTACCTATCGCGTGCGCGATTTGAAAATAGTTTTTTATCAACGCTATAAACTGCATTATAAAGTCATCAAAAACGTGTTTTCTATCTATTGTGATATTATATAAGTTACGAAGCATTTAGTGTAAAGCGTAATTTTTTTATAACGTTCTTTCAAATAAAACGTCCTATCTAAGCTGTGTTGTTTATCTTCTACGTAAAAACTTATGATCTATGAAAACGTAGGTTTTGATCATATTACTATGCTATATGCTACTACTACTACTACTTAGTAGAAGTCAAGAACCAAAGGCCTTGATAGAGGGGCCTAAACTATGTTTGAAATCTTTATAAATATGAATTGTTAGTATTTGTTCTATTCAATTTAGTCTCCACTAGTTCTGTAAATGCGTTTACACGACAAACATGGCAAGCAAAGGCCGTTATGGCAACCCCAAGTAGGTACCTATGATAAAAGTGATAGATAGCAAGATAGCAGTCTCTGGACTTTATGGTCTCTGGCAATCTTGCTATTCTTGGCACAAGTGCGCGGTAACGACGAAAGTCTAAGGTTCTCGGTCTTAGGGGTTCCCTTTCACATTTATACTTTCTTTATTTTATCTGCCGTCTACGTAGGACACTATCACTTGGGCGGCCTATAAAGTTTTCATAACGGCCAAACTAGTTTATTATAATTTACTCAAAAATTTTAATCTTAATTCAAGATATCGTCATGATTCGCAGTTATTAGGATGACATAATTTTTGAATCCTCTAGCACGTGAGAACCCTCCAATCTGTGCGTACCAAGTACTTACACGAGATTCTTCGAGGATGTCTAAGGGGGGTAGCCAGATAGTACCTTCTAATAAATCTTTCCTGTAAGGAAACCAATAAAATAAACCAATTAATTCAAACATTTATTATTGAATGACCATTGAGAGAATATGAAGAAAATTAAACGAACATTTCTATCTTTGAACAAAAATAAATGAAAATAATATAAATCATTTTGTTAAATTAAAATTACCACACAACGCCACAATCTTATAATCATAATAATGTATTAATTAAAAGTATTTATTGGGCACAATTAAGTACAAAATTCAATAAAACTAATATTGTACTGCAATAATAATAACATCTACAATGGCACCATAATACTCTCAAACATCCAAGTCAAAAATAGTTTTATAAATGCTTAGGAATGTAAGGTCATTAGCATTCAGTCTTATACAAAACTCAAACGGAGGGTCGAGCACGAACAAATTTGACATTCGTAATTCAAACGTATTGTACCGACATCAGAGCTAGATTACGCAACACGCCACAATTTCGTTATCGATGTCGTGCAATGTAGTTCAAATATCAACACGATACGCTGACGCCACAAATATTAAACTTATTCGTGCTAAGGCCTCAGGAATTGCTTTCAAGGCTAAACACATAAAATCAGTAAATCGCGACGCTGACGAAGATGTGCATGGGCTGTTGCCGATTTCTACATTGCAGTCGACAAAGCCAACGCTTATTTTATGTTGGACGCAACTATCTACTTAATAATATTTTGACTATACATAAATGAATATTTCTCAAGTTACAACACATAGAAAGGTGCTTCACAAAGCTCTACCACAATAAGATCAGTTGAAAATCAAGTAGTGAACTATATTATTAATAAATGCAAAAGTTGACATGTTTGTGGCAATCTACAGGACCGATTTGGCTCATACTCAAAATAAATATAATTAGTAATTAGAGGTTATTTTTTTCCTGAAAAAATACAGGTGAAAAGGTTTTGATCATAGCAAAGCGTCAACATTTTTATGTTAGTAAAATTCCCTCCACCACGCGGGCTACGCCGCGGGTTCGGCTATAACTAACGGCTGCCATCTGCCAGGTAAGAGTGAGCGCACAGTGGCGACCCTCTGACCAGACATAAATTTATAGAACTATTCATCTATCTAATTGACTTCAAGTACACAAACTTTCTTCTCGTCGAGCACTTGCATATATAATAAAATACTTGATTTCGATTAAATAAGATACACATGATAAATGATAAGTGCTCTGCCGCGGAGTGCGGAGCTGGCACTAGTTAGCGTTCGGGGGTCAAAGTTCGTAACCGATGCGTAGTTAGTAAAGCACTAAGTATATCAATATCTCATGGTAATTATCTATCTACTAAATAAGACCAGCTTACAATTTACTAAACATCTAAGAGACATCATTCTCTCTCGAGTGAATTACAGCGTTGTACAACCGATCTATGGAAAAGGTCACCATAACTGGCAAAGCTTGCAAATCGAAGGCAAAAGATTACGGGGCCGTAACCCAAAAACTTGGTCCGACCAGAAGCACTAACAGGTCGCGCGGTTACACGTCTAGATAGCGTAAAGACGTCAAAGAAAAAGTGATCCATGGAGGGGGCTCCAGGGATCACTTTTTCTTTGACGACTTTACGCACGACCCTCAGCAGTGAGGAGTACGACTCGAGGAAGAGGACAACCGATCTATAATTTTCGAAGCGAATCTTGAACGCTATCGGTGTATTACGAAAGTGTTTTAATGAAGTTACAAGTCCTTAGGACTCGTCTAAAAACGTTCAAAACTCGAATTAATTGTTTGGTTCAATAGGTAGCTGATTATTCAACTCTGGTCACAAGGGTCCTCATTTTCCCTATCTGCGCTCTTGCTGCGCTTCTTGCACATGTTTATAAGCTTCAGGTTTATCTTCTTGAGTTTCTGGTTTTCTTTCATAACGTCGGTAATTTGCTGGTTCTGAAAGTTATTGAAAATTGGTAAGCAAAAGTTCATAAAATAACAACAGAGCTTGCAATAGAGAAACTGCACCCTACGAAAATATTTATTTTTAGGAAGAAACTAGTAGATTGTTGGTTCTCGCGTAAATAAATCTATCTATACTATAGCAAAACTATAGAGGTCCAAGATAGAAGTTAAGTCGGTAGAAACGAACCACGCGAGCGAAGTTGCAAGCAACAGATGGTATATCATAAAACAGATGATATAACGCCATTTTGGTGGAAAGAAATGTTGTGGATATTAAAATTATTACCTGTACGATAGCACTGCCGGTGGCGACAAACATAGGATTTGCGACATGTGCTGCCCTCAGCTGCATTTCCAAATGCATCTTCTGCCGAGTTAGTTTCCCTACCATCTATAAAAACATCATCTCGTTTAAAATATTGTATTATGTTGATAAAACACGAACAATACAGAGTAGAATACATTCTTAGAATACAATATAACACCCGGAAACAGAACAGACATCTATGTTCATCACACGAATGTTTGTTCTCGGTGGGGATCGAACCCACCACCTACAGCACAGAAGGCAGGGCTACTACAAACTGAGTTGTGACGGCTGTTACAAATGTACCTTTTTAAGATCGTTAAGGTCACGCGCTGATTCATCGACCCTTTGCGTACTATCATCACACTCCACTTGAGAATTCAGACCTGCAATAAAAAAGGTTTCATAAAGCTTTACAATATTTTCATTTGATCTTGTATTTAGGAAGGAAGGTGCGCTCAAAAGTTGATTCAGTTTAGACAGATATTACATCCCTGGTATGCAAATACATATATGGCACATGTATCTTAAAAAATGTTATAAGCTGGAGCAAATATTAATAATAATAATAATGCTGGACAGTCCACACAGCATCATCTAGCTAAAGCAAGCCAAGCTAAGCAGAGCTTGTGTTATGGGTACTAGATGACTGATATATTTAATACAATACATTACATATATATATTTTTATTATACATAGAAAACACCCAGAACACCCGGAATAAATATTTGCAGATCGTAAATATTTATCCCAAGGCGGGAATCGAACCCGCAACCTCTTGCGTCGCAAGCGGACATTCGCCCGCCGCACCACATCGGTCGTCAAATCTTCAGATATTAGCCAAAATTTTGACCACAAGTTTATTCAAGATTTCAAATCATCGTTAGGAAACCAGTTAGTATTCTAGCAGGTTTTCTTTGGTTTGGATTGTAAGCTGTAACATATGGAATACCATCTACTGCAAAATGTGGATATGTACCAAATTTTTTTATCTGGAAGTACCTCTGGCTACCCCTCTTACATGTCCTCGAAGAGTCTTGAATAGGTACTTGGTAAGAGGGGATATCTACCACGCTTGGGGATTAAGGTCGTGATGATATTTTTAACTTTTTTCTTTCAAATCATCAAATGTTCATAAACATATCTTGCTGACTCTACTTCAGTGCTAAAGTTTACGGAATGTTTCCTAACAAATATCTGACCATGATAGTTTGATAAGTTGAAAGTACTATAAGTTATTATAAGTTACTTATAAGTTGTTTGTGTTTGAATAACTTACCATCCATTGTCTCGGTGGATGCATCCGTTTGTTCCACAGACGAGGTCTCAGGCCTGTTCTTATCGTAAATTGTCTGTCTTTTCTTTCGCATGCTCTTTGTATGTTCCATTGCTTGAGACTTCTCTTGCAACTCTTCCAGTTTAGCCTATAATTTGTCATCATATTAATAACCCCTGTCCCAAGGCTTTGTAAATCCTTGAATACCGTATGCAAAAACATTTGGATTGTTTCAGTAAAAAAAAATTCCTGCAAAGCTTGGCCGCCCAAACTAAGTAGGAATACTATTGCTTTTTTTTGTTTTTCAGTTGTTTTAGGGTTCTGTACCCGAAGGGTAAAACGGGACCCTATTACTAAGACTTCGCTGGCTGTCTGTCCGTCTGTTACCAGGCTGTATCTCATGAACCGTGATAGTTAGAGAGTTGGAATGTTCACAGATGATGTATTTCTGTTGCCGCTATAACAACAAATACTAAAAAACAGAATAAAATTAATATTTAAAGGGGGTTCTCATACAACAAACGTGAATTTTTTACCGTTTTTATCATAGATAATCGTACGGAACCCTTCGTGCGCAATTCCGACTCGCACTTGGCCAAATTTTTATAATTTTTTTTAATGCATGCAGCCTATAATTAGTTGTGCAATTGCACAACTAATTATAGCTTAAGACAGTACATGTAGGTACATAGCTAGATGAGAGTGTTTTATACTGTAATGCGGCTTTAAACGAACCTCTAAAGCGACTTTCGCTTCCTTCAATGTGCGGCATTGCTCCTCACGTTCCTTCAGATACTTGGCGCAGGTCTCACATTCTTCATCCAGCTCCTTATAACGAGTGCGGAGCTCTTTCAACTCCTCATTGCTGGCTTTCAGCAGTGTTTTTGTTTGTTCCAGCTCCCGGCTAAAACGAAATAATTATAAACCAACTTCAAAAAAGGAGGAGGTTCTCAATTCGACTGTTTTTTTTTATGTTTACCTCAGAACTTTGGACTGCGGGTGAACCGACTTTGATGATTTTTTTTAAAAGCTTATTTGGAAGCTGGTGCTTCCCCTGTGGTTCCATTTTAATTTGGTCCAGTTCTGACAGTGGCATCAACGCGAAATTGAGGTCGGTTTTTTTGTTATACGAGTATATTATCATGCTCAAAGTAACTTTTAACATACGTTGAAAATATCTTTTTTTTATTTACATCAAAGAAAGTATGTTTATTGGTATTACAAATTTTGTACATAGAATAGATAAGACTGGCGTTTACTGAAGTGCATTCTAATACTAAAATTACAGTACAACTAAACAGGGTAAAGTTTGTGTTGCATGGGGTTGAATGGGACCCTGCTGCCTCAGCTATATTTTATTGAACAGGATTGCAGGATGTTGGTTCTTCGAGCTAGAGACCTACTTTCAATTCTACTACTACTTCTCAACTCTAACAGAATCAGGTGTGGGTGCCGGTGAAATCACAGGCACATTAGGCTATATGCCTCAGGTTGATGGACGCTGAGCAGTGCATCGTAGGGTACGTTCTTAAGAACCGTGACTTACGATGCAATACTTTAATAGGCAATGGTAACCACTTAGCATCAGATGGGCCATCTGCTTGCTCCATCACAAAGTTGTATAAAAAAAACTAGTGGTGCTAGTACCTGTTATCTTTGGCAGCGTTTTTCTCCAAAGCCTTCTGCATTTTAGTAAGAGTATTCTTCAACTCCAGCTTCGCGAAACGCAGTTCATCAATTGTTTTTGCGAGTTTTTTATTTTTCTCCACTTCGGCATCGTAGGACATACGATCGACCACAACCGCATGGAGATTAGTCCAATCTGAAACACACATATAAATATTTTTTTATAATTCGGGGCTTTTTGACGTTATGCAAAATATAAAGATGAATTTATTTAAGATATGACTGAAACAAAGGTGTTTTAAGCAAGAACATCGACCGATATTTATAAATAGTGGAATCCCGCGCGAATTTGCGTAGTTCTTTTTTTTAACGCATCTCTTTGAGGGTTGAATTTCGGGAAATCCTTTCTTAGTGCATTAGTGCAAGTTACCCTCAACATTTCATACTTATAAGACCTCTGGGCTGTGCGTTTTCTTATTTATTATTGTTAGTCAGTTATAGTAACATAAGAGTTTTATGTTTAGATATAGCACGCTTTTAAATTAAAAGCGTGCTATACCGTCGACCGCACCATCAATTTTGCGGTCAAACAAGTTTACTTATAGAATGCGAAAAAAACTAGTGTTTGTAAAAATTTTAACAGCTGCGATGAAATTTAAGATAATTCTGGTCATTACATTTACATATGCTACTTTATATCGGTTTAGTAGTTCTCATGGTAATACATTTGGTTATTTTTTTAATTTCCGCGATATAAGGAAACCTAACCTTCATCAGTATTCACAGCAACGTGAGCGACGCTTGCTTTAAACTTGAATGTCGTTGGATTGCTTGGGGTGGCAGTTTTCGCCTTGAGTTCCATCACTTGAGTCTGAAAAGGACAATAAGTTTACATTTTATTTTCGTTTAACCAGACGCTAAAGAACGATTTCCCACCAGCACCTTACCGCTGCTGTTGGGGCAGTTGTATCATGAAGACTACAAAGCGATTACTTTTATTTAAAACAATAAAAATCCTCATTGATTTTGTTTACTATGACTGGGTAATAATAATAATGCTGGACAATCCACACAGCACCATCTAGCCCCAAGCTAAGCAGAGCTTGTGCTATGGGTACTAGACGACAGATATACTTAATTCAATATATTACATACATATACAAATATTTTACATCTAATATTTAACCTATCTACCTTATATCTACATATTTTATCATAACTTTTTCTACCTAACTATAGGTAGAAAACATAATTTAAGTCACTGACCGCAGGAAGTGTGCCCAAAAGGCTGCCAACGTTACCTCTTTGGATAGCTAAACTAATTCTCTATCCAAGATAAGCGCTAGCCCTTTGATCGCGAGTCACATCCACCAATCTCTTGGATAACTCAACATACATACATAGATATTTTTTAGTATACATAGAAAATACCCAGAACACCCGAAATAAATATTTGCAGATCGTACAAACATTTATCCCGAGGCGGGAATCGAACCCGCAACCTCCTGCGTCAAATAATAAAGGCAGATGCTGATACCTCTAATGCAGTCTTCTCCTTCTTGAGCCGGATGCATTGTTCGTCTCGCTCGCGCAGGTATTCGGCACACGTCTCGCATTCCTCGTCTAACTCCCGGTATCTATCCTTCAGGTCTTCAAGCTCTTGTTCGCATGAGGCTAACTGGGATCTCAGCTGGGTAATTTCTCTAGATAAGATAAGACAAGATAAATGTTTATTTATAAGGAAAACTACAGCTATATGATGTGATGTATACAATTCGTTCCTATCAAAATACTGCATTACAAAATGCAATTAACATTTATAGGACAAATTCTAAAAAAATCAGTGATTTCATGTATAAAGTTTGTTATTTTTAGTTTTTGTTTCATTATTTTATATCTTTGCAGCCGACTGTATTAAGTATGTTCATATGAGTTAGTGTGACAGTGTTCTTACAGCCTCTACATAGCTTAAAGCTGCAGTATATGTACCGTTGTACTCAGCACTTATCAGTACTCAGTATCTCTATTGTGTTTTTACTTCTTTGTGTACAATAAAGAGTTAATCTATCTATCTATCTATCTATATGAGTTCGGCGGTCTCATCCAAACCCCATTCAATGTCAGTACAGAAAGTTTCATTCTATTAGCGATATCGCTAGTAGAAAAATTATAAATGGATTGACTTAATCGCAAGGTCACGTGGTCTATTGTCAACGAATACTAATACACTCGAAATGTATAGTAAGCGTTAGCGAATGTAGAAATAGAACCTCTTCGAAACGAATGATCTATGATATGTATAAACGAATGATATATATGTTTGATAGGCTCTCAGGGCATATTCCAGACTAATTCGCTAGATAACTATTTTATGTTTCTTAGTGCATTTTTTATGAGAATTATCACTTTTTCTGCTAATAAGGAATTCAGGTAATTAAAACTATTCTACCGCGTTTTGGCCGAATACTAACCTTCATACGTATACACTTATTATTTTAATTACATATATTATATAAGTTTTATATAATTTGAATTATTGAGACTGGCAAAGTGAGTGAAGTGGGCAAAGATGTTTTAATAAGTTACTTACTTATCACTAAGAATTCTGTTGGATGATGTGTCAGTCTTCAACTGTTCCAGTTCATCAATCACATATTTGGACAAATCTGCAACAAATAACGATTCAGGAAGAGACGTAAGAAAATAAATATTAAAAAAAACCAAAGCAGAAATAGAACAGAAAATGAATTATTTTACGATATCCCTAGGCACAGTAGATATCCCCTAAGATCTCTAAGTATCAAGTAGTACCGACTGAAAATACTTTGAGGATGCCTAATTGGGGTAGTCAGCGGTTTTAATTTTTTAGAACTTTCTGCAGGACAAGGAAATCGGTCGCCGTATCGAGAACGCCTGGAAGAGCTACTGGTCCATGAAAGAGCATATGAAAGGCGACCTGCCGCTGTCACTTAAGCGCCAACTCATCGACATGTGTATCCTGCCCGTCCTAACCTACGGTGCTCAGACTTGGTCACTGACAGAGTCGCAAAAATCCAAGCTTAAGATTTGCCAGAGGGCAATGGCAACGTAGTATTCTCGGCCTCAAACGCATCGACCGGGTGCGGAATACAATGCTGCGTTCAATGACTGGCATTGTCGACGTAGGGAGCAAAACAGCAAGGCTCAAGTGGGATTGGGCTGGCCACGTTAGTCGCATGAAACCCGAAAAGTGGGCGAAAATAGTCACTCCTTGGACGCCTGAGGATGGGAAGCGACGACCGGGCCGGCCGAGAAGACGTTGGCGGGACGATCTCGACACCCACAAAAAAGATTGGTGGGAGACCGCCAAAGACCGGGACCAGTGGAGGATTTTGGGGGAGACCTTTGCCCAGCAGTGGGACACAATAGGTTAAAAAAAAAAAAGAACTTTCTGATGGAACAGGCAGATAGCCCATCTGATGTTATCACTTATAACAAAAGCATTGCAGGCCGTATTTTCTATGTGTAATAAAATATATCTATCCATGTAATGTATTGTATTAAGTATATCAGTCATCTAGTACCCATAACACAAGCTCTGCTTAGCTTGGGGCTAGATGATGCTGTGTGGATTGTCCAAAATTATTATTATTAACTCTGGGTAGGTATTTATTTTAAAGTAAATGTGAGAAAGGGAATCTATAAACACTAATTATATAGGTGACTTCCAGATATCTGTTAGCGTATTACAGTGTAAGAACATAATGAGTACCTGTTGGCGAGGGCGCGTTCGGAGTAACGCTTCTATGCAAGTCGTGCGAGCTCTGGCGACGACGGCGCGCAGCTCTAGTTAAGGCACTACTCGGCCGAGATGGAGGCTCGTCGTCCTTATCGCTCTAGAAATAGAGTTTATTTTATTTACATTTGGCTGTCAGCATTTACTGTTTATTCTAGTAGTGGGTGTCAAAGCTAAATATTTTATCAATGTTTAAATACTTACATGATCTGTTCTCGACAGCAGGCTATCACGACTAAAAATAAAAAAAATATATTACTAACGTATACTATGACCATGAAGTATACCGATACCCTACTTGCGTAAATATACGTTTTTGTGTAATAAACAGTTATTAAGGCTTTATTGTAAATAATAGTCGAAGCAAGTATTAGTATCAATATAATAGTCGAAGTAAGTAGTAGTATCAATATAATATCTCATCTGCAGCATTTCCTAGATATGCTAGAAGTTGGCAATTGGAGCTTTCAATCGTTTCTGTTTAACCAACAATTCATCAAGCGCTATCATGTAACTGTTTGATGCATTTCCTCGAATATTTTCAATGTATGGCCAAAAATAAATTATACGACAGTAAACGTAATTTTTGAATTTTTTTAACGGTATCAGATATTTTTATTACCCTATTCCAGGTCCAAATGGCGTGCTCCTGCCAGAGTTGTCGTCATCGAAGGCAGCGCTAAGGTTTCTGTGTTCTGAAATTCATAATTGGCCGTTATTTTCAGTAAGGCATTAAAATGTCCATGGTCTAGTTGATAGGTTAATGCAATATATGTTATAAATTAATTCGATAGGGATGTGCAGCAGTGGACTTCTTCAAGTTCATGTTACTTGTTGTGGTTGTGTGACGTAAACAAAGACAAACCTTCAAACTCATCGAGCCGTTTCGAGTCGTGCAAACTTTGCCGTCTTCTTTTAGAGGAATCCACAATAGCGTCGATAGACAATCGAGACTTTCGACCCATATCTTCAGCTTCAGCTAAACGATTCTGAAAAATCAATAGCACTAATAATTCTGCACTTAACCACTGCAAATATATCTAACCACTAGGAGTATAAAGAAATTATAAATTACTTAAAACATCTTAAAAAACAGCAAGATTGAAACCTAACAGAAAATTCCGAATTTATGCGAATGCACGGGCTCGCGAGGTAGTCTCATGGTCCACGGGCCCAACGCCACATGTTCATCTTTAAAAGTTAAAACAAAACACGGTGTTCATTTTACCTCTAAGGACTGCTTCGTAGTTTTCAAGTGATCTAACTCCTCACATAAAGTCTTTATAGTGTTTCTCGATGCTTCACATTCGGCCTGCAAAGCTGCATTCTTCTCCGCTAAAGTATTATTATAATCGTCCTCTTCTTTCTGTTTTTGTAATCTGATTGGATAAAAAAAATAACAATATTACACATGGCACAAATTAGGAGTTGAGTCCATAATATTTGTAATTTATAGTTTTTTGGCTGGCCCAGCTGTAGGATCATCATCATCATCATAGGTAGCCCGTATTAATCCACTGCTGGGCATAAGCTTCCACCCTCAGGCGCCACTCACGACAGTAATTAATAACTATAACTTTAGAATAGGTAAAATCAAATACCTACATAAAAAAAATACACGACCGATGGTCTAACCACTTGTTATTAGGGTTCCGTACACAAAGGGTAAAACGGGACCCTATTACTAAGACTCCGCTGTCAGTCTGTCTGTCTGTCCGTCTGCCACGAGGATGTATCTCATGTAGCGTGATAGTTAAGAGAGTAAAAATTTTCACTGATGATGTAGGTATCTATGTTGCCAATATATACAAAATATAGCCCTATCACTGTCATTACGCATTGGTAAAAACTCGCAATATCTAAAGCACTGTGTGTTAGCTAAACAAAGTTATGGCAAGACAGGCAAATTATATAAAAGTAAAAAAAAACTCACCTTATTATCATTCTATTTTGTACTTCAGCTGTTTTTTCGTGTGTTTTGATATTAACCTCTAATCTAGAGCAGTTACGACTCTTAATCTCTAATTCTTGTTTCACTTCAACATTTTCTTTCGTAAGAGTCTGTACTTGTTGTTTTAAGTGTTCCATGTGAGCTGTCGCTTCTTTCAAAGATTCTCGTAAAACAAGAATGTCTGAAGTCATCTTATCAATGTCATTGTTGTTCTGTTTGATAATTGCACAAGATTTTTGCAATTCTGAGGCATACGACTCCGCCTCTGCAGTGATCATTTCATTTACGGCTTTTAGTTTAATGTTATCATCTTGTAAATTTTTAACAGTGCTTAAGAGCTCATTAGCTTTTGCAACATTTTCATGCAGTGATAATATTTTTTTTTCCTTGGTGTTCATAGTTTCTTTCAAGGTTTTAATATCTTCAGACAAATTCTGTATCAAATATTGATTTTGGAAATTTTCTTTCTCTTTCATATTCAAAGCAGTGTTTAATTCGTCTAATGCCGTCTTCAAGCTTATGATTTCTTCATCCTTTTTGCATAATTCTCCAGCGGTTTTGCTATCAATACTTTGTAATAGCACATTTTGTGATAGTAACGCGTTAAGTTGCGTTTCTTTTTCCGCTAATGAATCCTTGTAGCCTTGAATTTCTAAAGGATTCTCCGCCTTTGCCTTCTGTTTTTGATATTTGTTGATAAAGTGTTCCAGCAAACTTATTAGGACATGTACATTCACTGGTTCAGCTAGCGTAATTTCATCAGAACAAATCATATTAAGTTCAACCAGTTTTTGATACGTTTGTTTGATAATGCTTTTAGTCTTTTCTTCTGTCTTAATAATATCTAAAGTAACTGCATTATTTATGTCACGAATCTTGTCATTTTCTGCTTTGAGAAAATTACATTCCTTTTCCTTTTCAGAGAGATTGTATTTCATCTGAGTTACAGTGTTATGCATTGAAGAGAAGTCTTCGATGAGTTTATTCGTATGGTTGGTGATTTGTTCGAAAATGGGAACACAAGACAGGTTGAAATTCTTATCTAAAATTGACAGGAAATTGTCTTTTAATTCGTCTGATATTTTTGTGTATGTTTCTAAGTCCAGTGATTTGACGTCAATTGGTTTAGTAAGTCGCAAATTGTCCCTTAACTGTGTCACTACACTGGTGATAAAATTGAAGCTCTTGTCTTTGTTTTCTAAATCTTTTGTAACGTTGGCATGATCCGCTTTCAAGACACTTATTTCTGTTTGTAATGTTGTGTGTAGTTCTTGATAATCTTTTAGTTTGTTGGCCAGATTTTCCACTTCATTTACATGTTTTGTAACTAAATTTTCGTATAATAATTTCATAACTTCAATCATTCTCAAATTACATGGTAGACTATCTTCTTCTTTGCCTGTTTTGTCAAGATAATAATGATAACAATCATATTTGTCAGCCAAATATACTTCAAGTGACTGTTTCTCTTGAATATCAGGCATATTACATTTTTTACTCTGAGGGCTGCCTGGTAATGAGTCACTGGCTAACTCGAAGTTCATGCTTTCATCTAAATCCATCGACATATTGGTATGATCTAGATGCTGTTTAATTGTAACGACATCTTCAGTCAATACTTTACAATCTTCGCGCCCAGCGTGTATCTCACTTTGTAAAGAACAGATTTTGTTGTGCCTTGAATTGGAATCAGAGTCACTTAAACTTCTGTTTAGCTTTGTATGGTGTTCATTATTATTTGGTTTTAGAATGAGGACATTATCAGACATACCATATTGGAGTGCTTTTGATTTGTTCTCTAACTCTAAGGTACTGCATTGGGCAAGTAAGTTTAGATTTTGTTGTTTCAATTGTATCACTGTTTTATTTAGATCGTCTACTTCCAATATATGCTCCATTACTTGTGTGGAAAGTGAATCGTTTTCTTCTTGTAAAGCCTTAGCTTCATTGCTCTTAGAATTTAAAGCATCCAACATTTTTGATAATTCTTCCACTTTATTTTTTAAATCTTCTTCTATTGTTTTCATTTTATAAATCAAAGCGTCTGTTGAAGGCATTTCTAAAACCAGATCATTATATTTTATCTCAAGATCTTTTTTTTCTTGAGTGGCAATAGAAAGCTGTTGTGATAGAAATTCCTTCTCTTTAAGGATTTTTTGATAATCTTTGTCTTTTTTGTCAGTTAAACCGCTTATTTTTATTGGACTACTTCGTGTATCTTTAACTTTTGATTCTTTAACCGTGAAGTTCTTATCTACTTGCTCCTTCAGTTTGAGATTTTCTTTTGTAAGCATTGCAAGTTTAACCGACATAATTTCATTATCATTTTTTAAAATGTCCATTCGGTTGTGAAGCATATTTGGCTCTGCACTACAGTCAACTGCTTGGCTATCAGTTTCGTTGAACACAGTTTGAGTTAAATCTAAACAAGTTTGGTTATATCCCACTAGGGTATTATCTGCTGTCGTTAAACTGGCATTTGTGGTATCTAACATGAAAAGATCACTATCAAATGTTGATTCGTTTCTGATATGACAGCTTGTTGGAGTATTCTCTAGTAGATTCGGCAAAGAAAATCTCTTAAAACCACCACAAAATGATGAACTGTCGTTTAAAATGCTCATTAGGTTGTTTAGTTGTTTTTTGAATTCGGGTATATCACGCTGGCAGACATTATGAAACCTACTATGGTGATGTTGCAATCCTTTCACCTGAGATTTTAAAGATTTGTTTTCGGTGTACGTCGTCGCTGTTAAAATTGACAAATTGGTACGATGATTTGTAATTTTTTTTTGCAACTCCTGAGTTAGCTCAAGAAGCAAATGGACTTCTTCGTTCATTTCACTATGTTCTTTTGATAGTTCTTTGTTGACTATTTGTAATTGTTCTAAAACGTTCATAAGCTTAATATTTTCTTGTTGTGAAATGCGCAACTCTATGACAAGGTGTTCACATTCCTGGCAAGTATCTGCAGACGATATTGTGTTAGAATTACTGATACATGAACTAGATGTGGTTGTAGACATAACATTGACACTTTGTCTTTGATCTAAAATGTCGTTAATTCTATTTAAACAAATGCTAACTAAACTAGGCAAAGAGTTTTCTCCGTTGTTTCCACTTTCAACACTAGTTGTTTTGAATGATTTTTTTGAAAAGTTTTCTGCATCTTTTTCAGCTGATAATAAATCATATTGCATTTTCTGTTCTATGCTTCGATTCTTAAGTTTCTCGTTTTCTGACTGTAAAAACAGCATCTGTTCTTTCATTGACCTGTCAAGATCTATAAATTGCTGTTTCCATTCCTTAGCTTTATATTCCATACTTCCTATTTCAGTAGACTTTAATTTTAGTTCTTCTTGTATTTGTTGTAACAGTTCACTACTTTGTTTCATATCGCATTCAAGGCTTTTGTTGTAACTGCTAATTTCTTCAACTTTACTCTTCAATTCTTTATTTTCATTTTCTATTGGAGTCTGCAATAAAATACAATCTACTACTGCGTCAAGAATAAGAAGAATATCACTACGATTTATATTGCTCTCTTTAAACCTCAAAATATTTTTAACTGATAAATTACTATCTTTTATATTAGCTATTGTATCAGTAAGTTTATTAACAATAATTTCAACGAGCTGGACATTTTCTTTTTCATTTTCATGAAGGGTTTGCTCAACCTGCTTTAATTTAATGCATTGTTGTTGTAATTTTTCTTCCAACTCAATTAATCTTTGTTTGTCAAATTCAATTTGGTCTTCCTGTGATTTTATGATAAAATTGAGATTACTAACTTTTGTCTCGAGTATTCCATTCTGTTCCAAAAGTACAACCTCGTTTTCTTTTAATGAGCATAGATCAAGATCTTTTGAACATTGGGCACGCATATCAGTGACCTGCATCTCGAACTTCTTCAAGTCTGTGTTTTCATATTCGAAGTCATGTTTAAGTTTTTCAATTTGATTTGTTTGATCGGTATTATAATCTTTTAAAAGTTTGATTTCATTTGTGAGCTTTTCAATAGTTTCATATAGATTTTCAGCCTCCTTTGTAACCTTCGATAAATCTGATCGATGCTTAAGTTCAAGAGCAGACATTTCATTTTTCAATTCTAAATTGTTATTTTGAACTAAATCCTTTTGCGCCACAGTTTTAACAGCAATTTCTTCTAAAATATTAAGATTATCATTCAAAGTGCTATAAACAACTACAAAACTATCAAATATATCCGGTATTTCTCGAACGCTGCCAGTTAAGATTGTCAATACATTTTGTAATTTTTGAATGGCAAGTTTAACTTTCTTTAGACAGTCTTGGAACTCATCATTTTTGGTGTTTAAATGGTCTATTTGAGTTTGCTTAGCTTTGATATCTTCTTCCAAAACCACAATTTTATCTGTCGCTTCGTGAAGTTGTTTGTTAATAGTTTTATTGATTTTATGCGAATGCTCTTTTTCGATTTTGCGCAGACGTTCGTTATCATTTTTTAAATTTTCTATAAGTTGAGTCTGATCTTTACAAATAACTTCAAGTTCATGGTTTTTCTGTTCTACTTCAGATATTTTTTGAATAAGTTCCTGTTCAATAACGGCTAAGTCACTTTTTTCACGAAGTAACGTATTGATTGTCACTGTATGTTCATTGGCTTGTTTTGTGAATTTTGATATTTCTTCATTTAACATTTTGGATTTGCAATATACTGAATCTTTATCTTCTGATTCATTATTGTTTTGCATCTTTGATTTTAATTCATCGTTTTCTTTTTTTATATTTTCTAAGTCAAGTTTTAATGAACTTATGATGTTCTTTATATTTTCATTGTTAGCCATAGTTTTATCTTCATTCTTCAACATGCTTTCTAAAACAATGTCATTGTTTAACAAATTCTCTCTTTTAGTAAGTTTGATTTGTAGTTCTTGTATGAGGCTATTATACGAACTCATGTCATTTTGAGCCAGCTCCAAATTTTCTTTTTGACTTTTAATTGTCCTGTTTAGTTCGATTACAGTTGATTGTAATAAACTATTTTCGCTGTTTAAGCATTTGAGTTCCTCTTTAAAACTATCAACCTGAGTTAGAAGAGCATAGCTTGACTTTTCTAAGCGTTGTATTTGTAGTTTTTGAGTCTTGATATCAGTTTCGAGTTGCGATATAGTTTCGTTCTTGGTTGCTAGTTGTGCTTGCATATCTTTAATTATAATATTTGTACGTTCGGAAAGTATATTATCATCAGGGCTAACTATGCTGCTTTCGCTATCACTGTTCACCAGGGAAATATCTCTTGACATGAAGTGGACTATTTCATTATCTTTCGGATTTTCTATCGTTTTACCTAAAAAAAAGACGCAAAGCGTGTCAGTATTACACAAATATAAATATTTATATAAGATGATTTGAAGTAAATTCTTTTCTAGACTGATTTAGATTCAACAGCAACACTTTTCTAACAGCACTTACAAACGTCTGCTTGCTTTATTCTTTGTTCTTCCAACAAAGAGAGCAGTTCGCGTTCTCGTAAATTTGCTTTATTTTTTAAAGTTTCATAGCTCACTTGCCAGTCTGTGAGTTTCGTATTGAACTCCCTACGCAGTGTTTCAAGTTCTACCTGCAATAAATAAATATGAACCTCATTAATAAATTACTTCTACATGCATTTAACTAATCAATAACTGTTGTACAGAATGGTTCGAGAAGAAATGTACTTTTTATTCGTAAATATGCTCCCGTAAACCATTTGTTCTATATCGAACTTTGAATAATGTACTCCTTTTAGGGCTTCCTTTATTGATTAAATAGAATATAGGCTGAGGTTTACCGTGACTGAAGATATGCTTTTGAAATCTTCTTCTGTAGTACTTATTTTGCTTTTAAGCGCCTCGATTTCCAAATCTTTTTCTTTGCTAATGGTCTTTAGAACTTCGATTTCCTCTTGAAGTTCCGTTGTTTTTGTTGTACTTTGTTCTATTTTCTCTATTAGTTCCACCTTTAAAACACAATAGCATAAATTGTATAAAAGTACATTTCTATAGAAAAGCGATATTTATGAAATTAAATATAGTCTAGTATCTTACCACGCTTGGCGTATACATCTTTTCTCTTTCAGTCAATTCCTCAAGATCTTTTAGACTTTTTTCGGCTTGTTGAGCGTTCTTTTTAAGAACGCATGGAGGAGTTTTAATAGTATCTAAAATAGTTTTAACAGATTAATTAACATGGACGTTTTTATATTTGCTCGCTCAATAATATGCAAATACAATTATGTATTCCATCAAAAGTATAAAGCATATTCTGCGATTCTGTTGGAACTGATTACACCTGCTTAAAGATATTTTACATCAAGTTTTACAATAAACGATTCTTTTTTTATTGTTAGCTATCAATGTTACAAGAAAGCAGTGCCCAAGTCAATTACACAGGTAGGTGCTTCAAATAGTAAAATTTTGTGAGTGTATGTATCATTTATGCAAAGTGAGAATATTTACCGTGGCAACTATGATACGGCGAACATGTTTGTGCACAGTCATCGTCGTCACTATCTAAAAATAAATGTTTCTCAAATCAGAACAAGTAATATTGGCTATCTATCCTATTTAAATACACATTACTAATGCGAATATTTAGATGTTTGGACATCTGTGGCTCATTAGTTAGAGGGTGTTCTAAGAAGACAGATTTGGATTAAACTTAGAATACATACAGGTTGTAACTTGCATAGGCTATTTCTATACCGAAAAATGAACAGGGACAAAGACCGAAAAAGCCATAGATAAAAAGTGCCTTAAATATGCACGAGTCTCGTGCTTTTTAGCGAAGAAGGAGAACATCGTGAGGAAACCAGTTAGTATTCCAGTTAACCAACTTCACGCGACCAAGCGTTGAAGTATAGTTAACAAACTTACGGTCTGGTACTGTTTTTTGTCTGATCTTTTTACAAAAACAATGAAGCCCTAGTGTGGTCCCAATCCAACTTAGCGAGACTTGGGTAAGATAGAAATACTTAAAGGCATGATAGGCTTTTTTTGAATTTTTTAGGCAAAAAATAATAATTATGTATATTTCAGAGAACTAATTTTAACAGTTTTTAATAATCTAGTTTAGTAACTAAGCTCGTACATTTTCGACTTTCTGTTACAATGTTGTAGCATTTAAATTGAGGTCAATTTTAATGCTATGCCTTGGCGCTTACGACAGTTGCCCGGTCAAAACAATTATACAAAAAACATAAATGCAGTAAATTTATTGCATCATCATCATCCTAAACAATCAAAATAGGCAATGAAACAATGAAAATAGATAATGATAAATAAAATAATATATTTTTTCACAGTCCCAAGCCTGCTGGTAAAAAGTAGATAGCATCCAAAAATTTGCGTTTAGCTCAAGGAAGTGTCTTAATAATGATAACTTACCAAGTTCGATAACTTCGTCATTAATATTAACCTTTCGTTGGTTAGGCGGGGGAGTAACAAGCCTCGGTGGTTCCTCAGGTAAGGTCGACAGGCAGACAGATTTGCTCGAATTCTGAGTGGAGAAGAAATCTCCCGCATTTTGTACCAAAGAAGGGCTGGAATAAGAGGGTAAAAATAATTTGTTTTTAGCCCGGCCGCATACGATCCAAAGACGTCTGTGAAACACGTCGGTAGACGGATCACATGTGGCCAGGCATAGAGTTAAGTATATTATAATATACGCATATCTGTGGTTGTATGACCTTAGCACGAAGGAGAATGACTGGCGGTGAAATGTCGGTGAAAATTTCTTGTGTCTTTCTTTGAAGGGTTGACATAGAATACGTCGTATTAACATTTTCTTAGGATATTATAAAGGGGTAGCCAGAGGTACGTCCATATTTGGACAAGTGCCACACGTGCACACAAAACGAGACTGGAAAATCACTCCAACGAACTGGCCAGGGCATTACTAACTGAGCAGGACAACGTGAAACGCCTAAAAAGATGGCAAATTCTCGACCTAGACCAGAGGACCTGACCAGTCCTACAATGAACGGTGTTGTTTTAATGGAAGCACACCCCAACCAAATAAAACCAGGAAATCATCTGATTATGGCTTAGGAGCCGATTGCAGATTAATACAAAATAAAAAAAATAAATAAAAAACGTGCACACAAGCCAAATGTACGTACACATTTGGCACATACTCACATTTCGTAGTAGTTAGTATTCCATACGTGACATGTTGCAAACCCATCGCCATCGCCGCTGTTAGAATACTGCCTAGTTTCCTCACGCTGTTTTCCTTTACCGTTTGAAAGCATTGGCATTGTTCACACATTTTTTAAATAGAAAAACCCATTGGTGCACGACTAGGTTCGAACTCACGACCTTAGAATCAGAAGGCGGGGTCGCCCCTACTAGATAACCTGTGCTCTCTTTACTCTGTTCAGAATGAATTCGTTAAAACCAAACACATTATTATGATCTGGCGTCACGCATTAAATATACATAAAACTACTATTACATCATCATCACCTGAATAAGTCCACTGCTAAGCATACGCCTTTATAATACTAGGTTTGCTGTAGTTACCACGCTTGGCAGGCGGATTGGTGCCAATGCTAAGTGGTGCTACCCATCCCTGGGTATGTTCCTTTAGTAACATCTTGGAGGAGAACATTTATAGGAGAACTCAGGTCTTTTACCTGGACTACCTTGTCTATTTAATACTTACTTATACTTCAATAATGGTGTATTGAACTTTTGCACTTTGGTAACATTCTCTTCAATTGGGTGTAATGTTGAAATGGTTATTCGCCTTGGCGGTTGTAACTTTCGTCTGGCACCGCCCATGAGTTCTACGTTTGGACGTTGACCAAAATTGAGAATGAAACGTTGTAGATTAGCTATCTTTTTCTGCAAGTCTTGCTGTAAAAATTAAAACAGTTTGTAGCAAGAAGAATACTAAAGTAATGACTTCATTGCTTCATGGCTATGTCAATAAGTCAAAAACAAAAATTCGATCCTTACTAGCTAGCTTATAATTATGCTATTCCAAGATTTTCAGGTCTAGGTCGGTATGAAATTTCATATAAATTAACCCAATTGCTACAGAACGGCATATTTAGCCACAAAGTTTTCACGCCTATAATAATAAGTAATAGGATTGTATTATCTTAAGGCTCTATAAAACCATTGTCAACAGACTTGCCAGCCCTAGCTAATGTATTCAGACACCTAAAATTTATATTTATACTAGCTGACCCCGCGAACTTTGTTCCGCATTATTTTTATATTCATTATTAATTATTATTTTTATTACTTATTATCCTACTCCAGACGAAGATAAATCCAAATAGACAAAAATCATCAAAAGTTGGTCAAGCCGTTCTTGAGTTATAAATGATGTAACTAACACTACTTTCTTTAATATATAGATATTGCTTAAATATTTGTTTTGTCAGTGTTTGTCATTTACTCATTAATAAGAAATGGCAGTATTTAAAGCGTTGTTTATCTTTTGACAGATTTTTACAAGTAAGGTCATGTATTCTTATAATTGTTATACTTTGATGTATACGGGATGATTCCGGGATATGCATTTCAATTTGTTATAACTTGCATAAAAAATAACCCTACCTCAACATTTTTCTTGCTTTCAAGCATCACCTCCAAGTTCTTTTTGCTCTCCAATTGTGATTGTAGCGTTGATAGCTCCTTAGTAAGTTTCTGAATCATAGTTGCGTCTGTCGCTACAGCATTCACCTCTGGTTTATTCTTTATAATTTTAGCTCTAGTGGCAAACCTAAAACATGAGGTTGAATGACACTTTACTATAATAATAAACGATTGCTTACAAAAACATTAATTCATAGATAAATAGCGTGAAAAAAACATACATAATTCGAGCGAGCGAAGAGACTGTGACTGAGTGACTGATTCGAGCAGAGAAGAACAAATTTCGTCTCTGACGAAATTTGTTCTGGCAGTTTGATGGCAGGGAGTAGGTACCAATAGGTCGTATTTTACAAGAAATCTAGACGATATTTAGCATACCGGTTTTATGACTTTATAGAACTTTTTTGTCGTCGGGGATTTTTGATTAGAAGAGAGCTTTTACCGAAGAGGGAGCAAAAAGGGGACTACTGGACATCTCCGCCTTGAGATCCGATTTTGATTGTTCTATGTTTATTTGAAAGATAATGTCAGTCTCATAAAAAATGGCGAAGTTCTAATGAGAACCTTTGGTATGAGGAGCAGAATAGCTCCTCAAAATAACGAATAATAAACGAGTAGCTCAATTTTAAAATTCTACAAGTGGAAGTTAGTGCTCAGGAGGCTTACTATCCGCAGAATTATAAGAATAGTTCAGTAAACGATTGTACACGCTTGTTGTGATGAATTATTGGGTCAGGCTTCCTAGGTACTTAAGTAAACGATAAATTTCGAATAATCGCTTTGGATTACACTGTTTGGTTACCTAGACCGCCAGACAGAAACCATCAACTTGGCTTTGGAAGTAACGTTCCAAAGCCAAGTTGATGCTTTCTGGCAACAACTTGGCCAAACAGCAAAACACCACTGCTGCGCAGTGTAAATTTTAATTGTACGTCCAAAGACTTCTGTTCTTTATTTTGAAGCTTTGTTCACTAAAAAGCATTTTTACTTACTGTAAGGTTGAGTTGGTTTCTTCTACAGCAGCTGGAGTGATTGCGCATATAATACTGGTCTTGGCATTTCCACCAAGAGAGTTTTGTAGAATACGGGTTAATTTACTATCTCTGTAGTTTATATATCTGGAATAATGACGACATTACGTGGGTTAATTACAATTTTATAAATATTTCGCCAAGGTCTTCAAGAGGTCTAAATATGCAATTCTAGGCAGAGTATACGCATTTTCTCCTGTCTAGACACCGTTTGTGGGGTAACGAGGCCCTCCGGGTTTTTAAAATTCTATATGTGCTGGTCGGTGGTCGAAGTGAGCGTGACCTTTGAGATCCTGGCGCAGCGAATTAGCATCGCCATTCGGCGTGGCAAGGCAGAAAACCTTTTGGGGACATCTCTGATTGGTACTGATTTGGGTCAGTTGAGCTATCTCTAGATCGTTTGCAACGGTCTGCAGTTAGCTCAAGTGTTTACATATGTATTGTGTATATTCATAAACACTTGTATTACTCGAAATTGTATTTTTTGTAAATAAATGTTTAAAATTCCAAAAGTTCAAAAATTCCAGAGTATTTTAAATTTATCAATTAAAATTTTTCTAATTAAAGTATTATATATTACAATGCCATAAATGCTCTGCCGTGGTATGCGTTGCACTGTGCGTTGGTGCTTAAAATAGAAATCTACTATAGCATACTTATTTGGATCTTCAGACAAATGTTTGATCACCAGAGCAAGTGATGTCAGGGATTTGTTGATGGACGTGCCTTCCTTGAACCTTAGTCCGGTAGCACCCGTCTGCCCAGCACGTTCCGAGCCGGCCAAGTCCACGAGGTTCAGTTGTGACACATTCACGCAGCCAACTTGCTCGTTATCTTCTAAGTGCTCTCGGGACTCAATATTCTGGAATTGTGAGAGTTTGTCATGAAACGAACAAGGAAAAAATTTGTGAGATAAAAGTATTTTAAGCGAAAGTTTATGCATGAATTAAAAAATATGTTTCATGTTATCGAAACAATATTATAAATTAAATCTCAGAAAGGAACTGCCATTTGCTTGATTTGATTGCCATTTTAACTACTAATAGTAACACTTTACTAATAGTAAAACATATTTTTGACAGATTTTTATATGTAAGGTTTATAGCTTTATGGTAAGTATTTAAAAAAAAATTATGTAGTTTCGGAATGTTTGACACTACTTATTTGTAAAATATCACAACCCACTATTATTTTATAAAAGTATCATACAAAAAAACGGTAGGAACCAAGCCGTAAGTTTCTTGCCGGTTCTTCTAGGCTTGGTCGCGAAGAACCGGCGCTTAGATTCACCTAGCTATAAGACATTTCAAGATGATCCCTGCGGTTATTACTAAATTAATGCTCTTTGACTTTACATAAGTAGTGTCATTACATGCCATTATTTAGTTTCACCCCCTTTTAAATCAACCGCCTCTTGACTGGTTTAACTCATATTCTCCTTAGTACAACCTGTCAACCTACTTAGTTTCATGCAGCTAAATTATTAAGTTATTAAACTTATTCAACAGTTATGCTGAACAAAATATTATAATGCATTGAGTGCCTATTGTGTTTAACACTTATATTCATCGCGTATTACCTTTTGTACTACAGATAATATACCTAGATACAGAAAATGCATAATGTTTCTTACTATTTGAAAGATGGAGTGAGATCGACTGCTGCTCTCATTCATGTTTGTGTAAGCTGTTTGCCTGTTGGCATTACCCTGCAACATGCAAACAATGATTATGTACTACAACAATATTTTTAATACAAATAGGCTATTTACCGTGATTTGTGGGTTTATTTGTTTCTCGATGTTTCGGCATGCTTCATAAATGGTCTACATCTTAAAACCAATACCGGGGGATGGGCAGCAGCATCACATGTCATTAGCACCAATATGCTTGCCCAGCCAGCCTGGTGACTATGGCAAACCCACACAAATTAGGGAGGCATATGTCTAGTGGTGGAAGCATGCAGGCTGATGACGATGATTGCTTATCACTGATCTTAGAAAAGGAGGATTAGGATTCTATTGATATTAGATATATTAGTTAAGTGCTTGCAAGACCACAGCCGAATCCAAAGCTTATAAAGTCAGTATAGCTTAGAATACTTACCATTACAATTCAGATACAACATGATTGCTGTAACAAAACAATCTTTTCTTTCTCCTTACAATCTAAGCCACTGTCAATACCAACTTCGCAACATAACAAGTTATCCACTGAATGACAAACCATGTGAATATAAATTAATCTATTTCATTTATAGTATCAAAAACCCTCCCACTGTATAGGAGCAGTGCAGAGCTATATTTATTATTCCTGACTTTTAGTAAACATGTGTATTTTTTGCTATAAATATAATTTGATTTGAAATTCATTTATTAAAGGTGTTCTGTGCAGCTTAGTCACATGCATCTTCAGAAGGCAACTTTTTGTCACAAAGTATATCAGGTGACAGGTGTAGTCCAGCAACCTATGGCACAATAAATAAGTATCATAAGTGATTTGAGTGTTAGATATAGTTAAATAATGTTACCTCCTTCATGGCTTCTAGAACCTCTTCTGGGGAAGCTGTAACTCTGTCAGTAGCATCAACTTTAGCAACATTAGAATATGTTTGTTTAATATTTACTGTCTTTTTAAGGTCAAGAAGGTCTCTTAACGATTCATTGTAAATTTCTATGTATGACACGCTGAAAGTAAATAAAACAATTATGAGTCATATATTCAGTAGGTACATTCATTATAGGATAATCATGATGCTTCTTACCTTACAACAAAGTCTCTGTCTGGTACTTTTTTTATTATTTCAAATAGGTTCAGTACAGCTAAAGGAATAATTCCAAGTGACTCATTAGTACCCGTCATTGTATATGTTTTACCAGAAGAAGTTTGTCCATATGCAAAAATTGTACCATTGAAGCCTGCCACTGCTGCTTCGACAATTGGTTTGGCAACATCATTGTATACATCAGAGGTTTTAGCATTTTCACAATATACTTTATCTGGAATTGGGAAAATTTAAAAATTTGGTTTTGAGAGCTTGGCTTAGGGGGAAATTTAAAATGAGATGGACGGACCAAATCAAGGCAGCTATTGATGTTCCTCTCAACGAATGTGCCAGAAGAGTAGCCGGTGCAAGAGGAATGGCGGAGTATTATAGCGCGAGCCACAGTCCTGACATCACGACCAGGACCACTCTGTCAAGAGTGTTACGACCAAGAAGAAGAAATTATTTGACATGAAATCACTATGTATTTATTTATGTAGTAAGATTAAAAAAAGATAAACGTTTTACAGGAACTACTTTTTCTTAGTGATGAATAACCTTCCCTACCCTAAAGCAGTATTTTTTTATAAATTTAGTTATATAATAATAATAATAGCCTTTTATTCCTAAACATAGGGTTACAATAGGTCCCTAAGTTCGGTGTGCCTTTTGGCATAGGCCTCCTCCAAATCCTTCCAATGGGTCCTGTCCCTTGCTACCCTTGACCAGAATGGTCCCGCTGTCTGTTTCAAGTCATCTTCCCATCTCCTGACTTGACGACCCCTACCTCTTTTGCCGTCTCTTGGTTCCCAGAGGGTAACTTGCTTGCTCCATTTGTTAATGGGGTGGCGTAGCATATGTCCAGCCCATCTCCATTTTTGGACATCTATCCGGGTAAGAATGTCTGTGAGTTTTGTTCTTGTTCTTATATCTACGTTCCTGACTCTGTCTTTGATTTTTAACCCTAGCATGCTTCTTTCCATCGCACGTTGGCATTTCGATAGCTTCTCCCTGTGGTGAAGTGTTATTGACCAAGTTTCACAGCCATAAGTAAGAACTGGTAGAATACAGGTCTCAAATGTTTTCTTTTTTATGTGATTGCCTAGATTCTTGCTTTTCACAATTTCCTTCAGTGACCAGTATTTTTTCCACCCTTGGGCTATTCGCCTGTTTATTTCCTTTGTCGTTTCATCTGAAGGGGACATTATCTGTCCTAAGTAAATGTATTCTTTAACATATTCGATCTTGTTACCATCTACCGTAACATCTATTTCCCTTGAGTTTGACATCAATTTTGTTTTACTGGCATTTACTTCCAGACCAACTTCTCTGCTTATATTTGCTAGACTCTGCATCATTTGTTCTATTTCTGCTGGGTTCTCTTCAAGGAGCACCAGATCATCGGCAAATCTTAGATGGTTTAGGCGAGCTCCCTTAATGTTCAGACCTAAGTGGTCCCAGTTCAGCTGTCTAAAGATGTGCTCGAGTACGGCGTTAAATAGCGTAGGGGAGAGAGGATCGCCTTGGCGTACGCCCTTTTTGATAGGAAATGATTCTCCTGTTGCTTCTAGTTTAATACTGGCCTTGCTAGATTTGTATATACTCTTAAGTATTTCTATATAGTTGCTCTGGACCCCTTGTTGTTCGAGACTCCGCCATATGTATTGGTGCCTGAGGCTGTCGAATGCCTTTGAGTAGTCTATAAACGCCAAGTAGATTTGTTTATTATATTCGTTATACTTCTGTATCACCTGTTTTATTGTGTGAATGTGATCTATTGTGCTGAAGTCTTTTCTGAATCCTGCCTGCTCTACGGGTTGGCTTTCGTTTAGTGTTAATGATATTCTTTCAAGGATCACTTTAGCAAATACTTTATAGATATTTGATATTAGAGAAATTGGCCTATAGTTCCCAATCTCGTCTCTAGGGCCTTTTTTATGTAGTAGGATTATGTGACACTCGGTCCATTCTTCTGGGATTTGCCTTGATTGTAAGATTTCATTGAAAAGTTTAGCCAGCACAGGACTGATTTCCTCTAAGGTTAAATTTAGTTACTTGACCTCCAATTTTTATCAAATGTCTACATATAAAAAATTATAGGTAACATTTTTAGAATGAGGGTACCTCTCTCCCTCCTTAACCTAACACTAAACTCTCATAGAGGAAAGTTCTTTAATTAGACCGGGATAACTTAGGTTCTAACCATTAGACAGTACAGTAGCAAAACAGTCGAAACAGCTTAACCTACCTATATCCGTTAAGCCTGAAATATATGTATCTTACCAAATGTGAACGCTGGTCCAGAGTCCCGCCCATTGCTATCAAGCTGGAAGAGTGTGTTATTGTTTACTCGCCATTGATGCTGTTGTTTCTCCTCTATTTCGCGAGAAATTAAAGGTCTAATTTTGACAACTACTTTAATGTTGTCACTCATTTTCGTGGACTCATACTTTTCTTTTTGAAGCAACCCAAATTATTCACTGTTTTGCAATCTACGATAAATTATTTTCTTTTCTTCGCAAGAAATAAGCAAATAGGAATAGGCAAACACAAAAAAATAACCGACGTCCGATGATGTCAATTTCAAAACGAAAATAAAATGGAATCACTTTTTTTTTCGCATGCCAGGGCTAAAGTCCATCTAACCATGCGCCTCGTCTACTTCGGCTGTTATTTTAAGCTGCCACCACATTTAACATTAATCAGCCTATCCTATTGGCTATTGTATTGAAGAAGAAAGTTAGTTACACCACTTAGAACTCAACGCTTAAATCAATTTTTATAATTTTTGTTTGGATTTATCTGCGTCCGAAATAGGATAATAAGTATTTACAACTCTCGGAACAGTAATTAAGTACCTAAATATTGCCTCACTGGTACGCGCCCGCCCATGGGTTGGATGCTGCGATCCCGGCTACCAGACAGTCGAAAACCGTTTCGACGGCGGAGAAATTCTGGTTGCCACCTTCCATAGAGGAGCACTGGCAGGATAGCCTCTCGTATATGAACAAAATATTGGAAATTTCCAAAGTTTAAGATTGGGTAAATAGCGCAAGCTAGAGGCCCTTACCCACAGTCGTAAAGCTCTCTCTGTCATGTGTCCTCAACTATGTCAGTGTCATTTTTCCTTCACTTTCTTTTCTTCATTATTTGTTTCTTCTTCCCCCCCTTCCTTCCATCCACAGAGTCAGACAGACAGACCACTACATAGGGATGTGAGAATCTATTAAATAAAAATCGATTTTTTTTATTCAAAATGAATCCATTTGTCAAAAATTGATTTTCATAACAATAAATAATCGGTTCTCAGAAAATTTGTTTTTTTTTTTGTATTATGACGTTATTATTATGTAGTAGTACGAATACGCTGCGCGGGCCTATCTGCATTCTAGAAATTTTATGAAATGAAGTGGAATTAGTGTGATAAAGGTCTAACTAGTAAGTAACGTTTTGAGCTATGTTTTTTCCCTTCTTATATTGATATAATTCTACGGTGAAATGTTTTCATAACTATTTTATAAAATCGATGCAATAAGTCTATCCAAAAAATATACACCAAAAATTACGTCACGTGGTCCGTAACAGTTTTTTGCGCACCGCGCAACGCGTAGGTTATGCAGACAGTCTATTAAATTCGCGTTACTCAGCAGGTTCAACTTATAGGTACGTATGAACTTAATTCGAGATTTTTCATCCAGCGCATAGATAGCGCTGTTTATAAAATTTAAACTTACTGCAAGATTTATTCATCCGTCGCATAGATACGGGCTGTTTCTGAAAATCGATTTAAACACGTAATTTATATAATCGATTTACTTAGAATTGATTAATATTACTATGAAAATCGATAGTGAAAAATCGATTATAAGAAAATAATAATCGATTAAAAGAAAATAACAATCGATTATTTTTTAACATCCCACACTCCACAGAGTACTTTTTCTGTGGACACGAACCGCGCTGCGGTTCATCCATGTGTTGACTTCTTTTTTGTTTATTACGTGCCTACCTTATAGGAACTAAGCAATTTATTTTTGATTTACACAGTTGAGCCTAAAGAGTTCGTTGTTCTTACAATGCAACATGACGACGTAAGCATAAACACATAAACGTTTAATTAATAATTACCACGATAACCTAATGTATTGTAACATTTTCTTTTAGGTTGTATGGGCCATCATCAATAAAACTCATTGTTCACACAAAGTAACGTGAGTACCTAATCACCACTAAAGTTATTTGATCGATTTCATGAGTTCATACATTTTATTGTGATTTTATATTTCTAGAACAAAAACACAGCAATTCTGCAGAAATGAATACAATTTGACCGGATTGTGTAGTCGGGCTGCCTGCCCCCTAGCAAACAGTAAATATGCCACGGTTAGAGAAGAAAATGGTATTATTTACTTGTTTATGAAGACAGCAGAGCGGTATGTGCCTACTTAATTAAGAATGGGTGTGGGCAATAAAACAATGTCTCATTAAATTTTAATGTATTATTCTTTTTTAGAGTAATGTTTCCAGCTAAGCAATGGGAAAAAGTGAAGTTATCACGGAACTTTGAGAAGGCCATACATCAAATAAATGAGAATCTGCTTTATTGGCCAGGCTTTATAAAAGCCAAATGTAAACAAAGATTTGTTAAAATTACACAATATCTTATACGGATGAGAAAACTGAAGCTCCGTAGAGTGTAAGTATACTGTTGTTCACTTAAATGATTAAATAACTATTTTAACTTATGGTTAGACCTTTCAAATTATTACCTACATTTTATGGTCTTATTAGGTATATGTATATGATAAAAATTTGAATTATAAAATTACTTAAAATATAAAAATAAAAAATTGAAAGCTATAAATAACGTCACGCCTTTTCCCCCCTTCACTCCCTCCTTTTGATTTTTTTTCGCAACAGCTTGTGTAAAATGAAGTCCTGAGTGTGCCTTTCAAATTTTATTGAAATTCGTTGATAAATAACGCTACAGTAAACTTCCTTCTGTTTCCCCCCTTTCAGCCCCAAGAATCGCGACAATTTTGTTTTAATAAATCAAGATACTTGTTTGCCAATTTCTCAGAATCGGTTGAAAAATGCGACCTGTAGGCGATAGCAGACAGCTGACTTAAGCATTTTTGGCCAATCTCGAAACTGATACGCTTAGCTCGCTTGGCTCGCTCGGTTATTTAACTAACCACTGCTCTTTTACCACAAGCAATCTGTTTATAAACTTAAATGTTCTTTGAATCCTGGTTTAAAAAATTTGGGGGTGGCAACCCTAAATCGCCATGAGTTTGCCCAGACTAGATATACTGTAGTAAAACAAATAGAACGGACATTCAACCCTTTCCTCTGCCGATTCGTCATAGCCTTTTATCACCTATAGGATGTTTTCATAAAGAGGTTTAACCTACAAAAAAAAAATTGTGCAAGTCACAGACATTCCGCTAGTCTATTTTATGACCCAGAATGCTACCATTAGTAATAGAACTTTGAAATAGTTCTAGGCACTTGGCTTAAACTTTATAGAGCTAAAATTAAAAATGTATAGATGGTTAAGTTCTAGTAGGCAGGAACTTCAGTGTAGTACATAGGTACAATGAAAATTACATTTTTGACAAAAAATCTATTACAGAAAAGAACTAGTTCCAATTCAGCGCAAAATAGAAAGACGTGAGAGGCGCAGAGAAGACAAAGCATTGGTTGCTGCCAGAATAGATAATGCTATTGAAAAACAGCTCTTGGAAAGACTAAGGAAAGGCACGGTAAGAAGTTTACTACTGAACATAACATGCTCCTTAAACATTCCTAACAAGAGTCAAGAATGATTAAGTAATTTCTATGATTATGATCTTTACAATGGACTTTCACCACACCTTCTTTTTCTTCTCCGAAATAGTCTCCGAATGTCGACTACGAACCGGAAGCATAGTTAGTCTTCCGGTTCGTATTAGTCGACATTCGAGAGACTATTCCTTAACTCTAATAAGTGAAAGTTATAATTCGTAGACATTTTTATGTTTGAACATGCCGTAATAGCAGGACTGGTTTTGATACATTTTAGTTTTTAACAGACTTAAAAAAACATTTTTTTTATGTCTGATAAAACTCTTAAAAAGTATTTAATTCAGTGCGATTTTCTGGTTAATCCTGGTCATCTAATAAAATCAACGTTGCAACATTTTGTAAACGATACATTAAGTAGATACTTTTTTATATAAATTGTTGATGGAACAGGCAGATGGTCCATCTGATGCTAACCATATAACAAAGCATTGCCTCGTAGGTCACGTTCGTTAGGAACGTGCCCCATTATGCACTGCTCTGCGTCTATCAAACTGAGGCATATAGGTATGGTACAGTACTTATTATATAGCGTACCACTTAAGCGGAAATTATAGTTGTAATATATTCCATGAAAGTTCACCTTTTGTTTTCAGTACAACGACATTTACAACTTCCCGCAAATGGCCTTTGATGCTGCACTTAAAGCAGAGGAGGTATCGGATGAAAGCGAGAGCGAGAAGGAATACGAAGAGGTGGAGAGAGAAGTAGAGCCAGAATTAGAAAGAGAGCTGCTGAGGGTCGAAGATGCTGACGAGTTTGTAGAGGCAGACAGCGATATGGATAGTGATGAGGTGATTTTTATGTTGTTTATTATATACACTAGTAGACTTCGCGAGCACAAACATTTATGCAACAGATTAATATGCACTAAATAGGCAACAAGTTTTGGAGGGAGAAAGACGCTTCTAAAGAAAAATGTCTGCCGCACAAATATAAGCTGTCAAACCTGCTACCGTCCATATCGGTTGTGAAATACGATGTACGATTCTGATTTTTTTACGTTTTACGGATACCGGAATTTGGTTTGCGAGCTCGAATTTTTTGTATGGAGATACGATAAGCACCCCTAGCGGCATATGTGGGTACTGGCGTATCTCCATACAAAAAATTCGAGCTCGCAAACCGAAATCTGGTATCCGCAAAACGTAAAATACTTAGAATCCACCCTCTGTAAAGGAGTACCAATAAATTAACGAAGCATAGCGAATTTTGCAAGACTTGAAGCAGAGGCGACCACTGCACCAAATTTGATATGGAGTTTGTGGACACTAACCAATCATACTGAACTTATAATACCCTAAAGGTTGTTCGGTGGACAAACTTTAACTTAAGCCTGCTGTACACGGCTAGAGTAAATTGTAGAGCATCACAGTAGATTACAAACTACCTTACTAACTATACTAATGAAGATAGCATGGTACAAGCAATTGTTTCATCACTTCCTTCCATGTCGTTGCCAAGTTTCATAATCGCACCCTGACCACAGATAAACACAAACTCCTTTACCTGAACAATACGGAATCGCTAGCGGTAAACCATCCAACAGGTGACCGCGCAGAACGTTGCTTAACTTCGTCAATCGGTTAGAAGTTGTTAAGACAGAATCAGAATATAGCACACTTCGATTAAACTAATTAAAGTCATGAATGTCAATGTGGTTTAATATGTCGTATAGTAAAAAAATGGAGGGCGTTGAAAATTATTGATTTTCAAAGTAGGCGAGGTGGTAGACGAAATAGGTTTGAGTAGGTAGGCTGTGGATGCGGTTTCCTTTGCAAGAGAATGTCATACCCATCTTTTATTATTTATTGATCTGTTTGACATTTCCAGGAAAGCGACTCTGGAAGAAAGGAAGGTGTTGATGTAGATGCTAACTTTGAATCTGAGACATCTGACATTGAGGTAAGTTAAGTCGCCTGCAATAATATTGTTAATATATATTAGGGATTCGTTTTCTGTCATCTTTGGAATCAACATTGTATTTTCATTTTAATTGTTTTTCTAGTGTTATTTTAAGTTCTGATGGGTAGTTTTGGTGGTATTTTAACCATCATTACTTGAGGTCTTAGCACAAGTGTGAACAATTGAAATGAAAGTGTGTTATGAGGCATCCTGATTTGAACGAAAATGTTTCCCTTTGGTTTTGAAGAAAAACGCCATCTTTTTCTTCAAAACCGATGACGGCTGACTTTACTTTTTTTACCGACTCGACTTGACTAAAAAGAATTTATTCAACCCACCCACTTGACATTGACAAAATTGCCTGCAAGACGGACAGATGCCACAAAAAAAAAAAAAAATATATATATATTAATAATTAGAATAAACACCCAGATACAGGACAAATATTTATATTTATCACATAAATGTTTGTTCATAGTGGGTAATAATGACATTGCAGTGCCCATCAGGGGCCATGACCTAAGCTATCTATATAACTAAGCTAATAATTACGTACATGTAAGCAATTAATAAATGAAATGTTCTTGCTACTGTCACATCAGTAAAAAGATATGACGGCAAATTTATCGGTTATACAGGATTACAGGAAAAATCGTGCTAGATCCGTTAAGGGCGTGGAGTACCAATCATTTCTGACTTATTTCACTATGAAACACCCTACCCTAAACTTAACCCTTTCCGAGATATTCGACTTTTTACTTTTATTGAAAATTGCCGATTTTTAGGCTACTAAATTTTATTTTGTTTTTTTTTTGTGTAATAAGATGCTTTAGGACGTCAATCATTAAAATATTGCATAAGTTAATTGAATAGACCGTAGTAGAAAAGTGAAAGTTAAGAAATAAAAAAATTAAAAGTCGAATATCTCGAAAAGGGTTAAGTTTAGGGTAGAGTGTTTCATAGTGAAATAAGTCAGAAATGATGGGTACTCCACGCCCTTAACGGATCTAGCACGATTTTTCCTGTAACCCTGTATAACTAGTGAAGCTTAGTGACCGATACGAATAAAAAACCATAAATACCAAAATAATTAAGAGAAAAAAAAAGCATGTTTTCTTACTTCTAAAATTAATATTTGTTTAGGTTCAGCATTTCCCAACTCGTGACACTGTGCTGTTGTTTTTAAAATTATAAGATTACATATAACTTTACAATTATTTTTTAAACTTTATTTAAAACGATCGAAAACTAAGTAGGTAGGTAGTTTATTAGTACGCTGAGCACTGCGTAACACACTCATTGTTAGTTTTTGCAGGTAAGTTTTTTATATAACTTACATATGGAACAAGCAGGTGGCCCATCTGATGTTAAGTGGTTAGCATCGCCTCTAAAAAGCATTGCTTCGTAGGACACGCTCAGTAGGAACGTGCCATAGGATGCACTGCTCAGTGTCCATCAACCTGAGGCACATAGGGAGGTGTTAATCCTCATGTACCTACCTGTCATTTCATGCGGCACCACACCCTTCAGACCGGAAATATGTATTTTTAGATCAGTTCAGTCATCTAAGCGGGGTTATTCAATTTCATAGATAGGTATTCAATTTTTAAACATTACTTTTCAGGACATGGCTGAAATGGTGGCAAGAAAGAAACCGCGTGTCGAGATCGAGTACGAAACTGAGCCTGTTGTTAGCGTTTCGAAAAATAAAATAAAGCATTAATGAGCCTTGTTACTTTTATTACTAGTGGTTCGGTGAGAACAGTGAGAGACCTCACAAGCCTTTTTTTTATACAATTTGCTGATAGAACAAGCATATGGCGCACCTGATGTTAAGTGGTTACCATCGCCTATAACAAAGCAGTGCCTTGCAGGTCACGTTAGTTAGGAACGTGCCCGACAATACACTGCTCTGCGTCCATCAACCTGAGGCATACAGATGTTAAGCCTCATGTGCCTGTAATTACACCGGCACCCACACTCTTCAAACCGGAACACAGCAAGCTGCTTGGCGGCAGAAATAGGCATGGTGGTAGTACTGCCCCGGATGAGCCCTTCACCATGAGTCTGATTACAGAAAAAATAAAAAAACGCGAAGAAAAATTGACACGAGTCCGTTCTTTCGTGCTTTCAGCAAAAAACAAAACATATTTCTCTAAATATATTTGACTGTCAGTCAATTAGTACCTATTCTCAAATACCTTGTTAAAGGTAGGTAACTTTACACGTTCCTGGAGTATTCAGAACTGGTCTCATTACATAATGTAGTTTATATTAGTTTCCTCATTATTTACCTACACTTAGGTAGGTACCTACCGACGCATCCCTAATTATATAAAGCATCCGAAATCGCCATTACATTATTCCAGAGCTGTACTCGAAAGAGTTACAATCGAGTTCGTTGTACTCGCCTAGGTAGATACTTGTTAACATTCAAAGTACCTACTGTCGCCGTTAACGTTTCAAGATGAAATTACTACAGTCCCTCGTCGCTCTTTGCCTATTATTCGTGACAGTGAGTGTTGGTAAGTATTTTCCAACTATACCAAATATATATTATGATGCTACCAATTAGGTAGCATTCTTTTATTTCTATGTACAATAGGTAGGTACCTATTCAAAAAAATAAAATTTTATCCTACAAATTTAAATTTAAATCCATACCTATAACTACGATATAGGCTATTCTTATTTATTAATTAGGTACTAGCTGACCCGCTCGCGGCTTCATTCGTGTTTTTCGTACAAACTTCATTTCCTTTTTACCCCCGTTCTTACCTACTAAGTTTTAAGTTGGACTAGAAGTTAACTATTTTGCAAATAGCATCAACAACATTAATTCAGTAGTTTTTACGAAAAGTTTTGTTTTCCCTAAAAAATCAAGTCTCTCCCTAGCAGCGGGATTGGCTGTGCGTGGTCCATCTGTCAGATAGGACAAAAATTGTTATAAATTTAATAGTTTTAGATGATGAAATATTATTGATGTGGTGAGTAGTGAATACTATTTTAAAAACTTATTTTATATAGATGCTAGCAGCAACGGCGGCGTAAAGCCGGCATCGGCAGTAAAGCCGGCAGTAAGCCCGGCAGTAAAACCGGCAGTAGACCCGGCAGTAAAACCGGCAGTAGACCCGGCTCCAGTAAACAAGACGGTAGCTGCTGGTGAGTTGGCCCAAGGGCGTCGTCTAACAGATGCTTCCGCGTTAGCCTAAATAGCGTTCATTAAATCAATCACGCTTCAGCGGCTGAACTGATCTTTACATATTATGGTACCTACTATTATTAGTAGGTACCATAATATGTAAAGATCACTAGCCACTCAAACACTAAATAGTTACACAGTGTTTTGTCTCTTTCGATCTTATTTGAAACTTCCTGTCAATGCAAAAGATAAAACACGGTGCACTTAACTATTTCAACGTTACGTCTAGTTTATAAGTTCCAGGCATAAGTAGATCGTGGCTGCCATAACGGTACTAAGAAATGGTATCAAGTGCCATAATATATAGCAGTTCCTTTCTTCCATAAATCCCACACGCAAGCGCACGCTGGAACAGGCCGCGGCAGAGTTAATGAAATATTAATAAGTTTTAAATGTGTATGAATCGTAAAGGCTGAGAGGATTGCGTAGTTTAAATCGTATACGTAGACATTTTCGAAAAAAAAAAAACCATTTCAGCAAACTTTATTCCATTTTTCTCCCTTCCACTCCGGTCTTCTGGATTTTTTTGCAACATCTTATGTAGAATAAAGTCCTTATTGTGTTTCTCAAATTTGATTAAAATCCGTTGATAAATAACGCCACAACAAACTTCCCCCTTCCCCACCTCTTTTACCTCCAATCAAAAATCGCGATCGACAAAAAAATTTATACAAATCAAGGAACCTGTGTGCCAATTTTCGTCAAAGTCGGTGGAAAGATGCGACCTGTAGGCGAGAACAGACAACCGGACAAAAGTATTTTTGCCCCATCTCGAAACTGAGACGCTTCGCTCGCTCGGTCAATTATTATTTGTTGTGTTTGATTGTAAATACATCTAATTTATTATTGTATTTAAAAGGTCCTGTCATAAAACCAGCTGAAGGCCCAACAACACCCAAGAGTGCAAATAAGTCTGATAGTGAGTATATTAGTACAGTGGCTGCCTTAGGGGGTGGCGAACAGGGCAATCGCCCGGGGCCTCGCTCTTGCAGGGGCCTTGCGCAACAACCCAAGCAAATTTTTAAAAACCATAGTTTATTTTTTAATATTCACTTTACTAAAACTTTTAATTTTGACCACATATTTTTTGACATAGAACAAGGGCCTCGCAAAGTCCTGCCGCCGCCCAGAGCCTCGCAAAGGACCAGATTCAGACCCCGTTTCCACTTAGGTAAGTACCTACCAAACCTTTAGAAGCAAAAAATAGCTAATTCAAGTGATGAATCGCCATTTGTAAAGGTGTGGTATAAGTATATAAGAAAGTGTATTTGATTGGTGGTTTGTCCGAGGATATCATTCCAACCCTTTAACTATATGCAACTTTCATGAACATTAAAATAATGTAAATATTAGGAGGCTAGTTGAAATGGAATTAGGCTGGACAAACCGCTAGAGAGATAAAGGTTCTCGAATGGCGATGAAGCATAGGGCGCACCCCCACCCGATGGACAACATAGTAAAGGTTGCGGGAAGTCAGTGGATGGAAAGGGCTCAAAATAGTCATCATTATCAGCCTGTAGAAGTCTACTGCTGGACATAGGCCTCCCCCTTTCAAAATAGTTCTTCCTATAAAAATGGGGGCCTATGTCAGACTGATGAAATATTATTTGTACACAACATTACAAATGGTATACACCATTTTGAAAGTTTCATTATTATTATAGGTTTTGAATTTTCTGTATATACCTATATATATAATTATATACCCACCTCCTATAATCTACAGGATCAGGGTCGACGACTTTGCAAGGATCACTGAAGAACTGCGGCTTTGGCATGTTTGTTATTTTCAGCATTCTATCTGTGCCCAGCTACTTTTGAGGTTTCTAAATGGTTGGTTGGTGGTTGGTGGTTGAAATGGCCATTTGGTTGAATATAATTAATCGCTCAGAAATCTTTAAATTAAGCTCAAGCTTTGATTAGAAGTTTGATTTTAACAAATCATAAATGTTCATCTGCTTTTGCCGTTGACTGTACCATGTATTTGCCAAATAAATGATTAATTATACAAACTAGATTTTTAATACTACGAACACACAAATACAAATATTTTATTGCATGAGAATTTTAGGTAGGTATGTATAAACTCATCTTACAAATAACGTCGTTCCTCTAAAACTCTACCAATACAGGCGTACCTACCTAGGATACACACGAGGAGAATAACGATGAAATAAAGAGGTATCCCTCATAGATTACATAAGGAAAACTAGTCATTTTATTATATACATGTCTTTATTCTTATCTCCTGGGCTAACTCCTCAGATATACACATACTAAAAATCCTGTCAATTTTGTTTTGACTTCCTTCACGCAATTATTTAATAATCACATTTATTGAGATATTAAAGTCGAAAAAATAATTCTATGATAAATAGCCATTATATTACTTAAATAGGTACTAACATTAATTGAATTAGTAGATTATGTAGATAGGTATCAATATACTTTTTCCTTTAATGTAACAATTTGACTCAATAAATTCATATTCTACAAATTATAAGCATAATATTTTATTTCCTGCCGACTAATTAGTACTATTCGATATTAAAAAGCCTATTGTGCCTACTCAAAATTACAAAACAAAACTTGTAATATAAACGCCTACCTTGACCGAGGTATTTTGTAGCCCGTAGTCGTAGGTAGCCTCTACAAATATATGGGCTACGGGAAATGATAACTGCACTTAGTCGTAGCCATTTCGTAGCAGCTGGCGTAGCAGTACTTGACGTAGCATGTACAGGGCATACATTTACGTAGTGTATCGTTCTCTATCTAGAACAGATTCGGTTCGCAGGCCTTAAACTTTTGAAAATGAGGAAACGTAAATATGACACACAACACTATCTAGCCCCAAACTAAGCAAAGCTTGTACTATGGGACATTCTCATGATGTTGACTGACTGATAGAATACTTATAATACTTTTTTGTAAATACATACTCAGAATACTATATATCACCCCGACAGAGGACAATCTATGTTCATCACACAAATGTACAAACTTGGTGGGATCGAACCCATACCCTACTGCGCAGAAGGCAGAGCTATGAAAAAACCCAAACAAAAATAGCCTCACGACTTCAACCCCCTGGCACGGTAGATACTCCCCACATCTTGAGAGCGTTGGTATCACGCACATAAATTTTTCGAATAGATTGATCGATTGGTGCACGACCGGATTCGATCCCACGACATTAGGATCAGAAGGCAAGGTCGCTTCCACTACACCACCAGTGTTATTAGGGTTCCGTAGCCAAATGGCAAAAAACGGAACGCTTATGGATTCGTCATGTCTGTCTGTCGGTCCGTCCGTATGTACATGGAGACCATTTTTAATAGTATTATGCCTTAATCTATTAAAAATGGTGTCAAATCAACCGTAATTAAATTTAAGCTCGGTAATTTTTTTATGTAATATCTAATGTATTTGTTGTGTATATTAGCTATTACTTTATTCTGTATTGTGGTGGTTTGAATAAATGTCTTATCTATCTATCTATCTATCTATCTATGTCACAACCACTACAAGTGGGGTATCTATGGATAGATCTTCGATAATAATATTGAGGTTTCTAAAATCATTTTTTTCTAAGCTGAATAGTTTGCGCGAGAGACACTTCCAAAGTGGTAACATGTGTGTCCCCCCCCTGTAACTTCTAAAATAAGAGAATGATAAAATTAAAAAAATATATGATGTACATTACCATGCAAACTTCCGCCGAGAATTGGTTTGAACGAGATCTAGTAAGTAGTTTTTTTTAATACGTCATAAATTGTAAACCGCAATTTTCCTTTCATTCAATCAATACTCAAATATAAAAATAAAAACAACGAGTACAACAACAACAAGTTATTATAGTTCTTATAGTTTCGGAAAAAAGTGGCTGTGACAAATTACGGACTGACAGACACACATGACGAATCCATAAGGGTTCCTTTTTTTTGCCATTTAGCTTAGGAACCCTTAAAAAATGATTTTTGCAACAGCAATATGCCAACATTACTTTTTGGAGACTTCAACGAAGATTATTGAAAAGATAATTGTATGCTGTCATTCATGCAGAACGCTGGATACAGGACGTTATTACCACCTTGTCCAACTACGCGAGGAGGTACACAAATTGATAATATTTTTGGAAATATTTCTTTTCAAACTGGAATATATATTAGCTTGTTTAGCTTTCACAAACCTATATGGGCTCGCATATTGTTAGATGTAAATCCCATCATTTAGGTACTTAGTTATAATGTTTACACATCAATAACTTAATAAAAAAAATACACTTGTTAAACATCCATCAAAGTAACAACGAATTACAAGAACTTTTATATTATGTTACTTGCTGCTACGGAACCCTTCATGAGCGAGTCTGACCCGCACTTGGCCGCTTTTTTTTGTTGTATGCGCAGTGAGCTATGAGAACAGTTTTTAGCGAGATATAGAGGTGCCTATCATAAGTTATCTTTGCCAGACCCGAAATAAAAGACAACACACACACACACACACACCCTGGACGTAAAGAAGAAGCGTAGAGTGTAGGTAGGTGCATAAAACTAAAATTAAATAATTATTACTTTGCTTATTCAATTTGGACAATTCAACAAATGCCCAGTTCCTATATTCTACATGCATCCGTTAGTAACAGGTTGCGAATATCAGCGATTGACCGCAGCTTGAGTTAATTTGTTAATTTTTAGTAAGTAGGTATGTATACAAATAAAAACCTGTATTCTGTTCTGAGCGGTCATTAATTATTGCGTACGTACGGACGTGAACGTGATAGAATCAGAAATGAGGGAATCCATGGAGGAATTAAAGCTGGCCACACCCAAGTAGCATTTAAGTGTCAGTAAAATCAATATACCAGCCAATTTAGAACTTTGAGTGTAATAAGAGACTTTTAAGAGTGTTAGAGAAAACTAATCTGAGCTCAAGCTGTATAAAATCATTATAAAAGAATTTGCGTACGCATGGGGTGTTATATCAGAATATAAAATATCTACTATAAAACTTAAAGTGTTGTGTGACACTTCGAGCTAATTCTATCGTTATAGCTGTATACAGACTGTATTGTAGTATCAATTGGCACTTGTTGCTGTAAAAAGTATCTGTAAACTCCGTTATAAAACTTTAAGTGTTGTGTGACGCTACAAGCTTAAATTCTATCATTAAAGCTGTATAGAGGCTGTTATGTAGAATCACTTGGCACTTGTTATTTTACAAAAGTGTTTGTCAACTCCGACTTAAAACTAATTATCTTGGCGTAATTTTACACTATAATAAGTATTAAAGTGTTATAACTTCTGTTCGTAAGGTTATTATAAAGCTAAAAGAATAAATGACAGCTGTAGTACAGTTTTTGTCTGTATTTCTGACCAAGTCGCTTTAAAGCTATTTTTGGCATAATTTTCCACTCGTATAAGTATCGTAGTTTTATAATTTCTTACAATGAGTGTATTATAAAACTAAATAAATAAATGGCAGTCATATTACAGCTTAAGTCTGTATTACTGACAGTTGCACGAATCTATTTCGGAAAGTGTAAATATGTGGAACAAAAGAAAAAGATCGGGTGCAGTCAAGAGACGAATCAAAAATGAATACTTAAATATAAAAAACTACGACACAAATATAAGTAATAAAAGTAAACCGTCATTTATTGAAGAAGAAAAAACATGCAGTCAAGCGCCACTTCCATCAACGTCTAATGAGGGTTCCGTAGCAAAAATATTCAACAGCGATAATTATGAACAATGTGTGGATTTATTTGAATCTCCGAGACCTGGCAATGACGTTTCTTCTTGCAGCAGCAGCGCAAGTAGCTCAAATAATGATAATGACGAATTTGTAACAAATGAGTGGTTTCGTCAGCAAATAAAGAAATGGGCTATAGAAAGAAATATATCTCAAGTGGCTGTTAATGATTTGGCTTCAATTATTAATAGCAGATTTCCAAATACTTTGCCTCGCGATGCTAGAACGATTTTAGGTACCGTCAAAGAAATCTGAACTGAAATCGTCAACTGAAACTGTTTGAAACTCTGAATTGTCTACATATTGAATCAAATATTCTGCTGCAGTCGATTCTTCTGAATTTAACGTCGATGTTGTAACTGTGGATGAAATTCTTGATATCTCTGGCTGGCTTGGTTTCACCTGCAACAATAATTAGATCAACATATCAATAAAAATATAATCTAAAACAACACAAACCAATAGTACGTTGTTTTACATGGGTCTAAAATGAGCAATATTATTTTTAAAATTAATAAATTGCTTTTTAGGTAATGTCAGTGGTTTCATTCATCTACCCTTAATCAATTTAAATCAGTGAAACAAAAAACAATCGCAACTTTGATTTAATATAGTAAAGTATTCTGAATAGACAAAATACATTGTTTTGTATATTATAAATTATTTACTTTAAACCCGCTAGACAAGCCTAATTTGGCACTCTTTTCGGGTAAGAGGAGTGAAAGATATTTATAAAATGGTTCAATACTCCGACCTGATCAAGTCTTCCGGACCACCCCACACACCACCTACTATATACTCGTATTTAGAAGAGTATAATAAATATTAAAACTTCAACCAATTTAAACTAAACATACATATCAAGTTACGAAGCGCGTTGTGACGCAAGGTGCAAAAGTGTAAACAAATAGAGTTATAATAACAAAATAATACTTACCAATTGACCCGCTAAATCGTTAAAGTTGGTCATATTTGTATCTGTCCTGATCGTTTCTGTTGCATTGTCAACTTCTGTGTCACTGTTTTGGACCATGAAATCTAATTCTTTGACTGCTTCTTCGTATGATGATAATGATACCCTTTTTACTGTGCACTTTGAGGTAGACCAATCATTCGCAGGTTTAGAATATTCATCCTTAGTTAATTGTTTTAAATTTAATCTCTTTCTTGGCCATCTTAAGATGCCTTGCGACTCCCACAAACATGGTATAATACTGAGTCTACTTTGGCCCTTCTCATATGTCTCTATAATTTTAAATGGCATGTTTTTCTGAAATATAAAGTAAAACACATGATAGAAAAAAACAAATCTTACTTCACAACAAGTTTAAATAATTTATACATAATTAACATGTAAAACATATTTGTCTTATTATTGTTGTGTTGCTATCCTCACCTATGTAACGTATGAGTATAACCACGCATCGAAATTTTAAACAAACGGGTCGCATCCGCTCTTGTTCGAGTCTCGCGATAAACTAAAGTAAACAAAACATTACGGACGGCCAAACTCGTACGCAACATAGATAATGTTGGAGGTAGTTAAGAATTGTATGGTGTAACCGCATTCAAATTTAAAAAATCAGTTGCTGTTTTGCATTTACGTGTGGGTAAATGAAAAGAAGGAACTTTCTATATACAACTAGCAAAACGCGCGCGACTTCGTCCGCGTGAAGCTATTTTCATACAAATTTCAACCCCCGCTGTACTCGTTCAGGGGTGGAATTTTGGAAATTCCTTTCTTAGTATACGCTACGTTTCGTCTACGCACCAAGACGAATATACCCTGCAAATTTCAAGTCTCTACGACCGGTGGTTTAGGTTGTGCGTTGTCTATATGCCAGTCAGTCAGTCAGGACATTGATTCTTATAATTGGTATAGATTGGTATAATGTATGTATTGCATGTATTACAATACACATTATAAGTTTCGATAAAAATCGTGGGCGCAGATAAAAGTGCTGCGTTTGTTAGAATAGGTCTATAATTATAGTGTGTATGTATAGCTAGACTGTTACACCGCTTAGAAAAACACAAACGCCACACCATTGAGGTCTAAGGCTTTTTTATTTATAATACGGATCTCTAACGGGAATTATAACTTTTGTACGGAAAGCCGAAATACAGCCTAACGCATAAAAGTATTCTATTACAATGCTGATTTAAATCCAAAAGCTATAGAAGTGACTCCATTTATTACATAGTACAGCTACTAAGATTATAATGCTCTCCAACTACCCTATAGGCTGTTCAAAAACTGTCGCCATTTTACTACGAATAAAAACATATTTGAAAATAAAATTAAAGATATACTTGCAAATATTTAACAATTACTAAAGTCATATTATGATAACCAGCTAAAATAAATTGACTTTAGCATTAGAATTGATATTAAAAGAAAAAAAACCTTAACCTTAAAAACAAATACTAATTTATGTACCAGTTTTAGACATTTTTGTTATGTTTCTCTTGATTATTAAGCAGGCGCGTGAATATTTTGCCAGAAAAGATACTTATGTTCACAATAAATAATAATCGGCACTTACCAATAGTAATTATCTGCTCTCAAAATCCTTCACACTTTTTCACTTTATTTGTCATTTGTCGCCATTACAAATATATTAACGAATGAACAGAAGACATTTAAATGCACATAAATATCTTCTGTTCATTCGTTCTTTCGTCATCTGTTCTCGTAAGACTTACATATTTTTTATCCTTTTGTTATTCTTCTTAAAAACCTATTTAAAACTTATATTCTTAAATCATACTTTTATGAGATAATCTGTAGTGCTAAGGTTTCCTTTTACACCAAATTACAGCTGTTATAAAGCTTATCTATTTCTTGTACAGCTACTGTGCAGCTACTGTACAGCTCTTATAACGCGAAAAGGTGTATAATTGGGGCCCTTTTTTAACTTATAAGGGCTGTATAAGCGCTTATACAGCTGCAGTACAGTCTAAATGTACAGCTTATAGTATTCAAATAAACTGATTTACAGCTCATATACAGCTTGCAATGCTACTTGGGCATAGCTCGTAGAACATACAAGAACTGTTTAATTTATTAGAGTTTCATCGACTTCGTAGTTGAGCTTAGATTGGATATGATTTATGCGACTCTTTCTGGCTGAAAATATTTTTTACTTTGCTCGGTATTTTACTAACTCTGAATTAGGTAGGAGGTACCTACTACAAAATATTTCTTTGTTTTTTTTTTACCAAAAAACCCAACTAGATGGCGCTGCTAATTTTACATCAATCCTAGAACGCTCTTTCGTTGCGTTTTCAAATCAATATATCTTTACCTACCGAAATTTAATGAACTTCTTTTTTGCTTTTGACCCTGGATCTTTCAGAGTCAATCACAAAAAATATTTCACCGCAATAATACCTAATAAAAAAAACCTCAGTTCGGGGAAAACTACGGTTAAACAAGTCGGTACGTTGTCCATACTGTTGATAATTTATGTTTGGTCGGAAATAAATATAAAATACTGTTTGAAAATGCAAATCGTAGTTTTATTAAACGACAGACAGTAAAGTTGACAGCTCAGTGAAAAACAATATAATCACGAAGGAGATCCTAACACAGAACTAAATAAGGTTGCGTTCTCATTTACTAACACTCCCTGCAGAACGCAAACCTATTTTACTGATACAATAAAAATGTTTTTCATACGTGGTACCTTTGGTTAAATTATCCGCTATCATATTACAACCATTAACAAATAAGAACTTAACTTTAGAATTAACAATATTTTCTCTAAGAAAATGTAAACGAATGTCTATATGCTTAGTTTTGGGCTTATATGAGTCCGTTGATGCCAGTCTTATAGCACTTTGGTTATCACTGTGTATAACTAGTGCACTGTCCATAGCTTGCCCGAGCTCAACCTGCAGTTGCTGGATCCATAGAGCCTCTTGGGTTGCTGATGCCATTGCCATGTACTCGGCCTCGGCTGTAGAAAGCGCCACAGTTTGCTGCTTACATGAATTCCAAGAAATAGCTCCATTCTGAAACAGAAAAGTGTAACCCGTGCACGACCTTCTATCCAATGGATCGCTGGCCCAGTCTGCATCACAATATCCAGTTATCTCTCTTGAGTCATCCTTGACATAGTACAACTTTAGGTTCTTGGTTCCTTGAACATCATTTAATTTAAGGTTCCATTGCCGGCTAGCTTGCTTAAGTCCATAGATTGATTTGTGTAAGTGACATACTTGATCACTCTCTACAAATGATTTTGGTGGAGACATGTAAATCTCGGTGTCTATGTCACCTTGCAGAAATGCACTTATTGCATCCATCTGGACCATTTCTAAATTATACTTAGCAGCCAGTGCAATTCGTACCACTGGAGCATATACCTCATCGACCATCGTAATCACTACCCTTTCTCTGAGCGTATCCTTTTATAACTAATCTCGCTTTGAAGCGAATAATCTCTCCTTTTTCATTTGTTTTTGTCTTGAAGACCCATTTACTAGGTAAGACTCTTTTACCAGATGGCAGATCAACCAATGACCAGGTTTTATTTTTAATCAAAGAATCATATTCTTCCTGCATTGCCTTCTTCCACTGGTCTGCATGTGGAGATGAGAGGGCTTCATCTAGAGTCTGAGGATCATTTAAGTCAAGCACAGGACAAAAGTAACTCACATCATGCTCATCCTTTTCTGCATACTTGACAGCTTTGCGTGGACGTAAATTAACTTTACGAGTTGCTGCAGTTGGGGTGTCACTATCAGTTGATTCTTCTGGTATGTAGGATGGATCGTTGTTGTCACCAGATAGGTATTCATCACTCAACGAATGATTTGAGTCAATCTCCAATTCCTCCTCACTAGGTTCCTCAGGCGACTGCATCTCAGGATTGCTGTTGGTTACACAAGGTATGTATGTGTTATGATGATACCTTTCAACATTTTCTAAAAATTTAACATCTCTGGTTTTCACAATTTTATTAGTTTCTGGATCGAGCACTCTATATCCTTTTGTTGATTCACAGTATCCAACAAATATTAACTTTCTAGATTTAGAATCCCATTTTTGGCGTTTTTCTTTAGGTACTTGTGTCATAACCTCAGAGCCAAAAACTTTCACATTTGATAGGTTAGGTTTCATACCAGACCACATCTCCATGGGTGTTTTATCTTGAACTGATTTTGTGGGTGACCTGTTTATGACGTATGCTGCTGTAGCTAAAGCTTCTGCCCACAATTGCTTTGACAATTTAGCATCAAGTAACATGCACTTAGCTCTTTCTACCAGGGTCCTGTTCATTCTTTCGGCAAGACCATTCTGCTGGGGTGAGTACGGAGTGCTCGTTTGATGCTCTATTCCATGCCTGCTTAAGAAGTTTTCGAAGTCTTTATTACAATACTCTTTTCCATTATCTGAACGAATAACTTTTATCTTCTTGTCAGTTTCATTTTCTACCCTATTTTTGTAATCTTTGAATACTTCTAGAACATTCAGCTTGTTTTTCAAAAAATAAACATGAACTCTTCTTGTATAATCGTCTATGAAGGTAATAAAGTATTTCATACCTCCCAGTGACTCTTGTTCCATAGGTCCACATAAATCAGTATGGATAAGCTGCAATTGTTGTGATGCTCTCGAGCCAACATTGTCGAAGGGTAGTCTGGTTTGTTTTCCCATGAGGCAGGTTGCGCATGTAATAGGACCTTTCTGCTCATGAAACATGTTTACTCCTTCGGCACACTTAGGCAGCTTGTTAACATCTGAAAAATTCAAGTGTCCCATGCGTCTATGCCACAGGACAGCATCGCATAAATTATCTGAACTTGACAGGTTCGAAAATACTTCTCTATGAGTATTTAACAGATACAAGTTATTTTCAAGTGAAGCAGAACATAAGAGTTTGTCATTTTTGTCATAAATATCACACCCATTGTCTATAAAATTTACCTTGCAGCCATTTTTCACTATTGCACTCACCGATAGGAGGTTTGCAGCAAGCTTAGGTATGTATAAAACTTGTTTTACCTGAATTTTATTGTCTTCATTATTACCCATCAATAAGTTAACCTTTCCCATACTTTCCACAGGTAATGGTGTTTTACTGGCAACAGTTATGGTGGCTACCGGAGGACTTGTGACATCATACATCCAATCAGATCTGTTGGTCATGTGCATGGAGGCACCTGAGTCCACATACCACAAATCTGGATTCATTTTCTGTGAAGAACCTGAAAATGCTGCAACAAAGCCTTTATTTTCTTCTGAACTTTCTGAGTTTTTCTGATCTTTCTTCGGAGCACGACAATTCTTCGCAAAATGTCCATGCTTATTACAGTTATAACATCTGGGTCCCTTGCTGACCTTATTTGTACTTTGATTTCCTTGAGTGGCCTTTTTCCTCGTGAAGAATGCTGAGTTCTCAGAGCATTGAACTTCCTGCAGGAGTTTTGTTTTAATAGAATCTGCACTGATCTTGATACCGGAGCTCTCTAATCCCATTATCATTGGCTTATATTCATCAGGCAAACCAGCCAACATCAACGTACCAAGCCATTCATCATCGATATCAAACTTTATATTCCTGAGCTTATGAGCGGTCGTCAATATTTTATTTAAATAATCATCCACGCTCCGAGAAGAGTCCAAAGTAGTCGTGATAAGATCTCGTAACAAGGCAACTCTTCTATACAACCCGCTGTCATCAAACGCTTGCTCCAAGCACTCCCAAACTTCCTTACATTTGGTAGCACTTTGTACATGCACATAGTTAATTGGGTCTAGCAATAGTATCAGCTTAGATTTTGCCTTGACTTCTTTTTTCTCATCAGTGTTCGTACCGATGACACAGGCCCAGAGTTCTTCCAATTCAAAATACGCCCGTACGGCGAATTTCCAACTCGCATAGTTTTCTCGGCCAACGAGTCTATCGATATGAAAAGGATTGTGACCTGTATTCGACATCTTCTTAGCGTGTTCACAGTTTTGTTCGTAGATATGAAAAAAAAACAAAACACTACGCCGGCCGCCGCCGTTTCCTCCAAAGTTTGGATAAGCAAATGACTGATAAAACACTCTTGCCGGTTTTCAAATTTCTCCTGCGTATTTACTGTATTTAATTTTCCGAACCACGCTCTGCTACCATGTTGATAATTTATGTTTGGTCGGAAATAAATATAAAATACTGTTTGAAAATGCAAATCGTAGTTTTATTAAACGACAGACAGTAAAGTTGACAGCTCAGTGAAAAACAATATAATCACGAAGGAGATCCTAACACAGAACTAAATAAGGTTGCGTTCTCATTTACTAACACATACAAACGCTGTAAGCGTTTTGTAAAGCGTTACAAAATTTAGTACTAAATCTTTCGACGCTTGTAACTTTCAAGGTAATCTGATTTTACTGTAGCATATAGGGTAACGTACCTAGATAATGGCAAGATAATTTAGTATCAAACTTAACTTCGGACGCACGTTAATAAATAGTAGACATTAAACACTTACAGCGTTTGTATGGACAACGTACCGACTTGTTTAACCAAATTACCCGTTGAAATCTTCAAAATTGTGAGGCGCTCTTTACCCCTACTCGCGAATAATAATTATGCAGCGTCAGAGGCCGGGTAATATTTCAGAAAGGTCAACTCCAGCCTTATTTATTCCCAGGAGTGTTCTCGTAAACAGAACAAATAGAAATTACTCTCCAAAGGGATCTTCATCGTCACAAGGGGACGTCATTATGTATGTAAATACGTATTTCCCTCTGCATTCCCGAGAGAAGGGTTTGGTCTTGCCAGCTATTTTTCTTCCATTTTATTTATTAGGGTACAGAGTGTGTTAGACCTTTTGCTTTGCTGGCGATTTAATGTGGATGCTAAGGTCAGACACTTCATAAAGATACCTATTGAGGGTATAAAATTTGACGCTTTAAAGTCTATAGCATAGAGTAGTTATAGAATGGAGATGGGTTTGACCTAACGCTCACAACGAGACACTAGCGATGCCGCGTTGACACGATCAGAGTCTGCCAGGACCAAGTGGACTCGCACGAGTAGGTAAGCTTCATACGAGTGTACTATGGGATAGCTGTTGATACTAACATACATAGTTCACTCGTTCTTCGTTCATTTTCGTTATTCTTCCAATTATTTTTATCAGTCAACGTCGAAAGATGTCGGATTTTGTGCGAAATATACTACGCGGCAACCAAGTAACATTCCTCAATTGAGTTCTCAATACCGCGCAATGCAATACAAATTTTAATACTGCACAATTATAAATAAATAAATAAATAAATAATGCCGGACGATCCACACAGCATCATCTAGCCCCAAGCTAAGCAGAGCTTGTGTTATGGGTACTAGATGACTGATATACTTAATACAATATTATATTACATACATAGATATTTTTTATTATACATAGAAAATACCCAGAACACCCGGAATAAATATTTGCAGATCGTACAAACATTTATCCCAAGGCGGGAATCGAACCCGCAACCTCTGCGTCGCAGGCGGACATTCACCCGCCGCGCCACATCGGTCGTCTTGAATTATGATTGAATGTAATGGCCAGTGCACAGTGGCATCACTGCGAGCAGCGTATTTTATATTTATATAGGTATTACATATTTTATCTAATTGAATTAAAATATAAAATTATGACATGTGAATATTATGAACTGGTTTACTAATTCGACTTTAAAATATAAAACTACTAGTGGAAACAACCTTGACTTCGTCCGCATGACGTTGTTTTCATACAACCCCCGTTGTACCTACCTCTATAGGGGTTGAACTTCTTCTTAGTACACCCTAAGCACCAACTCAAACCTACCCTGAAAGTAATGTCTCTTTACAGACGGTCAGGACAAAGATTTTTATAATCGGTATAAATTAAAAAATATTTCACCAATCGTGTTTCTTTGGAATAATTTGGATGGGAGTTCATTATGATTTGCGGACATCGAGAAAAAACCGGTTAAAATTCACAAAATACTTATAATTCTATTTTATTGGTTATTATTCTAATATACTTGATAGGTATTTACTTAAATGGTAGGTACTTATTTGAGGCGCAGGCTGGTTTTCCCAATTATAAAAGTACGTACCAAGTACTTAAGAGGATAATACGAGATTTACCTTAAAATAATATTATAGTTTATACACGTATTATCAATATTATCATAAATGTATTATCGTATTATCCTGTTGATACCTTATTAGTTATTTATTTCGATCATCCTGTTTTTATAGGTAAGTATAGTATAGGTCGATAGGTAAGTATATATATAAAGTACTTACCTAAACAGTTCGTGTTATTGTCAGAAACTTTATCTGTACCAATTAAAAGAATCTTTGTCCTGACTGACTGACTGACATATAGACAACGCACAGCCTGTCTGGTCGTAAAGGCGAAATTATTAGAGTAAAAGCCTCTTCATCAAAAAAAGTCATCTTGGTGTGTAAAAGTGTACCTCCCTACTAGTACACTTTAAAGGAAAGGAAAGGAATTTTCGAAATTCAACCCCTAAAGGGGTGCAGTGGAGGTTGAAGTTTATATGAAAATAACTTCACGCAGCCAAAGTCGAGCGCGTTTCGCGTTCCTGCGTCCGGGGACGCGAATTCTATAAATTGTGACAGGACGCATCATCCTCGGTGTGAAGAAATATTTTAAGGGAATATGATGCTAAACAAAGTCTGATAAACAAAGTTTGCTTTATTACCTATCCATATCATTTTGGTGTACGAGCGAGCGAATGCGATCGATGATGATAAAAAGTTTGAAGGTGTAATTGATCGCTTGCACCCGAGGATAACGCATAACTTTTCATCATGAATGCGAGAAAGTGAACAAAGTTTTATTATATAAACTGAAAGTAAATGAATTGGAACAATGAATTAATCACAAGGAGAAAAGCCACGTGAATGCATGGCTCAAAATCCTTCTTCCGGAAATGTATGGACTTGGTCAGGCTGATGATGATAATAGAGTTGTCCTATTTTCTATATCATATAAGTATGTGTATGTTTTAAATTTGCTCCGTATATTGTCGTCTAAAACATATTAGTTTTACAGGGATTTGAGTTCGAGGCCTAACTACGGAATACTTTTTTTGTAAGCTTATGGCCCAGCTGATGTAAAGTGAGAACTATCACCCACAGCTTGTAATTTCATCACACCCTTCGAACCAGTACTTACACAGCAATGCTGCTTGGTGGCAGAAATTGGCATGGTGGAAGTAATTTCTCGGATGAGCCCTTCATTAAGAGCTCTACTACTAGGTACTACTACATAGCAAAGTTTTTCTACTCTAGAGTAAGTAATGCTATTATGCACCTAAAAATCAATATAGGTAGGTATGATGAGTTGTACAAAACTCATTTTGAGCTTCTCACAACTTAGACGAAATTATAAAAATAAATACAAATTAATTTTGCTCTACACGAACACGAATAGGCATAATATCCAGTTGAAAACTTATGCAAACAGCCTCTCACTTGAATAAACACGTTGAAAAAAAAAGAAATCTGACTCTAGGGCATTCGATGAAAAATTAACAAGCACCCAAGGCAAGGTGTTAAATCGGAATGCTCGAATACGAGAGCGCTGCGAGGGAGGGCGACTCACTTGTTTTAAATTATGCTCTAGCATTGATCACGGGCTCTTGACCTACATTTACCTTCAGACTCTCTGATATAAATAAGCTGGGAGCTTAGGCAGATGGGAGATTTATTGTCCATTACTTTTACCCAAATCTAAGAACGGTTTACACCAGGAAATAATCTGTGGATTTGTCCGATGATATAGTAAGTCCCACAAGTTTGCTGTGGTGGTCCCGGTTTAGTATAGCGCCCCTCCCCTCCCATCCATCCATGGATGGATGGAGTCTTGAACCACACGCTCTGTACGCCGCCACTGCAGACGCACGTTCTTCCGCAGTGGTGGTGGTGTGCGTGGTTTTGTGAGCCCAAGATGCCGTAAAAACTATATTAAGTATTTCTTTTCGCACTCTATAAAAGAGATTGCGGTAGGGATGAGTTTTTAATAATAACAAACGCTTGGAAATGAAAACCTTTATGGGTCGTAAATAGGAAATTATAGCCTCGACTGGTGCGGGTCATTCTTACTCCGCATTTATTGTCAATATCGGAAGCGACAATCTTGCTCAGGCAACCCGATTTGACGATGCTTGAACCTATACCTTGGTTGCTTGTTTGTTTACTACCTACTCGTTATACATATACCTACTAACGTACAACGTATGTGGACAGCAAATTACTAGAAGTTAGTTTGCCTGAACTGAGATGTCCACGATCTACTTTCTTTTCTTTCCAGGTTTCTTAATTCATCACAATCACGTACCTACCTACATCCTTTTTATAAGTAAAAATGTAAGTAGGTTAGTTGTGATAGTATTTGTCTTTCGTTTGACTTTGGATTTAACCTTGGATCTTTTGACCTAAAAAAACCTACCATAAATCCGACTAATATAATGCAATGCGTGAGGCGAGTGAGCGAAAAGAGAATGCCGCCAGTATTTTAATAAGACTAAAGCCTCACACGAGAAAGCAAGACGAGTACTTTAGAAAAGTACTTTTTAAGATGGTCGAAGCTGTTACTTTGTAGTAGCTACAGCTACCACGGTAAAGTTTTTGGATTGACAATCGTGTAATTTCACTATCTCGAACGAAGTTTCATTTTCTGAATGAATGTTTTTCTCTGAATAAGAACGAGCACGAACTAAATAATACGACATTAAATTAAAACCAGTTGATGTTAAATCTTTTTAATATTTTTTTAATATCGTTTATATCGTTTATATTTGTACCAGAATACTCTTGTAGCCTGCAAGAGTATTCTGGTACATAATATCCTACAAGTTGTAGGATATTATACCTATATAATAGTGAGCAATGGCGGCCTAGGTAGCAACCCTACTGCCGATCCCAAGAGCGCGGGTTAGAATTCAGTTGTGTACCTTATGAGTTCGTAATTTGCGCAATGCACTCAAACGGTGAAAAAAAAACATCGTGAGGATACCCGCAGCTTTGTTCGTATCTACGTCTTTCCTATGAATAAGTGAACTCAGATGCTAGGATGTTATAGGTGCTGGGAAAGACTACTCTATTCCCAGGCGCTACAGCGTCCTGTTAATAGGAGCATGAATGAAAAGTCACCCCTGACGCTGTAGAAATCATCTACAATAGAGGCAAAAGTCTGTTTACTTTTTTGATAGTACCCAGCTGGTATAAGTTATCCGTTGAATTAAAGAATGGTCGAAGTTTAACAAAACAATGAGGGGAAAAGTGAGGTATTCGAATGAAAGGGAATTCGTCTACAAGACGTCAAAGAAAGGCACAGCTCGAAGGCGTTGAGTAGGTACTTACACAGGTCCTTTTCGCCCTTTGTATAAGTTCTTATAATTAACTTGGAGGACGCAGCCGTCTTCAGACTTTCCTGATTGTTATCTCACAAGTTTCGAGAGGTGGTCGGGATGAGATCAAAGATTTGGAAAGAACCGTGTGTATTTACATCGGATTATGGGCTTATGCAGTAAGAGAGCTCATAAACTAAAATATATTAAAGGTAAAAGGCTGATAAACGGCATAGTTACTTACCTACTAACAAGTAGCTAATAAACCCAGCGTGACTAGCTTGTAGAACTAGGACTGTAAGTTAGATACTCAAAATGAGACCTACTGAAAGAGCAAAAGCTAATAACAAGGCTTCGGCTTCCATAAATCCATAAGCATCATACAAAAAACATATCACGAATACTTCGGACAATAATTAAAAAAAAGACGTACGTAAGTATTCTATCAGTCATCCAGGTTTCCGTAGTACCTACAAGCAATGCTTAGTTTGGGGCTAGATGGTTTCGAGTAAAGATGTCTACGAATATTTATTTATTTATTCTGTACTCTATGCTCTGATTTCAGCGATGTTTCATTAGTAACATTCACAGCTTCCGCTGCCATTACAGATGCCCCCGATGTAGTTCAGTATGCGGCACATATTGTTGCAGGCTACAGCGTTACATTCTCTCGGGAAGTTTAGGACTGGGCCATCATCTGTAAGAGAGGTATTTTTAAGAAATGAATACCGAATGAAACCACGCCTTCCGACTGACGTTTACCGTACCGATGTATTCGTAAAGAACCAACGTCTCCGGCATAGCTCTCATAATCAGCAGGTTGAAATGGCTAGCTCGTAGAACCGACAACCAGTAGAGAATAAAGACAAACCGGAAGACGAAGCGTAGGACGTCCTCCTACCCGATGGACTGACGACATTATTCTTAGGATCGCGGAAAGTAGATGGATGGAAAGCTAGTAGTATATAAACTTTCCTTAGTTCGGGACAAAATGACGTTGCGTCAAATGTGTCAGTAATTATTTTGTTAATTTTTTACCTAACGTCAAGTCGGAAGTAGTACTTAGTAGCTCGTAGTAAAGGGCTCGTCAAGGGGTACCACAATCATTTATTTATTTATAGCACTCCTAATCTATATTGGTATTGCTAAAAGAAAAGATAACATAAAAAACCGGCCAAGTGCAAGTCGGGCTCGCGCACGGAGGGTTCCGTACCACGGAGGGGTCCTATAGTAAAAACGGCAAAAAATCACGTTTGTATGTTTGTATGAGAGCCCATTGCTGTTATAGCGGCAACAGAAATACATCATCTGTGAAAATTTCAACTTTCTATCTATCACGGTTCATGAGACGCTTGGTCACAGACGGACAGACAGACAGCGAAGTCTTAAGGCCCCGTTTTAACCTTTGGGTACGAAACCCTAAAAATATCATTTGGTGGTAACTGTATAGATAGGTACTATTTCTATCGCCAAGTAGTACTGTGTTCCAGTTTGAAGGGTGTGGGTGTCGGTGAAATTACTTACACCTGTGTGCCTAATGTTGATGGACGCAGAGTAGTACCTATGCAATGCGTTTCCAGAAACTGTGTTCAGTCATTTGAAAATATCTTGTCTGTCGGGACTTTTTTTAAATTTGGACTTGTTTATTTATATTACCAAAAAAATAGGAGGAACTCAATGATACTCAAATAAAAGGTGGTACCTTTGTTTGGTTTGAAGTTATCACAGTCGCATTTGTCACCAACACACGCGCCGCCAGGAAAGCCGAGGTTGCGACACAGCTGGTTGCACGCTTGGAAATTACAGGCGGTGATTTTTGCTTTGCTCTTCAAGCCTAAAAAAATGAAAAAAAAAACAGTTGTAGCTTACCGTTTTTGAATCACACTATACAATATCCATGTGGCGCGGCGGGCGAATGTCCGCCTGCGACGCAGGAGGTTGCGGGTTCTTGGGATAAATATTTGTACGATCTGCAAATATTTATTCCAGGTGTTTTGGGTATTTTCTATGCATAATAAAAATTATATAGGTATTTATGTAATATATTGTTAAGCTGCCAGGCTCAAATGGAATTGGGCGGGGCACGTTAGCCGGATGCCTCCCGATAGGTGGGCGAGCACCTGCACACCTTGGGTTCCTGACGGACGGCGACCTAGGGGTCGCCCAAGAAAGCGTTGGAGAGACGACCTAGACGCCTTTGAGGGGACGTGGTGGGAGAGGGCTCGGAACAGGGAAAACTGGAAGTCTTTGGGGGAGGCCTTTGCCCAGCAAAGGGGCGGGATAGGCTAGGAAAAAAAAAAAAAATTGTATTAAGTATATCAGTCATCTAGTACCCATAACACAAGCTCTACTTAGCTTGGGGTTAGATAATGCTGTGTGGATTGTCCAGCATTATTAATATTATTATTATCTATATAACGCCATCTATATACGTAGCTTAAAACTATTTTTTTTTAAACTTTTAAACTTTTTCTTTGTGAATGCCAAGGTTAGCCAAAGGCACGTCTAAATATTACATTTGGCACATACCCACATTTTCTTAGTAGTTAACATTCCATACGAGACAGGTTGCAAGCCCATCAACGCTGTCATTACAGATGGTAATCTATCTTGTAGCAGATTTTAGTAGTATGACGGAGGGTCAATATTCTGTATAAAAACAAAAGGATATTTACCATGATTTTTTAACCCGTGATCATGGCGCATGCAACTGTGCCGAAATATCGGGAAACAACTTAAACTTAAAATATCATGGTAAATATCCCGTTTCTATCCAAAATATTGATCAAAATCATGATAATTTAAAACGTTACATGACAAGGGGGTTTCATAATGAGGTCAATCTGGGCATTTACCATTTTGTCCAATGAAAACGTCACATTTACATCTGCCATCAGCACATAAGCCATCCTTAAAGCCAAGTCTGCGACAAAGTTGATCACACGCTTTGTTGTCGCAGCTGCTATGTGGCACTTCATTTTTGCTGAAGTCATCATCTGAGAATATTTTTATTGATTACTGACGCCTCTGTAGCTCAAGGTATAGAATAGAACCCCTTCTCTCATCATGGATCCTCTCATGGAAGTTGCAAGAGAAACATAGTAGTAGTAAAGCTCTTAGTGAAGGGCTCGTCCAGTAGTCGTCGGGTAGTACTACCAGCATGCCTATTTCTTGCGGTTTCGGTTTGAATTATGCGGGTGCCGGTGAAATTACAAATACATGGGGCACCTGTATGTCTCAGGTTGATGGACGCAGATCAGTGCATCGTAGGTCACGTTCCGGGTAGGTGGGTCATCTTCTTGTTCCATCAGCAAGTATTGAAAATATACATTAGAGGACGGGTAATATTATCTCTTGAGTATAACTAACACCAATATTGCGGTCATCGATCTGTCTGCTAAGCGTTACCACACTTTATCATCATCATCATTGTAGGGTCTACAGGATGCCTTAGGTATCCAATAAAACACCAATTATATCGTTACGAGGTGTAGCTGAGTCCACGCACCTGTGAGCCATCCGCTCGGTCCAAGCGCCGGTAGGCGAATGCCACCCTCAGACACTACATTCTCATCTTTATTAAATTTTTTAAAACTTCAGAATATTAACAGTTATATGCATTCACTTCAGTTATACATATTTAAACATAAGTCAGTCACTATGGAATTATCAAGCACAATTTTACTATGATAATTTAGTTGTACTTTATATCAATAAGTAAGTAAGCATAAACGAGAACTCTTTTCCATTTTCGTTTCCTACATTTTACGTTCATCGTCATCATAAATATTTACTTGCATTATTATAAAAATAGCTTGTATAACTAATTCAATTGACATATTCCGCTTATAATAAAGATTAAACATGAAATGAATACACAGTGAAATGAATTTGGTACATTATTCAAAGCCAACAATGAAATGTGGAAATGAATACATTTACAACATTTACTTTTACTAACAGTTGTATTACAAGAATAATAATAAATTTACTTTTGCATTTCCTATTTCCTATCTCCGTACTCCTTCCCTTGTTTGATTTTTCTATCCGTGACCATCAATTATACTTATACTAAGTACCTACGTTATTATAACTTTAAATGAACGCATCTCCTATCTGACTGATTTCCTCACCATATGTGTATTTCAGTAATTCTCTAAGTAAGTATGTGACCCAATCTACACAAAAATTTCGAAAAGATGCAGCTTCACTGTTGCACGTTAATTATGCGAAACAGGATATTCATGTTCATTTCCTCAATAAGTTAGTCAAGGTAGGTAGTCTATTCTTTTACTTCTATTAGAAAACCGGCTTAGAAATACAAGCAGGGTAGGTGAGAATATAACTATAGAAATAGTGCAAAATTTCTTATTTAGGTAGGTACACTTACTACTTGTACTTGTATTTTTAGATTTGAATCTATCAGTTCTATCGTCACTACGCTATCAACTAAATAGTATACTTATTATTGTGAATGGATCAAACTCCATCATTTTAGTACAGTAAAGAATAGATTATCTTTACCTCAACAACAACAAACAGATAGATGTGATCATTTGAATGATTAGAAGTCTTTAAATTAATATTACAACTTCAGTGTAACATATCACATTGAAAGGATAATGTAACCTAAAGTATAATTAGGCCTAGCACTGGACAGACTACCTTGGTAGAAATTTTCAGAGCTGAGTAAAATTCAAAAGACACAACAACTCAGGTCTTGGCCTTTGTCTGGCCTGTTGATTAGCTTCAGACTACTACTCGGTAGTAGGTACTTAACGGAGTATCTCCAAGAAGAAATCCATCCACCAATCCAATCCAAGATCCGGTGATGATATCCACAGATATCAGCGACCATACTTTGCAGCTGCAAAAGTCTCGCTATAAGTTATCCTGAATTCATAAGAAGTGGATGGCAACTATCTGTAAATATACATAGATTTATTATTTCTGTCGAACATTCCTCAATAACCAACAATGTATTACATTAAGTCGAACCAAATTTACCAACATTATCAGGTTTCTACCGGACATTAGAAAACGAAGAAGAATCCCGTCAGTCACTGGCCAAATCTACTATGACTTCATTTTAGTCGGCAGTGTTACCAAGACTTTAGCTCTTCGGGCATGCCATACAGAGGCTTCTTATGCAGAATCAGATAGACAGAGATCTCGATCCACCGAATTTACCCAAGGTGAACTTAGTTTCGCAGTTAGCAGAAAGTGACTGACGTGCATGAAAGCTTAAACCGAATTAAATATACCTCGTATTATATTATCACAATTAATATATTACAAGTATTATCACAAGTATTTATATGTGAGGTAGGGTTCAAAAGGTTTGATTGTTTTAATTTTTATAAACAAATCATTATCATCTCCCATGGAAACGTCTCGTTCAGTCTGTACCAAAGTACTCGGGGCACTTACAATTGAAATAATGTATGATTTAAAGGTATTGCTATCTTATGAAAGCAGCTGATATAGATTTTGGTAGAATTACTACAGACACATTTCATATATTCAGTAACTAGGTTCATTAGATGGCATTGTGTTAAATATATGTCAGAATTTATCAATTTGATGAGTAATGGACTCAAAGCAGGTAACTTGTAACGTTAAGTCCATAAGAGACACTATTGTTTAAGATTGCACACGACTAGTCGGTAACCAATAGATTTTAATCACTTTAACAAAACCATAGAAAACATTGACATCTTTGATGCTAAACTAGGCAGTAGTTTCAAAAACAAAAGTGTTACTACCACAACAACGAACAAAATAGAGTAAAACTCCAAGTTCTATTATTACTTCGCCAAATTTTTTTAAATTTTTATTGATTTTGTTATACCTAATTGTTTTGTGACTAGTATTTTGACTATTTTGTACTTGTGCTTATTACTCTCCTCTTACTTTGATACTAGAAAGTTACTAGTTTGATTGAAGCAATGTATTTTCCATCCTATTTGTTTTTCCTTTTAAACATAATAATAAATATTATTGTGTTAGTCTTTAATTGCCCATGTATTTTTAAGTTTGCACTAGTCGCCGACTTGGACTCGTCGATGGGTGGTGCAAATATGCCTATGCATTGTTATCTCACCTTGGGTACTCCGTGTGAGAAAGGGTTAAACTTAGTAATAATAATAATAATAATAATAACTTTATTGAGGACAAGGCTTATAATTAATACAATAAAATATAAAATAAAGTACAAAAGGATTTGTCCTGCAATCGGCGGACTTATCGCGGGTAGCGATGTCTTCCAGACAACCGTTATAATAAAATAGCCTAACCTAAACTTATACTTATAAGTACCTAAGTAATGTTTGCATCCGCGACTGCGAGGAAGAGTAGAGTCGGAATATACCAGCCCCTGAACTAGTTATAAACTGTATTTCAGGGGACGGATTCCCAAATCGACCCAGCCCTCGCTGTCGCGATGCAAAGACTTTTAGTGTGATTCGGATTCGGCACACTTATTAACTAAAATATATTACTCTGAACGTGCCTTTTTAAGTTTATACCTAAGTACGTATATAATTCTAAGAGTTACCAATTAACTTTTACCAAATTATGAGTTTCCGAAAATATTTCTTATATACTGCCAAAGGTTTGTACGTAGTTATGTGACGTATGTGAGTGAGGTGTAGTGTGAAGGTTGGTCAGTGTATTGTGTGAGAGTGAGGGAGTGAGGGGGTGTGGGTGTATGAGGGGGTATGGGTGTAAGAGGGGGGGGGGTGTGTTTATATGGATGCTTGTTATCTCAACTTTAACCTAGTAATTGTTTGAAAGGAAGTTAGTATGAAATTTGAACCTATCTCTACAAAAATAAATTAATCCAGATAAATTATATACTACTAACGGATTGCATAATACCAACGAAGTAAGCATATAACATTTAACTCAACTTGTTTTCATTTTATATGAGATGATAAATTTAAAATAGAAGAAACTGAAAACAGGAGGTTATGAATAAGTGTGTTTACTGAGTTTAATACTGTTAATTGTTAAATATTAAAAAATCTTCAGTGTTTTTGTAGTTTAGTTGTAAGAGCCACGCAGTAAGACTTGTTTTTATTGTGTGTTTATTAAGATCATAGATCTCTAAAATTCCATTTATGCGATTGTACATTTGGGGTGCAATAATGGGGAAGAAACGGCTATAAGTAGTTGTTCTGTGCTTCTCAATTACGCAGACGCGATCACATCGGCGTTTTTTGTCTTTCAAGTAAGGGTCATACGGTATAGATGAATGGATGCGCAAAATTGTTTGAAGCACGAATAGCTGCCTTACTGTGAGAAATTTAGCGTCAGTATACAAAGATGTGGTGGGATAACGATATGGTTTCTTAAGCATGACCTTAAGAACTACTCTCTGCGCTCTCTCCAGTTGCAGCATTCTCATCTTAGGGCAACCTCCCCATGATACAATACAGTATCTAAGCAATGATTCGCTTAGAGCTGAGTATACCAATTTCAGCGTTTGGAGGTTTGCAGAAGACCTGAGATTCTTAAAGATATATATAAGCTTTCGTGTGCGAGATGTCAAGCTTTCAACGTGAACTGACCAGTTTAACAATTGATCGATGAATACGCCGAGATATTTAAAGCTTTCTGTTCTAGTGAGAGCAGGGCAGGTACAGTTATCTGTCGGGTTTAAGCACTTATGTCCCTTAAGATGAAAGTTAGTTCTTGATGGTTGACCGGCTGATGTAAGTGAAAAAGTCATGTATTTCGTTTTGTCCACGTTAAGAGTAAGCAAGTTACTGTCAAGCCAAGTCATAATTGTTGTGATGGCCTTTTCTGCCATCTGTTTAGTCTCCTCCCAGTTTTCCCCATGAACTAATACGACAGTGTCATCAGCATAGCAAAATATTTGACAGTTGGCTAGAGGGAGATCGCAAAGTTCATTAATATATATTTGGAATAGGGTAGGGCCTAGGATACTACCCTGCGGTACGCCATATTCTAGAGACATTTCTTCGCTAGTGTAGCAATCCAGTTTTACGGACTGTTTGCGATTTGTCAAATAACTACTAAACATGTCCAGGGCCAAACCCCTAATACCTATGCGTGACAGTTTATTAAGTAGCAGTGGGACAGAAACAGTGTCGAACGCTTTGGATAGGTCCAGAAAGACAGCAAGGACCTTTTTTTTTATGTCTAAATTTCGGGCTATTTCACTGACCAAGCTTACAACTGCGTCTTCTGTCGATTTACCTATCCTAAATCCAAATTGGTTGTCAGAAATAAGTTTATACTTGTCGAGATAGTTAGTGAGTCTTTTGCATATGATTTTTTCTAATACTTTAGACAGCGAAGGCAAAATCGAAATTGGGCGATAATTATTAACACTGTCTTTGTCACCTGATTTGTATATAGGATGTACTAAGGCTTTTTTGAATGCATCGGGGAAGTCTCCGTTTGCTAATGCTATATTAGATATGTGTGTGACTAGCGGAACTAAAACTTGCCTGGCTAGTTTCAAGATCCTTGTGGGAATACCGTCCCATCCCACAGCGCAGTCACTGCGAAGATTGAGAATGATATTATCCACTTCAGACTCATCGGTTGGATATATCGCAAATGAGTTTGATCCTGTTAGATGTAAGACTAAGGGCGCGTACGCCGTAGTATGACACTGAATTTTATCAGCGAGAGTCGAGCCAATGCTAGAAAAGAACTGATTGACCTTACTAACTGATTTTATAGGGTCAGGATCTAGTTTTAAGAGTTCACGGGGAGAAGGACTTCTATTCTTTGTATTGATAATACTTTTAATGATTTTCCATGTCTGCTTAGGATTCTTTTTGGCTTTAAGGAGTTCGATTTGTTCGTGTTCACGCTTAAGTTTTTTAAGCAAATTATTAAGAAAGTTACGGTACCGATTGTAAGTGACCTTTAGAGCTGGATTGTTATCCTTACGAACCTTAATGTGCAGTCTATCTCTGTGGCGGATGCAACGAAGAAGCCCGGGGGTGATCCATGGTTTTAGTATTTTTTGCTTTCTTACAGTGATATATTTGGTATGATGTTCAATGATTGACTTTATTTGATATATAAGTATATTTACAGCTTCGTTAGTATTTGTTAAAAGCATGATATATGAAAAATCAGTCATATTAAGCTCTCGTGTTACGGCTTTGTAGTCTACTATTGTACGACTGGGGCTCAATTGATCTATTTCTAGATTTTTATAAAGACAAAAAAGAATCGGGCAATGGTCTGTAAGAAAGAATTTTAAAACGAGAGTGACCGATTCACGGTTAGACTTTAGTAGTAAGTGGTCTATACATTTTTGGCTATCTAGTCGGGTGGGTAGATAGTGCGTAGGAAGTAAACCATGAAGAGCAATCATATTCAACAATTCGTCTCGTTTGCATGGGTCATTGGTATTAGTTTTGATATCGATATTCAAGTCTCCCGCTATAACTATATCTCTGACATTGGCCAATGACTGGAGGATGCCACTTAGACTTGTGATGAATCTGTCAGTATTTTTGTAGGATGGTGATCTGTAGATTGCTACTACTGCCGTAAGCTTGCCAATGCGGCAGATGAGGCATGTTCCGTCATGAAGCTCCGGCTCTGTTACATTGCAGGGAATACTATCTCTGACGTAGACAACTACTCCATCATTTTGATTAGTATTGTTATTTGTTGAATAGGACACAAAACCCGGAAGAGTCGGAAGATTGGCCATTTTAGACAGCCAGCACTCTGTGAGAACAATAATGTCACATTCTATTTTAATCATGGCAAGTAGAGGTAGAAATGCATGAAAGTTATAGCTTATACTACGAATATTAAATTGAAGTATTTTGAAAGATTTTTTATTTTTGTTTATAAAGTTGAGGCAATCATCTGGTGGGCAACTAAAAGAGGGTGAGACCCCAACTGCATCAATATCACTGTATATTTCTATGATATCAGTCATCTTGATCGAATTCTTGAGCATCCCTTTTAGCTATAGAAGCACTAGTGGGATGTATTTGAGTAAATAGAAATGAGGATGTCATTGATTGCAGTTGGCGTGTACCCACCATTCTAGGGCCCGTTGTATAAGTGAGATGAGTATAGATGTTTATTATTTGTGAAGTGTTTGTGTTATGTTTGTTTTGTATAGTGTACGTCACCATTGCAGCATTTGCAACATATGTAAATTGTATTGATTGATTTGTGTTTTTATCATGAACTATTTTAAAATGGAATACAGTGTAAAAACAACTTAATATAAAAATGCGAAAATTAGAAACTAGTAGAAATAGGCTGCGCAATAGAAGAAAAACGAAAAGGACGCAGTTTGATAGGATACTACTTGGGAAACGAATACAATTTTGTTTTCCTAGTCAATCTGCTTGGTTCGTTATCTTGTACAGGGAAGATATTTGGTCTGTACTTTTGATCTCCACGGCAGGCTGTCCTTCTTCTTTCCTGATAAAGATTTTCCCACCGACAGTCCAACAAAACTTCCATTCACTATTCTTTATCAGTGTCCGTGCAAGATAGTGTAAGTGTTTTCCCTTTTTAGTTAGTACCTCGTTGATGTAGATGTTTCTTTCGTCACCATCTCCTCCGGTCCATACTTTTTTACTTTTATTGGCCACACAGTATTTTTTGAAGGCCTGTAGAAACTCGTTTTTTTTATGAAGAGATGTGTACTCAACAATTATCGGCTTCGGTAAATTAGGTTTGGTAGGCAGGCGATAGGCACTGCGCAGATCTCTTGCGTCGTATTCGACTTCTAAAGTTTTGTGAATTTGTGCTATTGCGGTTAGCATTTGTTCATTGCTTTCTGTGGGTAAATTGCTAATCTCAATGCTAGTTTCCCTCAGTTTTCTCTCTACTACTTCCACCTGGTGCTCCAGACCCTGGACATATTCTTTTGAGTTGCCTTCCTTTTCTTCTAACTTTTCAACGCGGAGTTTTATCTCAGTTTGCTCCTGTGTGATCTTTGCTATAGATTTTTTAATTTCCGAGTTAGACAAAAGTAATTCATCATTTTGCTGCTTAAGCGAGCCAATATTCTGCTTAATTTGGGAAAACTGAACGTCTTGGCTTGATTTCAGGTCCAAGAACATCTGTTGCACATTGTTAAACATCTGTTGCATAGACAGAAAATTATTTTCGGGGCTTGTTGCCGGAGATGCGCTAAGATGTCCAATATCAGGATTAGGACACTTTCTCTTACGTACATTCGTTTCAAGATCCATCATATCTGGGGTACGAGACAGCTCCGGCTGTGAGACTGCTTCGCTTAGCGGCCTTGGCGGGGTTCTTAATAAGTGCGTCATGCCGTAAATACAGAAAGTGTTCGTATGGTGGTATAATATGGTTGAATTTTGTAAAGCAATAATCAGCAATAATATAAGCAAGCGAAACGTCGCGTAGCAGTGAGCCCGTCGTAGCAGTGAGCCCGTAGCTAACTCGTAGCGCGTAGCAGTATTGAGGTGTGCGTAGGCAGTCACGTAGCACTCTATTTTCGTTGTGAGGTTGAATTTCGACGCGGCCGCTCACCAGTTCTGTAGCTTAGTTAGGAGTGTATCGGACTTGAGTGCAGACGGTCGCTGGTTCAAATCCGAGAGAAAAAGCAAAAAGTGTTCACTCACAGCTTGCAGCGACAGGGCGTTACTCATTCACGATTCACAAAAAAGCAGCTGTCCCGCTCTGGAATCGTCGTTGGGAGGGGCCTGACGTCCAAGATGTGCAGGAAGAACAAGGAATTGAAATTTGTGAAACTGTCCAATCGCGTCAAAGCTCTCAAAAATTCAGAAAATAAACTGACAGGGGTTCCCCAGCACGTCCGTTCGGTGCGGGAGCCGAAATCCGAATGAATAGTAATGAGCATTATGAAGTTATTACACACACATTTAAATACTCCTTTAAAATACCGTAGTAGGTAACCGTAACTTTACCTAAGTACTGACAATAGGCATTTAGAGGAAGTTTTCTGGTGAAGTAACTTCTGAATTTATTCAAAATAATGTTTACCAATTGCAAATTTTTTTTTTTACTAAAATATTAGTAATCAAGAAATTTCTTGATATAAATTAAACGTGTTAAAACTTTTACACTGTAACTTCATATTTCTCGAGGTATTTAATTACACCCAAACTAACGAGTCTTTCGAACATGATAACTGTTAAGTTCTTTTTTTTTTATTTATCAAACTAGGATAGTAACAAGCATAAGTAAAGAAGAGATCATACAATATAATGCTTAACTTTGGACATACGTTGCCAAACAGTGAAGTAATCACCTCAGAACATTTGTATAAAAGACATGGTGACCAGTGTCACCTTAAGTAGGTAGGTACCTATTATCGATCATTAGACTAAGTAGTTGAATGTTCTGTCCACCTTTGTTGTTTAGGAGTTAGTTTGTAGGTATCAGTACTACATTATTACTCTTTACGTGGATGTTCCATCCATTACACCATAGTTACCAGTGGTGATGCATGGCATGAGTCGAGAGTAGACCCGTTTGCTGCTGTAAAAAGCATGCAAGCATTCACAGACATACTTTTTGTCCCATTTGTTTTTGTTTTACCTTCTTTCACTTTTATTTTAAATATAAAAACATTTTTGTGCATGTTGTTTGTTTCACTTTTTGTACAGTTAGGTTTTAGGTGGTATTTATATAGCGTATATGTAAAATTTCTCTAATTTGGTAAAGAGATGTCTGCATTTGTGGTTCAAAAAGGAATTACAGGATCCAGCGGTCACGGACCAATTAATAACAAGGTAGAATATGTAATAAATTATTATAATGAAGTATTCCCCGGTGGATTTTATTGACATAAGTACTCATCTGTACAGGGTACGTTTATCGGGCTTGAGTAGGTTATCGGTAACAGGTTGTTCTAACCCATAACGGGAAAATATCTTTATAGCAGTAAGCAGGGTGTTTTACGTGAAAGCGTCGTCACAAAATATTAAGCAGGTTGTTTTAAGTGATCCGTAGGCTTCTACTTACTGAATAAATGCATTTTGACTTTGGCTATGACTTGAAAGCGTAAAATAGCCAACGCATAGTGGTAGGTAGGTTTTTAGAGTTTTCTTCTGCATCCAGCAGCGTTATGACAACAAAAGACAAGAAATTTCCCCTAGTAACTAGGGGATCTGATCAAGCAGTTGAAAACTATTTGATAGCTTATTTGACGATAACCCAGCTGAGCTGATTTACCCATAAAATAAATTGTTCAGTTGCAGGTATTTGTACCGTTTTGCGTTTAGTAACAATGGTATTGCATTGCTTGTATAGGTATACTCATACCAACTCTTCACTTTAATTTAGCTTTGGCATGGCCTTATGTAAACTGTATATGCATGGCCTTTAATTTAGTTTGACAATTTAATTGCATGACCTTTAGCAAGAAGAAATAGCATGGCTCTTTGGCCCTTAATTTTGAAAATGTCACCTGTAACTATGGTTCATTATATAGCATGGCTCTTTGGCCCTCATGGTCTTTCATCGTTATTGATGACAATTTAATTGCATGACCTTTATCAAGAAGAAATAGCATGGCTCTTTGGCCCTCATGGTCTTTCATCGTTATTGATGACAATTTAATTGCATGACCTTTAGCAAGAAGAAATAGCATGGCTCTTTGGCCCTTGGTATACCTAGGTAGGTATTGGACATTTAGGCAGGTTTTATGTACCTACCTGCATTAGAGTAACATCATAAATAACTTTAACGTTTTATAATTAACGTCGTGGCCCTTTACGTGCTCAGTGTAAACAAGGTACTTTATTGCATGGCCTTTATTGATTTTTAAAACATGTACCGAGGTAGGTAGGTACTTACATAAAATCATGTATTTCCGAGATTTACCAACAAGTATGTTGGAGAGCATGTAAGGCGGTTCAAAAGTTGCAACTCCATAGATAATATTTCTTACGTGCCATTCGTGGCCTAGATGGCGTAGGTAACTGGGTAGGCAGGCACAATTTGGCAGTGAAAGAATTACAGTGTATCTAATCTATTCACCTGGTTGGTACCTAAGTAGATATTACAACCCTTTATATTATTTGTATAAGTGTTTTATGTTACTGTAAGTATACCTAGTATCAATCCGAACAGCACATATGAACTTAATTTACTTTTGTCTAGCCCTATCGTCCACCGTTCCACCACCGACCTACACCGTAACATGCGTGCCATAGCCGGAGCGACGACGACGCGACAGCACATTCCCGACGATAACATTTCCAGCGCGGGGCGGTACACTCCCGCCTCCACAAAACGCATGGCGCGCGATTCGGCGACGACGACGACGCGACGACGGCTTTCGCAAATTTTTACTTACTGAGTGCGAGTGCGGTGCGGGTGGCGGCGCCGAACGGTGGACATACCTACGCTTCTGACGCATCAGACACGAAAATGTTATTTTAACTAGAACCGATCAAATTATTTGTGTCGGTAGGTAGGTATGAATACAAAAGGTAGACTTACTAGGTATAATCATCGCCCAGGTGGGTATTTACTTTATGCATAGCTGAACAAAACACTTTTACGATTGGTAGGTGATCTATTAATCAAAGAATTACTATCCCATGTCTGCAACATTGGATATAAAATATTGTAATTCCCTCAAGCCAAATTTTATAAAACCCGGCCCCCGTACCTTTTAAATTGATTTAAAGAGTAAAACTACTCACGTTCTCCTCAGTCGCCACTTGTAGGGTCTACAGGATGCCTTAGGTATCCAATAAAACACCAATTATATCGTTACGAGGTGTAGCTGAGTCCACGCACCTGTGAGCCATCCGCTCGGTCCAAGCGCCGGTAGGCGAATGCCACCCTCAGACACTACAATCATCATCATCATCAACCTAGATTAGTCCACTGCTGGACATAGGTCTTTAACCCTGCAAATATTTCCTCAAGACAAGTATCCATCATCATCGGTTTGAAGAAGTTCACTTTTAGACATATGGGAGTGGGAGCGAACAGTGGACTTCTTTAAACCGATGATGATAATCTAAGTTGCACTCCGTCCCTTGTTTCGAGTAATGCGAGCCTATTTTACGAGTGGGTCTTGTATGAACTCACGATAACTATGTAGTTTGTACTTGGCTTATCATTTATAAAATACGGATACTGTAAAAGAAAAAGTGCAGAGAAGGTGGAAGTCACGCGGATAAGGCCAGTGGGACTGGATAAGCCAAACCATACCAAATTTGCGCAAATATTATTTGAAAGACGACCGACGATTAATTATATTATAAGGTGAGATATTAAAATAAACACATTTAAATGGCGAAGTCTTACCATTTAGCCCTTTGAAATTATCACATTTGCATCTGTCACCAACACACACTCCCCCAGTGAAGCCGAGTTGCAGACACAGTTGGTTGCACGCGCGGTTGTTGCAACTATTCATTTTTTCATTCACAGACACATCTTTTTCACCAGAAACGCTATCTGTTGATGAAAAATACTAACTTTAGTAAAGTAAAACATACTATGACGTTAACTTTGCAATTTTAATAACCTGTTAATATGTTAATGTTTATAACTGAAGCATTCGCTGAATATGAAGCTAGTAAGACTAATAGAAATAACTTCGAGAACATTGTAAATATTGAGTGCTTGACCCCTTAGAAGTATATAATCAACTAGCAGGATATTCCCGATGGCTGGTTCTTTTATAGGGGACATATAGAATGTTAAGGGACTTTACCAGTGTAAGTAGATCTACTTACAGTAGCACTACGGTTCAGTCAATGATAGGTTTTTGTTATTTGAATCATTGACTGAACCGTAGTGCTACTGTAAAAGCAAAGTTAGCCGTTTTTGGTATTAAAAACAGGAACATTTAAACAACACTGGTAATTAATCAAAGTTTAAATTTCAGCACATACTTCACTGACATAACCTTGTGTAACCAGAATTTCATTTGATTTAGATATAAAATGACGTTGTAGGTAATTTTGTTAGATCTTAGATTCAAATATTGTTTGACATTTGCACACTATTTATAGTAAGACAGAATGGACTACATACCTATTGTAAGCCTCAATACCATGCATTGTGCATATAATAGCACAGACGGATAAACTCAGCGGTCACCCTACGGTGTTAAAAATGGGTATCAAAGTTTTTATGAAAATAAGCACCACGCAAACAATATTACATGCGATGGATGCGACTAGCACCAGTAAGTTATATTTTTGAAATGTAAACGACACAGGTTGTAGAGTAGCCCTTCTTGGCAAATTTACCAAGAAATATACCAACAATCCAAAATTAGACTAAACAAATAGAATATCTATAGGTAAGGTAACAATGTGTACTATAGTCAAAATTAATGACCATTCACCATGTAAAGATAGGCACCAGTCACCACACTTGGCAGTGTATGAATCAACGTTATGTTAATAATATTAGATCCACCAGTGTGCTAGGTTCTTCCCTTAGACGAGTAAACCAACTCGTCTGGTTGACTCATCTGAGGTTCTTCCCCACGTGAAGTGGGTGCGGTGCGGTGCGGTAATCCTATAGTGTGTGCCTTGATCCGGCCCAGATAAGGACGTCTACTCGGAAGAAGTTAAACAATTTCTTATTATCGTTTTGATTTACACTGCGTGACTTGCAGGCATCTTGACTGTGGAACACCGAGTTGCCTTCCAGTGTACTTCAAAACGATAATATTAAACTTCGCTTATCAATTTGCGAGTAGACGCCAAGATATGAGGTTGTGCTTATCTTAGTTGATCGTATTATAGGTATAACAATCATATAACAAGCTTACTTATCCTTGTCTGCATTGGATAATTTCCTATTACATAGGTGTCAAAAGTAGGTACATTGCCATTCTTATTTAAATTCATAAACTATATTTATTTAATATATGATTATGTGTAGTACATGCAATGATCTAAAGATAAACTTATTTAGTTCAGCTACAACATGCAGATTTTACAGCCGTAAAATAATAGCAGAAAAATAATATTTTATCCAAATATTAGTGGTCTGTTGCCATCTTTTCTTGTTGACTTGAAATAGACAGTGACAAGATTTTTTTAATATTTATTTACAAAAAAAAAACTTGAGTACCTATATTGTTGTTTGGGGCTTGATGATGATGTGATGATGATGATGTTTTGTAACATGTGATGATGATAATGTCTACAAATTATAAATAAGACCATAGGAGTTTTATTTGTCGTGATTTCTTAATTGAACTGGGTAATGGATTGATCGTAGTAAGTGGAAATCCGTGGCTTATGTCTACCCTCATGGGAAACAGGAAACAGGCGTCATTTCATGCATGTTTGTATGTAACTAGGTAGTTTTTTTATCAATGTTTTAAACTCTATTTGAAGATTCACCTCTACTTGTTTTGCTGACTGAACAAGCAAAAAAAGACTTTATTTAAGCGGATAGTTATTCGTTGAACGAAACTATACTATGTTACCTACCCACACAGAAGGTTTATGTTCTCTCCTAAGATGGTACCACAACACAACGTAACAGGTGGGCCCATCTCCTTATTCGATTAGAAGTGGTAGAAAATAAACCCGGACTCAGAAATCCGATATTGTAGGTACCTAGGTACCTACATCATGTAAACTTATTTTTTCAAGTTCGTTATAGTCGTGCTAAGTGTCGTTTCCTCTCGATAAACTCTCACCCAATTAATCAGTGTTAACTTTTATTGTAACAGCCAATGAGATGCAACATTATTCGATAAGCAACGATTCTTAGTAATACTGTGGTTCTTAGTAATACGAACGGAACGCTTGTAAGATATTGAAACTGGGCATAAACGCTGTGCTAGTCATAAGTTAATGTGTTTACCAATACGTCATAAGAAAAAAAAAATATATCTAAAGAACTAGCTGGCGATGAAAAAACTGGGGATAACGAATAAACTTGTGAATATCGTGAGAATGTTTTAGAAATGTATGGAAACTTAGAAGGCAGATGTAGCATACTTTGTGGAGTTCTCGTGAAATGTATTTGTTTGTTTACTGGAAACAGATTAGGTCGCACTGTCGCGGGTTGTAGACATAATTTATTCATATTTAGTCAATATGAATAAATAATGTCTACAATGCTACGTTGGTAAATACCCTACCTCGATAAATGCATATAAGTACTTACTTATATTATAAATATGGCTTACACAGGAAAAGTTTTGCCAAATTGCATCGTGTATTTTGTAAACAACTGCTGCTTTAAAAAATATGAAAATCGTAATGCGCTTCGTCCTTGTATTTGTTCTTATCAGCGGCATTGGATTAGTACCGGGTAAGTACCTACTTAAATCTACAATTGCGCAGCGAAATGACTGTTTCAAGTAAAATGTAGTTATTATCTACTTTATTACACTTTACCCCAATCGCGTGTGAGTACGATTAGCCCCCGTTTACCCTAAGGACGGTGGAAATCCCTTCCGATCTCTTAGTACCAAGTACCTACTCGAGATTTTTCGAGGATGTTTAAGGGGTAGTCAGAGGTACATACAAACTGGTTTTCTCACAGTGTTTTCGGTCAATGTTTGAGAGCACTGGCATTGCGCACATTATTTTTTCGAACAATAAATACATTGGTGCACGACCGGATTTGAACCCACGACCTTAGGATCAGAAGTCGGGGTCACTACCATTAGACCACCGGTGCTATCGGTGTCAATAGTACATACGAGTATAGCCATCAACAAAAGTATTAGCATTTTGAGTTTTTTGCAACACTTAGTTAGGTACCTAGGTTTTCTTCACGTTAGTTAGGTACCTTCCTAACTACCTAACCCTAACCTACCTGTACCTTATTCTTCATCATTATTCATGATTTTAAATCACCATATATTCTTGAACTGCCGCTGCTGACTGAACACGTAATTTGCAATAATTATTCATAGTGAATTATCATGCCTTACAGGTACCGATGGAGCTATCAAGAAAAGTGGTATATGCAATCCAGAATGTGATGAACTCTGCCATTTGCGAGGGAGAAGTGCAGGAACTTGCTCACATGGCACGTGTCGGTGCTTTTCAGTAGTTGAATCATAAAATAAAAATACTTAGATGTGTCTGATTTAGTGTCCCTATTTTTATTTTGTGTGACAATCATTTTGTGTGATAAACATAGATGTTTCGTCTCTGTCTGGTTGTTATATTGTATTCCAAGTATTTATTTACAAAAAAAAAATGTATATTAGTCATCTAGTTCCCATACAGTGTACCTACAAATGCCCACGAACATTTAGACGTAGATCATTATCAGACTGATAAAGTACACTTCTAACACAGCCCCCCCCTGAATAGGGGGTTACTGGAGTCACCGACCTGTCAACCATGGCACGTAGCTTGGTGACTGTCAGATGACCTATCAGAAATGACGTGATAGCCACCTCATTTCTTTCTATAATTTTTTTTCACATAATGCACCGTGGCGTTTTACCCAACCCACAAACAAATTAACCCAAAGGATATATAAATAATCCCCAAGTGGAGAGCTCGAAAGTTTTGCTAACTACATGTAAGGTGTTCCTGGCCTTAGGCGGATCGAAGCTTAGATACTAAGCTTGTTGCAAACTAGTTAATAAAATATATTACTTATAGAAGCGTAATAAAATTTCTTACGCAAATAACTAAGTACATGATTTTTGTAGACGTGCTTGTAACAAAGCTCTTGTGGAATTTTTTTATTATTATCAATATTTTTGCCGCCAATCTTTTATGTGAGTTTGTGGTGTAATCACAGGTACAGTAGACTATGCACCTTGAAGTCTCAGACTGAAAGACGCAGCGTGATGCTATAATAGAGCACGTTGCATATTTTGCAAAAAAAATATCTTCTATATTCTGTTCCAGTCCACCAGTGGAATTAGTAAGGGTATGCCACTTTAAAAACGCGTTATCAAAAACAACTTTTCAAATTCAAAATATTCATAATTCAAATTTTAAGTATTTTGCGTTGTTATATACAAATTATACTGCGGAAATATGTGGGAAATTTGAACAATTATTTGAACCTGATTTATTCATCCTCTAAATCTATGTGACAGCGAAGTGGTATTCTAAAAAACCTTGTTGAAGGAAGGGAACTATGCACGTATTTTAAGTATTTGGAAGTGGTATTATTACACGACGTATATTAGGAATAGTATCGATGGTTGGTAAATTTTAACTAAATTTCACTCTGGGAGTTTCACTTCATCTCTTTTATTCATCAATCTATATTGTTTTTGATGCTTACACATTCTTCGTTTGTCTCGCATCTATTTAGTATTCGGCGAGAGTGGCCGACCGAATTACTCATACCTACTTACTTACTTGATTGTTTTCTTTTTAGGTAAACACATTTTGTAAGTGATAAGGAACTAAGTTTAGAGCCAAAAGTATATTCTTTGTACCTTAAAGCTAAAATGTAAAACTAGTACCTGAGGCTATGGAATAACTATCCTCGCGTCTTTATGAAATATCAGGAGTTCAGGAGAAAATATTAGATAAACAAATATATTAGGGCCCCAAAGTCATACCATCTGCCATTTTAGTAAAGGTTAAAACTAATACCCTTTGTCAAAGCTAATACCATACCACGACGAATATACCATTTAGGTGCACCTAAGACGTACAATATATACTACCAAATACCACAATGTTATTGCTACAAAACCAGCTGTCGGTGAAGCTAAATATAGCACTGTTTGTGCATACTTCACTGATAAAATAAACGATTCATGCGAATTATTGAGTACATTCCCAACAGATTATATCGGCTTCTGCAAAAACGTACTATGTTATCTAAGATATTTTTAATCAATAAAGTTTAATCCACGTTCAGGGTTGAATTTTTAAAATAAAAATATAATCAGCGTTTAATACTTCCGAAAACTGCAACTGCGCATTCAGACCATGATTCTGATTACAAAAGAATATATAACTAGTAAAAATAATAACTAGGCACTACCTTTTTGTCGTTCCTAAGATGTTCCTTGTACAATCAGCTGCATTACATGGCAAATATTTAAAAATTAAGTGAACTCATCCTGTAATATCATGATTTTTGAGATGGATGTTTGTTACTCTTTCACGCTCTAACCAGTGGACCGATTTGGGTGAAATTTGGAATAGATATAGATTGTAACTTGGATTACCATTAGCCTTTTTATCCCGAAAAGATAACGGTAACGGGAAAAAACTGCTACGCGGGCGAAGCTGCGAGCGGCCGCTAGTAATTTTATATATATAGTTAAGAATTGTATACTTTAAAGTGCAACTGACTATACCGACAAATGGATTCGGGTGCAAAAACAGGTAATTGAGGTGAGATAGACGCATAGGAATGCCACAAAATAGGGCACCAGCAGCCGCCTGCTGCTTCGCCCACGTGGTGGTAGTAATTTTGCTAACATAAATATTTAGGTGCTATTTACGGTTTATGTGTAGGTATTTGCATCTACGCATCAAATTCATCTTTCAAGTCTCTACGACTTGCGGATTAGGCCGTACCACGCCGTACTTAGTACTTACCTTATCTTTTTCAGTCAGTAGTCAGGCATTATGTAGTTTTGATGACTTTTCGAGGTTCATTCAGGAGTAGGTAGTGTTAACACAACATAGCTCACACCCAAATGAACTAAAAACTGAAATATGCTGCGTGAAGACAGGCTCAAGTATATATATCTCAATTGATCCTTAAGAAAAAAAGTGATGTAAACAGTATTAACACTAGAAACAATAATAACTTACATATTTCTAATTTTTGACTGCAGAAAGTAAATGGATCATTTATGGGGTACATGTAGGTACGATTCTACAATAAACTTATCTCCAATTACTTAATCTTATATTATATGATATAGGATCATATTATGTTATATATTATTAATTTATCTTATCTACAATAAACAAATCTTATGAAGAAGGCATACTATGTATATCTTAGATAGCTGTGTGGCGGGTTTAGTAATGACTGTACTATTCTCTTATTTCAATTCAATACATTGTAAGCATTACTTTTAGTTGAAACGAGCTGTCTTTTAAACATATATTGTATATTATCAGTTAGTAACTAATCGCGTCGTGTGCGAACCTCCATAGAACATGTATGGGCTGTGACGCTCAGGCAACTCGTTAGTAATTTAAGTTTGTGACTTGTTCTTTTTAAGTAGCTCCATGTGAGAAGGGCCTAATGCTTTATTATTATAGGTATTGAATACACGATATAACATATGTTGAGCCATCTGTTTGTTATATTACAGTTGTATAAACAAAAATGGCTAAAATGTATGGAATAGCTCAGGTTGATGGATGCAAGGACACTGATGACTCAATTACGAGGTGATGGTGATGGTTACCACCATTAAGGCCGGCCACCACCGGCTAAGGTGTGCAGCGCGACATAATTTTGTCTACTCGTTATCTCGTGCAAAAAAGAGATATCTCTTTATATATTCCTGTGCTTACATGCCAGTGCCAAAAATCTATCTCGATGTGTCAAAATGTTTAGCTTATCTGTGGGTCTTTTATCTCAAATTCCTAAAATGTCCATCAATAGTTTTAAGCTCTGATGGGTAATTTTGGTGGTATTTTAACCATCATTACTTGAGGTCTTAGCACAAGTGTAAACAATTGAAATGAAAGTGTGTTATGAGGCATCCTGATTTGAACGAAAATGTTTCCCTTTGGTTTTGAAGAAAAACGCCGTCTTTTTCTTTAAAACCGATGACGGCTGACTTTACTTTTTTTACCGACTCGACTTGACTAAAAAGAATTTATTCAATCCACTTGACATTGGCAAAATTGGCGGCAAGACGGACAGATGCCACAAAAAAAAAAAAAAAAAGTATCGTGTCAAGCGCGATACATCTCACGTTGCACATTAGCCCAGCAGGTGGGGCATCTGACTATACCATCAGCAAGAAATATAAATATTCAGAGCAACAATTCGTTTCTAAAAACGAAACATCCTACGAAATATACCAAATTGGCGTCGACTCGGGAATAATCAATCCCGAAAAATATAAATTCTAGTCGTTCCAGAGATACGAGCAAAACTTCTTTAAAGATTTATACAACGAGTACATTTCATTGAACGGCAGCATTCCAATTAATTAAGAAGAATGGCTCGTTATGAACAACTTTGGTATACTGTCTGATACCCAGGAGTCCATGCTGCAAAGGAAAATCACAAAGCGGAACACAGCGGACAACAAAAGGGAGTTTATTAATACATTCAGGAAAGGGAATATTTTAATCAGCTCAAGCGGCGGGTCTGTTGGACTTGTTGGCACGCGGCGATTATGACTTTTGACTACTGGGTATTGGAGATGCCCGGCACCAGCCAAAGCCTCGATGACAATAACCGACAGATATACCGAAAGGCCCATGGTTTGATAAGCATGCATCGGATTGGACGACGGTGTACCGCTATCGCTACCTCGATAGCTCTATAGCAAGAATGGCGGCGGGATAGGCTGACACCCATTACTAAAGCTCTTCAGGCGGGGAACAGAAGACGATTCGCAATAGACACTCGTTCACTCTGGATATTTGGTCCATAAACCCAAGCTGCTGTTCAAAGCTCGTGAGTAGACCTACTACGGCACAGGGTGTGCAAAAGTAATAACTGATCTATCCATCGTTGAAAGAGATGTTGTGCCCTTATTTCTTGTCTCCGTACAAACTTATAAATAAAGGAAGATATTAACATTTTAGTTTTTTTTATATACAATACTGGTTGAATTGGAGAGCAAAGTTTGTACGGAACTATGGTATATTTATAAAACTGGATCATAGAAGTTATAGACTCCCGGTAAGGTAAGCACAAACTTCCTACCTCCTTCGTAACCACTTTCTCAATCTAAACGTCCCATACGTTAAGATCGTAGCTTAGGTAAATGCATATTCGTCAAAACAAGGGTTCGGGAACTTTACTCACCTAATTATATATGCATAGGTAATGCGAAATCTAATTAATTGTGTTGGAATGTAGGTAAATTGCTTGGAAACTAACAAAACCTTGTCAAGTTGTCAAGGTATTATCCCTGTATCCATGTTAAACTTGTCTTGAGTTAGCGAAACACGCCAACTCAATGCGCACGCACACTAGGCACGCACTTGTGATAAGGAGTGGAAGAAAGTAAAGATATTGGATGGCACATAGGTACAGTCAGCTGCACTAGAATGTATACAATTTGTAACTTTCTAAATGGTTTCACGGCGGTGCTACAAATATTTACACGACAATTATTCAAAAAATAAATGAGGTCATCAACTAATTTAATGACTTTTTAGTTTTAAAGGCGTAAGAGTTCATTATTTTGATGTAATACCGTTTTGAAAGTTTCAAATTGTATACATTCTAGTGCAGCTAACTGTACATCATCGTCAGTCTAAAAGAAACCCACTGCTGGACATAGGCCTCCCCATTTATTTCAAGGAAGACGATGTTCCTTACTCCATCCATTCGGCATTCCGCGAAACTATTATGAACCTGATTTCGGTGGCTGTGGTTCTTCTACGGATTTCCTCTTTTCTGATTTAATCACGTGGTTTAGCTCCTACCATTATAGCTCTCTCCATAGCCCGTTGTGCAAAGTTCAACTTGTATATACGAGTTAGGCCAATATTTAGCGACTACGTCTTAGTGCCATAGGTCATTTCTAAGTAGCTGTTTGCTGAATCTAGATAAAATTGGCATTTAATAACTCAATTGTAAATCCGCTTTTGTCTCTGACTGCACATAGAACGCTCAACTCGCTCAAGAAATTTGGTTATCTTTGCTTTCCCAAAAATCTCGCTCAGTCTATCCGTGTCATTCACCCATAATTTAAGTAAACCTTTTCGTACCCGAATCCTAAAAAGAGGGACCAATCAGTGACCGTTTCAGTAGTCAGTTTCAGTGCTTGTATAGTAAAATGATGTAAAATGGTAAAAAAATTGCATAGTGTCACTCGATTGTAACCAGTGAAATTTTAATTAAACTAAAATTGGGCCACGTTTTTGTATGAAATGGAGACGATGTATGAAAATCACATGATGTTCTATTCTTTTAGTTTGAAATGTCTGTCTCACTCTCACGGTTTGTTTATTCATACTACTACAAGTACCTACCTAACAATAAATCAAGCTTGGCTCCTTTTCACGTACCGCAAAAACTCCTACTAAAATTTCCAAATACCTAACACCACTTTTTTCCCACGGCCGCAATAAATTCCAAGGAATCGTAGCAATATATCGTGTGGTTTGCTTACTACGTGTCGTAGATTCTAAAATATGTGTAGGGAAAAACCACCCTTACGTAGACAAAACTAATGTTATAAAAGGAAGGGGTTTGTTTGTTCGTACAAAATGATCCTTTCCACATTGGACCATGAAAACAATGATAAAAACTTCATTTTAAGGATCACAAATTTTTTGGAAAATATAATATAGCCTATATCACCCGGAGATAGTGTAGCTTCCCAATGGTGAAAATTTTTTTCAAATTGGTCCAGTAGTTTCGGAGCCTCTTCAATGCAAACAAACAAACATTAATATCTATCTCTATAATATTAGTATAGACGTATAGATATAAAAAAACATATTTATGTTTTTACACAACTTTTACCTACCTATTCTTGTTGTGTAGGTTTTGAAGCTTACTTTTTTATATCTATACACTATACACATAACCCACTAAATTAAAGTTATTAAGAAAAGTAGCTGTAAAGAATCTAATCAGAATGCATTTCTCAGCGTCCAGAAGAAGCCAGGGTGTTTACTAGTTATCGTAGGTCGGCACCTAGTTTGAAGGTGTGATGCTATTTTTTATGATTTATTTACCAATGGGTCTATTTGCACCTATTTTAGGCTTGCTACATATTTTATTGTAAAGTTAACTATGTACGTGGGTTTGACTTATAAAATATTGTACAACAAAACAAGAATATAGAAACTTATGTGCTTAAATATAATTATATAGATTTTTTAGAGCCTATGTCCAGCAGTAGAGTTCTGCAGACTAATAATGATAACTTAGATAGGTATGTACCACGGTACGATTGAGCATTGTTAATTGACCAAGGTGTAAATAAAACTGTGTTCCAATATCCAAATGAAAGAACCTGAATGGCCGAAAATTTGCATTGTTGTAGTTCCTTAGATACCCTACAAACCAAAATAACATGAGCTCCTACACATAGCTAACATTTTATTAATTTTAATGACGATACAACTCAGGCAAGGACGGCAATGGTTAGTGGCACATTGGAAGCGACGTACCTCTGACTACCTCCTTAGAAATCCTAATCTTAAGAGTAGTGAGTGGGTTCTTTGCCACTAAAATATCTGAGGGAATAATGGTATTATTGATTAAATTAACCATACCTACATTTTCTTAGTGTGAATTAATTGAATGAAAGTTCATTGTAAAAATCGGAAGTTACACTATACAACCAGTCAAACAATCAGGACAAAGATTCATATAATTAGTATCGATATAGAAAAAAGATTTACACTCAAAACTGAATTCGATTGACTATCGTCTTCTAAAACGAATACAACCTTAGTAAAAGCTAAAGCTTTAAACAAAATTTGATCACACCATGCAATTAATTTAGATAACATAGAATATAATACATTAATTATTATTGAACTGACGAATAACTTGTCGATGGTTCAACTTTGAACTAACTTTGACAGCTTTTGTGAAGCCACCAACGTCCAAAGCACTGTCTACCGCTAATGGAAATTAATTAATCAATCATTCATGAATTGAGTTTAGATACCTAAATAACGCACAGATTTTATTAAGTTAACGTCTTGAGATATTGCTGTCTTTACCAGATATAGTACCACAGTAACCAACCATATAGTACCGGTGGGGGTGCCGGTGTAATTACAGGCATATGAGGCTTAACACCTATATGCCTCAGGTTGATGGACGCAGAGCAGTGTATTGTAGGGCACGTCCATAACTAACGTGACCTACAAGGCAATGCTTTGTTATAGGCAATGGTAGCCACTTAACATCAGGCGGGCTATATGATTGTTCCATTAGCAAATTGTATAAAAAAAACAAAAACCTCAGACTTGAGGCTCTGATAGAAAGTAAAGATGCAGCCACTCCTTAGAAGTTCGTACAACAAATGTGAAAGTGTGTGATTTTTCTACGAAGTGTGTCATAATGTGTGTATTTATGATACTATTTTTTTTATATAGTAATTATAGTAGTTGAAAGACTCGTCTGGGGAAGTACACACCATGCCTATTTATGCCGCCAAGCAGAAATAGGTATGGTACTTCGTTCCAGTTTGTCCACTCTGAAGGTCCATCTGATGCTAAGCGGATACCTTTGTCTATAAAGATTTCATTATCATACAGATCACGTCCACAGAGAATGTGAAATCAATTATGATTTGGCGCGTGGAACTGGCCTACGATTCAAAGGCATTTTCAAGATGCTAATAAATAAATAACTATTGGTCTCATACAAAAGCCCAAAGTGGCACAATGGGCTATGGACCGAGCTATACTGGGAAATTCACTACGTGATAGATTCGAAATGAAGAAATCCGTAGGGCACCTGACACTGACATAGCTCTCGGGATCAGCAAGATTGAAATGGCAATGGTCAGGCCATATATAGCTCGTAGAACCGACAATCTCAAGGGAATAAAGGTCCTTAAATGGCGACCACGAACCGGAAGACGAAGCGTAGGACGTTTGGAGGAGGCCTATGTCCAGTAGTTGACTTCCACATTGTTGTTAATGATGATGATGATGAATAAATAAAAACCTTTTATTCTGACTAAGCCCGATAATAAGCCACTCATTGTTATATTACCGCTGAACTCATTTGAATCACTACGCTGAATCAGTGAATCACTACGTAGAAATGGATCAAAATAGAGGATGCAGTGGCAGAACTGGCAGACACCCGAATACATCTTTCTTCATAACAAACTTGAAGCTATTAAAAACATGTGAGTAGAGTAGACAGGTTGTTCTGAAGCTGTTATACTGTGTTTTTAGTTTACCGATATGTGAAATATTATAATACTTACAACAACAACATTCATTAGTACTTATCTACGGTACTTTAAAACTATATTACGAGTTTCTGCCAGATCCGGTTCCATGTTCAAAAAGCATCCGTTAGTAGCGCTACGGATCGTACCTAGTATGATTACTCGTATTCGAAGAGACTGAAAGGCTTTTAGAATCTGCGGAGTTTGAGGCGGTGACTAGTGTCACCTTTAGGTTGATGATAATAGCTGTATCCCCCAATTGTTCTCTATGAAGCACATTCCCAGTAGGGACATCGGAAAATCACCGATCTTTAATACCATGCGCTTGGTTTTAAAATGGCGACGTGCGGTGAGGACGGGCGTTGGCGCCACGCCCAGTCCTGCCTGCCACAGCCATTACGAGAATCTTTAATATTTTAATACTCTGGATAATGCACTGCATTTTAACGTTGAGCCTTTAGACATTGTGACAGACGGATTTAATACTGGTGAAGTGAGAAGTTGAGAGGATTAAGTAACACCTACCTAAATTGCCCGCTAGCGGAATTATCGTGAGTGACATAATTTAACGTAAAATTGGCGTAAAATAAATTTAAGTTATATTATATCAAGTTTGCAAACGGTCTGTAGATAACTGAACGGCTTAATTATGTATTTTGTACATACCTATTATAAATACTTGTACCTACTAGCTGTAATTTTCTTTGCAAATAAATGTAATAATAATATATACTAATAATAACGCTGAACAATCCACGCAGCATCATCAAGCCCCAAGCTAAACTAACTTTGTTTTTTCATCCGGAATAAATATTTGCAGATGTACAAACATTTATCCCAAAGCGGGAATCGAACCCTCATCCTCCCACGCGTGGTGAGGCTGTGGCCACGGGACGGTGATACGAGGATGCGTTTACCAACTGCACTACCGATAAGTGAAGAACTTCCAAGAATCTGTTTATATATAGGTACGGCATACATCGGCGACCATAGCTATTCCTATAAAATTTGAATATTTAAATTTTATAGGAATTAGAATATATAAATAAAACCACCATGTATAATAAAATCACATTTACATCACATCATCATTCATTTTTAATCGTAATCTATAATGTATCACATTTGTAAAATAACATTCGTAGGTACTTAACAAAGTTTTAAATCTACTTTACTAAGTTTTTACAACGAAGAAAAAAAATAGTTATTTCTTACAACAACAAAATTAATACACACAATATTACACCCAGACACAGATCACAGAAGAACATCAATAGTCATCATACAAACGTTTGTTCATGGTGAGGTGAGAATCGAACCTACAGTACAGAAGGCAGAGTTACTATAAACCATAGGATTACCACAGCCGTTTACTATGCCATCAAGATTCAGCGTTTTTTTCAATTCAAACTTCAACATTAATTCGATACATAATACTATTGACTACTATAATTTTTAAATTTATTTACTATAAATTATCCTAATTATACTACAGAGAATTGCTATCAGAGAAAAACTGCAAAATAAAACTCAATATTTTAAAACCAGCAAGCGAAAGGGGGAGTCGAGTGCCACTTACCCTACCTAACTAACTACCCAATAACCTCTCAATCTTTTAAATTCAGCGTAACTCAAAATAGTTACTTACACCGTGTTTTGTCTCCTTCAATTTCTTCTTATTTCTTTCGAAACTTCCTCTTAATGTAAAAGACAAAACACGGTGTAAATATTTAAACATTACGCCGAGTTTATTAGTAGGTACCAGGGGGCCTAGCACTAGAACATTTGACATTTACGTAAGCGTACCTTGGTGACGTTTGAATTACATGCGCGGTTTATTATTAAATTTCAAATTGAAATTATCAATCGCAGAGTACTGTCTAGTTGCCGAGCAATGTAACTCTGATGTTGGTACGATACGTTTATGTTACGAATGTCAAATTTGTTTGTGCTTGGCCCTCAGGGTAAGTATATAATTACGTACGGGTACGTTTCAGATGCCATGTATTTTATCACAAAATATCGTTGTCGTTTACTAATCGAGCAAACAAAACAAGCAAATTTTTTTTTAGCGTTAGAAGAGGAGGTTGGTGAGCTTTTTTTTGAATTAATTTGACGGATACCTATCAGTGACTAAAAGAATCGTATTAGGCTTAGTTATTTGAAAACTGTTTGTACATACAAACTAACTAACCTTTTGTTTTAGAATGAGCTAAAGAGCTTAAGAATAGAGTTCTTAGTGTAGGGGTTAGAATACAGCTTGTCCGGGGAAATATTACCACCATGCATGCATTTTATTGCCTTTTAAGCTTTGGTTAAATCCTGTTGTCCCTGTTGATCTTATCCCCGTAATCAGATCATAACCTAAACTTCAACACACAAACCTCCTAAGCTTTTTGTATTGGTATGTTTAATGAGTACGAATTATAATTTACAACTATAAAGTATAATATATAATAAGTATAAGTAATGTAAGCTCCCTTTTCCCAGGCTATCACAGTCCGGTAAGGTTAAGTCACGTCCTAGGATTTTAGGTATTGTATTTTCATCGATGCGGACGGACACAGCAAGACCTAAATCTAGGGTGAAAACTAGTACATTCCTATAATTATAATTCTGTAACCAAAGGTAAAATACGCTGGTATATCTGTCGGTAGTATAGCTTTTCCCGACGCATACCTAAGCAGCAGCCTGGCATCAGATATTACATTCGCGGACCCCGTTCCGTAGTAATAGGCCTGGATCACAAGCTTGGAGCAGTAACTGGGATTCCTTGCTTCAAAATCTGGGCTATTTATCGAATACCTGATATGAATCGTTTTCTCTTCTCCGCCTGAAGGATTGTAGTAGTGAGTATAAGCCCAATCGGCCGCCATGATTGCGATAGAGTTGTTACAGCAACGGTAAACTGTTATACTTTTATCTGACTTGTGCTCTTCAAACCAATTGTGCTTAGAGATCCGACGGTTGTTATCCCTGTCGTTTTGATTTGATGACGATGAAGATGAGGATGAAAAGAAAGAAAAAAAAGAATTTCCGGTCTGTGCGACTCCGGGCATCTCGAGCACCCAGTGGTCTGTCGCCATAATAGCCGCGTGCCCTATCATCCCCGTAAATATTCCCCCTTTGCTGATCAAAACATCACCTTTCCTCACAGTATTTAGGAATGCTCTTTTGTTTTCCTCCGGACTCCGCCACATTTTCTGCCACATGAACGTATATTCTTCGATAGACATTGTCACTTTCCTTGACTATTTTTTATATAATCTTGTGGTTAGAAACAATAAGGCACTCTGAAAGAAAATGGAGATTTGTAATTCCGAATCGTGTGAATCCTTGGTATATTGTTATTTCAAAGTCATATTGGATATTTTATACAGCCAGCGTCATCTAACCCCAAACTACGTAAAACTTCTATTATGTATTAGAATTGGGGACCCAGGTACTGATAGAATACTTGTTTATGTATGTGTATAAATTATGTATTTTAAAAAACTGCTTATCTAAATATACTATAGGTACTTAGGTAAATCCCAGTTTAGATATTTAAAAAGTAGGTGAGTACATCATTATATAATAAATACACTTAAACAACCTACAGAAAAAAAATATAGTCATGTTCATCAAACTCATGACCTCCAAATGCAGATTATTAACTGAACGGTGAGTCCAATCGACTTATTTTTATTCTGTCTGAGGCTGAGCAAATGGGCCCTTTTCCCGTGCTAAATTGGGCTAATCTATGCACAAGACTTTCAAGGTCGTCTCGCCAACACAATTCGGTCGTATGATTCTATGGACGCAATGCCATCATTCCTGAGTCCACTTGACGCGGCGGTGCGGCGGCGGCGCGGCGGGCGCCTTCGGCCTTCAGAGATCAACCATTGCCGAATTATAAAAGGTATTTATAAGTATCTAACATTTTTTGAATATTGAAAAACTGTTCTTTTTTTGATTGCATGGTTTAGTAGCTCTGGGAGTGTTGACAGATGACCGGACAATAGGACCAACAAACACTGAAGGGTTCTGTTAAACAGCAGTAATAAATTACACTGTCTAAACAGCTGTAGGTACGTACAAACTTACTCATTTTTGCATTTGTTAGTTTGAATTGTGAAAGAACAAACCAGATCAATCTAAAATACAAAAAGTCAAGGATACCTACCTACTTGTTTTATTAGGTTAGAAACTAACGCTCACGTTTTTTGCAGATTATTTCCTTGCGAAGTGCGAACGGGCAGGCCAGTATTGTAATGTAAACAAAGAAGGACCGATAGAGTCAGTGTTGCTAGAGTTAAATCGCGAATTGCCGTGTTCAATGACAAAAATTGCCGTGTTTGTATGGAGTCTAAATTCAATTGCATCCCGGAAATTATAAAAACCGTGTAGTACTGATAAAATAATTTTTGTTTTTTTTTATACAACGTGCTGATGAAACAAGCAGATGGCCCACCTGATGTTAAGTGGTTACCATCACCTATAACAAAGCATTGCCTCGTAGGTCACGTTCGTTAGGAACGTCACCTAAAATACACTGCTCTGCGTCCATCAACCTGAGGCATACAGGTGTTAAGCCTCATGTGCCTGTAATTACACCGGCACCCACACCCTTCAAACCGGAACACAGCAAGCTGCTTGGCGACAGAAATAGGCATGGTGGTAGTACTGCCCCGGACGAGCCCTTCACTAAGAGCTCTACTACTACGATAAAATAAACCTTTTTCTCAAGAATATTTAAAATTTCTAAAACAAGTTCTTCGTTTGTGGAAAGTTCGTTTCTTTTTTTATGGTTGTTATAAATGAATTCTTTTATTAGTCAAATATAAATTAATAAATAAATATTTGTGGACATATTTACAGAACATCATCTAGCCCCAAACTAAGCATAGCTTGTACTATGGGAACCATTTCGGTTTCTTTTTTGTAAATACATGCTTAGAATACAACACGCCATAAAAAAACGAGTGTGCTTTAGACCATACGGCTGAAGTAAAACTTCTTTAATATACGAAACGTAACTGGCTATGATAGAAAGAGAGAAAGAAAACACTGCTTTCATACCCTCTCCATGGTAGTGGTAAACGTTTAACGCAACCTTGTTGGAAGTCACATAAGAAGTATTACTTCAAAAAACATAACTTGTAAAGAAACAAGTCTCGCAACTGAATTCTTCTACCGTAAAAGTTGTGAGATCCATGTAATATCAAGTTCAATAAATAGATTGACTTGGTCTGAAGTGAATAGCTTACTTATTTTGCAGTTTTGATGTTGTTTACCTCAGTAAAGCCTTTCACAGTCATCATTTCACCCCTTATGAAAATCGTAGATTCTGCTACGGCTTTGGAGCAGTTGATTTGCAGTAATATTTGCCAAATTACCGTAGAAGATAGCAACTGCCATAGCAATGGCAACACTAAATAGCGCGCGAGTTTGCAGTACTGACAACATACTAAATAATCAAGCTTTGCGTTCCGTTTCATGAAATTTACCGACGCGTGTAGAGTTTGTTCTATGGAATCGTGACGTGTATTTTTGCTAATCTATAAATTGATTGTAATTAATACTATGCGTGAATACTGTGATACCAGTCCTCAGCTGTCGTATAAATGGTAAACAAGCAAAAGATACATGCCCCTAAGCAATTTTAGAAAAAAAAAAAGATATATCAGGTAGGCCTAAGTAAAATTAATTCCCATATGTAAGTATTCTACCAGTTATCTGGTTCCCATAGTACATACAACCTATGCTTAAGTATGGGACTAGGAGATGTTTGTACAATAATGTCTACAAATATTGATTACTAGCTGACCAGCTTGCGACTTCGTCTGCGTTGTTCTTTGAATTTTTAATACAAACTTTATCCTCTTTTAACACCCGTTTTAAGGATGAGAGCTCAATTAAACCCCAACCAATAAGCTAACCAATTCTGCATATCAAATCAACATCAATTCAGTAGTTTTTGCGTGATGAGTGTACAAACAATCATACAAACATACGACCATATTTTTATAAAGACGACTACTTCTACAGTTTTATTATTGTATACCTATATTATATTATTTATGTATTATGTATTAGTTAGTTAGTTATTTTATCGTTGACACCACAATAACAACTAATATTACCACAGTAAAAAGACTGACTTCCAGCTATGTAAGAAAAACAATTACTGGTTTTCCTAAGATCGTGGGTTCGAATCCGGTCATGTACCAATGGGTTTTTCGTTCGAAAAAATTAAGTGTGCAAGAGCTCTTAAACGGTAAAGTAAAACATTATGAAGAAACCAGTTTTAGTAGTAGTAGAGCTCTTTTTGAAAGGGCTCATGCGCGGTACTACCATCCGTACCTATTTCTGCCGCAAAGCTGTGATCCAGTTTGAAAGGTGTGGGTGCCGGTGAATGACAGGCACATAAGGCTTAACACCAATATGCCTCAGGTTGATGGACGCAGGGTAGTGCATCGTACCTAACGAGTATGACCTACAAGGCAATGCTTTGTTATATGTGATGGGCCATAAGTAGTATAGATTCCCCGGTTCTGGCTCACCGGCTGGCTCACTCAAAACGTGTGGGGAAAAATAAAATCTGGGAGATCACCGGCTAAAAAAAAAAAAAAAAAAAAAAAAAAAAAAAAAAGGTTTTTGGGGTCGCTGAGTCGATCTGTGTGGTCCATTTTGCTGTAGCTGTAACGCATCGGGAGATAGGATTCAGCTTCTACAGGTCCTACTTCGTTAGCTAATCACCCATTAGCTGCTAATGACTCCACACGCTCGGATTTCTATTGTTACTAATTACTTTACGCGCTCGAACATTGCATTGTTTACTAATTACCTAGGTGATTAGGGTGTCAATCGTGAAATTAAACATGCTTCATTCTATTTCACATTTTTATTTTCCTTAAAACAGATTTTAAATAATTTATACACAAATATATCGTTGTTTAGCTTACTGCTGCGAAATAATTTTACAAAATCCATCATACTATTTCCGTAAAACTTGTAATATAAATATGTTAAGCAATACTCTCCACAAACTGAAGTGAAGTCATGCTGAAGTCTGTACCTATTAAAATCCCACTGTCTTGTAGTCCTGTTCAAGAAACTTCTATGATATGCCGGAGGTGGTCGTCCATAGGAATCAAAATACTGACCAACTCCATTACTCTCTATGTGAATGGCTATCCAATGAGAGCCTGGTTCACTGTCGGGGTCCAAATTACTTATTAAGTATATTGGAGTGTTAATATGTAAAGGTAGCCTGTTTGCTGGATAAACATGTTTTTGTAACATAGGATGTATGAAATGCAAATATTTTTGAATTTCAATTGTGTTCATCGTAAAGTTGTGATACGTTCTATCTTCAAATTAATAATGTTAAACTAAATAGGCTGAACTTCTTTATAAAGTGTGTGGGATAAAATAAAAAGTATTAGAGTAATGTGCTTATGTTTTTTTATTTAATAGCTTTTTAAAACTAGGTTTATACAATGTCAACTTAACTACTATAATCTACGGTTACATTACGATTCTTATCTATTTCAATAACATTATCAAATTCTGCATAAACAATACAGTTAATTGTCTGAGTAAGTGTAGATTCAAATCGAACCTCTAATCTAACACTACCATGTTTTATAAGGTTCCAATGGGTATTTGAATTAGAGCTGAGATCAGCTGTTAGATCAAATGCTAGCAAACAGTACCCTTTTGCATATTGTTCTCTAGATATCCCATTACCTTCATTGAGAAAATGTATACCTGTCCCCGAAAAAAGTGTGTGATAAGCTGCAGTAAAAATATTACTCTCAAACGATGGTTGCAAAGCTTTTGAAGGTATTTGCTGACCATCAATGTATAAACAAAATGTACTCAAATCATAGTTTTCAAAATTAAATGGGTTTTTAGTCAAACTTCCATTAAATGCTGCATTGTTTACAAATCCAATAATACATCTTTTAGGGACTTGCCCCAGAAAAATATTATCGAGAGTTTTACCCTGAATACCAGAAGGTATGGTTAACACTTTAACTTCTGCTCGAGTAATAGGATATTTAGCAGTTGTAGAGGCTAAAACTTTTTGATGGGCTAGTAATACAGTTGGATTGATTCGTGCTCTACGAACAATAAGAGTCGCATCTGTAATGCATACTTTAAATTTGAAATCAGATGAAGAAGCCATAAGATTAAATGTTTCCCTAGACCGAACTAATTTTACACTCATTTCAACCCCATTAATTAAAAACTTTTCCTGGTTAAATATATCCCCATGAAGATGACCAATCATTTCTATCTCTTTACTTTCACATGCTAGCTGTTGTCTTTTAGTAAATCCTTCATTTTTTTCATCGCTTGAATTCATTTTATCAGCTGTATCTTGATACCAAAGAGCACAAGTCAAGTGAGAATCTTTGGCTGCAGGAGCATAGTTTAGCAAAGTTTCTATGTAAGCACGATATGCATACGTATTGTTTGGAGGTGATACAAGCTTCTGATTCAAATAAACATCTAGTTGACTGAAGAGTGAATGAAGCCAATTATTAACTGGAGCTACAATGCTTGATGCTGCTATTTTAGTTGAGTCCTGATTGACTATTTTGGCTTTTATGTGTAATAAAGTATGGGATAAATCTATATAGTCATCCCCTGTCCCTGGTACTTGAAATTCTATGGGTCCATCATCAGCAAGAGATGAAATGGGTTTGTAGTGTATCCATAATCCGCTTTCTATGCTGGTTTGTGTAGATGGTAAGGCGAATAAATCCAACTCTGATTTTATACACTCACAAGAATGACTATGTAAAAACGACATTTTTATTTAATTTTATGAAAATATATCTTTTAAATTGTCAGTTCTTGATTTTTTAGTAGCTTTCACTTTGGCAGTTGACGGTAGACTGTATGAAGAAAGCCGTTTCCTTTTTGTTATATATCCTGAGCCAGACATATTTAATTTATCTATTTTATTATCTGCTTTCCTTTTAAGATTTGAACTTGCTTCTTTAAGCCGAGTTTTGATGGAATCCTCCATAGGGCGAGCGCTAACCATATCCGATAGAAGACCAACACCAGCGTTTAAAGCCTCTTTACCTATAACTCTAGCACCACTAGAAAGTAATGGTAGAACAGATCTAAATAATCCACCTAAAAAACTACCGATGCCATGACCACGTTGATAAGGTGCTCCTTTATAAATCACTCCAATCCCAGAACCAGCTTGATGTGAGTAATAATGTTCATACGGGCAAGTTATGTTATCACGAGAATACATTATATTTTTCTGAAATGAAGCTTAACACACACGGTTCCAAACTGGAATGGTATTTTTTGACCCGTGCTGGATCTTATATCTACTTCAATGGTATCAAACTCTCTACGCATAACAGGTAAGTAGTGAGGAGGTGAAAAAACATGCATTTTATTTGCTCCATAAATATACTTCGCAGGATCCAATGGTATAATTCTTAATAAAGGTGTCATAACATCCCCCACTATCTGAGGTTCAATAATATCACAATAAACAAATAATTGATACGGTAACCCTAAATGTAAATTTGCAGGACATTTACCTAAGCCATTACCTACAAGATTTCTGTTAGGTTCAAAACCGAGTTGTAAGCCTAACTTAGGTGATAATGTTAACGATTTAATAGATTCATCCATAATAGCGGCAGACACAAACTTTGATATTTCATCATATCGAAATTTAATTTTCTCCTTTATACTATTTATTGCCGTTAAAATATGATTAATATTATCATAATTTGTTGCTGGAATGTGAGTTTTATAAAACACCAATGAAGGTTTTACTTCGTGCGGCATTAATTTTAGTTTTGTTATGTAAATGACATTTTCATGATCTTGCACAGTATACATTGTGCAAGGGTATTGAAATTCAACAACTCCAACGGACCATTCTCCTTCAAGTTTTATAGATTTCGGTAATTTTGTTGAAAATCGTGTAGTCATATTCTCTGGAAAATATTCCATGGAACTATTACTAAGTAATGTTAAATAAAAACTTTCTTTTATCATATTGCTTTTAATTCAGAAACTGAAATCCAACTATTAAATTTATCTGGATAACCTTTCCACTTCACTAACACTTGCTTTCTGATACCAGAATAGCGTGAACTTATTATTTTATCTATTTTATACTTTGAGGTGGAGTCATAAAACACCTTTTGTAATTCCTTTTCATAAAACGTTCCAACTATAGCTTCTTGTTTTAAATCTTCTAGTGTATACACAACTAATGGAGATCGTTCTATTATTGAAGTTACCATAAATATTTCATCACTCCAGTTGGATTCATAACCTTTTTGAAATATATGCTTATACTTCGTTATTCTTACATAATCTCCAATGCGAAGTTTTGGTAAAGCTGTACTTGTGATACTTTGAACATTTTTTCTATCATACAAGTTATTCCATACTGTTATTATATTATTCGTATTTACATCACAAGGACACATCTTGATGCTTGAATGATAGCTATGGTTATAAGCATATATTAGATCTTGTAAAACATCAATGTATTTATATGTATTTTTATAGGTAAAATAACGCCACATTCTCATCTTGAGTGTTCTTTGAAATCTTTCAACAACGCTAGCTTTAATATCGGGGTTATTTGTTGTATAATAATTAACATTTTTCGACTTAAAGAATATTTGAACATCTTTTGAAACAAACTCAGTTCCTTTATCTGATTGTATATGAGTTGGTGTTGTATTAGCCTCATCAAAAATGCTTTTAAAACATGTTTTAATGGTTTCAGAGTTTTTACTTTTCAAGGGTCGGGCATATGCATATTTGGTAAAGACATCAATAACACAAAGAATGTAATTAAAACCATTGTTATATTTAGAATAACTTCTCATATCGCTTAAGTCAGCTTGCCAAAGTTCATTAAGATTAGATAAGACATATCTGTTTCGTGGAAATTTTCTGTGAACCGGTTTATGTAGTGTGTAGGTTTCTTGTGATTGTAACCAACTTTTAACATCTTTTCTATTCATTTTACCTTTCATAGCTCTAGCTAGTTTATCAATACTAGCATACCCAGCGGGGTGCGCTGGGTTATAGTAGATGTTGTTTATTTCTAATAAGGACTCCATTTTTCCCAATCAATCTTTTGTTTGACTCTTCTAGTAACTGGTGTTGAAAACACCTCCTCATATGGTGAGTCTTCCTCTAATTCATTTACCTGAAGTTGCTTTAAATAATGGAGTCTTTTTGGATTTCCAATGTAAATTAATGGTGTTTTAATATCTTTCAATGCTTGTGTGAATTTTTCCCATCCTATTGGATCATTATTTTTGAGTGGTCTCAAAGAATCATTTACTAAGTCGATAATATTACTTCCAGGAATTTTTTCGTTGCCTACAGTGATTGTACCGTCATCATCCCAGCAAATTTTGTTTTTATTCGAAGATATCAAATATAATAATCTCTCACCTTTCTTTGCATATGTTTTAGGTACCAAGCTGAGTATGTGCTTAGGAGAGTAAATCGAATTTCTATTCAAACCAGAAATTTCTTCTGGTTCCTCGTCTTTGTTTGATGTCTGATTAGCAACTACTTCTTTTACATCGATGTTTTTGTTTTTACTATCAATTATAACATCATCTGCTACCTCACCCCCGCTCTCTGCTCTCGGAATATTTGAAACTATAGGTATTTCAAGAGGTTGACGTCCTTCTTCGGAAAAATGTAAGTATCTTTGTAAAATTTGTAAATATAACATACATTTTTTTCTATCTTCCATGTCACTTTTCAAAATATTTTGCATTTCATCGTCTAATCGTGACATTGGGTTATCAACGGAATCATGTTGGTTAATTTTTTCGATTACACTTGGATCAATTAATAACATTTTCTTAGCGTGTTCCATTTTTTCAAGCAATAGAACCAACTAATCCACTCAGAATTGATCCCAATATTATAGGCAAAAAAGATCCTCCTTTTTGAACAATCAAACGTTTACGAACTTGTTTAGTACTTTTTCGCACTAGTTTGCGAAGCAGGTTTTTATATTTTTTTAACTTTTTCTTAGCTTTTTCTTCTAGATATACTTTACCCCTTAAAACGTTATGAATGCATTCACAAATGCAATTAATTTCTTCTTCATCACAAGATTTTAAAATTGCTTTCTGATATTTTGGTTTAAGTGTATGCAAAGCACTAAGTAAATCTTTATGCGTCTTTAAGCTCTGATGCATTATTTATGAATGACAGAAATTTGATGGTTCTTTGCATATTTAAATAGTTTTGTTGGAACATAAACAGTGCAATATCTGTCTGAAGGAAATATTTTGGTTTTAAAGCGGCATATGTCGCTAGTGTCTTGTTTTAAATCTATCATCAAATAACCATGAGCCTCTTTAGTTGCATCTTTGTATGAATCTTCCATAAATTTTGTATTTTCTGGTGATACTTGTCGTGCTAAATATCGAATTTGAGTTTTATCACGAGGATTTTTAAAATAGATGATGTAACCAGAGTTCAAAGATATATCTCTCTGACCTTTACCTTGATGAAATAAGTTTTGTGTTATATAGAAAACACTTAAGTTTCTATGATGACTACCTTTTGTAAATATATCAACAATGCGTCCATCGGATTCTCTCATGAGATCATCAATGATTACTAGCTGAGCCTCTTTTCCATCAAACATGCTGAGATCTGGTATCCCTTGACAATAGTTTATATTTTTGAGGTTATACAATGGTTGCATTTCATCAAAACACCAAGTAATTTGAATAAACTCAACACTACAAATTTCTTTTACATACTTTACAAAATTTGTTACGAAATTAGATTTTCCACATCCACTTGGACCGGCCACTATTGCAGTAAATGGATGAATGAAATGAAACATTTTTAATGCGAGTGTTGATTGTTAGAGGTTTGTGAAAATAATGAGACAATTTTCGAATATCAATTGTTTATATTTCATTAACAAGTTTCTTTTACAATACAGAGAATATGACTACACGATTTTCAACAAAATTACCGAAATCTATAAAACTTGAAGGAGAATGGTCCGTTGGAGTTGTTGAATTTCAATACCCTTGCACAATGTATACTGTGCAAGATCATGAAAATGTCATTTACATAACAAAACTAAAATTAATGCCGCACGAAGTAAAACCTTCATTGGTGTTTTATAAAACTCACATTCCAGCAACAAATTATGATAATATTAATCATATTTTAACGGCAATAAATAGTATAAAGGAGAAAATTAAATTTCGATATGATGAAATATCAAAGTTTGTGTCTGCCGCTATTATGGATGAATCTATTAAATCGTTAACATTATCACCTAAGTTAGGCTTACAACTCGGTTTTGAACCTAACAGAAATCTTGTAGGTAATGGCTTAGGTAAATGTCCTGCAAATTTACATTTAGGGTTACCGTATCAATTATTTGTTTATTGTGATATTATTGAACCTCAGATAGTGGGGGATGTTATGACACCTTTATTAAGAATTATACCATTGGATCCTGCGAAGTATATTTATGGAGCAAATAAAATGCATGTTTTTTCACCTCCTCACTACTTACCTGTTATGCGTAGAGAGTTTGATACCATTGAAGTAGATATAAGATCCAGCACGGGTCAAAAAATACCATTCCAGTTTGGAACCGTGTGTGTTAAGCTTCATTTCAGAAAAATATAATGTATTCTCGTGATAACATAACTTGCCCGTATGAACATTATTACTCACATCAAGCTGGTTCTGGGATTGGAGTGATTTATAAAGGAGCACCTTATCAACGTGGTCATGGCATCGGTAGTTTTTTAGGTGGATTATTTAGATCTGTTCTACCATTACTTTCTAGTGGTGCTAGAGTTATAGGTAAAGAGGCTTTAAACGCTGGTGTTGGTCTTCTATCGGATATGGTTAGCGCTCGCCCTATGGAGGATTCCATCAAAACTCGGCTTAAAGAAGCAAGTTCAAATCTTAAAAGGAAAGCAGATAATAAAATAGATAAATTAAATATGTCTGGCTCAGGATATATAACAAAAAGGAAACGGCTTTCTTCATACAGTCTACCGTCAACTGCCAAAGTGAAAGCTACTAAAAAATCAAGAACTGACAATTTAAAAGATATATTTTCATAAAATTAAATAAAAATGTCGTTTTTACATAGTCATTCTTGTGAGTGTATAAAATCAGAGTTGGATTTATTCGCCTTACCATCTACACAAACCAGCATAGAAAGCGGATTATGGATACACTACAAACCCATTTCATCTCTTGCTGATGATGGACCCATAGAATTTCAAGTACCAGGGACAGGGGATGACTATATAGATTTATCCCATACTTTATTACACATAAAAGCCAAAATAGTCAATCAGGACTCAACTAAAATAGCAGCATCAAGCATTGTAGCTCCAGTTAATAATTGGCTTCATTCACTCTTCAGTCAACTAGATGTTTATTTGAATCAGAAGCTTGTATCACCTCCAAACAATACGTATGCATATCGTGCTTACATAGAAACTTTGCTAAACTATGCTCCTGCAGCCAAAGATTCTCACTTGACTTGTGCTCTTTGGTATCAAGATACAGCTGATAAAATGAATTCAAGCGATGAAAAAAATGAAGGATTTACTAAAAGACAACAGCTAGCATGTGAAAGTAAAGAGATAGAAATGATTGGTCATCTTCATGGGGATATATTTAACCAGGAAAAGTTTTTAATTAATGGGGTTGAAATGAGTGTAAAATTAGTTCGGTCTAGGGAAACATTTAATCTTATGGCTTCTTCATCTGATTTCAAATTTAAAGTATGCATTACAGATGCGACTCTTATTGTTCGTAGAGCACGAATCAATCCAACTGTATTACTAGCCCATCAAAAAGTTTTAGCCTCTACAACTGCTAAATATCCTATTACTCGAGCAGAAGTTAAAGTGTTAACCATACCTTCTGGTATTCAGGGTAAAACTCTCGATAATATTTTTCTGGGGCAAGTCCCTAAAAGATGTATTATTGGATTTGTAAACAATGCAGCATTTAATGGAAGTTTGACTAAAAACCCATTTAATTTTGAAAACTATGATTTGAGTACATTTTGTTTATACATTGATGGTCAGCAAATACCTTCAAAAGCTTTGCAACCATCGTTTGAGAGTAATATTTTTACTGCAGCTTATCACACACTTTTTTCGGGGACAGGTATACATTTTCTCAATGAAGGTAATGGGATATCTAGAGAACAATATGCAAAAGGGTACTGTTTGCTAGCATTTGATCTAACAGCTGATCTCAGCTCTAATTCAAATACCCATTGGAACCTTATAAAACATGGTAGTGTTAGATTAGAGGTTCGATTTGAATCTACACTTACTCAGACAATTAACTGTATTGTTTATGCAGAATTTGATAATGTTATTGAAATAGATAAGAATCGTAATGTAACCGTAGATTATAGTAGTTAAGTTGACATTGTATAAACCTAGTTTTAAAAAGCTATTAAATAAAAAAACATAAGCACATTACTCTAATACTTTTTATTTTATCCCACACACTTTATAAAGAAGTTCAGCCTATTTAGTTTAACATTATTAATTTGAAGATAGAACGTATCACAACTTTACGATGAACACAATTGAAATTCAAAAATATTTGCATTTCATACATCCTATGTTACAAAAACATGTTTATCCAGCAAACAGGCTACCTTTACATATTAACACTCCAATATACTTAATAAGTAATTTGGACCCCGACAGTGAACCAGGCTCTCATTGGATAGCCATTCACATAGAGAGTAATGGAGTTGGTCAGTATTTTGATTCCTATGGACGACCACCTCCGGCATATCATAGAAGTTTCTTGAACAGGACTACAAGACAGTGGGATTTTAATAGGTACAGACTTCAGCATGACTTCACTTCAGTTTGTGGAGAGTATTGCTTAACATATTTATATTACAAGTTTTACGGAAATAGTATGATGGATTTTGTAAAATTATTTCGCAGCAGTAAGCTAAACAACGATATATTTGTGTATAAATTATTTAAAATCTGTTTTAAGGAAAATAAAAATGTGAAATAGAATGAAGCATGTTTAATTTCACGATTGACACCCTAATCACCTAGGTAATTAGTAAACAATGCAATGTTCGAGCGCGTAAAGTAATTAGTAACAATAGAAATCCGAGCGTGTGGAGTCATTAGCAGCTAATGGGTGATTAGCTAACGAAGTAGGACCTGTAGAAGCTGAATCCTATCTCCCGATGCGTTACAGCTACAGCAAAATGGACCACACAGATCGACTCAGCGACCCCAAAAACCTTTTTTTTTTTTTTTTTTTTTTTTTTTTTTTTTTTTAGCCGGTGATCTCCCAGATTTTATTTTTCTCCACACGTTTTGAGTGAGCCAGCCGGTGAGCCAGAACCGGGGAATCTATACTACTGCCATATGCTTGTTCCAACAGCAGTAGCATAAAAAAAAGAAACTAAAGTTAGTATTCTATCAGCAGCGATGGGCTTGCAACCTGTCACGTATGAAATAACAGTTACTGCAAAATGTGGGTATGTACCAAATGTAATAGGACGTACCTCTGACTACCCCTCTTATACATCCTCGAAGAATCTCGAGTAAGACTTGTTTCTTAGAGATCCAAGAGGATATCTTGGGTGCTTGGGATAAAAGTGCTAATGCTGTTTCTTTTTTTTTCTTTTAGTTTCTAAACTAACGGATGGAGCCACAGATGTCATACAGAGGTCATAGAGATAATATTACATATCAGTTTACTTAGTACAAACAGGGCTTTGCATAATACGTAAGTATCAGATTTAATTTTATAGTGTCAGTGAATTTGCTTGTTGATTTTGGTAATTATGGCTGACTGGGTTTTATTCCTATATAAGAGTTTTTAACAGGAATTTGAGAACACGTTGTGTAAAAACTGTAATTACCTACTTACCAGGTACCTACGTCTAAAAGGGCCATCTTATCCTAATAGTTAGGTTAGATAATTAGGAACTGCTCATAAGCGGTTGGTGTGATTGATTTTATCATAGGCACAAGGGCCTCAATTATGTTGAAAATTAAGTACAGTAGCCGAGTAGGTAGACCTTCTCACTTGAGAGCTGATGAAATCATAAGGCTTCGTCTTTTTGCTGCGAAATGGTCAGAAACTAAACTGTGACGATATTGTGCGCACTAAATGAGAACGCCCCTACTGAATATGAGGGTAGTCAAAAAAAGGGTCAGCCTTCAACTTCAACACATGTTATGAATAGTGATCTGACTTCGTAGTGATGTCCATATTTATGAGAAAACTTTTAGCGCTAATGTTGTTAACCGCTGATCAATCCATAATGTATTTGACTTCTACACTTGGTGCAATGAACTTAAATGTTTTAATCTTCTTACTATTTGTGGCTTTAAACAATTTCAAAAAGGGTTTGATACTTTTACAATTTGATTGTGGGATGTGTATAACTTTGATGTTAACAATTTAAAGTTGGGAAACTGATCAGAAATATTTCAGCTGGCCACAGGATAAATAATATAGTATACGAAATAAATAATAGTAAGTTTTTACTGTCGTGCTTATATGACTGTCATTAGCATTTAGTTTCTTGCCTGTTCTTTTAGGCTTGGTGGCGAGGAACTGGTGCCTAAATTCATTTAGCTTTAAGGCAATTTAAGATGATACCTGAATATAATCGAATAAATGCACTTTGGCTTATAGAATTGTAGTCGTGTATTCCTTCTATACACTACATTTCGGAGAAACTTGTCTATATTAAAAATATACTATCGTACCACAAACTGGCCGTAGAGACATGAACTTTTCAAGGTATATTTGATTTGGTGAGGTTTACTAAAGAACTTTAGGGGATGTAACGGAGGTTGAATCAAATTGCAGCGTGCGGATAAATTCGCATGTATCCACTAGAGTAATATAAAACTTGCTTTATTAAGTATGAACTCTTTTTAACTTTCAAACTCTCTTTGACTCTAATAATCAAAAAATTTAAAAGAACTGCTTATCTGTAAGTAAGTTGCGAATGTTATTTCAGTGTAGGTATATCTGTATAACCACAACCGTAAATATACCTACAAGTATGTGTAACATAAATCATAGCCGGTGGTATAACTCGAGTGCAAAGTCTGTCCAACTTTTGCCTCTGCTCAGAACATGTGCCGAGTTCACGAGGTTCTGTATTAACTGTGTATTTGTTTTCATCATCCACTGATATCCAGCCGCAGGCGATCGAGCAATTTAACTTTAGTGTAACGTTGGCTTGTTTTGTACCGACACTTTAAAGTTAAAGTTTTTTTCAGTGCTAAAGCTCTAATATTTTAATTATTGTAATAATTTATGAGCTCAATGTATAATGTGATGATAAAAATACATCTATTAAAGGCATCTAAGGCGTTGTCCTAACAGAACGCGAATGCGCGATCATCGTAAGTTCGCGCGAACTTAGTTTGTACGAACGCGCGATCAAACATATTGAATTTGAATAGGTGTCCTAATTGAAATTCGTGCGAAAACGTCGGCGTGGTACCGCGCCCGCGAGATTCGCGTAATCGCCTATTCGCGTTCTATTAGGACACCCAGTTTTTGACGTCGCGCGAACACGCGATGGTCGCATCGCTCGCATCGCGCATTCGCGTTCTATTAGGACAACGCCTAAGACCACTTCCCAATCATGTCCCTCTATGTGATGCTTTAGTGACTAAGGCAAGTCTTTACGCGGAGTCGGTTTTCCCAGTTTTTATGCGTCAGCCTATGTCCAGCAGAAAGCTTATTCAGGCTGAGGCATTAACTTTCTCAGCATACGCTCGGGCAGCAAACCACGACCTTAGAATCAGGAAGCAGAGTTGCTTGTGCTCTCAGTAATATTGTGATACTAAACAACTATGTATGTAAACGCTTGAACACTATAAACACAAAATGGATTTTTGTCGGAAATGTTTATCGCATTTTTATTACTTTGTTCAGGGTTGGGAATCGAACCTCGTTTACGAGGTCCAAACCATAAACTAACTCGAACGAGTTTTCTTATGGCTGTTAAAATATATAACAAAAATGACATTAAACTGATGTGTTTAGATAAGTTTCAGCATGGAAATTGTATTTATGTTTTTGTTTACGATTATTTGCATAATTTTTACCCATTGAACAGAGCCTTTATGCTCACAACCATTCAAGACAAATTTAATGTGACTGAACGAGATGCCATTTTCTTAGAAACTGAAGACATATTGATTATCGCCGTAAGAGCATATTGTATCTTTTGATACTGATTCTTCGTTCATAATCACGATCAGTGAAAGGATTAAAAACACCAATTTCTGTATTTGAACTGTGATTTAAATAAATTTATTTAAAAACTTTCGCACAGAACAATGATGTGCTAGGAGGACTTAATGCTAATAACATTGTCTACCAGTCATCCTGGACGTGTAAAAAGATGGTGTGGCGTGTTGATAAAAGTAAAACTACTCGAGTAGAAAACTCTTACTATAAATAAAATAAAACTAAAGAAAAAGTAATAAATTATATAAGTAGTTAAAATTATATGTATATATATAAATAATTAAAATATTGATTTATATCAAGTTTGACTACCAAATATACAGACATAATATATGTATATAACAATTTTAGCCTCTCGTAGTCCACTGCTGCATATGGGTGTCCCTCCAGGAAGAACGATTTTGAGCCTTCTCCATCCACCGACTTCCCGCGATTTTTACAGGCGGCCCATTGGGTGGGTGAATTCTACTCTTCGTCGTATAATATGTACTACATACTGGTAATTACCTAATTACCATTAGGTAATTAGGGTTTGCAAAAACCGGGTGGTTTTGAAAACTCGGTTTTTTCGAATTTCTGATTTCAAAAACCGGTGAATTCGGTTTTTTCGGTTTTTTTTATTTGTCTCAACAAAATGAAAAAAATTGAATATGTAATCATCATCTTATATTTTACACCTAAGTAGGTGAGAAGTGGTATGATATGCTGCACACCAAAGACACAATACTTAATAATAACAAAATACTCAATAAGTACAAGATCAAATGTCATAAGCAGTCTTTGTTTTTGACCTATCATTACTTTAACAATCAAGCTAGACTATCAAACAAATAAACAAATTATAAATTTTCAGGTAGGTGCGGGTATAAGAAGCTAAAATCACGCTAACAGTCTTAATTATTCTTTAGTTATCTAAGTGAAATTATTATTTGCACATTTTTATTTTATGCCTTGACTTGATGTTGATAGTAGGACCGCAGTGAAACAAGCGCATTTAGAGAATCATCGCTTAGTAAACTGCAAAATATTTGATAGATTATTTAATACCTAACCACCTTACCTACCTAGCATTCGATCAGAAAACTATTTAACAATGACTGCACATTCTGAACTATTTAAATAAATACCTATAGGTACGTAAAATACCTTCCAATACCTACTTTAAAAACCACGAAACTAAATAGGTAGGTAGGTATTACCTATTCAGTTTAGTGATTTTGTAGTAAAATACCAAGAGATAGGTACGCCGTCGGCCGAAAATCATAAGTAAGTAGGTAGTTAGTTACTTAGGTACCTATTCAATGTTATTTTGTTACAGCTGTACAATTCATTTATTAGTAAATAGGTACTACTGTTTATCGTTATAGTAGGTACTGCTGTACCTACTATAACGATAAACTAGTTAGTTTGCGATATATGTAGATAGTAGATACCCATGTATCCTACCTACTTTATTTCAGCTTGTGCTAGGCTAGCTAACCAACTATGTATCCTTAGGGTATTGTACTAAGTACTACACACAGTGTAGATACACTAACTAAGACATGAAATGCTATCTAGAAAAGAAATCACGTGAAATTACCTTTATTTATTTCGGATTGCACTAAAACAGCGTACGCGGCGCGCGTCTTTCTTTGACCGAAACGAAAGGAGCGAACAAATAGTGTGCCGCTTGCTCGCTCACCCACTCACTGAACGTGAAACTTGTTCAAGTAACTCATTTAATAGGAAAGGGAAACGGTAGCGGTATAAAAACGGTAGGTTTTTATCGATCTAAAAAAACCGAAAAAATTGAAAAAACCGAGTTTTCTACCATGAAAAAATCGATCTTCAAATCAGTCGGTTAATCGGTTTTTTCGGTTAATCGGTTAACCGGTTGTATACCCTAATGGTATTGCGTGCGAATTCGTCTGCGTGAAACTATTTTCGTGCAAACTTTTTAACTTTAACACTCCTCTAATTTAGGGGTTGAATTTTTGTAATATTATACCCCTTTCTTCTTCTTTTTCAATGCTTCTTTAATATACCCCTACGCCCTACGCACACTAATATAGCCTGAAAACAACCAGTGGTTTAAACTGTGCGTTTGTCTATATGTCAGTCAGTCAGGACAAAGATTTTTAATTGGTGAAGTATATAATAATGTCAATATTTTCCATACAGGTAATTCATCTCGCCTAGATCTAGCAACTTCTTCGATCTTCAACTAGGTAAGTAACTCAAGTAAGTACCTATACCAACCAGTACTTTACGCATTGTTTCCTTACCGAGAAGGTACAATAACAAAGATTACCGAATTCGTTATCCGAGCTAGACTGATGACAATTCAATATAGTTTGCCAACTAGTGTTCAAGTTTCATACATTGGACCATACGGAGTTGGAAGTTTAAGCCGAGGACTTACAGCTAGTTCAGGCCTTCGTTGGACCAACTCTGACATTATGCGCAAGTTAATAACACTGTTATTGAGACAAATTTGGGTCGAGTTTCTGAATTATGTAAGTTTGTCGCAGGTCGGGCCTCAAAGTAACATGCACCAACTTCTTGCACTATTTATCGCATATTTTATTTTGGATTTTTAGGAAAACTTACGGCTAGGTATATAGAATTAAACATGGAAATAAATACATAGTATAGGTGTATAGTCCTCCTCATCGATTTCGATGACGGCGACATTTACTAAAATAAAATTTTAAAAATTTACTTTCTAGCGTGAGCCCTTATATGACTCGCTAGACTAAACTTATTTTTAAAAACTCTATCACACGACTGGCAATAAAGCTGTCCAGTACTAAGAATATGGACTAAAGTCCAGTATATCTCTACAAGAGAGAATTAGTATTCTGATGGCCAGTTACAAGTTTCCACAGATAGACACGATATAATAAACAAAGAAACAGTAAAAATAGACGACAGCTACAGAACAAAAAGAATATACCTACCGTCTTAGAAATTTAAATTGTGAAAAGATGTACTTAATAAAAAAGGAATTAAAAAAATGTATAATAAAGAAAAACTAATCATAAAAAAAGGGCTGTTGGAAATGTTACAAATTGAAGATGAAGATAATTTTGAAGATGTTGCCATGACTAACTGTATGCCTAATGTATATCGTAGTAATATAGTAATACTGATATCTACACGGTCGATCGTCCACTACTCATAGGCCTCTCGACCCATTAAAGCTCGTTTATTTATCTGAGCCGAGTAAATACGAAGATTGATAAGATTTTGCTTCGCTCGAGAGCAAATAAATAAGTCGATTTTGAAAATCCTGTAATGGAGGAAGTTTTTTTTTGGAAATTTGTGTCGGCGCGTTTAGACGGCGCGAAAGCTTTCGCGCGGCGGCCGCGCGGCGGCCGCGCGGTTGGCCGCTTGACAGGAATTTGAACGTTGCTTTCTAGAATATAAAGACGGTATTCGATATTGATGTTGTCAACCGCGCGGTTGGCTCGGTATCAGGGAATTTCAACGTTTTCGTCTAGTAAATTGAGTTGAAATCACGGTGGCCGCAAGCATAGAAAAATTTTACCCGAACAAATGAACAATGATTTCATGGGTGATTTCAAAAAAGATCGTAATACATTTTTTTATGCGAGATTTTAATGCAGAATAACATCCAGTTTGATGGTTTAAATATCCGGCACTGAAATTTTATTTTTATTTTATTTAATGATTTATTTTATGTTTTAATTATACGGTTTGAGTGTAAGGGCCTTGCCTTTGATACCCCTCTATGTACCAAGACAAATATACCCTGAAAATGTTAAGTTTCTACGACCAGTTTACATTACGGTTTAGGCTGTGCGTTGTCTATTAGGTCAGGACAAAAATTCTTATATTTGGTAAAGATTATCCACATATACCGTTGATAAAGCTGCCGTCTGTGGACTAGATCCGTGTTGAATTCTTTTTCTAGTATTTCAACCCAAACTGCATTTTTGATATTTTTTGTGCTGTCTTATTTCTGCCTCTTACGGCTGATAGAGGGGAGCCACACTCATACAACCACTCTGAAAATACCATTGGCGAGCTTACTAATGTATGGTTTCTTGTCGTCAACCTCGCAGATTTTTTACTTAGCTAACATAAAAATAAGGACCTAAAATCGAACGTACTTAAATTAGCTCGAATGGCGTAACAACAGCTGATCACCACTTTATATCTTCTTTTGTAAGTCAATCTCAGTTTTTTGAGGTTCAAAATATATTAAACAGCTGATCACCACTTTATTTCTTCTTTTGCAAATGAATCTCAGTTTTTGAGGTTTAAAATATTTTATAAATATAATATGATTTGAAAGAATAGCTTGGCTGAATATTTCTCCCTTTTGTCAAGCATTTCACACTATAGGTTACCAAACCACAGGCAGTATTGTGATTGAGATACACTCAACCTGAAAACCGTGGATAATTTGATCTATCTCTCTTATAATAGAAGCTCAGCTCCATAAAATGTGAACTATTGAAATATCACTCACTTAGAAAAGAAAGTTATGTTATGATAATATATGTAAATTTTCCTACGCGATGGAATCAAGAATTATGAAATCCGTAGAAGAACCAAATCACCAACATAGCTTTCAGAATCAGCAAGTTAAAGTAGCAATGGGTATTTATCTCGTAGAACCACAGAGCAATAAATGATTCTCAAATGGCGACCATGAACTGAAAGATAATGCACAAAATCCAGTGGGCCAACGACATTGGGGTTGCGGGAAGTTGGCGCAAAAGTTAAATTAGTTCTTCCTGAAAGCGTAATAGTAGAGACCTACGTGGGCCAGATCAGCAGTGGTGATGATGATGATGTTGGGTTCTATAAAGTTTGAAAAAAGCAGATATGATCTTATTTAATATTACCCACAGTATCATTCACTGACAGCATCATTTTGATGATTTTGACTTACTTAACCTTTAATAATTTGTTGGTCCCAGGGACCCCAAGGTTAAAAAAAAATATTTTTTTGTCCTACGTTGCGATAGTTTGTTATTAATTGTACTTTTTAACATTAAAGTTTTTTGTCAGTTATCTTCTAGTAAGAACTTGATTATCAAAGAGTTGATTAGCCTCGACATCATTATGGTGATGAAGATTCCGTATATTGTTTAGTGGCATCATGGACAAACTCTCTATGTTAATGTCCCGAATCCCTATAGAGATCGTTATTTTGTACATAGCCTTCCACAGTAATCCTCTTGCATCTTAGTTGCAACTCAATGATCAGGTCATAGTCTACCTTCTTATACTGTAAAGTTGAGCCTTTCTTTTTATATTTAAGAAAGAAATAGTTTTATGACTTTATTCCCCAAGCACGGTAGATATCCCCTCCAATCTCTTAGTACCAAGTACCTACTCAAGATTCTTCGAGGAAGTCTAAAAGGGTAGTCAGAAGTATGTCCAGATAGTACATTTGGTACATATCCACATTTTGCAGTATTCTATTACAATTTAATCCATTATATTTATTTTAACTTGATCGTAATTCATTGAAAACGATTCAAACACTGCATACTAAAGTTCAAGTTGATCCCTAGCAAAGAGTGTAGGGGATACTCAAGTTATGGTTAAAATCATGTTCCGAGAATTTTATAGTCAAACTAAGATCATTTTTATTATTTTCAAAATTGGACCCGGTGGACCCCTAACTTGAAAAAAGGGGTTAAAATGTCTTCATTTTACTTGTGTCAACCGCGTAGTGACCGCGCGGTTGGCTGCTTGACAGGAATTTGAACGTTATTGTTTAGAACATAGAGACGATATTCGGTATAGATCTCTCAACCGCGCGGCGGCCGCGCGGCCGCCGCGCGGCCGCCGCGCGAAAGCTTTCGCGCCGTAGGAATTTGAACGTTATTATTTAGAACATAGAGACGATTTTCGGTAAAGATCTTTCAACCGCGCGGCGGCCGCGCGGCCGCCGCGCGGCCGCCGCGCGAAAGCTTTCGCGCCGTATAAACCCGCCCTTAGTGTGGGTTCAGTATTAATCCCAGGTTAACAGTAAGCAGTACCAGTACCATAAGTTGGTACCTACGATATATTCTGACAGCAGGTCTATTTTAAAAATGATTATAACCTGATCATCCTTTAGTCATAAAAAAATTGTTATTTTTTAATATTAAAGTTACAGAAATTTTTAGGCATCTCAAAAAAAACGGAGGTTTTCAAGTCGGCTGGTTTTGTGTTGACATGATAGCTTAGGATAACCGGTCTAGGTAAGGAAAACGTGGTAAAAAATTTAACCCTTTGTAATAAATACATTTGCAAAAATCATTATTCAAAAACTTTATTTGAATATTTGTTCTTTATTGATTTGGGTCCTGAGATTATTTCGCAAACATTATTCGCATTTAGTCGCAAACATTGTTTTTTAAATATTTATTTTAATGAGTTCTTTTAATTTTGATTAAAACAAAGTTATTTGGTAGCATATGTGGGTATTATGATAACGTATCGATTTTCTAACAAATGTTATCAGTAATACTGCTAAATGCACTACAGACACTCGTTCAATATTGTGCGATATTTGTTATCATTGTCAATGGTTATCGAGGGGAAGAAGCACGTTCGAAAAGCAGGTTAGTAATGTCGGGTAACCCTAATAAAAATTGTTTTAAATGTAGGATTTCGGTAACGATCCCGTGTACAGCGGGGTTGAAGTTTGTATGAAAATAGCTTCACGCAGACGAAGTCGCGCACGTTTCGCTAGTTACTACTAATTTGTTAGTTTTTATAGTGTTTGCTTACACTTAATGGTTATTGGGTTATTTCGTCGATTAAACTCTCGATAGCGCAGTTGGTTAACGTATTCCCGTATCCAGGGGAGGATCGTGGACTCAAACGAGAGAATAATTTTTGGGATAATATAAAAACTTAATAAAATATTTGATAGTTTGTCTACTTGTTATGTCGTGTAAAACAGAGATACCTATTCCTAAATGTTTACTTATGATAAGATGGCAGTGCCAATAAACTATCTCGTTCTGTAAAATGTGGACTTATCGCTAGTATTTAGCTTATCTGTGGGACGTTGTCTGCAAATTCAAACATGTACACCAATAGAAAAAAAATCTCTTATCAACCGCGACATTTATATCACATTGCAATATCTAAGAATATTGAGAAATTAGTTAGGTATTACAGTTAGTATTAATAATAATACTTAATAATAATAATGCTAGATAAACCTCACACAGCATCATCCAGCCCCAACCTAAGCAGAGCTTGTGTTATGGGTACTAGATGACTGATATGCTTAATACAATACATTATATACATAAGTATTTTCTATTATACATAGAAAAAAATCCAGAACACCCGGAATAAATATTTGCAGATCGTAAAAACATTTATCCCAAGATGGGAATCGAACTCGCAACCTCCTGCGTCGCAGGCGGATATTCACCCGTCTAAAATATATACTATATTATATAATAGGTAAATAATAAAAAGGTATAATATAAGCTATAAAATAAATGATAGGTACCTATTCATTTCATATCCTTTGAAACCCCTTGCCCGATTTAGCCCATGTATTTACAAACAAACTTCTAAAGTCATCCTCAACTTACCAAACAGCATGCGGATCGGATAAAATAAACGAATCTAAAGTTATGCTGGAGTAAACATCAGCTTCTTTAAGTACCTACTGCCACCGTATGCATATCGGGTAATTACAGCCTCATGAGTCTTTTTGTCGCGCGTAAAAATGGACACCATACAATGCTATGCTATGCCACATAATGCCCCGCTCTTGGTAAAGAGTGTGACATAGTGCAATAATAATAGGCAGAGGTAATACTCAACATTCGGTGGGTCATCTTCTAGTACCTTTTCTGCTAAAAAGAATATGCCACTGAGATTTTTGCTCGCTTCGATTTTTAGGGTGTATTTCGTTCGACCCACAAAGCATTCAATCAAAACAGCAAAACGATCTTTTTTTGACACGTAAAGCGTCGCTTTTTGGTAGAGACTCAAGTCTCTGCATGAGCTTATGAAATATGGAAATGATAAAAATGAAATAAACATATTAGTCAAAGTAAAAGGCATTTATTCAGTAATATCCGCAGGGATCATCTTGAAACGTCTTAAATCTAGGTGAATCTAAGCGCCAGTTCCTCGCGACCAAGCCTAGAAGAACCGGCAAGAAACTTACGGCTTGGTTCCTACCGTTTTTTTGTATGATCCTGTTACAAAATAATAATAATGTAAATAATGAAGCTTCAGTGTGGTGCCAATCTATCTGACTAAAATAAATAAACAACGCCATTACATAAATTAAGTACATTATTACTTACTTATCGTTGTTTCAGAGGCTACCAAAAACTGCATACCTACGCAAAGTATCAATAAATGCGAATAATAAAGATAAACTATCAAAAAATTCTTACTGATTTCTTGATAACCACCTTTTGAAACACAAGCAGTTGAAATATTGATTTCGTAGCTGCTCCATTTATTAACAACTAAACATTCGTCATGACTACTTATTATGAAAACCAAAGTTCTGTCAATTACGCTTTGGAATCTGCAAATGGACTTTTGCAACAAATAGTAAGAACTGTAAGCGGTTTTTTTCAACAATTTCAAGAATCTACAAGCGTAATTTGGTATCATACTAGACAAATGTTTAAAATAAAGAAAAAACGAGACGGTCTTATATTAAAATTTGTTGGTGAGCTTGCAAAAGGAGATATTTTGATCAGTAGAAGCGGTTTTTTTAGAGGAATGGTTGGGCACGCAGCAATAATGGCGACGGACTACTGGGTCATCGAAATGCCTGGCGGTGGAGGTTCTTCTGGTATTATATCGTCAAGCTCTCCATCATCGAATCAGACCTTGGAAGACAATAACCGTCGGATTTCTATATACGAGTGGCTTTACGAGCACAGGTTAGATAGTATAACGGTGTACCGTTGTCCTAACAAATCCGTCGCAAGTATGGCGGCTACATGGGCTTATACCAACTATTATAATGCTTCTGGTGGAAACACGAAGACGATTCACATCAAATACTCAATGGCAAGTCCAATTTTGCGAGTGACTGATCCCAGCTACTGCTCTAAGCTCGTGATTCAGGCCTACTACTACGGAACTGCTCCTAGTCATAACAATGTTATTTCTTTAGAAGTCATGGTGAAAGGAGCAGCTATCGTGCCAAACCAAATACCATCTTTTTTTACACCCAAATACAAGCTCAAGATTGTTCAAAAGTTCTAAGATTACAAAATTGAGGTCAATATGGTACATTTTTGTTTAAATTTTACAAATTTTAAACTGGCATATTTTACTTAATGTCGAGCCATGGTATAGAGAGGTCCATTCCTCGTACTGACGCTTAGTAAAGTCCTTGAAATAGTTGTTCAATACTGAGTTGCTGTCACATTTTTGCCTTAACGGGGTTGTTTATAGCCATGAGTTTGGGTTTACTAAATCCAGATGCAGTACTATGCTGTTAAAGCACAATATAAAAATTGGTACATCATCTAGTACCCATAACGCAAGCCCTGCTTAGCTTGGGGCTAGATGATGCTGTGTGAAAACTCTCAAGATGCAATCGGTGTATACTACGATCTGTCTAAATCTTTTGCTTGTGTGAGTTTAAAATAACGAGTAGATGTTCTGAAAAAATGTTCATAAAAATTTAATCATAATTATGGCTTTGATTAAGTATGAAAAATTAAAAAATATATATGTTGATAAACTTAGATTAATGTTTACTTATGGCATAACCATTTGGTATATTATTTATTGTATTACTAGTTTTATAAATAAACTTCACATACACGCTCGCTTTTCACTCACATTATCAGACCTATAAAAATTGTAGCGTAGTAAGTAACGTAATATATAATATTAGTAAGTGTATCTACTGTACTGCACCTGTATTTATTAATTAAGTATAAACTATTAGTACCATAAGTATAAGCCTGGAAAGGGGAAAGCCACACTTTACCAAAAGGTGCCTTTCCTTACTATTATCACCTCACTATCTTTTAATTGTAACCTAGGACGGGGACTAGGCCGCACAACACAGGGAACCCTAGTGTGAGGCCTAGGGCTCAGATATATTTCAAAATTCAGTAAGTAGCTTACTTGTTCTACAGGTAGGTAACAATATAGTATATCCTTAAATTTTATCTATAGTATTTTATATACACTCTGGAGAAGACTTGCCTACCTACTATGTAATACCTATGTAATACCTATATACTACCTATATATACCTATATACTAGAACTTAAGCCTACTCAATAAATATTTTCATTTCATTTCATTTCATTTCATTTCACTTTTTATTCTGCCTTATTGGTTTTAGTACCTATAACAAACCCTGTGGTAACCCAATGACAATGAAAGATCTACAAGATATCAATCGATTTTCTGGATCATTAATTGACATTGGGGTAGGTACTACAGGGTATGATATTAGATCTCTTTTTATTGCTAGTTTCGGAAATAACCTCCAATTTCCTCTACTAGATGAATAAAACAAAAAAATATAACAAGAAAAAATAAACCCAACAGAAAACCGACTCAAAAATACGTATTTTTTTTAGTTTTTAACGATGGCCTGAATATATCTCAGTCACACATCCTTATTAGTTTACCATTAAAAAAAAATATTCCATAAAGCTAAAATTTAAATGCATTAAATTGATTTTACCAAATGTGGTTCAACGCATACATACATACATGCAACGCAACATATTTAGGTGCGTACTTTATATCGTGTAATTTTCAGCGTATCTTTCTTTGGGAGAAATTTATTTTGTAAAGGTGCGATTGAAATAAATTTATTTAATTATGTTATTTTGCAACGCCTGCACAATTTTTTTTCTAATCAATATTATTAGTTTGAAGCGTAGCGTATGTAAAACAAAAGTTACCACAAGTTTATTGCCAGTTCTTCAATGCGTCTACATTTTTACCTACAAATTTTTACAAAAACCATATCGAATTATATTTCAATCTATGCCAATACATATAAGAATCCTTGTCCTGACTGACTGACTGGTATATAGACAATGCACGGCTTAAGCCATTAGTCGTAAAGGCTTAAAATTTTCAGGGTATATTCATCTTAGTGCGTAGAGGTGTACTAAGAAAGATATTCCTGAAATTCAACCCCTAAACGAGTAGGGGGTTTGAAGTTTGTTTGAAAATAACTTTACGCGGATGAAGTCGCGCGCGTTTCACTAGTATTATAACTATTAAGTCATCCTTACTGAGTGATATCACTGAATATTATGTATTATGACCTTGGCTTTGCTTTATTGTAGGTATGAATAAGAACGCTAATTGTCAATGAGTATACCACATTGCTACTTACATACAGGCGTTGACTCTTACTATAAAGGAAAACTTTAAAGCAGTATAATTTGATTTTAAATGAGAAAATACTACTATTTATAAATAAGAGTTTACTCAGTTACATAACCTTTGTTTCAGATTACATTTACGATACCAAAACCGCAGTCTTAAAATTGAACAATAGGTATAGATCAGTCAATGTATAAATTCTTGCTAGTTTCATTACACGCATCATCAAAAAACTAAAATCTGTTTAGCTGTTCTGAACTGATTATTAAAAGTAATCACGAGAAGTGACTCATCATGGCTACCTATGGTGACTACTATGAAAACCAGAATCCTGTTAGTAACATAATAAAATCTGTTAACAGATTTTTGCAACGAATAATAGCATACGTGATAGGATTTTTGCAACATTTTTTTGATGAGCCTGAAGACGTACGTATGATGCAATGGAAAAAAATGTATTATGAGCAGTTAATGCATGGTCCACCGGTAAAATATAACGATCTTAAGCTACTAACGTACGGAGAGCTTATAAAAGGAGATATTTTGATCAGTAAAAGCGGCTTTTTTAGTGGCATGATCGGACATGCAGCGATAATGGCAACGGATGAATGGGTGGTCGAGATGCCTGGCGGCGGCGGTTCTTCTAGGATTCTATCATCAAGCTCTCCAGGTCCAAATGAGACCCTAGAAGATAATAACCGTCGTATCTCCATAGACAATTGGCTTAACCAGCACAGATCAGATAGTGTAACGGTGTACCGTTGTCCTGATTACCAGGTTGCATGTATGGCGGCCAATTGGGCTTATAAAAATTACTATAATGCCTCTGGTGGAGACGAGAAGACCATTCACATCAACTACTCACTTGTTAGCCCAATTTTGCGAGAAACTGACCCCAGCTACTGCTCTAAGCTCGTGATCCAGGCCTTCTACTATGGAACTGGTCCTTACAATGTGATATCTTTAGAAGTCATGGTTAAAGGAGCAGCTATTGTACCGAGCCAGATACCGTCTTTTTTTACGCCTAAATATAAGCTCGAGATTGTACAAAAGTTTTAGGTACCAAACAACATTTATTTGGTACGTCAATCGAATCGGTAATTTATTTCAGTTTATTTATTTCTTAATTGCTTATATGTACGTAATTTTTAGTGCCCTGATGGGCCCTGCAATGTCATATTATTATTTTAACAATTCAAAATAATAAACCAAAATAATAGATTCAATAATAATAGATTACAACAACAATACAATTAGATACAACAATAATAGATTTCAAAAATGATAGATTCGAAATATAGATTTCGAAAATATACCAAATCACATGTCAAAGAACGGATATTATAAAATGTCAAAAAATAAAACTAGCAAGGCATTCATTTAATCGGATTTGAATTCGTCAATAGAATAATAGCATTTCTGCACAAGATACGATTTCAGGCTTTTATAAAATATATGGCTCCTTTGTTCATCTTTAATGTGGTCCGGGATCTTATTGAATATAGTTATAAACCTAAAGTACGGGCTTTTGCCTATTGTTACTAAATTTACTGCCGGTAGCTGAAGCTTATTTTTATTACCTACGTCGATTATAATTATAACACAACTCAGCAACAAGAAAAAGAGGCATCTTTTTAAATAAAAAAATACTTATTTTTCTTACAAACATTGATGCTTGTAAATTATATATACAAGGTAGTGTTAGGATCCCTTTATCTATAAAATGTGGTCTACAACTGTCTCGGCATTAAATTTTTACTAGTATATTCTTATACATTTCTTTTGCACTTATACATTTTAAATCCACACTTTCCCCCACAATACAATTCCAAATATGAGGCACTCAAAATTTGTATTACATTTTAGAATATCTAACGCGTAAACGAATCTAGCTTATTTCATTTTAATATTAGCAATATGTTTTTTCCATTTCAGGCTAGTATCTATTAACATTATTTGCTTAAGGGGGTGGTATCCGCCAACGAGAGGTTTTCTCCGTGTTATTTCTCTTTGATGAGTGAGTATAAATGTCCAAAAAAAATATATATTGCTTATTAAAGACTAAATTTTAATTTGAACAATTGAAATAATTCTAACTATATTATTACTATATGAAAAAAATATCCAAAGTGAAGTAATTTTTATTTTAAATTTGGTTATTTCTTCTAAACGGTATTGATTTTTAGTATTTTTTTTCACACAAATATTTGTCAAAGTATTTATCACAAAGTGAACAATTGGCAGTTCGAACTAATAATTCATTAGGCTACAAATAATTATTTCTTGAATGCGATATGAAATGGAATGCGCGCGGGTCCCTGTGCGGGCGACGGGCGGCAGTGCAACTCAGTATGGACAGACTCCTCAAGGTCGTTGGCGAGTACCACCGCCTTAACTCTTGCATCAGATTTGTTTACGGGCTTCGCAAATATGATCACGTGTCCACCTATCGTCGGAAACTTAAATGGCTTCCAATCAGAGCGAGAAGAAATATGAGGATTTTGTGTCTCCTTTTCTCTATTTTAAAAGATCCAAATTCTCCTCAGTATCTAAAGTCTAAATTTTCTTACCTTTCCGACGCTCACGATCGTAATTTAAGATCTACTGACACATTGTGCCTATCAACTCCCTTACATTCCTCGGGCTATCGGGGAAACTCCTTCGAGGTGGTAGCGGTAGGTCTGTGGAATGCCCTACCCCTCCATATTAAAAAGGCATCGTCCAAGCCAGCTTTTAAATGCCTTGTGCATGATTTTTATTTTAGTTCTTCCTTATAATATATATTATTTATTTTAATATATAAGGTAGTAAAATAATGTAATATTTGATATAGGTAAACTATTATGTTTAGTATTTATGTAAATTGCATATATGTATTTTGTACTTGTTTTTATTATAATATATATATAGGTATATGTATTTATGTTGTTTTATAATTAGATAAATTGTTATGTAGGTATGTATAATTAGGTTATAGTAAGTAGATAATATGTTATATACCTTTTTGTTTAGTTTTAGCACGCCAACCACTGATTCTTACCTGTCAAGGTTGGCTGGTAGAAAATGCCATCGAGCATTAAGCTCACCTTTTGTACAAATTTATTTTAGTGCAATAAAGAATTAAATAATAATAAATAACATTCTATTAACCGTACACAGGGGCCCAAGCACGAACTAGCGTTCGTGACACGTTAGCGTGACGCTAGTAGCGTCACGCTAACGTTACCAAAATGTATAAAATTTTGCACAGCGCCTCTATCGTGCGTAAAGAGAACTAAAATTGAAAGCAGGAACACTTTTGACATTACGTACGTAAAGTAAACTATAGCTAGGTGCGTAAAGTAACGTAATTCGATGGGAAGTTAGTAAATCGGTTGTCGTTTGTGCTACCATACCATGTCCGTAAACCTAACGTATTCAACGTTGGGTTTACAGTTAGTTACCTATCTTTATTCCAAAAAAAAAAAAATTTAGAATTTCAAGATCCTAGAAGTAGGTATTGATTATAATTATTGATAAAGATTTTTTCAAAACCCAGACTTTTAATTACTTTAATATTTTAGTTTAAGATAGTTTACTTTGTACCGTCCAATTATATTGTTTACTAATGTTATATGTAGAGTCATTCAGTATTAAAGAGTTTAACTATCTTATTAATATAACCACAATAGAATGGCATTGGGCCGGCCATATTAGTAGTAGAACCGAAGATCGTTGCAGCGAACTGATACTTAAGTTGAGACAATATTTAGGTAAGCGTATAGTGTAAGCCGCTTTCCGGCAAGATAGAACGCTGATTTGTGAAAAACGGGCACATATTGAATGAGAAAAGCCGAAGATAGGGCTTAACGGCACGTCCTGGGAGAGACCTACTTCCAGCAGTGGATAAGTTAATAATGATGATGAACCAAAATAAAACACTATTGCTAACTATGAACAATTTTATAATTGTTTCAGAATTAATTTTCAACATCGTGACCTTTGATTTCAAAATCTAAACTAACAAGTAAGTCTCACAATGGAAAGTTGCTATGAGGAACGCCAATATAAGTCACAAAAAACTGTTTATAAAAAACCTGAAAGTGGACTATTGCAACAACTGGTACAAATATTTAAAGGGCCGGATAAAAAATCAACATTTTTAGAAGCTGTGAGGAAAGGAGATATTTTGATCAGCAAAAGTGGATTTTTTAGTGGAATGATCGGGCACGCAGCAATTATGGCAACCGACGAGTGGGTGGTAGAGATGCCTGGCGGTGGAGGTTCTTCTGGAATTCTATCATCAAGCTCTTCATCTTTGAATGAGGTCCTCGAAGATAACAACCGTCGGATATCTGTGTATAGATGGTACGAAGAGCACGCATCTGATAGTATAACGGTATATCGCTGTCCTGATTACCGGGTTGCATGTATGGCGGCCGATTGGGCTTATAAAAATTACTATAATGCCTCTTTTGGAGACGTGAAGACGATTCACATCAACTATTCACTCGTTAGTCCAATTTTACGAGTGACTGACCCCAGCTACTGCTCCAAGCTGGTAATCCAAGCCTTCTATTACGGAACTGGTTCTAACAATGTAATATCTTTAGAAGTCATGGTGACTGGTGCAGCTATTGTGCCGAGCCAGATACCGTCTTTTTTCACGTCTAAATACAGACTTAAAGTTGTAGTTTATTTATAAGAAATAAAGATTTCGATTCGCTATGTTCAATAAGTTAAGGGGTATTTTTTATTTCATTTTAATTTATGTTACTCTAAAAAACAAATCATACTAGATTAATGTAGCAGTGCTTCCCAAACGTGACGTTGACAGAAAGCAAATACATATCACCAGAATATTTATACGATACCTTGATGATAAGATAAATAGCTTAGGTATAGGTACTCCTTAATAATATCTAAGAGGTTGCAAATATTCATAAATTCAAACATTGCTTCAAAAAAATTATTCATATGGGGCAATGATACAAAAAAAATCTTTAAATTGACACTAATTATAGTAAAATACATACCCGTATAACTGCCACTTTGAAATCTTCAAAAGCTTGATATCTTAAACTTTACATTCACATATTTTTTAAAGAAATTGTAAATACATTTTTGAATTCCAAGGTCTTCCAATGATAATAAACCTTGTTTATTTAACCTATATCTACGTAATTTTGTCGGCGCCAAGCAAGTAAATTAATGAATTACGTAAAACGTGATGCACGGCGGCGGCGCGGCGTGACACACCCCTTCACCGGAAAAGCTGAGCGTTCACGAAGTTATGCCAACGAGACAGCAACCTTTATCATCGAAGTGATGAAAAGTCTGTATAGTAATGTCACTATGTCTATCTGACTTCAGGACCAGAGCACAAATCCAATCCAGTTGCAAAAGTGGGTGAGACAGAAAGATGTAAATTCGCCGAAACTGTTCACTGCACTGGAGGATATTTTCAAGCTCGTGTCATGGAATAGATATGGCATGAATATCAATGGCCATAAGTCATCACTGATTAGGCTATCGACAGGTGCGACATGAGCATTTGACATAATTTTCGTCTTACCCATGTTAATTTTTGGACTTGAGTCTAAAAATGACAACTTAGACCTGTTGGGAGACAATCTTAAGCATTGTTCCTGTCTTCCTGCGATTCTGCTATGATGATAACAGATTCCCACTAAAAATCCACAATACAAATAAATGACGCCCACTAACTGGGTGGCCTATATATATCCACCAATTCTAGTGGTAAATCCACTGAGTTGGCAATAGCAGTCGCTTAACGCATGGGCACACCATGGGTTTCCCCTAAAACAGAGTAGGCTACTAACTCATCGAACTTATTGTATGTAGGTACCTAAATAAACAAGAATGTAAACAAGTAAACTATTGTTTCAGATGCCATTTAGTTTTCAAGCACGGGACTTCTATCTATACAGAATTATTTTAAATATCTACCACTCCGGTGGTAATTTACTCGTTCATCAATTTACTCGTTATAATGTATATATTAGATTACATATTAAAGTTAATCGAAACTAATAGAAGGAAAAGAAGGGCATATTTTATATCAGTGGTGAGAAAAGGAGATATTTTAATCAGTAAAAGCCACTACGTGTCAGGGCTCCTCGGGCATGCGGCAATAATGGCGACCGACCAATGGGTGATCGAAATGCCTGGTGGCGGTGGAGGTGGTAGTTCCTCAGGATCGTCATCATCATCACCATCTACGGATCAAACCCTCGAAGATAATAACCGCCGGATCTCTAAACAAAATTGGTTTGACGAGTATGAATCACAAATTATAACAGTATACCGCTGTCCTAACTACGCCGTCGCATGTATGGCAGCTGATTGGGCGTATAAGCATTACTATAATGCTTCTGGAGGAGATAATAAAACGATTCACATCAGATACTCACTTGATAGACACAGTTTTAGAGCAACTGACCCCAGCTACTGCTCTAAGCTCGTGCTTCAGGCTTACCACTACGGAACTGGCTCCAGAAATGTTGTATCATTTTTATCAATAGTAGCAACACCAGCTATTATGCCAACAGCCATACCGGCATATTTTATGTCTGAATATGCGCTCACTATGGTAGCAAAATTGTATTGAAATGTTTACCTATACAATATTTATATTCTTTGATTATTTAAATAATCAAAGTTTATATTATAAATGTCAGTGCAATATTTATAAAATACTACAAGCTATGCTCCGAAATAAAGCAGTGATGCTTCATTGTACCTACCTTTTTTTTGTTTGGTTACCGTTTGGTACCGAGATCCTTCTAAGTTTTCTAAAATATATGTCTAGTCAAAAAGATGCACGACCCGACGGTTGGTGACTCAGTAACGGAGTGATAATGTAGCTCTAAGTGCTGTAACAACCTGCCTCCGCCAGTGCGTGCTCTGAAAACAAAATTAATGTATTTAAAAACCACTGCAAGAAACATCTTATTACAGAAGAAGATTATTATTTTCAACTCAAAGTATCCTCCATTTCGCTACCTAAGCTGCGTGCCGCAAGGTGGATCTTATGCTCCGTTCATTAGGTAGTCATCATAAGGGCGAGCATAGTCAATTCATTAGTAGTTTTTTTTAATCAAAATACAGAACGAATGTTTCAAAAAACGAGGCTACAAGTTGAAAAACAAAAATAAAAATTTAAATTGCACTTTAGGTTTTGAAAACTTATGGATGGCCGTGAAGCGTAAGGCCTTCGTAAGGCTTATAAATATCTACAAAAAAGTCCGCGACACACTATACTTATCTATGTCGAGTGAGGCACAACAACCATTTTTTTATTTAAAAATCTTGAATTTTTTTTGGACTACATTTAAACGCATTTATTTTACTCATACTATTCATCCTTATCGAAATAAATTATTTTATCACTAAGTCCAGTTCATGTAGATAATATTTGGTCTTTGAATGATTAAAATTGGACGTTTAGTTTTGAAGTTATGGCGAAATTAAAATATTACGATTTCTGCTGCACGGCCCGTTGCGAAGTGAGCGTCACCAAGGTGGGGGTGCGCGTGCGGGAGAGGAGTTTAGATCTATGAGTAAGGTACCCGCGCGGCTCAGACGCGAGGTCGGCTCCCTACGCAGGTGTTTTATAAAAAGGAGATTAATTCATAATGTAATATAGTTTTATGACAAAATCTATAAAAATAAATAAAATTGAAGTGTCTGTTTGTAATATTAAAATAACCGCTTTTTACCACATGCATAGGAATGTATATACGATATATATACCAAAATAGCATTTTTTTTAATTTTTGTCTGTCTGTCTGTTTGTTCCGGGTAATCTCTGGAACGGCTGGACCGATTTCGACGAGACTTTCACTGGCAAATAGCTGATGTAACAAGGAGTAACTTAGGCTACTTTTTATCCCGAAAAAAATCCTGGTAAATGCCCATCTCCGATCAAAGGTAATACAGGCACATGAGGCTTGTCCCCTGTATGCTTCAGGCTAATGGACACACAGTAGTAAGTACATCGTAGGGCACGGTCATAATGAGCGTGACCTGCGAGGTAAAGCTTTGTTATAGGTAATGGTAACTACTTAACATGAGATCGGCCATCTCTCTGTTCCATCAGTAAGCTACTTCAAAAAAGGTTCCACTAGCTGATAACAATTTCCCACTGAAAAATTACTACCCACTAAATGCAAAATATGCCCATTAGCTGGAGAGTCTATAACCAGTTCTCGTGGTCACTGATTTGGCAACAGTATAGCAGTCGCTTAACCCATAAAGCGGCCCCTAAACAGAGTAAACTACTTACCTACTCATCGAACTTATTGTGTTATCAAGTATAAAAATCCTAAATAATGTAAATAAGTAAACTATTGTTTCAGAATCCATTTCGTTTTCAAGCACGGGTCATCCATCTATGGTTACTCAAATAAAACCATCCTATATAATTATAATATTCTCGTAGGAGAAAACACTTTTTTTCTGATTCTGATTCATTCAGGGTCACTCATCAGACTCAGATCAGTAGACTCATAATGAGTTTTTTGGCAGAATCGGTATTCAATATACTAAGGAGTAATAGAAGTGACAGAAGGGCAGATTTTTTATCAGTGGTGAGAAAAGGAGATATTTTGGTTAGTAGAAGCTCCTTCGTATCAGGACTAGTCGGGCATGCAGCAATAATGGCGACCGATCAATGGGTGATCGAAATGCCTGGCGGCGGTGGAGGTGGTAGTTCGTCAGGGAGTCTATCATCATCATCATCATCTACGGATCAGACCCTCGAGGATAATAACCGTCGGATCTCTAAACAAAGTTGGTTTGATGAGCACGCATCAGATAGTATAACAGTATACCGCTGTCCTGACTACGCCGTCGCATGTATGGCAGCTGATTGGGCGTATACGCATTACTATAACGCTTCTGGAGGAGATAGGAAAACGATTCACATCAGATACTCACTTGTTAGTCCAGATTTTAGTGCGACTGATCCCAGCTACTGCTCTAAGCTCGTGCTTCAGGCTTACTTCTTTGGAACTGGCTCAAGAGGTGTTATATCTATAGGGTTAATAACGTTAGGAGTAACTACAGCGATCGTGCCAACAGCGATACCGGCTTATTTCACAAGTCCATATGCGCTTGAAGTTGTAGCAAGGTTTTAAAACTGCAGGTTCATATCGCAGAGTAATGTTTTTTACACAATATTACATTATATCACTTACTTTTTGTACAATTATTATAAGCTTTGCTCCAAAATAAAGCAACGATACCACATTTTACTTACTTTATTTATTTTAGACTGTATTTACACCACTAACAATTTTATGTATATGTTAATATCCCTATCTATGTGGTACTGAGGCTCTTCCGAGTTTTCTTAAATATATCTCAGCGTTTAATGTGTATTTAGGAAACACGAAAAATAAAAAAATATATGTTCCAAAAGATCTTAAAACTATGTATTCCTCCAGTTATAGGATGCCACAGCATGTATTAAAAATTGGCCAAGTGCGAGTCAAGCTCGCGCACGAAAGGTTCCGTACCATTACCTACAGTAAAAACGGCAAAAAAATCACGTTTGGTATATGAGAGCCCCCTCAAATATTTATTTTATTCCTTTTTTTAGTATTTGTTGTTATAGCGGCAACAGAATAATAAAATAATAATATATAGATATTTGTGGACATTTTACACAAAATCATCTGACCCCAAACTAAGCATAGACAAATGTTTGTTCTCGGTGAGCATCGAACCCATGGCCTACAGCACAGAAGGCAGAGCTACTTACTACTTACTGAGCTGAGAAGCCAGTTTACATCTATTAAAAATTTAAACTCTCTAACTATCACCGTTCACGAGATACAGCCTGGTGGCAGACGGACAGACATACAGACAGACAGCGGAGTCTTAGTAATAGGGTCCCGTTTTACCCTTTGGGCACGGAACCCTAAAAAGTAACTCAATAAGACAAATATATTTTGTACAAGCATAAACTTGTAAATATTTATAAATTAAAAAAAATTAGTTTTTAAATAAATGCTTATAACTCCTTAGTAAATAATAATAATAATAATAATGCTGGACAATCCACACAGCATCATCTAGCCCCAAGCTAAGCAGAGCTTGTGTTATGGGTACTAGATGACTGATATACATAATATAATACGATACATACATAGATATTTTTTATTATACATAGAAAATACCCAGAACACCCGGAATAAATATTTGCAGATCGTACAAACATTTATCCCAAGGCGGGAATCGAACCCGCTAGCTCCTGCGTCGCAGGCGGACATTCGCCCGCCACGCCACATCGGTCGTCTAGTAATTGTATTGTATTCCTATCTACAGCCACGAGATCATCCACGTCGGTCATAACTAAAAAACAGGGCTGTTTCGCTTTGGTGGATGTAACTGAAATAGGTTTTTACTCATTTCATAACCGGTCAGCATCCACATTACATAACAATAATAATATAAAAGGATAGCAAAGGATTATTGAATTATTTATTTAATATTTTTATGTCTTTACCCTTCAGTGTATCTTCTTACTGTTTTCTTTTATTTTATACGTAGGTATACAACCCCATTTTATGCGCTAAATAAAGGTTTTCTATTCTGTTGTTTATGATATGCCTCTACTTTATGAAAATCTTGAAAGATAAGCAACGCTTAGTCAAAGTCAAAGTCAAAAAGCATTTGTTCAGTTATATCCGCAGGGATAATTTTGAGACGTCTTAATCTATACAAATAAATAAAATTGAATTGTCTGTTTGTAAAATTAAAATAACCGCTTTTTACTACATGCATAGGAATGTATATATGATACATATACCAAAATAGCATTTTTTTAAATTTTTGTCTGTCTGTCTGTCTGTTTGTTCCGGGTAATCTCTGGAACGGCTGGACCGATTTCGACGGGACTTTCACTGGCAGATAGCTGATGTAACAAGGAGTAACCATGGATTTTATGTGCAAAATACGAGTGCTCTAAAATGGCAAAGGAAACCATTGTGAAGAAATCCTTGCCTGAGTTATCTCTACATGTATTGACTATCTTTTCTATTGAATAGGCTGACTAAGCTGTGAGTATAATAAATTGAGTGCTGGGCAAGCCTACTCCATCGAAAATACTATGACACTACAGCGTCTCGTAAATACAGGCACGATTACAAAAATCGCCGCTGACGCTGTATAAATCATCTCCAATAGGTACAAATGCCTGTTTATAAAAATTTTGTTGATAAAAAGCTTAGCAGTAGTAGCTGCGCTGTAGATTGCAAGCTATAGATTGTGGGTTCGATCCGCATCAAGAATAGACATTTGTTTTTTGGTGTTATTTTATATCTTAGGTGCCTATTATTTGGTGGTATTTATTTATTTAAAATTTGTTTTTAAATTTATACTCACTCACAAAACTAAAAACATAAATCCGGGAAACGTAGTCACTAAGCACTGGTTTTATACACAAACCAACGGGTTATAGACCAAGCTATATTGGAAATTTCACTACAAGATACGAGACAGACGAGCTCTCAGAATCAGCAAGTGACAATGGGCAGGCCATATAGCTCGTAGAACCGACTAATAAAGGTTCTCCTTCTTCTAGCGCCCTCCAACCTAATGAAGAGACGACATTGTTAGGTTCGTGGAAAGTCGGTTTATGGAGAAGGCTCGAAATCATTCTTCCTGGAATCGTATGAAGGAGGCCTATATCCAACAGTAATCTTCTAAAGGCTATTAATATGATGATAATGATGATGATACAAAAACAGTAATGTTATCTGTAGGTTGTTGCAAACTATCCATACGAAATATTCCATTTTGAGATCCCGGGGTCTCTCACCTGGCAAAAGTATGTCCATTTTATAAGAACTAGCTACTTCTAGCGGCTTTTCTTGAATGCGTGGTGGCACCATTTCAATCAGGTTAATTTGCGTTCCAATTAACGCAAATTAGATAGATAACCTAGATTTATTAACGTTCGGAACATAAAGAAGGTATCATAAATACCGAAATGTTGTTAGTGCCTTCTGCGCATGAGTACCTGCCACTCGTAGATATTTTAGTGTCACTGTTAATGGTTGGAATTCAGGCAAGCGCGTTCGATGCGTGAGTAATCTTAAATATTTGTATATATAATAAATTTTTTTTAAGAAACACATCAAATTACCATCAGCTGAGATTGTAGCTAAAGAATGGTCTATAAATTATAAAAAAAAACAGAAATGTGAAAAAGGGGCTAAGGTCATTAAACTAAGTTAGAGGTTCACGGTATCCCTAATCAAAGACTTGAGGAGTAAACGTGTGCCAAACTTCATGGTAGTTCCTTATAGGTGATGCTATAATAGAACTTTTAGTTAATATTTTTGAAAAACATGGGATTTTTATGAAATGTTGTAACTAGAACTTTTCTGAAACTAAAACTCGTATAGCATTTGTTGGGAAAGAATTATATTAGTATATTTAAAATGGTAAACTTATGTGTAAACGAACAAATTATTGTTTCAGAATACATTTCATTTCAAAGCACGCGACATCAAACTAAGCAATATTGACAGATAAACTACAGTGAATGCGTGTATACTGATTTCTTGAGTAGAATATATTGTCTTCACAAGTCTTCATAAACTTGTACCTAGTCGATATACAAAATAGTTTTATATTATACCTTCAACAACACTGGTTATTTTAGATTCACTCGTCATGAGTGCGTTTTGTACAGAACAGTTATTTAATTTATTTAGTACTAGAAGGGACAGAAAAGCTAATTTTTTAGCAGTGGTGAGGAAAGGTGATATTATGATCAGTAAAAGATCCTTAAAGACAGGAATGTTCGGGCATGCGGCAATAATGGCGACAGACCAATGGGTGATCGAAATGCCCGGTAACGCCGGAGGTCCAAGAACTGAACTATCAAACTCTTCAACTTCAAATCAGTCCCTCGAAGATAATAACCGTCGGATCTCTAAAGAAAAATGGATTGAATGGCACGATTCAGAAAGTTTATCGGTATACCGATGTCCTGACTACGACGTCGCATGTATGGCAGCTGATTGGGCGTATACTCATTACTATGATGCTTCTGGTGGAGACACGAAGACGATTCATATCAGGTACTCACTTACTAGCCCAAATTTTAGGGCAACTGACCCCAGCTACTGCGCTAAACTCGTGCTCCAGTCTTACTACTACGGAAATAGTTCCAGAGATGTTGTTTCTCTAGGGTTGTTAGTACTGGGAGCAGCTACAGCGATCGTGCCAGCAACGATACCGTCTTATTTTACGACTCCATATGCGCTTACTGTTGTAGCAAAGTTTTAAGTTGGTACGTTAGTGTAAGAGTATCTACTGTAAACTTTAACCCTCGTTGCGCCCTTTTTTGGGTCGAATTCAGGAATTATTTGTAGGTACACCCTTATAGGAAAAATATACGCTGAAAATATCTATATTAAACTGATATAAATAAATGAGAATTGAAAAACTATTTGTTGATGCATACACCAATCCAATTTAAATGAAATAGTTTTTCTTGGGACATTAAAAATCCGAGTGTTTTCGAAAGGCCCAGAATACTAACTATTTTCTTCTAGAAATTTCCCTTAACCGTGGCATTGCGCATATAATTTAAATCTATTGTTGTACCACTGGATTTATACATCCTTAGGATTAAGGGAAGGCTGGTAAACAAAAGATAGGCATAAGTAGAAGCAGCATTTATAATATGTGTTTATAACCATCATCGGTATGAGCGAGAACAGTCAGCTTCAGCATCACTTGCTGATGATAAAGTCAAAGCCAAAGTCAAAGTCAAAAAGCATTTATTCAGTAATATTCGCAGGGATCATCTTGAAACGTCTTAAATCTAGGTGAATCTAAGCGCCAGTTCCTCGCGACCAAGCCTAGTAGAACAATCAGATCAGACAAGGTGATGGCCTACCTGAAGTGAACCATTACCATTACCATTATTTAACAAAGCATTGCCTCGCAGGTCACGTGCTCTACGACACTAACTAATACACAAACAATTTAAAACTATTTATTGAAAAGTTGAATTTTTGAAATTCACAGAGTTATCAAAAAATAAACTAAAATAAAAAGTAAGTAATAAAATTGCGTTAATTTATTTTCATATAACCTTTTATGACCCACCGCAACCCTAATGGTTGAATTTCAGACATTCCATTAATGCACCCCTACACTACAAAATAAAGCTATCTTTCACATACTTCTAGAATTTCAGGCTTTGCGTTGATTGTTAGTCAATAACATAAGAATTTCATAATATATTTTACAAATGTATTTTTCAGAAAACATTTCCAGTCCTATTAAATCGGCAGTCCCGAGTCCCAACGACGTCGTTTGTATTACTTTAGCACCAGTTATTGCCTTTCTCGAATAACAAGCAATTTTGTCGCTTGTGTCTAATTATCCAACTGTCTTATTTACCTTCTTAGGCTTTAGTCACTCGATATGGCCGTAGACAATGTCAATCAGTCAAGTACTTATCCTTTAACTTTAAAAAAGAAGAGCATCAGTGGTCTAGTGGGAGTAACTCCTGCCTTCTGATCCTAAGATCGTGGGTTCGAATCAGGTCGTACACTAATGTGTGCGCAATGCCGCCGGTACTCTTACACGGTGAAGGAAAATATCGTGAGGAAACCAGTTCGTATTCTAGCAGCTAGGCTTGCAACTGGTCACGCGTGTATTTGAAATTACATGCGTCGGGATGCTATTTTAGCATTAACTCATACTTATGCCGCTGAGTTGTTAAATATCAAATAATATTTTTTTATTACAATTACAAAGCTTTTTTGACCTCACAGCTTAGTTAGTAGCAGGTCTATCTTCTGTGCGGTAGGTTGTGGGTTCCATCCCCACCGAATACAAATGTGTTTGTGTGATGAACATAAATGTTTGTTCTCTGTCTGGATGTTATATTGTATTCGTAGTATGTATTTAAAAAAAGAGTATATGATTTTATAAATAAATAAATATTTAAAGTAGCGTAGGGTGATGCACTACGATGATTGACCCACACCCTTCAAACCGGAATACAAGAACCAGCATGGCGGCAGAAATAGGTATGGTGGCATACTTCCCCGGATGAAGCCCTCTTCTTAAAGCTCTACTACTGGTGCTAAGGGTATAAACCTAAATGGTTCAAACTCTGCGTAATCTCAACAGTCACTAGCTAAATTTCCCCGCTTGCGTCCTCATTAGGAGGAGAGTAGTGCAATTATCTACAACGGCACACCCAAGGGCCATATTTTCAAGCACGTAAATTGCATGCATAAAGTTGCATGACTTGACGTTACTTGAGTGAGCTAACAAGCTAACGAGCGATGATAGAACTAAAATACCACCAAGCCTCAAGACAAAAGTCAGTGCCTATTATCAGTGATGGTTTGGGGAACTGACACGTGGTCGCTAACTTGGCTAAAACTTGTACAACGGGCTATGTTTGCTTGGAAGTTCACTATTGTGATAGGAACTGAACTGAAGTAATCTAAAAGTCGCCGCCGACATATAGCTTTCAGCATGTTTTCGTTTAAGTGGTAATGGGCAGGCCATAGCTCGTGGAACCGATAAATATTCTTGAATGGAAAACAAGAATCGGCGACGATGCATCAAATGCTCCTATTTGCGGGACGCAGTAATGCCTGGGACATAATTACCTACTATTAATAATACTAATAATTAATAATGTACCTACTAAGTACTACGTGCGATAGATACTACGTTGCTCTAAGTATTTATTATTTTATTATTATTCAGATTAATACATACTATACAACATATATGTAATATGTATAGGTAATATTTTTTTTATATAAATGTATAATGTATATAATATATTATTTTAAAATTTTTTCTCTGAAATGAAGTTTGAGGGTTTTCTTGCTACTGATTGTACACGACCACAGCTTAGTCAAGATTTAGCATTTATTTTGCATGCAAAGAGGCAGACTTAAGATTCACAGGTAAAACTTTTAGTCTTGATGCAGAAGTTTCTTGATTATAAACTTAAGAAATGCTGGTAGCTCTTGGTGGTAACTCTTAGTAAAGACTAAAAGCCACTCGCAGCTTCGCCCGCGTGGCAGTCTTTCCCGTTCCCGTTATTTTTTCGGGCTAAAAAGTAGCCTATGTCCTATTCCAGATTACAATCTATATTTATTACAAATTTCATCCAAATCGGTCCACTGGTTAGAGTGTGAAAATGGAACAAACATCCAAACATTCGCATTTATAATATTGGTAGGATTTTCATTAAAAAGTGAAATAGGTCTCCGTGTGATGTTTGGTCCAGGGAATGCTATCTACTATCAGCATTGTTGTGCTTCAGTTTGAAGGGAACAGTGAAATTACTGTCAAGGTTGGTGGAGGCAGTACTTCGCAATGTAAGGAACGATCATATGGCGCGTGATCTGCAAAGCCAGGATACCAAACATCAAGTGAGCCATCTGCTTGTTCTGTCAACAAGTCGATTAAAAAAAAAAACTTCGAGGCACACTTGCACAACGATCAAAAATGCATTTAAGAAGTCAAAGTCAAAGCCAAAAATCATTTATTTAGTAATATGCGCAGGAATCATCTTGAAACCTCTTAAATCTAGGTGCCATTCATCGGAGCGTTATTGCTCTAAACCTATTTTATGTTAATTTTGTCCATGTCATTTACCCACATCACCTTCGATCGAAACATATAACACTCATTAAGATAACTTAATTAATTTTGATTATTTTTAATGCTACTGCCGTTGGAACATGCACATGACTCACCTGATGTTAAGTGGTACACATTACCTATAACAAACATTTTTTCTTTAAAACCAATGACAGTTGTCATTACTTTTTTGTACTGACTCGACTTGACTAATAACTATTATACAACCACTTGGCATTGGTGAAATTGTTTGTCGTACGTCAGACAGATGCCATTATGAAGAAAAGAAGAAAAATAATAGGAGGTTCTAATTAACAGAATATTAAGAACCTCTTCACCAGGACATTATATAGGTACTGCATTTTTTTCATGTGGCTCAGTAAGCATTTAGAAAATAGAAGGTAGGTAATTGTTTTACCAATTAGTTACCTACCTACTATTCATACAACAGTGTGTTGTAATGTACAGACCCGTTTAGAGCACTGATAAAGTAATAACACGTTGTTCTATAAGCAAAGCATATCAAATAGCGGCGCTTCCGTCCACCCTCCAAGCCGGAACCTTTTGACGCTACACACTGTTTTGTATATTCGCAAGCAATTTTAGTAAAGCGTGAGCTCGTAAGAGTTGTCCGAAGTACTACCATTGTATTAATTTCTTTCTATCTAATCTATCCGTGGTATTGTCGGCATAGAATAAGACCTCTCTATACATTTACACATAGGTAAAAGTCTCATGACTTTAATCCTCACACACGTAAAACATTTCCTCAGATGTTTTTAGGAATAGGTCACTTGAGGGGATCAGGGGTTATCTAATTTACAATTTCTTATGTTTCCTCTACTTTCTTATGTTTACTTATTCACATACCATGTAAAAATATTTAATTTTCCACTTATTTGTCTTTCCTTTGGTTAGGAACTCCTCTTTGGGTATAGGCTTCCTTTAGTTCATGGCCAGTTAAGTTTTTGGCGACGATCATCCACTGCGTTCCTGTGGTTTTTATCATGTCGTCTATCAAGCGTTTTCTAGGTCGTTTGCTCTTCTCTTACCACTTGATCCAGTCCTGATGCTTCTATGGTCCACCTTTTGTTCTTGTACCTTGCTATGTTTTTTTTTCGAACGAACTAAAATGCTGGTATAATCGCCTAGCGATTTCCGACTGCGTTACCGGGCACCTTGCTTGTGTCCAGCCCATTGCTATTTTAGTTCAAGTGCATGATAGAAAGCGTCAGTATTACAATATTATAAGTAAAACACATACTTGTGTTTTACTTATAATATTGTAATACTGACTAATAAATATTGACTAATAGACCAATATATGTAATATTGTCTAATAGAAATAATTGAACCATAACACTGATGCATAAATAATGTATTCGATACTGTTTAAAAGTTTCTGGATATTTTAATCTAATTTAAACAACCGAGTTGAAAAACCGTGTGTCAGAAATGTTCAGCGTTTCGTAATGACGAGATTCGCCACCCTCTACCCTATCACCAACGCTAAATACTTCCTTACTATCATATACAAGACATGTCATCCTTATCTCCCACTACATAATGCAATCTATGTATGTAAGTATAATGTTGTGGGGTTGTTATAATCCAGAATTCAAATGTTGAATTCTGTTGGATTTTGACGATTGATCAAACAAAGTTTGGAAGTTGAATTTGTTAGAAGCCTCTCAATTATTCCAATAATTTGACAAATACGTATCGCCAAATCTGGAACCACTCTACGTACTTATACCTACTTATATGACTTAAATGACTGCTATCAAGGAATAAAGCCATATTCAAAAAGCCATATTCAAGCGGGATTGTTTGATAACTTTCCATGGTGAACTGTCAGTAACTTTTTAGGCCTTGTTTTTTTGCTTATTTTTTTTAAGCTAGATTAATCCAGGCCCCAGTTTCTCGCGATCAAGCCAGAAGAACAGGCAAGAAACTTGTCTGAAATTTGGCTTGGTTAGTTTATTTTTTTTGTATCATCTTTTTTACAAAATAATATGTCATGAAGCTCGAGTGTGGTGTTTATCCTTCTCATTTAAATCCAGCCCACATTATTCCAAGTAAAAGCAACATTTTCAAACCAATATTAAGCAATTCAAAGCAATACAGACAGAAAGCAAAGATCTTAAGTATATCTTTTACGAGGCAGAAAATCAAGTCATTAGAGAATCTACTAAGCCCTTACGTAAGAGACTTGCAGATAAGGGCTCTTGAATTTAACGACGCTCTGTCTATTCGATAGGAGTAGGTACATTTCCTCTGGTTACTGAGATACCTATCTCTGTGCTTGAGTCGTGCTGGCCTAGGGGTAAAATACCATAACGTTCTTTTGTGGCTTTAAATCTTTTGTAAATTACTTTTGTATACTTAATGTATAATTAAGTTCATTAATAAATAATTATAATATTATTATTAGTATAGTACACTTATTAGAATGGACAAAATACGAAATGAGTACCTACATGGGTAGTTTAAAAGTAGCGCCAGTGACGGAAAAATTGAGGAGCAATAGGCTAGCGTGGTATGGGCATGTCATGAAGAGGAATGAAAGAAAGAATATGATAAAAAATGAGGGATGAACATGAATGTTGATGGATATGTGGGTAGAGGTAGACCAAAGAAAAGATGGATGAACTGTGTGAAAGATGACATGGATAATAAAGGAGTAAGTACAGATATGACGGCTGATAGAGGAAAAAGGGAAGAAAATAATATGTTGTGCCGACCCCACATAAAGTGGGATAAGGGCAGGAAGATGATGATAATGATTAGTAATGTTGTCTACATTACTAATGGTGTAAAAAATGCTCAAACTTGAAACGGTATCTTCATACCTTTTTTTTGACAGAATAAAGTAAAACCACTGAAAATTCATAAGGTCCTCATAGTAAATTTGCTTAGTTTGTGGCTAGTGGCGCTGTTTAAAATATCTGATAAATTTATAATTATTTATTTATTTACCTTTGCACAACGGATGAGTTCACTTTTCTTTTGAGTATTTGCCACGTATATATTTAATATAACGCTCTGGCAACATGGTGTCAGCATGCATGTTAAAGCCTACTACCTACTGCACTCTACGTTATCATCGCATCATCTTCATCTATCATGTTAATGCTGGTCAGCACCCAAAACACTTTAAGTAGGTTAGTTTATTTATTCAGTGTCTCTTCCTTTCAATCTTTGTTTCTGTTTCTTTCTCGTTATGTATGTGTATTTACATTCATGCCAATGTGTTATAATGTTCTATTTTGACATTTCTGTTACTCTGACTTCGCGAGCACAATTTTTTTTGTCGTATTGCATTTCGGGGAGCTGTTCTGCTCATTACGCTGAAAATCATCATCAGATCTTAACTAATCTATTTATGAGACCAATTTAAAGTTACTACCTTTTAAATAAAAAAGAAGAACCATAAAACTCAGATTTCATGACTCGAAGATATTCAGCCGCCTCAATTTTGCCTTGCTTTTGAGGGAGTCAAAAATAGCCAACGACAAAAAAATATATGAGCTCGTACAACCTGTATACCAGATTTTATTCTGATTGGTTGTAAAAACAAAGTGTCTATAAACGATCACCAACTAAATGACAGAGGAAAGCAAATTATGCCAGACTTGAAACAACGACGCTTCGCTCGCTCGGTCAATTAGTATTTATAATAGATTCCATCACTATTGTTGTCGAAATGCTGATAACTTCTGTGAGAATGCAAAAAATGTTTACGATACTCATAGTATAATTGGTAATTTGTATAGAATGTACCTTTGACTAGCACTGAGACTTTAAAAGGCTCCATTAAATAAAAAGTTACCTAAGTATAGTCAAAAGTTAATAAAATTCAACCAAATTCATCTCACCTCGTTATTCGAACCCAAGAGAGTAGAAAAATTCTCAACCTATGAATACAGTGAGGGTAAAAAGGACCATCACTTATTCCCCGGCGCTCTTAATGACGTCATTATCTGTAGGGCTCGCGCGTCGGTCACGTCTACCCTTAATTCTGCCGGTGACACGGCTGAGTGACGCAAGGTGATGATAGATGGCTGGAGTACAGTCACAATTTTGTAACCAACTTAATGGTTTCACATCTAGCCAATAAGAGCCGTGATCATCATCATCATCAACCTAAAGTAGTCCACTGCAACACGTTCCGCCCCCCCCCAAGTCATGTCATTGAGCCTAAAGCTGTGATGGTCCACGTCAATCTTGCCTTTTGACATGAAAGCTAGCAGAACTTGGAAAGCTCAATATTAAGACTATACATATAATACTAACTGGAAGAAACCAGCTATAGTACTATTCTAGCAGCGCTTGCAATTTGGGGCAAAATGTAAAAGGTTTGTGATAAATGTAATATTTGGACGTACGGGGGGTACGTCTAATTATCTCCCCTAGACACGAGTCGTAAGAGTAGTTTTAAAAACGTAGGTATAGGGCCCCGCGTTTCCAGGAACAAATGGAACGACGGAACGGTACGTTTTCAGGAAGAATGATATTGAGCCATTTCAACGACCAACTTTCGTTCCGACCATCATCGATAATAAAGCTCGGTTTCGTTCGTAAGAAATGTGTACTACGATTTACTACCATCCATATTACTGCATCCATAATCCCGAGACATGTAGGTGTTACCTTCATATGCCTGTAATTTCTCCGGCCCACTCCCTTCAAACCGAAACAGCAACACAGAAATAGGTATGGTGGTAGAATTTCTGTGGGCGAGTAAACCTCGTAGCATTTTACGTTGAAATTAAGTTCAATATGTGGATAAAATACTTTTGAAAATTACTTGCTTCAATAAGGCTATTTTTTCAGCTGAGTGCTCACAAAAATGCTTGGATTTTTCTGAGCCTTTGTATGTAAATATATTACTGACGAAAACAAAACTAAAACAAATCGGCCATTACCTACCTACCTAAGGGCCGCAAAAACTTTTGCAAAGGTGCGATGACAAACGATCCCCGATGTGGCAAAGGGCTTACGTTTTGCTAAAGAGTTATTGCTCAAGCTTTCATATTTGGCACCGGAATAATGTGACGCCAAAAAAAAGAAGGCTAGTGTAAACCAGCTGATGGTACAGCAGAGGAATGACCGACAAAGTCATTTTACTTATACCGTATTTCATTATTTCAATGTATGTAAATTTACCTCAGAGCACTTTTGAGAATATCATTAAAGATTTGTTTGTACCTTGCCATTAAAATATATATTTTATTTACATTAGACTAGCGAAACGTGCGCGATTTCTTCTGCGAAGTCATTTTCATAATAACTTCAAACTTTTTAACCTCTAATTTTATTCCAGCTGGCTGGAATAAATATTTGCAGATCGTATAATCATTTATCCCAAGGCGGGAATCGAACCCGCAACATCCTGCACCGCAGGAGGATATTCGCCCGCCGCGCCACATCGGCCGTCATCGTTTATCGCCTGCGTTCTTTTCTGTGTGCCCTGCGTGAGTTCCTTAAGTCGCTTCTAATGACATCAATGGTTTTTTGAAGGGGATTTTATGCCAGTACCACTACGACCAGAGTTAAATGCCTAATAAAAAAAGAGTTGAAAATTTTGTTGAATAATCCCCTTTCGGAATGTATTCCAAATTTTCAGTTAGACAGTGTTTGACTTCTGGAGCCCAATTTTCGTAACGAACTAACGTCAAACTCAAGTTTCGATCGTGTCAATTTCCAAATTTTGACAAAAAATTACGAGAGTTGGGCTTTTGATCGGAAAACGATAAAAGTGGTGTAAGTCGTGCGTGTAAGTCGTTGCTACCTTTGGGCCAACCACAAAGTATATGACATTTTAACTTCATACTTTAACCTGCAATAATTATGTGCATAGTTGTACTTTACATGAATATAACCATACTGCTTAAAAGGTTCGTGGTTCGAATCAAAGTAATGTTGCTGTAGGCACTCCTGGAACGTAACGGCTTAGTAAATAGTTGTGGTAAGCTTACAGGTCTGCTAGAAGCTTTTTTATTTTCTAATCGCTCCTTTATAGCAAAAGGTTAACGGCGGGGCACAGTGCCAACTGTCCTCCCAGTTTAATATCACATTAATAACTCGAAACGACAGTCACTGCCTAGCTTAGAAGTATAAAGATGAGTGATCACATCGTTGAATTAAGTACGTGCCACTTCGCAAAATACTCATTTTCGTGTATGTTTTGTTGACATGAAGTTTATCATATGTGGCAAGTGGTATTGAGCACGTATTAAAATATGAGTACCTATAAAAAGTTATTTGAAAAAGAGATTAGCCGTGATGGTCCCAGTTATGAATAGAACCCCTCCATTACTTCCCGTGGATGGTGTAAAAGGCTACAAAGGGGCGTTCCCTTTGTAGCCTTTTCGAGGAGTTGGGTAGCAGTATCTTTTGAGCACTAAACACTAAAAACTGCGGTCACCAATCCGCTGGCTAAGCGTAGTGACTTTGGCAAATACTCCCAAATACGGGAGAGGCTTATATCCAGTCATCATTATTACCAACAGCCTGTAGAAGTCCAATGCTGGACGTGGGCCTCCCCCATACGTTTCCAGGACGAACAATTTTCAGCCCTTTCCATTCATCGACTTCCCGCTATCCTAACAATATTGTCAGTTCATCGGGTAAGAGGAAGTCATACGCTTCGTCTTCCGGTTCGTGGTTGCTATTCAAGAACTTTTATTCCCAAGCTCTACGAGCTATATGGCCTGCCCATTGCCACATCAACTTGCTGAGAGTTACGTCGGTGAGCTTGTTTCTTCTACGGGTTTCCTCATTTCTGATTCTTTTTCCAGTCCACTCTATGTCCAGAAATGGACTTATTTTAGCTGATAACGAAATATGGAAAGCCGTAACAGTCGTCATCGAAGGTGGGCAGATGATTTCAAACTCACAGTGAGCACAAGAAGGCCACATATGTAAATGGAAATTATTGAAAGTGTACTGAACTCAGACATATATATACTTCATAGCAGTGATTATGCTATAGAGAGTATTTCATTGAAATCGGTCACTGAGGGCATAACTTAAACGGTAAGAGACAATATCAATACATGTCACCAATTTTAATTAAGAATAAAATCTGCATTTAAATATTTAGGATAAATGTTATGCACACCTCTAAAATCAAACGTCATTCGAAAGAAACGTTGCATGTTTTGTAACGGAATCAAGTCTGTTGTAAATATAGTTTATTTATAAAATTAATGAAAAAATCAGTGACAAGTCTTTTCAGCATTTTTTTGATATCTCTACAGGTAAGGATTTCTCCTTATTTACCCATCTCGATAAAATACTACTGCATACTTTAACTACAAAGCCGTTAAAACTATAAATACACATACTTTTTCATATTACAAAAACGATTGGCCTAGAATAAAAATAATTATTGTTTTAGAATAGAAAGAAAGAAAGAAAGAAATAAAATATATTTATTTTTCCCCAAACCACACCAATTACAAACATGAATTAATATCAACAAGGCAAATACTGTAGTATACACTACCTACACTAGGTTTACTAAGTAAAAAACGTAAGAACAAAAGTAAGAAAAAACTACATATAACCTAGTTAGCCTACTTAGCAGTAAGGTTTGTGTTGCTTGGGGTTAAATAGGTCCCTGCCTCAGCTGTATGCAGCATTGAACATGGTGTGTAATGCTGCGCTGGTTTTCAGACAGGGCCTTGCGTGAGGACACGAACATCAACGAGGAGCACAGTGGTCATTATCACCATAAGCACGTTTTACACAATATGTATTTTTATATTCATAGTAGAAACATTCACAGTTGGCAACACTGATTTCTGACCTCTCACTAAATTATTACCTGTGGCTTGCGTGCATATAACGCGCGCGGCGCAAGCCTTTGTTTAGTCTGTGGTTATGAAAATGTTTGTGTAGGCCGTTAAGTTGGAAGCGTTAGTGAGGGAAAACAAAATAATTTGGAAAGATTTATGCTTTGCTGGTGGTTGGTCTAAAAAAGAGAAGTGGCAAGGTTAAAAAAAAAGAATAAATGATGAAAATCTGAACAAAGCACTACACTTAATTTTACGTACCTTTTTTACCCCCTCTTGGATACCAATACCATAAGTACAGCCTGACTATTTATCAAATTCATTTAAATCGGTTTAAGGTCTGGCAGTCTCATGGTCAGATAAACATACACACAAACATGCAACGGTAATTCATCCAAGATGTTTGTAAGACTTTGACTCACTTCTCTCGCTCGTTCAACTAAATGAAATCAATGGCTCTGGTTCATCGAATGTAATTTGCTGAAGCAGAAAAGCGATACATGACAGTTCCTCGCGGTCTACGCGTATATTTTCACCCAATCATCGTTACGCTCGACAACACTCAATAATAGTTAATTCTGCTCGCACAAGCATTCACCCGTATCGACAAATACAACTGTTCTATTCATATAGCGTCCAAAATCCCAATCGGAATATTAATTTAATCCCGCAGCGATTGCTAACATAAAACTGCTAGGCGAGATGTTTAAAATCTACCGGATTGTTTGTCGGTCGCAATCGCAAATTATATTACTGAAAATGTTGCGCCGCGGTTTCTGAATGAAGCAAAACTTTCAATGATGTTTTGCGGCCCAACGTTTTCTGTGTTCTCTGTATTACTTTTCAGTTTCAACCACAGAAGGCAGGTTGGATAAAATTTTGAGAACCACAACGCTAACTTGACTTATGAATAGATAAAGTAAATTTAAATTGTTATTGAGATATTTTAACGAAGTATTTGAAATTCCGATCCGAAACAAAGCGGCGTTTGTTCTTTATGAAGGTTCTTACTAATAAACTCAAAGAACAAACGTGCCTATTGCGGTTTTATTGTTCATAATTTTTGCTAAAACTTTGTAAATAGAAATAAAGTAAAAAGTTTTGAAGCTCATTTTGTATAGGTATGTCAATATTTGTTAGCATCTCACACAGCACCATCGAGCCCCAAACTAAGCTAAGTTTGTACCATGGAAACCAGATGATTGATATACTTAATAAGTACCTTTTTTTAATTAAACACCCAAGCAGAGAACAAAATGTTTATATCCTCGGAGATGATCGAACCTACAACTTATAGCTCTAGTTTTAGCTACTACCAACTGAGCTGTGAAGCTTAGTCAAGTATTCCTTATGTGACAAGTTAAAAGACAGTCACCGCTCCTCAAAAAAATTGGTTTCCTCACGCTGTTTCTACTCTTTTACATGATAAATGTATATTTTTCAAATATAGTTTAGGGTTCCATACCCAAATTGTAAAACGGGACCCTATTACTGCCTGTCTGCCCGTCTGTCACCAGGCTGTATCTCATGAACCGTGATGATGATGAAATGTGTTGAGTTGAAATTTTCACAGATGATGTATTTCTGTTGCCGCTATAACAACTAATACTAAAAAACAATAAAATAAATATTTCAGGGGGCTCTCATGCAACAAACCTGTTTTTTTTTTGACGTTTTTACTATAAACCCCTTACCCTACCCTACGTGCGTGAGTCCGACTCGCACATGACCGGTTTTTTTTAAACATTATTATACTTATAGATATTAACTAATAATTTTAATAATTTATTTATTGTTACTACCTGAATATTTCTTTATAACTTTTTTAATCTTTTCGCATCAAGTTTAATCAAAAATCATTCCCATCAATTCTACCCTACATTTCGCTTTATGTAATAGAGCCACTTATAGAAAGGGTTGTCTGCACAACAATGTTGGCTTTGTTCGTTGAATGAAGTTACATTTTCATAGATTTGTATCAGCTTTTGTACGCCTAAGTTTTACAAGAATGCTCCTGTCGAACTATCTCGTTCCGGCTTTAATTTGAATAATCCTTATGAAGGGTCAACTGTTTGTTTCTTGTCGAACATGGATTATTGGTAAGAAAATCAACCTCTTTTACTTTAGCTAGTTTTTGCCCAGTAAACATGAGTTTATAGGCAAAATGTAGTAAAAAAAATTTTTTTATCATTGATAGACTGTCCTTTGGCTTCAATCTCACCTGGTGGTAAGTGACTATGAAGCAGGACGGGAAAAACACCTATTCACTCTTGCATTAAAGGTTGTTTAGGAAAAACAGACGCTGGCAATGGAATTCCACTCCTTAGCGGTTTGCATGATTATAATTATGTCAATTATTTTATCATAGCCCGAATACGTCCACTGTTGAGCATAGATTTCCCCCATATTTGCAAGGCTTGGCATAGTCCCATGCCTGGGCAAAAGTCACTTAGTACAAAAAGTTTAGACATAAACAAAGCCGTATCCGGTGTCAATGTCTTAAATTCGAAAATTCAAAGACAAATCTTTTAAAGAAAGCATACTATACCATAGATAGCTACATTTTATTACGAAACCCTAAAAACGAATAAAGGAACGTCCCAGGGATAGGAAGCAGCATCTCCTGAGTACATTACACCGATACTGCGGTCACCAATCTGCCTGCCAAACGTGGTGACTACGGCAGACCCTTTCAAATATTGGGTTGGCCTATATCCAGCTGTGGACTTATTTAGACTGATAACGTGACGTGACTGGAGCCTACCATCTCTATTATGAAGTGTTTTGAATATTGTTCTGTTTTACTATCCTAGTTATCGCTATGTAGATTTGCTAACCAATGTCAGCTCGGTGAAACATGCTCATTAAACATTTGAATGGCACTAAATTATAAAATAATCCTAGATTTTATTAAATGTAAAAAAAACTGGTCTCTACGGCAATATTCACAGATAAAAACACATATAAGTATTTATCAGAATTACGAACATCTACGATAGTAGTTTTATCACAGCCTGCATATGCAACTTAGGACACATCCTTCTTAAATATTCACTTTGCATACTTAGTAAAATAGGTGTGGAAGTTTTAAACTTTGAACGTCTATTTTGCATTATGGAACAGAGCTGCAATGCGGTTAGTTTTAGGTTTTTGATGGAGAGCAAAATTCTCTGCGTCCACTTGGGCGATTTTACTTTACATGTATGTAGTAATTTTTATGTTTGTTCGAGCTGAACCGTTGTTGATCCGATTCGCATGAAATTTGGTAGCTGTTAAGGAATTTATTGCTTAGCTTATAAATCAAATTGGACATTGGGGGATTTACATTTTTGTGTGATGTGTCAAATTAAACATTATACAATTTTTATTGAGATATAAAGTGAGAAACTATAAAAATTATAAAATTTGGTAAACCACTACAACCTGACCTCTGAGTTTCAATTACTGCTCAATGCACGACAACTCAATTGCAAAATCCTTACGAGAGTTGAATGTAACTACAAACAGATGCATGAGTCATAAAGTAAGTAGAGATATTATATATCTAAAAACAAACTAAATGACAGACAGTAAAACTTCTATCATAAAATATCTGATGCACACCAGAAATTCTTTATCGGTCGCAGAAAATGAAAAAGAACAACAATGCTAATTACAACAAAAAAATCATTGGATCACACATTCTATTGTTCTAAGACCTGTATAATTTGCTTAGCAATGTTATCTTAGGCAGGGTAGTATTTTTTTTATTGTATCACGTAAACTGAATCGCGGAGGAAGTAAAATTTTATAGTACGAGTAACGTTTATTTTACCGTCTCGGGTGAAATCTTTTAAATAGTATTTTAGTAAATTTGGTAAACGACGATGTAGTCTATGAATGAAGGTTCATAAGAAACTATGCAGGCTTAATGAACATAATTCTAATTAATTAATTAATTAATACTACATTAATTTATATATTATGACGACCTATGTGGCGCGGCGGGCGAATGTCCGCCTGCGACGCAAGAGGTTGCGGGTTCGATTCCCGCCTTGGGATAAATGTTTGTACGATCTGCAAATATTTATCCCGGGTGTTCTGGGTATTTTCTATGTATAATAAAAAATATCTATGTATGTAATGTATTGTGTTATGTATATCCAGTTATCTAATACCCATAACACAAGCTCTTCTTAGCTTGGGGCTAGATGATGCTGTGTAGATTGTCCAGCATTATTATTATTATTATTTATTGGTTGTTTATGGTTAGCTTTGAAAAAGTAGCAAACATACAGACCAGATTTAGGGCATGGAACGGGGAAATTCCTGTACTCAAATTACCGGGAAATCTTGAAATTTTTCACGGATTTAAGAACTGGGGATTTGTAGACCTAGTACTTTTGGTCCTTGTGGAAAAGACACTGTGGTATATGGCATATCTATATACATGAATTCGTGTTAGTGTACTGACATTAATTATTACAAAGGTGTTATGTCTGAATCCACTTTCTGGTAGCTAAATATAGTTAGAAATATTAATTTAGAGTACCACAAAAAATGAAACAATTGATAAACAAACAACTTGCCACAAAGCATAGCTATAATTATAAAATATATATCAGTTTTTTATGGTAATGTGGTGAAAGAGTCTTCATTCAGCTCAGCTGGTTTTCTGCTGAGACTAAACGCCCAAATCGCGTATTTTTTGTTTGTAATTCATACGAGATTGAAACTAGAATTTGAGTTATTTGTGTGATGTCAAAATCGGGCTTCTCTGAAATGTCAGTTTCCGAAAATACCATTTGGAGATGGAAACGATCGAAACCTAAATTTCAAAAAAAAAAAACGTTATGAGAAATTGAGTCTCTGTATTAACATCACGGGAACTTGTGACGGGACAAGTAAAAGTAGCCTTACTAATCTTATGAAATCGCTCGTACCTACACTAATCGTGTAAAAATAGCTTTAATATATGACAAGAAGCGATTAAAAAAAAAAGACAATAGTAGAATAGAAACACATACGAATATGCTAAGATAATAATAATAATAATGCTGGACAATCCACACAGCATCATCTAGCCCCAAGCTAAGCAGAGCTTGTGTTATGGGTACTAGATGACTGATATACTTAATGCAATACAATGCATACATACATATTTTTATTATACATAGAAAACACCCAGAACACCCGAAATAAATATTTGCAGATGGTACAAACATTTTACATTCGCAGGCAGACATTCGCCCGCCGCGGCACATCGGTCGTCAGATAGCATGGATAGCATCGATATAATACAATTTTGCTTATAACCAAGATAGCGTATCAACCTTATCATTCGTGCGTACAGCCCGCAGTCCTTATTTCTAGAAAAAAAACATTGAGTATGGTTTTGCTATGTGAAGTGTGGCAGAATTAAATGTTCTTTATGTTTCAAAATTTATATGAAAAGTACACTTATTCATGTTTTAATTTTGAGCATGTAAACTCATATTTCTAAACATATTTCTATAATGTAATGGGTTCTGTTTTGATGGTGGAAATGTAGATAAACCTGCTTTGTGTGAGACCCGGTACGTATATTATGATTAAATACCTACTAAAGAAATATTTTTTAGTTTCGGCTTCTGGCATTGAATCTGGTTTCAGATAGTTAGGTACCATAAGCATAATGTGAAAATGTTGTAAAGTCCTGTTAGTCAAATAAAAAGGTTATCAGCTGCCTGGTTCATTGTTTTGCTTCGCTTGGGGCAATGTGATGTTCAGTAAAATATTATGTTTTTTTTATTAGAAAGTTTTAGGTTTTACGGGTTCTCATAAAAACTTATAAATTCAGTCCAATAAATATTAGTAAATTGCACAAAAAACCTATTATGTCACTTTATGCCCAAATTTAATTGCAAAAACAAATACAGAAATCTATGTCAATAAATTAAAGCTTCATTATTTATATTCTTACCTCTACATAAATCTACTAGATTTAATAAAAGCAAATTACTATATTGAAATAAAATGTCAATCAGTTAATGCCATAAAAATAACTATGTGTTATGTGTATGCATAAATCAAAGTGTTTTGAAGTCATTAAACTCATAGCGTGTTATACTTTACAGAATAGCGTAAACTTCAGAACTAGAAGAAGTAAGAATGATTTCAAGACATAATTTAAACGCTGAAGAAAAGTTACTGCACAATGGACTATTATTCTGTTCATTGCGCATGCATGAAAGAACCGATGTCAAACTTACAAACCTTGAGAATCACCTCACTAAAGGGGTGGATATTAATACACAAGATGCAAACGATGATAATAATACACCTTTGCACATTGCGGTTAAGATGGATGAACCGGAAACTGTAGAGTTTCTGCTGAAGAAGGGGGCAAATCCTAAGTATCTGAATAAGAAGAAACACACGCCTATGGATCTTGCAAAGTTATTTAAAAACAAAAACATGAACAAGATTATCAACACATTAGGTAATTCAATTAAATCACTACCAAATATGAATGAAGGTTTAGACATACCTTTAAAAACGAACAAATTAAAAAAAAATATTAATGAAACTTTGATTAACGCAACTCGGTCAGGTACAACTGGAATCAAAGGGGAACTATATCAATCCAAATTATTAATGTTGCTATTACATAGAGCACTCAATGATCATGATATTGGCGAATTTTACATAGGTTCAAACATTGCAGAAGTAGGTGCGTTTGATGATATTATTTTTAAGTATTATTCGAAAAACAAAAACAAATTCAGCATTTTTTTCGTACAAGCTAAGCATAATGAACGTCATAAATTTACTAAATACAGTTTATTAAACTCTGGCAATGATTTTAGTTTAGCTAAATATTTTGAAAGCTTTATGGAGATACGACACAAAATGAAAACCAGACAAAAAAATGTTATGTTTCAAAATAATGTGGATAGTTCTGATCGTCATTTTTTAATTTACACAACAGCTTTTGAAGAGTTTGACAAGAAAAAAGAGATTGAAATTGTTGGGAAAGAAGCTTTACTATCAACAAACTATCATGGAAAAACATTTATGTATGACTATGGTGATAACGATGTTAAAGTTTTGCTAAAACCCATTCTTATTTTACGGGCAAAAAATTTGGCCATCGCGTTTTCTGAGTACATTGTTAGAAAAAAATACAGAAATATGTTGTTAAACGATTTAATCAAAGTATATCATATATATCTAGGCCAAAACATTATACAAGTTTCTAATGAAAAATGTGAAAACTACCTTATGGGTAGCTTTCGTAAATGTTTCCTCGACAATAAAGATGAGTATTTGGTGCTTATTAGAAATACTATGTTTAATATACTGAAAGTGCTAGATGAATCCAATGAATACATACTTTCTTTAAAATTTAGATTGCCAAAATATTTTGCAAATTTAGAAATGCCTATAAACGAAAAAGAATACGTTGGTCTATGGAAAATAGTAAATTGTTTAATTGACCGTAAAGAAAAGACCAATACAAATAACACTGTTACAATTGTTGTCGATGATGAGCAAAATATAAATGACTTGACTAATGTGAAATATTTAGTAGGAGATACACTTATTCTTGACGATGACACAGGGTTGTTAAAACTCAACTTAGAAAAATCGTCATCTGTTAAAAACCAAAAGTTATTATGTAAGTTGAAATCCAATCTTAAAGCTGAGTGTAATTTAAAAAGTTTTAGATTTGAAATAAATGTTGAAAATTTTCCACAACTATCGTTTAAAACAGGCAGTTATCTAAAAAAGAGTTTTCATGACTTTTTAAATAAGTTACAGTTTCACACAAATCAAGCTAAAGAAGAAGAGGTAGAAGAAATATTAACTAAAGAAATTACCGATTTATACAACACTGAATACAAAAACTACAATATTGCTTATCAAGTAAAAGGTAAAGCAATATATCTTCACTATTATGATCAAGTGCAAAACTGGTGCAAATGTGACAAAAAATTATATTTGACTAACTCTTGTGACTTTTACGAAAAAGCTAAGACTAGTTTTTTTAATAGTCCTATATTAAATGTTCATAACTATATATATCACACTTCAATAACTAGTAACTCCTTACTACATTTTAAACATCAAGCTATTAAAGGCTTAGATTTGCAAGCGTTCATGGATTGTTCAGATACAATTTTTATTCATATTATTACTAGTGACAAAGTTTTGACCTGCATGAAAATTAAACAATTTTTTAGCGAATATTTCTCACAAACCATAAAATATAAATTTCTAGACTTCCAATCTTTGTCTGAAGATGAAAGTGAAGTAATACTATCAGAAATTATTGAACCAGTAGTCGACGTAATAATTTTTATTTTAAAAGGTGACAATCACGCCTCTGATTTTGAAATGAAGTGTATTGAAAGATCATACATTAATAAAAAAATTATTATATCTCACTCACATGCAATATCTAAAGTTTTAGGAACAAAATACAAGTGTTTAGAATATAATGATAAAAACAACAGCCTGTGCGATTTAGACGAAACTACAAGGAACACGATTATCACCCAAGAAAGTATCTTATTTCAAGGGGTTAGAGCTCCGTTTGTTTCTCTTATAGGCGAAAATACTTATGATTTAGTGAAAGGAGATGCGCTTCATACTATATTAAAAAAAGGTGATATTAATATTGGAAAAAAACCCAGCAGCATCAAAGTTTATAAAGAAAGTAAAGAGTTCTACATTGAGAGGCGCTTATGTCGGTGTCTAAAATTGTCTGGAGATCAATATCTTACTGCTTTTAATGTCATACTTGATACTAATGTATCGAATACTGATAGTGATAGAGATATATTGTTAATTTCAAATGAAATAGACGCTTTTAATTTTAATTGTAAAATGTATTGTAATAAAAACGTACATTGGTTTAAAACGCAAGACAGCAACCTCATGTGGGTAAAAAGTTATGGTAATATAAAAAAAATATTGCCATTTATTGAAAGAATCGAGTGTGTTGACAGGTGTTCGAGTGAATTACAATCATTTAAACACTTGAATGATAAAGTCGTAGTCATAAGTGCTGGGCCAGGAATGGGTAAATCTACTCTTATGACGCATTTAGCGATACAATCAAAACCTGTCAGCGAATCCGCCCCATGTGTTATAATGATAAACTTATTTGATCTTAAGAACGAGTTTTGCGATTGGCATGAATGCAATGATGCGTTGAAGTTAGACTGGATTCTGTCTATTTTGTACGAATCGTTTGCTTTTAATAACACCACTTTTTTAAAGTCAGATAGTATAGAAGGACTTTTTAATAAAATAACTCATGTTGATTGCCATAACCGAATACATTTAAACTCTAGACTAGTGACTAAAATACATGATTTTAGCCTTTTAGAATTTCAAATTTTTCTAAATATGTATAATAACAATCGAATAACAGTAATATTTGACGGGTTTGATGAGATATATCCAGACTATAGGAAAGAAGCAATTGAATTGTTTAAATTATTGTTAAATTCTCAAATAAAGTCTATGTGGATCACTTCACGACCTATGATCTTAAATGAGTTAGAATGTGAAGTTAATTCCATTTCTTTTACGTTAAAAGGCTTTTCGAATTCTGAACAAACAAGTTTTGTTGAAAAATTTTGGATGACCAATTATGATTCGTCTCATATAAATTTCAACCATATAAAAAATAAAGATGCAGTCGTACAACAGTTTTTAGATTTTATTTCGCACAAAATTCAAAAAGACTTCACAAGCATTCCACTTCACTTACTTATGATTTCGGAAACTTTTCTAGAACGTTTTGTTACTTTTTTATTTGATTCGACCACCGAGTCTAGAAACGATTTATACGACGCTTTAAATTTGGTAACTCTTTATGATAAATTTATAAATAAAAAGTTTTATAAAATTCGTTTTGGTGAAAAAAGGGATAATTTAAATCTGAAAGATCCAGAAATTAAAAGGATTATAGAAGAGAAGCGTATTTTATTTATTGAAAATAATAAAAAACTTGCTGCTTTTTCTTTATTCAACACCAATCATAATTGCAGAAAGTGCAATTTTTTTGTAAAGAAGAATTGCTGCTCAGCAGGTAATAACCTTGCCTACCGTGGGCTTCTAACTAAAAATAATTTAAAACATATAAAAAGTCTTATAGATGGCTTTAATTCAGGGGAAGAAAAAAACGGAGTAATTCTAAAAATAAGACAAAATGAACCGATATTTGTGCATTTAACATATGCCGAGTATTTTGCAAATGAATTTATTTGTGATAAACTCAGAGAAGGTAAGTCGACTGTCTTAAAGTACTTAGTTGACCATATACTAGTGTTGGACAATTTTAAAGGAATAAGAAGATTTATTGATGCAAAATTAGAAAAAGACCAGTTATTATTAAACTTTACTTCTAAATGCATAAGCGAGACTCTGATGTCCCAAACCAACTCCAACCAATCAGCATTATGCATTGCAAATATTGAAGGACGTGAAAATATCGTTTGTTTTTTATTGAACAACCTACATACCATTTTACAGATAAATAATTTAGACGATTTCATATTTCTTTTGGTATCTAAGCAGTCATTTCAACAATCAATAATTTTGCTGCAGGACCAAAAGCAGATAGTGTCATCATGCCAACGTTGCTTTATATGTCAAACTTATTATAGTAACGGTTTTAGGGTTTTGAGTAAGATTATAGAAATAATAAAGCAAGTGGACTGTAACAAACTGGACAGACTCATTTTCTGCAACGACTATCCAGATGCTAATATTTTAATGTATACTTTGTTACATGAAAGCAAAAGGTTCTATGAGTTAGGTAACTTAAGTACTATTTTAGAATATACTCATCCTGAAGTTTTGATAAAATTTTTGATTGAACCTATTTATATAGGACCAAGGTTGTCTAATCCAAAAATTGCTAAACGCTCACTTCTTCACTATTTAGTAGAAGATCAGAAAAATGTATTATATATAAAATGCTTAGAAAAATTGAACCAGGATCAGTGCATGCGTGTTTTTTGTGCGAGAGACAAGATGAAGAGAACAACCGCGCACTGTGCAGCTTTTTATCAGAATTTTGAATTTTTTGAAGTCATGGCTGCCCGTCTGGAGAAAGAGCAGTTTAGACAAGTTTGTACCTCCAAAGATTTAACAGGCCAGATACCGTTGCAGGCCTTCGGATGCCTCCCTTTTGGTTTAGAAAAAATTAAGTCGCTGTGCGCCAAAGCCAGCTTGACAGTCAGTTATTCAGAGGGAGGGTGGTTTTTGTATGACGTAGCTAATACCAAGGAATAGCTACTAGTGGCTACTAATGGCTATTTACACTAGTTCATAAAATAGGTACGTGAGCTTATTAAAACAGCATTGTACGGTTTTACTGTATATTACTGTCATTATGTAGGTAGAAATTACTAGTTGTTCATTTTATGATGATCAATATATTTAATTTATAGGTGGCGAGACATTATGTGTGTTTTACTTTACTGTCATCAAAATCCTAAGGTATAATAAGGTATAATAAGGTATAATTTAACCGATGATATAAATGCAGCAGGTGCTCTGCTAATGAATCAAGATAATGTGGTTAAATTTTCATTACCCGCTGTAGTTCATAGCACTTTATTAATTATATCTATCGAATTTATTCGTTGAAGGATAATGACGCTTGCTCTCAACTTTTGACGACCAATGTGGCGCGGCGGGCGAATGTCCGCATGCGACGCAGGAGGTTGCGGGTTCGATTCCTGCCTTGGGATAAATGTTTGTACGATCTGCAAATATTTATTCCGGGTGTTCTGGGTATCTTCTATATATAATAAAAAATATCTATGTGTGAATGTATTATATTAAGTATATTAATCATCTCGTACCCATAACACAAGCTCTGCTTAGCTTGGGGCTAGATAATGCTGTGTGGATTGTCCAGCATTATTATTATTATTATTCAGTTATACAGTTCATACTTCTTCTTTACTAACCCCCTATAAAAGTGTAGATATGTACATCAAACAGCGAGTCTTAAGGGAATTCCTACTCAAGGCACCCCATTGAAATGGACGCTAGGTATTCACGAGCTTTTCTCACTAATTGCTCTGAGCCGCTCAATATGCTCTGGCACGAAAAAAGAGACAAATTAATAAAAGTATGAATATTGATGCTCTAAAGTTTTTTATCAAAGTGAATATATTTGATAGCTGGAGGTATTTTTATTTATTATGTAGATCGGGCCATCCCAAAGTGTTTTGTTCGAGTAACGTAGTGTCCTGAAGGTTAGAAAAGTACTTTTACAAAGGAATATTGATCCTTACCATTTACATAAAACGGATTATGTACGAGTACATTACATGGCTGCTACATAATTAAAACAAAAACCTCGGTTTGTCATACTCCTATACAATAGGGCCTATATTTTCTTGATTAGTCTGAACCTCTTATAATACGGGTCGATGCGATGACAACAAATGTATAGAGTATTGAGTAGTTATGCAAGATTGAACTGAAAAAATACCGGCAGGCACAATTTTATTTACCATAATCTTGGAGGATCAAACTTAAAAGATGACTTTAAGTTTTTTAACGTTAAGCACGTTTAAGTTTATTGATATATCTTTTAAAAAGTTGGGTCAGTATCAATTTGGTTGCTTTGATAAAAATGGGATCAGTCTTAATGATCCCATTTTATGAAGCCTCTAAAATTTGGCGCTTTAAAAATAAATTTCTACGTTATTTATGGGTGAAAAAGCATTTATTGATAGTGGTAACATAAAAATGAGCTGCACCAACGTCATCAACTATAACGAATATTCAATAATGATCAATGTCTTGCTGAGTCTGCCGACCCGTATTATGTCATGCTTGTCCGCAATTCATTTTATTTTACGAGAGAAACGCGCTAAGTGCGTCTGATCGTGACTAGACTTACAGTTACGTATTTACTTTTCAGCTGTATTTTGTTACTGCTATTTGGTTGCATGTTTCATAATATATTTGACCAAGCGAGCAAAGCGAGCGAAGCGTCTCAGTTTCGAGATAGGGTAAAAATGCTTTTGTCCGGTTGTCAGTCAGTCAGTCTGTCTGTTCTTGCCTACAGGTCGCATTTTTCCACCGATTTTAACGAAAACTGACACACAAATTCTTTAATTTATTAATTTTTTGTCAATCACGATCGTTAATTGTAGGTAAAAAAAGAGGGGAAAGGGGGAAAGTTTGCAGTAGCGTTATTTATCGACAGATTTCATCAAATTTGCGAGACATAATAAGGACTTTATCTATGATAGTAGAAGGTAGTATGCTTTCCAACTTACTTAAAACACGAAAGCGCATCGATATATACCACTTATTAAGAATTTTTGTCCTGACTCTTGTTTGACATCTTTCGAAAGCCGTGTCTCTGTTGATATGTTTTTGGCAAGTTATTACAACATGTTAGTTAATTATATATTTTTTTATCAATCTAAGCATCGTCAAAAAATCTAAACAATGAAGATTTTGTTTAATTCACGACATGAATATGGTATAAAAATACAACAACAATATTTTTCATCGCCACGTTATCTCTCAAACAGGCTATCGAGTTCCTAAGATTGCAGTGTGATCTTTGAAGTCTGGAAGAGGGTTCTGATTTACTACTCCCTGGGGAGCTTGGGATAAGATGAGCCCAGAAAGTAATAACTTTAGCATGTTTTTCCAACGCGTTTTATGAAAAAGATTTTTTTTAGTGGTTTAGTGGTATCAAGCAACCGCCCTAACCACTTTCCTATTTTTAGATAGTTTGAATCGAGTATTTATCGAGTATTTATCAGAATGACATCTATGTTTTTAACACAAATATTTGGCAGCGTGGATCGAACCTACAATCTACAGCACAGAAGGCTAAGTTACTAACTGAGCTGTGAATAATAACGTATAAGCCAGTCCGTATAAACGTTTTAAAGTGGCTAGCTGTTCTATTTGAGTTTGCTAAGATACCTGTAAAATATAGGTGTGTATCTATAAAAACTATAGTGATAAGGCCAGTGTTTATATTTTCCGAATCGAAACAACACGGTAAGTAATAAGAGCATCAAAGCTTGTGGGCCAAATAGCAGCAGTAGGAAAGCAGGATTTTTCTAGTCAAACATTATATATGTTGTGCCTATTGGTTGTAACGTTGGCAGGTAAGTATACGATGATACGAAATGTAAAAGTACTAAAACATTTCAGTCAGAAACACTTTAAATTGCATCCTTATTTAAGCTGATGTACAAAGTCATTGAAATTCTGATAGCTAAGAAATTACTTCGATTTGTTATCGATGTTCATGCCGAAAATTCGTAAAAATTAGGTAAGGGTTGATTTGTTTTCCACGTTTTAATTTTTTTTGTAATTATAATGCGCAGTTTCGGTTTTTAGAAGTATTAGTCTTAATGCTCCCGGTATAATCTAGAATCAACCTGAAAACTGTTCTTTTATTCCTGAAGTTATTTTCATACAAATTTCAGCTCCCGCTTTACCTGTATAGGAGTTGAATTTCGGGAATTCCTTTCTTACTACACCTCTACGCTCTGAAATAAATATACCCCAAAAATATCAAGTCCATTATTTACGAATTATATATATTTGAATGAAATTTATGAATAATCACGAGCCCATTCTGTGAAGTACCGTGGATTGAAGTCGACGGCATCTAATCGAATACCAAGCAGGTAATCGTAGATAACTCACTATCTTATCAATTCGCATATTTGCAAACATGCGTTGTGTTAGACACCGCAAAGAATTCCACAAGCAATGCTTCTACGTAAACGTTTATTAATCAACGTTCGAGATGACAACGCGACGCTCAACGTGCCACATCTCCAGAACTGTATGGGGTCCAATTCTCTTAAAGAAATATCGTTAAATTTAAGTTTCGATCGTGTCAAATACCTTGTTTAATGTGTTAGTTGCTGATATTTTAGAATAGTCCAAATGATATCTTTGATTTCATGGAATAAAATGCCCCTTGACATTGTGTACCTCTGTATATTGCTACCAATAGACTACCATTCCTAAGGTGTGATCAATCCGGTTGTAAACGCCATTTGGAGAACTTTTCTACATCACACACTCTCTGGCCACGATTGTTAGGAAGGATGAAAACCAAAAGACAACGGAAGAAGAGAAGAAGAAGGGCTAGATGGAGATCATGGTCGACTGCGTTAAACACACTGCTAAAATCAATTAGTACCAGGATAGTTAATTTAGAGTTCTGCATGCTAGCGTGGATATCTTCTGTGATGTTAAGTAATGCCGAGGTGGTGCTGTGACCCTTTCTGAAGCCCGATTGGAGCGGATACGACTGACTCGATTGTTTAGAGAATAAAGAATCGAGATGGGACGAAACTAACTGAGGATAGTAGAGTTGGAGATTTTAGGAAGGGAATGACATAAGCCATACGCCATTGATCCGGAAAATAATATGACTGATGGTAGGGGGAGTATGCTGAATGACGTACGAGATCATGGCACACCCAACGATATCGCTTTTTACAGTCTGTAGGCTACAGAATTAGATTTAAAAGAGAGTACCATTTCTAACACCCGTTTATAAACTAGCGAAACGCGCGCAACTTCGTACGTGCCATCACGCGTCACATCTAGTAAACTACATTTAGTTTTCATACAAACTTCAACCTCTGGTGTACTTGTTTAGAGGTTAAATTTCGACCTTTTACAACCAGTGGTTTAGGCTGTGCGTTGTCATGTCAGTCATTCAGTTAGTCAGAACAATGGTTCTCATAATTAGTTTAGATTATCCCAGGTAAAATTAAAAATTAAATGGGTCCAGTCGTGACCAATCGATTTTGCTATGTATGCTTAACAATAAACAAAAATAAATAAATAGGTATTTAGATTATTTATTGCAGTATAAATCAAAATACAAATCGAATTAAGAACCTTATTAACACAGCTTAGCTATTAACAAAAGCTGACAAACTAACAACCCTCTTTCTGACGAAAACCCTCGTATAATAATTTCATTCTGTTGTACCACTTGTAGGCACGCCGTACTCGCTTAGTTGAATAATTCAAAAATTCTCGTCGGACATTCACGAAAACACGTAAAGTAAACGTAGTACAGTGCTGACGAAAAAACAAACCCGTCTGGAACAAGTATGAGTTCATTATGCTGTTTGAGTATGCTGTGCACTTGTGCTGATAACTGCGACTATGCTGACGAGAAGCCTGGCTTTTGAATTATGTACACCAATTTAGTTCAATTTCATTATTGAGGATTTATGCCGGTGTTATTATGAATATGCTATACCATACCACCCACTCCATATCACACAAAGGTTAACTGGAAGAGAATGCTAATCAGCATTAAGTTCACCTATGTACCTACTTCCTTTTTGTGCAATAAAGAATTTTATAATCTAATATGACCCACCTGATGTTAAACGGCTACCAGTATACCTACCTATACCAATGCATTGCCACGCAGGTCGTTCATTTTATAAACGTGCACTATGATGCACTGCTCTACGTCCGTCAACCTGAGGCACCATCAAGCATTTGTGCGATGAGCACAGATGTTTGTTCTGATTCTGGATGTTATTTGTATATTCTATGTAATAAATAAAAAAAAATCATCTACCTACTTCCAATAGTATGCACAACAAGCTGTGATTAATTGGAGGCTAGAGGAGGTCGTGTGATTGTATGCCAATATTTGATTATTTACACCCGTTTTAGGGATGGTTGAATTTCAGGATTTCTATCTGATTATACGCACCAAGTCAAATATTCTTTAGAATTTTCAAGCCTCTACGAACAGCGGTTTATACTGTGCGTTCACTTTGTATTTTGTTGTAATTGGCCTATCCTATACCAATAATAAAGTCATAGATTAATTTATAAAGTAATGATATTCAGTTTTTTCGATGTTGCTAAAACGCACACTTACGGGATGTTTTAGCGTTGACATACAGTGTAGATAAGTACTTACCTGCGGCCGTGCCAAAAAGCCGTTGATACCGTACATTGTGCGGACTCTCACGGAAGCTGGCCCCTTGACCCGTCTCCCAGGAGACCAGATACTTCCACACTTGGCACAACTTTATCGCTGTTTGAAGCTATATTCCTCTTGATGTTAGTATAAACATCAAAAACATGGGCAAAACTAAAGAAATTATGTCCTGCTTTGCAACCATACCATGCAAACACCCTGCGTTTATCAATCTGAGGTATAATACATTTTAGTAGTATTAGAGCTCTTTGTGAAGGGCTCATCCGGAGAAGTACTATTACCATGCCTAATATCTGCCGCCAAGCAGCTTGCTGTGTTCTGGCTTGTTGGTGCCAATGAAATAACAAACACAATGCATCAGGTTGATGGGCGCGGAGCAGTACGTCGTAGGGCACGTTACTAACAAACGTGACCTGTGGGGCAATACTTTATGATTGTAATCACTGAACATTAGGTGGACCATAAGCATAATTAACTTCATGTTCCTGTAATTTCAAGGCCACCTTTTATACCAAAATAGGAATATTGCTTGGCAAAAGAATTATGCGCTATTAAAATTCTTAAATCAAAAAGCATTGAAGTTTTGATCGGAGTTTAAGCTGTTCATAGTAGTTTGTATACGCTTTGAAAAAAAAAACCTTTTCTGCAAGGAATGCGACCGATCTTTTTTACAGTCATATGGTACAGTGGCACGGTGGTATGGCTCGGTAAAGTCAGGCTTTTAATAGTTCCGTAGCTGCCGACGAATATGACGAAATTCACCACGAAAATGCTGTATGAGCACCTATATAAAAGTTAAAAGCTTTTGTCGAAAAAACTGCTGGGAATAAAATAAAAGTGAATGCAGTTCTAAAAGCGGGTCGCACCAAATGCGAGGGTATGCTTGCAACGAACAGTTGTCGCCTCCCACGGGACTTCTGACCTGGGAAAATATTTTTCGGCATGGCTCGTTTTTGGGAAGTAATGTGAAATGTTAGTTTTTGGAACGACGCGGTTGCAGGATGCGACAATGATGGTTATGACTCTAGGATTGCTATTTTCTATAAAGCGGTTTTATTTTTGTGGCATGTGCCTTGTTTTAATTTTAAAATATAAATAAATATTTGTGGACATGTTTACACAACATCATCGATCACCAAACTAAGCATAGCTTGAACTATGGAAACCGGATGACTGATAGAATACTTTTCTACGTTTTTTTTTAGTTTTATGGATACGTACTTTCTTAAAATACTTACATATAACACCTAGACGCAGAACAAACATTTAAGTTCATCACACAACCGAACAAGATCGAACTCACCATCTACAATCAATTTAATCAGTTAATGAACGTAAAATTGTAACCCAAGCTTTACGTTCTTAGGTTTTTGTAATTTACAAGAAAATTTCAAATTAATTATGATTAATTAAAGAAACATGTCGATCTGACTAAATGATGGATTGTGTAGGTAACAAATACATTGTAAAAACCAGAAACTAATGCTACACGAAAGAGCTTAGAGAGCAAATTACTTTTGCTTAGAAACGTCAATTGGATTGTCAAACGAGATGAATAAACGTCACGAGTGATTTCGTAGACAAAGGAGATTTGTCCACCACAGATGCGAGTGATGAGGGTCACGTGATGTGACAGCGCGATAATTGTGATGTTATGATATCTTTTCGTATGTGGATCGTGGGTTAAATAGGAAGAGGGTGGTGTCAACTTCATCTTCCAGAGCGAAATATACCTATTATCTAGTGCTTGCAAGTCTATGCAAGTTTATCTATACATGCAAGAAAATAATAACCAAGGTAAAAACTTAGCTAAGAGTGTTAGCAAAAGAAACGACATTGGTTCTACATTCAGGCTTAAAAATACTTCTTTAAAGTTCTTAAAAATGGACAATAACTTGAAAATGTTTATGAAATTATTAATAAATTGTCAATCTTGAAATATGTCAGCACTTGAACCAAAGGCAAGGGCCAAAGGGCATGTCCCCAGTTGAGCAAGAACTTGAGCATAAATTCCTTTCTGAAATAATTTTCCGACGACAACTGCGTCTGGAGACCGTTTGTGAAATAAACGTTGATTAATTGTAAAGTCAGCTTCACATTTATTAATTGAAATTATAAAAAAATACTAATAAAATGTATATATTATTATCTGCTTAAAATTTTTCTTCTTTTAAATAGGCTAGGACTAGGTAGCGATCACAATAGGCCATATGACCGCAGTGATAACAAAACCGCAAAAATATAGTAAAAATAAGACTAAACATGTGTAGATGATTTACACGGTGTAAGGGTTAAGGAGGTGGTATCCGCCAACGAGAGGTTTTCTCCGTGTTATTTCTCTTTGATGAGTGAGTATAAATGTCCAAAAAAAATATATATTGCTTATTAAAAACTAAATTTTAATTTGAACAATTGAAATAATTCTAACTATATTATTACTATATGAAAAAAATATCCAAAGTGAAGCAATTTTTATTTTAAATTTGGTTATTTCTTCTAAACGGTATTGATTTTTAGTATTTTTTTTTCACACAAATATTTGTCAAAGTATTTATCACAAAGTGAACAATTGGCAGTTCGAACTAATAATTCATTAGGCTACAAATAATTATTTCTTGAATGCGATATGAAATGGAATGCGCGCGGGTCCCTGTGCGGGCGACGGGCGGCAGTGCAACTTAGTATGGACAGACTCCTCAAGGTCGTTGGCGAGTACCACCGCCTTAATATTACATTGAAAAGGGTTTTTACAGGAGGTATAGTTAATAATAATGATGGTAATATGGTAAAAATACTTTCACAGGCCGTTTTAATGGAAACATCTATCCTACTTATATTATGAATGCAAGAGTTTGGGTACTTGGATATTTATGCTCTAATTTGGATGATTTGGATGTAAATGAAAAGAAATATAAATTATTAGCTAGATTAATATATAGGCTTTTTATTCTGAGAAAATTGCAGTGACAGATCCAGAATTGCAATTAAAAATTTGGAAAAAAAGTATATTTTTTGATGGCAAAGCGCTTAAATTTTGATATAAGCTAAATAACCTTAGCTACGTGAAGATACGTGGATGCAAGTTTAAAATAAATAAGCAGCTATGCGCCTGACTAAAACGTAATGAGTTATTCACTTATGTATTGACCTAACAATAAAACGTAACTTACCACTTAACGTTAAATTCCGCAAGGAGCTTTGGAACTACTTAAAAGTTAAAGAAAGGAATCAAGCTGAATTAATGATTGTATTGAGGGAAAACACTTTTATTCTTGGAGCATTGTGAACTTCAGGGTGTAAAAGAAAGAAGATTAAATTACTTCACGACTTGAACCCCCACGCCTAGTAGATATTCCCTCAGATCCCTTAGTACCGACACAAGATTCTTTGAGGATGTCTTATAGGGTACGACCAAATATTTGGCACATACCAACATTTTGCAGAAATATTTCATACGTGACAGGTTGCAAACCCATTGCCGCTGCTAGAATATTAACTGATTTCCTTACAAAGTTTTCCTTGACCGTTTGAGAGCACTGACATTAAGAACATCATTTTTTTTATAGAAAAATTCATTGCATGACCGGATTCAAACTCACGATCTTAGGATCAGAAGGCAGGATTTTTCCCACTAGACCACTGGTGCTCTAGAGCGCTAAAAACGAACTTTCCAATGAAGAAATAAGACGGGTCCTTTACTCCATTCCTTTCAATCAATTGCCACCGCTCGTCTGGGGAAGGACTACCACTACCACCTATATTTGCCCCCAAGCAGCTTGCGTGTTCGAAGAGTGTGGGTGCCAGTAAGTCTACAGAAACATGAGTTACCTGTATGCCTCAGATTGATGGACGCTGAACAACAGTGTATCGGCACGTGACGGGCCTAACGGGCGTAACTTACAAGGTAATACTTTGTCAGAGGCGATGGTAACCACTTAACATCAGGTGGGCCATCTTCTTGTTCTATCAGCGAGTTGTATAAACACGAAAGTGAAGCCTACTGGTTAATATTATAAAAAGTTATAGTCGTAACTCTTTAAAATTACGTCTTCTGAATAAATACAGTATTGGTCAATATCAATATTGGTGGATATTTCACATAGCTTTATCTAGCCCCAATCACCGCAAAAGTTATATACTTTATGATGCCTGATATAATACTCATAATATTATGTTCTCGTTATAAAGGTAATGAATTTTCAGACGAGCTTGTGCTACTCGGGGTCAACATGTTTATAAATTTATGTATGAAATTCAAGTTGACCCCAGGTTATGAAAAAGAAAATAGCAGTGCCAAATTTCAATCAGTTTTTTTTTAATTGGAATGTCCTAAGGCCTCCTCAGAGACATTACTTTTATGAAATTTATGTTCAAACTGAGAGCTTATATTTAGGGTTTATAATAAAAAACTAGCAGCCATCCTGTGGTTTTACCTCCTGTAATTTTCGCTATATAGCCCTTTAGACCGTTATGGTCCCTAAGAAGGACTTAGAATAGAACCTATCCTTATCTATCCATGTCGTAAGAGGCGGCTAAGCTAACGAACCAGGAGATGGAAGCACCTCTGTACTAAACACTGACACTGTAGTCATCTGCTCGCCAAGAGTGGTAACTATGGCAGACTCTCGATATTATAGCCTAGTAGTGGACATTGATTCGTTTTATCAAGTATTGTTAATAGTGTACCTTTTTCAAGTTAGTATTAATTAAGTATATAATAATAATAATGCTGGACAACCCACACAGCATTATCTAGCCCCAAGCTAAACAGAGCTTAGCTTGGCTGTTAATGGGTACTAGATGACTGATATACTTAATACAATACATTACATACATAGATATTTTTTTATTATACATAGAAAATACCCAGAATATTTGCAGATCGTACAAACATTTATCCCAAGGTGGGAATCGTACCCGCAACCTCCGGCGTCGTTGGCGGACATTTGCCCGCCGCGTCACATCGGTCGATAATAATAGATCCATTTAATATCTGGTCGATTGTATCCAGTATTTGACACAATAGCGTATTGTAAAAAGGACATACATGGACATAAACCTCGCTGCAAATTTTAAGGATTGAATAAAGGAGTTATCTTTCCCCTACGTACGCACCAAGACAAATATACCCTGAAAATTTCAAATAACTACAGCCGTTTGGTTAGGCTACATACTGTCTATATAATCAGAATGGTTTCAAATTCTTAAACTTACTTTTTTTGACAGCGCCTAAATTGTAGCTGTCCTACCTAGTTGTTTCTGTGTTTGTTGAAAGTGAAGAAACCTTTTTAGTGCTGTGAAAAAGGTAGTTTTAGAAAATGAAACAACAATTGACACTATTTTCAATCAGTGAGTCAGTACAAACATTATTCTAGTAGGTAATGGACTTGGCTTACAGAAAGCTAATAGTTCTTGGCGTATGATTCAGATGAACTTATAAATTTTTTTGGTCGTTAAAATATGTGGTTGTCTGGCTGTTATACTAAAACACAGCTGAGCTCAACCCGTGAATATTTTACACAAAGTTATTTCGTACTTCGTTTAACTCCAACACCACATAAAAATTAAGTGTAGAAGCTATGATTTTTACGAATTTCTTTAGACTATAATATATTTCAAAGGGTGTGAAGAGGCTACTACAAAAAACTTTTCGCATTATTTTTACATAAAAGTAAAGCACCCCATCATTATAATTTCAATAATCAAGCTTTCATCTGACTGAATGGCACATGCTTTGATTTTTATGTTTAACAGAGTTTTCATGGTTTTACCGTGGCGCTTGCATGACCGCTGCCGCTGTGAAGGGTTAGGCAAGAAGGAGTCCATAAAAACATGTTAGCGTTTGTTAGTTTTTAGAAAAAGTATTTGTGAAGGGCTTGTACTGTCACCTTGCTAATTTTAACGCTCAGCAGTATTGCTGTGTTCCGGTTTGAAGGGTTGGGTATAATTAGGGCACATGAGACTTAACATCTATAAGTCTTAGGTTGATGGACACAAGGCAGCACATCGAAGAACAAGTTCCTGCGTGAACTTCGAAGCAAAAGATTGTTTTAGGTGATGGTTACCACTTAACATTAGGTGGGCTATTTACTTTTTCCAGCAACAAACAGTTTAAATTCCTTATAGCACAGTACTTAGAAAAATGGAAGACTCCCCCTGTTCAACGTTTTACAGCATGGCGTGTCGTTGTAATTCTTACCTCGAGCCTCTGAAACATTAGTCAGCCTGTAATTCCACAGGCTGTTGTAACTATGTAGGTATGGGTATCTACTGTGTTCACAGTAATTATGTTTCAAGGTTGAGTAAATCAGACTCCTCTGAACAGAATCCAGCGCCTGTACGATTTAATTTCAGAAATATTTATGCGACATAATCAGTGGTTCAAAGCAAAGAGTAACGCTCTCCTAATTTATTCATAACCTAATCCAGATAAATGTTAACTTGAATGAAAAAAATATTTAAATTACTTGCCTAAGGCAAACAAAAGCGTGTTTCAAGCTATTCTTTCATTAATGTTAAATCTGTGACATTATTTATTTAACTAAATTGACAGTTCATGCTTATGAACTGCATAGTTATTTCAAGTAAAATAGAATTAAAACTAATAGAAAGAACTGATGATTTCCAAACAATATTTTCAACAGAGTTTATTTTCTTGAATCTATACTAACTATAAAAAAATTTGTCTAGACCGACTGACTGACTGACTCTTATAGACAGCGCACAGCCTAAACCAATGGTTGTAGAGACTTTTCAGGGTATTTTGTGTTGGTGTGGATAGGTGTACTAAGAAAGGAATTCTCGAAATTCAACCCCTAAACTTGTACAGTGGGGGTTGAAGTTTGTATGAAAATAACTTCACGCAGACGAAGTCGTTCATTCGTTCGTTCACGCAGGCGGGTGCTTGTGTTAGTCATAGCTAGGAACACACATTAAACATGGCAATTTACGCCATGTTTAAATCAACTAAAACATAATCAGTTTATCAGTTTGAGAGCTTTACAGTGCTATAGACAGATACACAAGTACATACATCCGTCTGTTTTGCGTCAGGGGTCAAAATTACCCAATGTTCTTTGGCTGTGAATACAGTTGTAATGTTTGTTGCCATTCCGTTTAGGCAAGAGCGATGCGACTCACGCAAGCCCTGCTTACTGCGGACATTTGTCTTACAGAATGGCCGTGCATTGTTGCCACGAACGTCTAGGAATGTATGCAATCTTACCTAACAGTTTGGCTGGAACCAAAACCAGCTGTTTTATGTTGGCGAATATGCTGCGGCTCTGTAAAAGCTTTGTATTTCAGCAGTGACTATGTTCTTGAATTGAGTAATCACTTATACACATTTCTCTTGTAAATAACTGACACTTTAAAACTTTGTTTTAAGGTTTTAGTATAGGAGACCCGTGGACACCTACCATAGTTGCGCAGTGGTTAGACGATAAGTAATAAATCTAGTAACTTTTTTTATGATTTGTGTTGTGATTCTAGTAAAGGTGTTAGATACGTATATATTATATATTGATACGGCTTTATACCTTTACGCTGGCTTATCAGTCATCCCTGGGTAAACTGCACAATAATAAGTATTTAATAATAAAATACCACGTCGTTTAAAGGTTAAACCCTTTCTCAAAATAGCTTTCAATTCGTTTAAAGAAATAAAAAACATGAGAAAGGATTTGCTGCCAATTCATCTGAATTAAACAAAAATGAAAATTTAATCCAACTCTGAATGTAAAAAAGTAATCCTTGTACCAATATCGACAGTCTGACCTGTGTTTAATGAAATAACTGTCGTTTCTCCCGTGGGATGGAGCGGGAAAATTCTCACCAATTTTCCAATGCATCAGTGTTTTATCATTGATCGAAATGACTTTGCGTTGAATAATCACTTTACAAGTCTTTCAAAGTAGACAAGATGAGATGGTCTCGTTGAACATCACAAACTCAGAAAAACTATAGACAAAGTTCCGTGTTGTTTTAAGTTATACTGCAGGGGAACTTGGTAACCGTTCCATGATCAAGTTATCGTTGCCTGACATATCACTCAGTGTAACTCAAAACGACAATACGAAATTTCGTTTATCGTTTTCCGGAGTAGATACTAAATCGTGTATCAGTGTGTGACAAACCGGTGGACGTAATCGAAGAGGATTTTAAATTAAGTCAGTTAGGACTATGGTTTCACCGTTCCATAACATAGCTTATGTTTCTATATATGATATGATATGATAATATAACTTAACTTATAATTCAACCATTTTAATGGACGCAAAGTAGTGCATCGTAGGGCACGTTCCCAACGAACATAACCTGTAAGACGGTATTTTTTTTTATCATTGGTAGGCTGTCCTTTGGCTTCTATCTCGGTGGTAAGTGACGATTAAGCAGGATGGTCTAGAAGACACCTATTCACTCTTGCTTTAAAGAGATTCAGATTATTGTGTCCAGGAAAAACAGATGCCGGCAATGAATGTATATGTAATGGCAACATCAGGTGAGCCATCGGCATGTCAAATCAACAAGTCACAACAAAAGAGTCTTATGTGCGAATGCGTAAGACCAGAAGTTTTGTTATATACCAATATAATATAATACAATAGCTAGGTAACAATAGTAGGAACCTTTGTCCTGAGTTCTGACCCAGTGCCTGGCATTAAAATACGTTTTTACTTATTCATTTCAGAATAAATTAAGTATGACACAATTTGGATGGGTGAGCAAATTTAAGGACCATATTTAGAGACTTCAGTAGGTAGCGATCTGAGGCCCAATTCATGTACTTTTTTTGAGCTGCCACGAGATTGAAACAAGAATAATGTAATATAGGTGCCCTAAGACTAAATATGTATATGTAACGGACAACTTGATTAACCGGACAGCGGTCATTAAATATACCTAGCCTAATAGGTATAAAGAAAAATTGCTGAACGAGGTGCATAGCATTAATGTTTATTTCGTGTAGGGAAAGTTTCTAAACATGTTGTGACGGCCATTGCAATTTTATTCTAAGTGCTAAAAGTTATAACATCGTTTATTTTTGGCTTGTATCATAACGTAATGGTATTTTTTTGTTAGAATAAAACTAATTTCACGCGGATGAAGTAGCGCGCGTTTTCTGTTGTGCTCAAACAGGAATGTTTAAATGTTAACCTCTGGGTGTAACTGGGTTTGAGTTTTTTATTTAAATAGCTTCTATTATTAAATGGTGAGATTCGCCAAATACAATTTATTATATAAAAAGCATCCACGTACCACAGCACAGCACTATTTATTTATTTGCAGTTTTTTTACATGAACTCAAAGTTTTACAGAAAAAAAAGTTTAAGTATCGGGTAAGAAGTTAATTATGAAAGTTCCATTTAGAAAAGGAAACCTTCCGGATGTTGGCGGGAACAGAAACATTCATCATAGTGCTTATAAAAGACAGCGGCAAAAGTACATTTTGCTGTGAGTCAGAAGAACCATGTTGAAAGTATGAAATAAAATGGATAAGGTATCGAAAGATAGTGCTAAAGTACAAAAAAAAAACATTTATCTTTTAGGCAAACAACAAGTCAGTAGGCATGTGCGTTTACACCCAGTGACGCGCAGTGGAGATGCATTCTTTGAGTATTCACATATGGCAGACCGAATTATAGAAATCATATAACCTCCGTGCTAGATTTAGATTTAACTGTGTTACGGCAAGGTACTTACTTAATCTTCTAAAGAAATTATTATAAATATAAAACTTACTAATATTATAAACGCAAAAGTTTGTAAGAATGTGTGTGTGTTTGTTACTCAGTAGACTGATTTGGATGAGGAATAAATATAGATTGTAACCTGGATTAACATAAAGGCATATTTTTATTCCGAAAAAATAACGCGGGAACGGGAAAAAACTGCTACGCGGGCGATGCTGCGAGCGGCCGCTTGTAATAAATATAGGGAAATGTATATGATCTAATAAATACCTATATTTAGACGTTTTCGTCTATGCTTAACATTAGATGAGATAGCGGTCAAACTTTTTCTAACAAGAATGCTTTACCAAAGCAGCCAACTTACGTCAAGCAATGCCATCTCTGTTTTGAATTTGTTAAACTGACGAACCTGATTTTGACACAATTCTCTGAGTGGATAAGGCCAAATGTTGCCATATCTACATGTTCGACTCTCAGTCATGAAAGGTCGCGTTGAAAACATCTATAAATCCGGGAAAGACGAAGTAAGACATCCAATTTACTCTAAAGCTAGAGTCCACTAGAGATCTTTGTCGTGATGAATAGAACGTTCAGTAAACAAATCTCTTTGTGGACTTCACTCCAATTGACCCTTTAAGCTATTTTAAGAACTTGAATACGCTAAAGTTACCTTTCTGTTGAATTTATTTATTTTTTTATCGGTTCAAACTGAATATCGGAATTTTCTCATATCCAATTTTTTAGATCAGCGTAACCTCGAAATAATTACACCGTATTTCGAGACCAAAAGAGACGCTCTTTCGATCTTATTCGAAACTTCATATCAATGTAATATACAAAACACGGTGTGACTATTTCCACGCAACTCTTGACTCTATTAGTACCAGGTTATTTATAAATATGGTCAGTGCTATTTGCTATTTGCTGTTCAGCCGAGCTAGGGTCAAGTTTTTGTTTTTAATATTCGTAAACATTCAAATGTACTTTACTTGCATTGGCTGCGATTTGTGTCCGAAGATAACCCAATTCATCACGTTTTGAAACCAACGTTTCTAATTGTTAAAATAAAGTTAAAATGCTGTTAAAATGCTAACCCTAAAATAAAATAGTGATGTAATACGAAATGTAAAAAAAAATTATACCTTCTAGCGAAAAGCGCGCGACTTTGTCCGCGTGAAGCTATTTTCATAAAACTTAACCCCCGCTGTACACGTTTAGAGGTTGAATTTCGGGAATTCCTTTCTTAGAACACTTCTACGCACCAAGACGAATATACACTGAAAATTTTAAGTCTCTACGACCAGTGGTTTAGGCTGTACGTTGATTATACCATAGTTTGTTGTGATTTATCATGCTATGCTTAGTTGTATCGAAATAAAACAACGCGGATATCTATAATAGTCATATCACAATAATGCTAAAAATGTCGCACCTTGCTCACCGACCCGCTAACGTTTGGACGAGGTCAAAGGCTATCGGAATTTACAAAAACATCAACCACACCTACTGCGTTGTTTTGCGGATTTTCATTAAATTTGATTTATTACTTGGTTTAGCTTAAGTTGCTTTGGTGTGTTTTTAAATAAGCCTTTTCTTGCTGAAGATATTAAAACACAACCAAAATTAATTTCGACTACACTGGCTGAATTTACACAGAAACCAGATTAGTGTGTACGGTGCATAAAATCACACAAGACAACATTTCAGTGGTTATATCATAAGTATTGAGGATTTAGTTGCTTTCATGTAGTATAACATAATTGGGTAATAAAAACGTATCATTATGTTTATTACTTGAAGTTATTTATGTTTTTAAAAATATTTTCTTCACAAAAGATCACTGACAAAGACAAAAACTCAGATCACTGCAAGGTTTAAACAATATATAAGTAAATGCATTATACTTCAACCGTTCAACGTACATTTCAACGTACGGACGACGAAATATACAGTACAATCAGTACGTAATGTACAATCAGGGTTCACAATTACTAAGACCATCGCTTAGTCATGATATCTAAGATCCGGTTTAATGTGTGAATGTGGTATATTTGATGAAAGTTACCGGAGGCGCCCGGGTTTTTATTAAAATCTCTTTATAAAAAATGAGCGGGCATACTGCGTCTCGCAGAAATGTTGTGGACTATGAGTTATAGCTAGCTGTGGTGGTCTCGGCTTAAAATGGAACCCCTTCATCAACTCCCATGGATTTTGTAGAAGATTTTTTTGTATACGACGTGCCGATGGAACAAACAGATGGCTTACCTGATGTTGAGTGGTTACCGTCCTATAACAAAGTATTGCTATCATAGGTCACGCTCGTTACGACCATGTCCTACGATACACTGCTCAGCATCCATCAACCTACGGCGTACAGGTGTTAAGCCTCAAGTGCCTGTAATTTTCACCCACACCCTTCAAACCGCAATACATTAAGCTGCTTGGTGGCAAAAATAGGCATTAAGGTGATTAAGAGACGCAACAGGAGATGGCTAGCAGCATCTTCTGAGCACATAACACCGACGCTGCGGTCACTGATTAAAGGTTAAACAAACTTACCTTAAGTGAAGTTTGAACATAATTATACGAGTCGCTGCATTCGAACAGATTTTATATTCACCAAGTAGTCCATTACTTAATGTATCTATAACAGTATAGAAATTACTAATATTGTCTGTAGAGGCCGCTGCTGTGCTTCGATACCGTTGCTCATGCTTTGCTGTCAATTACTAGCAGCACCTAAGCACATAACATCGACAATGCGGTCGCCAATCCACTAGCTAAGCGGACTCGGGTAATCCTTCCCAAATAGTTAGATGATGTGTAAAAATGTCCATAAATATTTATTATTATTATTAAATATGAAACAGTCCCTTTCACAGTAGTAGGCTTTATTTAGGCTGATGATGAAATAAGAAATTTAAAAAGTACCTACTAAGTACCTACCTATTTTTTAAACTTCCTACCAATATATGGATAACAGTAATTTTGAACTTTATTTCAAAAGTTACATTTGGTTGAACAATAGTAGAATTAGTTAAAGTGATCGGTAGTTTTAAAAAGCAACCAAAAAATCCTATCGTAATTTACCCAAAGCACGACAGCACAATATCAAATGAGCTAATCGTTACACTCATGGGGAAATAAAAGCGTTGGTTAGCAAACACAACTAATACAATTAGCTGAATTCAAGGCACGAACGAACGCGCAGCGGAAAAATTCAATTATAGTGATTAGTTTCGCCCTGCAACTCTGTTTTGCACTAAAAGTATCTTGGTTTTTTCCCAGGCGATATAAAATCTTACCACGTTGAGATGAGGTCTGTTTTAGATAACATGTAATTTTTTGATAGGTATGCTAATCACGCGTTCTTGACTTCTGCCTTTTGCCTAACTTTATAGTATTTCAGAAAAGATAGGAATACTGTAAGTACTTACTGTATACTGGCAGATTAAATGATATTATTAAAAAAATATTAGACAGAAAAAGTGCATAATGCAAGTCAAGAGTCTATTTAAATTGTGGCGCATTGATTCCAATAGCAACGTTCTTATTCCTCAAAGTGCATAAAACGCTTGAAATTCTAACAATTTCGAATTACGTCAAAACTGAAACCAATTTTTGATATACAGCACAATAAGCATAACATTCCAGCTATGCTTTTATCCCCTCTGCGATAAAACACTATAGTATTTCACAAGTAAAACTCTCCTTTTTTGCGCAGTCTTGCAAAAAGTAAAACTGTTCGGTAGTTACCTTTCAGACTACAATCAATAGTCTACTCAATTCGCGATTGAATGTCGGTCCCTTTGGGATCGTAATTCGTAATGAAACTGAGTCCACATTGGGGTTCACGAAACATGATTGTGAACGTATCCTTCTGATTGATTTCGGAGAAGTTTCTCTCCTAGGCGAGCATGATGGGAAGGCTCATACTCAACCACTTTCCAGTTTTTGTTATTCTGTACCTCGCAAAAATTTTCGTCAGTTTTGGACTTATTGGTATGGTGTTTCTTCAGCGGGATATTTTTGTGGAAAACTTATAGTTCAGTTGGTAAAAAAGTAGGTAATTAAGTACTTTATCAGTCATCTAATCTAATTAAAAGAATTTTAATAAGCTTTGTTTAGTTTGGATGATGATGTGAAGGCCCACCATTATTTAAAAAGTGTATATATTTTTATTTGAAACAATAATAATAATATGTATTTTAAAATATATTAATTTGCATTAAGTTATTATTTTTATCTATACCTTATACATACAAATCTTACTTAGCTGTAAAATTTATTAATATTCCAAAAAAAAGAACAATCCAAAAGATATTTATTTATGAACTGACTAGAAAATAATTTTTTTTCCTCAAAACAATGTAAATAACCAAGGAACAAGGGTGTCTACATGGATCAAGAGATCTTCCGTTTTGTCTCTTAAATCAGATAAAAACGGGCCAAAACTACCAAAGTCAGCTACGATCAATCGTCAAAGAATTATCCTCACAGATATATCTTGGCATCACAAACTCATGTTAGTAGAGCTAGGTCATAATTTTCATTTCAATTAGGCTCTAGTCTTGGTTTATCAACTTTCTTTTTAAAACTTTGATATTGGAGCATTAGTTTCGGAGCTACGAGGCCACACTGAGGCTAAGACCTTACTTAAAGCCTCTGTCCTAAATCGGGGGTTAAAAAGCTTCTGAGAAGAACCTAAGTATATCTACTACTCCGAGTAATGATAAGTAAAGCGCTCCGCATACGTAACTGTCGCTTTTTACTAGTTACACTAACAATTTACAGTTGCTGCGATTTTAAATAAAATTGCCGTTGACGTAACTGTCAACTTGTTGTTAGCAGTAACAACAATAAAGCCCAGTTTACGATTGCAACAACTGACAACTTTTTGTATATCTCTGTGTAAAACATAGACGAGTTTAACTCGTCTAAGGTGTACAATGCTGGCGCTACGTGGGACGACTGGGAGGGGTTAAAGTCGATCGATGCGTTCCGGTTGCAGGTGGCAGTAATCAACAACTTGACACAAATGGCCTTTTTTTTTTCCTAGCCTATCCCGTCCCACTGCTGGGCAAAGGCCTCCCCCAAAGACTTCCAAATGGTACTTTGCCAATTGTTAATTTCAATGATTTGAAATTCATTTTACATTGATTTGCAGCAACTGTTGTCAATTACAGAAACATGCAACAAAAGTTGCTACAAGTACGTTTGTCCAGTTTTCTGATGTGAAAATTGCCCTAATGAGCAAGTTGCGGTTGCCAGTTGCCGCAACTCAATATTCCGTCTACGGAGCGCGAATCTAGGTATATTTTATGAAATACCAAGTGAATTTTGTACCTCGGGAGTCTCTAAAGCAACTAGTGTTTTCTTTGGAGAACTTTGAAAGCTTTCTTTAGAGTTAATACCACGTTCTAATGGGTAGGGCGAACAAGCAGCTTAGTTAGCATAAATAAATTCGGTTAAGTAAGAGGAAAACTTGCGTGCCGAGGGGCTGCCCAGAGTCCAAGGGTTATTTTTGTTTCAAAAATATATTTCTTTTATGTCTCTTAAAAAAACTTGACATCTTTTTCATAGATACTTCTACTACATTACTAATAAATATAACACTGTCAATGAACAGGTGAACAAATCTCAAACCTATGAATGTCGACAAAGTCAATTAAAAATTCCTTTTTTTTATTTCTTATACCACTTCCCGATGGAACAAACAAATAGGCCTCTTGATGTTAAGTGGTTACTATCTCCTATAATTGGGGTTTTGAATTATTTTTTTTTGCGGTAAATGGAAAGATCACATATAAGTTTTATAACAAAACTATTTTTTCTAATTTTTTTTTCGCAATAATTCTAAAGTTATTTCAAAATAAAAATTACTTTTTGAATCCAGTACCGAAAACACGCCGAACAAACCCGAGCGCGTGTGACGTCATTATTTTAGTTTACACTCATTCAATAGCCGCAAACGCTGTACTGCAGGTATAAAATTATGACGTCACAACTATGGTGATCAATCATGGTGCGTTTCTAGTCACGTGTTTTTTTTCTAAATTTTATCAATTTTTAAGTGTTTATTATTAATTGAATTTTCTTTTTGTTAAGTTTTTTGCATTAAATATTAACATTATTAATAATAATGTTTTAAAATACATAAAAAAAATCAATATTTTTTTTTTAAAACCCCAATTGTACCTGCATTACCCCGCAGGTCACGTTCGCTTGGATAATTACGTGCCCTACGCTGCTCTGCACCCTGATTAACCTGAGTTATACCCTTAATGTTGAGAATACCTCTACCTATAACACACATAAGTCTTTTGTTTTTGTGAAGGCACCGGCAGCACCCATACCCTTCAAATCGAAGCACATCAATGCGAGCAATACCACTTACCACATTTTTTTTCTTAATATATCTCTTTGTTATTGAAGAGTTTCACATAGTTTGTGAATTAAGCTACTCCTTTTACGAAATCCAGTTAAATTTATGGTGCGACGAGGCACGTTTACAGGAATATAAATTGTTTGAAAATGTTCTGTTGTATAAATGGGCCAACCAGCTAAAATTTTAAAGTAGCCGTAAATTGTCTTCCAAGACAGCGTTGGAAGGGCGAGAAGGGCACATTCCACTCCGATGGGATCATTAGATTCTAAAACAATTTGACATTGCTCAAGCAGAAACATCTGTGAATGTTGACAAATACCATAAAAAAAAAACATTTTATCCCCTTCAACCAAAGCAGAACCTAGATGACTTCCTGCCCCAATGGATTAAAAAAAAAGTGCGTTTATTGTACCCAAAAATAGTTCACGGTAATACCTATATGTATACAGGTTATAACCGTGAACCAGAGACGACTGACTACCATTTACCGCAGGGGCAGGACGGGCGCATCAGTCTCACATAAATGTCTATTTTGCACATTGTAGCTTAGATTAGACTAATTAGATTAGACTTTTTAGCACGAATATGAAAGTTTGCGATTGTAAATTTCTATAATGTATGACTACATTATAGAAATTTACAATCGCTAAATTTGTTTCTCATGCTATTCAGTCTTTTTGAGTAAATAAAGCAAAAACAGAAATAAAAAAATCACTTCCGCGCTAAATAAAATTGCGCATTTGTAAATCACCCTTTACAAACAGCTCTGATACAAAAAGTTGGCAGAAATACTCGTAGATGTGGAACCTTCTTTTGTGGAAGGAATTTATAATTTATAGTCCATCCTTTTTATTACAAATTCACCTGAGCATATTAATGATGAAGCTTACGACATACACCTATTCAGTTCTGTCTTAAAGATATTCAGATTAAAGTGGCTAGTGAAAACAGTCGGCGCTAGTGATAAGTTACAATCCTAAGCGGTTCGCATCTTGAAATTAGAAACGAAAGTAAATCGCTGGTATGCTCACCAAGTAAGGTTGGTACTGAGACGTGAGTCTCCCGCTCTATGGTCGAAAGGAGATGATGGTATCAGATCGTGTAGTTCCTGGACAAATTCTCTAAAATGTAATTAATAGGAGATCGATAGGCAAGCAACTTTGCACCGCACCGGTGGGAATTGATGCATGCTACGGTATAATTACGGGATATTTTAAACGATTAACAAACCACTTACAACTTTGTTAAGGTATCTCAATGTTATCTCCATTAGTCATCCGTACAGACACGGATGCCTCATGGATATATATGAAGATAGTCAGATAAGTACATAGAAAAATTTCAATTGGCACATACACAAGGTGTGCCTGGAAGAGATCGCTACTAAGCGATAAGGCCGCCCATTGTACCTTCCATTTTATAACTGTTCTTTTATTTTGTTTTATATTACTAGTGTCTGGTGTGTGTACAATATAGTATTTTTTTCATTCATTCAGGCATGAAGGTGTGGTAAGTAGTTTCCATTTGGATTTTAAATCTCGGAACCAGTTTTCAGCGAGTCTTTCAGACAAAATATGTTTTGTGATTTAGTTAATTTTGGTACCAGGTACACAAAAGCACTATACACCAGGAGCAATAAAATTATAGGAATGAAGCTGGTATTTTATAATAATTCGATTGCGAAGGAGTGAGTTTCTGCAGGAAATGTGATAAAAGGTCCAAAAATAAAACGTTTCAAGGAAACCCATCTACCTATAGAGCAATAAATTATGTATTCAGTGAGGCGGGTGCAAAGTTCTAGCATTCCTGTCGTGGTGAAGAGTTAAGCAATGCGGCACTCTATCTTAAACTGCATTAACATATAAAGCAGGCTCGTATTCTGTATTTATAAAAATAAAGAAGAAATCTCTTTCTAATGATACAATATTCAGAAAAATGATGAAACAGAAAACCGTGAATTTGTACATGTTTTTTCGTTTGATTTATGTTGACTTGGCTGCGGATGATGGTATAAATGCTGAGCACGTTTTTTTGTAATCCTGTTCCAGGGGTGCTTGATGCGATCTGTTAATAACGACATGGCATAAAGTCACCCATCATCTTAAGCCATCTGTATCAATTATCGATTTCAGGTAAATATTAGTATTGGTATGCAACTGCCCACAATGCTACCATAGATTTAGAAATCCAAATTACAAATCATGTCGAATGAGCCCAAGTGGTGCAGCTTAGGATGAAAATAAGATTTACTAAACGTTGCAAGACGGAAGCCGTTATAACATAAATCGCTCGAGAAATAATAAAATAATGATACCTAATACCAAGTTTACCAGTAAACTGTTTTATACGTAAATGCGGCCTCATCGCGAGACGTACGGCCCGCGTGCCGGGCGAGCCCGGCTCACCTATGGATAAATGGGTACTTACCCCGAGGGATAGTTTTTATAGAAAGGATATGTCGCGAATGGATATGGAAGTACTTTGTTCGGTGTTTGAGATATCGAAAAAGGTTGTCGGCATCGAAAAGCATCAATCGTAATGGAAATGGAGGTCGATAATCATAAAATCACTTGTGTATCTCTCATTAATTTTTAGTAGTAGTAGAGCTCTTTGTGAAAGGCTCGTCCGTGGAAGTACTACCACCATGCCTATTGCTGTGTTGCGGTTTGAAGGGTGTGGGTGCCGGTGAAATAACAGGCACTTGAGGCTTAACACTTGTCTTGCAGTGAATCGTAGGGCACACTCGTAACGAGCGTGACCTATGGTGCAATACTTTGCTATAGGCAATCGTAACCACCCAACGTCAGGTGGGCCATCCGCTTGTTCCATTAGCAAGTTGTATTTATAATTTGTTTTTTAAATAATAATAATAATAAATTAATTTATCTTACACAACCATTGAACAAGTACAAAACAAAACCCTTTTTAAATATTTACTTTCGTTCATTTGTCTGAATGTGACAATTAATGCAAGCCACATTCTCCTCAGTTACTCATCTGTAATGAGGCATGCCAGCGTAATAATATAAAACTGGGTTTATTATAACTTTAAACCGAGGATAAAAAACTCGTTCGTACTACTTTTGTACTACTTAAAAGACGTCCGAACCGCCATACATAGTTAAAATACTTCCTTTAAAGTTAGCTGGCAAGGAAACTTTCAGAAGGCTTGACTATATTATGGTCAGTGTGAAATAAAAAAAAGTGTAAAGTCTACAAAAGTTAGCAGATGAATGTTTCAGAGATTTTTATCATCGTAGTTCTTTCGTAGGGAATTCTTTTAAGAGTTATTTCACAGTTCTTTAGAAAGGCGGCATAAAAATGAAATGGTCATTTGGAGGACCGCGTTTGAAGTTTGGTCTGGAACGTCTTTTCAAGTCTTTTGTTCGTCTAACTTTTTACTCGCTCTTAGCTCTCTGAAAGTGAATTTAAAGTTTAATGTAAACATGGATGGACTTTTCAATGAACATGCGGTAAAAAAAGCTTAAGAGATTTCAGCTTACCTTTAAGCTTTTTTAGTTTTACTGGTCTTTTTAAATCTTCTCAGGGTGGACTTAGAAAGAAATGAAAGAAATAGCATCATGACTATAATCCCCAGGCAGGGTAGATATTCTCTCAGATCTCTTTAGTAACACGTAGTACTAACTCAAGATTCTTTGAGGATGTGTAATGGGGGTAGTCAGAGGTACGTTCAAATATTACATTTGGTACATACCCACATTTAGCAGTAGTTGGTATTCCATACATAGCAGGGTGCAAGCCCATCGTCGCTGCTAGAACACTAACCGTTTTCTTCACGATGTTTTCCTTCACCGTTTGAGAGCATTGGCATTGCGCACATAAATTTTCGATAGAGCGGACGCACGTCTAGATTCGAACCCACGACCTTAGGATCAGAAGGCGGGGTCACTCCCATTAGACCACCGATGCTCTCAAATTTATATTTTTGCAGACTTTGAATATGTCTCATAAAAGTACTAACTAAGTAATCTAATTTGACATAAAGTAGGTATTTGGCTGGTTTCAAAACTGGTGGTTAATTAAAAACAACTACACTCGGTAGTACTCAGTTTTCATCAGTAATTTTATAACAAAATCCGATTTAATAATCCCAGTTTGCTGAAGGACCGTCTGTTTGTCTTCGCAAATTAATTTCGGCTCAAAATGGTAAATACTGTTGCAAAATGATGTCTACAAACTATTAGCTATTAATTAAAGCGAAATCACTCTGAAATGGAATTATTGAGTAAACTCGGATGATACCAACTGACAACATGTCGTGTAGGTACGTACCTACCTACATAGTGTACGTAAGTAGTGATTTCTCTGAGATGTTCCAAATAGTTATATTATTGTAGTTCTATAATCCTAATACAGCGGTGACGGGCTTGCAACCTGTCACATTTGTAGTTCTAACTACTGCAAAATATGGGTATGATTATGCATATACCCCTCCGACTTAGACATCTTAGATATCCTCGGAGAATCTTGAGTAGGTACTTGGTACTGAAAGGTCAGAGAGGATATTAACCGTGATTGGGGATTATACTTTTTTTTTCTATTATCTTCAGAATGACCTACCAAAAATACTTTAAATATAGGCCTCCATTATTGGGTAGTTATAGGTGATGGTTGCTATTTAACATTAGGTGGGTCATATTATTGTTAAAATTAAAAAAGTTGAAATTAAAAATTCAAAAAAATACAATTCTTGGTCTTTGGAAGTCAAAAGTACGACAGAGAGTTAAAAAGAGAAAGCGCCCTCTGAATGTGATATGAGATGAGTTAATTACTTTTATAATGTGCATTTATTTTTATAATTTCAACGATATAAAGATAACCTTAGACTAATAAGCTGAGCGCGACTAGTAGTAATAAAATATTAATTGTGATGAACGTTATTCAATCTAAATAACTAAGCAAGCTACCAAAATTACCAAAAGAAAAACGCCAATTATCCTACATCAAAACTCATTGAAAAGAGAAAAGAGTTTTTTTACCAGACGCTGCATAAAATTTCTACCAAACGCCGCCGTATAACGCAAGTGTCATCCGACCTTAGCAAAGGATCTGCATTTTATTCACCCCAACCACAAATACCAGATAATCCATCCCCCTATTACAAAGAGAAATGCATGGCGGAGCACGCAAATCCACTGGAGTAAGTAAAGTAACAATTGGTAGCAGCTGCAAGTCTCAAACTCACTCTGTCTTCATCAAAGAAATAAATGAAAGAGAGGGTTTTTCCGTTTTTATATTCACTTTCGCGAGTCAGTCACATTTGCATTGTGCAAATAGAAGCTGTCTTTAGAAATCTAAGTGGAAATACTTTGGCGCCGTTGCGAGGTGGCGAGTTGACATCGTAAAAATACTCCGTCACAGACTCACGAGGTGAAAAAAGTTCGAGGGAAATCACAGAAAAATCTCGACTTGGTGTCGAGCGAATTGATTCTAGGTACTGGTAGTTTTGTCAACCCGTTTATGTTAGGTCCTCTCATCAATGTTGTACAGTTAATATAGAGAATAAATCAAAGCATGATAGCTCTCAAATAATGTTACTAAGGATTTAGTATAGTTTATAGCCGTTACAATTCAGTTACTACTACTATATAAGCTCTGCTTTTTACGCTGCTTATGGGTTTCATCTCCATGGAGAACTGTGTCTGGGCGCAATATTGTCTAAAATGTATAAATTGACAAAAAAAGTAACTACCTAATCTGTTATTTGGTTCCCACGGATATCTAGTACCCATGTGGTAGCTAGATGGCGTTGTGTCAAGTGTATGTCAGTATTTTACTATTGATTTATGTATGACTATAGTTAATTAAGTACTGTATAATATTTTAACACTCATTAAATAAAATTCAATACATTAAGTGCATTTCCAACAACGTTACTGCAGTTGAAAGTTTATCGGTTCTACTTTTCCATCTACAATGAAGCGGGACAACAAAGAGAAGAAAAAAGTGAGACAAAAAGACGAAATGAGACAAAAAGCGGTAATTGGGTATTCGGGGAGTGCAGTCCAGCGGCGAATATAATTATACTGAGTTGGGTGACAATGATGTACGAAAGGTATGTTGTCTTTTATTTCGTGCTTTTATTCTCGTGCTGTCAGTTTTTACATACGTTTTCACATTTAAAAGATATGTAGACATTAGCATAATTAGATAAAAACTTTATATATTTACCTACCTACTCAAAAACTAATTATATAAGAAAGTACATATTTATTTTTTAAATGATGAGATAAAAGTCGTGAAGCTATTAATTTCTTTTTTTAAATTCGTGATCACACCAGTTTATTAATACCAGCACACTGCGGGAGTCATAACTAAATGTACGCATATTAATTTAAGTAATATGAAGAGCTCGGTGCAGTCGGCTAAAAAAGTAAATAAAGTCTTGGTTTGAAGACTTGTGGTATTTTAACTGAGCGATTATAAACGAGCCAAACTCTAAACCGAATTTGGCGTCCAGTATAAGAGTAGTAGGTATCAACAATAGTAATAAGTGTAATAAGTAGTAAAGTTCTTTTTGAAAGAGATCGTCCGGAAAGTACTTACATGCATGACAATTTCTGCTGCCATTATTGTTGAGCTAAGTTGAAACCACAGGCACATAAGACTTAAAACCTGCGTATGCTGATGTTCGCAAGGTAGTGCAGCGTAGGGTACGTTTCTAATGTGCGAGACCTACAAAGCAATACTTTTTTTATGGTGATAGTCACCATTTAACATCAGGTGGAGTTGTCCTATCAACAAGCCGTATAAAAAAAGCTACATGTCCATAAGTTCGTAACTCCGAATAAATTTGATGTTTCTATTGAATTACTTTTGAAAGTTTTAGAATTTCTTCCAAGAATTTTGATTCCATCGCAATTGAATTTTCATACGAAAGGACGATTCAGAGCTAATTAATGAACGCCTTCTTACTAATTCTATCGAATAGAAAATTACTAATTTGAAATATTCAGGAATGTTTTTGTAGTAAATAGCCATACCAAAACTTCTCTCGAGTTCAACGAAGCACCAAATTTGAGAGCATCAGCGGTCTAAAAGTGCGCAACCCTGCATTCTGATTCTGGTTGTGAGTTTGCATCCAGCAATGTATGTGAGAAATGCCGCACGGTAAAGGAACACATCATGAGGAAACCAATTTGTATTCTAACAGCGGGCTGACTATCACCTGATGCTGAACCAGGGCTGAAACCTTATGACTTTTTTTATAACCTGCTGATGGAACAAACAGATGGCCCACCTTATGTTAAGTAGTTACCAAAGTATTGTCTCGTAGGTCACAATAGTTCATCAACCTGAGGCATACAGGTGTTGAGCCTCCTGTGCCTGTAATTTCACCGGCACCCACACCCTCCAAATTAAAACAGAGCAGGCTGCTGGCGGGAGAAATAGGTAGTACTTTCCTGGATGAGTCGTTTACTAAGAGCCCTACGGCTACTAAAAGTAAGTAAGTAAATGTAAGTGGTGGTTTAAAACTTTCGTACTTTTATACTTTGCAGATCACGAAAATATGTTGCCTGTGTGTAAATTACACCTTTTTAAAGCTATGTATTATATTGTCAACAGTGCCTTAAAAGTTATTTTGAAGAATATTTTCTTCAAATGACCTTTGCTATAAACAATGGTCGTTTTGTAACGGTATTTGACTTATGATGATCTTAATAAGGCATGTTTTGTTCTCTTATCAGTTTTCATTATGAGAGTGAATCAATTTATGTGATTGTGAAAGAATTTTTTTATACTGTTTGCTGATAGGACAAACAAATGGCCCAGTTTACTATCACCTATAACAACGAATTGCCTCACGAACTGCCCTGCGTCCATCAGGTGTTAAGTGCCATGTGCCTGGATATAGATCTCCATTATTGGGGAGTTATAGGTGATAATTACCACTTAACATTAGGTGGGCCATATGCTTGTTCCAGCAGTTACATAAAAATAAGACAATATTTTGTCGTGATTTCGGTTTACTCGGTTGATTCGGTTTACTTAAAACTCTTTATCCTTTTGTTATCTATCCGGTTTTTTTTTATGTGACCCCCTCACCCTTCAAACCGGAACACAGCAAGCTGCTTGCAGATTTTAAAATACACAAACTATTTGTTTTTTGTTGTAAAGTACCGCGCCATTTCAAATATGTGTCTGACCTCGAACGTCTGACAAGTTTCGATTTACAATAAAGTTCAGCTACAATTTGGTATTCATGAAGATTTAAATTTCGTCTGGACGTCACTGGAGCCAACCATTATGATAAATTTTGATGGAATTGGATAATAATGTGAAGAGAATGTGACCAATCTAAAACATTAGAAAATCGCCATTGGGTTTCGAGTGTAAAGGCTTACAATCGTTCTTTACAGATACCGAATATTGACTAGTGAATATGGTACGGCTAAATGGAATTTAAATGATGTGCTTGGGGGCTTTGCACATCGATGATTTTTTAGGGTGGTTGATATACGTGCTAATATTACTAGCTAATATAAAAAAAATATTACGAAAAATATCGTAAGCCTAGTCCTATCAAATTACAGAGCGATATTCAATTTTTATTAGTGTTTACCACAATTAAAGAAAATTTTAAGACTCGCAAAATCTTATTAATATAATATAACAATGAAGTATTATATATTTTTTAATACAACTTGCTAATTAAATAATCTTACTGTCTTGTGCCCATCAACTTGAGAAACACATCTACAAACATACAAACTGAAAAAGAGGAAGACGTTCTCGTCGTCACAAGTTGCAAGCCTATCGTTGCTGCTAGAACACTAAGCGGTTTCCTCACGATGTTCTCCTTTACTGTTTGGTAGCACTAGCACATAATATTTCGTATAGAAAAAAATATTTGAGCACATTCGGATTCAACCCTAAGATTGTAGGTCGTAAGGATTGTAGGTCGTGGAATACGGGGTCGCACCCACTAGTCCACCGGTGCTCATAGAAAAAAAAACCAGTTTGGTATTTAACCAAGGTAAAATAATGCAGATTATAAAAAGAGGTCGTAATAAAAGCTTTTAATCGGTTCGTCACGTCCAACGTTAATCCGCCATACGTACTCCAACTCCACTTGCACGGAGCTAATTAATTGGATCACATGGAAATTCGTTCCGTTTATAATGATTTTTGGTTTAAATAATAATTGGTTGGGCCAAATTTGCTCGTTTTATGTGTGTAATTTTCATCTAATTGAATAAAAAGCTTGCGTATTTAAATTTTGATATTTTGACTTGCTTATTTTCGGATATTTCTATCTAAAAATTTAAGTGTGCAATGCCAGTACTGTCATACCAACCGCAAAATGCTCGCTCAAAAAAAAAATCTTGAGTAGGTACCTACTTGGTTCTAAGAGTTCTGAGGGGATATCTACCGTGCCTGAAGATTAAAGTTGTAAAGCTAACGTTTTGGTTTAGCTGTGCTGTGGGGATCCGTTGGACTGAGGTTGCTTGAAATATAAAACGCTGCATTTGACAACTAGCGCAGCTATAAATCAAACATTTTTCGATTTTGTCGTATATCTATTCTGTTATGAGTTATGAGGTCAGTAGAACAGTCATGCCAGAAATAATCAATCAAGCGTCATAAAATAATATAATAATAATGCAATAACATAAAATAATCAAGTACTTTTTTTTTTTTTTTTTTTCCTAGCCTATCCCGTCCCACTGCTGGGCAAAGGCCTCCCAAAAATAAATAATCTTACAACCACTCTGAATATATAACAGTTCAATTCAATTTAAGTAGTTAGGTACCTTCTTACCATTAGTTGCATACCTACATTAGTTACATTAGCTTACATTACATTACATCTTACATTAGCTTTAGCAAAATGTGTTGATCAATATTTATTTTATCCAGTGACATCTGTAATAATCAATAAATTTCATTTATTTTTAGATTGGCGTTCATGACAATCAGCAATTTTAATAAAAAGCATATAAGTAAGTAAGGTTGTCTGGAAGAGATCGCTTTCAGCGATAAGACCGCCCATTGTACTTCTGGTTTCTTTGTTGTAATTGTTTTAATTGTTTAAGTGTTATAATGGTGTACAATAAAGCTATAATCTATCTATCTATCTATCTATAAGTAAATTATATCGCGTCCTGATGTTATTATTATCAAAAGGGAAAACAGAGAAGTAGGTAGGTATACCTATACCCACTTTACCTAGGTATCAACTGAACGTATTAAATTAAATTATTCTTAATTCGATAAAGGTATATTAATTATAAAGATACCACCGTCAACTGAACTGGTGGTTAATATTACAAAAGTTTATATATAGAATAGTTTTGAATTAGAGTTTAAACATATGAATAAAACGATAAGAGGTTGACGTCCCACGATGACAAACTTAGGAAGGTACCAACTAGGTACTTTTGATGAATCTCATTGAGTAATAGGTAGTAATTGTTATTTAGTAAGTCGATGAATGGACAGGGCTTCTTCCTGGAAACGTAAGGGGGAGGCCTATGTCCAGCAGTGGACTTCTATAGGCTGATGATGATGAAGTTTACTATAGTAATTATACTAATGATCTTAACATACTATCATCAATGAATTACCAAATTAACATTATTAGTTTTGGTTTGACTACACAGGTAGTAAGATAGTAAATCGGCACAATAATAATGACTAAGCAACTAGTTGACCTTAACAATGATGGCATGATAATGCAACACTCCACTCAGTATAATAACCGCGCTCGCGCTTCACAGTCGTGTCACAAAAAAAACATGGCCGACGAACAGACCGCGACCGTTTCGAGCTACTGGGACGAATTGACAAGCCCCCTCAATCTCTGCCTCATCGCAGTGATTGTGTACCTTCTGTACAAGATCGTAAAGTCCAACTTTGAAAGTGATGTTGAGCTTCCGCCGCCGCCACCACAATTGCCCAAAATAAGAAAGGATCTAACAGTTGGCGAGCTAAAAAAATACGATGGCACTCAACCTGATGGAAGAGTTTTGCTGGCAGTAAATGGTGTAATTTTCGATGTCACTAAAGGGAAGAGGTTTTACGGGCCGGGTGAGTAGCTTTCGTATTTTGTTGTTTAATACCGGCTTCCTTGTATGTAAATGTCTATGATCAAAGGTCAGAAGTGTGCGCAACATGTACAGTTGTTTATACAATTAAATTTGAAGGTTGAGGCTAAGAAAAAACACGCTTCGAATAATGCTGTAACATCAAATCTACATGAAGTACTCAGTTTGATGCTTGGAACCAAGTTCATTAGACTAATAGACATTTCTGGAAGAATGATTGTGAGAAATTACCATAATTTAGTTCGTGTGTTGAACAAGGGGCCTTCAATACGAAGCATTACGCTACGATAATATTATGCGTTCCCTTTCATTTGTAGTATGTAAGACAGAGACGGAAGATCCGCGTTTGAATTGGTTCAAACATTTCAACATAACTGGTTGATGTTTATGCTTGTAGTAGACGCGGGGAACGTTATGTACTCGTGTTATCGTTTACGATCCATCAAACAATGACAAGTGTGGCCGATAAACTGTAAACTAAACATCATTTGGTAACTCACTGCAAATTCTTGGAACTTTTTCTTAAAACTCTTATAATTATGTAGGTATTATACACAAAGATGTATACAAAGATTTCAATAATATAATTTAGCTAGCTATTCAATTATAAGCACATGAGGTTTAACAAATATGCCTCAGGTTGGTGGACGCACGCATGGGTGCATCGTAGGATACGTACCTAACATGCGTGACCTATAAGGCAATGCTTTGTTATGGGTGATGACTACCACTTAACTTCAGGTGGATTATAGGCTTGCTCCAACAGCAGTAGCATAAAAAAACAACTATATTACCAACTGAACTAAGTACCAAATCAATTATGATTACGATCAGAATTACATCATACCTAAATGAAGTAAAATTGAATAACAAAAACAGATTGGCGTGATCTACCTGTCAGTTATTCCTAGGCATGGTACACAATACACATCCACTCAGGAACTTTGCAACTTGATTAATTGATTTTCAAAGATCTTAAGGTAAGAAAGGGCTTAAATCACTTCTAACATTACCACACGCTTATCGTCGCTGAGCTCTATAGAGTTTATTCTCCGTTGAGAACGCTGGTGGTCTACTGGTATCAGCCCCATTTTACGGTCCTAAGGTTGCGGGTTCAAATCCGTTCCAATAACTTTTTTTATTAGAAAAGGTTATAGTAATGTACGCTATTATAGTGCTCTCAAACGCTGAAACTTCGTAAACAGGAAAACATCGTGAGAAAACCCACGGTTTAGTTAACTCCACACGTACTGGCCATGTCTTTCCTGTGGATTAGACAGACTAAGCTGTGCGGATGGTATAGTTGCTAGGCAAGTCTTCTCTATCTAAAGCTCTGGTACAACATCGTCCGTAGATGTATCAGTGAAAAGTTGTATTGTAGTATATTTAGACATGGTACAAATATAAAATAATTTCTCAACAACAGCGTCTATAAATTAGATGTATAGGCTTATCAACTTACTTACCATCAAGCAGTTCATTCATGGTTTTTTTAGGGTTCCGTACCCAAAGAGTAAACTAAGACTCCGCTGTATGTCTGTCTGTCTGTCCGTCTTTCACCAGGCTGTATCTCATGAACCGTGATAGTTAAAGAGTTGAATTTTCACAGATGATGTATTTCTGTTGCCGCTATAACAACAAATACTAAAGAACAGAATAAAATAAATATTTGTTAATTTTTATAGTGCTTTTTTTTATACAACTTGCTGATGAAACAAGCAGATGGCCCACCTGATGTTAAGTGGTTACCATCACCTATAACAAAGCATTGCCTTGTTAGGAATAAAGTATTGCCACCTTCAGGCGGCAATACTTTATTCAAAATGTTTGTAGGTTAAGTATGTACCTAGGTACTATTGATACATAAGAAGAACAAGAATTTATGTTTAAGAAAGATTCAGATGCTAAAGAAATACTTACTTGAATCATTCTAATGAAGTATCATTTTATTAAGACTAGACTTGTCTCTATTTTCAAATACAAAAACTCGTTAGGCTCCAAGACTTTAACCAACAGAAGCTTAATAGGGTCTATTGTTGTTAGGCCTAGAACAACTAAGTCCCTATCACAAATCAAATCAAAGCCTTCATTTTCATTCGCCTACTATTAACTTACGTGCCTATCTACTAAATTGGTATTTAACCTTAATTTTAGGAAAGCATAAAAACGAGATCTTGTTTGGGTAAAATGAGTTAGTAGGTATGCAACTAATTGTGTTATATATTTTAATAAATAAATATCTATTGACACAACACCATCTAGCCCCAATTACCAGAATCAGATAACTGATAGAAATCTTAAATACTTTTTTCTGGTGAATACATACATATAACACCCAGAAACAGAAAAAAGATCTTTATTGAGGAACAAAAGAAAAATGTTGAATTGAATTATATTCATTAGTTTATTTGTTTTTATAGTGCTTACCTGCACTTAAGGAAATCACAAAAATAATAATACATAAATATAAAATTTTTTAATATTTTTATATTTATGTATTATATATAAAATGGTTTTTGGGATAATATAAAAATCTATATATTCATTAGGTTTCTTCTATACGACTTGTTGATGGAACAAGAAGATGACCCACCTGGTGTTAAGTGGTTATCATAACCAAGCATTACCTTGCAGGTCCCGTTCGGTAGGAACGTGCCATACTATGTACCTACTGCTCCATGTCCATCAACCGAGGCATACAGTATTAAGCTTCATGTATCTGTAATTTTACCGGCACCCACACCCTTCAAACCAGAATACAGTAAGCTAGGTACTTGGCGGCAGAAATAGGCATAAATGAATAAAAACTTCAAGTTTTCATTTTTTAATTAATTTTTCATAAGTTCTTGAACTAAATGATATGGTCTACGGTTTTTTTATATTATCAAACGGTACTGTTGGTTTGTCAATTGGAATCTACATTTTATATTGGCTCGTTTTAATATCTAGTAATAATATTTAACAGCTTCAATGACTCTGACCTTGATTCAACTACATAGTTGATAATGGGTTTTGATTATGTTAGATGTGTTTGAAATTAACTTATGAGTTTTTATTCAAAACTAGCTGGCCCGTGCCCACTTCGTTGGGCGGTAAGCGTCGTATTATCTCTTTAAACATTCGTCCAAATTAGGTATATGCAGTAAAAGGGAAAACTCTTTTGTAGAGACTTGAGACGATAAATTTACTTATTTTGATAAGAATTCATAATTATTAATAACTAGCGGTCCGTCCCGGCTTCGCACGGGTTTTAGTAAGGATCCCTAATTTTTTTGAAAATGTAATATAGCCTATGTCACCCGGGGATAGTGTAGCTTCCCAACGGTGAAAGAATTATTCAAATCGGTCCAGTAGTTTCGGAGCCTATTCAATACAAACAAACAAACAAAGTTTTCCTCTTTATAATATATGATGATGATGATGATGATGATTAGTATGATATGACCAATAAACATGACGGTTTAAATTATTTTTTTAATATAAAAACATCTTTTTGTGAATTAAATATAAAAGTTAGACGTATGCTGCTGCTGATTTTTTCGAAGGCATCATCGAGTAAAATATATTACTTATAAGAATATTTGACCTGACTGACTGACTGACATATAGACAACGCACAGCCTAAACTACTAGTCGTAGAGTCTTGAAATTTTCAGGAGTACTAAGAAAGGAATACTCAAAATCAGCCCCTACACGCGTACCTACAGTTTAACTTTAAGTTAGTCATAAATAACTTCACGTGTTTGATGGCGCGTGCGTTTCTCTAGTATTTAATTAAGCCCCAATGAAAAAGAATCTAGATAGGTAATACCAGATTTGAGTTGTTCGTATTTGCTTTAAATCATGTATAATATAATACAAACTAAAATGATAAGATTGCTTTAACCCTTACATGATAATAATGTTATCACCTAGATAGAGCAAGCAACTGTCAACTCATACATTACTAAGCACTGCGTGATATGTACCGAACGGGTTTTTAGTTTTACTAATACAGAAGCACTTAACCGCGATGTACCTATGAAGTGTTTTAACACGGTCAAAAGATCCCTAAGAATTTTTTCCGATATACGAGATGTTAAACTAACCCTATTAGCTACTTTTGAACTGTAAATTGTTTTTTGCAGGTGGACCATATGCTGCATTTGCTGGTAAAGACGCCACTCGAGGTCTCGCCACTGGTCAAGTGGCTGCGTCAGACCAGGAGTACGATGATGTCAGTGATCTGAGCCCTGATGAAGTGTCTTCTGCCAAAGAGTGGGAGGATCAGTTCAGGGGTAAGATAGTTTACAGTATTAGCTATCAACGTTTTTATACTTTTTAAATCCTAGTTGCGAACGGGTTAAATTTTCCATCAATAAAAAATATTTGAGAAAACTGGGGTTTGGGTGTTGAAATTGGAGGTGGATCTAGTGTAATTTTAACAACTACATCTATTTTCTGTTTCTTTACCTATTCGTGTTCTTTAAAGATTAGGTTTCTTTATAAGTTTCAATATGTGTTATGATAAATGGTTATAAACTTTCAAGCACATATTTGTAATATTGTTGCTTATTTCAACTATAAATTTGCTGACGACATACAAATACAAATAAACATAGTAGTAGTAGTAGTAGTAGTAGTAGTAGTAGTAGTAGTAGTAGTAGTAGTAGTATAGTAGTAGTAGTAAGAGAGTTGATAAAACTGGAGCAGAGATAGTATTGCCTGCCGTAAGTTGTAAGGTGTGATAATTTCTACCAAATTACAGGCCTCATAGCTCAGTTTGTATAGTAAGCTCTGTTTTCTGTGAAGGTTGAGGGTCGATCCCCTCCGAAGGCAAACATTTATGCGATGAAAATAGATGTTTTTTCTGTGTCTGGTACATACTTAAGTATGTATTTAAAAACAAAAGACGAATGTTATGTATACGTATCAGTTGTCTGGCTCCCATAGTACAAGCTTATAGCTTAGTTTGGGACTAGATGATGTGGCGTAAAAAATGTTCACAAAATATTTTGTTTATTAGGTACATAAGTAATGCATACACATTTATGATTTTATACAATTTTACACAAGTTTTAGTTTTTTTTTAAATCATTTATAGACAGTCCTTTGGCTTCAATCTCACTTGGTGGTAGGTGACGATGAAGCCAACGATGAAGCAGGACGGTCTAGAAGACACCTATTCACTCTTGACTTAAAGAGATTCAGATTATAGTGTTCAGGGAAAACAGACGCTGGCAATAAATTCCACTCTTTAGCGGTTCGCATGATACAACAATCGATCAATAAATACGTGAAAGCAATGCCACCTTGAACCGTATTTTTATAATAGCTAAGCTTGACACACGCTCTATATAATTTACCTTACTTTAATGTAATTGAAACTATTATCCTTGCAGAGAAATACGATATTGTGGGCCATCTTCTCAAGCCCGGAGAGGCACCAGGAAAGTACAGCGAAGATGAAAGTGAAGACAAGAAGAGCCAGTAAATAATAATGAAACCATGCGGCAGTAACAGTTATACGAATAAAAAAGGCCAAAGCATCAAAGAACGGTCAATAAGTATTCCTAAAAAATTTGTTAGTCGCCTCAATGCAGTAAACAAACTGAGCTGAGGAGCGTACACACGAAGGATTAATGTATGATATTTTTTTACAAAGCGTAGGTAGTTTGTAATTTGGAATCCCGAACACCAGCAAGTTACTCAATAAATTTGAACAGAGCAAGGGACACAACCACTTTTGACAAAATGAACTTGCCACGATGAAAATTAGTATTTTCTCATAGTTTAAATGGAGAAATGGAAGCAAATATTTTTCCAAGTACTATTTTATATGATAAGAATTCGTGCAGTAATTGTGTATGCCTCTCTGTAAACACATTTAGACTGCATAGAATTTTAACGTGATAGTATATGTTGTTTGTGTATCGGGTTTTTTGGTGAATGTTAACGAATAAAGTTTTGTTGTAAAGTTTATTTTTATTCTGCCACAAGCTAAATACATGAAAAATAGTTTCTGTGTATCTAGTTCTATCTTTAGAAATTTATGCTTAGACTTTTATTCAAAACTACAAAGGGTATATTTACTGTGTACTGTGTTGAAAAGATACGTACGTTAGTGTAGGTACCTATTAGTAGAAATACCTACTGTTTATTACTCTACCTAGAAGTATTAGCTTAGTTATAAAAGAGTTCGTCCTTGGAAGTACTACCGCTGTATTTATTTATGCCAAACACATAAAAACATCTATACGTTCATAATAAAAAATATGTGTCCTTGATACAAAAGTATCACAGAATCTTCCAGACGTGAATAAGTAACTACGTAATAGGTATTGATCATCTAAGCGTTGTTGACGATTGTGTTCTCGTGATTTCACAACCATAGAAAATGCAGCCAGCAAACAACGCAACCCTTGTAGTGCCATCTAGCGAGCCACATAAGAACTTATCTGGCTTCGCTTATGTAATATACAATAAACACGAAGATTGATAATAAAAAAATCTAAAAATTAGAGCTAGTCCTAGGCAGCAAAAAAGCCGCTCAATGGAGAATCTTCACTTTTTGACACACATTTCGACTTTATACAAATATTTGCATGTATCATGTAATTATTTAACGAATTTAACCTGTATCAGTGCCTCAACCCACAATTCTTGCGTCTTTGGTTATAGTTGGTAGTTGTGCATGTCAATTGTTTGTTATCATAATTATTACGACCGATCACTAAGTCGATAAATCAAATCAAGGCTAATCACTGGAGGTGACTGAAAGACAGTATAAACAGCTTGTTAACAATGCAACTCAAGTATTTCAGTACGGGCACGGCCTTCAGTAATGAAGAATACGGCTAAATTAGGGTTGCGAAATAACAGACACATGAGGCCTAACACCTGTTCGCCTCAAGATGATGGACGCCGAGTAGTGCACCGTAGGGCACGTTACTAACGAGCGTTATCTACGAGGCAATACTTTGTTAAAGGTGATGGTAGATAACCACTTAACATCAGGTTGGCCATCTGCTTGTTCCATCAAAGAGTTGTATTAAAAATTTAAGGGAAGGGAATGAATGGGAAGGGTTTACAACCATTAGCCATAGAAAAACATGTGGGGTGCCTATATCGACTAGTACACGCCTGATAATTATGATAGTGAAGGATTTAACCGCAAGAAATGTTCGCTCTTGTCTGTTCAATAATTTCCTAGTAATTTCCTATGCAGCCTTCACCACACAGACGAGCAATATCTAGAGGAACTCTATTTCACGCTCTATTGCATTCAAATGTTTGAATATCTATGCTCGAATGTCCTATGATAATATAGCACTGACCTACCTAAAGGAAAAATAAATAAGTACCCAGTTTCATAGAATTATTTAACATGGTAAGTTAGTATAGATATTATACTCGTACGCAAAAAGTAATAACAGAATTACGTAGGTACATGGACAAGGTATGTTCTGAGTAAACTAAAACAATAGTGGTTCTACATTTGAAGTACACCAGTTGGGGTCCTGACAGTCTACTCTTGAAAACGATAAACGGAGTTTCTTATTGTCGGTGCCATACGCTTTCAAAAGGAGACCTGCTGATATAAGAGGTATCTACCTGTCCTGATTAAAAACCGTCCACAATATAAAAAAAATATATATTATAATAAAGTATTTCGGTCTCCTATTTAACGTACAGTGTGCATTAAGATTTCGGAGGGTAAAATTACTCATCAAAATAACTTTCTCTATGGAATCAAAGAGCGAAGTAAAATAATTTTCAATACTAAAGTGTAATTGCTGCTATATATCCTACATGACTAAGATAGATAGATAACACTTTATTGTACACAAGAAAAAATTGTTAAAAACGGACCAAGTTAACGAAGTACAATGGACTGCCTTATCGCTGAAAGCGATTACTTCCAGGAAGTTATGATATTTCCATGAAAAACAAACATGGCATACGATAGAAGAGAACCATAATACTCTGCCTAAAGGCATTTCAAGGTCAAAAGGTCGAGCACAATTAGAGATAGACAATAAAAAATATGTCTTGAATATTTCATATCTGCATACTGAGATGATTAACAGGACAGCTGTTTAAACAATTCTTTATTCGCTCACAATGTCGCTTGAACACTTCTCAAGAGTTTCTTTTTGAAATTTTAATTTGAGATGCCTCTTAGTCTGTGACAAAGTTTTTTTGAGGTCCAAACGTAGTATTAAGCCATTTATTTCACTGTAGTTATAATTGATTAAAAATGTCTCTTGCAGTGAATAAAAATTAACCTTTCACAACAATATAGCCTTATGTGGCTATTACAAACTTTGCAGGAATTGTATCAATGGAAGTTGGAAGCATTTCAAAGTTTTCCGTCTCATAGAAGTTCGCGACATCGGCCATATATTCTTATAAGAAAGTGTTGGGTGGAACAACTCCGGCAGTAAGTCTTCATTGCGAGTGGTACAATCGGGAAACTCATGACTGAAGCAATATCTGAACTTTCTAGAGTTATAACGAAGAACTAACAAAGAAAACACACGCGATCACTATGCCTAGAGCCACACAACATCTGTGTTGCTAATAGCTTGGCCTATTCAGTTAGAAACAGACCCGCAACATTGGCACACTTGTGACTGGCTTAAATCTATATCCCTAGGTTAGTAATATTGTTTTTTTGTTAAGAAGACATGCTACATCTAGTTACACTTATATGAAATATAAGTGTAACTAGATATAAGCGATAAGGCCGCCCATTGTACCTTCCATTTTATAAATGTTCTCTTATTTTGTTTTATATTACTAGTGTCTGGTGTGTGTACAGTAAAGTATTTTTCATTTATTAATTCAGAAGAATCTTATGAATCTGCTAGGTATGCGTACTACACCGTCTATTAGATCTTTCGAAAGTTTTCCTAGGTGTATTTATCTATTCTAACTAAACAAACCTTTGTCCATCACTGTCATACAGACAACGCACAGTATAAACCGCTGTTCGTAGAGACTTGTGACTTTCAAGATATATTTGTCCTGGTGCATAGAAGTGTACTAAAAAACGCATTCCTGCAATTCAACCCCTAAACGGTTACAGCGGAGGTTGAAGTTTCTATTCAAATAAGTTGACGCGGACGAGGCCGCGCGTGTAATTTGAAAAATACACCTCAACTGCAGATATTTGCTCGTTTAATATTTCATCACTAGATCTTATTTATTGTGACTATGAACGTCGTTAATATTCCATTACCATGTCACTCTCACTTCAAACCTTTGTTACAGATAAGTGTCATTTTTCTAGGAACGTTACAATGATCTACAAAGGTTGATATACATTTGTAAGTGTTTTTTAGCTTTCAAATGGAGTTCCACTTTCTACGTTTAAAAAGTTATTTACTCACTGCACAATCTCATACTTTCACGTCAACATGTTGTCATTTATATAAAATATCACGATTATACGACATGAAATGAACTATTACGCTACTATCTATTTAGATGCTCAAACATCATTTTAAATAGGTACATTATATAACTGTTAATTTTGTATAATTGTAAACTATTGTAGATTAAAATAATAAAAAATAGATAGCATCACGACTTTAATCCCCAATCACGGTAGTTAAGGTTAAACAAGTCGGTACGTTGTCCATACAAACGCTGTAAGAGCTTAATGTCTACTATTTATTAACGTGCGTCCGAAGTTAAGTTTGATACTGAATTATCTTGCCGTTATCTAGGTACGTTACCCTATATGCTACAGTAAAATCAAATTACTTTAAAAGTTACAAGCGTTACAAGATTTAGTAGTATCTAAATCTTTCGACGCTTGTAACTTTCAAGGTAATCTGATTTTACCGTAGAATATAGGGTAACGTACCTAGATAACGGCAAGATAATTCAGTATCAAACTTAACTTCGGACGCACGTTAATAAATAGTAGACATTAAGCTCTTACAGCGTTTGTATGGACAACGTACCGACTTGTTTAACCTTAAGGAGACTTAGGATCGCTTAGTTCCAAGTACCTACTCCACCTTCAAGTAACCTACTGTTTATTTGAGAATGCCTAATGGGGGTAGTCAGAGGTACATCCTAATATTACATTTAATACATAGGTACCCACATTTTGCAATAGTTGGTTTTATTGGTATTGTTTTTATTTATTATTGGATGGCAGATTGTATAAATAATATAAAACTACTTAAGGCATCATGTGGGTCACACTTAAAAATCTTAAAAAAAAAACTTAGAAGTCTTAAAGCTAGGTGAATCTAGGAACCGTTCTTCGTGACTTATCGCTTGGTGTCCATCGTTTTATACTAGATCTTTTTTAGAAAATTAAATACATCACGAAGCTCCAGTGCAGAGCCAGTAAAGTGTATGCAAAATACAAATATGCAAACGCAAATCATGCCAGAAGCACACTCTAAGTAGGGGCTCAGAATACGCTACGCTTCGAACTAATCATAATGCATACAATTTAATGCAATACAACTAAATAATTGTATTTATATTATAAAATTGCAAATTGACATGTTAGCTGGAAGTCGATAAGGAAACTTAATAAAAACTTTATTTTTTAAAATACTTTGCCCTCCTGTTAAGTTGATAAGTGGTAAAATGTCCTTTAAAACTATTGAAATTGAGCAAATCTTAAAATGTTACTTAAAACTTGGTCCCTGGGGTTTTTTGAAGATCAAATATTATTAAATGAGAATAAGTGTTCGTAGCTGACTGTTCTTTTAAACACATCCCTGTTTTAAAATTCAAAATAAAAGTACTTGTAAATTTTTCATAAGCTAAGGACCAACTTTCCTCGTGTGAGGCCAGAATTTCGTATCAAGGCACTACGTCAAACTATAGGTTACGTAAACTTGAAGTTATCTGTTATAAGCAGTTGTGTGGGGAAGTTATAATTCTAACTTATACTTCGGAGCGCTTAGATCCTGAGTTATTACAGGTAGCCAAGTTGAGGAGTGCTAGGTGGAAAGTAAAGTGTATTGTAGATGAAGATTTAGTAGAGTAAAATTTATGTTACTATTGCGAGGGCATGAGGAAAGTAAAATATTTAGATAGTCTCTGATTTCCCGGTCAAGTTAATAGACGCAGAGCAGTACGTCATAAGGCACACTCTTAACGTGCGAGTCATCATCATCATCATCATCAGCCTATATTAGTCCACTGCTGGACGTAGGCCTCCCAAGACGCGCCACTGAGCCCGGTTTTCGGCTCTTCTCATCCATTGTTTTCCAGCTACATTTTGCAGATCGTTGCTCCATCTTGCCGCAGGACGTCCTCCACTACGCTTACTTAAACGTGGTCTCCACATAAGTATTCGTTTGCTCCAACGATTGTCGGTTCTACGGCAAACATGATCGGCCCACTGCCACTTCAGCTAACTAATCCTATGAGCTATGTCGACCATCTTGGTTCTCTGCCGGATAACCTGGTTTCTGATTTTATCTTTCAGAGAAACTCCGAGCATAGCTCTTTCCATGGCTCGTTGAGTGACTTTTAGTTTGTGGACCGTCCCTACTGTTAGTGTCCACGTTTCGGCAGCATAGGTCATGACAGGTAGGACGCACCGGTTAAAGACTTTCGTTTTCAGACATTGAGGGATGGGCGACGAGAAAACTTGACGAAGTTTCCCAACTAGCCCAACAGGGGGTCTCTTCTCGTTTGTGAATGGTAAAAATTATGCTGTGTCAAATGTCCACTTATTAGTTATGATTCTAGTAGTGAGATAGTTTTAAGCAAATAAGCTAATTCACACAATATTTAGGTATTAGCAACTATGAACCATACTTGGAACAAAATAATCAAATCGGCAATTTTCCTCAATTGACCACGTGTTTCGTATTATAGATAGCAATATATTACTGATATAGTTTATCACTTTATCATTAGTATTATGATACAACTTTTTTGAATAATTTACTGACTGTTTTTTGCAGGTGAAGCTAAGTAGATCTTTCCACTTCATATAGCTAAGTAAGAGCTCCAACGTTCCAACAATTAAGGAAAGTCACGTTGCTACTTTACAAGCCGTAATATGATTCGGTTTAGCTTCTAAATGCTCGCATATAACTTGCGCAATTAGCGTTAAGCACAGAGTTAAACGAAGGAAGTACCAACCTAACATACTTCATTTAGTATTTTTTAAACTTTCGCGATCGGAACACATATTGAACATATTGAACGTCGGGAAAATAAATAAAAAAGGTAGTACGCGATAAATACCCGTGTACCTAATATAAATGTTCAATACTTCATTTACCTTTTCACAATGCGAAATAAAAAGAGTAATTTAATACGCGTGCAATCGTGAATAATAGTTGCGTCAAACTCCATTAGCATTCTTTATTCGTCAGACCATAAAAGAGGGCTTTCATTTTGTCTCTTTAAAAATTCTCATTTACAGCCCTTTTCCCGTCCAACCTCGCTTTAGAAGTTGATTGCGCTACACGTTTGTTTCATATTTTGGTGATTCAATTTAAACTGGTGTTTTAATCATTTGAAAAGACAGGTACACAGACTACTTTGACAGGTACGCCCGTTCCAATATCTTCCAAGTGTCCGTTAGTATGATTATGAATCGTGCTTTTTTTATGTTACAGCTAGTGGAACAAGCATACGGCCCACCTAATGTTAAGTAGTGACCATCACCTACAACAAAGCATTGTCCTATAGGTCACGCACGTTAGGCACGTGCCCTACGATGCACTACTCTACGTCCACCAACCTGAGGATCTTATTACTTAATACTGTTATGAAGCCTCATGTGCCTGTAATTTCCCCGGTACCCATACCCTTCAAACCGGAACACAGCAATGCGAACATCACTGCTTGCCGGCAGAAATAGGTATGGTGGTAGTTATTCTCCGGATGAGCCCTTCACTAAGAGCTGTACTACTCCTAAACCTCATTAACCTTGCTTGTCAGATAAGCTTTCATGACCTTGGTTAATGTACTGGCCAATGAAGTGAGATTTTATCCCACAGAAAACCTGTAGTACTATAAACGCTTATTGAAACCTGTCATTAGTCGGTGATTGAGTAGCAATATAGGAAATTATTAACTTACATACAAATTATGCAAAATTTATACAAAAATTCAACTTTGACTGTGAGATTAGAATTTAAGGTTAGTATATTACGTGTAATAATTTTTTAATAAGCCTGTTTTATAATTATGATAAAATACTTGTGATACGTGCACCAAAAACTACAAACCCCACAACACACGACTCGCGTGTCGTGGCGCGCTAAAAAGCAATCGCTCCCATACTTTTATTATGGAACCGATAACAAGGCAAACTGTTGAAATTGGTCTATACTGGGTCGTTGGAAAAACTACCCTAAGTGGTAATAACCTAAGTTTTGTCTTAAATTGCGAACTTTTTTAGTAGTAGTAGAGCTCTTTAGTGTAACGCTTAACCGGGGAAACACTATCACTATGCTTATTTCTGCCACCAAGCTGCGTTGCTGTGTTCTGGTTTAAAGGATGTGGGTGAAATTACAGGCACACGAGGCTTAACATCCCCAGAGAACTTGACATACACACATACATATACCTGATGTTAAGTGGTTACTTAAACAAAGAGTTGCCTCGAGGGTCACGTTTCTTAGGATCTTGTATTACATTTAAAAAAAAGATACTAAAAAAGTAAAAGTAGTAGTAGTAGGTATTTCATGCAAACAGTCAAATGAACTCCTAATATTTTAAGTCCCTTATCCCATCAAAATCTAACAGACACTTTGTAACAAATTGAGCTGAAAATTACCCCATTTAGGTTTTATTAACCAGAATCACTTGTATTATTAGTGTTCCGAACATTACCTCACAAGCGATTTGGCCTAAAGTGGTTAACGATTTTATACAGGCATGTAAAAGTGGCCGTGCTTCACAATTCAGTGTTTTATTGACGAAGCGAATAAAGTAAAATTTTACTCTACAAGTTTCTGAAAGTAAGTGTAAATATCCACAGCATTTAAAGAGCCTACAAAGTTTTACACCAAGTACATATTCGAGATTCTGTCAGGATGTCTAAAGGGGGTCTCAGAAGTACGTCGCTACGGGCAGTCGTTGGTATTCCACGTGACAGGTTGCAAGCCTATCCTCTACCTCTGACTACCCCCATAAGACATCCTCAAAAAATCTCGAGTAAGTAATAAGTACTAACACATCTGGGATCTCTACCGTGCCTAGGAATAAAAACCGTTAAGCTACTTCGATTTAATTAGTGTAACGCTTGAAAACTTTATCCTATGTAGGAAGGGACACAGGACACAATAAAACGTTAAATAGGCAGAACATGAGTTTATTAAAAGAAGGGCGCCATCCACCATGGATGAAAATGTAGATTTAGATCATTAAATTAAGATAAACCTCAGGGTATTACATGGGTATTCTTGCCTATACCTATAGCTGAGCACCTAGCAATCAGTATTATTTGTAAATTGAAATTTGTCGGGGTGAAGCCCCTAGAGAGTAAGACTAACTTCTAGTACTGTAGTTCGGAGATCTACCAGCAAGTAAATTACACTAAGGTGGGGTGAAGCCCCTCGCTGCAGGAGTAACGAGTATGTATGTACAGTCATATGCCAATCTACGGGCACCTGCAGGTTTCTTTTGCAAAAGAGTATATTTAATAAGTCTAGCTTTTAGAGACCGTAGAGACGTCTGATCGACTCTCACTACATTTTATTCACATTTTCCATATCAACGAGACATGATAGAAAAGTATGACATCAAAGTATTTATCAACAAAACTATGATAAAACAAATATAGATTTATCAGCCCAATTGCCGTAAATGCCGTATATGTAATGTATTGTACTAAGTATATCAGTCGTACCCATAACACAAGCTCTGCTTAGCTTGCGGCTAGATGATGCTGTGTGGATTGTCCAGCAATATTATTATTATTTTATTATTAATAACAGTCGACTTAACTTTTTTTACTGACTCGACTTGACTAAAACTATATTTAGGTATTCATCAACTTGACATTGGCGAAATTGTTTGTCGAATGACGGACAGATGCCATTATGAAGAAAGAAAAAGAAAAACTATATTATCACTAGAACATCTAGGTACATAAAAAAAAAGTAATTAAAAGTTTAAAAGTCAATCATTTTGTTCTGCAGTAGCATACGAATAAAATTTACAAAAAAAAGTCTTTAGACTCTCACATTAAATACGTCTTAGCCAAAGTAACCATCTGCGCTACAAATGTCGCCTTAATTAACATTTTGAAATTATTAATAAGCGATATACTCGCTTAAAGTTCAGAAGTTCATTCACATTGAAATCATTATATTTTTACATTCGCTAGCAACTATTATCCGTTGGCAAAACACCACGTGATGTTGGGATAGCTTGTGTCAATAAATATTTATGAACATTTCACTCAAACCATCTAGCTCCAAACTGAGAGTAAAGCTTGTACTATGAGAATACGCTCGAAGAGACGTGGTGGTCCCGGCTTAAAATAGAATAGGAGGGGGGGATTACCTCCCATGGATATCGTAAGTGACGGCAAAGGGAATGCAGAAGAAACTGGGCAGCAGCATCTCCTGTGTACCAAACCTGCCAAGCGTGTTGACTATGACAAACCCAAATTTTCCGAGGTCTATGTCCAACGATGGTCTCATTTAGACTGAACACTTAACGTGACGATTAGTTGAGCTATCTTTAGATCGTTTGCAACGGTCTGTAGATAGCTCAACTGTTTTATATGTATTTTGTACATACTAATTATATTTAAGTGTATTAGCTGTAATTTTCTTTGTAAATAAATGTACTTCCAGAATATTATATTACACTTACAGCAAACATTCGTGACAGAAAGTTTTGTCTTCGGTTTGGATCGAACCTACACGACCTAGAGCACAGAGGGCAGAGCTCTTACTAACTGAGTTACTGTTGTAAGGCCAGTATATTTTTATAGCGATATCGTTAATATAATATTTCTTTGTCTACCTACAACCTTAGCACTTCATTCGAAAACGCTTAAACTTGTGCTAATCTTTCTACTAAATGTACGTTTGTTAGACCACAAAACGATAAATACTAGATGCCGCTCCGTGCCAAATACAACAGGCAAAAATATTTAGGCGCCATAGATACTATATTACTCTGCGCGAGTATTTGCACAAATTATTTCGATATTTGGTCATTATATTATGTTGTACAGACTTTACTTAGTCTAGACATAGTAGACTTAGTCTATCTGTGTAAAGTCTTGATAGTTTTCAATTTACTCAAAACGCAGATTACCTAAGAATACCTAGATGAAACTTATATGTCGGTAAGGTATGTTTGCAGTAGTCTACTAGATTGCTCAACCTATGTATTTGGTACAACCTTTTATAAGTAATAGTATTAAATGTGATTTTCTTTATAAAAAAATGCTAATACTTATCTATAAAGATCTAAGAAAACCATAGAAAGATGATCTGGTAAGTATACCGTTTTAGTTTCTAATCCAAAGGTCGTCGTTTGCCAGTAGATTTTTCAATTCAAAAATAATATGTTTGCAATGCCACTGCAAATATCATTCATGCAAAAATTATTCAAGACTCAATTTTAGTATTTATGTGGAGAGGTGTAGGTACCTATATTCAGTTCATTTCATAACTCAATTCATCAAAAACTTCATACATGCTAACGTTTGCGCAAACTGTTTGCACAGTTTGTGTTTTGCTAAATTGAATCCATTAGGTTTCGCGTGTTCGCTAAAAAGTTGCAACTTGATATATTTGTATTCGTACATGTCTGCGAGATTGAGATAGTGGTTTTGTAAAGTTGGGCGGGCTATTTCTCAAGATGTCTGTCTATGGTATGCAATGTTGTGACATGGGTTCCACAACCCTTTATAAGTGGACCTACTTATTTCTTGAAACCGTGATATAATTTTATGAAAAAAATTGTGTTGCCTGTATTATTTTCATACAAACTAAAGCTACTGCACCCTCTAGGAAATTTATATAATAGGTATGTCATATCCATTTGGTTTTATGGTTCAAGACGCCCCTGAGGCCATGTTATAAATGTCATTGCATTGCGTATATCACACTGAGGCGTAAAGATCTCATGTGCTAGAATTTACGCCGAGATCCACCAACGCCTTTCAAATTATGACAGCAATGCGAACATCGTTGCTTGACGGTAAAATTATTATGTAGGTACGAAGTTTTTTACAAGAGCTCCTACTATTGCTGATTGACATCAGTGGAGTATACTAACCACGTAACAGAAGATACCTACCTATTTCGGAAAGATAGTAATTCGGGAGTAAAACTTTATCTGTCATAATGTATTCTATTTAGCTACCCTTATTTACCCAACATACTACTACTAGATTAGGTACAGTAATTTTTTCTTATCTTTGATTACTGTAATTTGTGTAGCAAACATTGCCATAATTTATAACCTAAACCAATATGAACCTTTTAAACAAAAAGGCCAATGAAGAAGGCAGATTAACAGATTCAAATCCAAACTTCTTGAATACATATTTGGCTTCGAATAAGGCGTGTCACAACACAACACAATTCGCTTACATAAGCAAATAATCAGGAAAACAAATAATCCCGAACATTGTCCCAACTCCTAATGAATACACAAAGGAACAACTCTTTCATCGGGTCCCATGTATAACGTGGTACAGGCAAAGTGGCATTTTATTAATTCTGAGTGATATTAAAGTTAGCCATCAATTAATAAATGCAAGTTTTATTCAGTGTAACTCAGTTGACCTACTGACTTAATGAGGCATAGTTTTGGTTTTGAAAGGGGCTTGTGAATGGTTAAGTGTGTCTTTTGCTTTAACTGCACTCACAGTATTGAAAAAATAATGCTAAAAAATCTCTTTAAAATTAAAATATTTGCATAATAATACCTACCTTTTACTCCATTCTAATGAAATATTTATATTATGTCTTTATAAATATTTTGGAACTTGTTCAATAGTTCTTAGGATATAGGTAGGTACCTACTGCTAATAATAATTTGAAGGTAAATAAAACTGATGCTCAAAAAATAACTAGCTGAAAAATTCCCTTTTGTTACTTAGGGCACTATACAGCTAGAGTCATCGGTATCTTGATTGAGAGAGATTACGTAATTCTAGGAATACGTATCTTTTTCTGCAAAAATCATATTGACAGATGTAATTTGCTCTTTTTTTTACAACTTGCTGAAGGAAAAAGCAGATGGCCCACCTGATGTTGAGTGGTTACCATTGCCTATAACAAAGCATTGCACTGTAGGTCCCGATCGTTGCGAACGTGCCCTACGATACACTGCTCAACTTCCATCAACCTGAGGCATACAGGTGTTAAGCCTCATGTGCCTGTAATTTCTCCGGCACCCACACCCTTCAAACTGAAACACAGCAAGCTGCTTGGCAGCAGAAATAGGCATGGTGGTAGTACTTCCCCGGACGAGCCCTTCACAAAGAGCTCTACTACCTACTATTAAAACTCTACTCTGCTACTCTTTAGACAAACAACGTTACAAATTATAAGTGCAGTTTTATTATAAGTAAGTGTACATCAGTATTCACCTTTTACATTATATATAACTATACCTACCCATTACTGTTTTGATAATTGTTGTGATACATTGAGGTAAATACAATGGTATCAGATTTATGTAACACAATTAACTCTGGATAACCCATTGCGCGGGCAATTTATTTAAACTCAACTCGTTCTAAAGTGAACCGATTTTGGCTAAAGAGTATTTATTGTTAGTTTATTTACCTGTAAAACTGAAAGGATTGTAGAAAGACGCTTAGGACGACATAAGTATGTTTCATTCTAAAAAGAGTCCTCTTCTAACAAACTCTATGAAGTTTTATTCACACCTAGATCAAGGTATTTCCAAAGATTTCTATAAACACTCCGTACAGTAAACGTTGCAACAACAGGCAACTTGCAACACGCTATATTTATGCAACGTAAATTGCAGTAAACTGTAATGTGATACAATAAGCTGTCTATCAACAGAGCGTCTTAGTTCACCTTAAAAAAGTGTAAAACAGACTAGTACCTAATATTACCGCCACTTCAATCCTTTTAAGTTTACTAAGTTAACTAAAGACTATAATCATTTTAATCGTCTATTTTATACTTTTACAATAGACTTCCGTAAAGTTACACCTGAATTTTATTTTTTCCTGTTTTGACCACAGTGCAAATAAAAAAATTTATCAGTTATGAAGTAGCAACCACAAAAAGGAATCCAGAAATAGGCACCGGTATAGGGTTCATATATTGGGTGATGATGGATAATAACGAAATTCACAACATTTAGAGTTTATTCACAGTCACACGAAAACACAAACAATACACTAATACTAGAAATACAATGAACTATTCTAAAACACAAAGTTCCCAAACGAGCGGCCGTTCCTCTCAAGATTTAGCTTTAGACTCCCGAGACGCCCCGCATATGGCGCGAACGTCCCAGCTGGCAATTCGAGAGGAGCGGCGACGGCACGGTAGGGGCGTTAGAGGGGGACGGGGAGTGACGCTAAGGCTACGCGCTATAACCTCCCCCTCCAAGTCACAAGTACGACCCGGCTTGGACTTGGCTGGTCTACCACGGCGGCGCTGGTGAACAACCGCTGGGGATGTTCCTACATAAGGAGTCAGAGCGCTGACATGGTACTTCCCTTTCACTACCCCCATGCTGTCCTCTACAACAAAAGACGTCGGGCTAACGATTTGTGAAATACGATACAGGCCTTCCCGTCTTGGTGCAAATTTGCTCGTGAAACCTTTCGACGCGTTACTCGCCAGGTGAGTCTCTACGAGAACCAAGTCATCCTCCTTGTACGGAGGAACATCTCGGCGATGCTTGCCACCGGTATCCTTTCTGACGTCTTGTTGTTTCTTCAGATTCATTGTAGGCTTCATGTTCATCACTGCTTCGACCTTTGTCGGATCCGGTTCGATGCCTCGTGATGAAACTACATGACTAAGTTTCTCTCTTTCTCTATGGTAGGCCCTTTCAAAGTACCCGACTTCCGAGATTTTATCTATATCTTTTCTAATCAGGTCTGGAAAAGGTGGACTAGTAATAGGCGCGGCACCTCCAGTATCAATACGATGTACCTGGGTTGGTTCTCCCCCTGGAGCAAAAATGTCCTCATTGACATTCAGGAGCTCGGAAAATCGTTCTTGTTCATCCGCATCATGATGAGTTCCTTCGTCCTCGCGGAGACCCACAGACGAACAAGCTAGGGGCTGTAGTGGCCTACTTTCAAAAATAATCGGCTGAGGTGACCGATCGTACCTCACAAACCACACCCCTCGATCGAAGTCCAGTACCATGCCAACGTCCTGAATAAAGTTCATACCCAACAAACTCTCAGTTGCATTAGGCAACATAATAAAACTAACGGCTAGCGCGACTCCTCGCACCGTGACATTAACATGTGCAATGTCAACGTTTTGTGTACAACACCGCCCATCGGCGTACTTAAGTTCCGTATACACATTGTGGAACTCATGTCCGTGCTTAACTAAAAGAGTCCTTAAACTAACACTACCTATACAGTGCTTAGCTCCTGTATCTAACAACACTTTCCCTACCTCACCGTATATTTCTACATTAAGCACTGGGCGCACACGCGAATCTATATTATCAGAACTCGCGGACACTGATTGAAAAGACGTCACTAACGATACGACCGGTTCCTTCTCTTTACACGTTGAACAGTTCGATCGGATGACGCCTGGCGCTCCACATCCAAAACACGTTATTGTAGAAACACGCGGCTCTTCCTCTGCTGGGCTGTCCTTCTTTGGTCTTGCAAGTCGCTCACAGTTCTCCTTTAAGTGACCGTACTGCTTACAATAATAGCACAGTGGCCGCGATTTATGAGCCACCACTGGCGCAGCAGCAGGTGCAGTAAGCGCAGTACTCGCAGCAGGTGCCGTATGCGTAGTGGACGCAGTAGGTAATTGTAGAACCGAGCCCGAAGAAAGTAACGCGGGTTTGGCGTCAACAGCGGCCCGCGGCTTGATCTCATCAAAAAGGTCCTCAATGCGACGTGCTTCCATCAGTAGTTCACCAAAGTTAGTAAAACTTGCACGAGGAACCTTCTCACGAAGCCGTCGATGCAACAACCCGTACGTCATATCGAGTTGCACGGTCTCTGTGAGCGATAACGGCGGGAGCTGAGCAAACAGCGCTCTGACACGGCACACAAACAAATCAGTTGTTTCTGTCGCTCGCTGCTCTTGTTCAAAAATATTTCTATATATACGATGCGGGGGTAATCTGGGCCCAAAAGTCTGCTTCAACGCATCAATGGCAGCTTGCCACGTCAAAGTAGTACCTTTGATACCTTGCCACCATGTCGCGGCCATCCCCGTTAACAACATCGTTAACCCACGTAAAGCGTTGTGGTCGTCGACGTGGACACACTCTTTGTATGTTTCGATGGCGTCGATAAAAGCCTCCACATTGCTCGACTGCTCCCCGTCGAAACGTGCGGTACATTTAGCAAAATTACCAGAATAGGTAGGTAAAGGTGCACTTACAGGATCGCTGCGACTTAGCCTGTTTATCAGCAGCAAAAGTTGGTCGGTCGTCATCACGACCGGAGCTGCTGCGGCTGCAACCTCTGGCTGCAGATAAGCGCTGTCCAACTGCGTGGCGTCGGCGCTAGCGTCGCGCGGAGCTAACTCCGGCGCGGGCGCGGGCACGGAAAGCGACGCTGACGCCACCGCATCAGAAGATGAGCCGCCGGAAAAAGCCGGGCTCACTGCACGCGATCTCGTTAGCACCATGGTAACTACGAATATTGTTACTTTGTCCAGTCCAGGTTCACAAAACCGAAACAAAATACCACGCGCAGGTATTCAGTTTTATGCACTAACAAACACACGACTGTTCACACGACAAAGTCACAAAAAAAATATTCGACCCAAAAGTTACAGTTGGTTTGAGTCATAAAGTTTGAGGGAAGACAAAACACGCTAAACAAAAGTAGCGTCTCACAATAGCTCGTCACTGTTCATTGTTCTCAGTTGCTAGGTATTAACAGTTTCCAGTAGGTAAGCACAGTAAGGTGTGTCGTAGGTACGCGTACTTGCGTGTGTCGGCCGTACTAGTAATCTAGATTCAGATTACCTATGTTAGGAATCCGAAACAAAACCTAGTTACTGCGCACGATACGGCAAAACACCACGTTACCAAAACGACGCGACGCAACCCTTGACGCACAACAACATCTGTTGCACACTGTCTCACTCTTTCACTGTATTTGCGTATGTTGTGTACTCTCTCTCTAGTAGGTACCTCGGAGTTTTTCTGTAGAATGTTCTAGAACCTATACCTACCAATGTATAGGTTGGTAGATGCGCGCACTCACAAAACCCTGAATCGCGTAAGTTCTAGCACAGATCTAGTCCTAGGTACACTTAATAACACGTTCTGTTCCACGTTAGGCTGCCAGTTATAGGGTTCATATATTGGGTGATGATGGATAATAACGAAATTCACAACATTTAGAGTTTATTCACAGTCACACGAAAACACAAACAATACACTAATACTAGAAATACAATGAACTATTCTAAAACACAAAGTTCCCAAACGAGCGGCCGTTCCTCTCAAGATTTAGCTTTAGACTCCCGAGACGCCCCGCATATGGCGCGAACGTCCCAGCTGGCAATTCGAGAGGAGCGGCGACGGCACGGTAGGGGCGTTAGAGGGGGACGGGGAGTGACGCTAAGGCTACGCGCTATACCGGCTGTATTTCTTTCCAATCAATTCGCCTTGAAAAGTAAGTATGATTGGCTGTAAAACTGAACAAACAAAATAACCGATCGAAGCTCACGATTTAGTTGACCGTCCCGAAGGTATTGTCGTCGGTAGAACTGACGATATTGTCGTCTGTAAAATACGATCGTGAGCCGAGCAGTAAAAACACGAACCGAACGCACGCACCGAACTAATTGCATTTCTGATTCCCTCTGACGTTGGCGTAATTAACTGGCCCTGTACTTTAGCTGAGAGGACAACAGATAACCCAGTTTACGGAAAACAAAACGCATTATATAGACGTTGGCACAAAGTATTGTTTTTCCTCTGTGGGGATTGAACCTACATTCACAACGAACCTTGAGTAGGCACTTGAGTAGGTACTAAGAGATCTGAGGGGATATCTACCGTGCCTGGAGATTCGTGAAGCAATTTTTTTATTTATTACCTTTTTTAGCCTATTTCGTCCACACTGCTGGGCAAAGTCCTAAAACAAAAGCTAAAAGTCTCCAATGGGAGTGGTCCCAAGCATTTTTCTCTTCCCCGAGCCTCCTTCCAAAGACGTTCAGATCGTCTCGACAACTATTTATTATTTAAATATGTATATTTCTATGGAATGAGCTAGCTAATCGAAAAGTAATGTCATCTACGTTGTGGCCACTGAAACGAGGTAAGGGCGGAAAAGCGAGCATTTGACATTCTTTTTGAACATTTTTCACATTCAGTCGTAACCTAAAAAGGATGAAAGTAGACCCTTCAAAGCGTTTTGATCCTACAAGGAGAGCTTGCTTCCTTGACTGTAATTAACAGTTTAATTTTTATGAGATGGGACATTAAATATCACGTCATGAGCTTTTAAGAATTCGAAATGCAATCAGCCGGTCTACTCCTGGAAACGATAGACGAAGATTCGTATCGTCGTTTTGAGTTACACTTCGGGGCCTCGGTAACCTGTTTTACCGTAAAGTTATCACCGTCTGACAACTTCGTTTATCGTTTTCAAGAGTTCGTCTACAGAGCTGTGGAATGTATTATTTTAAACGACAAAAACATATTTTGATTCGACCTACTAACGGAACAAGCACCTTATGTTAAACATTACAATGTCACGCGTGTTAAGCGTGCCCTACGTCGCTGTATTGATATTTTATCAGATTCTTTTTGATTTAAACTAATTAAAATTCATGGATTATTTTCATGTATTTATTCCTTTTTCACACAGAATGACACTTCTTATTTTACAGTTCACAAAAACAAAAAAGTTGCGGATGCATTCAATGCTGCATACCACAGAGTGCACTACATTCTTATTATTACGGATCCAAACATTCTCCCGGGGGAAGGACAACTATGGTCCTTTTTAAAACACAAGTATTTCAGTCAGGTTAAGACTCTATGGGGTAAAAAGTAGGGCCTCTACATTAGGTATGACTCTGCAACTAAACTCTAAAGTATCAATGCCAAGGAAAACACTACTATAAAAAAATTAAAACTCAAAATGATGTGAGTTTCTAACAGGGGAATTACAAATAAGCAATGTCTACATAAGAACTTATCAATTAGGGAGAATCATCCAGGGGCAATGGACTCAACTTTGAAACAGGACGCTTAAAGAGATGATTTTTATATTGTAAGGTTACAACACGAGTAGTTCCATCTGCACCGGGATGTTTCTCTACAATCTTTCCCAAAAGCCATTTACCAGGAGGCAAGCGCTCATCTTTTACTAGGACTATCATTCCAACTTTAACATCAGGTAAATGTTGGTTCCATTTAAACCTTTGTTGAAGGGTAGTGAGGTACTCAGATTGCCAACGAGACCATAAATTTTGGACTAGTCTTTGTACTATTTTCCAACGAGTCAAGCGATTGGGAATATCAACAATATTTTCATCAGGGACACCAATTAAAGGTTCACCTATTAAAAAATGACCAGGAGTAAGGGGAGGGTCATCTAAACAGGAACTTATTAAAGTGAGAGGTCTAGAATTCACACAGGCTTCAACTTGAGTTAGTAGAGTTGTGAACTCTTCAAAAGTAAGGTTGGTTTGACCTACAACACGTTTTATGTGATTTTTTACGGATTTAACACCAGCTTCCCAGAGACCGCCGAAGTTCGGTGACCCTGGGGGAATAAAATGCCAGGTTGTGCCATCATTGGCCAGAAGTTGGGAAATCTCTTGAACGAAGTTAGATTTTGCGTTTTTGAAGTTTAGTTCTAATTCGCGTGAAGCGCCAACAAAATTCGTGCCACAGTCACTCCATAGATCACGGCAATGACCGCGGCGCGCCACAAAGCGTCGAAATGCTGCTATAAAAGCAGAAGTAGTCAAGTCACTCACTAGCTCCAGGTGAATGGCCTTGGTGACTGTACATACAAATAGACAAATGTACGCTTTACAAGTGCGATTACATCTACCAGGATACAGTTTCAAATTATAGGGACCACCATAATCAGTACCAGCCGTTAGGAATGGGCGGGAGGGTTTGACTCGACATTTTGGCAAATCTCCCATGAATGGGACTTTCGGGGTGGCTCTATACTTAAAGCAAGTCATGCATTTATGAACAATAGCTTTTACAAGATTTTTAACACCAACAATCCAATATTTTTGTCTGACAATATTCAAGGTAAGTTGATGTCCACCATGTAAAGAACGAACATGGGCATCTAAAACAATCAATTGGGCTAAATGACAATCAGAAGCCAGCAGTATAGGGGATTTCATTTCAAAGGGAACTAAAGCATTGGATAGTCTTCCACCTACACGCAGGATTCCATTGTCATCCATCACAGGATTCAAGGTATGTATTTTACTATTTTTTGATATAGTAGATTTCTTTTTTAGTAAGTTAATTTCCTTTTCAAAACTTTGGTTTTGTGACATTTTTATACAGACATTTAAAGCGTTTTTATGTTCAGCAGCGGTTAGGTAAGTTTGGAAATCAATTTCAGGTATCTGGTTTTGGGTTACTTGTTGTTTCATCTTACACAATTTCATAAACTTCAGACAATAGGCAGTGACACGGATCAGTTTCAACAGAGAAGAGTATTTTCTTAAATATTCCTGATTTTCACTATCATTATTTGTTACTAGTAAGTTAGTTATCTTAGGTTTGGATTCCAGATCAGTCTCAGGTATAGAAGAGTTCTGATATTTAAGATATATAGTTTCTTTCAGAAATGTGGGTCCGGTCCACCAAAGGTCAGTCAGGTCTTGAGGTTTGACACCTCTGGATGCACAATCAGCAGGATTGTCTTGTGATCTCACATGGTGCCATTGACTACTGTTTGTAGTGGTTAAGATTTCAGCAGTACGGTTAGCAACAAAAGTTTTCCAAGTATTTGGACTCTTTCGCAGCCAAGATAAAACAATTGTTGAATCAGTCCAGGCAAATACTTCATGCACATCAAGGCTAACTTTCACATCCTGTAATATCCTTGCCAGAAGCACTGCACCACAGAGTTCGAGACGAGGGATTGAGACTTGTTTGACAGGGGCCACTTTAGTTTTAGCTGTTACCAATGTAACCTGCACATCAGTCTCGGTGACAACTCTGAGGTACACTACAGCAGCATAAGCAGAGCAAGAAGCATCACAAAAACCATGTAATTCAATTTTCTTATTGATGTGACAAGTTCCTAGCCAGCGAGGCAGTTGGATGGGAGTCATATCAACAACACTATTAAGGTAAGAGAACCATTGGTTCTTCAAATCATCAGTTAAAGGTTCATCCCACTCCAAACCCGCTAGCCACAACTTTTGCATCAGAATTTTAGCTACAATTATGACTGGTGCTAACCAGCCTAGGGGATCAAATGTCTTTGCAATAGAAGATAAGACAAGTCTTTTGGTTATCACTTCACTTGGATGAGAGTCAGTATCAATCTTAAGTTCAAACATATCACTTTGGGGATTCCACAAAACACCTAATGCTTTCATGGATTCATCTAATTTAATATTCACTACACTGGGAAATACCTTAAGGGCATCAGGGATTTCCTGCAGAACGGATTCACTATTAGAAGACCATTTGTGTAAGGGGAAACCACCCTTCATGAGCAGAGCAGTCAGACGTTGTTGGAGGGTGATAGCGTCGCTCTCTGAGCAGGCACCGGTGAGAAGATCGTCCATGAACATGGACCCTCGGATGACACTAGCTTCAACAGGGTAATTTTCATGCTCATCCTCAGCTAGTTGTTGAATAGTTCTGATGGCAAGGTATGGCGCACTTGAAGTGCCATAACTAACAGTCATGAGTCGATATTCTTGTATAGGATCACTACTATTCTCTCTCCAGAGGATTCTTTGATAATCTGCATGAGATTTATTCATGCGGATGCATCTGTACATTTGTTTTATGTCTGAGACAAGACATATCTTATGCCTTCTCCATCTGGTAAACAAGTGTCGCAGGTCTTGCTGTAAGGCAGGTCCAGTCAGTAGTTCTTCATTCAGGGAATTTCCATTCACAGGTTTTGCGCTGCCATCAAAGACGACTCTAAGTTTGGTGCTGATACTGGATTCTCTCAAGACTGCGTGGTGGGGTAAGTAGTATACTTTCAGTGTTTTGATTTCTATGTTCGGTGTATATTTAATATCTGTTTCTGTTTCAGGGTTTGCAGTGACCAGTTCCATGTGTCCTTGGGCTTCATAATCTTTCATAAATTTGGAGTATTGTTCTCTAAAGTCAGGTTTGTGTTTGAACTTTCTCTCCATCTGGTGTAAGCGGTTGACAGCCATGGATCTAGAGTCTCCAACATCTGGGTTATTCTCATTCACAAAAGGTAAACAAACTTCATATTGTCCATTTTCAAGTCTGGTGTGTGTTCTCTTGTAGTGCTCCTCACATTGGATATCATCCTTTGATATTGGTCTACATGGGGTTTGGTGTGGCTCTTCCAGCTCCCAAAACTGTCGAAGCAATGTATCCACTTCAATCTTGGTGTGTAGTATTAATACTTCTTGGGGTAGTGGTCCATTTTGTGTAATCTCACCGGAGATTATCCAACCTAGTTTGGTATTCATAGCTAGCAGTGATTTGTATCTCTTTACTCCTTCCAATATCAGTTGTGCATGGATTTTTGTTCCTAGGAGTAAATCAATGGGTCCTCTATGGTTGTATTCAGGATCAGCCAACTGGAGATTTTCAAAACAAGGGATTTTTTCAAAGTCTTGGGTGGGCAATGGTGCCGTGATTCTTTTCAAAACATAGGCCATCAAGTAGAATGATGTTGTTCTATTCTGACTTGGATGTAGTTTTAGGTTAACCGAGGCCTTTGTTCTTCCCACTTCAGTATTTTGCAATCCAGTGACTATTCCATCAATGTAGGTACGGTCTAGATTCAGTAGTTGTGTTGCTGTCTCTGTGATAAATGAAGCATGAGATCCTGGATCAATAAGTGCTCTCAAAATATGAGTATTTCCATCTTTGGATTTGACAGCTATGTGTGCTGTAGCTATTAGAGCTTGTCCATCATTCATACCGGTGCTCATACTAACTACAACATTCTCTGTGGGTTTTTCAGTCTCAGTGCTTGTTTCCTTTTTGTATGACATATGAAGGGTTGTGTGGTGACGTCTGCCACATATCTTGCAGCTTGTACTTTGCTTGCATTGAGCTACAGTGTGACCCTTAATGAGACAGTTGAAACATATTCCATTTTTCTTGATAAAATCTTGTCTTTTGAGGTTCTCCATTTGGGCAAATTCAGTGCAGTGACACAGATAGTGGTTCTGTGTGCAATATGTGCAGTAGTGTTGTAACTCAGTGTGCAGTGACTTGATCGGTTGTTGGTTTGTTTTATTTGTGTAGGTGCTTGTTGCGTTCTTAGGTTTATTTTCTTTAGTGGTTTGAATCATTTCTATTGAGCGGAATCGGTTTTCTAAGTAGTCAGTTAAGTCTTGTAAAGTAGGTGTCTCTTGTGATATCCCGAGGTGTTGTTCCCAAAGCTTATGTGATTCAGAGTCTAGTTTGGAAACTGTAATGTGTACTACAAGGGCATCCCAAGATGTTGTAGGTATCTTGAGGTTCTCTAAAGAATGCAAGCATTCCTTGGTAGTATCCAGCAGTTGCTTTAGTGCTCGAGGACATTCAGTGTTAAGTTTCTTTTGAGACAAAAACCTATTCAAAACTGTGTTCACGATAACTCTTTTGTTATTGTATCTGCTTTCTAGGGTTTTCCATGCCATGGTGTAGTTGGCGTCTGTCACAGAAAAATGTTTGAGCAACTGTGCTGCCTCACCTGCCAAACTGCAGCGGAGGTATTGATGTTTTTCAACATTCGTGAGGGTTTCATCATTGTGTATAAGTGATGAAAATAGATCTCTGAAGTTTAGCCACTCATTGTAATCACCCGCAAATTTAGGTATTGCGATAGGTGGTAGTTTGACCCTAGGTTTCTTTTCAGTTGAAGTTTTCGTTTGAGAATTTTCATGCGCAGATTCTTGAGATGAGTCTCGACTTAGCGAAAAAAACCCGTCTTTCAAAAGTGATTTTAATTCTAAGTAGATTTCTTCGGTTTGCTCAAAATGTTTTTCCATTTTTTCCATATTTTCAGGTATGGCGTCAGCAACCATCTCGTCGTATAAATCATTATATTTCTTCCAGTTATCGTCCACTGACTCTAAACGCGTCTCCAAATAACCTCGTGTAATACGTATTTTAGGGCATTTTTTGGTGTTAGAAAGTAATTTTTCGAGACGTTGTGCGATGGTTTTCAGTGACGTACTTGGTTCCAACATTTTGAGGATAAAATGGAAAAATCTTACCAGATTTTAGCACCCACAACATATAAACTCACTATTCGGTTCGAAGGACCATTAATGTATTGATATTTTATCAGATTCTTTTTGATTTAAACTAATTAAAATTCATGGATTATTTTCATGTATTTATTCCTTTTTCACACAGAATGACACTTCTTATTTTACAGTTCACAAAAACAAAAAAGTTGCGGATGCATTCAATGCTGCATACCACAGAGTGCACTACATTCTTATTATTACGGATCCAAACAGTCGCAAAGCCCTAACCATCACCTGTATATCTCAATTTGATGCACAAATCCATCAAATTGAGGTATATAGGTGTTAAGCCTCATGTGCGTTTATAATAATGTATATTATGGCATTTATTTTAACTGTAAAAGTGGTTAGGTTAAGAAGAATATTTTTTCCGTATTTATGATTCCAGTTTACAATTTATAACAGTAGCGTCGATCGTAAATTTTGGCTCGATTTTGTTGGTCCTCGAGCTGTCAAAAGTAAAATAAAAAGCTCACGGCTTTTTTTTTTGTACTGAAGCTCAAGTCGGTTCTTACATTCTACCAAGCATATGCTTTGCAGCATCATAAAATGAAACCATTTTCTTGGCGTCTGCAACGTTGTTTTTAGGGTCCGAAGATTGACGAAAAAAACCATACATTTTCCCCATGTTCGTGTTTTTTTCCTACCGACGACGGAGAGACGGCTAAAAAATATTTATCCTGAAAATGACTGATGTTTACCTATTCAAGTTAAATTCTCTAAATTTAACCATTCTTGTAAATAGGATCTTGACAGACGGTCATCAAACAAAAGGACTATAGATCTGCTTTTTTCTGTAACATAACCCTAATACAAAAAAAAACTTCTTTTTAGCTAAACATCCAAACACTAAACGATAGATATCGGAGTTTCTAGTACCTAAAAGGTTAATAAACCGTCCTCTAATTATCACCGTAGGTACCTCAACTACCTAGCTAAAAAACTAAGCAAAAATAATCCTGTAGGTATTGTCTGTAATTCATGGTAAATTATAAATAAACATGCTTACGACGAAAACATGATGAATAACCAGCTTCAATCCCTCAGTCTGACGGATTGCGTTATCTAATAACTATCTAATAAATTACCACAGAGTATATACCCTGCTTTAATTGTTTTGTATCTAGTCACGATTTACTGCTGAGGTTAGATCATTTTAGCAGTAAATTCGCCTTTGAAGCAATCTCAAATTAATTTACACTAAAACCGTGTTTATTCTGTTGTTGTTTATTGTTTATGCTTTTGCAAAGTAAGGTTTAATCTGAAACCTGATACGGTAGATCGTTTTACATTAAAGTAGTAGTAAAATAGTATTGGCATCAATACTACAAATAATAAACAAAACTGATTCGGCAACCTCTATTAATAAGTTAAATTAAATTTGTTATATTATTTACAAGCAATTGCTTATTTGTTGGAGTACCGGTGGTCTAGTGGGAGTTACCCCGTCTGTTGATCATAAAGTCGTGGGTGCCAACCCGGTCTTGCACCAATGGATTTTTTTATCTATTAATTTATGAGAGCATCTGACATCTTTAAAAGCGAGGAAACTAATTAGTCTTCTAGCAGCGGCGATGAGCTTATGTGCTAAATGTAGTGTTTGGACGTACCTCTGACTACCCTTATTAGACATCCTAAGAGAATCTCTAGTAGGTACTTGATACTAAAAGGTCAGAGGAGATTATCTACCATGCCTGGGAAGTACAGTCAAGCTATTTAAATATTTTTTTTGTAATATGCGCGTTTGCAGTTTTTTACTTATCTAGGTATATTATGTTTATTATAATATAGTTTCACTGTATAAAAATACAGATAAACTAGATCAGAAACTACGATCTTGATTGAATGTCGGTGGTATATTGAACCAACCGAGTTAAACTCAGTTGCAAGGATGTACCACTTTCATATTCGAAGAGCAGCTTACCAGTAAAAGGAAATCATTTCAGTCAAGGAATAAAATATCAACAGATGTAGCTAAATAAATGGAAAAAAATTAGTTAAACAGCATGTTTATATCTTTAAGACGCAAAAATATCAAAGAATCATTAGAATGAACAATTTTCATAGTCTTGTTTTTGTTTTTATATTTCTTTGTTTTATTTATTTCTACAAAATGATCGCAAAAATATCGGTTAGTTCTATTTACTTTTTATTGAACATATTATATACATAGTATTTAATAAGGTAAGGTAAGTGTTTTGTAAGGTATATAATGTATTATAGATGGGATTTGAATATATGTATGTATGTAGTTACCTTTTTTTAACACAAACCCAAAAACCTCTTTTTCACTTCACTCTTTCTTTGAAGGTTTGCTGGAAGATAACTCTCTTTCGGGTTAAAATTTAAATGTAACTTATTGTGTACAATTAATAATAAAGAAATATATATATTTATGCATTGGCCGATAAATGTCTTTTCTGTGCGAAATAAAACTTTTGTCTATGACTGAGTAGTTTGGAGGCAGAGCCGCGGTTCGAGAGCTAAGTAAATAGAGCGAACCCGCAAAGTTATTTTAAACTTGCACGACTGCATACCTACGCGACTGCATACCTACGCGACTGCATAAGTTGATAGATGCTTGATGAGTAGTTTTATCCCTGATTGCTTGGCAGTAAACGAGTTTGGTATATTTTGTAATGTATTTGTATCCATGAGCAATCGTAAACAATCATGTTTTTCAAACGTTCTACTCTTGGCAGAGATAGAAGAGAATAAAATTCGCATTAATTTAATAAATGCGAGTTTGTGAGTGTTTGTTCTTACTCGTACCCGTAAAGAACATAATAAACGGTCCATGTGAAAGGATAGGATGAAACTCATTAGATTAATAGTTCGTGATCTAGAATAACATAAATGATAATTTTTTACTCACTATATTTTTAAAACATATTTCATTCAGGTATATTAATAAAAAAACCGGCCAAGTGCGAATCGGACTCGCGCTCGAAGGGTTTTGTACCATTATCTATAATAAAAACGGCAAAAAAACACGGTTATTGTATGAGAGCCCTCTTAAATATTTATTTTATTCTGTTTTTTAGTATTTGTTGTTATAGCGGCAACAGAAATACATCAACACTGAAAATTTCGACACTATCACGGTTTATGCAAACACAAGCACGCCTTAAATCATCAAAACGATGCAACTTTTACCTTTTAAAAATCTTTTACAAATTTTTACCTTTACATATTAGTATAAAATGAAGTCGCTTCCGCTCTGTTTGCTTAGGTTTTTTGAACTACTCAACGGATTTTTATGTTGTTTTCAGCAATAAGAAGAGTGATTCAAGAGGAAAGTTTATATGTACCTATAATACATACATATAAGGGATTCAAAGATTTGTACTGTCCAACAAAATAGGCACGGTTCAGCTAGTAAAGTATGATCCTGGTCCTACAAGTAGCGGCACGTAAGTCTAGCGCTGAACGATACGCGGTGGGGATAGCTGCGCATGGGTACTGTCGTGCACGCAATACAATTATACCTTTAATTAATTATTAGCTAAATAACGTTATTGACATTATTTTAATGTAATGTCAAATAGTAAACTATTTATATTTATATTATAGAAGATGAACTATTTATAGTTTGTAGGTAGTTAGGTACCGAAGACATAATTTTTAACAAGGTTATGGGGAGTAGAAAAATAAAAACATCTGTTAATTTGTCAATTTTTATTTTAGATTTAAGTCTAGTCTCAATTAATTCATTAGATTCCCTTTTTAAAAAACAATTAACGTCATAAACCATTTTCCTTGCCTGTCTTTTCAAAACAATATTTCTTCTAGGCATATTCACTTTAAAGCCACACACAAACTTAAAAAACAAAATATAGCAAACAAATTCAAACTTAACAAAAAACAACAACAATAACAATACAATTAAGAACGCGACTGTACACTGGATGCGCGCGGGGCGTCGTATCAGTGCGGGGAACGTAATGCGACTGGAGAGCCAATCAGCGCTACGCACGCCCGCCCTTCATCCCGCTAGTTCCCCTCAGGTACCTTATTTTTTACTTCTGCGCAATAACGGTCAGCGCTAAAGTTTCGTGCCGCTACTTGTACCTATTTTTAAAACTAATAATATACTATTATTTAACCAAAACTGTTTATTTTTCTATATGATACCTTAGAACGGTTGAAGACTAAGGTTTTAACGTTTTACTGGGAAAATATCATGTAAAATAGGCTCACGGCTTTGAGATCCCTTGTCCAGGTAGACACCTCAAATCTATGGGTACTTACCTAGTACCCTACTCAAAATCCTTTGAAAATGTTAAGTAGAGTAATCAGAGGCCCGTCCAAACATTACATTTGGCACGTGCCCACATTTTGCAGGCGGTGCCATGAGTTATTTTTGTCAGGGGCTGAGGCACGCTTCACGATTGATTTATATCCATCCATTACTGCTTTGTCATCGAACACATTGAGGGACTCTAATATAAAATGGCAGTGCACGACAAACTAACAATACTAGTTTTATTATGAGAGGGATGTGATTTTAAAGAAGGAAGTTAATAATATAAAATGTTTATTCAAATAGTAAAATAATATTAGTTCTAATTTTCGCCACATCGGCCATAACCACAGCGCTATCAAGCCCCAAACTATGAATAACTTATAGTACTATATTATCGGAACCAGATATCTGTTTATTTTGAAAACATACTTTCGAGTACCTATAATAATAATAATGTTCGACAATCCACACAGCGTCATCTAGCCCCAAGCTAAGCAGAGCTTGTTACACACTAATGGATCAGGTACCAATAATAGTGTAGGCAATTCTGTTCATGCTATTTTGATGATAATTATATACCTACTCGTTTTTTAAATTGCTGACGGACAACTGCCAGGAATTTAAGGAGAATTGAGGGTAACCGTGAACTTCAAAATTTGTTTGCTCAATTATCTGTACCACAAGCTCAGTTCAGGCCCGAACACACCCGATCAATGCAATGAGAGCATCTTCGTACAAATCCGGAGTCCGTAACACTATCTATCAAGTACGATAGCGATGGCAATCTTGGCGGCATTTTTGACAGTTTGCAACCGTGCTCTAAGACCTCACTGTTTCCATATAGCCCATGCAGATAATTATCTTTGCGGCGAAAGAATTATAATGTTAATAACGACATGGCTCTAAACTTCATTGCTGTAGCCAAAAACTTATGAGATTGCTTTTTGATTTAGATTCAAGAATTCCACAAGTTTTTACTCACGGGACATTACGTAGCTAAAGTTTTAGGTGAGATAAATAGGTTTATTCCAAGTTTACGTGTTTTTCATAAGAGACAAAGTTAAATTGAATAAATTATGTATTGGAAAAATGTATATGCGCTGGCTTAAACTTTTTTGAACTAAATAGTAAACTTTGGATAACGTAGGTAAATCCGTAAAAGAACCAAGGTCACTAACATAGCTCTCAGAATGAGCAAGTTGAAGTAGCAATGGGCAGGCCATATTATAGCTTGTAGAACCGACAACCGCTGGGGAATAAAGGTTCTTGAATGGCGATTACGAACCATAAGACGAAGTGTAGGACGTCTTCCTACCTGATGGACTGATGACATTGTAAAGATGGCAGAAAGTCGATGGATGAAAAGGGCTCAAAATAGTTCTTTCGGAAACGTATGGAGAGGCCAATGTCTAGCAATGGACTTCTACAGGTTGTTGACGATGACGATGTAAGTACAATAATTTTATTACAAATACCTACGTCAAATACCAAAGGAAACTCTTAAGATACTTGGGGAACCTTCGCCATTGATGGAATTTGAATTTTACCCCAACTAGTGAAGGTTGAATTTTCTGTGCAAATGCAGTCATGACTACTAAAACAATATTTGGGCGGTTCGCGTAATAAGACAGAGAGTGATTATGACGCATAGCTTTTCGCGACCCTTCTTGAATTAGAAATAAAAAAACAGCCAAGTGTGAGTTCGACTCGCGTGCTGAAGAATCTGTACCACAAATAACAAGTATTTTCTTTAATAAAATGACGAGAGTGCCATAACCGATTGCGCCTAATTTCTTATTTTCCTAATTTTTCCTAATAAACTCGGCAAAGCCTCGAAATAGTTACACGGTGTTTTGTCTCTTTTACTTTTAATGCAGAAGATAAAGCATGGTAAAACTATTCCACGCCACGCCGAGTTTAATAGTAGGTACCTACCAGGGTCAGAAATTTACGATTGGTGGGTCACTAGGAGTAGAGTATCTCCACTAAGCTGTAGCTAATTTTACGATTGTGTACATAATGTTAATTGTAGTATAGCCCTTCTTTAATTTAGCTCTAAGTGAAGGACTCGGCAGGGACAGTACTACCACCATGCATATTTCTGCCGCCAAGCAGCTTGCTTTGTTCCGGAGATGCTGCTATCCGTCTGATACGTTTCCTTAGTTGCTATTTACGACATCTATGGGCGGTGGAGTGATCATATTTTAAGCCGGAACCATCACAGTTCAGCAGTTTTATGATTTGGCTGAAACGGACGGCTATGTAGACGGACCTGCACAATCACTTAGTACCGTATAAAAATATATCTAGGTTTATTTAATCGAGTTGGATTGGGCTCTCAGTGGCGCAGTTGGCTAGCGCTTCCCAGTAACAAGGGGAAGGTCGAGATTTCAAATTTACACTCAAAGTACCTAGTGGAATAAAATAAAATCTTTAAAACAGTCGTTCTACTTTTTTCTATATCATGCAAGCAAACGAATGCTAGTTAAAACATAAATGGTATCGTCTATCTAGACACGGCCGATACGTTTCATACATAAATCGCATACAAACGAAAATGTATTAGATTCTGATAAGCCTTAGTATCTTTTTAACCTCGTTTAACCCTGTCTGCCGAAGAAGCATTGAATTATTAATCTACACTTAATATTATAAAGAGGTAACGTTTGTGAGTTTGTGAGGTTGTAAGGGGTAATCTCTGGATCTACTAAATTGATTCTGAAAATTCTTTTACCAATAGAAAGCCACGTTATTTGCGAGTATCATAGGTTTAAATAATTCATAGGCTAATTTTCAGAATCGGTTCAGTAGATCTAGAGATTACCGCCTACAACTTCACAAACTCACAAACTTTAACTCTTTATAATATTTATTATTAAATCCTAGCGGCCCGTCCCGGCTTCGCACGGGTTTCAGTAAGGATCCCTAGCTTTATGATTACACTTATTGTTATAATATAGCCTATGTCATTTGAGGATAGTGTAGCTTCCCAACGGTGAAAGAATTTTTCAAATCGGTCCAGTAGTTTCGGAGCCTATTCAAACCAAACAAACAAACAAAGAATCAAATGTTTCCTCTTTTTCATCATCAATAGATTATCTTTTGGCTTCAATCTCACCTAATGGTAAGTGACGATGAAGCCGACGATGAAGCAGAACGATCTAGAAGATACCTACACGCTTTGGTATCAAGATTATGACTTTTTTTTATGTGACTTGCTGATGAAACAAGCAGATGGCCCACCTGATGTTAAGTGGTTACCGTTACCTACTCTGCGTCCATCAACCTGTAGTCTCGGAGGTTTTTTTTGTTTTGAGACTTGCTGATGGAACAAGCTTATGGCCCACTTGATGTTGAGTGGTTACTCACCCTTTTCGTGGTTTGACACAACAAGCTGCTTAGCAACAAAAATCGATATGAATACATAGGGGTAGGTAGTCAAAAGCACGTTGGACGTAATATTCATGCCATGTTATAAAAATGCGCCTATGAAAATTGCATCTCAAAATAGTTTCAATCATACCTAGTTAATTAAAAACTGTTATTTTTCTTGGAACTGTTAACTAGGTTTTAATATGAGGCAGCCGTTGCCTCAGGGTGGGTTAGAAGGAAATATTTACCCACCTTGGAACCACAGAGTCGTAATTAGTTCAACTGTTTACATTGCTCAGGCTCTTACCTCCATCTTGCGAAGACGCGTCTAAACTGTGTACCTTGCGAGTAACGTAGTCTAAGAATGCATTAATCCCAGTGATATTAGCCGCTCAAGTGTTTACAACGTTTTCTATTATAACACACTAGAGGAACGCGTGCGACATCGCCCTCGTGAAGCAGAAGGAGGCTGGTCGTAAGATTTATAATATGGACCCAAAAATCATTGCGATATAAGTTTCAAGAATTATAATGATAGCACTTTATCTGTATGTCGCATCTGGTCACTCAAAAAGAAACGCAAGCGTCATCTGTCGTGCGTTTTGACTGTCGAAGTGTCATCGCTTAACAAATGGACCGGCTTTGCTCACTGTTTAGTACTCAGTCTCAGCCCGATCGCCATCGAGTGAAGACGTCTCGGAACTCTCCTTACGCTTCGTCTGTGAATATAATAACGTAGTCTCACGTTATTTTCAATCAGTGTACAGTAGCCCTTTGATTAACTTCAACCTTATTTTTTTCACGTATAACTCGCACGAATGCTCTCTAAAAATCCTGACGCCCCGACAGGTATATGACAACATATGAAAATTTCATGAGTGCTCGTAGTATTTGGTAAATGACGACCGATGTGGCGCGGCGTGCGAATGTCCGCCTGCGACGCAGAAGGTTGCGGATTTGATTTCCGCCTTGGGATAAATGTTTGTACCATCTGCAAATATTTATTCCTGGTGTCCTGGGTATTTTCTATGTATAATAAAAAAATATGTATGCATGTAATGTAATGTATTATGTATATCAGTCATCTAGTACCCATAACACAAGCTCTGCTTAGCTTGGGGCTAGATGATGCTGTGTGGATTTTCCAGCAATATACATTATAATATATAAATACTCGTAGAAACGAAATCCTAAGTGGTGTGCATCAGAGGGACCAACTCTGGTATTTTTTTGTAGCTGAAACGAGATTGAAAGTAGAATTTGGGCCCGTCTGTTTCGAAAAATACCATTTGGGTATTGACTCGATCGAAACTTGAATTTGATGATATTTCGTAACGAGAACATCCATCATTAAATTCGAAAAAAAAATGTAAACTTTCTTTAAAAGCGTTAAATATATAGATGATAAATAGTGGTGGAACAACTCCCACTTTAGCAGAACTAAAACCTAACTTATGACTATAACCACCTAGTTTGTAAAACTATTGGAAGTGATTTGTGTAATTCTACGGATTAAAAATAGTTTTGATTTTAGTTTTTAATTTATTTCCATACATCGAAGTCCGTTGCATCCCTTCAGGGGTTGAATTTCATGTTTTTTCTTTTAAGTCACTTTCGTAGACACTCCTACGCACCAAGACAAAACTATATACTACGTTAGTCAGTCAATGAATCAAGAGAAATAGTCTTAAATAGATGGCTTGATAAAATAAGTTTGTAAGGTTTTTCAGATTTTGAAGAACATAGTTACTGAACCATGCTCATGTAAGCCAACAATCTAATGGTTGTGAATTACTCGTAAGAAAATAGGTTGCCACTTGCCAGGGCTAGTAGCCAAGTTGGATTCTATACTTTATGACGTTAGTAGAGGTTCGAAAATGTATGGGTTTGACCTATGCTAACGAAATTTCACGTGGGCTCTAAAGCTCAGACAGCCGTCACAGCTCAGTTCAGTAGGTGGTGGGTTCGTTCCCCACCGAGAACAAAACTTGTGTGATGAACATAGGTGTTTGTTTTGTGCCTTTTTAGTTAGATTGGGGATAAAAGTCGTGATGCTATTTCTTTCCTTTCTTAGATAAATGCGTAGCGTAAAAACAAAAAACGTGTCTATTAAGCGATCACAGAAATCCACTTCAACAAATTAATTAAAGAATCAATTCCATACACCGTTTAAATTCATGTTCGATATTCTTATGACCTTCAGTGTAATAATATTCACAATAACTTTGTAACAGCATAAAAAAAGTATAATAACTGAAGGAGTTATATATTAACGTTGCCTGTGGTGTAAAAACAACCCAGATGCGCATCAGTTCATTATAACGTTTTGTATTGTTGTAGCTTATAACAGATGACAAAAATTCGTACCGAATTTCATGTCCATAACAAATTGTTCCAATAAATTGTGTAAATGGTTTCAGCTATAAATTTAGTCATAACAATTTATACGCTGGCAAAATGAAAAATTGTGTTTAGCACCAATAATTTACATTTATAAAATGGTTATACATTAATGCATCATCATTGAGAGCAAAGTCTTTTATCGCACAAAATAGATTCTAATGGTAAAATAATGGAAGATCATAGATGATCTGCGCATTTTACTCGATCATAAGTCCTAATATCAAAATATAAAACCTAATCCATTATTTATAAAAATACTTTAATGGTCTTCTAAAGCCCGATCTAAAAGCTTGCTCTCGGCGAAGGTTTCAAATAACAAACTACAGTACCTTTATTTCGACGACCGAAGTGGCGCGGCGGGCTAATGTCCGCCTGCGACGCAGGAGGTTGCGGTTTCAATTCCCGCCTTGGGATAATAATAATATAATATTATTTTTTATTATACATATATTAATAATTAATATTAATTTTATTATATTATAATAAAAATATCTATGTATGTAATGTAATGTATTAAGTATATACCAGACATCCAGTACCGATCCAGTACAGATATCCAGTAACACAATGGTGTGATGGTGTGTGGATTATTATTGTCCAGCATTATTATTATTATTTACAAAGAAAATTACGCTACTACGCTACGCTATTTAAGCTACTACAAGTATTTATAATTGGTATGTACAAAATACATACCTAAGAAACAGTTCAGTTGTACACAGTAACTACATTCACATCTAAAGCGGACGTTCAATGAAAATGTTGAGTCCGGTGGCAGGTACAAAGCTAACCCTCAATTCGTTGAACAATCGGTGAACTTCACGCGGCGCCATTTAAACTTGGTAAAATAGCTTTCCAGTTAATCGTAGTCATTTAGGTGAGCACCACAGTCGAATTTTGGTCGGATGATATTTTAGAAGTTCTCTGCGTCTCAGTTTGTTGTCGGGAGAGTGGCACTTATGCTTTAATACGTAGACTTCGTATGCGATTCACTTTGAAATTGATTTGACTTTCTAAGTGCTACTCTAAAGTGTGCTATCTACAAATCACAAATCCAAAAATCCAGACCTTTAGCTAGCTAGCTAGCTTCAAATTACCTTTAGTTAACTAGCTAGCTTCAAATTATTTTTAGCTAGCTAACTGGCTTTAAATTACCTTTAGCTAGTAAACTCAGCATTAATTTGGAATAGCTAAACCGTGTTTTGTCTCTTTCGGTTTTAGTTAAAACTTCATGTCAAAAAATTAAATACGACTTAACTATTTTAAGGTTACGCTGATTTATTTAGTTCTAGTCACTTAAATAAAATCAATAGACCCGTTAGTTGTATACAGTTATGTTATGATGCTAGATTATTATATCTATTGTATCGAGAAAACCGTCTATTGTATTATTTTTACGTAATTGATGAGAGTTTCATGAACATAAATCTTTTGTTATAAGGTAGGTTAAGTTAGCTATATCTACATAATATCTTGTTATCTAAAAGAGAATACAATAATGTTTGATTTTTATATAAATAATGTACACCATGCACTAAAATCGCTTTTGTCACTAGCATTATAATAAAAATGCGTCAGCTTACCAACACCACGAAATAGCTGGCTCTGCTTTAATTCCCCCATACATTCAGCCACATAAGCACCCACTGATGGAGACCTTATGCCGTTGGTATACGATTGAAAATACGATGTCCAGCGAGGAACTTCTATGGCAGGCTGTAAGCACATACGTTACATTTGACTTTGCGACTCGTTACTCGCTCTGTACAATCGACCTTTTTACTCCAACCACTGTGTATTCAGTTTCCTTTGTTTTCATTCTAACAAAAGACGCACCTTTGAAAAGGAAATCCAGCGGGCGTGTTATGTAAATCAGAAACAGAACAGACTCTTACTGAGTGCAGTTACTTGGTAAGTTACTGGCAATATTTTAAGGACATATGAATCGTACGTATGTAGGAGTCCGTATCGTTTGGTCTTCACATAGCAGTGTAATATTATAGTGGAAAAGATTGGCTATAGAAAGAACACCACCGTATCTAATTATGCCAGCATGCCCTTGCTGCTTGCATAAGCAATGTCCCAATATGAAGGATCTATTGGTGCCAGTCCGTTTTTTTTAATGTAAATTGCTGATAGAACAAGCAGTTGGCCCACCTGATGGTCTACGTGTATCAAGCTGATGCATACTGATGCTTAGCCTCTTGTGCTTGTTATTTCACTGGCAACGACACCCTTCGAATCGGAACACAGTAACGCTGCTTGCCGGCAGAAATGCCCTAAGACGAGTCCTAAGAGCTACTACTAATAAACAAATCTACTATTCTACTATTACAAGCACAAAACACGAATTATAGACTCCAGTATAACGCCTCATAAAGCTCGACCACAGTAGGGGAGGTAGTACAAATTGCTCAACGCGAGATAGGCTTTCTTAAACACCTAAACCACTTTTTGCAAAACGACTTGGCATAGACATTTGGCCTCTTCTCTAAGTAATTCTTGGAAGAGTAAATGCACAACTCATATTTTATTAAAACTATCTTTAGGCCGGTATATCAAATTTGGCAGTTACATACCTAAACGCACTCTATATGTGTCTGAAGTATTCGCATTTATTGTCATATTACACCGTCGCCTCTCTCAATTCTTTACTTCGTTATACAAGTATATAGGCTTAATGAAATTTTCTTTATTTACTAACCGATAACAAATGTAACAAGTAATTTAAGGTAGATTTTTATTTTATTTTTGGTTTTATTTACGTAGGTTTCAAACTGAAGCCAGTTTTATATTATAGCTGTAATGTTTTTTAAACGTCTTGCTGATGCAGCATATGGCCTACCTGATGTTAAGTGCTGCCAAAGCGTTGCCTTGCAGGTAGCGTTTGTCGGGAACGTACCCATCCGTGTATTGTAGCACTGCTCTGCGTCCATGAACCCAAGACATACTGGTGATAAAGCTTCATGGGCCTGTATCTACAATGTAGTCTTGAAGAGAATTAGTTAATTGAAAGTACTCTACACATTTTCGACTTCATGATGGATATTTTAATAATGAAATGGAGAAAAACGCTTCACCAAATGCCAGCAGTCCCGCAGATCATAAATACAAAGAATCCCGATAAGCTCTACTGAAAGAAAGAGCAAGTTTCCCTACTGGCGTGAAAAGGAAAGTTAGGTAGTTTGTGGCCAAATTCCTCGAATTTTATCCCGGGTTTTTTATTTCAGGCCACCGTTAACCAGCAAGCTACATTATGTCGTTGACATTATATCGTTTAGGTACTTTTTTCGGAAGTTTAAAAATGTAAGTATTAATATTTTTTTATAACATTTACTGAAGGAAAAAACCGATATCTCACCTAATTTTAAGCGGTCACTATCACCTATTAGTAAAGCATTCAAAAAGTTGATTGGCTTACTTTATTATTATTAAAATTTATTATTTATTATTTTATTATTTTTTTTTTTTTTTTTTTTTTTTTTTTTTTTTATTATTTATTTTTATTTGTGTGGTTTGGGGAAAAATAAATATATTTTCTTTCTTTCTTTCTTTCTTTCTTTTAATGTCGAATTTAAACGCAACTTAGGTTTATTTTTATTTTGATGAAGTTCACCCAAGAGATTAATAAAGAGCCCATCTTATGATTACACGAAGTAGAGTAAATAAGAAAATATTAAAGGATGATTAAACGGGATAGCTAATGCTAGAATAGGTACAATTTTAAATTATACACCAAAAATCATCAAAATGAAGTTTGAAATTATGTGAACTGTCGTGATGCTTACTACCATGCCGCAAAGTCCAAAAAGTCCAAAATAAGCGAAAATAAAATAAAACCCGTTGTTCTCAAAGCAGGCAAAAATATACAAAACGCAGAAGTTGCTTTGAAGCTTTCACACGTTCAAAAAAAATACCTGTTTTCTAACAAATTTTAATTTTCTTATAATGCCAAAACAAAATCGTATTCCAACAAATAGTTAAAAAATAAACTACCTATTGGTGCCGTGGGATTAATTTCACAATAATAACACCTCATCAAAATCAGATTAAGGTTCTATGACGTATAAAAGTCCATACCAATACCCTATAACGACCTCTTCATTGCTTCCCATCTATCAGCTTCTCATAGGTTCTATGACGTATAAAAGTCCATACCAATACCCTATAACGACCTCTTCATTGCTTCCCATCTATCAGCTTCTCATAGATGATACATAAAAAACCGGCTAAATGCGAGTCGGACTCGCGCACGAAGGGTTCCGTACCATTACCTATCTATAATACTAGCTGACCGGTGCCCACTTCGTTGGGCGGTAAACATGTTTACTTACAAATCTTAACTGAAGTAGTACTCGATGTCACCAACAGATGGCGTTAATACGGCATAAAATAGCGGCCGTTCGCAGTTTCGCCAGCGTGGCAGTTTATATCAGTTCCCGTTATTTTTTCGGGATAAAAAGTAGCCTAAGTTACTCCTTGTTACATTAGCTATCTGCCAGTGAAAGTCCCGTCGAAATCGGTCCAGCCGTTCCAGAGATTACACGGAACAAACAGACAGACAGACAGACAAAAATTTAAAAAAATGCTATTTTGGTATATGTATCGTATATACATTCCTATGCATGTAGTAAAAAGCGTTATTTTAATATTACAAACAGACACTTCAATTTTATTTATTTGTATAGATTTTGTCATAAAACTATATTACATTATGAATTAATGTCCTTTTTATAAAACACCTGCGTAGGGAGCCGACCTCGCGTCGGAGCCGCGCGGGTACCTAACTCATAGATCTAAACTACTCCCCTGCACGCGCACTCCCAACTTGGTGACGCTCACTTCGCAACGGGCCGTGCAGCAGAAAACGTAATATTTTAATTTCGCCATAACTTCAAAACCAAACGTCCAACTCTAATCATTTAAAGACCAAATATTATCTACATAAACTGTACTTAGTGATAAAATAATTTATTTCGATAAGGATTAATAGTATGAGTAAAATAAATGCGTTTAAATGTAGTCCAAAAAAAATTAAAGATTTTTAAATAAAAAAATGGTTGTTGTGCCTCACTCGACATAGCTAGGTATAGTGTGTCGCTGACTTTTTTGTAGATTATTATAAGATCTACAATTACTTAGAACATTTTATGGTTCTATCTTTTATAGTTTAGGCAGCGTACGCAAAATAAGTAACTTTTCTGGTTGATTTTTTACACCTTGTGTCTGAAAAACCCAAATATTTTACGGAACGCTATTTTTTTCCAAAATAAAATATAGCCTATGTTACTCAGTGATAATGTAGCTTTCTAATGAAAAAAGAATTATTAAAATCGGTCCAGTACTTTTTAAGTTTATTCATAACATACAAAAATACAAAATACAAAGCTTTCCTCTTTATAATATTAGTGTAGATAAATGGCAAAAAATCACGTTTGTTGTATAAGAGCCTCCTTAAATATTTATTTTATTCTGTTTTTTAGTATCTGTTGATAGCGGCAACTAAAATACATCTTCTGAGAAAATTTCAACTCTCTAACTATCACGGTTCACGAGATACAGCCTAGTGACAGACGGACAGACCGGCAGCGGAGTCTTGGTAATAGGGTCCCGTTTTGCCTTTTGCGTACGGAACCCTAAATACAAGTAAAAAAACACACCAGGAGATGAGGGTAACCAAGCGTGGTGATTATGGCAAACCCTCCAAATATATGGAGGCTTATATTCAGGAGTACATTTATTTAGACTGATGATGAACACAAATTATAATATCTATCCTACCCAATTTCTTTGAACGTGGTAAAACAAAAAATGTGGTTGCTCGATGCTAAATATTTTATTTAGCACAATGCCTATCAGAAACCGACGGAAAAGTGCCAAACCACTTAAAATTGGCTCATAAATTGAAATGAAGCGAAATACTTCACACTTTTCAAAGTAAACCTTTCAATCGCTCTTTGAGTATTTTTTTCTCACTCAAATTTTTATTGAATATATTTCAACTTCAAGTTTTCACTATTGAAACGTTGCTATTCAAAAGATTTAAAATATGAAAATGTATTGAAAATGCTAACTTATTATTGCGCACCTAAATAAGCGTATAACGCAGCATGGCCGTGAGATTTATTGAATGTGTACGTTATTAAATTATCTACGTTGATACCTACTTAATAGGTTACAAATACAATCCATTATCTTCAATTTTAGCCAAGAAATAGTTGGTAGTGTATAACAGAAAAAGTGCAGTTCAAATAATATAAGATAGACCAATAAATATACAAGCGAAAACGCGCATGATTTCGTCCACTTGAAGTTATTTTCATACAAACTTCAATCCCCACTCACGGCACCCGCTTAGGGGCAAAATTTCTGGAATTACTTCTCACAACTGGTATAAATTTCAGCACTTTTAGACAATATAATACTTTTACTATGGACTTCCGTAAAGCCACGCCTAAATCAATTTACCATCTGGTGTTGAAATAATTTTTTATTGTTCATGTTTGAAATATGCATGCTGCACCGTACTGCGAGGAGACTGGGCAATAACTCTCCCCTAGACATGAAAAGAGAGAGGTGTAAAGCTACTGCGAGCGTTTCCTTTGAGATATTACCGCGCACAAGCACAGGTACAAGTAGAACGCCGGGTTGTTAATAAATAAGTGACCGAGCCCCGGTAATGCAAAGTGAGGATTTTCTCATCCGCCCACACTTTGCTTTTTAAGGTTTTGTTTTGGAATTTCCTGTTCCGAATCGATTATTTCAACTACATAGTTTTGTTATTTTTTTTAGTCAAGCTGCGTTCGTAACGTTTTCCATGGATCCTTTGTCACAAGCCTACTCCATCTGAAATTCTATCTCAGGCACAAGTGTCTTGTAAATGGAATTAGTGAAAAAAATGCCCCTGATGGTGCATTTAGACGGCGCGAATGATTTTGCCTAAGGACGGCGCGGCCGCCGCGCTTGAGAAAATCAATAAAATAAAATAATAAATTATTTATTGCTTCATTATACAATCAAGTAGGTAGGTAGTAGTCTCAATATACATAGAAGTAAAGGGAGGGCTGTTTTTCAATTTACCCCTCGTTTTTAATCGCACATTTTAGAGCGCGTTAGCTGCGCGGTTCTGAAAGTCAATACCGAATATCGTTTCTATATTCTAGAAATTGACAAAGACGAAGAATTTGACGATATTCGGTATTGACTTTCTCAACCACGCGGTCACTACGCAAAATCTTTCGCGCCATATATACCCTTAATGATAGTATATCGCAAAACTGGAGCCGCACGCTCGTATAAAAAAATCTCTTAGTTTATTTCGTCTAGTGGGGTTAGGCTCTCGGTGGCGCATTTCGCTAGCGCAGGTGAGGAGCGTGGGTTATATATCTAATTCGGGCGCATAACTATCGGGATAATATTTTTTTTGCGATTAAAAATTAGTTATAAGAACAAACTGACTAAAATATGGTAATAACTGTTCCGCGGCAGGTTAATTTCATCAAGAACAGTGACGGCAGTATCTCATAAATCACAATCCATCTACGTCAGCTTGCGTCGCAATTAGGTTAATGTTGGACAGAAACTTGCTTATCTGGAAACGAATCATTAGTCATTTCTCTTGTTTCAAAACTTGCGTTGAAAGAATGATAACAGGTAATTGTTTGTGTTCTACCTTGCGATATTGAATCCGCTATCAAACGAAATTCAGTGCTATTTTACGTGGCTATTTGTATTTCCATAAAGGTGTGAAGGTAAGATATGTGATATATTTTACTTAGGTCTTTGAATTTTTCTGCTCGTAAAAAATAAATCCTGTGTTGTGGTGATTTACTGCTACATGTTTTATTAAAATAAAATTTAAATTGGGCTAGCCAAACGGAGTAATCAGGTTACAATGGCATCAAATGATCTAACCCTTATCGTGAGCGCTATTGTTTTTTGTGAACTGAAGTAAAATGGAGATAACTTTTCACCTTTTTCTCTGTAGATTCGACTTTGTTTACGAGAGATTTTACATACAATCAAAGTAAGATTTACAGAATTTCTGACAACATTTCTGGCTTGCTACCTGTCACGTATAGAATATGAACTATTACAAAATAAAGGTTAGGGTGTCTGTCTCTCCCTGACTACTTCTCAGATATCCTTCAAAAGCTAAAGTTGGTACAATTTGTGTAGTAAGAAGAAGAAGTGTACTAAGAATGGAATTCCAGAAATTCAACCCCTAAATGGATACAGCAAGTTTGTATGAAAATATATTTACGCGGACGTAGTCGCGCAAACATATAACACCTCAGTTGGTAATTCATTCCACAGCTTATGCGTGCGGGGAAGAAATGATCTCGAAAAACGTGTTGTTCGCTTAAGCCAGAGATCCAACGCGTGGATGGACTCGGTCACGTGCACACAAGCCCCCCTTACACAAACACAATCACATACTTACACACATTCACTATCCTCCCACTTTCACTCACTCTCACGCACTTTAAAGACAGTCTGTAATTTTTTACCTAGAACTCTTAGTTTAATCATTTTGTATTCTTGCGTAGTTTTTTCCATGGAATGGGGCACTGGTGACCTGTAACACAGGCTTAACCTATCTCGGGCACCACACAAAACAAGATTTATCTACATTTCTACCACCAAAATTACAGAATAAAGACCTTTTTGTTTGAGAAATTAAATGAATGATATTTATAATATTTATTTTAATACACGCGCATAGCCAGTACAGTATAGCCGAAAACCGCTGGGGAATAAAGGTTCTCGAATGGCGACCACGAACCGGAAGATAAAGCGTTGGATGCCCTCCTACCCGATGGACAGACAACATTGTTAAAATTGCGGAAAGTCGATGGATGAAAAGAACACAATATCGTTCGTCATGCCGGGCGATATGCAACGTGAGATAGGTTGCACTTGACACAAGATACTTTTCTATTGATGAACATTTTAGAAATTATAGATAAAAGACCCACATGACAGATAAGATAAACATTAGCACATGAAGTCTTCATTTGACTGAACGACATAGATTTTTGGCACTGCCATGTTAGCATAGGAAGATATAAAGAGATATCTCTATTTTGCACGAGATAACGAGTAGACAAAATTTTGTCGCGTTGCACATCTTAGCCGGACTGGAAACGTATGGGGAAGCATATGTCCAGCAGTAGACTTCTACAGGCTGTTGATGATGATGATGATATATAGCCAGTAGGTATGTTGAAAAAAATGTGCCAGAATATCAAATTTTGCGTTTAAAATATCAGCGCAACTACTAAGGATTCACGCGGGCAATGCCAGGCAACATTTTCAGTATTCAATAATTTATTCATCTTATCTGATTCATTGAACAGAAATCCTTTAAAGTTAAACATATCAAAATTAAATCTGCAGGTTGAATGATTTTCGTCGGTCACCTTTACTGAAACAATAATACCAGCATTATTATTATGTAAATGTATATTTTATTTTGAGAAGCGCCGAGTGAATTGGTTTTTCGTAGCAATTTCGGAGAACTTTAGCTTTTCTTGATTATTTGAGACATTTCAATGTATTTGCTCACACGCACTTATACTGCCTATTGTTTTAATATTTAGGGGTTAGAACTATTTTCTTAAAAAAAGGTCTTTGTATTGTAAATGATTTATACAGTATTAGAAACGAGTTTTTTTTTCAATCACGCCTCTGGTTAGAGAATTATCTAGGTAAAGACTTTAAGATGGAGTAGGCTTTAGCCTAAGTTAGCCTAATCGATAGGATGGACACGGTCAATACTTGCTAAGTTCTCCAGCCACGGGTTTCCTTGTAATTTTTTCCGTGTTTGTCTTAATGCACTGGCATTTGGCACATTTTTGAATAGAAAAATCCATTGGTACCCGTCCGGATTCAAACCCGCAACCTTATGATATGAAGACGTTCTCTCTGCTAGACCACACCGGCGCCCTAAATAATCTACACTAATATTATAAAGAGGAAAGATTTGTATTTTTGTATGTTACGAATAAACTCAAAAAGTACTGGACCGATTTTAATAATTCTTTTTTCATTAGAAATAATAAATAAATATTGACACACATTTACTCAACGCCTTATTCTAGCCTCAAACTAAGTAAAAAAAAGCTAGCTTTCTAGCTAGCTACTTTTTTTTTTGTACATACATACTTAGAATACATAATCATAGAACCCAGATAGAGAACCAACATCTATGTTCAACTCACAAATGTTTGTTCTCAGTGGGGATCGAATCGAACCCACCACCTTTAGCGTAGACGGCATGGCTGCTACATTTTTAACGTATCTTACAATGAAATACTGTCTTAACTTTACGCCACTCGTAGACGTTCTACAAAAGCTTGTAGCGCTTCGTTATCGCGTAGTGCGATAACGATTCAAACGCTTTTGTTATAGTCGTTATCAATTACCATTTGTTGAAGCATAGTAGGTATCACTTGCAGATAATCTTTGAAGAATTCGCTCAATAGTGCATTTATATTGCTGACGAATTGCTATCAATGACATTAATTAATTTGGTATGTTATCAAACTTACCTACTTCAGTTACAATAGAATATTTTTGAAATTAAATTCAGAAGTTTTGATGAGTTTACATTTTAAGGACTCCGTTTGTTTTGTTGGTACTTGATTATAAACTTAATTAAAATACAATAAAAAAAAACGACACGTAATTGTAGGTACATGATTTGTAAAGCTTCAGAGACGTATTTTTCAACCGTGCATCCTTTAACGAGATAGTACCAGTGCTTAGGACATGTTGAAATTAAACACCTTCACGGCTTTAATCCTAAGGCACGGTAGATATCCCCTCTGATCGCTTAGTACCAAGTACCTACTTGATATTCTTCGATAAAGCAGTTGATGATGAATCAACAGTAAAAAAAAAATTGGAATATTTGTGAGTGTATGAGTCAGGTATTTCGCATGTTTTGTACACAGCTTAAGGAAATCATCGAAGTCAAATAACACCTTTCATGAAATTTAAACACACGGTAAACTACGAGCTTCATATCTACGAAGCTCAGCGAAAATCATCGTAGTGTATTCCCGACTTCGAAATCCATGAATCCGACGACAAATTTTAATTTAAAACGGTTTACCAAGCGATTGCTGGCGGCACTTGGATTAAAACTTCTTCGAATACTTCGTTCCGAGCTACTTACCTGGATATTCAGATGTCAACGTCAAAGGAAGAAAATGTAAATAGCGAGTTGAAACCTTAAGCTGTTTACACACTGGTGTTGTCGTTCGTTCCCATATTCAGTGTGACATTCTTTTAAATGCTCGTCGCTCGGTTCGACGTTACGCATATGGCAAATGTGTATTCACCTTTAACATTCTCATGTTCATAACTTTAAGGAATGTCTTTTCCTATATTCAGTAACCAAACTTTTTTTAAGACTTGATGACGAAACAAGCAGATGGCTCACCTGGTGTTGAGTGGTAACCATTTCTATTAGGTGATTACAACCAATACACGCTACACTATAAGTGATTAGGTTTTGTTATAACAAAGCATTACATCGCAGGTCATGTTATGCATTCATGAACCTGGCTTCATACACCTGTAGCTTCACAGGCACTCACACCCTTCAAACTGGAACACAGCAACACTACTTGACGGCAGATAAGCATGGTGGTTGTGCTTCCCCAGGCGATCCAATCACAGAAAACTACTACTACTACATACTAAAATAAATTTTGTTTTGTATTTGCTCTGTGTTTCCTATCCCGTTCGCGTATAAGAACAAATTAAAGCACAAAAACATGAACATTTGGTTCATTTAGGTAACACTAACGCTATCTCATTATATCAACCTGAAGAGATTTACTGCTGGACATAAGCCTTCTTCATTGGTTTTCATACAAACTTCTTCGTCCATCGAATTTACACGAGTTTTCATTGAGACCATGAAGGCCACCTTTTGCGATTTGTGGTCGTCACTCAAGAGTTTTTATGTCTTAATAGTTGTCGATTCTACAAGTTATATTTCTTGTCTACTTCTTCTGCTAGCATATTCTTAAAGCTATGCTTGGTGTGATCTACCTTTAGGTCAAGTTTTTTAATTTGCTCCTTCGACTGCTGCAGGACTTCGTAAAATCTGCGTTTGATGCTGTTTCTGAACTTTTAGTTCTGACGCAACTTTACTTTACCATTTATCTACGGCTGGTAAACTCAAAATAAATAAAATACTTGCTGAGGGAAAAAATATTCTATTTGCACAGAACTAAAGCTAGTTTTCGTTTGTATGCAAGTAAAAATTGACTGTGCTATTTTGATATGGTTTAAAATAAATACTGATGAATATTTATTTTTGCACAGCAGTCTATACCACATGTGTTTGTATGTCCATCCTGCTCAAATACCTGCACTATAGAAGATCTGCACGGCCAACTGACACGGATGTAGCCAACTATTGGTGGTTATAATAAACTAGTGATTCTATGAGAACAGTAGACCCCGCGAGCCCTTATAACTGTGCAATAACCAATTCTTTCCTCTTCCTCAGATATGAAATCCGTTCAACACATCAGCAAGCTTTCCCCCTTTCCCCTCTTCACTTCCCCTTTTTGTTTTTTTTTCGCAACAACTTGTGTTGAATGAAGTCCTTAGTATGCCTCTTTAATTTTATTGAATTAAATCATTTAAATATTGTTGATCATCGATTCGAAAGGAGAAGAATATTTTATAAAGCATTTTTATTTTAGAGCATTGTTTAAATATTTCGAATACCTATAGATGAAAATAAAGAATCGCTTGTCTAGCTCAGTAAGAAGCAATAAATCACAACAAAAGTGTTTAATTAAAATCGTATTAATCGTGTTCGATTTGATCGTGACGGTGAATGCCCTCACAAATTTCATGAACTTTATTTCTGTCTGACATATTCAATCGTACATCTTTTTGAGGTTTAAACTGTTAAGTTTTAAGTAAAACTGGTAAGTTTTAGTATTCATAACTATGTGAACTGAAGGAGTTACCTACAAATTTTATAGAAGCTTTGTTTTTTTTCTAATACTAAATACAGACATGACATATTATGAATTATATTTATCGTTCTTTTTATCTTGAATTGTATATAATGTAATTGTGATGTAATTTATATACAACGTGTAAGATTACCTAGGTTACTAGAATAGATTATTTCTTTTCTTTTTTTGTTTTTTTTTTCTAACAATAATTATAAACAGTTTTTTTTAAAACTAAAACAGGAGACGGAGTCGACTTTTACCTTGTACTTTTTTTTACTTATTTGAAAAAAAAAACCATTTGTATTTGTAATGTGGCCATGGTGGTCCCGAGACAGAATAAGACCTTTTCATTACTTCCCATGGATGTCGTAAGAGGTGACAAAGAGAATGCTCGCCAATCCACCTAAGCATAAGAAACATGAGGGAGGTCGATGTCCAGCAGTAGATAGGCTCTCGACGTGAGGTGACGCTTTATACGATTTGTCGTTAGTATTCGAGACACCAGTCACAGTCAACTTTATAACAGAATAAACAAAAGGGATCTCTTTGAGTAAACAAATTGTAGGTAAACGAATTGGAACATTTTACACGACAAAGCAACTTCGCGACGTGTTGCAAAAAAATTAACGTGTGGACGTATCGCACACAGTTCCAAAAGAAATCCTTTTTGTAAACAATTTTTCAGTGGCGCATTTAGTAGTAGTAGAGAGTGAAGGGCTCGTCCGGGGAAGTACTACCACCATGCCTATTTCTGCCGCCAAGCAGCTTGCTGTGTTCCGGTTTGAAAGGTGTGGGTGCCGGTGTAATTACAGGCACACGTGGCTTAACAACTGTATGCCTCAGGTTGATAGACGCAGAGCAGTGCATTGTAAGGCATGTTTCTAACTGACGTGACCTACAAGGCAATGCTTTGCTATAGGCAATGGTAACCACTTAACATCTGGTGGTCTATATGCTTGTTCCATCAGCAAATTGTATAAAAAAATACACTTTGCATCGACACCACGCTAACTCATAACTTTAGACAAAGCTAATGCAATTTAACTTACCAGGAATATAATCTTCTTTGATCGACGTACTAAACATTTTATCAAGGTAGGTTACCTAAAGGCATTTCGTAGCTCTGTAGCTGATGATATTATGGGTGTGGTTGTCCTAATGTATGAGTGCCAAACGGTCCTGCCTCTGGTATTACATTTACATAATGTGCTTAGTGTAAGAGCGCACACAAAGGCTCTTTCCAGAAAACGATGAGGCAAAACAGTGTCAAAGTAAAGTGGGTTCTTTGTGCGTTGTTTCTAAGCTGACATTCTTTTGAGGACATATTTTGTCAATCATAAAATATTACTCGTGAGAGTGTTATAGTTGTTTTCTGTCGTAAAACAAACTTGTAAGGCTTTTACTAACTTATTACTTGGACCACGTACATAGCTAACGGAGCTTGCTGAAGTGTATTTAACAGTTTAAAAACGGATGTAATGTAGATATCTTAGCAAAATCTAGCCTAATGTTAAACTTTACTACCAAAAACGCGCGTGTCTTTACCCGCGTTTAGTTATTTTCATACAACGGCAGGCACAAAAGCGCCCAGTAAATTGGGAAAAGAAAAATTGGTTCCTGATCCTCCTTATACCATCTACAGTAGGTTGAAAAAGGCTTGTTTTCTTTTTAATACCTTACTTATCGCTAAGTTTCTGATATTTGTTTGGTTTAACAAATAAGTATCACGGCAAACATCGTGAGGATATCAGTTAGTATTTTAGCAGCGGGCGATGGGCTTGCAACCTTTCACGTATGGAATTCTAACTACTGCAAAATGTGGTTACGTAGCAAATGTACTATGTGGACGTACTTCTGACTACCGCCCTTAGACATTCTCGAACAATCTCGAGTAGGAACTTGTTACTAAGGGATTGGAGGGGATATCTACCGTGCTTGGGGATTAAAGTCGTAATGCTATTTCTTTTTTATGTTTATCACGGCACGTCACATAAATTCACAAACTAATTTATATCTCAAGATGAATAAAATACTTATGCTGATGTCATGTCCAAACTGGTAACAAAATTATGTAGGTCTTGACATTGCCATAACATCAAAGAACCACCTACAGTTAGCCTATTCAATTTCATGAATATGTAGAATTATTTTTATGTCAATGTTTTATGGGAAATATCTATTTCCAGCAGTACACCTACACTGCTAGAAATATCCAGGCCAATGATACAAAAATATTTCAGTTTTTTACTTTTCATCTAATGGCAAAGAAAAAGGATATCATGCCCATTATCAGAACAATTTTACGCCTATACTAATTATCGATTCTCTTTTGCATAATTGCCGCAAAAGCAGGGCACACTTATGAAATGACAGGCACATGAGGTGTTTTTAGTGTTTATTGATCTAGCTAGAGATGACGACTGATAGAAGAGAGTGGAAGAAAAAAACCTGTTGTGCCGACCTCACTTAGTGTGGGATAAGGGCAGGAAGATGATGATGAGTATTTAGTGTTATAGCGGTAGCAAAAACACATTATCTGTGAATTTTTCAACTTTCTAACTATCACTGTTCATGAGATACAGCCTAGTGACAGACGGACAGACAGACAGACATCGGGGTCTTAGTAATAGGGTCCCGTTTTCGCCTTTGGGTACGGAACCCTAAAAAGCACGTTAAAAAACATATAAGCAAACATTATATACAGCACAACCTAACGCTAAACTAAGCAAAACTTATTTCATGAAAACCAGATAACTAATAGAATAACTTGTAAATAAATGCATACTTTACTTACAACGCAGAAAACAGAGCAAAGCTGTGGGACTAGTAAGTAGATTTAATTATTTATTATAAGTAAAAGTAAAAATCTGCGCTACGAATTTTAATCCTATTCAGAAGTTAGTTCCTGGAAAACGAGTAACAGCAGCTAGCCACGATCGCGCCACGGGCAATAGATAAACGACGAACATTCAACTAAGCGACAAAGCCCATGTTGCACGCTCAAAAGTTTCACAGCCACTAAAATTTGTTTCGTGGGCTGATGAATACAAATGTCGCTCGTATGAGCGATAGCAGTACATTTTGATACTGTCAAACTATGTTGAAAACAAGCAACTTGCTGTGTTTTAGCTTGGCTTCGTGTGTAGACCAGTATATTAGCTGATTTACTTGATCATGTTTTGAGTTACACTGCGTGGCATGCTCGATAGTGTAAATAATAATAATAATAATGCTGGACAATCCACACAACATCATTTAGCCCCAAGCTAAGCAGAGCTTGTGTCATTGGGTACTAGATGACTGATATACTTACTTAAATGTATTTTTTTTATTGTACAAAGAAAGTACCCAGAACACCCGGAATAAATATTTGCAGATCATACAAACATTTATCCCAAGGCGGGAATCGAACCCGCTACCTCCCGCTACCTCCTGCGTCGCTGGCGGACCGCCACTGGCCGATCGCTGGCGGCGATTCGCCCGCCGCGCCACATCGGTCGTCAAAGATAAATAAACTGTAAGTATAACGATTACTGTGTCAGCCATCAATGGAACTGAAAATATAAATAAAAAAATAAAAATTGTATAGTTTTCAATGGAAGATAAACCTGTGCATTTTAATTTAAAAACGTGCTATGAACAGCTTTTCTACCATATTTTAGTTAAAATCTCACCTGGTGGTATAATGAAACTGATAATACAGCAGGATGGTCTAGAATACATCTATTCACGCTTTTCTTGAAGAGGTCAGATTATAGTGGATAAGACGTCGGCAATTAGTTCCTTAGCAATTCGCATAATGAAGATACAAAACCAAACCGCTTGGAGCTATAGGTATTTAGTATAGATGGTACTGAATCTTACGTCTAATGAGGCGGTGGTAATCGTGTAGCGTGTGTACATTAAAATGTTATTAATCGTATAAAATCAGACGGTAGTATCAAATCGTGTAGTACATAAAAATGCATACAAATAAAAAGTGGAAACCGTAAACTTCCTATACTCTACCTAATAATTTCTCTGAGGTGCTCCTGTAGTACTTTATTCTGCACAATCTTTACAAGTCTAATCATCTACTCCAAACTTAAAAGGAAGTATTTAATCAGACTTATTTGCTGAGAGCAATTCCTATACCTTTTGAAGGAACTTACGTTCTATGTAAAATAAAACGATGAACCTACTAGGTAATGCATTATATTAAATAATACTTAAGGAAACTGCGGAATCATGTTACAAAGCAGTGTTGTATTACACTGTTGTAACTTTTATGTTAAGATTATCACTGTAACTTAATTTGTATTAAAAATAATGTCTACGTTTTGCATTCAGTGGTTATTTATTTTGCGACCTAGTTTACAAGAGTACCGGTGATTTAATGGTAGTGACCCCACCTTCTGAATCTAAGGTTATGGGTTCAAATCTGGTCGTGCATCAATGGATTTCTCTATAAAAACAAAATATGTGCGCAAAACCAGTGCTCTTAAACGATAAAGGAAAATATTGTTAGGAAACTGTATGTCCGTCTGTCACCAGGCTGTATCTCAAAACCATGGTAGTTAGAGAGTTGAAATTTTCACAGCTGATGTATTTCTGTTGCCGCTATAACAACAAATACTAAAGAAACAAAATAAAATAAATATTTCATACAACAAACGTGGTTTATTTACCGTTTTTATTATGTATGGAACCCTTCGTGCGCGAGTCCGACTCGCACGATATTGATGGATCACCTATAACAAAGCACTGCCTCGTAAGTCACGCACGTTAGAAACGTGCCTCATGATGTACTGTCATGCGTCAATCAATCTGAGGCATAAAGGCATAAATAGCATTAATTTCATCGGCACCTACGCCTTGCAAGCCGGAGTACAGCAACGCTGCTTGGCGGTAGAAATAGGTATAGTGATAGTTTACTTACTCTGACGAAGCCTTTCGCAAGAAGCTCTACTACTACCTTGTCGTTGTAGTAGTGTTGATCGTCCTTGACGTTATAATTTATTCGTTTTAGTTCAGATTTGGTCCCATTACCCTCCTCCTGATATGTGTTTGAGCAGCACCATCGGGAGCTTAAACCCACTCGACGAAATACTCTTAGAGATGTTTTTATATGGTACTATAGCGTAGGTATGTGAATTTAAATTTACTCCGGGTCTTATTTTTTAGGATAAAGTCTTTGTCCTTGATATCGTTATAAGGAGCGCCATTTTATTATCATATCTGAACCAATATTTTAAGAAACCATTATGTCTAAGACGCATAAGGGAATTTCTTGACTACTCAATACAAACACTGAAGTCACCGGTCCGCCTATCAATAAAATTATGGTAACTACGGCAAACCTTCAATGTATGTACTTTGCATCTATATACGGAGGCCTATGTCTAGTATGAGCTTCAATGAACACTCAAATAATGAAACTGAGCAGAATTCAAGTGCTTCCAAAAATACATACAACTACTTTATGCACACGCAACCTCCGGGCCCGTGAAAATAAAAATCCTGAGCCTGCATTGAATAATTTATAACTTCAAATTGACTGCTCGCTTCGGTGTGAATGAATCCATTATGCAAGGCAAGCACCGGATTGAACTGGCTTAAGTTTCATTGTTCAGTCGAGTTTGTTTGAGAGTGACGGTAAATCTTCAGCGATTTTACGGTTATCCAAGAATTTGCAGCGCTTTGCAGCTGCATCATAACCCTGAAAATGTATTCATATTAATTTAAATCTAAATTCCTTTCATAAATACCCGAGCAGGAAGTTTTGATTTCTTATAAAAGCAGTGTGCGATATAACGATGGCTATAGTTAGAATAAAATGGCAGAATACCTTTAGTTCTACCACAAACAGAGACCAAATTTACATTTATACAGGTGTTAATTTTCATGTACCTGTAATTTTAACTAGCATCTACACTGTTTAAACCGAAACACACAAGTTTCTTGGCCGCAGAAAAGGTATGGAGGTAGTACTTCCCCAGACAAGCCATTCACTAAGAGTTCTACTACTACTAAATGTTAAGAAATGTTATGAAAATATAATTTTACTATGCATTTACAGCATTTTTTCAGACATCAGCAGGTCTACTCTTAGAAACGATAAACGAAGTTTCGTATTGTCGTTTTGTAATATACTCCAGGGCAACTCTGTAGCTGTCAAAAGTCAAGAGCTTAAAACGACAATACGAATCTTCGTTTATCGTTTCTAAGGGTAGACCTCTTGGTTTCTATAGTTCCAAGCTTTGCTTAGTTTGCAGTTAGATGGTATTGTGTAAAATGTCTACAAATGTTTATTTATTTTCCCCAACTCCAAAATAATTGGTGATTATAGTAATAGTTTCACGTTTTTGACAGATTCCGTTATCTCTCTCATTCACATCATGTTATATTAACTTTTTTTTCTTTAGTCTCTGCTTAGGTATTTTTGACAAGAAATATCTTTCCTTAGTGAGGAAATCCGTAGAAAGTAACGTTGTCGACATAACTTGCTGAATAAGTTGAAGAGCAAACCATGAGGATTAGAACCAACAACCAATGATGAATGATGAATGATGTGAATGGTTTTGAATGGTATCACGAGCTGAAAAACGAAGCGTTGAGCCCTCTAATCATCATTACCATCATCTACAGCGTGTAGAAGTCCACTGCTAAACATAGCCTTCCTCCATACGTTTCCAGGAAGAATGATTTTAAGCCCTTTCCATCCATCGAATTCCCACGATCCTAACAATGTCGTCAGTCAATGGGGTCCTACGCTTTGTCTTCCGGTTCGTGGTCGCCATTTGAGATAATTTTTCAGCGGCTATAATAAAATAATTTATTTTTATCTTAAAAATATGGTACATTTGTTTTTTAATTAAACAATGATAGAATGTAAGCATTCATGTTATGTATTTTTTACGTTGTTTATGTTGTTGGTTCTGCGAGCTATATGACTTCAACTCACTTCAACTCACTGATTCTGAGAGTTATTTCAATGACCTTGGTTCTTTTACGGATTTTCTCATTTTTTATTCTATCCCGTAGTGAAACTCTCAGCATAGCTCTCTCCATAGCCCGTTGTGCGATTTTGAGCTTGTGTAAGAGACCAATAGTTAGCGACCACGTGTCAGTTTCAAAAATCATCACTGCCCTTTGATAGGCTGACGGTATTTTAACTGTCGGTGAATAGTGTAGTGTTGAACCTTATCTATAACTTATACATAACATAGATGGTTATTTTGTGTCTGGTGTTATAAATATATAAATATTCTAAGCATGTATTAACAAAAAAAAAGTAATAAGTATTATATCAGCTCTCTGGTTCCATTAGTACAAGCAAAAGTCTCCTCAATTGTGAAAAGTTTCTTTAAAGTTTTTATATCTGATAGGTACTTTTCTTTTTATACTTGTACCTATATTATTTTTGATATATTATTATTATTATATTATTAAACCCATAACACGTACCTCCACTACGCCGACGATACCGTGAGCGGCTGCTAGTATGCGAAAAATTCCCTGCTGAACCTACCCACGCCTCATCAATGAAGAGGCAATATGTGCAGCTCATTACTGATTTGCCTCACTCGCACAAGCCTGGGTAGAGTATTAACGTATATTGCTCGCTGTAATTGCCAAGCGATAATGAAGTTGCACTCGAAGCGCGCAATGTAAATTAAAAGCTAAACTTGCTATATCGCTATGAAGCTGCTAAACTAGATGTAGATTATTATTTTCACATATACAACACGAACCCATCCAATTAATTTTAACAATTCTGTACCACTTATAAGAACCATTGTATTATCTGACTGACTGACTGACATATAGACGACGCACAGCCCTATAACATGTTATATAACTATATATACAATATAACATGTTATCACACAAATGATTGTTCTCGGTGGGGATCGTACCCACCACCACAGGCCAAAAGATAGGGCTACTACGAACTGAGCTGTGACGGGTGTCAAATTTATTGCGGCTATGTTATTTTTTACATTGGTTTATTATCCTGTATTTCGAGAAGCGTTACTGTTTTCAAACCCAAACACAGTAACGCTACTCGGAGGTAGAAATATGCATATTGACAGTATTTCTCCCTGGATGAGCCTTTCACAAAGAACCTTGCTACTAGGATGTTCTACCTGAAAAACAAAACACTTGCTATGTATGTATAACCTATAAGCTTATCCCACATGTATTGTGGTTACGCAACCAACATGCTCATGTACAATCGTGTACACAACTATAAATCGGGTTTTCAGTTCCGCTCTCGCTCTCGCCTCCTCTCCGCTCGGCTAGGAACTGTTAATTTCCGCTTGCTTGTACCGAGTGAGCGCTGCGCTGTATTATTACGCTTTGCTAGTAGTTTGTGACCTGAGACGTAACGTTTGTTATGCCCTGGCTTGTTTATAAGAGAAGCGTAAAATTATTATCTCCTATTAAGTAAAATTACTCTATTACTAAACGCGCGGGGCTGGTCTTACACGATTCTACCTTTTAATAATAAACTCGACGTAAACTTGATGAAATTAAACCGTTTTTTTTTCTTGCATTGACGAGACATTTCAAATATGGTAGAAATAGATAAAACACGGTGTAACTATTTCCATGTTACACTGAATTTATTATTACTCGTGATTGAGTTATACTTTGATGATGTATTTTAGTTATAAAATTTAGTTTTAATTTAGTTATTAAATTTAGTTACCTGAATTAGTTATAAAAACTCACGGATAGATTGTTGAATTATTATTATAGTAATATATTTATGGTCTTATAAAAATCTAAAAGGTAAACTATGTCTAAAGTATTTCCATCTCTTATCACAACGGGTAATGACAAACAGGGATAGAAGTAATTTCAAAGAGTATTTCAATTTAAACATTATTTATAAGTATGGGAACATGTAAAAGTTGTTAGGAGCACGTAAATAAACAGTTGCGTGGGTAGAGTTTTGATAAAATCTAATCTCAGTTCACGCACGGTAGACGATAGAACCAACACCACTTGTAGTAGTATGCTACTACCACACACTATGTAGTAAATAAGTTGACAGAGCAACCGAAGCTTAGTTAATAACAACAATGTATTAGGTTTATAGTATAAGTACTATAAACTGCACTTTAGAAAATCGCAAAGATTTTATAATTATTATCCCAAAAGTTATACACAATGGAAGTTACCCACGATTCTCCCTTTGATGCGAGAATACATAAAAAAACAACGCAGACGAAGTCGCAAATATTAATAATATTATATAGAGGAAAGATTTGATTGTTTACTTGAAAGATTCGAAACTACTGGACTGATTTGAAAAATTCTTTCACCGTTGGGAAGCTACACTATCTCAGAGTGACATAGGCTATATTATTTTTTCAAAAAAATTAGGGATCCTTTCTAAACCCCATGCGTAGCCGGGACGGGCCGCTAGTACTTTATAAGATTGAAATCGCTACAGGTCTTGACAATATGCACAGTCTTACCTAACGCTCATAGGCCGCACTGGTGGGATATTGAGGAAATGACACAGATGTTTCGGATCACATGTAATTCTATATAACATCTGTTACAGGATTAATCTTGTATTTGACTAGAGATTTGTATATGGATTAAACTTTAATATGTACTTAAAGGTGGGAAAGGCTTTACTCGATGTGGCGCGGCGGGCGAATGTCCACCTGCGATGCAGGAGGTTGCGGGTTCGATTCCCGCCTTGGGATAAATGTTTGTACGATCTGAAAATATTGATTCCAGGTATTCTGGGTATTTTCTATGTATAATAAAAAATATCTATACATGCAATGTATTGTATTAAGTATATGCGCGGTGCTGTGCGCCTCATCAATGCCAGTGCGGTACGGCAGTTGACCAGCTTGGTCATCACGGATTATCGTGTACTAGAGCCGCCGGTCGAATGTCTCGCCACGCCAGTCTTAATGACATCATCCGGCGGGCCTTTACCACCGTGAACGTGCCAGCCATTCTCGAGCCGAATGGTCTGCTGCGTGACGATGGTAAACGACCTGACGGTATGACCCTTGTCCCTTGGGAGGTGGGGAGACCCTTGGTGTGGGACGCTACTTGCGTTGACACACTAGCGCCTTCCCATCTGTCGAGGACATCCGTTGGGGCTGGCGCGGCGGCAGATTTTGCCGAGGATCTCAAGAGGCGCAAATATGCAGGTCTCGACAGAGCCTACAGATTTGCTCCTCTTGGAGTCGAGACTCTAGGTCCGTGGGGTACCGAGGCCCTCCGGGTTTTTAAAATTCTTTCGGGGCGTCTGGTCGAAGCGACGCGTGAGCTGGTGAGTATCTGGCACAACGAATCAGCATTGCCATTCAGCGTGGCAATGCAGCCAGTGTTTTGGGAACGCTTCCGATTGGCACTGATCTGGATCAGTTGAGCTACCTTTAGATCGTTTGCAACGGTCTTTAGATAGCTCAACTGTTTCAAATGTATTTTGTACATACCAATTATAAATACTTGTAATAAAGTAAATATATATTTAAAAAAAAAAAAAAAAAAGTATATCAGTCATCTAGTAGGTACCCATAACACAAGCTTGGGGCTAGATGATGCTGCGTGGATTGTCTAGCATTATTATTTTTAGTATATATTTGTTGAAAGTACACCACGAAACACTGCGATTGTTTGTATCAATTTTGACTTCAGCAGGTCTGCTATAGAATTTTTTTTTTATGCTAATGCTGGTCAAACCATATGGCCCACCTGATGTTAAGTGGTAATAATCACCTATAAGTTCTTTTAAAATTAAACCATCCCTACAACCATTAACCTGTTTGGAAGCACTTTTATTGTAGGGAAAGTTTTTAAGGAAGCTTATGCAAACCTATCCACAAGATCTTAAATAAAAACATGCAAACAACACAACAACAATCGTTGCTTTTTGTTAGAATCGAATCCATTAAGAGATTACAGACGACAAGGAAAAATGAAACTGAATAAGTAGCCAGTGAAATACAAATTGTCAATCTGGAACAATCAGAGAATATCTCGAGTTACTCGTTGGAATGGACTCTCTCGCTCTTCTTATAGTCTGTGACCTGGTGGTATTTTGCTGTCTTTGTAACGTTGATCTATAGTAACAATTTCACAGGCACACGCTTTACACCTGTATGCTTTGTATGCAGAGTAGTGCATCGTAGGGCACGTTAACGAGCGTGAACTGCGAGGCAATGCTTTGTTATAGATAATGGTAACCACTTCACATCAGGTGAGTCATTTGCTTGTTTCATCAGCAAGAAACATAAAAAAAAACCTTTGTCCTCATAGACTGACACAACGCACAGCCTAGGTGATGGTAAAATGAAATTTTTGGGTTATATTTATTTATTCCTAATATGAAAATAAATCAAGATGATAAACCAAGGTATGTTTAGTGAATTAAGAAATTCCTGACATTCAACCCCTTAAGGAGTGCAGCGGGGGTTGAAGTAACGAAATCTTACACAGCCCTACCAGTATAAAAATATTTTTTTATAATTTAATTTATTTTTATAAAAATATTAAGAGTAAAAACAACCGTATTCACCATGAATTAAATAAAACAAACTGCAAGCTTTTAACTAAATGAATAGGTATATATTTTTTCATATTACATGACCTCTCTGTTTTCTGTCTTGCCTTTGCCTTAATATGGTGCCTTAATATGTTTGGCTTTGCACCACACTGGAGCTTCATTATTTAAATTAGTTTTCATTTATAAAGGATCAAAAAGAAAACGGTAAGAAAACAAGTCGTAAGTTTTTTGCTTTGTTCTTCTACGCTAGGTCACGAGGAACTGGGGCTTAGATTTACCTAGATTTAGGACTTTTCAAGATAATCCCTGCGTATATAACTGAATAAATTCTTTTTTCACTTTGACTGTAATTTTTTTGAATAAAGGACTTAAATTTTTTACCAATTATTTGCCAGTAACGTAAGAAATGAACCGCTTGCTTTAGAACTATATCTCCGCTTGGCATTTCCCTATATCAATCGATTTTCCATTCAATGCTTCTATTTTTTGCTTGTTTTATTAAAGCTCTTTTACTCTATCTTTAACATTGGTTTAACAAATATACGTAGATAAATAAAGTGGAAATTGTCGACTGGGTGTTTTTGTATGAGTTTATCTCCGTTTATTTTAAAATAGTTTAAAATAATAAAAGATACAGTGTATTTGTGAACTATTATGACTATTTATAGATCAGCCGTTATTTTACCACTATAAAACAACTTCTGAATCTTGTGATTACGATTTTTGGCAGCTAAAAAATATAGCTCACAATAAACCACAGAGAGTCTTAGCATAAAATCCATTTCTTCTGCAGGTGATGTGGTGAGGATTGTATGAGGGACCTAATAAACAAGAATAATGACAATATTAACGCTGGATTATCCACATAGCATTATCTAGCCCTAAACTAAGCAGAGCTTGTGTTATAGGTACTAGATGACTAATATACTTAATAAAATACATTACATATGGTAGTACTAAAAGCTCAAACATTTAACAGGCTTTCAAACGGAACCGCACAAACGCAATCAGTAATGTTTTCATCAACTTTAAAATCCTTTATAGCCACATCAATCTTGTTCCAGATCCGCTTGATCTCAGCATTTATCTTTGGGTACAATGACAGTCGATTTGTCAGGCCTGAGAAATTGACAATACAGCTCAATTAAACACATTTACGGATTATGAAATCTAGGCTATGTGTGTGCGCCCCGGACAAACTCTACTACTACTAAAAATTGTAAAATTGTACCTTCTTACTTGTTTTGTACTAAAAACGTCTGCATAACTATATTGATAATACGTAAAGATCAAAGATCATCGGGTACAGGTGAGTAGGGTATAGGTGTAGTAAGGGAGTAGGGGACTATTATAGTGAGTTATGAAATCGGCTGTAAGCAGTTTGATTACTGACACACGAACCTTTATCAAAAATACGAGAAATCGCACTTGCGTCGTTTTGAAAAGTTTAGTTGTTTGGACGTTTTACTTAATCACACCAAATTCAGTACAACCCCAATTTGAATTTGAAAGTAAATATAGGTAGTCTGGATTAACATGATCATCATCATCAACAACCTGTAGAAAGGTTACTGTGCTACAATACTTACTGTTTTACTTAAAAGCCCTATATTCTGCGCTGTAGTACCTACCTACCATGGTTTGATCCCTACCGAGAGCAAACGTTTTACTTAGTTTGGGGGTAGAGGGCGCTGTGTCAATATTTATTTATCTTTTATACGTTTCCAGAAAGAACGGTTTTCGCTTTATTCCAACTACCAACCGTCGTTCGGTAGTCGGCTTAGCATTAGCATAAACTTATTGGAGTCACACAAAGTATACTTCTCACGCCTTAGATTTCGATATAAACAAAAACCACCAACATGCAAGCTAAGCCGCGAGGAACAGCTAGTAATTTAATTAACAAACCAGGTAAAGTTTTTACTATCACATACTCAAAATCGTTCTTCAGTTGATTTTACGGGCCGATGATGATGATGATTACATGAAATCTTACTCCCAGATAAAGAACAAGTATCTGTGTTTATGGCATAAATACTTGAGCTCCGTAAAAATCGAACCCACGTACCACGCAGAAGGCAAAGCTACTATCAGCTAAGCTGTAATCTGAGTCATAAATACATTTCATATCCACAGGAAAAAGTTTCGTCCTATGATCCCATTCATAAGCAAAAGCTGGTTAGTAATATTATATTATACCCTTAACCCGTATTAATAAAATTGTGCGACATAAATCGTAAAATTTGAATGTGTTTGTCATCTTACGTTATTGACTTCATTTCCATACTGGGGGTTTATTGCTGGAATGTATGATTTATATGAAAATATCAATGAGAGTTTCAGTTGATTGTCGTATAACTTTCTATTGAAATGAAAATTGAGCAAAAGGGAGTTCGGATATCATTTTTTTATACGAGTTGCTGATAGGATAAGCTGAAGGCCGACCTGATGTTAAGTGGTTAGTATTACCTTAGCTTCAAGTGCCTGTAATTTTACCGGCACCCTCACCCTTCAAACTGGAACAGAGCAAGCTGCTTAGCGATAGAAATAGGCGTTGACGCATGTTTCCTGGATGTAAACTTCACTCTCAAGAGCTCTATACCTGCCAAAAATGTCAATGTGTATTTATTTGCATAAATATATTTTTTTTACATATTTAGGTACTATAATAAACATATATTTTATAATAATAAAAAAGTGCACCGCAGAAATTTTGACATGCCATTTATGTACTTTGTTTTGGTTTAATAAGATCAAATAAAAAATAATAATTTTTGCAACGAAAGTTACAGCTACTACAAGTGCCTATTTATAATTGGTATGTACAAAATACATATATAACAGTTGAGCTATCTACAGACCGATGCAAACAATCTAAAGATCAACTGATCCAAATCAAGTAATGCATTTGATTCCATATCAATTTACCTGAGCATAGAAAATAAAAAGATAGATAATATGTAAAAAAACAGTAAATTATGTAGGTATACATTCACGTAGTTAAACTAAGTTACGGAATCATCATTACATATTTCCATTAATATAACTCTCTTGATAAGTAATTTCATATTTCAAGCTGGTTGATTAACGGTACTAATCGTTGTATACAATGATGACTGACTGTAAATGATGTGATAATTAATATAGATAAAATCATATATTGAATGTTCATAAATATTCTAGTTTGTCATGGTCTATAGACTAATGTATTTAATATGTTGTTTCAAAAAAAGTAGAAATAGTCAGATCAGACTATTGACATCTGAAGTATTGCTTTGAAACTGAACGTGGCATATTCTCTAGCCAGTTGCTATGACGGTTCGACTCAGTTGGGTACAGAGCTTTTTAGCCTTTTTCTGTGCCAGTTTCTGCAATATTTGTAGGGTAAAACTAACTTTTATGTTTGTCTAAGTTACGAACTATTCTTGAAGTGGGTCTAATAGTCAAAATATGATTAAGCCACAAACATCCAAACATCTTAACTTTCCATTTGAATTTTATTTTCTCCTCGGTTCACTGTTTGAGAGGAAAACATCATGACCAGAACCAGAAAACCAGTTCGTATTCTAGCAGCGGCGATGGCCTTAAAACTTATCAAAATATGGTTACCAACAATGCGAAATGTGGGTATGTACCAAATGTTATATCTGACTACCCCTCTTAGATTTCCTCGAAGAATCTTGAGTAGGTACTTAGTACTAAGAGATCTAAGGGGATATCTACCGTGCTTAGGGATTAAAGTAAAGCCTGGTAGAGATTGCTTACAGCGATAAGGCCGGCTATTGTATTACTGCATTGTTTACTATAATATTCCTTATAAAATGTGTGTACTTTACTTGTGGTAATCAATAAAGAGATATCTACTAGCTACCGCTCGCAGCTTCGCCCGCGTGGCAGTTTTTTTCCCGTTCCCGTTATTTTTTCGGGATAAATAAGCCTAATTGGGGGGCCTATATGTTAATCCAAGTTATAATCTATGTTTAATCTAAATTTCATCCAAATCGGTCTACTGGTTAGAGCGTGAAAGAGTAACAAACATCCATCCATCCATCCATTCTTACAAACTTTCGCGTTTATAATATTAGTAGGATCTATCTATCTAAAGTCGTGATGCTATTTATTTTTTATTTTATTTATTTATTTAGACTATCGCGTTCCAATAATGTGAAAGTTCTCCTACTTTTCTGTATAATCCTGCCATTATAAATTTAACTAGTAATGTAATGCAGATTAGTTCATTTTTATTGCCTCTAATAACATTGAAGCAACTGCCATTAAGTAAACCAGTTCACGTTTCATGCGACTACTGAGTTACTAGCACTAGTTTTATTTAATCAAGTGATATATAATCTATATAGTACATTTTTGGTAAGATAGGTAATAGGTAATAATAATAATAATGCTGGACAATCCACACAGCATCATCTAGCCCCAAGCTAAGCAGAGCTTGTGTTATGGGTACTAGATGACTGATATACTTAACACAATATTATATTACATACATAGATATTTTTTTATTATACATAGAAAATACCCAGAACACCCGGAATAAATATTTGCAGATCGTACAAACATTTATCCCAAGGCGGGAATCGAACCCGCAACCTTTGCGTCGCAGGCGGACATTCACCCGCCGCGCCACATCGGTCGTCAATCTAACTAATCAACTATCTAGTATGATTGCGGTGAATAAGACATGTACAGAACATCACTACCTTATACTGCAAATTTGTTCTATGAATATAGGTGTTTGTTCCCTGTCTGGGTGCTATATTGTATTCTAGTGTATATTTATTTTGCCGTAGTTAGTATTCCATACGTGACAGGCTGCAAGCCCATTGACGCTGCTAGAATACTAGCTACTTTCTTCACGATGTTTACATTCAACATTTAGGAGCACTGGTATTGCGCATATAAATTTTTCAAACAAGAAAATCCATTGGCGTACGATCCTGCGGGTGGATTATGAGTTTTTTACGTTTTCCGGATAACGGATTTTGATTTGCGAGTTCGAACTTTTTATATGAAGAAACGTTAGTACCTCCATGGGCCGCTAGAGGCGCTTATCATAACTCCATACAAAAAGTTCGATCGCGCAAACTGAAATCCGATATCCGGAAAACGTAAAACACTCATAATCCGCATGCGAATTAAACCCACGACCTTAAGATCAGAAGGCAGGGTCACTCCCACTAAACCACCGGTGCTCTCAGGTATAGTAACTAGTAAAAGTAGTAGGTAAGCTTAGCTTAAAGTAACTTTATTTTATATGCTATTCTAATTCACTATCTAAATAAATTCCAATCTTCATCCCAATCCAAATCTAAATACCCATTTATTTAAACTTTCGCATTCATAATATGAATAAAATAGGATTACATCGACTTAGGTAAATACAGTAGTAAAATACAAATAAACTGTTATTAGGATCGAAACAAGAGCCCGTTTTCCAGATAAGGTTAATGATTTTATTTCGAAATGATAACTAATTCTTATCTAAAAATCTATTTAAGTTAGTTCATTTGAAATTAGGTATTAAAATCAGTTCAACTAAACTACAAAGAGATTATTTTGTAGTCAAATTTAATTGGCAGAATATCAACAACCAACATTTGCAAATCATTATTTTCGCTGTAGATACGATAGAGATAATTAAAAACAAATAATATAAATGTTTGTTACAAATATTATACTTAGAAAGGTAACAAGATCTAAAACGTATTTATAGTATAAAAATATAGTGGTTTGTTATTATCCCAAAAGTTATGCTATGAGATTTAAGTCCACGACCCGCTTTCTTACACTATCCAATAGCGCCATCGGGGGCTTTATCCCACTTGATAAAATAAAATTTTATTTTAAAATCTTTGTCATTGGAATAAATTACTAAATCATCTTATTCAAGTCACCTAGTTTGCTACGTAAGCGATCGTAGCACCGTACTACGAGCCGTAGAAGAGTGCTACGAAATCCTCTGTTTTAAAATATATAATAAGAATCAGTTCTCTTAAATCACTGGTTATCAAATCCGCATCAAAAATCTTATATACCAATGGTTAATGAAATGAACCAATTTGATAGGACGAGAACTGAGCCGCTTAGGGGCTTATTGTGCCGTTCAATTAATTACTACGGTTACTTGATTCGACGAATGTGTTCAACATTGACGTAATTAGAACAGGGCTACACCGAACAATGTAAGCATTTACCAAACATTTACCAAATATTATTTTCTTGTTCAAGGGGAAATATGAGAGTCAATTTAGTTACTAAGTAAAAAAGACCATAAAGAAATGGTAGGATCCAATCTGTAATTTGTTGCCTGTTCTAGACTTGCTGTCAGGGGACTAGCACCTAGTTTTAAGACATTTAAAACTGCTCCTCATAAAATAATTATTATTTGACTTTGACTTAGACCTTGTGGGTACTTATTAAACGTAGTTTTGTGTTAGTAATAATATATTCCGAGAGATAATACGGTAGTAATAAGCAGAGGCTACTGCACGTCAGGTGAGATATCGCTTCAAGCACAGGACACAGGAGGTCACGGGTTCGATTCTCGCCTTAGGGTAAATGTTTGAACGATCTGCAAATATTTATTCCGGGTGTTCTGGGTATTTTCTGTGTATAATAAAAAATATCTATGCATGTAATGTATATTGTATTAAGTATATCAGTCATATAAAACTCATGACACAAGCTCTGTTTAGCTTAGGCCTAGTTGATACTGTGTGGATTGTCCAGCATCATTATTATTATTATCGGGTAAGTACATTAAATTCACTTGGGACAATTTACTCGAGTGAATTTAATACTATACACAACATAGACATCATTCCTAGGTGATTTGCAAAGTGAAATACTCTGTGTATGTATGTGATATTGTAAGGTACAAGCAAAACGCGCGGAATTTTGCCCATGTGTCATTATTTTTTTACAAATTTCAACCCCTGCTGTTTTCTACATTACTAGTAAATTAAGCGATGAAAGTAATTTTCACTGTTTTGCAGTATCTATAACAGTCCATAAAATATGGGTCAAAGAAGCCTCAAACTCGGGGCTTGAGGTATAACGTAACCGGTTTAAAGGTCAATGGTAAATGGTTTCCAATTATACTCCCTCTACAAATTAATGGTAAAATCCTAAACCGTATTTACTGTAAATTATAAGGCTTCGTTGGTTTATTGGTTTATCAAAGAAACAATGTTAAGTTTAAACTATTCTTTGATAGTATGTTTTGTCATTTAGAATGTAAGAGAATTTTAAATTGATCGTGATTTCTAATACACTATATCTTGGGTATTTTCTTTTGTCTTGTCTTTACTTTTTGATCTGTTTTGTATGCGTGTGTTTTTGAAGCAAATAAATGTATGTCTATGTCTACGCTTTCGATTGGTATTGATTTGGATCAGTTGATTTATTTTTAGATCGTGAGTAAGTGGTATCGTTTTAATAAGTAGTAGTACTCTTACTGAAGGGCTCGTCCGAGAAAGTACTACTTGCTGTGTTCGAGTTTAAAGGGTGTTGGTGCCGGTGAAATTACAGACACGTGGGGCTCAACACCTTTATGCCTCACATTGATGAACGCAGTAGCACATCTTAGGGTAAATTTCTAACGAACGAGACAGTGCTTTGTTATAGGTGATGGTACAAGTAGCAATAAAGGCACTCATAACACTTCACTAAGTAAATCTAGATTATGCTATCTATGTAAAGAAACATATCCTGCACACTGATAATCATAATGTCTCCGGAGAAAAATCACAAAGACATAATTCTAAGTATTCCCGACTAAGTGTTCAAGTTTTATCACGAATCTTGTTCTTCAGAGTTGAATAAAGGAAATGTTAATTAACATGTGGAACAAAACTTTGTCGTCTTGTAACGTCTTTACGAAGTTTTAGCAAAACAACCACTGGATATTCAGATTACGCAAGCAAACTTATAGGTTTTATACGCATAGCGACCCAATCAACGGCCAACGGCTATTTTGTTATACAACTTGTTGATAGAACACGGAGATGACCCACCTGATGCTAAGTGATTACCATCCCCACAACAAAGAGTTGCCTCGCTTACGCTCGTTAGATCCGTAATCTACGATTCATTGCTTAGCGTCCATCAACCTGAGGCATACAGGTATTAAACCTCATGTGCCTGTAATTTCACCGGCACCCACGCCCTTCAAACCGGAACACAGTAAGCCGCTTAGCGGCAGGAAATAGGCATGGTGGTAGTACTTCCCCCAACAAGCATTTCACAAAGAGCTCTACTACTACTAAAATAATGCAGGAATCCATTTTAAATTTTCAAAGTTTCATGCAAAGCAGTCCAGTAGTTAGGGGGTAATTGAGCCTCAAACATTCAAACATCCAAATATACAAACATTTTATCCTTTGCATTTATAATATTAGAAAGATATAGCCTGACCGCTAAAGACTAGCCTCAAAGCTTTATACGTAGTAGCTCTGCCTTCTGTGCCGTAGGTTGTGGATTCAATCCCCACCGAGGACAAGCATTTGTGTGGTGAACATAAATGTTTGTTCTCTGTCTGGGTTTTATATAGTTATTATATCAGATAACAGGTTCCTATGTACAAACTATGCTCAGTTTGGAGCTAGATAATATTGTTTAAAAATGTCCACATAATATTCATTTATACATTATCTAAAGATGATTATTATACGTAAAAATTATTCCTTGTTTTGTCAGGAAATACTTCAGTTTGCGTTCAGCAATGTAGTAGGTACCTTAGTCGCTGGCGTAGTCGGCGTCGGTTGGTCTAAATGGCTTTGTGTTCGGCTAAAACTACAGCTCGGTAGTATTTAACTACTAACCAACCACACCTGCTGACTTGTTAGTGGTAAATTTGACGACTTTCTGTGTGGAAGTTTAAAACATTAACACCTGATAATTTAAAAGTATAAGTTTTAAAAACAATATTATGTTAAACATGTTTTATTAAAACAACCGTTTCAACATAGTAAAAGCTTTGCGGTCGTTGCGTGAATGTGTCAATACTTTTTTATAATTTTACTACATTTCAATGACTATAATAATACGTACTTAAGTGTTTATGTATAGGAGAACAAAGCATACTTAAAATTAATTAATTGCTTGTATATAAGCCCTTTTTTATCATAATACACAGAAATAAGTCTGTCTGTCTGATAAATTCTCTCCAAACAAGTGACAGTATAGAAGATCGATTTATTTTTCAGATTTTTTATTCAATAAGAATGTAAGCATGAACCACAAATCAAAAGCTTACATTGTTATCAAGCTTTCAGCAAGTATATAATCTGCCAGAAGACAGCTGGGCTGGTAACGTTTTTCCACACTCCGTCCGAACAGCGCATACTTTATTTCTATTTCCCGCGGCAGAGGTAAAAGGGACGAGGAAAGGGGTGGGGGGCGCAGGCACGCGCGTTAGCGTCGCCCCAGCCAGTTGAGGCTGCGGCGAGCAACCGAGCGTTTGTCGTTGTCAGTGGACTTGAAAAAAAAAATTTGTGGCCACAGTGAGTGACGTGCAGTGAACAACGCACATGCGTGCTGGAATGACCGTATAAGAAGCTGGACGTTTGTGTGTGTGACTTGTGATTTTATGTGAAAAGTGAGTTCGTTACGAGTTCCTGCTGCGTGGTTGGTACCAGTGCTGCAATCAGTTGAGCTACCTGTAAGTAGTGGTGGTACTGCAATAAAATTAGCATAGTAACAAGATTTGTATGTGAATTCTGCTTTTTCGTGCTCGTGGTATGTATCCGCCGTGTTCCGCTACTAAAGGATAATTAATCATATTTTATTCACGCTGAGGTCCGTTACTGGTTGGTCTACGTATTTAAGCTTCTTTCTTATTTTAAATTTTATAAAGCTGAGTAGTACTTGATCACATTCTAAATCTTGTGTTATTATTGAGTTATGTAAATTAATAAACATCTAATTAGATCGATGTAATTATTATCGATTTTGTATAAATAAATGTACTAATCCAATGTCTGATAAAGTTTTTGACGGCGATTGACTCAAGGTTCTAATTAGGTACCGTAAGATTATTCCGAAGTGAAGTATTACGTAACATTTTCTTCATAATTAAATTAGCGTTTTACGGATAATATACGATGAATAAAATAGTACATTACCCAATTAATACAAAATTAATGTGCACAATTAAACGTTTTTACATGAAAAATTTTAATAGAGCGTTTTCCTAAAATATATATTTATAAACTAATATTATTATTGTTTTATGTTGATAATATATATATATATATATTTATAAATGTATATTTGCTGGTGTCTTATTATTTTGGCCTATAGGTCCAGCATCACAAACTTATATTATTCAAGTGTGTGATGATGATGATGATAGAAGAATGACGAAAATTTTATAAGCATGAAAAGAAAAAATATATGAAATCATTTTATTAACATCATCTTTCTATATTAGTCCATTGATGATGGACGTAGATCTTTCTCAACACACCACCGCACTGAGCCTGGTCTTCGGTTGCATACCATCTTTTTTTCCTGGTTACTACAATCTAGGTTTATGTAGCAAGAGTCTAGTGTTATCCAGACCGTCTTGCACCATCACTGGTTTCATCATTTGCTTAATATCAATAAACCTATAGCCATAGAATCATCATTTCGAAGGCCGGTTTGGCCGGACTTACTTAACAAGATATTGACATTGCACAGCCTAAATAAATAGCTAGTAGTAAAGATTTGATCAGAATGACCTTGTTTTCGCGGAAAGTCTTTAGTCCTTAGGCGTGGTAGATACCTCTTCAGCTCTCTTAGTACAAAGTAAGTCAGAGGTATGTTCAAAAATTGCATTTGGTACAAACCCACATCTTGTAGTAGTTGATATTCCATACGAGACAGGTTGCAAGCCCTTCGCCGCTGCTAGAATAAGGTTTCCTCACGATGTTTATGGCGCATAAAGGTGTACTAAGAAACGAATTCTAGAAATTCGACCCATTAAAGGATGCAAGGGAAGTTGAAGTTTGTATTAAAATAACTTTACACGACTGAAGCCATACACATTCCTCTAGTATAAAGTAGGTAAACATTTGTTTTATCTTTTTGTAAGAGTTGATCTCTGAAAATACTAAGCGGATTGTACTTTGGTTTTGAATAATAGATAACTTGTTTTCAGGAGAAAGGTTATATGTAAATTTAACTTATTTGATTAAAACCGCATCGTTATAATATAATCGGAAACTCATTGAGTTTAGAACTTGTAGTGTTAGAGATAATACTTCCAAAGTAGGTTGGTTAGTTGACTTAAATATTAAAATCAACAAATTGCCGTTCTGAAAGCAAGATGTTGAATAATTGAATAAGAGATTTTAGTGTAAAAAAACAAAGATGCCGCAAGTTAACTGTACAATATTCATAAATACTTATTGAGATCGTACCAAATTCGTTTTCAAACATTAAATGGAGACTGATTCGATACTCTAGGATATAATCATCTTCATCGGTCTGGGAAATTCACTGCTGAACATTGGCTTTTCCCATTGGCCAGGAAAAACGATTTTCAGCTGGCTTGACTTCATCTTGCCGACATCTCGCCGTTCCATTTGAGCGCCTAAGACTTGTCTTCCGGTTCCCCTTCCTGAATGTTTGGATTCAATTAACAAGAGTATGTTTAGGTGAAGAAAATTTCGATCGTTTGAAGATTCTCGTGCATGCATATTCTCACCTCAAAAACTCTTTTAAATCAAATTTTAGCTTAGCGCTATAAGCTTCTTCTTCTTCCTTTTTTAATGGCACTTGCCCGTCGTTTGACAGACAGTTTTGCAAATGTCAAGTGTTTTTAATAAATAGTTTTTAGTCAAGTCAGTCAAATTACATCAAGTCGGATTGTCTTGACAATATAACGAAAATAAAAAAAACCTTCGTTTACGATCTTTGGAAGTAATACAGGTTTTTCATTTTAATTGTTTTTTTATTACCATTGTAAGTTTTGTTGTGTCATTTTAACCAATATTACTTGTGGTTTTAGCGTAGTGAAACTGTATTGTGGCATCCTGATTTGAATAAAACACTAACTTTGCATTCCGGGCTTATTCCGGGAATCGAATGCATGACAGCCCGACTTGACAGAATTTGACTGGTTTCACTAAAAACTATTTAATAACACCTGACATTGGCAATGTTGTCTGTTGTCAATAACGGACAGGTGCGATAGAGGAGAGAAGAAGAAGAAGAATTTTACAGTTTTGCCTTTTTGGTTATCAGCCAATCGGTAGTAAATGTCAAAATTTTTCGAAACCAGTACTGCAGTCTTTGTTCCTGCTGTAAACACCGTGGTGGCCGTTTTTATGTCATCATGGTTTTTGGTATTAATCTAGGTTTTTAACGATTATTTTTCTTTTTTTTTCTTAATAAATAAAAATCGTTTATTTTGTATTATAATAGCTTCTATGCTTATATACATTTTTTATTTTTTATTTATGAAAAATTTTTAAGTCGTGGGTTCAAATCTGTCGTGTACCAATTGGTACACTCTCAAGCAATGACAGTACCATTGTGAAAGAACCAGTTAGTATTCTAGCAGCAGCGGCGATGGGTTTGCAATCTATATTGTATGGAATACCAACTTCTGCAAATGTAATATACGGATGTAACTCTGACTACCCCCATTAGACATAACATAACAATCTCGTCGATTCTATTTGGTACTGAGTGATCTATGGGGTATGTACCGTGCTTAGGGATTAAAGACGTGGAGTAATTTATTTTTCTTTCTTTCGTTTCTTTTCCATATTTTTAGTACCCTTTTTATTGGTGTGTTTTAGTAAAACAAGTGTTATGCACATACACAACGCAAGTCATTCTAGAAATGTTAAGCTAAACATGGGTTGGGTAAGGTAACTCAAGGTTATTTTTTATCGGAACCATGCAAGGTAGGGTGGAAGGGTTATTTTACACGGAATCCTACTAAGTGGTGGGTACCCTTCCCGTCTTAATCTGTTTAAAGACGGCTTCGTGTGCTGGTTTTAACATGTTTTGCTAAATTTTTTATGCACTTTTACTTGCGAAGTGATGAAATTTTTCGACATCGGGTAGTTTTACCATTAACTTATGAGTTTACAAGGTAGTATCAAGAGTTGGTATGATTATTACTGCTAAAATACTATTGCAACTAATTATATTTTCCTTTATCGCTTAAGACCACTACTATTGCGGCATATTCAAATAGAAAATCCATTACTAAACTGAAATGATACTGAAACTTCATCAGGCATATTGTTACTAACAAGCCTCTTGTCAACAACAGCCGCTTTATATCGTTTGTTCTTGGTTTGGTTTCGTAAAAGTGGTGCCTAGATTTACTTAGTTTATAAAACCCAATTTATCTCTTCGATTTACTGAATAAAAACTCTTTCGTGTGTTAATATAATGTAGGTATACGATGTAAATTTAATTTAAGAGTAACTCACCCTTTATTTTGCCCAGAAGATTAAGAGAGTGAAGTGAGCATGTCACTGAATTTAACGGAAGAAAACTGTGGGATTCGTTTTCTGTCATCTTTGGAAATAACTTTGTTTTTTTTTCATTTTGATTGATTTCCTAGTATTATTTTAGGTTCTGATGAGTGATTTCGGTGGCGTTATAACCATCATTATTTGAGGTCTTAGTACAAACGTGAACTGTTAAAATGAAAATGTGTTATGTGGTATCCTGATTTGAACGAAAATGTTTCCCTTAAGGTTCAAAGAAAAACGCCATCTTTTTCTTCAACAGATGATTACTTTTTTTTACTGACTCGACTTGACTAAAAACTATTTATTAGCGAAATCGCCTATTGAATGACGAAAAGATGCTATTACGAATAAAAGAAGTAAATGATAGTCTGTGATAAACGTAGTACTTCGCAAAAGGTTAAGTGAAGGTGTTTTTGTTTTTTCCAGTAACACTGCGCGAAAGGTAACGCGATTACACGCTTCGTGGTTCTCGTCGCCGATCATAACACGCAGTGCAATTCAAAATATCTCAACCACATTTTGATTATCGTTTCGGGCAATAGACCCCATGATATTAGGTTCCTAATAATTAAATAAAATAAATATACATTTGTGGTCATTTTTTCACAACATCATTAGAGCATTCAGATAGTGAACAAATATTTATGTTCATCACACAAATGTTTGTTCTTGCTGGGGATCGAACCTAACACCTACAGCATAGAAGGCAAAACTTACTGAGCAGTAAGGTCAGTCGTTCAATTATATATTTTCGGCTTCGATAAAATGGAACAAGCTTTATATTAAATAACATTAAACTTAGAATAGCAGAAGCCTTAGAGCGGCCTAAAAACTCCATCGTAGGAATTGGCTATTAGCTCTTACGACCTTAATTAGTTTTTTTGTGACTCTTCGAGTAGCATTTCAGCAGTTTTTATAAACGTCTAGACTAGCAATTGAGTACGTTAGATAAAGTACTCATGAAAATACTGCGACACGGTGGAAACGTGCTTTGCTTTCATACGACGATAAACTGACTTGTAAAAGTGGCTATGAGCATCTACTTACAAGCTTAGACGGAGAGCTAAGAAAAATGCTTTACTCAAAATTTTAGTGCACTAATAAATATTTGTGGACATTTTAACACAACATCATCTAGCACCAAACTAAGCATAGCTTGTACTATGGGAACCAGATGACTGATAGAATACTTATATACTTTTTTTTTGTAAATACCTACATACTTAGAATACAATATAACACCCAGACACAGAAGAAACATTTATATTCATCATACAAATGTTTGTTCTCGGTGGGAATCGAACCCACCACCTACAGCACAGAAAGCAGGGTTACTACAAACTGAGCTGTGACGGCACTAGAATCTATTTCAATTATAAAAATCTTTGCCCTGGAGGTCTAATCTTAGAAACGATAAACGAAGTTTCGTATTATCGTTTTGAGGTAGGTACGCGGTATGTCAGGCATTGACAACTTGACTGTGTAACTGTTACAGAGTAGCCCCGAAGTGTATTACAAAACGACAGTACGAAACTTCGTTTATTGTTTTCAAGAGTAGACCTGCTGATATACAGACAACGCACAGCCTATACCACTGGTTGTAGGATTTTGATATTTATAAGTATATATTTATATCGGTGCATAGAGGTGTATTATCTTCAAAATTCAACCCCTAAACGGTGGGAGCCGGTATTTCATCGGCACATGGGACTTAACATTAGTATCTCTTAGATGATGCAGATCAGCACATTTTAGGGCACGTTCTTGACGAGCGTGATCTGCAAAACAATGCTTTGTTATAAGTAACCACTTAGTATCAGGTTCAAATATGTTCTAGTTTGGTAACAATGCTATCTAGTACGAGAACCTAACCATCTATTTCACCATACAACTTAACCCGATAGAAGCCACGTTTTATCGTCGGTTTTCGACTTTGTGTGGGTTAGGATGATGCAACGCAACCGCCCCGGCCTATTTCATGGAGCTTAGCTCACAATCCAGGGCAACTTGTCACCCTCTCGTTATTGGTTAGAACTGAGACACTTTCAAAGTAACTAATTCAATGAGCTAGTTGTCAACTCTGAGGAATTATGGCCCTACTTATAGGAATTTGTCAAAAGATAGACAATGTTTGAACGATGGCCGTCTCTTACTTTTGTGTAATGGCAAAGAGTTACGGGAGTCGTTTTAAGCAATATTTAAATGGCGTTTATAGGTATGAGGGTTAGGTTTTGGCCGCAGTATAGACTTCGATATAACATGATGACTACTAAAACCGACCTACAGCAGTGCAAAAATAGTCTCTCAGTGTGAAAGCATGAACCAACTAAAAGTCATAGGTACTTGTAAAGCTTTTCAATTGATTTGAAATAGGGTTTTCGATTCAGTAGTTTGATTTTCAAATCAAAATAACTGAAAAGGTCATTTAAATAGAAGTCGGCTTGCAACTTAATTATTACCAATCAATGTGCGGTTTTTTACTAATGGATAATGTAAAAACTCAGAAAATTTATTTAATTTATCTTTACCAATTATAAGGATTTTTGTCCTGAAAAACCCAAACTAAGCTAAACCACTGGTCGTAGAGACTTGAAGGACTTTTTTAGGACATTCATTTTGATGCGTAAATGTATACTAAGAAAGAAATTAACCTAAACCGAAATTAAACCACTAAACATGGACAACGGACAGTTTGTTTAAAAATAACTTCCCGTGGCCGAAGTCGCGCGTGTTTTGCAAATCACTAGCAAATGATATACAAGGATAAAACGCTTTTACAAAAAACTTTTGGGTAAGTTGATATTGTATCGAAAGTGAATTACGTCTGGGTTAATCGATCCTCACGTTTTGATAAACCACAGGCCTTGTACAGCCTAGTATAGAAATGAAGGCTTGTGATTGACCCAAATAATAATATTAAGCTACGAAAGTAATCAACGTTATATATTGAGCCTTAAAACACCGACAACAGAGTTGACTTTTGACATTTGAGGTCATTTGCTGGTACGAACATAATTAATTAGTAATATAGCTCTGTTTGTGAAAGAGAGTTGATCCGGGGAGGTATAACCTGATTTAAAAAAGAATTGAATCTAAAACGCTATCGCTAATTTCCCTCATTCTTTCAATAATGTGGTAATGATTTAGAGGAACCATTCAATTTATTTTGTTTCTTGATTAAACCGGGGTATACTACCACCATACCTTTTTCGTCAGCCTTTTTTATTTGGAGTTGTGTTCCAGTAGAAAGGGTATGACATGCATTCTTTATAGGGTATTATTGGCACATTTAGTGTTGCAACATAGATACTTTTAAAAACCGGGTTTATCTATCCCAGAAAGGGCCAAAGGGTCCGCTTAACATCAGGTGGGTCATCTGCTGCAAAAGCTTTTTTAGATGAGACATTCGAAATAAATAGCTTCACGAATATACGTGATAGCCTGATCTTATTTGTGGTCAAATAACTTAAGTGCGGTGAATGCCTTTTTTGGCATAATCCCAACTCTATGAAAATGGGAACTGGTAGGTTATAACTAATTTAAAACGTTCATGGTAAAATAACTACAGCAATCTGCGGCTTGGTAAAAGCCTCCATCTAGAAACCAGCGCCTCATCATATTTAAAGACTGAAAAACAGCGTCTAGTCTTTCAGACAAGGCATCAAGCTGAGACTTTTAATACAACTAGCATATATTTTAATCTTGTTCTATATTTTATTGTTCACATTTTAGCATTTAGTTTTTTTTTTTATATTGAACACTTAAATAACATACCTATTGATCGTGTATTTCATTATTTATTTATTTTCTCGACGTTTCAGCTATGTTGCAATAGTCGTGATCGTGGGCAGATTTTAAATATAACAGACAATAGGTATGCGATAAATACCCGTGTAATATAAGTGTTAAATAAATGTTCCGATAGCGAAAGTTTAAAAAGTACTAGTCGTTTTATATCAGGCTTTTGTAATGTATTTGTAAAATGTATTTTCTTTCTTTATTTGTTACTTTTGTTTTAGTTCTGACATATTGATATACATTTGACATAACGTCATCTAGTTGCAAACTAGAAACCCTTGTAATATGGGACCCAGAAAATTAACAGATTAATTTCACCAGCACCCACACCCTTCAAACCAGAATTCATATAGTTTAGCTCTTCGAGTACAAGTACATCAAGAATATGGTGACTATGATTGCTAAGCTTAAAATACCGTCTACCCCCTCCCCCAAAATAAATTACCTTCTACAAAAAACGTGCGTTCATTTGTGGCGGAAGGGTGTAAGGAAATCAATTTCTTTAATGGCTTGCCATACATCTCTGGGGCAATTCGGCAGAGTAACGGTGACTTAATTTAGGAAGCTTGGCATTTTATCCATCGATGAGGTAAATATATTACTATTTTTGATTGGACAATCAGCCAAAAGGCAAAACTTACATCTAGAAATTTAGTCGTTACCTACTTGAAAAATCTATCTCTTTGAAAGAACGGTTAGCAATAATAATTAGTAGTTACGGTAGATATCTTCTCAGATATCTTAGGGCCTAGCAAACCAAGTCAATAGGATGTCTAACAGAAGTAGTGACAGGTACATTTGTTTAGATTGTAAAGACCACTTTACTCACAGCTACATCAGTACACTTACAGCGCAGAAGGTATGGTTACTACAAACTGAGCTGTGACAGCTGTCAGTGTCAGATGTAGCCTCTGCGTGCACACCCTACGTGGCAAGAGAAAAGTTCGCACCTAATAAATTGAAATGTAGATTGAATCTTTGCGCCAGTTCAGCCCTATTCCACTACATACACAGAGAACGGGTGCACATCTAACGCGGATCAGGCGCGTATTTATTCCATTGGAATCGAAATGGACGACAACGCATGTTTTGTTTTGCATATAGTCGAAATATAACCGCGCCTGAACCGCACCTCAAACGCGCCCATCCTGTGTCTGTGTTGCACTTGATTTTGTCACCTTATTACCGAGGCAACAATTACGTGGTGACACCAGCTGCTCATATGTTTTAATTTAAAAAACCTTGTAAGTTAACAATAACAATTTCTTGCGGAAAAAACCTCATTAAATACATTACACAAGTCACAAAGCTGAGCAAAAACTGACCGAGAAACCGCTCTGATAAAACAAATGCATATTGTAATAACAAAGTGTAGTAATGGCTATTTGCAATGATAATGAGCTGCTATTCCAGACCGCTTCCTGCCACGCTTATGCTGCCCATTGTTAACCGTACATGCCACTGGCGTTCAGGCATTTAACCATTTTTCCGACACCTGCGTCTCGCTTCAGCGCGGTCTTGCAAATTTCATCCAGCTTAAAAATTGAATTTGAAGAATATTTAAAAAGACAGCTTAAAAAGCTCTCTGCAATAGAATTTTGAAGTGCAGCCGTATAAGCGTAAGTCAGAACTATTTAATGGGTAATTCATCGTTTTGCGCCTCTCAGGTTCAAATGCCGCTTTTATTCATAAAGTCAGGTTAAAAGGTACGTAGTTTTTCGTATCTGTACTATTTTTACGAGCTCAAATGAAAAGGTTTACAAAAGATTTTCGTCACTTTATTCATTTATTTAATGGGTTTTTTTATTGTTTGAAATTCTTTGTTTACACGGACGCAGTAACATCCGAAAGCGTGGATGTGGCAAATTTTTACACTGACGAAATGCGACACACTTGAAAAAAAACTACAGGCCGTAGAGGTCTTAGTGAAGGGCTCGTTCGGGGAAGTACTACCACCTATTGCCTATTTCTGTCGTCAAGCAGCTTGGTGTGTTCCGGTTTGAAGGATGTGGGTGCCGGTGTAATTACAGACACATGAGGCTTAATACCTGTACCTGCCACAGGTTGATGGACGCAGAGTAGCGCTATGTGGGGCACGTTAACGAGCGTGACCTGCAAGGCAATGCTTTGTTATAGGTAATGGTAACCACTTAACATCAAGTTGGTCATCTGCTTGTTCCATCAGTAAATCACTTAAAAAAACTTGTAGCAGTGGACATATTTTGATTGATAAAGATGCTTTCGCCTTTAACTAATTTATAAAGCTACAATTCGACTTGCCGTTTAAAGGTGTACATGAAAGAGCTTTCCAAAGGTCTCAGTACCTAATTTAATGTTACACGACAAAATACGGCAGTTAACCCAGTTTTTACCGTTGTATTTCCCATGATTGGTTACTTTGGGTTGTTCGACGAATTCGGTGCTGGTTTCACGTTTATATTTTTTGTTTTCTATTTGCTTGGGCTTAATAATAAGCCGTGGAAATATTTTTAGATTCAAATATTGTTTTCTCTCTATTACCTCACTCTTTTAGTAAACATGTTGCTTTGATAACCTTAATTACTCACTTCATCAGCATAAACAAACAAGTCCGTCGTTGGACATAGACCTACCTCATATTGGTCTACCTACCTCTGTAGAAGTGTTTCCATAGTCACCACGCTTGACAGGCGGATTTGTATACACAGTATTACTGTTATGCCTATTTCCTGGTGGGTTCTCTTAGATAACCCACCAGGAAATAGGTAGAATAAGTAGGGTGCTGACTAACATATTTTTAGGGCTCCGTACCCAAAATATAAAACGGAACCCTATTACTAAGACTCCGATGTCTGTCTGTCCGTCTGTCACCAGGCATCCGTCTGTCTCATGAACCGTGATAGTTAGAGAGTTGAAATTTTCACAGATGATGTATTTCTCTTGTTGTTATAACAACGTATATACAAAGCACAGAATAAAATAAATATTTAAGGGGGCTCTCATACAACAAACATGATTTTATTATAGATAATCAAATGGTACGGAACCCTTCGCGCACGAGCCCGACTCGTACTTGGCCGGTTTTTATAACAAACAAAGACCATCGCCATAGCCAAGGCTGATATCCATGAATATCTATAGATATGCCCTCAAAAACAGAAAAATTTCAATTGAAAATAATTCTTATCCTTAACAAGAAATTCTTTTAAATATATCATCACCAGATAATTAATAGGTTAGATTAATTATCAGGTGCTAATAATTTAAGTAATAGCTCTTAGATCCCTAATTAATTAATAATTTTGTTATCCAAGAATTCGGATTTTCTTGATTAACTGATATTGAAACGCCTTCATTAAATTAACAGAATCAGCACACTTTTTCTTACGTGATAATTAGTTAATTTACGTTAATTTACAAGCAGAAGTCAGTGAAAAACAAATGAATTGAATTACTAATTAACAGAAATGCTAAGTAAATGAGAACGGATCTCTGTTTTTTTAATTGTGTGGTGTTGAATTTGTAAAAAGAAAGGTTCATTTATGAATGAATAAAAACATGAACTCCCAACTGACCGACTCTTTGAAATAATACTAAGCTCTCTCTGGGAATATATGAAAAGTCAGCTAAAAACGAGGTTATCTCTGAAGTTGATTAACCGAAAAATTCGGATCTCATGTAAAGCATTCCTCGCTGTCTGCCCTCACGTAGGAAAGGGTTTCGCGAAAAACACGTTCGGAATCACAATTTCCTCCAACTCATCCGATCAATCCAAATGAAATTTTAATTAAATTTATACGTCCGTTTCAACCACTTGATTGCTACGAATCAATAACTTGAGGATTTAGATTGTGGAACTTGTACGAGGACAAAGAACTTTTTAGTAAGTACCATTAATAACCGTAGCTATTTTAAGAGTGCTTATTGATTTGTCTGAACAGCTACTAGAACGACTCCAAAGTTTTATCATGTTCGTTCCTCACTTAATCGGTAGAAAAAACATTCACATCAAGTACTACTGCTATATTATTTCAAATTGAAAAGTTTTCTCGTATCATGTAAAGTGCATGCTGCTGGAGATATTCAAAGCAAGCTTACGTTGGCTCCAACCTTGCACTCGGCTCAGTGCCAATTGCTTAAATTATTAGCTTGGGGTCTGGTAAAGAGAACAGCGTTCCCAGCGGTAAAGCAACTTACAAATTACAAGGTTTTCACTATAAGAAAGTTTGACCTTCTTAGTAAGCTACAATTGTTACATACAAATAAATAGCTTTACGTTGTAGATGTGATCATTATCTCCAGTTTCGTGTAGAGAAACATTTTAAAGCAATTCTCACGAGACTTTCCCTCGCTAAAATAAGCTAGAAATTCCAAGAAAAATGCGAAACTAAACATTTATCACTGGTTTTTCTCCAGAGAAAACATAAGAGTCTCTGTACAGGAGAGAATCCAACAAAAAGTGAATGAACGTGGACAGCACCATTGTGTTCCACGCAAGATTTATTGGAACAAACCGCTGCGCTGTGAATTAAAAGAAAATACGAGCAAAAACAAATGTGAAATTGCAAACGGTGACCACCAACAAACTGCCTCCAAATTGGTGCGCATCGAGAATTCTAATAAAGAAGAAAATTGGAAAATGGAACAGGTATTGGGACTGCTACTGCGGTTGCGTGTAACTGGATGACAATGAGCAATGTGCTTTGGTATTGGATTCGGGATACGTCATCGGGTTTTGGCTTTATTTTATTCATCGTTTTATTTTGAACTGGCGAAACGCGCGGATTTTAAGAGACTAAAGAAACAATACCTTCGATAGTTGTAATCTGTCTGGAGCTTTACGCCATGTTGAATGGTTAAAATAATACCATAAAAGTACATGTTTACATTTTTTTAGTTACATTTTTTTTAATACGAACCAATTATAAGTCTTGAGCAATAAGAATAGTAACTGCGCGTTTACACTATAAAATAATAAATGAATAAATACACCAAAGAATACATATACAATGGTTCATTTTGTGTATAGGTTTTATCAAAAAATGTTACTAAAACATTAACATTTAAATAAAAATGTACCTACATTCCTTATTACCTTCAATACCGATAATAGTAAAACTATCGCGCTTATAACCAAATTTATGTACCATCTCGCGAGCCACGTTATTGTGACCACGAATAAAATGTGCCAGAATCGTGCGCTCCACATGACCCGAGGGCACCATTACCTTCACACAATGCTTGTGTTCGAGCACATTTCAAATAAAATGCTATTTACGACTTCCTACTTTAGCATGCTACCCTGGTACACGAGGCTAACTACCGTATACTCAGACCTTACTGAGCATTTCTTACTTCTCGTCCAAGTAATTTACGAAATAGTTATTATACACAACAAAACACTAAGACGAATTCGTAATTACATTTGTAGTATTTTTGAAACTGAATATTATTATTGTGTTTGTGTTCGATTTTTGAATTTGATTATTTACCGATATTTCATGGCATGTGCCATATTCCACCCGTGGTTATGGCGCATACCACTCTACGAAGAAATATCGTGAAAAATTTGATAAAATCTAGTAGATCTATAGAATGACCTTACGTTGACATCTAATTTCCATCATTTTGTTGTCGTTTAAAACTAAAAAACCATACAATCTAGAAGGTTGTTATATTTTCATTAGTTTGCAAAAGTCGTGATACGTTTTCGTACTGAATCTCATAGCAATACGTGGCAGTCATTCGTAATTTTGTAAAACAAGCTTTCATCCCTTATACTACGTTTTCCCAATGATTGAATTTTCTCCCTGTTGGTATTGAATTTGTCCTCACATGGCTTTACGGTTTCATTATGATAGGATCGTATCGGTTCGCGTGTTGAGGGGAAACGGCAAAGCGTGATGAAAATGTATTGAATTGACCAAGTACCGTTAGGTAAAAATATACGTATTTTTTGTATAGTGGATTCAAGAATTCGTTTTCATCGAAAGGCAACAACTATTTTTTCTTCTATTACTTAGACATTAAAAGGATATAAATATATAAAATAGGCTAGATTGTTCATTTGCTGGCGTTTTTTATTATATCCACAGCATTACATCGGTTTGAATACCTCATAAATCATGGGTTGAAAAATTGCTGACGCGTTGAGAAAATTGCATAATATTGAGAACAAGAATTCTAGTGTATCAATGGTTTATAGACTGCGTGTATATTTGAAACGGCAAACTTTATTGTACTGCATTGAATTTGAATACCTATCGTTTTGAAACTTTTAAACTTCTACGCAATAGTTTGACAAACACAATGTTTATCCTGGCTGCGAACATTCAAAATTCAGATTTTTATAATTTGTGGTCATTTTTTACCCACTGTCATCTATCCCCAAACTACCAAACATAGTTTGTACTAAGGGAACCAACCAGATGACTGAGATTGAATATACGTATGTATATTTTTTTGTAAATACGTAATCAGATTACAATATAACACACAGACACATAACAAACATCTATGTTAAATGAAATCGAGTTGGATTGATTGTAAGCTAACGTCATAGGCCTAAATAAGTCCACTAGACTGGCTGCACATAGGCCTCCCCCTTGACTTGGCTTGGCATGCGGGTTGGTCTATTTTATTCTACTAACTAGCTGACCCGTGCCCACTTCGTTGGGCGGTAAACATTTTTACTTACAAATCTTAACTGAAGTAGTACTCGATGTCGCCAACAGATGGCGTTATCATCATCTTCCTGCCCTTATCCCACTTTATGTGGGGTCGGCACAACATGTTCTTTTCTTCCACTCCCCTCTATCAGCCGTCATATCTGTACTCACTCCTTTCTTATCCATGTCATCTTTCACACAATTCATCCATCTTTTCTTTGGTCTACCTCTACCCACATATCCATCAACATTGATGTTCATCGCTCTCAAGGTTAAATGACTTTCATCCCTCCTCATGACATGCCCATACCACGCTACCCTATTGCTCCTCAATTTTTCCGTCACTGGCGCTACTTTCAAACTACCCCTGATATACTCATTTCGTATCTTGTCCATTCTAGTAACTCCACATATCCATCTCAACATTCGCATCTCTGCCGCAAGTACCCTTCTTTCATTAGTCCCTTTAGTTGTCCAACACTCAGATCCATACAATACGACAGGTCTAATGATCATTTTGTAAACTTTCCCCCTAAGTTTAAGGGGCATTTTCGGATCACACGTGGTTCCTGAGACCTGTCGCCATTTCATCCATCCCGCATTTATTCTATTCTTTACGTCTCGGCCAATATCGCCGTCGCTCTGTATCAATGAGCCGAGGTACCAAAATCGGAACAAACTGGTGTATCCCTAATACACCATCTAAGGCTATTGGGATAAAATTGGATGGACCACCGAAGTCACAAAACAGATGCTCTGTTTTGGTTCTACTGATCTTCAGTCCGACACTCTCCAATTTATCCCACCATTTTCCTAGTCTGCTCTGGACCTCAAGCGCATCTTCTCCAACCAGAACAATGTCATCGGCAAACAGCATGCACCAGGGTGCTTCTTCCTGTATGTCTGATGTCAGAGCATCCATCACCAGGAAAAACAAATAAGGGCTCAAAGCCGACCCCTGATGCAAGCCTACACCCACATTGAACTTGGCGGTAACTCCGGCCTCAGACCGGACGTGAGTACTCGCTCGATCGTACATAGCTCGAATGAGCTGTATGTACTTCTCAGGCACTCCCTTAACTTTCATACTCCACCACAGAACCTCTCGGGGTACTCTATCATACGCCTTCTCAAGATCTATAAACACCATATGCAAATTTTTGTGTACTCGTCTGTGTTTCTCACAAAGTTGACGAAGCGCAAAGATGGCATCCATAGTCCCGCGCCCAGGCATGAATCCAAACTGGTTCTGTGATACCCCACTTTCTTCTCTCATCCGTCGCGCTACAACCTTTTCCCAAATTTTCATACTGTGTGACATGAGCTTTATTCCTCTATAGTTGTTACAATCCTGTACATCACCCTTGTTTTTGAAGATGGGCACCAGCGAGCTGTGGCACCATTCGTTAAAGAATAAAGCTAGCCACTTCCATCCATCCGCCAACAGATGGCGTTAATACGGCATAAAACGGCCGTTCGCAGTTTCGCCCGCGTGTCAGTTTTTTCCCGTTCACGTTATTTTTTCGGGATAAAAAGTAGCCTAAGTTACTCCTTGTTACATCAGCTATCTGCCAGTGAAAGTCCCGTCGAAATCGGTCCAGCCGTTCCAGAGATTACCCGGAACAAACAGACAGACAGACAGACAAAAATTAAAAAAAAATGCTATTTTGGTATATGTATCGCATATACATTCATATGCATGTAGTAAAAAGCGGTTATTTTAATATTACAAACAGACACTTCAATTTTATTTATTTTTATAGATTATTTTGTCACAATAAACACTGCACAAAATACTATATAGGTACGAATTTGTTTCGTGTATCAATTGACAAAAGCAAACTGCAAACATTAGAGTAGGTAACCGAAAATCCAAGAAAAAAAAACACTGACATTGACAGTTTGTTGTTGTTTCAACTTTTTTTAAATTTGATATGACTTGGAGTTAAATCCTTCAAGCCGTATTTAAAATAAGGATATGAAATAATAAAAACTTAAAATAATAAAACACTTTTGGTAACGCTGGTTTTGTTTGACTATTGTAATGACTTGAAAACTAATGCATTTTAAAGTAAAACAAATGAAATAATATCGCGAAGCCGACCAAATTGAACTATTCGATTTCGTTTTCTTTTTTTTTGTTTATCTGTGCTCCAACGCACACTGTTTTGATAGATATGATTGAATTTGAACTTTGTGCAGAGGTAATAAAGTGCAAATTGACTCTTTGACGTTAGGAACATACCTACATTGTTTAAACAACAGTGGGTGCTTGTAATTCAATATGAACTTTATGTAATAGCAATAAAGCTCGTTTTAGTTAGAAAACGTTTGTATGGGAAAAAGAAAAGGGCTGTTTTTAGGGGTTTTCCGGCAATTATTCGAATTTTTCTCGCCGTAAAAACCATCTTTGAACTTCAACAAACATTTTAAAAAAAGAATTGGCCAAATTGGTTCAGGCGTTGTTGAGTTATGCGTTCACGAACATTTTGCGATTCATTTTTATATTATAGATAGGATTAAAAATCACCGTGGGGTTCCAAGACAGTAGCGAAATTTGACAACATATACTGTGTCATTATACGTTTAATCAAATCTGAGCGGTTATATTTACCGCTTTATGAAATTAAACTTACCTGATTTATTGAAACGTGTTTCGCAAAGCAAATAAATAAATAAATTGACGACCGATGTGGCGCGGCGGGTGAATGTCCACCTGCGACGCAGCAGGTTGCGGGTTCGATTCCCGCCTTGGGATAAATATTTGTACGATCTGCAAATATTTATTTCGGGTGTTCTGGGTGTTTTCTATGTATAATAAAAAATATCTAAATAAGTAATGTATTGTATTAAGTATATCAGTCATCTAGTACCCATAACACAAGCTCTGCTTAGCTTGGGGCTAGATGATGCTGTGTGGATTGTCCAGCATTACTATATTATTATTATTATTCAATACTTGTGGAAATTTTTACGCAACGTCATTTAGCCCCAAATTAAGCATATAAATATAACAACATAAGAGCCTATTTAGATGACGCGAAGATTTCGCGCAGAAACTGCGGGGCGCCCACCAAGTATCGTCTCTATATTCTAGGTAACAATGTTCAAACTCTTTGAGCAGACTATGTTACGCGTTTACACGATGTGAAAGATTTCGCGCCGTGTAAACGTGGTTTCATTTTAGCCATGTCATTTCCTTAATTTACATAATTAGGTAAGTATTCAAGAAAACTTTGAAATACTAGGAACTTCCGCAATTCAATTCCTGAACGAGTACAGCGTGGGTTAAAGTTTGTTAAAAATAACTTAACGCGGACAAAGCTGCGAGCGTTTTCGCTTGTATTTGTGTAAAAGTGTCATAGTGTCACAGAATATAAGCGGCTATAAAAAAGCTTAGACAAGCTTGCCAATTTATCGCAATTGCACTGCAAAGGTAATTTACCTAATAGTTATCAACAAACGTATTACCTGACTGCGGCACATCAAAGATTACGATCTTGTTGAATAAATTAGTTCGCGTCATTACGAAGCGTGCCGTCGTTTATGTTTACGTACTCATTGTCGTGAATATTAAGTTGGGGTTTCATAATTACTATGATGCTCTTGGTAAATTGTTTGGTAGTCGACGAATTGGGTAGTTAGTAAACGAAAGAGAAGTTAATAATAGCGCAGTTTATTTCGCAATAGTTGGTATTTAATACGTGAAGCTCATCACTGCTGCTAGAATACTAACTGGTTTTCCTCGAGACGTTTTCCTAAATAAAAAAAATTCGATAGAAAAATTGGTGCAAAAACTGAATTCGAATCGACTGCTGAGGTCACTTCCACTAGACCACAACTGCTTTTTCCAGCGATATAATTATGTGAATATAACTGCGTAGCTACCTTTATCTTTTTTATTTTTTTTCTCAAAAAGAAGGTTTTTTACAATGTTGGTTAGTGGTTATCATGAAACCTTATAAGGTTTGTGTGGATGTTAACACTGACTTGAGCTGTTACGCCATCCAAACATTACAATCAATGAATATTCTGATACAAACTGAAAGTGACCTAGTTATATAAATAACAAAATAATACTTTGGGATTTTTTTCCAATATAGGTACTTTTACTGCTGAATGTACCTACCCCATTACTTTTATCTCTATTATTACAACATCTACAAAGGAAAACATACCAACCCCATGCTCGTTCGGATAATGCGACGGTGACGTAGCGATTTCATGGCGTACCTAAGATCGATTTCGTAAAGTGCGTGTCACCATCTCGGCTGTGTGAATTTAACTGAATCTCATTTCTAATATACAAGTTTTTATCATCATCATACTTTTATCATCACCAACATATTCTTATCATCATCATCATTAACAAGAATTAAGTAGTTCAATACTAAACATAAGGCCTCCTCTTTACGTTTCTAAGAAAAACTATTTTGAGCTTTTTCCATTCAACGATTTTCCGCGTTTCTAACAATGGTTGTTCCACCAGGTAGGGAACATCTTAGTTTTATTTTCCAGTTCGTTTGAACCTTTACTCCCCATACCCTTCTAGAAATAATAAATAAAATAAATAAATAAATAATGTTGAACAATCCACACATAATCTAGCCCCAAGCTAAGCAGAGCTTGTGTTATGGGTACTAGATGACTGATATATTTAATACAATACATAGATATTTTTTTTATGCATAGAAAATACCCAGAACACCCTAAATAAATATTTGCAGATCTTACAAACATTTATCCCAAGGCGGGAATCGAACCCGCAACCTCCTGCGTCGCAGGCGGACACTCGCACGCCGCGCCTTATCGGTCGTCAGAAGAACTTGAACCAGAATGAACCTGGAAACGTATAAGGGAGGCTTATGTCTAGCAGTAGACTTATAGAGGGTAATTTATGATGATGATAATTATTGTTAGAACATTAGTTTAGATAATTTAAGTTACAAAACATAGATCCGCCTTTAAAATCATAGCAAAAAAGGTAAAAAAATAAATTTTCGCCAAATGAAAATGCTCCATAAAAAAGACAAATGCCGCAAACACATTAGCGGAAGAGAAATTTGCGGGATAAACAGGATGAGTGTATATACAGGTCGTAAGAAGACAGCTCCTGCAAAGTTTAATCATTCCCTGCAACAGCGTATGAAATTTTTAAAATATTATTTTCAAAACATAGCTTCACCATCTTTACTATTTGCGTGTCCACTTAATTGAGAATAGGCCTGCCACATACATTTCCAGCAAAAATATTTTGTGCGTTTTCTATCCACCGACTTCCCATAAAATTTTCAATTGGTTTTGTGTTAATTTGGTCTAATACGTAATTTGTAATTCAGTCCCTCATCAAAACGGTAACATTATAAGTACAGCCTGGAAATATGATATTTGATATAGATTGTCTCATATACAGACAGTCGAAAATAATTACTTTTTTTCTGTGGAGCTCAATTTATACCAATTGTAAGAATCTTTGTCCTGACCGATTAACTGATTGACTGACTGACTTATAGACAACGCACAGACTAAACCACTGATTGTAGACACTTGAAATTTCCAGGGTATATTTGTCTTGGTACGTAGAGGTTTTAACATCCACACAAAGGTTTCACGATGTTCTACTAACCAACATTGTAATAAACCTTCTTTTTGATCTATAATATAAAAATGAATCGCAAAATGTTCGTGAACGCATAACTCAACAACGCCTGAACCAATTTGGCCAATTCTTTTTTTAAAATGTTTGTTGAAGTTCAAAGATGGTTTTTACGAAGAGAAAAATTCGAATAATTGCCGGAAAACCCCTAAAAACAGCCCTTTTCTTTTTCCCATACAAACGTTTTCTAACTAAAACGAGCTTTATTGCTATAACATAAAGTTCATATTGAATTACAAGCACCCACTGTTGTTTAAACAATGTAGGTATGTTCCTAACGTCAAAGAGTCAATTTGCACTTTATTACCTCTGCACAAAGTTCAAATTCAATCATATCTATCAAAACAGTGTGTGTTGGAGCACAGATAAACAAAAAAAGAAAACGAAACCGAATAGTTCAATTTGGTCGGCTTCGCGATATTATTTCATTTGTTTTACTTTAAAATGCATTAGTTTTCAAGTCATTACAATAGTCAAACAAAACCAGCGTTACCAAAAGTGTTTTATTATTTTAAGTTTTTATTATTTCATATCCTTATTTTAAATACGGCTTGAAGGATTTAACTCCAAGTCATATCAAATTTAAAAAAAGTTGAAACAACAACAAACTGTCAATGTCAGTGTTTTTTTTTCTTGGATTTTCGGTTACCTACTCTAATGTTTGCAGTTTGCTTTTGTCAATTGATACACGAAACAAATTCGTACCTATATAGTATTTTGTGCAGTGTTTATTGTGACAAAATAATCTATAAAAATAAATAAAATTGAAGTGTCTGTTTGTAATATTAAAATAACCGCTTTTTACTACATGCATATGAATGTATATGCGATACATATACCAAAATAGCATTTTTTTTTAAATTTTGTCTGTCTGTCTGTCTGTTTGTTCCGGGTAATCTCTGGAACGGCTGGACCGATTTCGACGGGACTTTCACTGGCAGATAGCTGATGTAACAAGGAGTAACTTAGGCTACTTTTTATCCCGAAAAAATAACGTGAACGGGAAAAAACTGACACGCGGGCGAAACTGCGAACGGCCGTTTTATGCCGTATTAACGCCATCTGTTGGCGGATGGATGGAAGTGGCTATCTTTATTCTTTAACGAATGGTGCCACAGCTCGCTGGTGCCCATCTTCAAAAACAAGGGTGATGTACAGGATTGTAACAACTATAGAGGAATAAAGCTCATGTCACACAGTATGAAAATTTGGGAAAAGGTTGTAGCGCGACGGATGAGAGAAGAAAGTGGGGTATCACAGAACCAGTTTGGATTCATGCCTGGGCGCGGGACTATGGATGCCATCTTTGCGCTTCGTCAACTTTGTGAGAAACACAGACGAGTACACAAAAATTTGCATATGGTGTTTATAGATCTTGAGAAGGCGTATGATAGAGTACCCCGAGAGGTTCTGTGGTGGAGTATGAAAGTTAAGGGAGTGCCTGAGAAGTACATACAGCTCATTCGAGCTATGTACGATCGAGCGAGTACTCACGTCCGGTCTGAGGCCGGAGTTACCGCCAAGTTCAATGTGGGTGTAGGCTTGCATCAGGGGTCGGCTTTGAGCCCTTATTTGTTTTTCCTGGTGATGGATGCTCTGACATCAGACATACAGGAAGAAGCACCCTGGTGCATGCTGTTTGCCGATGACATTGTTCTGGTTGGAGAAGATGCGCTTGAGGTCCAGAGCAGACTAGGAAAATGGTGGGATAAATTGGAGAGTGTCGGACTGAAGATCAGTAGAACCAAAACAGAGCATCTGTTTTGTGACTTCGGTGGTCCATCCAATTTTATCCCAATAGCCTTAGATGGTGTATTAGGGATACACCAGTTTGTTCCGATTTCGGTACCTCGGCTCATTGATACAGAGCGACGGCGATATTGGCCGAGACGTAAAGAATAGAATAAATGCGGGATGGATGAAATGGCGACAGGTCTCAGGAACCACGTGTGATCCGAAAATGCCCCTTAAACTTAGGGGGAAAGTTTACAAAATGATCATTAGACCTGTCGTATTGTATGGATCTGAGTGTTGGACAACTAAAGGGACTAATGAAAGAAGGGTACTTGCGGCAGAGATGCGAATGTTGAGATGGATATGTGGAGTTACTAGAATGGACAAGATACGAAATGAGTATATCAGGGGTAGCTTGAAAGTAGCGCCAGTGACGGAAAAATTGAGGAGCAATAGGGTAGCGTGGTATGGGCATGTCATGAGGAGGGATGAAAGTCATTTAACCTTGAGAGCGATGAACATCAATGTTGATGGATATGTGGGTAGAGGTAGACCAAAGAAAAGATGGATGAATTGTGTGAAAGATGACATGGATAAGAAAGGAGTGAGTACAGATATGACGGCTGATAGAGGGGAGTGGAAGAAAAGAACATGTTGTGCCGACCCCACATAAAGTGGGATAAGGGCAGGAAGATGATGATAACGCCATCTGTTGGCGACATCGAGTACTACTTCAGTTAAGATTTGTAAGTAAAAATGTTTACCGCCCAACGAAGTGGGCACGGGTCAGCTAGTAAATAAATAAAAAAAACAAGTGCACTAAAACTGGAATCCCTGAAATTCAACTCCTGAACGAGTAGGTACAGTAGGGGTTGAAGTTTGTATGAAAATAACTTCACGCGCGCAAAGTCACGCGCGTTTTGATTATAGTAATAATAATATAAACAATGCTGTGTTCAGCATTATTTATCACACAGCATCATCTAGCCCCAAGCTAAGCAGAGCTTGTGTTATGGGAACTAGATGACTATCAGTCATACTTAATACAATATATTACATACATAGATATTTTTTTTTTATTATGCATAGAAAATACCCAGAACACCCGGAATAAATATTTGCAGATCGTACAAACATTTATCCCAAGGCGGGAATCGAACCCGCAACCTCCTGCGTCGCAGGCGGACATTCACCCACCGCGCCACATTGGTCGTCTAATTTAATTATTATTTAACTCGTGGTCTGAAGGTCCAGCTTAGTTGTTCGGGAGTGGCCGTTTTGCACCCTGTATATTGTAATCTTCATCAATCTCCTTAAACCCTGCAGTAAAATATAACGACATCGCATAAATGCGCGCAATCAAACCGTAAATTATCAATTCAAAGCAGTATACCGTAATGTGGCATGAAGTAATGTGAAAAAGAAAAAATATATTTAACATGCTGCAATGGTAGTAGAGGATGGGAGCAAGGAGAGGAATGGGTGATTTGTGTGAAAGATGACATGGATAAGAAAAGAGTACAGATATGACGGCTGATAGAGGGGAGTAGAAGAAGAGAACATGTTGTACCGACCCCAGATAAAGTGAATGTTACTGCTGGTGGAACAAGCGTATGGCTCACCTGATGTTAAGTGGTAACTACCACCAACAAAGCATTGCATTGTAGGTAACGCACGTTAGGTACGTGCCCTACGATGAACTACCGTACGTCTGGCCTGCCACTAACCTGAGGCACACTGGTGTTAAGCCTCAAATGTGATCAAACGGTGCATTTAGAAAAAAAGAAATTGTGTACAAGTATAATACCCAGGCAACCGTAAGTTTTTTTTAATTGGCCTCACAAATTATTTAGTAGCAGGTATGTTGTCTGCGCTAAAGGTTTTGGGTTCGATACCTACTGACGACAAATATTTGTGTGGTGAACAAAGATGTTGGTTCTTTGTCAGGGTGTTATTTAATGCTAAGTATGTATGTACAAAAAAATTTAAATAATTATTTCAGTTATCTGGTTTCCATAGTATAAGCATTGCTTAGTTTGGGACTAGAGGGCGCTATGTGCATGTGTGCCAAAGTTTATTTAATTATTTATAGAATTCTGCACACAAAATTCAGTGCTCCAGTTGTTCAATCGATGCTTTACCGTACATTTTCACAAGCATTTCATTTTCCTGCCAGTCAAGTAAAACCGGCCTCTATAATTTCAAGAAAATATCTACTATTACTGATTTCGATTATTGCCTCGGAAACTAGGGGTCAATACCGGTATAACGATAAGCAAAGCTTAGTATTTTGGAAGGTTTTCCATTACTGGTGATTAGTAATCAGCACTAATTTATTATATTCTGTACAGCTCGGATATAATTAACGCCATAACTCACTGTAAGTATCATCTGTATGCAGATGACTTGCAACTGCATCTCTCATTCCCACCCTCAGATCTTGCTGATGCTGTAAGCAAAATTAATTCAGATTTAGTTCGGATATCTGGATGGTCGAGAAATAACTCATTAATCATTAATCCAAAAAAGAGCAAGCTCATGTTCGTAGGCACTAAACAGAAATTAAACAAGTTGCAAACTAGTACAGTAGGTATAATGGTTGATGGAATCGCTGTGGAGTGTGTCTCTGAGACTAAAAATCTAGGGTTGTTAATGGATAGCCACTTGCGTTTTGAAGATCATGTTGCTGAAAGTGTACGTAACTGTTTTTATCGGCTCAGGCTACTTTACAAAATTCAGCCATTTCTCAGTGAAGACGTAAAGATCAGCCTTTGCGAAAGTATTATTCTTTCAAAATTAAATTACTGTGATGTTGTCTATGGGCCTTGTCTGTTAGGTAGAACAGTAAAACTTATACAGCGAGTTCAAAATGCGTGTGCTCGATTTTGTTTCCATGTTCCTCCACGATCTCACATCACTCCTTTTTTGAACTCTTCAAGCTTACTAAAAATGGAGGCTCGCAGAAGGCTCCACCTTGCAGTGCTTCTCTTCGGGGTAATAAATAGTCAACAACCAAAATACTTATTTGATAGGTTGAAGTGGGCACGTACTCAGTCTAGATATCCTAGTAGAGCGTGTACCTATGTGTTTGAAGTACCGAAGCACAGATCCATGGCATTTCGTGGATCTTACAAATTTGCTTCTTCTCGTTGTTGGAACGATCTGCCACCACCTATGCGTGCTCTGAAAACAGTGCATGTCTTTAGGAAAGTCCTCAGGAGGCATCTGCTTAGCGAACAATGTGGGAACACATAGGTAGCCAAACTATCTCGCCCGTACTCGGATAGGTAGGTATATCCTGGGAGGATTCTGTCGCTGTTCCATAGTGAATGATCACTGATCACAAGTCACACTACCACAACGCGACACACACTTGCTCCGAAACAACTGCATTGCCACAGCCGCCACAACACAGACTTAAACTCCGCTTTGTATGCATTTTCACTTTTAACTTTTAAAATAAATTTAAATTTCAAGTTTTCAACACACACCTCGACATAGGTAACACTTTTACCGGAGAAAAACGACAGCGTCGCCATCTTCCGTCTGGTCTGAGATATAAGAGGAACCAGCCCCCTGGTCATGTAATTCTGAAACATCAAAATCCGGTCGCGTGTGTCAAATATGACAGATTTGCTATAGAAAATCTGTCAAGTTTGACACTTGCAACAGGATTCCAACAGCTCTTACACAATTACCCCTCTGAGCGAAACTCAAGAACATCAAAACGATGTATGAAATTTAGTTATTGTTTTTTATTTTTCTAATTCCTTTTTTTCATTTAGTTTTAAGTTTATTTTCTAGGCATAATACTATCAGTGTTGTTAGTGTAGAAGTTTTATTAGGTAGGTATTTCTTTATTTTATGCTGTTTCTTTTTATTATTATTTATTGTAAAAGTTTTTTCGATGTTCGTGTCCTCACTTGCATCGGCCCCGTCTGAAAACCAGCGCTGCATCAACCTCAGCAAGATTGATGCAGCATTTATGCTGAGACAGGGACCAATTTGGCCCACTAATTATTATTTTGTATTGTAGTTTATAAGTACCTAGATGTTTTAATTTTATTTCACTTTTTCTTTTGTTTATTTGTATTTTCTTTTGGGGCCAAATAAATGAATTTTCTTTCTTTCTTCTTTCTTTCACTAATGGATGTCGTGTGCCGCATCGCTTTATATTATGTCACATAGTAGTGACACCTTAGATTTTATGTGTCGAGCAATTCATTAGAAGTTTTACTATGTTGTGAACGTTTTTATTTAAGTTTTATTTTACTATCTAGTAACAAGCGACGACCGAATGTCTGCCGGTGATGCAGAAGGTTGCGGGTTCGATTCCCGCCTGGGGATAAATGTTTGTACGATCTGCAAGTATTTAATCCGGGTGTTCTGGGTATTTTCTATGCGTAATAAAAAATATCGATGTATGTAATGTATTGTATTAAGTATATCAGTCATCTAGTACCCATAACACAAGCTCTGCTTAGCTTGGGGCTAGATGAAGAAAAAAAAACTTCTCAACCAACTTCATTAAACGAGCAGGTTCTCAATTAGGTGTTTGTTTTTGTTTAGTACCTCAGAACTCCGTTATTTATAAACAGTATTACTCATAGATATGAGATGGTAATGGTTTGAACATTGTTTGTCTTTTGACAGGTTTTAAAAATTAATGCTATTAGTGTTAAAAGGTTTGATTTAAAGACGACCGATGTGGCGCGGCGGGCGAATGTCCGCTTGCGACGCAGGAGGTTGCGGGTTCGATTTCCGCCTTGGGATAAATGTTTATACGATCTGTAAATATTTATTCCGGGTGTTCTGGGTGTTTCTTCTGGGTGTTCTTGCCGGTTCTTCTAGGCTTGGTCGCGAGGAACTGGCGCTTAGATTCACCTAGATTTAAGACGTTTCAAGATGATCCCTGCGAATATTACTGAATAAATGATTTTTGACTTTGACTTTGACTTTGACACATGAGGCTTAACACCTGTATGCCTCAGGTTGATGAACGCTGAAGTGCATCGTAGGGCATGTTCCTCACGAGTGTGACCTTTAAGGTAATACCTACTTTGTCATAGGCAATGGTAACCAACCACTTAATATTAGGTGCCATCTGCGTGTTTCATCAGCAAGTTATTTATAAAAAAACAGAATAATAGTGACAATTTTCATTTGTTGGATCTTTGCTCATTTTAGAAGGTAGATATTTTATGTTTGTCATCTGCTTTTCTACGACTACCGTCGTTTTGGATGGTTCGCCGATGCATTGCGCGCCCTCTACGCGAGCGCATCGACAGTTGGCTTGTGCGACTGCTTCAAATCAGCCGCGTTTTCATCATTTTTAGAAACTATTCCGTGGATAGACAAGATTAACTCTATTTCAACCACTGCCGTGCAGTATTCATTGTGTGAGACGTTCTCGCAGTGCTGTGCCAATTTTGATAGTGCTTTCGGAAACCCCTTGCGACATTGCGCCACTCCACCAGGATCCTTGCCGTGCAGAGCCCTCGTGAAGAAACGTACGTGTGGAAGTGTGAGGTAGGTGATAGACTGAATTATCTGCCTTATTCCGAGCAAAGGTTATAGGTACCTAGGTACTTTCATGTTGTTGCAGCTATATTAAATTAATTATTCGTCCTTCGAAATATAAAAAATAGAATCAAATTATTACCAGCATCTACAGTCATACTCAACATCATTAATAAAATGGTCTCACTTTATATTTGTCATGCATAGAACTGTGTAAATATTTATATTTGCTAAACATTTACGCCATCACACTCATACTTGCGCTATCAAAGCTATAAGCTATCAAATTTTCCCCTCGAAACGCCTTCAAGAGTTCCTACGAGGAGAGGCAATTTCCTTAAGCTGAATTTCATGAGCAATATACTCGCTCCTACTTCACATATCACGTTGTTTTTGTATCTCGCCGCGTTTGTTAGAATTTCTTTTAATAAAGTAAAGAATGGTAAAGCATTTTAAACTTTGCAGTTTTTGTGCTTAGGTGTAAGCGTGGAACAGAATTTACGGTTTTTGTATTTTTCTTAAAGTTTTTATTTTATTATAGTTAGTAGTTAGAGATCTTAGTAAAGGGCTCGTCCTGGGAAGTACTACCACCATACCTATTTCTGCCGCCAAGCAGTTTGCTGTGTTCCGGTTTAAAAGATATGGGTGCCGGTGTAATTACAGGCACACGACGCTTAACACATACATAATCACATATACCAAGTCACGCTCGTTAAGAAGTGTATAAGAGTCTTATAATTGGCGTAGAATCATAATCTTTGTCTTTACTTATAGCCTTAATGTATTCTTACGTAGGTACATTTTACGTACATAAAACTCTAGATAAAAAAATGACTGCCTAAACAAAATAATTGACTGTAAATTAGGTTCCACTCACTTAGTGACTAAGTCTTCAATTTCAACTAAGAATCTTAACTTTTACGAGGTCTTCGTATCTCCATAATAATCTGCTTGATCATGACGCACCAAGAGGTATTGAAGTTATCCTATAAATATAAAAGTTAAGACGCTGTTAGTGTTGCCAGTTGGGTTTAGCCGGACTTATGGTAGCATACTTTAGATAGAGTATCAAGCTTAGCCTAGACTGATGACGCTCCTGTTATTTAACTTCTACTGAGGTTAAACCAATACGTTTTATGGTACGGATAAAATAGAATTTCAGAAACTAAAACTAAACACTAAAAAGATGAAATTATAAGTTCAACAGTTCAGAAGTTTGCATTACATGCTTGTTACATTATATCTTGTCGGAAGTAAATACAACCAAATTGAAAGTGTAAATTGAATACCAAAGTGAAATACCAACTAATATTTGTTTATAAAAACACAAAAGATATGATCGTTTTGTCGCATGTTTTATCTATGATGGTCGGTTCGAGGTCAAACATTTGCGTGATGAACAAATATGTTTGTTTTCTGTCTGGATGTCATAGTGTATTCTAAGTACTTAAGTAAGTATTTACAAAAAACGTACATAAATATTCTATCAATCATCTGATTCCATACCATACATTTTCTCAATTTGCGGCTAGATAGAATTGTGTAAAAATGTCTACAAATACTTTTTTTTACAATGTAACAATTTAATGTTAATGTGTAACATTGTATTATGTATTTACAAGCTTAGCTTGGCAATACCGTGGCCCTTAGGTCACCTTTACCGAATCTAGAACATAACCTTCGTGTTATTGCTTGGTTTTCGTCACGTTTCCGTTTCATTCTTTATTACCTAGCTATGTAATAAAACAATTGCTTATAGTACATTTATACCTATAATTTTAAGTTCTAACAGCCAATAAAATACGGCTGTGAAAAATGGATTAATAATAATTAGTTAACCAATTTTCTTCAAGGCCATGTCAAGCAAATCAATAATTACTCATAATAACGTACCTAACAAATGTATACCTTATACTAGATAAAAACTAAAAGTACTAAAAGGTTTGAGACTTTAATAAGGTGTAATTATTGAAAAAGCTATTATGTCAGCAGAAATCTGATGCAGGTTCTGATTATTGATCTCGCGGGTCAATAAGACACTTAGGCTATTCTCGTTTTATCATAATATCAGTATTTTTAGGAGATGGCGTATATAAATGTATAAAAGAGCTTACACAAACGACTTTATTCAAGATCCAGCAGGTCTACTCTGGAAAACGAGAAATAAAGTTTCATATTGTCGTTTTGAATTTCACTGCGGGGCCTCAGTAACCCATTTCACAGTCCAGTTGTCGCTATTTGGTATGCCGCGCAGTGAAACTTAAAATGATAACACGAAACATCGTCGTTTTTAAGAGTAGTCTTACTGTATCAAGCACCAATCTGACAAAATATGCGGTTTGTTACATCGGATACGATTTTATTCGGCGGTAGTGTTCAGAAGCGTGTTTACACACACAACAATATTCCGAATCACACACCTTGACCTGATGAAACTCCAATAGCTTCGGATTCGTTAAAAATGTAAGTATAGTGTGAGCGCTTTGGCAGACAAAATCGATCTGTGAATTTAGTGTGAGTGAGCCTTCTGATACAACTGCTGATTTAATCTTTACTCAAAATAATCAAGCTCACTTTATCCTGATTAAGCAATAACGAGACATAACGACTACAGTTGTGTTATGATTGGCTTAAATGTAATAAAATCTTAATTGAAGTTTCTGAACCAATTATCAGAATATAAAGTATTTTTAATTGGTCTGACTTCTAACAGATTCCAAAGTCAACATAAAAAAGACTTTATTTTTTAAAATCACAAAGATTAAATTGGAACGTCTTGTGTCTAAAACAACTGGCAACGTTCTTGGTACAGTATGCCTACTGGCTTGATTGCCTAGCATTTTTAGACTTCAATCAGTTTTTGTTGTATCGTGGTATTGACAGGTGCGCGGGTATAGATATAATAACATCGATATAATTACAGTACAAGATACCTATTTATGTCTGTCTATCTGTACTAAGACGGCATCAACTAAACTCCATCTTGTTCTGCCAAATGAAAATTTCAATTGCAAACTTTTGTCTTATCTGTGTCTTTTATCTACTTTTAACATGTGCACCAATAGTGCAAGTATATATTGTCAAGTGAGACGTTTAGTTTGCACATCTAAGCCTGGCTGAACGAAGGATTTTAAGCCATTTTCATCCACCGACTTCCCACAATCCTAACAATGTCGTGTCAGTCTATCGGGTGGCACGTCCAACGCTTTGTCTTCCGGTTTGTGATTGCTTCGAGCTTTTCCCCAGCTGTGGTCGGTTATGTTTGCTCATTGCCACTTCTACTTGCTGATTTTTAGGGCTATATCGGTAACTTTAGTACTTTGACGTATCTCCTCATTTTTTATTCTATCACGCAGTGAAATTCTCATCATCTTTAATATGTGGCTGACGTAGGGCTATAGTAAAACCATTTAAACTTTTTGACATGTGATTTTCTAAATTAAGATACAATGTATACGCAACGCTGCTTAAATGCTTATCCGGCTTTAAGATTTCTTCGTCACGACACTATTCGGGGCACTGATTTGATGGAATCTTGCTGCAGGATCATGGTTCGTTAACTTTCATTCCCAGTAACTGAGTTATGTAAGTAAGGGGGACGGAACTTCAAATCAGCTCTTTTAGGCAGAAAACCTAAAGTTATGTTTCTGTGCAATAAACTGATATAGATACGTAAATTATGTGCAAACATAAATAAATTGTTTAGGCGAAACTTGTGTGTGGTAAATTACTGTACTTTTGTAGCAGGTGTCTTCGCCCATTTAATGCGAGCCACCTCTAAATAATTGTGCAATTTCGTTCTGGAGTTGACAGTTTTAGTACTAGCTTAAAGAAAAACTTTAGTTTGGCCATTTGTTAGGTTTCTATTTCAGAAGATACTTACCTTTTATTATCAACAGCTACAAAATATCGTTGGATTGTTTTTATGTATTAATTTTCGTATTGTTACTTTTTTGAGGCTGCCTCGATTGGTACGACATGTAGCTCTGCTTACTGTGATTTATCCTTCTTAGGTCACTCATTAGTGTGATGAACATAATATGACTCTGTTTTTTGGTTTTTATAAAGAACCAATTATAAATAATATATAATATATATTTAGGTGTGCAATGTTGGTATTTAAAAAAAAGTCTTATTTACCTGTCACGTATGAAATACCAACTAGTACAAAAGATGTATTTGCCAAAGTAGGTAACACTTAATTAACTGGTAGAAAATGTTGTCTCTTTTTGTAAGCTTTGTTTATTGCTATAAAGAATAAATAAAATCAAACCGTTCTTAGTTAACTAGTAATCTGATTAGGTTCCGCAAGCTAGCTGTTATTTTAATAAGCACAATATCTGGTCATACAATATGGCTGTAACATAGCTCGTTCTTGTATTTCACATATTGAAGAGTGCTATCTAAATGCCTGAAACTGCCAATAGCGACACAAACAATAGCGAACTCATAGATATAGTAAGCATAGAGGAGGCGACGTCGATGCAGGCCAAGTCGGCATTCACAAAAATGGGTCACTTGTCATTGACGCCGCAGTTTCATGGACGTAGGTACTCGTATAATATGCCACCACTTTTGTAAAGATTTTCTTTCATGGTATCGTTATACCTGTTTATAATAAGGTGTTCGTTTAAAAAATCACAGTAAGTGAACACGTTTCTTCTTAAATTTAAATCAGGTTTAAAGCTCTACAGTCTTCATAAAACTACTTTAAAGTGATTCACATCAGCATCAGCCTGTAGAAGTCTCCTGGACCAAGGCCCCCCTACGTGTTTCCATCCATCACCGACTTCCCGCGATACTTGCAATACCATCAGCCACTCAGTTTGGAGCGCGTTATTTGCTTCGTCTTTCGGTTTGTGGTTGTTGTTTGAAAACCTGTATTTCCCAGCGGCTATCAGCCTTATAGGTCACGTTCGTCAAGAACGTACCCTACAATGCACTGACTGCTCAATGTCCATTAACCTAAGGCTTAGAGTTGTTATGCCTCGTGTGTCTGTAATTTCATTTACTTTAATGCGTTGATGTGCTTGTGATTGCTTAGATACGACAGTTAAACCCATATGTAGATAAAAATATGATAGAATACATATTCTTACCTACTACAAGTGACCTTAGTTTTTCAAAAATTGAATGTTTCACCGTTGCATAAACTATGGGGAACTTCACGCTTATTTGCATCTTTTATACCCCTTACCATCGCTCACATCCAATTATAGGAACAATATGTTCCCCTTTAGTGTCGTAGCTAAAAATAAACGCGATCTGAGCCACGGCTGGGTCCCATATTTTAGAAGTTCCCATTTGGGATGAACCTAAATCTCGCTATCGTTGGCTCTCGTCCCAGCTTGGTCGCACAAGAACGCTTTATACTTTTTAGGCCTTATGTCTAGGTATTAAAGACTGCATTAAATAATTTTTTGTAAGGCCACTGCACTGTAACCTTTCGAAGACAAGCTTGACTTTAATTCAACTTCCCCTTTTTTCCCCTTGAAAGGATTATTTATTAATGGCCTTTATGACTAAAAATACCTACATAAGGTGATTGACATACCTATTTTGTTCTGTGTCTGGTTGCTATAAGGTTATTAGACAGTATGTAATTACTAAACGAAAAAAGCCTTCTATCAGCAATCATGTTCCCATATTACAAGTTTGGCGTTGTGTGACAAAAAAAAAATACTATGGTAAGGTGTAGGATAACAGGCGCAAAAGTAAATAAGTACAGTCAGCGTGAAAAGTAAATTATGAATTCAATTCAAATTCAAGATATTTTATATCGGAGTATATTTTTGTCTAGATTTTGCAAGTATTGTCTCTCTCGGTTTGCATTGGTTCAAGATGAAATCTTTCACCTTAAAAACTGTTGATCGTAATATTTTTGCCGCTAACTGTACAAAGCAAAAAGTATTTTGTGAACCATCCATTTATAAGCTATGCCTACGTTGAGGCTAGACGATGTTTTAAAAAAATTACCATTGTATCTAATTATTATTTATACTAAATACTTCTTCAAATTTTTTACAGACGATATACTAAAATAATAAATTTATATGGTAACTTATTTAAAATTATTTACACAAAGAACCTCGTAAAATCACAATCCTAGAACAATGTGAAATAATAGCAATATAACCCCAATGGAATAGTAAATTTAAGTAATTTATATTAATTGGCATAAAACATTAGTTTTGCCCGAGTCCGTGTTTGGGGACCAATTCTTGTTTTAACTAGACAAAGTGGTTATTATTATGTGTTACTATAATGTTAAAAGAACAGGTAAAAAAGGTTTGGTTCCTACCGTGTTACTGTAGGATCGTTTTATTAAATAAAATAGCTTTGAGTTATATAAAACGACACATTAGATAAATTAAACATCTCCTGTTTGTAAATACATAACTCTAATACAGTATCTCAACTAGACACAGAACAAAAATAATTTGAATTGAAAAATAATTTGACGAAAAGGTTGATGTCCCGAACGCTTCTCAAAAGAGTTGAATTCATCAGATTTGTTCATTAACATTATCATTATGTAAGTGCGTCCACAAGCATTTACATAATTATAATGAACATCAACTTTAGCCGTGCAACGTTTTTTGGAAAAATACAAATTGAATCTTATCCGCATGAGATTGCACTATAAAATAATTATGTAGATTAAATTTTCCTCTAGCCTCCATCCCGCGTAATCACGCCACTATTTTCCACCATCTACTTAATTAACAAGGTTGTTTTGAGTGCTTCGCGCTCAGATTAGTCCGAGAGGAAATTTAATACGTCACTGGAATGTAGTCAGGTACCATCCACGAAATAGAGAAAATAAAACACCGGCCAAGTGCGAGTCGGACTCACGTACGAAAGGTTTCGTACCCATTATCTATAATAAAAACGGTAAAAAATCAAGTTTGTTGCATAAAGAGAGCATGAGATACAGCCTGGTGACGGACGGACAGACAGACAGACAGAGACATAGACAGACAGACAGAAGAGTCTTAGTGATGGGTCCCGTTTTACGAAACCCTAAAATTGAATTTTTCAACAGTACTTCTCATTCGTATGTGTGTATATTTAAATGGTAAAATGCATACTTTTCAACAGTCTGCAAACACTATTGTAAATTTCAAATTGGTGTTTAGTCTAAGTTTTTGTTTTACTTTATGCTAGTCTCTCTTGTGAGATATTTTTCATAGAGCCATACTTAGAATGTTCTAACCTATCGTGGAAAACGATAGACGAAGTTTCGTATTGACGTTTAGAGTTACACTGCGGGTTACTCATTAGCCGTTCCACAGTCGAGTTGCCCCTGCTTCGTATGACGCGCAGTGTAACTTAAAAACGTTAATACGAAACTTTGTTCATCGTTTCTCATGGTCGATAACCTATTCTCAGCACTTTACTTGAAGTGACTCAATACTACACAAAACAAGAAAACTCTTATCACTTAAGATTCTGAAGACAAGGTTTCCTACCACAACACTACCAGTACATTTATAAACAGAAAACATCCAGCAAATTGACCTCCTTTTTTAAAGTCGGGTAAAAATAGGTACTTACTTACAAGAGCAGCGTCTCTGAATAATGCCAGTAATTTCGTAGCGTCTTGTGAAGTAATCCAAGAATTATTGCGTCAGTATGAAATAAACATTTTCAACAGCCAACCTAAATGAGAGCTCGAGTAATGCGGAAATTGGGTGTTCAAACAGTTCAACTAATTAAGGCTTGTTACGAACAGAGTACAATATTATTTTGTTAATGATTATGATCAGTTTACTGTACTTAATAAACTGTACTTTCAAATAAAAGTTGCCAGATTATAAAATGATTACCAATAACTATGTATAAGTATATTTAAATAAACTTTATAAATAAACAAAATAAATATGTATAACTAGCATCACGAATTTAATCCCAAAGCATGGTAGATATCCCCTCAGATCTTTTAGTACCAAGTACTTACCCGAGATTCTTGGAAGATGTCTATTAATATCGTATTTGGTATTTCATATGTGACAGGTTGCATAGAAAATACCCAGAACACCCGGAATAAATATTTGCAGATCGTACAAATATTTATCCCAGGGCGGGAATCGAACCCACAACCTCCTGTGTCGCAAGCGGACATTCGCTCGCTGCGCCACATCGGTCGTCATAATGATGATTGATGATCGTGATGATGACGACGAGATATTACTTCACTATGTCACGTCTACGAACATGTCATGTCGTGTCATCTAAAGTAATCTCGAAACGTGTAATATCCTTTGAAACATTGTATCTGTCCTGTCACATGCGACATGTAACCAGAGATCGCTGAGGATTTCCTTTTGATGTCACATCTCTGAACTGTGAATGCTCCAAATTAAATATACCGAAATGTTCGATGATAATAAAGATGTGTAGACCTTGCTTGTGGAAATGAGTTCTTTGAAGACGCTATGTAAAGAATTCGATCTAATGAATACTTTTATATTAAATATACGAAAAGCTTAGGACATTTAAAAGGATCATACAACACGAGAATTTCATTTTGATGAAGGTAATAATCTTGATAAAGGCAATCAACTCATACTCACATCGTATCTTCGTTATTTTGATCGTATTTGGTTATAAAAACCGAGTTATCTAAATAAAACCACCTTCAAACGGCATTTTTTATGCTAATATTATTGACATACATCGGTATCTTTTAAACATACATCTAAACAAGAGCTTTTTTGAGCTTGAGCAAGAGCAAGGAGAAGTTCTACCACCGTACCTATTTCTGTGGCCAAGCAGTATTGCTCGCATTGATATGTTCCGGTTAAAAGGGTGCTGTTTAGATGTTGAATTTCGGAAATTCCTTTTCGGAAAACTTTTAAGTCTCTAGGACCAGTAATTTAGGTGCATTGTCTATATATCAGTCAGTATCCATCAGCTTGTTCCATCAGCAAGTTGTAGTGTCATGTGCTTAGGAGATGTTACTAACTTATCTGCTGGAACGACGTCTTAACCGCTTTATAAAGCATTCATAGAAAAGAAGCGACCCTATTCTAAGCCGGCACGGCATTTTGGTCAATTTTTTATAATAAAAAAGTTCAGTTACTTCAAAAGAACGTGTGAATCTCTACAGCTATTGAAAAATAACTTTACTGCAAAGTTATGCTAACGTAAATGCAATAAAAACTACTCCTGCAGACGACATTCCAATTCAATATGCACTCATCTTTGCGTGTCGGATTTCTACTTGTCACTTCGAATCAGCTTGCAGTGTAGAATAAGCTTTATCACGCTCACTTTAGATTTACGTATGAATGTACTGCGAAGAACTGGCATAAAAAAGTGCTTTTGGAAAATAAATCAATTGTAGAATAGATTAGAACTCATTTCAGCTCGGCTTTGCTTAGCATATAGTACGTTGCTTCCCACGCTGAATTGAACTACTGAGCATGGCCGTCCCAGTCAGAAAATGTGCTTGCATTATGCACAGTAAGCGCAATACAAAATACAATAAAAATAGTAGTAGAAATCTTTGTGTAAGAGTTGTCTCGACCGGGGAAGTATGATAGTACTTAACGTACCTTTTTCTGCCGCCAAGAAATGATACTCGCATTTCTAAGTCCTTCTCTTCCTTTTACGACAACGACATTTCCGGCAGCAGGTGCAACGATTTTTAAAATGACCTTGTCTGGACGACTATACAGCTTATCTTTAGAGAACAAGCCATTTTGCTATATGGGGTAATTGTACCTACTTTCATTTTGGTATATACATATTGTACTTTCATAAAGTATTAACCACTTTATACCCGTACCAACTAAAGGAGGCATTTGACCTACAAAAATAAAAATATAATGAAAACTGTCACATCTTATTTTTTCTTTCTTCTGTTTGCTACATTTTCTATGTTAGCAAGCCACTTTAGTTGTGTGGCAATTGTCAAGTTTTTGTGTTATGCGAGCTCGTTATGAGTGTGATTTTGTGGGAAGTCACGACTGCTTTTCTAACATCCGCTAGGGGCGCTTATCGTGTTATAATACAAAATCACTTGCATAACACAAAATAGAAACCCCAAACAGTTAAGAGTTAAAAAAGAAAAGAATTTGAATTAAAAAAAAAAGGATTTGCTATTTTTTGTTTTAGCAACAGTTGCTCACTCAGTCAATATCACCTGTACTTATATTGAACACATGTATTTAGTTTTATTTATTTTAGTTATATTTAGTTGCATTTATACGTTTACAATTTTTTTGAACTAATAGGGATTGAAGTGAAGGAAAAGTAATATTCTAATCGTCTAATTTATAATTTAGCTAAACACTGATACAGCAGTCACCAATCCGCCTAATGCCAAAAATACGGAGAGATTTATGTTCAGAAGTGGATTTTATTAGGCTTGTTATGTGATGTGACGTATAAGGCCTGGGTTGATTCTCAGTTGGGGATAAATATTTTTGTGCGACGAACATAGATGTTTGTTCTATAGGCACACGCGGTTTTTAGTAAACTAAGGTTTTAGGAACTGTGCCAAATGGTAGCAATAGGTAGGAACAGCTATTGTTCAATACATTTGTATTGCCAAAATATTCAGCTCAAGGATAACTCCATTTTATATTCCGTGTACTTAGATTCTGCTCGGGATTGCCTTGTCACGTCCAAGCACATCGCGCACGTTCTGTCATATTTTCTGTACATTTCGAAGAAAATTTCATTTTTCGTGTAACATTGGAATGGGACTGGGAATAAGGACTTATAAATAAAAGTAGGCTATGATATTTTTTGTGTAATATTTTGTCTTAAGCGGCTACAAAGTCTTTCGGTTAATAAAGCTAAAGCATTTAAAACTAAAATAAAATATAACTTATTTCTAATTAGTCTGCATATTTAACTTGATAATAAAAGTTTTCTTTGCACCCTGACTGTTTAAGACCTAGACTTTTGGATCAACACTCTCGGTTAAATTAGCTTTCAGAGTCCAAGTTTGTCAGACAAAGAAATAAATATCATGACATGATATAATAATCTAACATAACATAATTATGATAACATTTACACAGATTCAACACATTAGAACAAACACCACTATTAGAAATACAAAAAGTGGCGTTTGACAGATATGATTGCTTATATACCCCTGTCGCCGAAGTGTCGGAAGTTACATTATGAATAAATAAAAAGAAAATAACTTCATGACTATATTTCTGGGATTAAACTCGCCTTTATAAATGCCCGCTGGGTAAAGAACTGTCTGTATGTATCAACTGTGTATACAATGAAGAATAAATAAAATCATCACCATCATCATCATCTCATCATCTTCCTGCCCTTATCCTACTTTATGTGGGGTGTAGATGACCACAGTTTAATATTTCCCTCCAACCATTGAGCAATGTATTGCTGTATTAATAAATTCAAGTCTAAACAGTTTGTTTAACTTTCTGTCTCCAGCCAGAGAAGTAATAAAGGCAAACCCGCAGAGTTTTCGTTCTCAAACATACCTCGGCCTTTGCAACGTCGAAGTTATAATGAGTTGCGATGCTGTTTGTATAATAAGCGTGCCTTCGTGACTTGACAAAAATCATTACCTACGGCTATATGTGTTGGTTCGTTTATCTTAGTGGCCAACTTTAACCAATTTGTAACCAACTCCAAAGGTAAAAAAAGCTCAGTTGGTAGTAGTTTTACCATTTGCGCAGAAGGTTGTGGGTTTGATATCCACCAAGAACGTAAAAATAAAAAGGTTACATAAAATGAAAAGTAAATATTTGTGGACATTTTTACGCAACGTATTAGTCCTGAACTTGTACTAAAAGAACCAGATGACGGATAGAATACTTACATAACTATTTTTTATATACTTAAAATGCAATATAATATCTAGGCACAAAAAAAATCTATGTTCATCACACAAATATTTTTTCTTGATCTCAAAAGGCAGAACTACAAGTTGAGCTGTAATGGTTGTCAGCTGTGATTGTTGTCAAATATTGTATTGAAAGTGTGTATTTACAAATAAAATAATATTAGCATTCTATCTTATCTGGCTTCCTTAGTTCAAGCTTTGCTTTGAAGGCGCTATGTGAAATGCCTGCTATATTTATCCTGGCTGATTGACTGAAATAAAGACAGCACAATACAGATAATCCTATAGACAGGCTAATTCGGTATTGGTAAAGCCTTGAAATTTTAGGGGAATATTTGTATTAGAGCATAGAGGTGTACTAAGAAAAGAATTTTCTAATTTAACGGGAGTTGAAATTTGTATGCAAATAATAATACGTGGAAGGAGTCGCGTGAATTTAGACTAGTCATCATCATAAGCTGAACCAATTCCATCCACTGAATTTTCGCAATTCTAACAATGTCGTAAGTACATCGGGTAGAAGAGCGTCCTATACGCTTCGTCTTCTGGTTTAAATTTTAATCTTTTTCCCCAGCGGCTTTCGATTCTACGAGCTATTTGCCTATAGAATAGAATAGAATAGAATAGAATTTATTTATCACAACACACACACACAAAGACTTAGACTTAGACTATAGCTACTTCAACTTACTGATTCTTAGATATATGTCGATGATTCTTCTACGGATTTCTTTATTTCTGATTCTGCACTAGTTTATTTATATAAACCGTGCGCTAAATAAAAAACGACAGAAGCAGATTTAAGACAAGAAGCTAGTGATTTATGCCAGAAAATACCAGTGGCATAGTATCAGTGGCAGGAGACAAAGAGATGTACCGGTCAGTGCTTGTTTAAAGATGTCAGTACACTGGCAGTGTTTTCCACGGAGAAGATGCCCCGGGGATTAAGTTAATGTAACTAGTTTGCTGACTCTGTGTATCTTTGTTGCGAAGAAAGATTGTTTATGGATTAAACCCCGCAAGGGATACAGCAATGCAGTCATTTCTATAATAAAATATAGAGCTGTAAATTCCAATCATAAAAACTTGTATTTACGATAGATATTTCAGTTTAGTTTCAAAATAAAGTTTACTGAATTGAATTTTACATTAAAAGATTTACCCGTGTTTACGTGAGTTTTGGAAGAATTTTATTTGTATTGACATGCGATAACACAACTCTTAGAGCCCTACACTATATTAACCGTACTGACGAAGCATTTTTTTAAATTGTGATCTCATATGATTTATTATTGTTTTCTATCATCTGGTTTATAGCTTGAAACTTACGCTACAGCTTACCCTTGGGTAATATTAATGCTAAAACTAAAAACAACAAACGTCGATTTCTAAAAAACAGTGAACACAACATACCTAATAAATTAAACAATGAACAAACACATCAGTAATATAAAAATTTAAAAAAAAACACAAAAAAAAAATTTACATTTGGCATACACCCACATTTTGCAGTAGTTAGTATCCCATACGTGAGGGGTTACAAACCCATCGTTGCTTCTAGAAAGTTTCTGGTTTCCTCACGATGTTTTCCTTCACCATTTGAGATCACTGGCACATAAATTTTTCGAACGAAAAAAACCATTGACCGGATTTGAACCCACGACCTTAATGTCAGAAGGCGGGGTCACTCCCACTAGACCACCGGTGCTAATACTTAAAAACCAAAGAAAGCAAACGGCAACAATAACATTAATCTTCAACTTTTGTGTTTAACTGATAAAATAATCTAAGCAGTGTAGTAGCATTCTTTTGTTTAACTTGTCTCTTATCAATTTACGATTTCAGAAAACTTTGTAAGGATTAAAATAACAGAAATGTACAAAGTGTATCTTTCTGATTGTTGTAGTTTGTAACAATACTTTATCTCGAGTTTATTTAACTTTAGAACATAAAACAGGAGTCAAAGGTTGGCTCGAGTACTCAATTATTTAAAATCTACCAGCGTTTTGCTAAAATATTTCGCTATGTGGGAGTATTTACTCGCTTCTGAATAAGACGTTTGTATGAATATTTAGATTTGCTTTAAAAAGCTACCAGCCTTATTTAATAATTGTATAGCATGAAGCGTTGATACTTTTATAGGCCCAGCTGGTATTTAACAAATAAATTATGTAAATGATTAAAAAATATATGCATACTCTGATATTTTTTCTGTAACAGTATGAAAAAAACGGAAAGAATAAGAGATACAAGGAAACTGTCTTTAAACTGTCGTAAAGCTGTTTTAAAGAAACAGTCATAATTTTTTTATAGGAAAGCTATTAAATATTTGTAAACATTCACACAGCGACTTTAATCCCTAAACTAAGCAAAGCTTATACTAGGTAAACTAAATATTTGATAAAATACAGTTTTTTTTGGAAACACATACTTAAAATACAGTATCATTGATGGCATCGTGATGTTGGCGAATGAGAAAGGGGGTAAATCGTGCATACTAGAAACTTAAGGAGGTAGTAGAAGACTTCAGCCTGACGATGATGATCAATAAAGTCTCAATTCTACGAACAACGATTGAAAAATCTTTCAAAAATAACGATCCCAACCGAAACCCACGATCATCTTCTTGCATTAAACCTAGCCCATCATAAATTCACTTAGTTGCCTCGGGATCATAAACTTTCAACAAGACAAACTTACAGTGTTACGATGTAAATTAGTTCCGTAACTTGCGGCCTGTTTTAAATCTTCCCTCTTTTGCGCCAAGACGTGACAGTTTAGTCCTTGTTGATCGTGAATTTTTGAATATTCACAGATATTTTAAAATATTCCTTGGGGATTGTATCGATCAAATAATGTTAGTATAAAATCATAACCACTAGTGGGTAGTTCCAGTAGTGTGTATTGAGGATTTTTGGTGCAACTGAATATTTTTCGCCGGAAATTGGGAACCTAGATAAGAAGAGTAGTTTCTGTATGCTGAGTGTGTCAAACAGCAGTAGACTTATTTAGGCTGATGGCGTGTCGTGACGTCGCTTAATTTGAACTAGATAGATGTCATCTTTATCTAACTTCACTACATAGTGCAGAAAAGATTAGCCGGCGGATTTCTGACTGCAGTGTCGGTGTTTAGTACACAGGAGATAATGATAGTGTGTTCCTCTAATTTGCCTCTTACGTCATCTATGGCAGGTATTTCTAGTCTAGGTTGGGACTTCCAGGCTAATTAATTACTCTAATTTAGTGTTGGTCATTAATTTGTGCCATTTTGTGACAAAAATATGGTTGAGTAGATGGGTAATATGTATGTAATATAATTTTTTGTTGTTGTTGTGCTAAAAAAAGGTTATTATTGAATTGATATTATCTGATAATTTAAACAATATAAATACACGTTAAATTATGTTTGAGCTGAAACAAAATGAAACAAAATAATTTATCTTCCTTTAAGTTTATTTGAACTGAATTGATCCTCAGTTTCTACCAGTACAAGTTTTTTAGCCAGTCTGCCGCGATACCAAAGAAATTCCTTTCATCAGTTTATTATATTTGTAAATTGCTTGAAGCTGTTTGCCTCAGTGCCTCCGCCACTTTGAATCAACTGCGAGCTTTACTCAAAATCAATACACAACAGAAACTAAAACACAAAGAACTAATCAGAGACCAGCAATTTTATAGTCTCAGATCTGTCAGTGATAGGAGCTGTCACGCGACGTCTTGCCGTAAAACTGAACCAATTTTTTGATACCGATCTTGTGTTTTCTTGTCCAATCTAGTTTATAACAAACCGTCTTCTATCAACCGTTTCACTAAAACCCTAAAAAAATGGTACTTTGTATTGTAAATATTAAAACTTTACAGAAGTAAACTCTTAGTCGAGCTATTTTGTAACCATTAGAACTTTGTGGGAATATTTGATAAAAAAAAAATTAAAATCCTTACTGCTACACCGCAGCATGCTACGGCGTAACCAGTGGGGGAAGTTTTTCGAAGTAGAATTTTTCGAATTATTCTGGGATTTTGTAGAATCATAACTTGACGGTAACTTATTGGGGGTTTCAAGAAAATAATAATATGACATGATATAATGATCAAATATCAAATATATAATACCAAAAAATACATTGAATTATAAAAATAACGGTAATTTATTAAACTACATCAAACCACTATGGCATAATCTATCTCAATAAGTAAAGTCTAAGAGAAAAGTTTAGACTTTTAGTTTTTTTGTAATGGATATACTAAAACTTTTAAAAATTCTTACACATATCAAAAGCTACTTTGGTATGAAGTAACATGGGCTTGCTAGACTATTTTAAGTAAAAAAAATCCGTCAAATCACAATACTTAGTTTACGTTCCTGAGTAACCCCATTTTGGGTGACTCATAAAACATTTTTATGGACAATATGAAACTTATTTTTATGGTCTGTTTATACGACTGCCTTTGAAAAATGGGTTGTACTCGTATTAGCGGATGTTGGTTACCATCGATTTCGTGCGTTATTTGTTGATCTTTTATTAGAAATTATATACTCCTACTTAATTAATTTAACTGACTTGTAATTACCAGTCAGTACCTACCCACTCATTCACACACAGAGATCATAGATACCCACAACCAGAAATCTACAAGATCAAAATTATGGCAGCCGTCACAGCTCAGTTTGTAGTAACCCTGCTTTCTGCGCTGTAGGTGGTGGGTTCGACTCCCACCGAGAACAAACATTTGTGTAATGAATATAGATGTTTGTTCTGTGTCTGGGTGTTATATTGTATTCTAAGTATGTATTTCCTCATCTGGTTCACATAGTACAAGCTATGCTTATTTTGGGGCTAGATGATGTAGTGTAAAAGTGTCCACAAATATTTATTTATTTATGGAATATGATATTAGGAGGGTATCTTTCTGTTTTATTGTAGAGGTGTACCTACCTACTAAGAAAATATGGAAACTCATCCCTAAGCCACGCGCGTTTCTACTAATAAACTATAAGTATAAATAAGTCATCTACATGTCTTGCATATAACCAGAATGATTTTTAATACAACGTGCCGATGTAACAACAAAATATGTTCCACCTGGTACTAAGTGGATACCATTGCCTATAACAAACACACTACAAACCGGAATACAGCCGGCTGCTTGGCGGTAGAAATAGATATTATAGAAAAAGTGGCTAACTGTCCTCAGAAAAGAGCTAATTAATGGTCAGGACCCTCAGGCATGAAGAATACGATTGAAGGAGGAAGAGTCCAACATGATTGATTACTTGAGAACCAATCACGCACAACTTGAGTGTGCACAAGCACAAGCTGAAGGCACGTTGAACTTATGTCTGCGGATAATTTTACGTGGTACTTGGCCAAATCCAAGTCAATTTCAATTTGATGTAGTAAAGCATTAAAGGTTCAATTTGAAATACAAACATAAAAACAACTTTACTTTAGCATTTATAAATGCTTTTAGTAGGATAATGTGAAACATTACCTTCCTAAATAAATATTGCCAAGGCTCTGTCAATTAACTAATATTAACTTCCGTTGAATACCTAGAGTTGACTCAAATACGAACAACTAACTCTCAAAGGTTAATGTATGATATGGGCATGCTCTGCTCCTTTGATCTGTACCTACTCGTAAGCTCCAGCTGCTCGGGGAGTAGTGAACCGAATCGTGTCAATAGCCTTTCAAGGCCCCTAGTGATACTCGATAGGCATTGAGCTTGCCCATTATAGTACTAACGTTTGTATTTTTACTTTAGTTTTCTTTTTAAAGTTTTGCAGTTCTGTGGCTGCTTTTCTTTGAAAAATTCCAGCATTAATTTATATCAGAGAGTATGAATATTTATGAAACTGATTGAATTTTTTATCTATGCTTTGAGATATTGCTCTTGAAAACTAATGATTTTACTTATAAAAATCTGGCGTAAGATAAGAATTCTTAAATTATTGCCATCTCCTAACTGCTACTGTGTATTACTATCAGTTTTTGAAAATTACATTTTTAAACGCTGTATGACTGTTTGACGACGTATTCTCACACCATATGCTTAAATAAAAGGTAGATTCCAGTTTGCCTTTATTCCCCAGCGGCTGTCGACTCTACGAGCTATATGGCCTACCTATTGCCACTTCAACTTGCTGGTTCTGAAAGATATGTCAGCGACATAGATTTTTTTACGGATTTCCTAATTATGTATTGAATCTATCTCGTAGTGAAACTTCCAGCATCCCTCTGTGTGACTTTGAGCCTGTGTCTGAGTCCAATAGTTAGCGACCATTCGGGTTAAGATTTGCAACGCTTAACATTAGCATTACGTCTTCATTTGACAAAATGAGGCAGATTTTTGGCACTGCTATGTTAGCACAGGAAGATATAAAGAGATATGTTTATTTTGCACGAGGTAGCGAGTAGACAGAATTTTGCCACTGGTAACTGGTAACTAACTTGCTAACTGGTTATAGACTTTTGTTGTTCTCTGTAACAATTAAAGCTCTAATACCAATTACCTTCTGTAAATATAACAAGCAAATCGAATAATACAGTAACATAGTTATACATGTGCCGTTTCACATCAAAGAATAGGGACGTTAGTGAACAACAGAGGCGACACATCGACCGACATAAAGCGACCGCACAATACAATTTCTCTCACAGGCGCTTTTGTACGACACGTCGTCCCTTTTAGGTCAGTCTCAGTAATGTGTTAAACAAATAATATATGGCTTTGTTTGAAAAAAACCCTTATGTTGCGAATAGTTTGTTTTATACATGCTGATGACACAAACAGATTACCCACTTCATGTTAAGGGGTAACCATAACCTAAAGCAATTCTAGAAAGTAAAGTAAAACATTGCCTCACAGGTTACGTACGTAAGAAACGTGACCTACGATGAACACAGCAAGTAGCAGCAAATTGGCAGCAGGAATAGGCATGGTGGTAGTATTTTTCCAGATTAGCCCTTGACAAAGAGCCCTAACTATACTACGAAAAAATAAGTACTTGATCATTGTCTATTATTTCAAAATCTTAACCATTACACACACTCACAGTTCTTACCACACTTTTTGTACATACATGTGTAGAGGAATATAGTAAGTACCTGGAGGTACCTATGTTTTACATTCGTTGAAGTTATTTATAAATAAACAAATACGACTTTGTGTTTATGAAAAAGCTTTTAATTAATAAGTTCCACAGTTATATTAATTATGTTGATTACTTTGATATTTTTTATACCACTCAGTATACTTAATTACAATAACTACATTATTTTCGTTTTAGTTTTTAGTTAGTTAATTTTATTTCATAATTACATGATTCCACAGACATGAAAAAGTCTATTAATAAAGCAACTATTTTATAAGTCAGTATAATTACATAGACACGAAACATTCGTGTGCCTTTACTTCTATCAGTTTTATTTAATGTTTTGCTTTTAAAACTTTCAACAATTTAAATGGAAATAGAAAAAGCAACACAACTTTAATCCCTAAGCACGGTATAGATATCTCCTCCGATCTTTAAGTACCAACTAAGTACCTACTCAAAATTTCATACGTACCTTGATATTTCATACGTGACAGGTCGAGTCCCATTGTCACTGCTAAAATACTAACTTCCTCACGATGTTTTCCTTCACCGTTTGAGAGCTAACATTTTTTGATAAAAATCCATTGGTCATTGGTGGACGACCTGATTTGAACCCACGACTTAAGGATCAGAATGCGGGGTTACTCCCACAAGACCACCGGTGTTCTCTGAATTGAATAGAATGTTTGAAAAATCACGTTACTTTTCTTGTTTCAGATGTGATGCCAAAAGTTCAACTCGCTAAAAAGCCCAAAAGGCCTTTCGACAAAAAATGTCGCATAAAAACTTCTTTGTAAGCCAAATGATGCCGCCACCAAAGAGTTTCGAGTAGAAATTTGAAAAAAGAAGATTCAAGATGTCGGTAAACGCCAGTGTTGGATGAATAAAAGGGGTAAAATGGCCAGCAAAGGTTTTGGTGGCGGAGCGATCGGCGTTTTTCTTGCTGTGGCTTTCAGCATCACATGCCCGGAATATGGTAAGTGCACCTTTACATTATGTTTCAACTTTATAAGCGCAACGCGTTGTATTTTGTGTTGGTATACATTAAATGAGTTTGTGACCCAAAATATAAAACCTCATGTGAAGTTTATTATATCAAATACAAAATATATTTTTTTTTTGTCATGGAAACGATATAACAGTATGTAGGTACAAACACATAAGTTTTTCTTTTTTTCTAATGCTGGTTGAAGAAGCATGTCGCCCACCTGATGTTAAGTGGTAAACATCATCTATAATAAAGTCACGCCTAGTGGGTCACGCACGTTAGGTACATGCCTTTCGATGCACTACCCTGCGCCCACGAATTTGAGGCATACTGGTGTTAGGCCTCATGTGCTTATATTTTCACCGGCACCCACACCTTTCTAACCGGAACACAGTAAAGAGAGCATCACTGCTTGGCGGTAGAAATTGGTATGGTGGTAGTACTAAATTTATTTATTTATTTTAGGAAGACCAACAGCTTACTAAAGAATTATGCTAAGTAGTCTAGTTAACAGAAAAGCCGATAGCGGTCCTTACGTTTAGATACAAACTGGGAGGCAAGAAAACGCAAACAAAGTATAAATCTAACTATGAAATAAAAAAGGAAATAATTATGATTTGTACCTCGTTCATCGTACTTAAAATTACAAGTTTGACAATAGGAGTAGTTTCAGCATTAATTCTGCGTTAGAACTTCGTTTTTACGCAGGGCTAGTTTTCAGTCTACCCCTATACCCAGGGTACCTTCCCAACTAGCAAAATGGTCTTGTTAAAATTGTTAAAAACGCTTTGAATCTAGATAAAATATTAAAACGGCTTTGGTCAATCCTTGCTTGCTCATAAGTGCATTTTACTATGGCAAAATTATGCCACGAGCAAAAATCTCATAAAACAGTGTAGTAAACGTATGCAAGATTAATTTGTGGGATCTTTACAAGATCACTTCACCGAGCAGGCATATACTAGCACGAAATATTACTTATACTCTAACTTAAATACTCTAATGTCAATATAGGACTAGCGTCGCACTGAGAAAATCGCAAGCAAGAATAATATAAGACATTGACCTTGAAAACGACCGTCACAGAACTAAAAATCACCAATAGTCCACCAATTAGTTATGTATTATACTAGAAATCACAAATTGATTTTATTTTCAGCTTCTAGGTACCGAATTGATTCGCCATATTATTTGGTAGTTTTAGAAGCAGTTTCAATTAAATATTCACAATTTAAGGTGTTTTGTGAAACTATAGTTACGGATATGGACAAAAAGAAGTGGAAACAGTTAAAGCGAAGTGGAGGTTTTAAAGAAAAGTCCTAGCAAAATATAAACACTTCAAGAGAGAAATTAATATTAACGCAAGTGGTTCCGCACACATTTTTGATACAACAAAAACTGAATGTTGTAGTTCCGCGGATTCGCAAACACAAGAGCAGCCCAATGCGTGTCTTGAGACAGTAAAACAACGAATTGGCGATGGAAGTAGCGGTTCTGTAGACTTTTTATATTCCGATAATAATTCTGAATCTGATGAATATATCTCAAATGAAGAAATTAATGACAAATTTCGGGATAGTATTAGAAACTGGGCTCTTACGTGCAATATTCCTCATGCAAGTATGCATCAGTTATTTGCAATCATAAATAAAAGAATACCAAATTCTTTACCTACAGATCCTAGGACACTACTTAAAACTAATATCACAGAAATATCTATTACACCTGTTTGTTCTGGTTATTATTGGCATAATGGATTAACCAGGCAGCTAAAAAAATATTTGGAAATCTTACCTGTGGTACCAGATAAAATATCATTAAATATAAATATTGATGGTTTACCTGTTTATAAGAGTTCGAGACATCAAACCAGATATTCGTAATCAGCACCCCCAAATTAGTCGAAAAAGATATCCATGTCAATTTTTTGCACCATCATTTGCACCCGCCATTTTGAATTTCAAATCTGGCCAGATATTCGTAATCAGCACCCCCAAATTAGTCGAAAAAGATACCCATGTCAATTTTTTGCACCATCATTTGCACCCGCCATTTTGAATTTCAAATCTGGCCAGATATTCGTATTCAGCACCCCCAAATTAGTCGAAAAAGACCTCCATATCAGTTTTTTGTGCCATGATTTGTACACGCCATTTTGAATTTCAAATCTAACCAGATATTCGTAATCAGCACCCCTAAATTAGTCGAAAAAGATACCCATGTCAATTTTTTGCACCATCATTTGCACCCGCCATTTTGAATTTCAAATCTGGCCAGATATTCGTAATTAGCACCCCCAAATTAGTCGAAAAAGACCTCCATGTCAGTTTTTTGTGCCATGATTTGTACCCGCCATTTTGAATTTCAAATCTGACCAGATATTCGTAATCAGCACCCTCAAATTAGTCGAAAAAGATACCCATGTCAATTTTTTGTACCATCATTTGCACCCGCCATTTTGAATTTCAAATCTGACCAGATATTCGTAATCAGCACCCTCAAATTAGTCGAAAAAGATACCCATGTCAATTTTTTGTACCATTATTTGCACCCGCCATTTTGGATTTCAAATCTGACCAGATATTCGTAATCAGCACCCCCAAATTAGTCGAAAAAGATACCCATGTCAATTTTTTGTACCATCATTTGCACCCGCCATTTTGAATTTCAAATCTGACCAGATATTCGTAATCAGCACCCCCAAATTAGTCGAAAAAGATACCCATGTAAATTTTTTGTACCATCATTTGCACCCGCCATTTTGAATTTCAAATCTGACCAGATATTCGTAATCAGAACCCCTAAATTAGTTTAATGCAGAATTTTAAAAGACGCAAATGCCTCATGGACTTAAGTGCCCCAGGTGACTTATAGGTACGTAAATAAAATGCATCGTATTATTTCTAAATAATCTTTTATTTCACAAAATTCAAATTTTTATTAAAAATTATATACCTAAGTACATAATTTTTACCTTCTTTTTAAAAGAAATCGGAATCTGTGTTTTATACATCGGGCCTGTTGTAAAGTTTAGTTTCTTTTTTTTTGCGATACAATTTATCAGGCTTCACTTTTCATTTGGAAATGATTCTCCATTTCTCCGTAAGTCATTTTGAATTTTTTTTTCGGACATTTTAGTAAGTATATCCTTATTTTCCCATTGATTGGCTTGGCACTGCAGTAAGTAATGGCTTGCCACTTTCAATCGTTAGAACTATTTTTACGGCACAATAAACTGCAACAAAACAAAAGTAAATAAGTAGGTAGGGAGCGATTAAATACAGTCGCACTCGTTGATTGATGCACTACGCTACCTGCTTACTGTACTAGCTACCTAACAGTCTTACGTAGGTAGTCGGTAGTATGAGTAGTAGGTGTCGCCTGCCTACCTTTACCTACTAGGTATATACTATAGATCGACTCGTGCTCAGTATGTCTGCAAAATTAGTAAGTAGGTACTTAGGTACATATATTTTTTCTTAATTTTCACCCGGTCTTGATAAAGCTACTAACCTACTTGAAGAAATACATAAGTAGGTATCTACCTACTTCGGTTAAGTAGGTATCTACTTAGATAGGAAGAGCACCGGTGGTCTGGTAAGGGTAGATATCTCCTCCGGTGTCTTAGTACCAAGTACCTACTTGAGATTCTCTGAGGATGTCTAAGGGTGTAGTCAGAGATATGTCCAGATAGTAGGTACATTTGGTAGCACCCACATTATGCAGTAAGTCCACACGTGACAGGTTGCAAGCCCATCTCCACTGCTAGTATACCTACTAACTGGTTTCCTCGCGATATTTCTTTCACCGTTTGAAAGCACTGAAATTGCGCACATAGGTACACTTTTCAAATAGTAAAGTCCATTAGTGCACGACCAGATTCGAACCCACGACCTTAGGATCAAAAGACGAGGTACTTCCACTAGACCACCACCGGTGCTGTTACTATCTAAGTAGTTAGGTAATTAACCGAAGTAGGTAGGTAGGTCCTACCTATGTATTGCTTCAAGTAGGTTAGTAGCTTATCTATAAACACAGGGTAATATTTTAAAAAAGGATATTTACCTACCTACCTATTTACTTATTTTACAGTCTTTCTATGAGTTGCTCTATTGTAGGTAAGTATAGGTAGGTAGGTGACGACACCTTTCGACACCTCCTACTCATACTACTACTTAGGACTGTCAGGTAGCTAATACAGTAAGTAGGTACCTACTTACTAAGTAAAGAAGGTACCTACCTAACTTACTAGTAGTAGGTAGGCATATGTATATGCCTTTAGGTAATCGTAATAGTAAGTAGGTATGTGCGTATCTACGAAAATAACCAAAAAACATTAATGATACATAACTGCAACTAAAACCTACAAATATGGGGGAAACCTATGTCCAGCAGCGTGTTCTTTGAGGTTAATGATGATTGCTGGATGGAAGAAGCTCGGTACGGGTGGTACGGAGCCGTGGACAGCGAGCCGCGCCGCCGCCGTATACCTGCCGTGCACACGTTTACGCCTTTAGAAAAACGAACCCTAATTTCCGTAATGGCTTCCCATCACACAAATCACAGAAACGTCTCGTTTGACGACCAGATTCTCATAACAACACATTTTGAAAGCTTGGCCACGTTTAGGGCTTGCAACGGTCTCAGTCAATCCAGCGCCTATTTTATAATTTAAAAAATAAATTGAATACTACATAATAAATGGAGCGCATTGAAAATTTACCCAATATCTATATACTTATCATCAGAAAACTTACCTGTGCACTCAATTTAACTCAAATATAGCTTCCAAACAGACGCACGCTAAACACTATACACTTTTATCATAAATAAAGTACCATATTTCACGAGCGCAGCAACTCTATGAAAAACAAACAACGAATCTCCTCAATTCGCGAAGTACGGGACCACGGCAGGAACCTGGGTTTCATTACTGTCATAGTTCGGCACATTTGAAGATTATTAGCGCAAATGAGTGCGTTTTATGACATAAATACGACTAAAATGCAGCTTACAACACTGTTATAGTTCTTGATATAGAACTATTAGTCCCGCGATTTGTGCCCAAATCGGGTCGTTTACAACACTACTACACCATATCATGGCTAAATTACTATCCAATCGATCTTGACCAAAGCGCACTGGGCGTTTGTATAACACCATTTTTTGCTAGTTGGGTTGTCATCACTGAATCATTTCCTGATGATGTGCAGCTGGCCTAAAATTTATACTGGACTAGTATATAGCCAACGTACAGCGTAAACCACTGGTCGTAGAGACTTGAAAATTTAAGGGTATATTTGTCGTGATGCGTAGAAAGGAACTCTGGAAATTCAACTCCTAAACGGGTTGAAGCTTGTATGAAAATACTACTCGCGGGCAAAATCGCGCGCGTTTCGCTAGTTTCATTATCAAACGTTTCAAAAGGCTTTTACTTTACACACAACAGAATACCACGTTCGACTTGTCTTGCAAAAATATAGGTAAATTTGAGATGACAGGTTTGATCGACCTCGATTCTCTCTACAGAAATAAAGGTTTCCACGATCGGTTAAAGTGTTCAAGAGTTTTTCTGACGCGATATCATAAATATTCAATGTTTAATTTAATAGTGTACCGGTTGTCTAGTTGATCATGCTTAAATCCGGTCGTGCACCAATGAATTTTTCTATCGAAAAGTTATGTGTGCAATACATATGTTTTGATACGGTGAAAGAAAACATCGTTAGGTTAGATTAGATAGATTACTGTATGATTTACATAGATTTTACTATGAATGTTCTAGCAAACTGAGTTGAAAACATACTTGTTACTAATGTAAAATAATGTAGCTTATTAGTATTTTTACTAGCAGCGAATTACAGGCGACTTCGTTTAGATGAAAATATTAATCGTTCAATAGATTCAGAGATTTCCCTTATAACCTCACAAACTTTACCTCTTTATAATATTAGTGTAGATATGTTATATGGTATGCATATTCTAACAAACTATGGATTGAGTTGAAAGTTTACTTCTCATTTTTATAATTAATAATTGCTTATGAATATGCTCAATACTATTTTTTAATCACCATTTCTTATCAGCTGACGAAAACAATGTTGCTTTTAAAACGAGGCACTTAATTATTTTTACTATGATATTTACATTGTAAACTTTGAATAAATTAGATTTTTAATTGGTGATTTCTTTATGAAGTCTTAAATTATGTAAACCCTCTCTCCCTAAATTTTTTTTTAATAAAGTTTAAATAATGAAATAATCGAAAATGAATTGGCATCTGAGCAGCATCTCGTGGAAAGGGGATTTGGTTATTGGTCTCAATATGCTTAGGTCACAAGCGGGGGTTACCGTGACATAAAAAAAGTGGTTTGTGTAAAAGTTATAACTTGCTCTTTTGTGTTGGTTCCCGCCCAGGCGTACTTTGTTGGCAACAAATACGTGGGCGCTACTGAATAAAATACTAAAGTATTTGACGGTACCGACAACGACATTGTTGTCGACTTGCTACACTCTGTATTATTCGCACTCACATAATATTTTTTACTTCTAAATAGGTCACGTCTCAACACCAGCATAAATTAGTACACTGCTGGATATAAGCGGCCCTTTGGTATGCCATAGTCACCACGTTTGATAAACGATTGTTAGTAATAATAATAATAGCTTTATTAGGAACACAAAACATAGTACAATAAATAGATTTTGAAAACGATGACATCTGTAGAAGTTAAAAAAATGTGTACACAATATTATGCTGCGACGGATAAAGAAATCACGGATTATGAAAGATATCCCTCTAAACGGGTACAGCGGGAATTGAAGTCTGAAAATATCTTCACGTTAGATAAAGTCGTACACGTTTCACTAGTTCAATATAAACGAAAGCCTCATTAAAAAAACACTTCACAGCACTTGGAGCAGAGCCCTTGCAGCATATTTAAGAAATTTCCATCCAATGAACTCTGCTTGATGAAACAAAGTGCAGACTATTTGAAGAACTCTTTAAAAGTGTCACGTCTCATCTAAAATTATGAGTGCAATATTTTTTCGGAGCTGCTCGGTTGAATAAGTAAATTACTTTTTCTCTTACTATACTTATAAACCTTTTTTAAATTTAAATACTGGCTCTATCACTGTTTGTCATTACCGATTGGTATAAGATAGCAATAGTTAAAGCATTGTTTATCTTTTCACAGATTTTAATAAGTTAGGCGATTACATTTTTGAAACACCTAGTGCACCGATGGGAATGATCGCGCCTTCTGATCCTAAGGTCGTAGGTTCGAATCTGTTCGTAAACTAATGGATTTTTCTATCGGAAAAATTATGTGGGCAATGTCAGTGCTCTTCAAAGGCAAAGGAAACCAGTGTTCTAGCGGCTACCACGTCACGTCACAACTACTGCAAAATGTATGAAATATAATATTTAGACGTACCTCTGACGGTAGTCAGAGGTACGTCTAAATATTATATTTTTATTATATTATATTTTTTATTTATTATATTATATTTTTTATTGATTTTTTGCGAATCTCTAAGGGGGGTACCCCTTAGAGATTCGCAAAAAATCTGGAGTAGGTACTTGGTACTAAGAGATCTGAGGGATATCTACCGTGCCTGGAGATTGCAGGGGTGCAGCTGTTTTTTTATATTTGCCTTTATAAACACGAGTCCAGCAAATAATTTATCCACCAAATGGCTTTTTATAATTAAAATCTAACGTTTCATAATGCAAATTTACTAGAATTCGTAACCCTAAACTAGAACAACTTCAATCTCACCACTTAAAACCCTTTGCTTTTATAAACACGAATAATAGATGACCAAATGGCTTTTTACCAAACATTTTTTAAGTCTTACATAATGAAAATTTACTAGAATTTGAAACCCTAAACTATAACCACTTCAATCACGCCACTTAAAATAAATTTGAAACTTTATTAATTATTGTTCGTATAATAATTTAGGAATATTGTCCGTGGCACGAAGAACTTTCAAAGCTCTAAACTTTAATACCACCTTGGGTGAATGAAATTGAAAATCATTACTGGTCTCACAGCTCAGTTAGTGTAGCTCTGCTGTAGGATGTGGGTTCAATCCACACCAAGAACAAAGATTTGATTTGTTCTGTTTTGGGTGTTATATAATATAATAATAATAATAAATAGAAAATACCCAGAACACCCGGAATAAATATTTGCAGATCGTTCAAACATTTATCCCAAGGCAGGAATCGAAACCGCAACATCCTGCGTCGCAGGCGGACATTCGCCCACCGCGCCACATCGGTCGTCAATATTGTATTCAAAGTACTTGTGTATTTACAAAAAAGTATAAAACCTTCTATCAGTTTAAATAGCACAAGCTATGCTTAGTTTGGGGTCATAGCGTTGTTTGAGATCTTTCCTTTTGGGAGAAATGACAAAGAAGTTTCCAAAAAGACGTCTATTGATTATTTTGCTCTTTAAAAAAAATTTATGAAATAAGTGTTGGAGCACCTGATGCTGAGAGGTTACAGAGTTTACCGCGTCCACAAAGAAGATACCTCATTATACTGTGTCCATCATTCGGAGATGTTACGGTGTTATATTAGTTGCATTGGCACCGCATACTACTCATGGTAAAAGGCGAGTAAGGGACCGGACCAAGTGATGAGCAGTATTAACATCCTTTAAGTACTAAACTTTGTTATAGACGATGGTAACCATTTAAAATCAGGTGGGCCATCTGCTTGTTTTATCAACAAGTTATATATAAAAAAAAGCCCTTATATTTATGTGGCTATTTATTTTACTCGAAATATCCAGAATTTATTTAAGCTTTATGATGATGTAAAATGTAGGTTAAGACTGTAATAACAAAAATAACAATATAAAGCATAGCTATTTCTGGCATATCGTCTGTCGAACATTGACGGGTAAAACCTTTCATGACTTTGAAGGTACTATTCGCCGAAAACGCTTGATTGGGTTGTAAATCTATCTAGTGTTTTGACGAGTGTTGGCGGCTCCATTCAGTTTAGATTTCAGTTCGGGACTCGAAAATTCGAGGTTATAACTCCGAGCATGAAGAAGTTTTTGTTTAATAAAAAATATTTTTTATGTCATTACTGATGTAACAAGCAGATGCCCCACCTGATGTTAAATGGTTACCATAACATAACGAAGCTTTAGTTGCAGGTCACGATCGATAGAATTGTGCCTTACAATGCACTGCTCTGCGTCCATCAACCTGAGGTATGCAGGTGCTAAGCCTCATGTGCCTGTCACCAGCACCCACTTTCTTCAAACCGGAACACAGCAAGCTGCTTGACGGCAGAAATAGGCGTGGTGGTAGTACTTCCCCGGACAAACTTTTCACTTACTATCATAAAAATATATTTGGGGAGATAAACAAACGTTTGTTAATTTTCAATGAACTGGACTTAAACCGTAAGTATATAATAAGTAAAACATCAAAATATCAGTATTGCCAACTTAAAAATTATTTAGTAGGTAACCTATGCGCTAACCCTGGTATTAATAAACTCGACGTAACGTTGAAATAGTTACACCGTGTTTTGTCTTTTGCATTGACTTAGCAAAACACAGTGTTATTATTTTAAGGTTATTGCGAATTTATTCTAAGTAGGGCAAAACAAATACATATAATATTTCAAGTCTGTACGACCAGTTCTTAAGGCTGTCTACTATCTTATTTCAGTTCAAGGTTATTCAGTCTTATAATTGGAATAGATTTGTATCTCAAAACAAAATAAATCCTTAATTTCAAAGAATTAAACACGACTTAGCTTTGATTGAAGAAAAACAAAAACGTAATTTACCTTTTGAAGACAAACAAAAAATATAGGCCAAGTAAGTCCTATTACAATCGACTTGAATCGCGTTTACAAAAACCCGATCGAATCCCCTGTTGTGTGCTTTCTCTCTTTCACCCATACAATTTAGTTCACGTATGAAAGAGACAGACTGAGTTATTTACCTAATAGTACCTACCCAAACACTTACTCACGATACACTTTGCGTGATGAAAACATTAAATTTCTGTATCAAGTGGTACTGTGTTTGCAAATCTGTCGGAAAGTATTCTTTGTACCAAGAGTTTTACTTACTCCGTAGTACAAAAAACGCTTTTTAAATAGCTTCTTCTTTTCAAACAACCCACAACTGTATATGATTTTTGTAGGACAAATCAAGGGCATTTTTTTTAGTAGGTACATGTTCTTGTTCTTTTAGGGATGGTGGTCCTATAATTTTTTTTTATACAACTTGCTGATGGAACAAGCAGATGGCCCACCTGATGTTAAGTGGTTACCATCGCCTATAACAAACCATCGCCTCGTAGGTCACGATCGTTGAGAACGTGCCCTACGATGCACTGCTCAGTGCCCCTCAATCCGAGGCATAAAGGTGTTAAGCCTCATGTGACTGTAATTTCACTGAAACCCACACCCTTCAAACAAGCAAGCAAGCAAGGCGGCAGAAATAGGTATGGTAGTAGTACTTCTCCAGACTAGCCCTTCACCAGGAGCTCTATTACTACTAAAAAAACCTCTCGGCCACCATGTATGGATACCGTATCAGGTGAAAGCCTATGCGAAAAATTATGCTTTCATAAATACAAGGTATATCTTATCCCTATTTTAATCCATTTGTTGTTAATTTACACTAATTCCTGCAACCGAGCTCGTTTGAACGCTTTAAACTCATTAGTTGCGTTCTATAGCGAAGCTCTTCAAGCGATACCGATCCTTAGGATGTTAGAAATAAGGATGAAATTAATAAGTTGTTGTATAATTACTTTGCCTGCAAGAACCAACACTATTTTGCTGCAGTAAAGATTTTCGCTCTGAAAGTATATAATTATAATATTTTAAGTACGACGCTCGACAAATCAAATTGTTGTAAAATTTGTGGTTAAAATTACTTCTGACAACAGCAATTTTACTTAGGTTTTTACATTTAAATGTAAAAGTATACCTTCACTCACTACAAATGTATAGTTAAAAACAATTAAAAAAGAAATAGATATTGTTAATAATTGAGATCGGGAAGTCGGTGAATCCAAGAATGGTTTTTTTCAAGTCAATGATGATGGTATCTTATCTTATATACCTATAAATAAATATCAATTCCTATACGTTAGGGTCGCTAAAATTCAAAAACGGCTGAACCGATTTGAATATTTTTTTTGTTTTGTTCTCTCTAACTCAGGGATGACTTATATTTATAATTATGTAATTATGTTAATTATGTATAAAAAAACGTTATTGATACAAATTTCATCGGGTCAGCTAGTAAAATATACATTTTTTTTAAGTTTTCAGTTTTAGGAATTATAAAGTGGGCTTTTTTTTTAATGATGCATTTGAGTTACAGACATCTGAACGTAAATATTTGCTTTTAAAAAATAATAGTAGAAAGTCTCGGCTGCTTTATTGCAAGGAAAATTAATGCATTCCATGAAAATTAGTCTCATAATTTACCTAACCGCATATTAAGAGAACTTGGCTGTGTACACGAACAGTCTTTAGTTATTAGTGACATGACCAACTAAGTAGGTCACAAATACTATGCCAACTTGCAAACTTAAGCAATTTTAGTTTGAACAACTTTGTGTGTTTTGCTGGATTCATGAACGCTGTCTCTTAGTAAGCGTAATGAAAACAGTGAATAAAGTACACCATAAAAAATATTCTTTTTAATGAAATAGAAAGTTTTTTTTACGACTATAATCTCCAGGCACTGTAGATATCCAATCCAATCTTTTAGTACCCAGTCGTACTAACTCAAAACTCTTTAGTCTAATAATAAGTCAAGACTGAGGTTGTCTAACGAGTTACTTCCAATTATAATATTTTTGGTTCATCCCACATTTTGCAGTAGTTGATATTTTATACGTGACAAGTTACAAGCTCATCACCAATGCTGGAACACTTACTGGATTCCTCACGTTTTTCTTCACCGTTCAAACAATGTATAATGCGCACATAAATTGTTAATTTTGTTGTTGCTCAACTGAATTCAAACCCATGACCTCAGAACCAAAAAGCCAGGTCATTTTCACTAGAGTACCGTTGCTCTGTATAATATTCTATTGTGTTATTGAAATATATAAATTAGGGAACATGTTTGGTATAGTCTGTCTCCCTGCTAAAGTTACTGGGGTATGCCAGACAGGGACAGATTGAGGTGATGGACCCGAGCAATTCGTTTTCTGGGGCATATTGCGCTACATAAATCATAATACTATCATGTTTTTATGTTTGGATTATGCTACGCCGTAGACATGTAGAGCCTACGGGTCTACGGCGTAGCAAATAGTAGTATGTAATTACGCTTTGCAGGGCGGTTTGGTGACCGGAATGTCAGTAGTTAGTACTGAGGTGATGCTGTTTTCAAGGAGTTCTTTCTCAAAACTTCTTGAGAAGTGCTCGTCCAGGAAAGTACTTCCACCGTGCCTATTTCTGCCGCCAAGCAGCTTGATGTGTTCCGGTTTGAAGGGTGTGTGTGCTGGTGAAAGTACAGGCAAAATTAGCGCCTGCATGCTTTAGAATTTGATGGACACTGAGCAGTGCATCGTAGAGCAACTAGTTTGTGAAAATTACTTTACTTGGCTTTGAATAGGGTCCCTTTATTTCTTCCCATAGATATTGAAACTATGATTAATAAAACGCACCAGGAGATAGTTGGGGATAGGCATCAGATCTTGTACCGACCCTGCGGCCAAAATAAAAATAATAATAATAATAATAATAATGCTGGACACTCCACACAGCATCATCTAGCCCCAAGCTAAGCAGAGCTTGTGTTATGGGTACTAGATGACTGATATACTTAATACAATATATTACGTACATAGATATTTTTTATTATACATAGAAAAAAAAACAATTGAAAGAGATATAAGTAGTATAAGTCATATTTGTTATAGTCACCAGACTAAAACTAACTCTTTCAAATATTCGGAAGGTCTTTAGTAGTAAATTTTTTTAGGCTTATGACGTGACGTGACGACGTGACGTGACGTGACGTAGCTTTACTTCTACAAAAAATAACAAACTTCCGAAGCATTTAACCAAAATATTACTTTTCAGACAGAAAATCTTGCCTGTCTCTCGGTGTGGATTTAAATACCTCCTTTATTCAGTAAAACAAATTGTACGAGCTGTGTACCCAAGCATGAAACTGAAACGTTTGCAGCTTTCGACTGCCAAATGAAATAAGAATACATAATGTGTTTGCATTATACATAAATAACGTACGCGTACAAATCCAAAATTTTATTTACCAGCCGTAATGTTGAGACTATTGCACATTTCCGTAAAATTAATCATGAGTTCATAAAATATGTTCGGTTGAACGAAACAAGAAGAGTTGTGTACATTAACACTACAATACAATATTATAATAATTAATGCAAATTATCTGCTTTTTATCCAATTATCTGATCAAAATTTGAATGAAGAACTTAGTAAACATGAAATGAGATAAAATGAAAAGTTTATTGACAAAACGTATAAAGGTTTACAAAATAAAGGATACAGGGAATACACGGAAATAAAAAAAAGATCAAACAAAACAAAACTGTTTGGCATAGTCGCGCGCTCTTACTCATTCATCCTATAAAAAACAAAAGGTCAATGCTTTGTTTTAGGTGATGGTAACTACTTAACATCAGGTGGACCATAGGCATGTTCCATTGATTTAACTGGCACCTACCCACATTCTTAAAACCAGAACAACAAACTGCTTAGTGGTACAAATACGTACGGATTAATAAACTTTCAGTAAAATATCATTATCAAACACTGGAAAGCTAAAAGCTAACCCTACTCTAATTCTTGTTAATTTTGAACTAATAAATTGAAATAGTTAATTGCCTCAGGCGTGACTACGGAAGTCCATTGTAAAGTATAAAACAGTTGAGTAAATATTTTAGAGTAGGTTCTATTCTGCTACTTTTACTTATTTAGGATTATTGAAGTGGTGAAAAAGTACAAATATATTGTCTAGTCTATTTTATACTTTAGTAAATAGAATAAACCTCGGCGTTTGAAAACCACAGGTCATAAAATATTGGTGGACATTTTTCACACTACAGCCTCTAACTAAGCACAGCTTGTACTATGGGAACCAGATGACTGAAAAAATACTTATACATATACGTTTTTGTTTGTAAATACATACTTATAATACAATATAACACCAAGACATAAAATAATCTTATTCTTATTTCCACTATTTCCACTATTGCCAGTTAGCGTACTTTAGTAACACAGCTAGAATATATTCACTATGGACTTACTTCTTTCACTACGGATTTAATGTTGCTACTGAGTTTATTTACACTATTAAAGTGCCGTGGGAAAGATGAGACAGCGAAAAATTTTGACGCAGGTAGCATCATACACAAAAGGCCGTCCCATCTCCTTGGGTATTGCCTTCGGGTATTTTTTCATCGTCACGCACGGTTGGTTCGTGAAATTGGCACAACTTAAAGCTCAATATCAATCATTGATAGATCACATGTTACTACGTGCTATGAACACCACTGGGAATACTTATTGACCGAAAGAGCGAGGTGTCTCTGCTTCATTGAGTTCTGCATCTCTGCTTGTTTGTTGGTACTCCGCTACAAATGGTATTTTATAACTGATCTGGGCGAAATTTGGTGTACAGACTTAAAAACTCTAACTATTTTTACTAAAATATTTTTGTCGTTGGAGATTTTTGATTAGTTGGGTACTTGCTCAAAAAGGGGTTATTGAAGTCCAATTTTGATGGTTTTTTTTATTTGAACGGTTACATTATGTTGGGCACATTAAACATTGGTAAATCTGATGATAATCTTTGGCTTGATCTCCTAAAAAGGCAAATTTCTCATTTTTAGGTTTCTAGTAGAATCTGCTCCCTAAGTTATTATTATTAGTTCATAAAAAAACATGTTTTACCGTGTTTAATTTTAAGAACTTTATAATATAAACTGTTTAAAAAAAATTGTGCCCACGAGTTTGATAGATTGTAGAACTACGCAGTTATAATAGTGTTTGTACAGAGTTAGTGGTCAACTTTTGTGACAGAGGTTTCAGGCCGCCTCAAAGCTTTTGCCAGTTCTAACAAGACTTCCAACTTGAAAGCGCTAATATGTCAATATCAGTCACATCCAAATGGTACCGCATCAAACGTTGCTTAAACTACGTCACGCTGCATGCTGTTGTAGGTTTGATCCCTACCGAGGCCAAACATTATGTGACTTAACAAAGACACCTTATGCCTCAGGTTAATGGACGCAGAGCAGTGAATCGTAGGGCACGTTTCTAACGAACGTGAACTGCGAGGCAATGATTTGCTATATGTGATGTATCTCTGACTACCCCTTTGGACGTCCTCGAAGAATCTTGCGTAGGTACTTGGTACTAAAAGATTGAAGGGGATACCTACCGTGCTTGAGGAATAAAGTCATGATGCTATTTCTTTTTTCTTTCTTTTCTTTTTCTAATACTGTTTAAATATAAAAGCCAGGAGTATTTTGTAGTATATATTCGTTGTAATAATAAAAAAAAAACAACTTAAGAATTTCACTGTAAAAAAAGTTGCTTTTCTCAATCTGTATCGTGCCAAACAAATCTCTATAATTTGGAAAAAAAATAACGAGTACATTTTTTACTGCCTTAGTTATTATTTTAAAAAGCGATGATATTGAAAAGGTTTTTTTAAACTATTTTGAACTAATGAAAACCATATCAAAAATTATCTTTATTGCTAGCCTTTTCTCTAAGCTATTCTGATAAAATTCACAGTCATTTTCCTTTATACTTGTCGACTCATGTTCAGCTTTTAAGAATGTTTCAAACTGTTTCATCCAAACCTAAAAGGCCTTTGTTCTAAAATTCAAGTCATCACAAAGATACCAAGTGAATAATGAAAACATATCTTGCCCCCGGCTATCTGTTATAGGACTCACTCAAATTTCATACTCGGTAACAAGCTGTGGGCGTATACCAGTTAGCCTTGGAGTGCTACTTATTCGTTTCTTTTTTTGCTCTAATTACAGTAAAAATATTTTTATATAATTCCCCGCGTTGGTAATTTTTTTGTATCATATTTTCATAGCGGTAATGTTTTTATACAGGTTGTAATAAGATTACAAGCGATCGATCTTAACACGGTCGACCGCTGCTGTAATGGTTGGTAAAGCTTATTTGATCCCTTGTACATTAAATCTTCTTTACATATCAAAAGACATAGGTACCTATCCTTAACAAATATATATTACATTAATAAAAATATATTTATACAAAAGAAAAAGAATAAGATTACTTCTAAAACTAGGAGAGTGAACGCACCTGTGAATTGTTGGCAGTATTTAATTGTTGGCAGTATTTTCTTATTTTTTCTTCAGAGTTCTGTTTTAGGTGGAGGTATGCATTTTCTTTCATTTCCTAATTTTCTTCGCATCTTTCGAGTCCACAGAGTGCTTAAAATCATAGAATGCTTTTGCTCTCTAGGGTCGTGTCGTGCCGTTGCACAGAGTAAATATTTTTTAAATATGTGGTCATCGATTATAAATATTATGTGGTTATACCTTTTGTATTATGTTTTTATGCTGTGTAGGTATCTATTATTATATTAGCAACAACCGTATTTTGATTTTTTAGGTAAAGTTTGTTGAATATTATTATTATTATTACTATTTATATTTCATTTCTTAAAATAGCAGCCGTGAGGTCCCTCGTTGGTCCTTACTGAAAATCAGCGCAGCTTCACCCTAGGTGAAGCAGCTTCATGCTGAGTAGGGCCCTTTTTGTCTCGCTAATGCTGGTCGGTATCCACACACACCGTTTACAGTTTTTAAATTGTGTAGGTACTTAGGTAGGTAGGTATCTATTTTTATTAGGTATAACATCAGTATTTGTTTTCTTTACTTTATATGTTATATCTACTGTGCCCATTGTCTAGCCTTGTCTATTTTAAGTATCTATTTTTAATTAGTTAGTTTCAGTATTTGTTTTTGTACGTTGAGATGTTATACCTACCATAGAATAAGAACTTTAGTAAGTTACCTACTGTGCTCGCTCATGTCTAGCCTAATTATATGTTTGGTGTATTGTGGTGTATCTGTATCAGTGTTTAATGTGGCAAATAAATAATTTTCTTTCTTCTTTTCTTCTTTCTTCACCTATAAACAATCTAAAATAAACAGGGTGAAAAAAATCTGCTGTTCTATACAAAATATGAATACCCAAGGGTAAAAAGGTTTTTGTTTTTGTAGGTATAATATTAGTATTAGTAAATCTTTAGTTTTATATCAATAATAATGTATAGTATTATAATAGTGGGACGCGTGTTGCAGATGTTGCTGCGCCCTACCTTTCGGCACCACTGAAAACCAGCGCCATATGAGCCATTGCGCTTCTTGCCATATACTGAGTGGATGCCTTTTTTTCGCCACATTCCTTTTAGTTTTATATCTACTTTGTGTTCTTTGTATTGTTTTGTGTGGTGTGAATAAATATTTTCTATTTCTATAAAAATATGTATGAAACAACGAACTCTTTAGTCATACTCAGTGTTGGTTTCATAAATAAAGTTGATCAGTACTGATGATTGCAAACTTTTCGTTAGTAATCTTATTACACCCGGTATTGTTATATTAATGCTATTTGTATCGGCATTGTCTGAGGTATATCAAGTAACATAATATTATTTTGTTTGTTTATTGTCCCACTGTATTTTTCCTTCATATTATTTATTAACCCACTCCGCCTACGCAAGGGTTGCTGTCACAGATGAAATTAAATTAAAACCATCCATAAAATATTTCGGCTAAAAAAATAAACATTTTGCAAAGGATAAAGCATAACTTTCGAATCTGATAAAAACTACTTACTACTTACTTTTGACTGTAGAAATATAATCACTAAGAAACCAATCTGTGGTGTTCAAGACTTAGAACAGGACTCATCCAGTGACTTCCATGGTCGTGTAAACAGATGGGCGTCTGCTAAGCATGGTGACTACAACATACCCACCTGGTATGGTAGGCTGGCCTCGCAGCTTAGTTTGTAATAGCCCTGCCTTCTGTGCGTTCGATCTTCACCGAAAATAAGCATTTGTGTGATGAACATAGACGCCTGTTTATATTCTGTAAGTCATCTGGTTCCCATAGTACAAGCTATCCTGAGTTTAGGGTTAGATGATGTTGTGTGCAAATGTTCACAAATATGACCACAAATATTATGATTATAACCCTCCCAGATACGAGGGAGGCCTTTGTCCAGCAGTGGTCTTATTAAAACTGATGATGCTAATGTAGAAGCAAATAAGGCTAGGCAATAATGATATTCAGTAGGTTACATTAACAAGTAGCACAAATTATTTAGGACAGTGGCAAAAGTCAGAAGAATAACATGAATGTAATGATCCTATGAAATAGCACAAATGAATTATTCACCACTACACTAAACTGTCGCTTTCTATGACGTACAACGAATAACTTTGTGTTACATCTTTTGCAATTTTTGAGGTGCTGAATGTTATTATTACTAAAAGAATCGAACACGACTTCATTTGCGTGAAGTTTTCATTTTCATATAAACTTCAACCCCTACTGCAACTTTTAGTAGATGAATTTTTAGAATTTTGCTTTAAACATATTATGAACTAAGGTGTTTGCTGCATTAGTATAAAAGATCAAGGTAAGGTCCTTGAATGGCGACCACGAACCGGACGACGAAACGTAGGACGTCCTCCTAATTGATGCACTGACGACGTTGTTAGGATCGCAAGAAGTCGTTGAATGCAATGCGCTCAAAATCATTCTTCCTGGAAATGTATAAGAGATGCCTTATCGACGGCCCCACCGAATAAACGTGTAAAGTGAAAATCGCAACTTTACAGGAAAAATAAAAAACGTAAAAAAAAATATAGCTCATTATTGGTTAGATGTACGTCAACACAATGTATAGCCAAATTAAAGGAAAAAAAATTATCTATATATCGTTAAAAAAACAAAAAAGCTAATATTAATGATTAACGATATATTAATAAAAAACCCTTTTAAATGTTTATTCTAGTAACAAAACTTTGGCGGCTGTGTGTATGCTATGTTTACATTATTATTCGTGGGAAAATATGTTATTACCAAAAAGTGTAACATATTAATGCCCTTTTGTACTATGGACTTTTAGGATTTGTCAATGTTAGTATTAGGTAGTTACACGGTTGTTCTTGTAACTATTGGAACATTTCGGAAGTGCAATAGTGTATTACAATATTGTTCGATCAACTTTTTATTTTATTATGTTTCGTAAGGCATGCTTACCGAAAATAAATAATTGAGATTAATTACAACCCATGAGGGCAACAAAAATAACTAACCTACTAACTAATACAATACCTAATTAAATATCATTTAGTTAATATTTAGAGGTACCTACGAGTACCTACCTACACAAAATGCATTAAATAGAACAAAAAAAAATTTTGTCGATAGAGTCTCATTGATTATCTGCTAAAAACATTAAAATTTACTAAATACATGATAAATCAGCAATATTTCTTAAAAAACAAACAATTAATCTCGATATTGTTTTGCTTAGTAATAATCAACGTTCTCATAACCATCATCATCATCATCATCATCATCATCATCATCTCAGGAAGATGATGATGATGATGATACCCACTTTACCCCACATTGACCCACTTTATGTGGGATCGGCACAACATTTTCTTTTCTTCCACTGCCCTGCATCAGCCGTCATATCTATAAGTACTCACTCCTTTCTTATACATGTCATATTTCACATAGATCAATTTATTCTTTTGTCTACCTCGACCAACATATCCATCTATATTCATATTTAACACTCTCCAGGTAACATGACTTTCATCCGCCTTGACAATGACATGCTTATTGCCTGCCTATTCCTATAGCCTATTGCTTCTCAATATTTCTGCTCCATGTACCTGTCTATCATCAGTCCCTTTAGTTGTGCAATACTCAGATCCATACAATACAACAGATCTAATGATCGTTTTGTAAACTTAAGGGGAGTTTAAGAGGCATTTTTAGATCGTACGTGGTTTCTGGGACCTGTTGTCATTTCATCCATCCTACATTTTATTTTATTCTTCATGCCTCGATCAATATCGCCGTCGTTCGGTCTCAATGAGCCAAAATATTAATTTCATTAGCAATGGAATTACACATGGGATTAGTAAAAGAGGATGAACTAAGAACTGCTGTGCAGGGTATGGAAAGTGGAAAAGAAGTAAGACCAGATGTTATACCAACAGAAGTGTGAAAGTAAATAAAAGCAGATGGATGGAAGTGGTTGGCTATATTCTTCAAGGACGAATGGTGTAACAGTTCATTGGTTTAATATCTTCAAGAACAAGGGTGATGTACAACTTGCATACTATGGTTTCCGTGGATCTTGATAAAGCGTACGATCATGTGGTCTAGGAGGTTCTATGGTAATTTCTATATAAGAAGAAAACTCTTGGAAAGCATGAGCAGCTGGTTCAACCTATGTATAGTCGAGCCAGCACACACGTTCAGTCGGAAGCTGTCATCAAGTTCAGTGTGGCTATAAGCTTGTACCGGGCAGTAAGCCCCTATTTATTTATTCTGTTTATGAATGACACTGACATCGGGCATACAGGAAGGAGCACCCTGGTGTATGCTGTTCGCCGATGACATTGTTCTTGTTGGTGAAGATGCACTTGAACTCCAGAACAGGCTGGGAAAATGGTAATAGGAGAAATTTGAGAGTGTCGGGTTGAAGATCAGCAGAATAAAAACGAAACGCTTGTTTTGCGACTATGGTGGTCCCTCCAGTTTCACCCCTATTGCCATAGATGATGTCTCCCTATCAGCCTACTCCGATTTTCGGTACCTCGGTTCAATAATCCAAAACGACGGTGAAATTGACCGGGATGTAAAAGATAGAATAAATGTAGGATGGATAAAATGGTGACAGGTCTCAGGAACAACATGTGATCGGCGTAAGCCCTTTAAAATTAAGGCAAGAGTGTACAAGACGATCATAAAGCCTGTCGTACCGTATGAATCTGAGTGTTGGGCAACGAAAGGGACGCATGCACTGCTTGACTAGTTTGATCCTGTAACACTTATAATAATAATAATAATAATGCTGGACAGTCCACACAGCATCATCTAGCCCCAAGCTAAGCAGAGCTTGTGTTATGGGTACTAGATGATTGATATACTTAATACAATACATTACATATATAGATATTTTTTATGATATATAAAAAATACCCAGAACACCCGGAATAAATATTTGCAGATCGTACAAACATTTATCCCAAGGCTGGAATCGAACCCGCAACTTCTCGCGCCCTTCTATAAGTTGCGCTCATCGTTTACGGAATAAAAACAGTTTTTCACTTAGTATTTTTTAAACTTTCGCGATCGGAACACATATTGAAGACTTATATTACACGGGTATTTATCGCGTATTACCTTTTTTATTTATTTTCCCGACATTTCGACTATGTTGCAATAGCCGTGGTCACGGGCAGACTGGAGTTTTTCACTTGATAAACTGGTAAACTTACTACGAAAAAATTTGTGTAACATAAAGTTACACACTTTGAACCTAATTTTTTAAATAGTAAATGAACAATACATATTTTGGTATAAATTCAATGTTGTACTAAAGATCTTTACAAATACGAGGATTCATTAGAACCAAAGAATAAAATCATAAATTTAGTTACATACCTGAGACAACATTTAAAATTAGGCAAAACTCTTTACAGTTACAGTATTTTGTTTAATTTCCGACGAATAATATTCTAAAGTAAGTTTGCATTAAATGCGTAAGAGTAGACGGTGTGCAAGGCGCATTCTTGCAATATTCGTGTGAGTTTAGTGTTTTTATTTTCCGTAGAATAAACATTCGAAGTGCGTTTTTTTTGAAATTTATTGGAAAATATATCTGAAAAAAATTTAGAAGGTGTATTTTAAGCCGACACACCGAAAAATCAAAAAAAAAAAATTACGGTAAGAGCTCTTACACGTTTATTCGGTGGGGCCGTCGTTATGACCAGCAGTGTACTTCTACAGGTTGTTGATAATGATGATGCCGTGGGAGCCCCAGCTTAGAATAAGACTCTTCCATTATCTCTCATGGACGTCGTAAGAGGTGACTAAGGGAACGCATTAGAAAGTGGGCAAGCAACTTCTGAGTTCATAAACCTGACACTACGTCATTAATCAGCCTATAAAGCGTAGTGACTATGTCAAAACCCGCCTAAATATGGGGATACCTACGCCCTCATTCTTAGTACAATCTTCCGAACTTTGCGTGAAAATTTCAACGTCTACGACCGATCTAAGTTGTGTGTTGTTTGTCAGTCAGTCAGGACGAAGATCTTTATAATTGCTAAAGATTCAGATAGTGTAAACAATAAATACTTTGGACATAAATTGAAATTCAAAACAGACAAACAACCAACACAAGAAAGTGGTTCCGCTAAACCTCTTTACATCTCGAAAAGAAGGAAAACTTTTTGATTGCTTTAAGTTTATGTAACAGCTTCGCAATAAACAGATTTAGTTGGATAAACAAGCTTTTAAACGGATAAAATGTACTCAAGTTTGTCTTCACTTGTTATGAGTAATTCTTGATTGGGTAAGAAGGGTTTGAGTTTGAAACTTTATGGTGTTTTGATTACTTATGCCTTCATAATGACAATAAATCCTATAGGCAATTAAAATATAACAAGGAAAATAAAGCGGAAAATGTATAAAATTATTTCCTAAGGCTTCTTACTATAAAAAGATTCTTGATTACTTTTATTTTTATAGCCTATTTGGGAATTGGTTGTTTTATTTTCTCTATACTTTTTATTTTTTATTATTGTCTTGATTTTTTTCCTTCCTATTTTCCCCTTTGGCCTCCTTCAAGGATGAAAATTCTCCTTTTCGTCATAACCTTGAAGCTTGACCTCCTTCCACAATTTCCTTTAAATGGCGTCTTTTCAAGACAGATCGTCTCGCCAACGCTTTCTCGGTCGACTCCGAAACCACCGTCAGAAGCCTAAGATGTGCTGATATTCGCCCACCTGTCAGGAGGCATCTGGCTACCGTGCCCAATCCTACTTGAGCCTGGCAGCTTTGTCTTCTACACCATACTTACATACATACATAGAATACAATAAAACAATCCGACAAAGATCAAACTTCTATAATCATTACACAAATGTGACAAAACTGTCCTTGATGGAGAGCGAACTCACAACCTATAGTCTTAAAGGCAGAGCCGCTTCTGAGCTGTGAGACCAGTAACATGAAATTTAACACCTTTACATCTTTAAATGTAGACGCAGAGTCACTTAAAACTCATCATCATTCGACGTTGCGATTGTTATAGACAGAGGTAATCGCTCAAGATAAGGTGTCTTTTTCTTTTTTATATTAATAAAAACTGTGTATTATGTGATCAGATCTAGGTAATTTTTGTTTTTTTTTTAATATTTTGAACAGCAGAAGTTGTATCTGGTTTTTCTCTTAGTGTTATTTATTTTTGTTGGTACATTTGCAATAGAATAAGAAGGTTAGAGAAAACAGAACAAACAAAATCGTATTCCTGTCTTAACCCAAACTAAGCTCAAAGCACCAGTTTCATTTTTGCGGTTAGAACATGTAGGCAAGCCATTAATGTCTGCGGTGTCTTACTGCTTTAACTTCATTATTCTATGATCTCTTCTTCTGTTTATATAAGAATCAGAGAAGAAATTAATAATAAACATTTATAAAGTACTGACTGACGGACTCACTGAGTACAGTAGTGTTTTAGACAGCGTGCAATCTAAAACACTACTGGTCCTAATGTTGGTTACTCTTTTACGCAAAAACTACGCAACAGATTTTAATGAATTTTTTTAAAATAATACAAATTATTATTAGAATAATTTAGTAAGATATTGTGTATATGTAAACAAAATTACCAATTAATTTGCTACGTGCACCGTTTTTAAAATGTACTATTTTTTTAAATATCAGGTCAGTTTTTGATGCTTTTTTTCTAATTATAAAACTACAACAATCCAACACAAATAGAAAAATTGTATTGCTAATGGCCCATTTTGACTATTTCCCACACAAATTTGCCTAAACCTGAAATTTTTATTTAATAACGCAAGGACTAAAAAGGTGTGGCATAGGATACGGGTCACGAATCAACTTTGGGTTTATAGTGACTTTATAGTCCCCGCATATACGTATGTCACCCGATTTCTTAATGACCGGTACAATCGGTGTTCCGTAGTCAGAGTATTCCACCTTGTGAATGGTACCCTCTGCCTCGAGTCGCTGCAATTCCAATTCAACTGGCTTACGTAAAGCTAACGGCAATTGTCTCGCCTTAATAAAAATAGGAACCCTATCTCGTAATCTTAACGAAAGTTGTTTGGTACAAGTTCCGAGACCAGGGGCGAACACGGTGGGGAATTCATTTTGTAAACTTTCAACTAAACTTAAATCAGATAAATTGAGAATCATTTCATTAATTTTGATTTTATCAATCTTAAGCTGACTTAACCAAGACCTGCCCAGTAACGGCGGTCCGCCGTTCTTGATTACAAATAGCTTTAAATTCTTAGCCGTGCGCGTCCCTATCTCCACATCCACCATAATATAACCGGCTACTTCGATTCGAGTACCATTATACGAGTGTAAACAAAGGTTATTTGCGATAAGCGGCTTGTGCTTGAAATGTTCATCATAAAAATAAGCGTTAATCGTAGATAACTTACTGCCAGTGTCCAGCTCGAACATCATCACTTTACCGTTAACCTTTGCCTGCACGTTGTAGGGCCGGTCACTATTATTACACACATTTAGATTGTACAACTCGCACTCCGAATCGTTATCACTATCGATATAGTTCTGCCCTCGCCCTGACGACGGTGATGCCTCCCCTTTGTGAGAAGATCGCCTGCACATCGCTTTCAAATGGCCCTTTTGGCCACACGCATCGCACGAATAATTTCGAAAACGGCACCCGATAGGTCGGTGTCCCTTCCCGCACCGCCAGCAAGGTTGCTGCGCGTCGCCGGTGGCTGCGGCAGAGGCGCGCGCTCCTGCTGCGCCGCCACCGCCACCGCCACCACCGCTGCCGCCGCCGCCGCCGCCGCCGCCGCGTCGTGCCGCTAGCCGGTGCACGGGCTCGTTGGCGCTGGAGGATGGTGTCGCCGCCGCCGTGCTGCCCGTCCCGCTCGCCTGCGCGTGCCGGTCGGCCGCCTCGAGTGCAAAAGCCAGCTCCACCGCCCTCTTGTACGTCAACGTAGGCTCGGCAAAAAGTCGCGATCTCATGTCGTCACTCGCGAGTCCCGATACGAATTGGTCCCTCAGGTTCTCTTCGAGGGCGGTATTGAAGCTGCACGTACTCGCTAAATGTTTGAGGACTTGTAAATAATCGCCGAGACTTTCGCCGCCATGTTGACGTCGCTGTCTAAAAATGTGCCGCTCGGCTATCTCCGAGCGCTTCGGTTCGAGATGGTCGCCGACTATCTTTACCAACTCCACGAATGTTTTGCTTTCCGGATGATCAGGCGCACATAAATCACACATTAAATCATACGTGGCTTCACCGACTAACGTCACTAAAGTAGCCACTTGTAACTCTGGTTTGATTTCATTGAGCGCCATGAACTGTTCCACGCGTCGAATATAGGCTAACCACTTTTTGCTTGTTAAGTCAAATTGTTCGATTTTACCGATCGGCATTTTATCGCCACTTGATAATTACACACTAACAAAGCAATTGGTGGGGTTTTAACGCGATTTATCTCGTCGCCAGTGGGATTTATATATTAATTACGGGAGCTCACAAGTAAAAGACCGAGTCAACGAACCAACTGTTTATTAGCGGGTCTACCCGCACACATTATTAAACCTGGGATGCCACAAAAGGAAGCCTCCTTAGGAGACTTATATTACGTAAGAGCACACAAAGAGCGGAGTTTCGAAAGCTTGGATTCTAAGGGGCTTAAAATTGAATGTTCAGCACCTAACGGCTTACAGTATACTAAGCCGTGTATGTGTGACGGGTGTACAGATTGATTAGTGGCACTAGGTATATACTCATTTTTTTTATTCGACTTCCTTTTGGAACTAGCAGATGGCCCATCTGATGTTAAGTGGTTACCATCACCTGTAAAAAAGCATCGCCTCGCAGGTCACGTTCGTTATGAACATGCTCTACGATGCACTGATGTGTCTGTAATTTTATCGGCATCCATTCTCTTCAAACCGGAACTCACTGCGCTGCTTGGTGGCAGAAATAGGCATGATGGTGGTGTTATAGGTATAGTCTATAAGCATGTATATAATTAAAAAAAAAACTCGTTAAAAATTAGTCAAAGTTAGAAACTGGTGTTAGGAGTACTATGCGGACGACGTAATCTAACTTATGTATTACGTATATTGCGTTCTCGCCACAATCCGACCAAGCGCTGTCTGGGCATTTCTGGCAAGATTTATAGCAACGACTCTTTCCTAATATTGTTTACTTCGGTAATGGTCAGTTTTATTGTGGCTATCCATCGGCTGCTTTTATTTTATTCGCCTTTTCGTTTTCGATCACTAGCTGTTTAATGCTCTGAGGTGCTGCTAAAATGATACAAATGGCTTTTCTGATTTATATCATTACGCTTAATAAACGACGACTAATGTATATTATTGTTTTCTGAATGATTATTAGGCAGTTATTTTGATTTATTGTGTGAATGAACTCGTGTCTATACTGGCACAAACGGCAAGATAAAGATGCAAGATATATTATTTTTGACACAGAATATTGCTCAGAAAGAAAAACAAAATTGCAAAGACAAAACCTAGAATAAACAAGGAAAAGAGAAACAGAAACCACCTCACGACTTTAGGCACGGTAAATATTCTCTCAGTTCTCCTGGAGCGTATCAAGTTGTGCCAGCAAAAGGTTATTTTAGGATGGGTAGTCAAATGTACGTACAAATATTTATTTATTTTATTTATATGGTACATACTCACATTTTGCAGTAGTAAACATTCCATACATAACAGGTTACAAGCCCATCGCCGCTGCTAGAACACTAACTGGTTTCCTCACGATGTATTTATTTCTTTTTGAAATTACTGACACCGTGCATACAAATTTTTAGAATAAAAAATCAATTGGTGCACCACCGGATTCGAACTCATAACCTTAGGATCAGGCGGGGTCACTTCTACTAGACCACAACTAGTAACAAAGAAACAGAAAATTAATTAATAACCATTATAATCGAATTTACTAGTTAACAATTAGTTTTTTTAGTTAATTGGTTAACATCATTTAGTCGCACTAATGGATAGAGCAGTTGAAAAGAGGGAATTTTTATTTCTTTAACCTTTTCTATACGTACCGGAAAACTTCCTATTAGCTATTTTCTAATAGATATCTCTATATAGCTATTATCTAGGCTTGGTAACGAGGAGCTGGCGCTTAGATTATCCTAGATTTAAGACGTTTCAAGATGATCCCTGCGTATATTACTGAATAGTTTTTTGACTTTGAATTATTTTTTAGAAAGAGGCGGCCAGATACACAGACGGGAAATGATTCCTTGTAATTTGATTGAACTCCTTTGACACTTTGACGTTGACAACAAATTGACCTTATGTTTGCGGGTTTTTTTATTGGGGTACACAACCCTTACAATAGTTTTAAGCACCGACTAGTAATTTGAGTAGGTATTTATTGTGAAAGTAAGTTGTAAATGCTATACAAAACTTCACCTACACCAAGAGCAAACATTTGTCACTTCAATCTCGCTGGAAGTGTACCAAATAAAAGAGCTAAGGAAAACATTGCACAGAACAAACAGACATCGGCAGTATAAAAATATGTAGGCTATATAAAGAAAATCTTGTTTGTGTGAAAACATTATTGGTTGCTACCAAATCAGGGCAGAGTCATTGCGCCATCTGCATTGCGTATTTTCACAGCAGCTCACACTCATATTTCAAATGTTTTGTGCGACCGAATTTATCGTGGGTTTTGCTTACGATTCAAGAATGAATTGCTAGGTAATTTTAATGTATGCATTCGTGAAACAGAAGGGTAACCGTGAGCTCGATAGGTTGTTGTCTAATTATCTGCACCATAAGTTCAGTCCAAACAGGCCTCAACAGACCCAAACAATGGATACGAGAACATCTTTTTTTTTTGTGGCATCTGTCCGTCTTGCGGACAATTTTGCCAATGTCAAGTGGGTTGAATAAATTATTTTTAGTCATGTCGAGTCGGTAAAAGTCAGCCGTCTCGGTTTTGAAGAAAAAGATGGCGTTAGCGTCGTTTTTGACAGTTTGCAATCGTGCTTTATCGATTAATCGAGCTCAAGAACCAAACTATTGTCGTAGAGCTCTTTTTGAAATTGGCCGAGGATGTAGGTACTTAATAATAGCGTACTGCCGCCGATTTTTAGGGTATGGGTAGTGAGTAATGCTATAGTTCAACAAAAGATGTGCCTTGTTCTTAAAACAAACCCAACAGTCTAAGGGAAATTGATGACGCCACGATAAACAAACCTCAAATTAGATTTTGAACTGGACTGCTTTTAAATCTAGTCCAAACATAATACGTAATGATCAAACATCAGCTATTTGCATAAGGTATCAAATCTGCTAAGGTCAGCTGAAGAAACCCAGGATAAAATCTGTAAAATTACTACCCTTATAAAAGCTACCCTGGTATAATTTTCAAAGCTTGGAAGTTCCAAAAAATCACAAACTTACAACCTCTCAACGTAATCGCATATACATACTCCCTTCCTATTCCCGGGGCAAAAAATATGATAGGGTTGGGCTATAAAATTTCTACAACCTTCGGTGTGCCTCTGGGTTGGTTTTCGTCCGTGTTTTGTTCATTCAATCCGTACACTTTCCGGCTATTACGCGATATTCAGTAGCACAAACAATAACATGCCATGGTCTTATAACACTGGAAAGCTGTCGTCTGCTTTTCCAAACACATAATCATTTTCATGTTTTTAAAAGAGTGTATCTTAGAAGCATCAGGTAAAAAAAATATTTTGTCAGTTTTTGTTAGCAATCTAAAGAAATTATTTATGAATAATGTAGCATATACAACACGCGGCTTCTGCTAGTTGTTAAGACCTGACATTTTAGTAGGGTTGCACTAAGAAAAACTATCTTGAAATAGCATTAGGGGTTGGAAGCTTATATAAAAATAGCTGTCGCGTGTAATTCCATTAGTTGCGTTTTAACATCGGTTGCTATATTATAAGTTAATTAAAATAAAATTTATTTTCTTCTTATAAATTGACACAACATAGCTATTTCATTTTATTGTTCTCTCGTGTTATTTTAAGTTCTGGTGCGTAAGTTTGGTGGCATTTTAGCCAATATTATTTGAGATCTTATATTATTATTATTACCTGTTTTAAAGCCAAAGACAGCCGACTTTTTTTTTACTATCTTAACTAGAATAAGAAGGAACCCATACTAGTAGCGTATCTTGACAGTGTGAAATTTGCTATAAGTACCACTGATAAAAAAATTAAAAGTATGTAGACAAACCGAATACACCAGTTGGCGCATGAGTAAAATAACTACATAATTAATTATACTACACATTTTAATTACACTGTGCACATAATTTCAGTGTATGTAATAAACTGTTTATATAATGCCTACCCTTTATCCAGTTCAATAAAAAAGTAAGTAAATTATTTATTTAATTTTATCTGGGGGTTGTTCTACGCTCAACTATTCTGAGGTTAAAAGGTTCTTATTCTTATATAGAGTTTATTATATAGGGTTGGTTATTCGATAGGGTAGAAATTCAGACTGATGAAGCGGTCGCATCCTCTAATGCACAGTAGGTCCTCATAGTAGGTAAAAACTACGCTTAGTATGGAATGGTGTTGTGTTCAAATGCCCACGCACATTTAATATTTATTTTTTTAGTTGTAGTCAATATATTATTTTGTTCCTATTCCCATTAACACAATTGCTATATCATCGTTTGTATGGAAATATAATGTTACCATTGTGTGTGTGAGTTGTGTGCATCAGTCTACTCGTGTTAGAGCAAAACTTTGCTTGTTAAAACGGTGTCAAGTTATAGAGCGTTGCTATCGTAACTAGGTACACTCAGCGTCAGAATTTGATTAGTTTCCAAAATTTTAGTTTTTTTATCATTGGCGCTTTAAAAAAATTCAAAAACACATGTTTAGTGGTAGCAACTACGCCTTTTAGTTTTAAGGTCGTGGGTTTGGATCCGGTCGAGCAACTCTAGGCTATTCTGTTCGAAAAATGTAAGCTAGTAGGTACTCTCAAACGGCGAAGAAAAATACTGTGAGCGAACCTTAAACTTAGCCATGTCTTTTCTGTGGATTAGGTCGGCAGCTGTGAGAATGGTATAGGTGCTGGGTAAGCCTACTCTATCTAAAACCCTATCCCAGGCACTACAGTGTCCCGTAAAACGAAAATGTATATAAATCATCTACAATAGATACAAACGCTTGTTTACTTAAAAAAAACACGCTGGTACTACTTTTGTTGTTTACTACTACTAAATCGTTATTATTTTTAAGAAGAAAACATAAAAAAGTGCTAGTTTTCGTTCACACAAACACCTTTAAACAATTTGAAAGATTTCCCGATCATCTTCAGATGCAACGCAAGCATCACTGCCGACAAAGTAACAATAACTAACGGTGGTAGTTACAATTATGTAGTACAAAACAGCTCTTGTACTTTAAAATAACATTTCGCTACTTAACTATGATATCCGCTAGTATATCCCTTGAGGCACTTTGTTTAGAGCCGACTACAAAAGAAATATTATATTTGAGTGGTACTAAAACGCCGAAATGTTTAGCACCGGCCTCGAACCCCATATCAGTAACGCGCGTACTACAGAACTGTGTTATCAAAGATTTTTTCTTCTTAAAGCTTTTAGCGCAAGTGCTTACTCTCCGGTCTTTCTACGCGCCTTTTTGGGGCTTTCAAATTATCTTGCCATTTTCTTTAGAACCTTTTACAGATAGTAATAAAATTAAGCTATGTTTTTAGGTCGAACTTGAAGAATAATAACTGTGATAGAAAATTACAGACTTGATGTTGATTATTAGATTCACTTAACCAAAGAACTGCATATTTTATTCTGTCTACGAATATTGTGTTATTCAAGAAAACAAAAAATAAATATTTTGATTTATCCTCAAATGAAATAAAATAAAAATAAAGCAAGAAGCTTTTGCTGCTTGTTTTAAATTCGTTTTATTAAAAGAAAGAGATATTATATAAGGTACCCTGGGGTTAAAATATGGCTACATCATAATAGCGGAAGCTCTACATTTTGCTCTAAATGTAGAAACTCAAACGTATTCTTTACTACGCTGGTTTTAGAATTGATTTTGAGAAAAAATATTTATTTGCCATAAGCGTTCACTTAACCGCTAGTGAGATCTGAAGCCATAAACTTCATTACAAGTAGATTCCTATCTCATACTATCGTGCTTATACCTTCAAAAAGAACTACGCAGTTGACCTAAATCTGAGTGAGCCAAACGAGCAACCCCTATCGATTAGCAACACCTTTTTATAGCTAAAACATCAACTGACCCGTCGCTTCAAGTGTTCGTGACGTCAGTCATACTAAAGTGCTCACACACATGATTGGTTTTACCAAGTTTCCACGCGACCGAATCACGATGAACTTGCGTTGATGGACTAAGCTCGGCACGAACGAAACTTAGGAAACACAAAGGTCGGAATAGGTATTCGACAGAAACTACAATTCAAGTTTGAACTCAAACTCCAATTATGTGAAATTGATACTGAAGTTGTAGGTAGAGTATTTTGAAAGCAATACGTGCCTTCATTTTTTGAAATTTGAAATAGTTTATAACACTTGAAATGTTCCAAAGATTTTTATATTATCCCAAAAAAAAAACTCTTTGAATCCTCGGTAGCGAAGTTGGTATCGCATCCCCGTATCAAGGGGAAGATCGTGGGTTCAAATCGATAATATAAAAATCTTTGCGATTTCCTTAAGTGCAGGTAAGCACTATAAAAACAAATAAACTTAAAAAGTTCTATTCAACAAACCTTCTTTTTACAGTCTTCCCTCAGATTTCTCAGCGACAAACTAAACAAAGCTTGTAGGTACTATGAATATTTACTAACTGAATAGAGTTATGGGTATTTTACTTTTTTCGTCCTTCACCAATGAATTTTTGCAGTAGTTACTGCAGTTTCATGATTAAGATACTTTATCAGGACTTTACTACTACACACTGAACGATATTGGAAAATTGTTAACTGAATAGCTAAAATTACTGACCACATGAGATGTTGTTTCAGAAGTCTGAAGTAGGTTGCCTAGGTTTCCTAGTATTCCTTGGATCTGTAGATTAAACTTGTTAGATTGTTGTGGTTTGAGCTAGCTAGTTTCAAGATGGGTGCTTTATAGAGAAATTTGAATATTTATTGGAATAGCTAAGAGGAAGTTAGTGCAGCGTTATTGCTAGTGGTCTGGCATCCATTACATTGGAAAACTAGAATCATATTCTACCTTGAAGACAAATAAGTCCAGTGCTGGACATAGGCCTTCCTCATACATTCCAAGGAAGACCGATTTTGAGTTTTTTCTATCCACTGACTTTTCGCAATCTATACTATGTTGTCGGCCCAATATTTTCCAGCAATTGCCGGTTTACAAACTCAATATGAGCTCAACAATGCTACATAACTGTAAAATATTAATATATAAAAAAAAACTAGAAGCAACTTTTTGTTTTCACGTATAATTTACATGTCGTTGCATGAACATGATTAAAAAAAAAATGAAAAATAATATACGATGTAAAATTATTTTTACTCTATAATATTTCTGAAGTAAAACATTGATTTTGTTTTAAATTTCAACAGTATCATCAGCACAGAGGGAACTGGGCAAGACTCCGGCAAACTCCTCGGCTACATCAGCTCCGGCTGCAGATAACGCGATAGCGGGGCCTAGGGCGGGGGCAGCGCCGGACGCACCGAGGCCTACGCCCCGGACTGGACCTTACTTCGATCTGGTGGTTTCGAAAAACGTCACTGCTCTACTGGGCAAGACTGCTTATTTAAACTGCCGGGTCAAGAATTTAGGAAACAAGACGGTAAGTCATAACATTTTTTTCATTAACAGTGCGTAAACAATAATTATATTGCCTTTGTTATGTAGGTACGTACGAAACATTTTGTATGCTTTATGGGCTTTATGGCTTTGTTAAATTATACATAATTGACCGTAGGTTTTTCACATAACCTCGGTTTTCCATTTCTGGTTTGTGGTTTTGCATTATTTTTTACTTGTGGACATTTTTTACACAACATCATCTAGCCCCAAACTGTGCCCAAACTAAGCATACCTGTACTATGGGAACCAGATGACTGATAGAATACTTATATATACATACTTAGAACACATAAAATAAAATAAAACACATATGACGACTTGTTAGCGTATCAAAATTAAATATAGAATAATTATTGACAGGTTTTGTGACTGGCCAAATCATGACGATAATGAATATCTCACTACGCACATTCGATACGATTAAGTATTCATACTATAACTTCACAATTCATACATACCTACATAATATTCTCTAATGTTTCTTTATTTACGTCTAAAAGCGAATACCAATTTTTTTCGTTGTCTGTTAACAAAAGCCACAACTAACAGTAAAGTCGAGTAAAAAGCACAAAAGTTGAAAAATAAAAACAATAACCGCGAAGTAAAAGACTTGGGATCATTTCAAACAAAGTAGGTGTCGCAAAGACTGCAACAAATTCAGCCACTAAGTAAGTAAGAAGTAGCATTCTTTCCGAGTCTTTTTGCAAACTTTCAAAGTTTCGCGCTATAATCTAGTTGAAATGGACCTGAAGCAAAAAAGGTTAAGACAATCTGGTATTTTCATTTAGCTTCGCTGGTAGAGTCTGCGAATAACTGTCGAGTTACGCTATTGCATGTATTTAAACCCGATATAGCTACATCATCATCAACTTTCACATTCAGAACGTTAGTAGATGCTACAAAAAAATATAAAATTTAAGAATAAAGAGAAGAAAAAAAAGAAAGGAGAGTTATCAAAAGTAAGTAAAGTAAAACTTGTTTATGGTAGGGATATATATTTGGATTAATCACACCCCAACTACAAAATCGAATGAATAAAATAGAACAAATATAGCTCGTAAGCTGGCTTATGCATAGTCGATTTTTTTCCGAGAAGAAAATAGGGTAAAAAAGAAATTGAACGGTGTAGAAAATAGAAAAAATACTAAAAATTACCGCTAACACGCTGTAAGCGAACCCGGCGTCGTAAGTATAGTATAATTTCTGTAAATTGTTAATTATTGTTGTATTTGTAACATCTTATATCATGGCCATCCTGGATTAGAATTATAGGACCCCCCTCCATTGTCCATCGTTTGAATAGGAGCATCTTGAGTACTAAACACTGAAATCAACGGTCAGCAATCCGCCTGTTAAACGTGGGACTATAGCAAACCCTCCCAAATATGGGGGAGGTATATGTCCAGAAATCTTGTTTAGGGAGATTATGTGATGTGATATATAAAACTGAGAGCACTTCACTTTTTTTTAAATATAATAACAGCTATAACACAAACGCAGATATCGTAAAACGCAAAAATAAAGAAGTAGAATCGACAAAGAAAACGGTTTTTAAATGTTATCAAGCCATTTCAGTTGCTCTCCAAGCAAAACGGCATTATTAAAATTATGAAGCGGAAATGGCATTAACGCGATAAAAACAACATAACAGGATTGTGAAATCTCTGAAAGCTGAAACAAAGCATTGCCAAAGTCAAAACACTTCACAGCGTTATGAGAGGTCCACTGCACTCATTGTGCAGACTAAACAGTGATTTTAAGGTAGATTTTTGACTCTGTTGTCTGCGATTTAAGGTTCGAATTTGATAAGCAAAGTACAATTTAAGGTATAGTCAGCTGTAAAAGTCGATGAATATTACGGCTTGTTTTACTTTAATCTAATTAGCAGTACATTTATTTCTGAACGGAGCTTGGGTTTATCTTTTTATAAAATAAGTAAGCGTCCTAAATTAAAATTACCCCACACAGTTCGGTTTTTATTGCCGATCCCGTGAATTATTTCTCTTGTAATGTAACTAAAGATAGTGGCAAAAGCGTAATTTTTCTATTCTATTCTTCTAGTATTCGTAATCATTTGACACTGGTATAATACGGAGTGCCTGGAACGTAGTACATTGACTAAAGCAATAACTACGCTTTCCACTTTCTGCAGTGGTTGTACCCATACAGACATGGAGCACGCCTAACGAGTTACCCTTATTTCAACAACGAACGTCCAATTTACATAGCGGTGTACCACAAACTCCTCGCTTAAAACGAAACGCAACAATAGTACAATGCAAGTCGCTATTGTGCGCTCAACTTTATAAATAAAGGTCTCATTAGGCCGCGTTGCCACATCCCCCACATAAATAACAAGGCCGAGGCCGCATTCAGGTTGGAAGTTGATTGCCAGTACTTGTTTACCGGCGCGATAACCACTAGGAGATAAAAGAACTCTAGTGACCATGGTTTGAGCTTGAACTGAGAAACCACAAAGCTTTTCAAGGCACACCAAACACTGTTAGTTGTCAGTATTTCAGGGAATGATATGAGCAGTATTTAAAAAAGGTAGGTTAAAGAAATGATTTAAAAAAAAGAAAACGAGCTCAAATAAACCTCTCAAACGATGAAGAGTAACGCATAATTATTTGAGTCTAAGAATATCAGAAGTGATGGATACAACCAGTTCACCTGATAGACTGACAGTATTGTAAAGATCGCAGAAAACCGTGAATGAAATAGGCTTAAAATAGTAAGAGTAAAACAGGGTAGGCCTATACCTAGCTGAGCTGGTGAATGGACTAATAATGATGATTGTTTTACAACTTGTCTGTGTAAAACTGTGTGTCTGTGTGTGTCACAAACAATTGCAAAAAGAAAGAACTTGCAAAAGTATTAGGTGCTCTGTATCCTTCAGACATTCTCAAAGATTCCATACTATGAATACAACTCTAACCATATTTAATTTTTTTATTTCAAGAACTGGAAGATAGGCCGTGGCACCCTGATTTATGTCTGCGGATGCGCCTTAGTATCTACCCTCTTTATGCTAGCTTTTGACTGAGCCTTTTTATTTTAACCGCTGCAGTTAAATGGACGCTTAAAATGTGTACAATTTGTTGAGAATGAGGTTTGTGTGAATGCTTTAGTAAAACAGTAAATAGTTGAATGCTATTCCTGAAATACCTGTTTTGGTAAATGTATCAAACAAATCTTGGATTTATAAAGAGTTGGTCTAGTATTAACCTTTAGATGTATAATAACTAATAACTTGAACGTAATTTTCTGTATTGGGAGTAGTTCAATGAATCAATGTAAAAAGTCCATCATCATCAGCCTGCAGCACATTGATTGACTCTTGAACATAGATTCCCAATAGATTTTCAGGAAAATATATACTTAATATTCATAGACTACTATATAGCAATCTTCGATTCACCGCGTAAGGGCCTTGCTACTGTTTTCCGGTTTGTGTTCGCCATTTGAAAACATATTCTCTAATGAAACAAGTGGATACTAAGTTCTACTAGTAATATGGCCAGTCTACGGCCACTTGATATATAAGAGCTATGGTAACCTCTTATAATGATAAGTAACACAACTTTGTACTTCTATCCAAAGTTCTCAATAAAACTTTATTAATCTCAATAAACCAGCAAAACGCGTACGATTTTCAAGTCTCTAAGAACGTTGAATAAGGCTGTCGTTATGTCAGTCAGTCAGTTAGGATAAAGACTCTTAATAATTGGGATACGTATTATAGATACAGAGCAGTCTGATAAAAATGATTTGTTTTACAGTTGAACATGCAAGTATCATGGGTGCGGCACAGAGATATCCATTTACTAACAGTTGGCTTGTATACCTACACGAGCGATCAGAGGTTTCGGGCCATACACCATCTGCATACCGAAGATTGGACGTTACAAGTAAGTCTTTTTAAAATTTTATATCCATAAATTTAGAGTAATTTTAATAATTAAATTTAATAATTTTAATTTTTTAATTTTAATTTTAATTTTAATTTTTAATTTTACCTAGGGGTCGCCCAAGAAAGCGTTGGAGGGACGACCTAGACGCCTTTGAGGGGACGTGGTGGGAGGAAGCTCGGAACAGAGAGAGTTGGAAGTCTTTGGGGGAGGCCTTTGCCCAGCAGTGGGACGGGATAGGCTAGGAAAAAAAAAAAAAATTTAGAGTACGAAATGAACAAAAATCTGTTTTCATTTTCAAATTTTTCGGCCGAAATCAGTATTAAATAGGATTATTTTATACCTGTTATGCTAAGAGTAAAATACTTCACAAACCCGAAAAGCTACTATATCATGCATTTGATACACGTATTATGTTTGGTCGCTAAAACATTGTTAAAGCTTTATTTATACTCATAAAATATATCTTTAGTCTTAAATAAAGACTTTTAAGGAACGTTTCATCTCGCAATGGTATAAAAGATTCACTGAAACGTAAGTACTTAAACCGAGATTAGTTTAAGAGCGTGCACCAGACCAGAAAATTGAGTTAGACAATACGTTATAATTTTCTATCCCGCTGGGTCAGTATAAAGGTATACGTTTACTAGGTTGACTTTAGAGCAACGGAGTCTTATTTTCATAGTATCAGTGTCTGGCAAAGGATTTGTCGTTTTACGAAGCAAGCAAAAACGACCGTATCCATAAACTGTGTACCTATGCTCCGACGTCAATTTACTGGGCGCATACCTCCTATGTCCGGTTTCAATATCTTACAGGCGTCTGTATTACAAAGAATCTTTGCTTGTCAGATAAACATTGGTCTCATTGGTTAATGTTACAGTTAGGCTTACACTGGTCAATGAACTGAGAGTATATCTGACTTACCTACAGACGTTCGTAAATATAGCATTTTTCACTATAGTTGTTTGAATGCAAGTGTGCTGAAATATCGGGAAACAATCATACTCAAAAATCATGGTAAATATCACGTTTTTATCCAGAATATTGACGCTCAGGCATAAAGCTGTAAAACTATACCAAAAAGTTGTTGGAGGCCCTACGTGCCTAGTATAATAATACTTTCAGGATGTAGCGCCTCAGAGATGTTTGCTCAATATCAAACTGATGGTTTCCACGCCATCGTGCGGAATAAAACGGCAATATGGATTATAAAATAATCTGAAATAAATGAATACAATACAACAAAGAGAAAATAACACACGTGCAAGTGAGACTGACGTATCCTATGAGTTCTGCTTATACATTTTGGCTGTAAAAATCTCTAGTCCGCAAGTTATTAGGAAATGGTTCGAGTCTTTTTCTAATTTCAGCCATTTTTACGAACACCCAACAGTTAAATCTCAGCCTGCTCAACCGCTCACCGCAACAGTAGACGCCACCTTTTATTACCCACCTCAAAAGCGTTATTGTTGCAGATAAAGTACCCGCAGCACAGAGATTCTGGAATCTACGAGTGTCAGATTTCAACCACGCCCCACATGAGCCATTTTATACATTTGAATGTTGTTGGTGAGTACGCTAAAAATCTAAATCGTGTAATGCCATTCAAATACTGATACTTTAGGTACGTGGCTCTGATACTGAGCCAGGGACAGATATTAGTAGTAGTAGGGATCTGTGAAAGACTAGTCTAGAGTACTACCTCCACTATGCCTATTTTCACCACTAAGCAGCGTTGCTGTGTTTCGGTTTGAAAGGTGTGGTGTGCCGTTGAAATCACAGGCGTATGAAGCTTAACTCCTTTACGCCTCAAGTTAATACGCAGAGCAGTGTATTCTAGAACAAGTTCAATAGAACGAAGCAATACTTTGCTGTAGATATCTTCTATTTCATATTATTTTATACGAAAAAGTACCTATAACATACTTAAAAGTCTTAAGTTGGTATATTCTAGGCAATCACCCAAAATACCGTGCTTTGTGAACTTGCTTTGGTTATTACATTTGCTAAAACAAATAACAATTAATAAGAACCTTCATTAAGGCTGAATTCATGTTGACTAAGACATAAACTGCCTAAGTCGCTGGTTGTAGAGACTTGAAACCTTTTCAAAGTACATTATGTCTCAGTTCTGAGAAAGTAACTGTAGTAAATACCTTTACATTTGAGAAGATATTTACATTTCTACTTACCTTTGAACATAGCCTCAATGAATGTAAAACCTTTCCATTGCGTAAATATATCGACTTCTTTCTACGACACACCCCTACTCCCACAGGATATCAGACGGAAATCAAATCAAACACCGTAGAAATACGTTCCTATTCAAGTTACCAAAGTAAACATGGCTTGACAACTTGGGCCAATAAAAACATTTCGCTGTTTTCAAGAAGGTTCATCTCTCGAGATAATTTTAAGTTTCAAGTAGTATTTATTTACGTGAGTGTACAATACAATATTTTACGAGTTTATTTTTTAAATGAGGTTTAGGTTAGGTTAGGTGAAAAAGGCAAGGACCTCAAAAGTGAGGTCTATTGAGATTTTTACTACGGTCATAAAATTGTATTTTAAATGCACTGAGAAGGTGAAAATGATCTAATGGCTTAAATGATCGATAAGGTTGCTATCTCACTTTATTTACATGAAAGTGACCGTGACAAGAATATTTTATGCAGTTGATAAAATGTGTCAGGCGATAGTATTCTGGGAGTTTCACTGGGTGATGAATCCAATAAAAAGAAAATCTGTAGCACCTTGGTCACCGATACAGCTCTCAGAATCAGTAAGTTGAAATGCGGCAACGACTAGCCATTTAGCTCATAAAACTAACAACCGCTGGGGAATAAAAGTTCTCGAATGGCGTGCACGCCCTTTCACCCGATGGACGGACGACATTGTTCAACAAAACTTTTCTCCCTAGAAATGTCCCATACACGTCTAGAAATAATGATTTTAGGGTTTTAGTTGGTGGGCCTATGTCTATTAGTGTGGCAATGGAGGCTGGTTTAATAAATGCAGTTTATTGCTCCTTTTTTGTATACAAAAATTGCGGTTGACAGCAACGGTTGTACAAATAACTTTATACCGACCTGCGCGCATAATCAGAGAGCCAGTTTCATAATGGCCTTGTTTACTTCTCCGAACTTACACGAATCCGTTTAGCGTAAGGGTAGTTACAGTTTTTGTTTTTCTTACTGGCTCATTGCTAGCGTGCGTGCCTTTAATATGCCCTACTAAATTAACTGACTTGCCCAAACATGCTTAACATAAACATTTGGTTAAGTTAACGAACTTTGTGACGCAGGCCTTAGACACACGTCTAACACAAACAGAGATGCTTGACGCTAAATTAAAAGTTAGTGTGGTCGTTTCGGGTATTTTCCTTTGTTTGACATTAACAATTATAAAGATACGTTTAGGTTAAACTGGAAGATGATCTTTGATGTAGATGGCAATTATACATTAAATATTGACAAACATTTACACAACGCCCCCTAGCCCCAAACTAAGCAAAGCTTGTACTATCTCATAGTACCAGATAAATGTTATAATACTTATATACTTTTATTTTGTAAATACATAATTAAAGTACATATACCTAACACCCAGACACAGAACAAACATCTATGTTATTCACACAAGTGTTTGTTCTCGATGGGGTTCGAACCCACCACCTACAGCGAGAAGACAGGCTACTACGAACTGAGCTGTGACGGCTGTAGAAAAAAATATTTATGTTCGTAAAACTACTGCGGAAACTTTGTGCTTTTTCAAAGTGACGTTGAAAATATTTATTTATTTTTATACTTGCTGACAGAACACGCTGCTATACCTATAATAAAACATCACCTTGCAGGCCAAACTAAAAACGTGCTCTACGATGCACGACACTCTGTTCATCAACCTAAGGCATACAGGTGTTAAGCCTCATGTATGTGTTTTATTTTTCAGTGGCAACATTTGAAGCTTCAAATAATTGATTATTTAATGAACTCCCGGTATTCACTCAGACAAAATTAAAATATATAAAAGCTGAATCGTCAAATATTTTACAACTCTCAGCGTCTCAATATTTCTCCAAAATAAAGATGTTTTCTCCAGAATTTTAATAAAAGACATTGGTACTACGATTATTTCGTTATAAAATCCGCCATAGCATGATTAAATTTTATATTACTTGAATATACGGGCATTTTGTTCCTAATACTTTTGTTAAGCACATTTTAAGAGTTTTGTTACATATTTTACGTAGATTAACAATGGAAATATTTACATTCGGGAACCATAATATGATCACCTTAATCGTGTTTTTAAACAATATCTTATAGCCCCAAACTAAGCAAAGCTTGTACTATAGGAACCATATAGGTAATAGAATACTTATATGCTTGCATACTTAGAATACATATTATTATATCACCCAGGCACAGATAAAATATACTTACATGTTTATCACATAAATGAATGTTCTCGGTGGGGATCGAACCCACCACCTACAGCGCAGAAGGTAGGGCTACTACGAACTGAGCTGTGACGGTTGTCCGGAACAAATTCAGTTGTGTAACATTGACTAACATAATATAAGTTTGTAGACGCATTAGTTCTTCAAATGTACAAAAATCGAGTAAGAAAGATGGAACAAACCCTAGAGAAACAATGCCATAAATATTGATTATAGCAAAACCAGCAAATTTACTTCTACCACGAGAACAAAAGTGCGGGTAGCTGCTATTTAATACTTATCTCTATACACTATATGTATCTACTTACACGTTTATCTTCTGATACATAAAGTGTTCCTGTAATTGCAACGGCATCTATACCTACTCCTCAAACCATAATAAAACAGCAGTAAAAAGTATTATTTAGAAGTAAATTATGGTCGAGACCTTTTTACAAACCAATTTCCAGCTTAGAACAAACGATAATTCAACCATTTACTTGCAGAGCCGACGACAGAAATAATCGGCGGTCCAGATCTCTACATAGATCGAGGGAGTACTATCAACTTGACCTGCGTAGTTCTTTACTCGCCGGAACCACCAGCGTACATTTTTTGGAACCACAATGACGCTGTAAGTACTTAATTATTACTGTTTTTTAAACAGATAAAAAACAATTGCTCAACTATTATCTCATTGTTCTTAGATAATAAGCTACGACTCTCCAAGAGGAGGGGTATCGGTGGTAACAGAAAAAGGAGAGACAACGACATCCTTCCTGCTCATCCAACAAGCCAGGCCTTCGGATTCAGGGAACTACCAGTGTAACCCCAGCAATGCCCAAGTAAAGAGCGTTGTTGTACACGTACTGAATGGTGAGTAATTTTTACCATGAATTTCTTATGCGTATGGTTTTCATCTATCAATACATTCACTACACTATTTTGTATTACTCGAACCAAGTCAAATTTTTGCTTTTTTTGGTAATTTTACTTTCTAATCAAAACCGTTCGCGTTAAAACCGAAAAGTTATCTAACGTGGTCTAGAGTATGTCGAGAAAATAATAATAATTTATATGGGTATTATCAACAAAAGTAATCCTATAAAATCTTCAGTGTTATTTTCTAATGAGCATCCTCTAATCTTTTCAAAAAACTTCCTCGTAATAAGGGAAAATGTTTTTCCTTTAAAAAGAAACGACAAAAACAATCTGGAAAAAGACTGTTATCGTTACAAAAACGATGGCGATAAATAAGATAAATGAAACTCTTCTTTAAATGGGTGTGTTAATGTTTAAATTATGTAGTAAGTGCTATTTAATTACGGAGTTTTTTCATCGCGACACAGATATGAAAATTTTAGGGTGCCCTTTGTACCTTCTCTTTAGTCATTCATGATGTTACCCATATTTTATGTTGATAACAACGTTTCAAAGTAATGGAACAGTACTTTAAAAGGTTCCAATAAACGTAATCAAATTACGTAGCGAGATGTAAAAAAAAACATGTAACCAATTGACGTGGCATTTGCAAAATAAAATATGTATTTTTGAATTTGAATGAGAATTTTTGATTGATTCAGGTATGACTTTGTGAAAGTATATTGAAAAGTGTAAAATAGATAATTAAATACATAGTACTACTATTCCGCCTCTTTAATCCCTATAATTTCAAAAAACTGTAAACGTATATGTACAACTTATACAGCGCCTAAATTAGAATATTAAGTGGTATTTAAATGGCCGGAGTATCGTGATTTTTTGATTGTCACTGCGCGGCACTGTGCAGCACTAACTGGAATGTGAAACGGTTCCTAAGTTGCCCCGCAATGGAACTTAAAACAATTTGAAATGTCATTTACCATGTTGTGGAGTGGACACAAATGAATAATTTTATTATAATAAAAATAATTTATTGAGATATAACACAACACAAATTACTTTATAGCTCACTGAGCACAAAATTATGCAAAGAAAAAACTAAAAATCAGAAATAATATTGTAAGCAACTGAATCGACTCTGTGTTTCGTTCAAAATCAAAATTGTATAAATTAACTTTGTTTTCATCACACTTTCACTCAAAGCTATTATTTTCATTTATTAAACTTTCCGTCTCTTCTTAACATTTTCATTTATAATCCTATTGTAAATGTTCTTGTCAAGAGCAGTTTTAATTTTTGCCAAAGAAGCAAATTCCATTTTCCCTTTATCAGGTGAGTACCCGGCGGCGATGCAGCGAGGAGGGCAGGCGTTTGCTCCAACATCACCAACCCACTGTCTGGTGCTGGCAGCATGTCTCTTCCTCACACTCTCTTGACACCTACCCATGTGCCTCATACTGTAAATACTATATCATCTTTAACTGTTTACATATATGCCTCATAAAACTAGGGTGTATCTGTAAACAGGTAAACGAAAGCGCGTTGACAAAAAGCAAGGTGTCGCCGAAAACGCTTCTTAGCCACGTTTCTGTAAGAACGCAGCGAATAAAATATGCACTGTAAGGCTGAATATACAATGTAACTAGCGGGCAGCAACGAAGTGGCAAGAGTCTTAAACTTTATTTAGATGCATGTGGCCACTATTTTGCAATTATATTGCAATTTTTACACTAACTCTGCTTACTACCGGTTTCTGTAAGCAGTCTGGGTATGAATCAAATCCAAGTTTTAAACATCTTCCAGTAAACTTCGTAATTAAAAACTCAAAATCAAGTAAAATCACTTTACGGTTTGTTCATTTGTTCATATACAGCGATTTTAATTAATTTTTTAACGGTATGTGTGGTATACCGGTGCTTGTACCGGAATTATGTGTAAATACATCATAATTCGGCGGCAGCCTGTTTGGTATGTGAACGCGCCTACTCGCTATTTAATAGTGTGGGTTGTGTTTTGTACAATATAAAAGTAATTCCCAGTAGCTAGTGCTTTTCATATAGCGTTGTAAATAATGTAATATAATTCGTGAAACTGTGAGTTTAAGGTTTTGTCACTGTTTTTTTCTTTCCGAAACATATTCTATGTAATACAAATATACTTAATAAAGATTAGGTAGGTATCAACGTAAAGTATTATTCAACATTATTCCCAACAAAATAGAAGATATTTTGTAATCATCTACCTGACGTTGTCTATTCAATTATTGAAACTAAAATAATAACGTAGAATTATTTTAATAGAAAATCCTGTTCTATAGTTATTACGATTGTTTTGCGAACTCCGATTTAGAACATAATTTAATCATTCATTGAATAGGTAATAATAGAAATATAATGAAAACGAAATTAATATTGAAAGAAATTAACTGGTATTCTTATAAGTGAATCAATAAACTTAAGCTCAGCTAGTTTGACAGTAATCGTCTTTATGAGTTGAGAAAAAGATGATCAATGAATAAGAATACCAGCAAAAGATAATGAAAACAGGAATGTTTAAACAGCTGACAATACTACGTTAAAACACAAATGTTTAGAAGTTACAAGGAATGTATATAGAAACTATTAAAGTTATACGAACCACTCTTGTCTAGCTTTACTATAAATATCTGATAAAAATGTAAAAATTGTATGTAAAATTAAGTATTAGGTTTAAAATACTGTAAATAATATTAAAGTAGGCACACAAAATTGCACAGATGTTTTTCAAGACAGGCAAACTCAATAGCAATGATATTTAGTCACGTAAAAATATATAAAGTGTATGCTGAACGGCATTCGGTTATATTTCGTAATATTTTTGTATTCAGGAAGTAATGAATTTTAACGAGAAACGTGAGTGCATTTGAGAAATTGAAAGACGATGCGTACTGTTTGATGTAAAGTTGGAACGCAAACTCATTTTACTTAGTGTTAGACAAAATTAAAAAATCATTTTATCCAAACTAAAAAATATCTGTGCAATAATTATTATAAAGTATTGACTAAGATAAATTAAGATACGTACTACAGGTAAGTTTATTGAATATATTTTAGTAAAAAATGAAAAATAGTTCTACGTATTAGTTAGAAAGCAATTTTGATGACATATAAATATTGTTGATAATGTTCTTCCTGTAAGCATGGTCTTTCTGAATAGGTAATGTTTTTCGCCTTATCCTTAATCAAAACTCAAGGGGAAGACAACTGTTTATAAGAGTTATGAGTAAATTATGGTAATAATCCAGAACTCACTTAACTAAAGTTTTGTTATTTAAATTCGATATCAGTGTAGTTTTATGCAGGATTTTTATAACATACTGTTGATTTTCACCAAAAATATTAAACATGTTCACAATACGTACTAAATCGCACAACTTGTTTTGTTGATTTTTTTTGTACGACTTGGTGACAGTCTTCAGTTTGTTACTAGAAATATTTTGTAATATGTTACTTGTTTTCTGTATGTTTTCACTAGATGTATACATCAAACAACATGTGCAAGATGTGTAACACATTTTATGGAATATGTCTGACTATGAACATAACTTGACAATGTAATCGCGGTTCAATAAACAAAATTGTTTTACATATTTTGTTCGTCGTAGTTTTTAACATGTTTCGACAGTAGAAAATCACAGTAGCCAAAACATTTTGATTAACATTACCTTAGGTTTTAGTTCTTTTTATTTCTTGATACAACTGAATTGCTAATTTTTATACCTTATCAAACTTTTGTAAAATACTCTTAATTTATAATTTGTGTGTAGGTATCTATTTTATCTATGTAGATGCATCCCCGTCCTAATACTTTTTTATATAATGATAGTACTGATAAAGTATTTATACGTTAGTTGATTCTTAACACCAGTTTCATACACTATCGAATCGCTAGTGAGCACGTCTCGAAGGTTATATAATTGACCAAAAAATACTTCAACATTTCAACGGTAAGCTTGTGACCATAATAAACCTCATACTGATCGTTTTAATATACAAATCTTAAAACTATTTCAAACCCTTATAGCTGCACAAGTTCATGACATTAAAAGCTTAGACATTTAGATTAATTATAAATTGTAAACTTACCTATGCCAAAAAATGAAAAAGTTTTAAAACACGCACTATAACCCTCAAATTTGTTATAAACCAAGTAATAGTATTTCACATTAATCATTTATCTTTTGCGATGAACTTACTTGCGTACGATATTTTTAAAACTGGTGCTATGTTTCATCATTATTTAATATTAAAAAGTTATTTCAAAAAATAAAAAACTAAGTGCTTTTATGACAGATGCTGTCAGTAAAATCTATAACATCTTTTTGTGTTTTGTACATAGCTGTCAAACTTAGCTCCGCTACTTTTTGTAAAATAAACTTCTTAAATTATATATTTTCGGTAACGTAGGATAAATTGACAGATCTCATAAAATATAACCAGTTATTATGATGTCAAAGGTTTATTATTGTGTACAAGTAACAATAGTATTATAACTCGTTGTATTAAATGTATTATTATGATACCTAATAGTGTGGATTACCACGCTAATGAAGTTACATGTGTAATAAATATTATTATAAAGAAACAATAAAGTTTTAACAATATTTAAGATTCTTCTTATTTGACTTAACTTGTGGGTTAATGTCGGATCTCAAGAGTTCCTATAATATTTGACAGCTGTCACAGCTCAGTTTGTAGTAGCCCTGCTTTCAACATTGTAGGTAGTGGGTTCGATTCCCATTGAGAACAAACATTAATTGTGTGATGAACATAGCCGTTTGTTCGCCGTCTGGGTATTAATGTATGTATATTTAGTATGTATTTACAAAAAAGTATATAAGTATTTTATGAGCTATATGGTTCCCATAGTATAAGCTTTGCTTAGTTCGGGGCTAAAAGACGTTGTGTGAAAATGTGTCAATATTTAAAAAAAATTGCAGGGTTAGCCAATTAAAAATTAATTCTAAAACCATGTCGAGCGTGAAAATTGAAATAGTTAGAACCTAATTTTTTTTTAAATGTGTAGATTTAATTATTATAGTTTACTGCGTGACGGACTTTTGGTGTAGCGAAAATAAAAAATAAATTACACATCACTGTTTTTGCCGCTAAACAGAAGTCAATAAACTGTAAATTGGTTATAGTCCTTCGAATAAAGTCAAAAGTTTGACGAAAACTAAGCTGGTATATAACTTGAAATGTATAACCTAAATGTTCATCTACTTCTATCACTGCCTGTACAAACAAGTCCCGAAAATCATACAGAAAAATACATACATAATAATAATAAAATCACGCCAGTTTCCCTAGAGGGTTGAGATCACAAAAATACGGTCATTATATTTTATTATTTCACCAGAAATAAGAACAAATTATGAACAGTTTCAAGAGTATGTAGTGAGTACTTCGAGTAGACATCTAAGTTTGTACTTACGTCTTATTTTTTTATTCAAATGAGTGTGAATGTTGAATACTAATTTTCAGACGGAAAGACTTCTCCTTTCTTGACAAATTTTATTCGCTTTTACCTTGGTTAGATATCTTCGTGGGAATTTTTGCAGGCTGCCGAAGTTTTACATAAGAATGTGAGTAATATGTACGAACCAAATAAATGTATTGTGTAAAATAATTATGTTTCTTAACAAAAGTAGGTGACAGAATGATAAATTTAATAAGGTACAAGGGTAATAACTCAAAATGTGTAAATTGTAATCGTAATGTTCATTCAACAGTAAACTTCTTTATGTAGACGATGATGGTAATTTTGTATGGTGAACAACTAAAAAAAGGTAATAAAAAAAAATAAGGTAACAAGGTAATAAAAAAAGGTAAAGCTTAAAAATATAGATTTAACGAATATTGGCGATGTTTTTATATTACTTACTGATCAAAAAAGTATATGGCCGACTTGATGTTAAGTGGTAACCATCATCTATAACATATAACAAACATTTTCTCACAGGTCACGCATGTAAGTGACGTGCCCATAGGAGCCAGTAAGCCCTGAGGTTTCATCGACCTGATGTATACAGGTCTCATGTATCTGTAACCCGGTACCTATACCCTTCAAACAGCAAAGGTGGTAGTACTTCCCCGGACGAATTACTATCAAAACATCCACGTGCTTTTTTTTTGACCAAGCAAACAAAGCGAGCGATGCGTCTCTGTTTCAAGTCTGGCAAAATTTGGTTTCCTCTGTCAGTTTGTTGCTACTCCTGTGCAGGTCGTATTTTACAACTGATCAAAATGAATTTTAGTAAACAGGTTACACGATTTTTAAATCGGGGTCTTCGGTGGTTTTTGATTCTATAATGGGTACTTCCTTAAAAAAGAGGTAAAATACTAAATAATTTGACTGATGAGATCAGATTTTGATGCTTCTTGTTTTATTTAAAAGAAAGTAACTTTAGTTGATCTCATAAAAAAAAGGTAAAAATCTGATGAGGCTTTTCGTCGTGATGAGCAGAATAGTTAGTCGAAATGCAGTTTTATTACTTTTTACGATAGAAAAGTTTGTGCTCGCAAAGTACTGGTCGTAAAATTATTAGCTCTGTCGAGATAAGAATCGAATGCTCTCAGTTGGTCTGTTTTATATATTAAAAATGTAGCCTCAACTAAATACATGTCGCTGTTTTTAGTTGAGGCTACATTATCGAGTTTCAGCGAATTACTCGCTTTGCGGGATAAGTGAAACCATTTGATTGTTGACGCGATAGACTGCGCAAACCCTGACAAGGTCATGTAAATATAATACCCATAACCCTCATGACACTGTAGGGTATATTAGTGCGGATAATATTCAGAAAGTGGATTCTAGCAAGCAGCACAAAAAATATTTTATATAAGAAAATTTGAGGTTTTATACGAAGGATAGGATTTCTTTAGTAAACCAGCCATCGAAAAAATATCGACTGAGTCTGTTCATAAATTTTGTAGAAAACGAAAAGGTTTGCTTTGCTCAGTTTGGGCCATAGATAACACTGTATAAAAAGATCATCAGTATTTATTATTTATTTTATTTGTAATTTTACATCGTATAATGTAATGTAGTACCCATTTATGAAAACGGCTCTGTAATATTTATGAAATATAAGTAGGTACTATAATTCATGATAAACTTGTAAAAATTTACTTTTTACTTATGTTTATATATTTACGGGGTGCCTGGAACAAGGTTTTGAACTTGTCCAGTAGCTATATTCCATCCTCACAGCCTAGTTGGTCCAATGCACAAAAAATAATTGGCCAACACGTGCGGAGCTAACAAGGGTTTTATTTGTAATATAAGTATATATGGAAATATGTTTAAATCGCATTCGATTCAGTTTACTAGTAGTTTAGTAATATTAAACTTTACATTTAATTTGGTATGCACACGATCCTACCTTTATAGTTACTTCTCCCTAGCCTGAAAGGTTTGCTGTAAGTAAACTCTTTTCAGGGTTAAGCCCGCCTTTATATAGGTCCTCTAATCGATTTGCAAACGTTGTCGTTACAGACAATATTACTTTATACATAATATGTATCCCTTTTTAGTAATCATGCCGAACCTATCAACCTTCTATCACGCGTAATCAAATCGGCTCCTTAATAGTAATGGACGCACTTCTCGCCGCTTGCGTTATATCGTGCTCGGCTATAATTCCATTCCGCACGTAACACGTGCGTGCCACAAATATTGGAATCGATAATGGCGTATCCCGCTATTGGGTATGTTTTGAGAACGTTTGGGCTTGTAAGCAGCTGACCGTACCTGGTATAGAGAAAAGATGTGAGCGTTTTCGTAAATAAATTAATAATACGCGAAATATTTAAGTAAAACTGGTGAATAACGGTAGTTACCATACCTTTGTAGACGGATTGGTGATGGTAATGTAGGTATTATGTACTCAGAGAGATACTGTTACCCATTTTCTAGTGCCTAACCTTAGTCCCTTCTAACGACATACATGATAAAATAAACTGATGACATTTATTCTACTCTAAAATTATTCATGGTATAAACAAAAAAGATACTCATAGGCTTCCGCTAGACAAAAGAATATTAAATTCAGAATAAAGTATTTTGGGTTTTGTAAACGCCGTAAAACGTTTCATGTAAATTAATTATACAGTTTACCATACTCGGAGCGCGCGCGTTGTTACCGTGTCAAAAGCGCTTCTTGGTGGTATTTAATAAACCTTATTATGACGTCATCGGTAACAAAAGTCTAGACTTATTACCACAAATTTAATGTAAATCTTTTCCAATGTATTTAGCAATTTTGCACAGACATTTATGTAAACACTCTTGCCTTGATTGATAAGAAGTAGTTTGTGCTGTTTTTATACCGCACTTAGACTTGATTTGTAACTGGCATATTTGTTTGTATATATCTGCTAAGTAAGCATAGTAGTTTAAATTGAAGTTCGTTACGTTGAAGTTGAATGCTGTGTTTCGGATTTTATTAAATTTCTACAAATACTTTTGATTCACATCGTTGGTACTTTGAATAAAAAAAAAATATTAGACTTATGATAGCTGTAGTGATTCCAGCTTTGAATAGGCAACATGGCAGTCACATCCCAAGGGAACACCAGGATCTCTTGGCGTTCTTTGGGGATTGCATACTTGGGATTGCTATTGTATATCTATGTAGAAGCATTTCCTGGTGCATTCTTCCTGGACGTACCGACATTGCAGTCACCAATCCGCCTGCCAAGCGAATCAAAATTCATCAGCGGACTTATATAGAATGACGTAACGTGACTTACATAAAAAAAATACTGTGCAATAAGCGTGGATAATAAATTCATTTTATCGGTCTGGCTCGTTTGGCAAAATACGCCTGATGTAACATGTAAATAAGTCCTTACGAATTAGGGAAGACATCTTTCATATTTCTTCAGTGCGATTAGATATTCATAAGGCACCAGCGCCTCCTACCAACATTTTTCGAGATATGTTTTTGTAAACAAAAAGTTTTACTGTTGAGTATTATGAATTTCTAATGCGTTGCACACTCCGCGCTCCGATTCTCGGAAATTTCTCTATTTGTTTTTGTTTGCTCGTAACTAACTGCAGATGTAGAATGAATGTAATGTTTGTGTTTTATTTAACACTAGCGGCTCGTCCTGGCTTCGCACGGCTATTAGTAAGATAAATCCATTTTTTTTTTGAAAATTTAATATAGCCTATGTCACCCGGAAATAGTGTAGCTTTCCCACGGTGAAAGAATTTTTCAAATCGTTTCAGTAGTTTCGTAGCCTATTCAATGCAAACAAACAAACAAAATTTTGCGTTTTGCGTGTACAGATAAACTTAGATGTACGTTTGTGCTAAATTTGTTTTATTATTTATTTTAAATGTACTATAATATATTAATGTAAAAAGCACTGAAGCAATTGTTATTCGATTTATTTATGTATAAAGCACTGTTTTACCCAGGGTAAAACCTTAATTTATGACGTATAATTTGTGAAAATTATCAATAAAATGTTTATATCTGTTTATATCTGTTTATCTGTTTAAAAGCACTAAGTAAACTCTATGTATAATAAAAAATATCTATGCATGTAATGTATTGTATTAAGTATATCAGTCGTCTAGTACCCATAACACAAGCTCTGCTTAGCTTGGAGCTAGATGATGCTGTGTGGATTGTCCAGCATTATTATTATTATTACTGAGTGACTCAGCCTTCTGTTCCTAGGGTCGTAGGTTCGAATCCATTTGTGTACTAATGGATTTTCTTATCGAAAAATGTATGTGCGCAATGTCAGTGCTCTCAAACGGTAAAGGAAAATATTGTGAGGAAACTAGTTAGTACTCTAGGACCGGCGATGAGCTTGCAACCGGTCACGTATGGAATACAAACTACTTTTAAATGTGGGTATGTCCCGTACGTACATTTAGACGGACCTCTGACTACCTCCACTAGACAACCTCAAGGAATCTCGAGTTTTACTTGATACATAACCAAATCTAAGAGGATATCTGACATGCTTGGGGATTAAAGTCGTGATGCTATTTTTCATTTTCGCAATTCGAGTACCTTTCCCAGCAGTTAGTTAGTTCCCAGTTTAAGCTTTATTACGTAATACGGGGCTGGATTTGAACCTTCTTCGTTATAGCTAGAAGGTAGGGTCGCTCCATCTGGGTCAACTATAATTGTCAGTGTAAAAAGAATGGTTCTAAAAGTCCCAAGACATAAAATACCCATTTCCAGAATACTGCTATCTAAGCACAACCCACTCGAAAACTGCCGAAATTACGACACGTGTTTTCATCTCGAGGTAATAATTAGGTAGTAAAGATGCCTACGTATTCTTTTGAAATTAGCCTCAGGAGACGCGTTCCTGCGAGCTTTCCCTTATAAAGTACGCTTATAAGTGCCCATTCAAACGCTTGGGAAGATAGGCCTGTTGTTGAAAATCTGATTATATTATTCTATGTGGAGAATCGTGAATATTCGCCTTTATGCTACGAAAACGTTTTTACCTGCGCTATACATTTTTGGCGAGCATTTATATAACTTGGTAGAACAAAACGCTCAACAAACAAAAATTAAGAACTTTGGACAGTGAATAAACATCTTTGAATATTAAACTCACCGGGCAATTTTGTTCGGTTTCACTAGCACCTATCAAGCATAATCAAGCGTTTAAATGACAGGGTTAAAAAGGAACAATTTTGTAAAATTTACAAGCTTGATAATCCTACTAGGATTGAAGATAATTGTTATTTCTATGCTTAGGAAACAAAACGTTTGTTGAATTCGATGTTAACGATAAAGTCATACCGCAAACCCAAACTTTGTCTAAAAATATATTGTCCTTTTTGAAAACCAATTACACCTTTATAACTATCGCTACCTTTTACGCTAGACCGTACAATTTAAGTATAAACGTCGAAGCGCTTGATATAATGAGCGAGGCAGTCTACTTTCGCCCAAGCCTATTTCCTTGTACCCACAAGCGGCGTTTCACCAAATTGGCCCGCGTGACTTGCTGTACTAGGCATTCTATTAGTTTTGAACCACACTGGGTGCAACTAATCTTTGATTTCAACATCATCATCAGCCTGTAGAAGTCCACTGCTGGACATAGGCCTCCCCCATACGTTTCCAAGAAAAACGATTCTGAGCCTTTCCATCCATTGACTTTCCGCGGTTCTAACAATGTCGTCAGTCCATCGGGTAGGAGGACATCCTATACGCTTCGTCTTCCTTCGTAGTCGCCATTTTCGATAACCTTTACTCCCCAGTGGTTGTCGGTTCACGAGCTATATGGTCTGCCCACTGCCATTTCAACTTGCTGATTCTGAGAGCTATGTCGGTGACCTTGGTTCTTCTACGAATTTCCTTATTTCTGATTCTATCTCGCAGTGAAACTCCCAGCATCGCTCTCTCCATAGCTCGTTGTGCGACTTTGAGCTTCTGTATGAGACCAATAGTTAGCGACTACGTCTCAGTTCCATAAGTCATCACTGGGTAACTGAGTCAACACTGATTATAGACTTTCGTCTTTAGGCTTTGCGGTAACTGTGACGAGAAGATGTGCCGTAATTTCCCAAACGAGTTGGATTCGTCGGCTGGCCTTTTTGTCGAAGTTGGACTGTTAAAAAAAACGGGTGTTATACTGTATTATAATTATATATTGAAAAAAAGGTGTGCAACGAATATCTATCAGCTATATAATACAAACTTTGCTCGCTAAAGTTTGGGTTATAGAGCGCTGTGTGAGACTGCCAATATTTATTTATTCACCTAAACCTTAGAAGCCTTAGGTACGCTATTGCTATATTCATTTCCTCAATACTCAGTGTGTTCAATACCTAAAATTGCGGTTCGAGGTCAAACTAATAACACGAAACGATAACATCTCTAACCTGGGCCTTACTTGTTAGTTTAAAATTTCCAAAACCGTTCAATATATACAAATACCTGGGATTTTTCATATTCTTTATGTTACTGTTCACCAACAAAGTTCGTTATTTAGTCTTTACCTGCGTTACGTAAAGCCAGGTGCGGCTTGGGATCGTTGAATATTTAACTCGTTGTCTATAATTAATGGAGTTAGTTGAGTCGGTTGACTGACAATTGCTATGGTAGCTTTATTTTTTGGGTTTCTATTTACATAAAGTAAATTATTCGTTAGAATTAGTAACTAGTTGTTATGTTAAAATTAGTTGTAGGGTGGCGTGCGTGACGCAAACGATACATTGTTTTGACTACGTGTTCAATCTGTAAGATAGGCTATTAAGTGAAGACTAAACCAATGCGATCAGCTATCGGCAGCCTCGGCGTTATTTTTAATTGACATATACTACGGCAAATTATCTGTAGGTATTCAATGTCTACTTAAATTTTGTCAACAGTCCATTAGATGTCCATGTCCAACATGTCAAATCTCCAAATGTCAATCAAGTTTTCAGAAGACGAGTATTAGATAACACGGTTCTTCTGCATCAAAATCCGGAACAAATATTTGCAGATGCAAAAACACCACTTAAAAGCAAGACTCCACGAAACACTTCCATAGTGCAAAGCAGGAGTAAGGAGTGAGAGGACGGGTTGTTGTTCCTTCACACGTTAGTCTGAACTCATCTACCAAGCTAAGAATATGTAACTCGAGATATGACTCGCACTTGAAATACCTACAACAATAACAAAAGCCGTAAAAACCTCCGAACAGAGTCCAATGATGAGCTTCAAGAATCTCTAAGTAACTATTAAAAAGTTTCTTGATACAAAATAATAAGCAAAGGTTTTAGTGAGTTACAAAGAAGTTTCATTAAAAATGAGTAAGTGTTACAAGTTCATTATTCTTTAACATGACATTATTTCTTTTAGTAACTGTGCTCGTAAAACAAGAAGTTAGATTAAAAATTACATTTTCACCATTTTTGATGAAAAAATAAACGAAATAAGATGAAATAACGTCTGTATTGCTTTAGCATCTAAAGTAAGGCAGCCTTTCAGGATTCTTGGAATTTAAGAACATTGTAGACGGCCAGACATTCTTTGGAGTATGTTTGCCGTATTTAGGGATTTCCATGAGCCTATTTTGTTTTATTTTAGGCTCTGTTGTAAATTTCATAGTATAGGAGAAACTAGTCACCGTTTTTTTCCATATAAACGTTGCGGGGTGATTACTCCACTAGTTGACAACGTACGTCTAAAGTTATACATAATAAGAGATTTTCTGATAGACTACGATTTTAAGAGCTTCTAACAAATGCTTTAAAAAAGACACTAAACAACTATCATACAATTTACTGAACGGTTACGAAAAAGTTTAGCCAATTAGTAGCGCACGAAAATTAGCCTGTCACAACATTTACCTCCATTTAAACCGCATTGGGACAATGGGGTAACATAATTAAAAGACCATGAAATGGTAACTGTCAAGGGGACATTTTAAACAGCAATTAGTATAACCAAAGTTTCATTTCGTTATTGTCCATGTTTGTTCGAACCTGATTGTTTTACCACAGGATTGTTTAAATGTCATTGACATTAAATCACGCTTGAAAAGTTAGACAAAGTTAGATTCTGAAATAATGATATCGCTGGTAGAAAAGTACCAAGTGTATGGGATTTACATAATTTATCGTAATATCTCGTGGTCTATTGTCAAAAAATATGTATAATCATGTACGAACTATTTCGGGTAAAAAAAAGATAAGCGCCCATAGAAATAAATACCTAACAGACGTACACTTTCCAGTCTCTCTTTTCTTTTGCATTCTTCGTCCATTATCTTACTACTGACGGGACAGTCAACGTGTAGTCAAAGTAAAAAGTGTTTCTTCCATAATATCTACAGGGATCATCTTGAAACGTCTTAAAACTAGGTGAATCTAAACATCAAACATATATGGGTAGCAGCATCTCCTGGGTACTAAACACCGACTCTCCGGTCAACGATCTGCCTGCCAATCGTGATGACTATGACAAACAAAGATACAAAATACAAAAAAAAGTAAACAATCGTGATGACTATGACAAACCTTCTCAAACATAAAGTATACCTATATCCAGCCGTGGAATAAATTAGACTGATGATGTAAGTTGACTTGTGGTATCTTGATATTTGATACCGCGAAACAGTAAAAAGTTTTTGCAACCGTCTATCCTCAATCATAAAATTATAACAAACTATAGGCGAAAGAGTCCCCATGGGTGTTTTACTGTTGTATACGACGAATATCAGCGGAATTTAAGGAAGGGGGTTGAAAAAATATCAAGGGACGCGTGAAGCGACTATCAACAACCATTCTATACCCAACCCTTGCTCGGTTTGCTTACTTTAATATTGAACAAAATATATTTGTGTTGTGAACCAACAACAAACTCAGTAATGATGGATCAAAATAATCCGATTACAGTCATTTATTTCAGCTTTAGCTTTCGAAAATATTACTAATAACGTTTATTGTTCAGATATAAAGGTACAAACAAAATATCAGCAGATAGCTTATAGGTAAACTGAAGACATTCCATGGTTTGGAGCTCATGAGTTTGAAACAAGAAATCCTGTTTCTTGAATTGAAAATAATATGAAACAGAGTCATAACTCTGTAATCCCCAGGCTCGGTAGATGAGAATGAGAATGAGAATGAGAAATCTTTATTGGGTAAATCAAAATTCACAGTAACAGTAGAAGCCCTGGCTCCTGAACTAGCGTTAGCTGTACGACAGGAGAATATTTTCTCAGATCTCATAGTACCAAGACTTTCAAGATTCTTTGCGGATGTCTAATGGGGGTTGTCAGGGGTATGACCAAATATTACATTTAGTACTTCACCGGACGAGCCCTTCACTAAGAGCTCTACTATTACTAAAATGATAATGGTATGATAACTAATAATATAAAACCAAAGAACTACTTGTTATTTTCAACTTTATCTCTTTATATATATAATATAATAATATATAATAATGTTGGACAAGCCACACAGCATCATCTAGCCCTAAGCTAAGCAGAGCTTGTGTTATGGGTACTAGATGACTGATATACCTAATACAATACACTACATACATACATATTTTTTATTATACTTAGAAAACACCCAGAACACTCGGAATAAATATTTGCAGATCGTACAAACATTTATCCCAAGGCGGGAATCGAACCCGCAATCTCTGCGTCGCAGGCGAACATTTGCCCGCCGCGCCACCTCAGTCGTTATAGCACAGCTCTACGCACCAAGTCAAATATACCCTGGAAAGTCTCTACGACCAGTGGTTTAGGCTGTGCGTTGTCTATATTCTTAAAAAGTTATGCGTGGTTATAAAAAAACGCTGGTGCTCGTAGTTCCCAGTGATGAGTTGGAAAGATGAGATGGCAAAAATTTTTGACGCAGGTAGCATCCCATACGAAGGTCGTTCAATCTTCATAGGTATACTATAAAAGGTATAAAAAGGCTACTCCTGCATAAAACCTTAACAAGACTTGTAGACTATACTGTTCGTTGGATTATCAACAAAAGAAACTTTTAAAAAAGAAAAAAAATATTTTTGGACAATTACTTTCTCAACAGGACAAGCATAAGCATAGTATATTATAGCAGTATTAAATATCAGTGATTTTTTTAGCCCTGAAACCCTCCAGTTTTGGTATTCGGTTAAAAATAACAATTGACTACTTATTTTTGTGTTCGTAAATTTACAACTTTATCATGCAATATGATAATAATAATAATGCTGGACAATTCACACAGCATCATGTAGCCCCAAGCTTAGCAGAGCTTGTGTTATGGATACTAAATTACTGATAATATACTTAACACAATACATTACATACATACATTCATATTTTTTATTATGTAAGTATAGAATTTTCTGGGTATTTACCCAGAACACCCGAAATAAATATTTGCAGATCTTACAAACATTTATTTCAAGGCGGGAATCGAACCCAATAATATTTTACCACCCTACAAAATATTGGTAGGATTGTATTTTATAACGTGCTTATTTTTAAAGTAACTTTATTCTGCAAGGGTATTCCCCCACACCATAAACATTCGCAAGCAAATTCGTCTACGACAAACATGATTTGTTTTTTATGAACTTCCTCCCTTCATTTATTATATCGTAGCATACCACATCTTCCCCTTTCTTTAGCTTTCCCCTCGCACTTTGGTAAGATTAAAAGTTTGTTTTTTTATAATTTTTCTTGCCTTCATCGTCTGTGTTGTACAGAAAGACTAATCACAAAAGTTTAAACATAACTTATAGAGCATGTATTTTTGATTTATTTTCACTGAAAAAAATCAAGACAATTTGGTTGGGAATGAATAATAATAATAATGCTGGACAATTCACACAGCATCATCTAGCCCCAAGCTAAGCATAGCTTGTGGCTAGATGATGGCTATGGTTACAAGATGACTGATATACTTAATACAATAATACAGAACATACATAGGTATTTTTAGTATACATAGAAAATACCCAGAACAACCGGAATAAATATTTGCAGATCTGATTTAACTAATCATAAGAGATTTATGCTACTGTATGTAGTTCAGAATTGATTTAATAATGTTAATGTATTGTTAAAAAAAAACACTCGAATATTGAATGTAGAAGTCCAGTTACTTAGAAGTAAATACATTATTTTGGACCAATTTTGAAACTGGCCTAATCGGAATGCCTAACCTAGCCTATACACCAATTCAATTTGATCCGTATTTTTTATGTGAGTTACGTACTGAAACAAGCTTAAGGCCCAACTGATGCTAAGTGGTTACCAGTATATTTACAACAAAGCCTCGCGCTGGTCACGCTTTCATACCATGTCCTGCTCAGTGTCCATCAACCTGGGGCATACTGATGTTAAGCCTCATGTACCTGTGATTTCACACACCACACTTAAAACTCACATTTAATTTCCCAGCTCTCTAAGAACTAGGTTACCTAACTAGTTTTAAATAAGCTATTGATTGAAACCATACAACTCCAGAACTTCAGGAAGCGAGTGCTTTTGTCATCCAAGCGTTATTGAGTTGTAATCCAGGGTAGATCAAAGTGAGTAGAACGTGCGGGGTCGATTGCCTGGGCTATTTGATTAATTACTTTAGTACGGACTTTGGTAGTTCAGTACTGATGCGAATACAAATATATTTACTTCGAATATAAAAGAGTTTATTCCACACAGATTCTTAAGCAAATATTTAAATTAAAACATGGGCTCGTTGGAATTACAGGTACACGAGGCTTAACATGTATGCCTCAAGTTGGTGGACGCAGGAAATTGCGGCGTAGGTAGTTCACGTGTGTGACCTACAAGGCAAGTGTTAGTTACCACTTAACATCAGATCATACGCTAGTTCCACCAGTAAAAGTATAAAAAATAAAACCCACACAAGTCTATTCCTAGATATAATTACTTACGATACCGGCTCATCAACCCCGAAAAGGGTTTTGACCTCCAACACAATAGAACGCCAGAGGTCTCTGTCCTTTATCTTCCCAATCAGATACTTTAAGGGAGAGGAGACCTTTCTCCTATTCCTAGACATACCATAACCACCATACAAAATTATTTCTAATCTAACCTTAGCGCTTTGGACATCATAGACTTTTTTAATGTAACCTTATGACGTTTGACATAGAATTAACAGAGAATTCAATATTCATAATTAAGGTTAAACAAGTCGGTACGTTGTCCATACAAACGCTGTAAGTGTTTAATTGTGTTTTTTTCCGTTTTTTTTTTGGCATGTGTTCGTCATTCGGACAATTTTTCCAATGTCAAGTGGGTTGAATAAAATACTTCTTAGTCAAGTCGAGTCGGTAAAAAGTAAAGTCGGCTGTCATTTGGTTTATTATGGACTAGCTGACTCGACAGACGTTGTCCTGACTTAAGGTTAAACAAGTCGGTACGTTGTCCATACAAACGCTGTAAGTGTTTAATGTCTACTATTTATTAACGTACGTCCGAAGTTAAGTTTGATACTGAATTATCTTGCCGTTATCTAGGTACGTTACCCTATATTCTACTGTAAAATCAGATTACCTTGAAAGTTACAAGCGTCGAAAGTTTAGTACTAAATCCTGTAACGCTTGTAACTTTCAAGGTAATCCGATTTTACTGTAGCATATAGGGTAACGTACCTAGATAACGGCAAGATAATTCAGTATCAAACTTAACTTCGGACGTACGTTAATAAATAGTAGACATTAAACACTTACAGCGTTTGTATGGACAA